>OZ059845.1:22549498-23803136 GCA_964057195.1 Orthosia cruda
TAATAACTAAACAAGCTATAACAAGGTTACACTGAAAATAAAATATTGCAAACTGCACCTGACGTTTGTGGCATATGATAGTGATATCTTCTGAAAAAAAACCTTGCAATGTTAATGTTTGTATGGTTATTGGTTCGTTTCTTTGGCTAAAGTGTCAAATGAATAAATAAAATTGCTTATTTTTAAATGGTCGTAATTTAAAAACTCTACGTTAGACTCGGTTACCCAGAAAAATAGGTAAGTTTTGAATGCTCCTCCTACCTCCGCTATGAAAAGTACGGCTTTATCGGAAAGCTTTTTGAAGTTTATTCATTTCGCGAAAACTTCGTCTCACTCTGTTGAAGCATTCCGAATTATTTATGTATTTTTCACATGCATAAATATTTAGAATTGGATCGATTGTAAGCTTTACCATTTTTTTGTTAACGTTGGAAAATAACATTTTTGTACGCAAAATACGCGCTCGGTCGTGGAGTTGCGGAAACAGCCCGTCGAAACTAAACTAACTAACTAAACGTTGGGAAACCATCAAAAGGCGCTTGGACTATTGGGGAAAAGACCAGGGAGGGTGCGCTTTTACCTCACTAAAGACCACCCTGGCGGCATAACAGGCGTTGCAAAAAGGGGGGTTAAAATATGATAAATGATTTTATTTCTGTAAGTTGGTTTATACAAACACTTTTACATGTCGAACATATTTTTTAAAACTAGATGAGGTCGGCGTTTCCTATCTGACTACTCTGAGAATAAAGGCCGAAACAAACTCAGAGGTCACAGTCTCTTTTAAAGTCCAGACAAAATATTGGTTAGATCATGTGAAGACCATGTAGACTGATGTCTGAAATGGACTTTTGAGGAAAGAACCAGCCAGATTGAGTGGACCTGTCCAGTCAGTGCACGCATTTGTCAATAACCGAGCAGCTCAACTCAGAATTTAAGGAGCTCAACGATTCGACGAACAATACCAAAGAAAGGACATTCGGGTAGGCCGCATAAACTACTCAAACTGCCAGACCATGATTAAAACTAAGATAAATATAAATTAAAATAAAAAAGAATGATCCACATAGTCTTCACACTCACAATAATTAATATAAAATAATATAATACTTTAAAAAGTAAATATTCTTGTCATTGCAAGAAAACCAAAAAAACAAAAACAAAATTCACGGTGCAAAATATAATAAAAAAAACAAAATTAATTGGAGCAGCTCAATCCCATAACTGCCAGGGCACACTGAAGTCAAAGAACGACACATACATTACAGTAAATGGTAGATTTACAGTTGGTACATAGTACTCACATATGTGCTGTGCAGTTATATAATCCAAAAAATAAATTGAGTTTATACAACACAAATATACATTATAATTATTCGTACAGTCTTCAGCAGGTCCAACAATACTTCATAACTTTTCTGCTTATCACTTGTTTTTGTGCCCTAGTGGCTGTGGAGCTGGAATAGCGTTGGGCCAAGCATTTTTATCAGCGATGTAATCCCCCAACCTACAATATGCCTGCCTGCATAGTATGCGTTTTATACAAGTTTTAAATTTCGTCTCAATCAATTCTAGAATGTGTGGCGGTATTTTATTGTAACATTTTATACAGTACCCCATAAAAGATGACGCTACTTTAGCCAGCCTGAAACCTGGTTGAATTAATTGGTCCCTATTTCTAGTAACATAACTATGTCTATCGCTGTTTTTACTAAAAAGATGTAAATTATTTCTAACGTACATGATTTTTTCGTAAATATATTGACACGGTACCGTCATGATGTTAATGTCCTTAAACAGTTCCCTTAGAGAATCGCGCCGGCGAAGATTGTATATCGCTCTGATGGCTGGTTTTTGCAGAACAAAAATTGACTGAATGTCTGCACCCCTTCCCCATAGTAATATGCCGTAAGACATTATACTATGAAAGTAACTTAAATAGACCAGCCTCGCGGTATCTACATCAGTAAGTTGACGAATTTTTCTAACAGTATAAGCCGCCGAACTTAACCGCCCCGCAAGTGATATTAAATGAGGACCCCATTGTAACCTTGAGTCTAGCGTGATACCCAGGAAAACCGTTTTGTCGACGAATTCTAGCTTCTCGTTGTTTAATATAATGTCACAATCATAACTTTTGACATTCGGCAAGGCAAATTTTACACACTTAGTTTTTTTTAGCATTCAAAACTAGATTATTAGCAGTGAACCAATTTAGAACTTGCCGCAATGCATTATTTCCGTCGGCAACGTTACTGGTACGTCTATTTATGTTAAAAATCAAAGAAGTGTCATCAGCAAATAACACCATGTTTAGTTTGTTTTTCAATAGATGGGGTAAATCGTTAATGTATACTAAAAAAAAAGGACCTAATATTGAGCCCTGGGGTACCCCCATTTTCACGTTCAACCCCGACGAATTGACACCGTTTATTTGAACTAATTGTTGTCTATCATTCAAATAGGATTTTACTAAATTTAATGCTGATTGGCCTAGCCCGTAATGCTCAAGTTTCAAAAGCAATGTTTCATGATCAACGCAATCAAACGCCTTCGACAGGTCGCAGAAGATACCTATGGCATTTTGTCCCTCCTCCCACGCATCAAAGATGTGTTTTATTAAGGTGACACCAGCGTCGGTTGTACAACGTCCTTTGGTGAAACCATATTGTTTCTCGTGTAGTATGTTTTTCGTATTAAAATAAATGAGCATTTGATTTAGCATTATCTTTTCAAATACCTTGCTGAAAACCGGCAACACGGATACTGGTCTATAATTATTTGTGTCTTTACTGTCCCCGGATTTAAAAAGTCGTATATCCTTACTATATTTCATTAGATCCGGAAAGACTCCTTGATCTATACAAAAATGAAAATTAAAGCTAAGTACGGCGCTATAGTCTGAATAATGGAGGTACAAACTTTGATGGACATTCCCCATAGATCTTCTGTCAGTTTTATCTTTATTTGCTTAAAAGCTTTTATCACTGTTATTGGGTTTATATGTGAAAAGTTAAATTCAGTCGGGCAGGCTGAAACGTTAGCGTGTAATAAACCATAAGCGAGCGACGGCGAAGAATTTAAGGTTTCAGTAGTTTTAATTGGGATACTGCTAAAGAAATTTACAAATTCTTGAGCAACTTCTTTGTTATCTCTAATAAGTCCATGTGTAGTCTCAAGCGTGTAATCAGTATTATTTCTTTTGTTCCTGTTTGTTTCATTGTTAATAATTTTCCAAACCGTCCTAATTTTATTTTCTGCGAATTTAACCTTATTGCTAATGTATAAAGCCTTAGCTAGTTTACATGAATTTAAAAAAAAATCTTGAGTAAGTTGTAACATACTTATTAAAAGTTTCAGTGTTAATATAAGGCTTAAGGCCATACAGCTCGTAAAGTCTTTCACTACTTTTCCTGATTCCTTTAGTCGCCCAGTCACTGAATAAAAACTTAGGGCTTAATTTTAGTTTTCTTCTTAAAAGTGGTATTGAATTCTGTTTGAACAACTGAGAAAACTTTTCTGTATAAAGTATTACCATCATTCACTGTGAGGTCCTGATAACTTAACTTACCAATTAAAGCGCTGTTAAATCTATTTAATTTACCAGATGTTATGGGTCTGGATTGAACCTGCACTTGTTGTATTGGTATGCTGGACTCAAATGTTACCAGTAGCCCACTATGATCTGAAGGCAGACAATTCATAATGGCTTTGTTTAAGTAGTCGCAGCAACAAAAAACATTATCAATACATGTAGTAGTAGTCACAGTTGTTCGGGTTAGTTCCTCAAACACATGCGAAAAATTAAATGATTTGAAGAGATTTAATAGTCTACTGCTATCTGAATTATTTTCTAAAATATTTATATTAAATTCACCACAGATTATGACTAGTTTATTACCAGTTGTAAGTTTTGCCAAAACATCTTCCATCACTGACTCAAATATACAGTAGTTTTTATAATTGGGGGGTCTGTAAATGCACACTATAATATGCTTATCCAGCTCAACACAGGACAGTTCAACACTATGTTCAACTGATAGATCTACAATATCTTTACGATGTTTTGATTTAATACCATTTTTGATTAAAATAAGTGAACCTCCACGTAACATAACATTTCTGTTAAAACAGCTGCCCACAGTATAATTTTCATAATTAATAAGCATTGAATAATCTTTCAGCCAATGCTCAGTAAAACAAATAATTTCAAACATTGTCTTTTCTAAAAACAGTTCTATTTCCAATTGCTTAGCAGAAAAACCTTGAATGTTTTGATGGAATAATTTTAAAGAATTCTGCTTAGCCCCTTTTTTTAAATTAACTATGTGAGAGCAAGAACCTTCGTACCTTCTTGTTGGTGGATGTACTCCTAACTATTTGGTTATTGGTACCCTCCCTTGTCCTACAAACTAGTTTAAACTATAAATATTAATAGCAGAATTGCTTACGTTATTAATGTTATTGGATACCTGTAAATTAGTATTACTACTAATATCAACTACAGTACATGACTTCGACATACTATTTATGTCTGAGTTTAAAGTAAAAGATAATAGCCTCGCTATTTGACGTCTTACCCTAATAGGCAGATACACTGTATTGCCTGTCGACTTTAATTTATCAACAAAAATTTTAATGTCAAAAAAAACTAATTTGTCACTGTAATGGCTGACAAGGAAATGAACATGTTTATTCAGCATGTGAATATAATTATTTTGTCTAATAGACAATTTTTCCAAATATGGAAAAGCACACAATATTATTTTATTACAATTTAATTTTAGTAACTTTGTTACACACTAAGTGATATCGTCTTTTTTTACATCCAAACTGTTACCTATAAAGACAGTTACATTGGTGTCTGATTTATATACATTGTTTGTTACAGATTCCATGATATGCTTGTAAGATGACCCAGGCATACAATAATTAAAAGTCGAATAACTCTGATTGCTATTTAATAATTTACCTAAACCTCTTCCAACACCATCTGCAAACATAACCGAATGAGACCCATGATTACTATTACTAGATGCAAAGGTAGCAGTCTCAGGCTGGTCGACTTGAGACACTTCCTGTGAAATATTAGGTGTATCTTGGTCTTGGACAAAGATACCGTCCTGAGACACCCTCTCAACCTGGGCCGGGCTCTCCGTTACCTCAGCCTGGACAGCCTTCAGGTTTGAGACTATCTGACAATTGCATTGACACATCACCAACTCATTTGCGGCCAAAATGTGTTCCTTGATTTGTAACTGGGATCTAACATATTTATTGTAAAGGGAGCCCAGTTTGTCTTCAAGTACCTTAATATCATTTTGTAAGCTCTGTGTGTCAATTTCATAAATTTTTATACTGTCCTCTAATCATAATCATAACTTTCCTTTTAGCTTCACCGTAGTCGGGTAAAATCTATTGTTAACTTTCCTGCGTCGTTTATAGGTTTGCAAAATAATCTAAGTTTCAAGTTTTTCGAAATAGCAAATGTATGTAAACGAGATAGAGTCAGGTCGCGATCTTCAATACCGAATAATCCGGGTGATTTGAGATGCTCAGTATCGAGTAATCATAGCAGCTCTAGATTTCACTAGTCTAACAGCGATTTGAGAAGTTTAGTACTGAAATGAATACTGAACTCTTAAAATCCTAGGATCCTGTTAGTACAGCAAAATTATTGGCATCAATTTATTTATTTATTTATTATATACTTTATTGTACACCACTGAAATAATTACAGGACAAAACATTTATAAAGATAAGTGTACAATGGGCGGTCTTATCGCACAGGGCAATCTCTTACAGACAACCTTTGGATGGACTGAACGAGAGAAGATAGACATAGGGCTGTCAGTGTACAAAAACTATACTAAATAATATTACTTAGTTATAACATAAAATACATACATACAAATAAAATAATATACTAATAAATATCAAATATAAAACAGAGAAAGGAGAAGAATAGTTACAGAGAAAGGAAATGCTCCTTCACCATTTTTTTAAATGAAGGTAATGTTTGCGCACGCCTTACCTCAATAGGTAATGCATTCCACAAACGAGCTGCTTGAACCGTAAAAGATTTGTCGAAGAAGGATGTGGAATGCATACGAATGCTTAATTTTAGGTTTTCCGATGATCTCAAGGACCGAGAATGTGTGTCACAGAGGAACTGAAAGCGTTCTTTAAGATATAAAGGACTAGAAGAATTAAAGAGCACATTATATAGTAATGAAAGGATGTGGGCATTCCGGCGAAGGCGAATAGAAAACCAGATTGGAAAGAATTTAGCAGCTTGTGTTTGGAAAGGAACGAGCTGAGTTGATGGTGGACAAGTTTTTCAAGGACTTTGGATAGGAAAGGAAGAATAGAAATGGGACGATAGTCAGAGAAAGATGCAGGATGAGATTTTTTGGGTAGAGGAATAACATGGGCATCTTTCCAGGCTTGAGGGAAGACACCACTGGAAACAGAGAAGTTGAGGATGTGAAGGATAACAGGAAGAATGTCATCAAGTATGGGGATGATCATTTTACGGCTAACACAGTCACTACCAACAGCGTTGGACAAAATCGATACAATACTCTTTTTAACATCACAAGCGGTGAATTGACTTATGAAAAAAGGAGAAAAATCAGGTACCGGAATATTTGAAAGATTACTTAGCGTAGTAGCTTTAGTGGCCCTATCCAATACAGGCGAAGTAGAAAAATGACTATTAAGTAAATTGATATCCAAGTCCTTAGGAATCGTATTGTGAGCCTTTTTTCCGATACCTAATGAATTGAGAAACTTCCAGACCTTGGCTGGATCACCGTTCTGAACGGAACTATGGATATATTGGCGGTTTGCGATTCTACACACCTTACTGCAGTGATTTCTAATTGAGACGTATTTTTCCCTGTTGACGTCATTAGGCCGAATTTTAAACTTAAACTTCGCAGCTGCCTTTTTAGTTAGTAAAAGTTTAATTTCGTCGGTAAGCCAGGGCGCTGGAAGATGCCTAACTCTCACGGCTCGAATAGGAGCATGTGTGTCGTATAGATGAACTAAGGTAGAAGTCAAGACTTCAACTTGTTCGTCGACGGATGAGGAAGTCACTAGTGCCGTCCAGTCAATATTACTGGCATCCTCTCGAAGTCGATCAATGTCCATACCATCAAAATTGCGAAGCAGAAGAGTTTTGAACTTATGCTTAGGTAGTCGAATTTTGTATGATGTGTAAATTAAGTCATGGTAGGAAAAGGCGTCAGCAGAACATTGACCATGTTTAGCGACGTGATCAAAAGACGAGACAATAATAAGATCGAGAAGTGAGGGAACAGAGTTAGGAAAATGGTGAGTGGCACCAAGATCGAGAAAAGAGAGATTGACAGATTCAATAATATGACGAAAAGAAGAAGAGCGGGAGTCTTGTTTAAGAAGACACGTATTAAAGTCGCCCATTATGATACAATGACTGTAAGAGGGGATTATATCTTCCAAAATACGTTCAAAAGAAGAGAAGAAATTAATCCGAAGATAAGGGCAGTAGTAAACACCAAGGAGAATCTTTGAATGATGCAATTCAACTTCCAGGAAAAGATGTTCACCAGCGTTCGGCGGAGGCGGCTGCGTGGACATGTTAACTATAGAAAAAGGAATATAATTACGAAGATAAATGGCCACGCCGCCACCACCACCGACCACGCGATCATACCTGATAAGTTGAAAGCCGGGAAGAGAGTAAGAGGAAGAGGGAAGACAAGGTTTTAACCATGATTCTGAAACAAGAATTGCATGGATATTCTTACAGTCAAAGCTTGCCAGCATATCGGGGAAGTGGGCCGGAATACTCTGGGCATTTATGTGGACTACATTAAAGTTCCTGGAGACATCGGCAAACAGTGAACCAAGGGTATCGGCTAAAGAAGGAACACTATCCAATGAATTAGAAGAATCAGCATCACTGCTACATTCAGGGCTGAGCATAAATATAAAAAATAAATACTTATTAAAATATACCTATAAAAACTTATAAAACAGTAAAGTCTACGCGGTTCAAAATGTCCCGTCCACCCGCCAGTGTTACTTAACAGAGGTAAAATAATTAAGTATAAACAAAACACAAAAATCAAATACGATTTTGCAGTCCAGGCATAAAAACAAATAAATAAAAATAGGACCGTATAACAGAACGAAATTATGCGTCTAAGGTTGCCTTTTGTCAACGCAACATGAAGTGTCAAAGTCAGAAAATGACAGTGACAGATAACAAGAAAGATAAACAAAAATAACAAACCTTTACCTCCACAAGAAATTAATTAAGAATAGCTGCGATATTATTGAAAAACATAGCTAATTATAGAAATAACTACTGAACACAATACACTATAAATACCTGGACTACTAAAAAAGGATTAATTTGTTAGAATTAACAGACTGGATCAAGCATCAATCTAGAAAGAAGAAATTCTAACAATCTAACAAAGTTATCATCTGTCTAGCCTTTTCCTAACAGTTAGGGTCAGTCGCCAGTGTTGCCAGATGCGACGGGGTATTAATATTTTGCGTGAGAGAGATTCTGCTTGACCTTTACGACTGGATTGCTCGGGTATCGGTTTTCTAAGGATGTAGCAGATGTTGTCAGACTTTCAGGATCTATGTCATGCGGAACCGACGGCCCTGTTAGACACAAAAGGGTCACTGATTTAGAATAATGTGTACTAGTGCCGAAGAAAGACTAAATCATATATTGAAAGGAATCTAATTTTTATTTTATTGTATTGTAAACAAGATCACTTTGTGCTTATTCATATTCCAGCTTTTAAATAATTTGATTTAGATGGCAAATAATCATGGCCTCTGAGATAGGCTGTGCACGCATTTTATCACGGTTTTTGCTCGCAAACTGTGATAAAAATGTGTGACTCAAGCCTGTCACAGTAGGCCGTGCTCGCCCGCCAGATGTTGTTATCAGAATTGTCACCTTTTTACCTTTTGTAATATTCTTTGATGCGGATGGACTCTTGTTTGTTATAACTACACGGTGGCCGGGGCGCTGGAGTGCTTGCTTATTGAATTGAATTGCAATCAGAATTGTCACCTAATCTCATAAAAATACTTAGTTATATTAATAGGGCCAGACATAGGTCAGGCCGGGCATAGGTAAGACCAGGTTTTGGTCCCAATAGATCGTAACAATATTTACTAGGACAAAGTAAAAAGTAATAAGAGTTAAAAACAAAACAGTTGCAGTCTTACCTTATAATACCTTATATTGTCTTACCTTATATTTCCACCGTCCCATAAGAGAGCAAAGTTTAAGTTGAAATAAATTTCATTATTAAATTTTCCAATTCACGTCGCGGCGCGTGACAAAATGATTTGTACATGTTTATTGGAGACAATCGTGGATTATTATTTAAAGATTTTGTCAAGCTTATAAAGGCTCTTTATGGGAGGATTTGTTTGATCGTGAGACCGCTAGCACTAGGCGTGGCCTCAAGGGCCTCACAGACGATGCCAATCGGAGGCCAGGATGTATGTACTGACAGGTTTTAGCCGGTCCGACAAAACTCTCGGTTCTCCCCATACAGAGGTATCTATGAAGACTTCCCACCAGAAATAAGACTAATAATGACTCTCCCTAAGATTCTGTATTGTTTATGTGTTATGCTGTCCATTAGTGTGGAGCGGAGCGCGGCGAAGCGAAAATCTGCTGAGCTAGGAAAACATAAACCAACAACAGTTCTTTAAATAGGAACCCCGAAAACAAGTGATTAGTACCATTCGTCATACATTGGATACTTTGATTATAGTCTTAGGACCTACTGATTTAAACATTATTAGCATAGAATATGGCAACCCATAGTTATTAAGACAAGATGTTTGAGTCGTTTTGTCTTTATGTGGGTATTTCTACCTACCTACCTCACTATTTATATATTGAAACATCTCAGTCGAACCGTAAACTACCTAAAATACCTATACCTGGGATATATATAAAGGGACAATCTTATTCAGATTGCACGCTCTTGAAAATTACTTTTGCATAGCTTTTAAACTGCATCTATTCTACGTCTCATAAGAGAAATAGGGAATAGAAATTTTGCAAAAGAGTTCTTTATCTTTCAAATACATTCGTATGAAGCAGACAACTGCCCGAAGCGGTTCTTTCGAATAAACATTTCACCCCATTTCACCCTTACGGGAATCCTCCGTTGTGGGCGGTTTAGTATGTAAGTAAAATAAATGTTCTAGCAATTTGGAGGTGATTTTAATTCTTTATTGTACTCCAAAAAGCAACATTACGTGTGATAATAAAGTACATGTACAAAGGCGAGCTTAACTCAATATTGAGTTCTCTTACAGCAAACCTTAGGCTGACAGAGAAAGTTGAAAATTATGTGTGTGTGTGTGTTATTACTATTATTTGTTGTTATTATTATACTTACTACGTACGTACGTATATACATATATATATTTATATATATAAATACTAATTGGACAGCATTGGACATCTTTCGGCTGAATTGATAGGGATAAATTGAGACTATTTTCGAAAACACATACATTTACATAACGCTATATAAATTTCCACTAATTGAATATAGATGAAACCAATTTTAGGAAATCATTGCTCATTTCGCTTCATGTGAACAGAATCAATATAATTTAATTAATTAAATTATGAACTAAAACCTGTTTATTGTAATTAATTATCCAGACCACTAAACACTAGTTCATTTTAATGTGTACTACGTGTTGTACTAAATCATGTGTAATAAATTGGTTCGTGATAACTGCCAAGTTTCTTGTTTCCAACTGTTGTTTTGTTTAAATGTATTTGTTACCACCTCTTTGGTAGTTAATTCCTAAGTTAGGTTTGTGTTATTAATTGGGTTTTTCATTAATATGATTTTTTTTCAGTAGCTCGAATTCTGGGTTTGTGACTGTTTAGTGGCAATAGCATTTCATAAAAAACTCCAACATCCACAGTAAGGTTTGTTAATCATTAGTGGAAGTCACGGTTTTCGGTCAAAGTATTGATTGCAATATTGAAAGATTTTACGTTAAACATTTTTGAAATCATACAAGTGTCTAATGAATAATGATTGCTTCTTTTGCAAATGTTTCTCCTATCTCGCTTACTCTATGCAGTATACTCGATGACAAAATGTTTCTTGCGCAATGGTTGGCATAACCAACTTCAGAGACACAATAATCCGCTGTGACTATTATATGATGTTTTATTTTCCATCCTAACACAGAAAACAACACAATTTCACACATGTACTTTATAATTCAACATACGCTGTAGGTTGTAATCGTCCGTGACAGCCTTTATAAATGTACAAACAGTTACTACAAAGGTACAAACATTCTACTCCAATTGGCTTTATTGTACACAGAGGCAAAGGGTTCTGACCAAATCCGCCGAAACTTTTTTAATGAATTTGTAATTCCTCTGTCGCAGTCCGTGTTACAGGTTTCTTTCACTTTTTGATCAAAATTTTATTGTGTGCGAAATATTCACCGAAAATCTGACGAGAGATCGCAAATAATGAAATAGGGTGGCTTTCCGCTTTTATGTAATTGTCCTCCGTTTAATGGTTTCATTTTCTGTCTGTATGAATTTTGAATATTTTTACATTGTTCTTATTTGAGAATCTTGGTTTGGTGAATTAATTCAAGAATTTCTTAATGATATTTTGGTATGTCTTCCAGCTTTTATTGAGAGTAAAATGAATTTTCCAGTAATTTCAGACATGAATTCGCCACAACTTAAACACTTAGTTTGGCGCTGTTTCAAAATATAATTACACATCTTAACCCTTCTAACTTATGTCGTTATGTATGGATGGAAGGATTACTTCATTGTTTCAATAATATTGAGAAACTCACAAGGCAGTATAGTGTAAATACTCAAACTCAACTAACAGTACCACAAACATCTTCATAGACCTCTTACATAGTGAAATTATTTAATCTAGGACTCAGCGGGTTAAATTTGAAGTTTCTTAGACTAAAGCCTTGTCCAGATTATGTTAGTTTCGTCGTCAGGTTGAGTTTCACTTACAAACTTGTAAAGTTATTTAGATGCTATTTTACAGGCATGTATGAAGTTGTGTGTTGTGTGGTTTACTCATTGGGATGTCTATCAAAATGTTCATTGGCGTGTAGTCCTGTCGAGCAACCAGCTTTAAATACAGGACCGGCCGCATAAATCAATTTCAGATACCGATAATTGGATGCCTAATATGTATGAGAATACATAGAAGTGACTGCGCATATTTACCCACCCCGAATCGGAAATTCAGATTCGAAGCTATTAATAACCACTGAACCACTAAATTCATCATCGTACAAACATAATCAACTCGATCAAAAACCATAGCAGACATTGAATAAACAAACTGTAACCAAACAAATCAGACTAATAACCAATTTGAGTAGAACAGACAACGGTAAAGTTATACAATAGAGTAAATAATGGTTTGACGACGCCAGGTAAAAAGTAGGCAATAAGAGATTCGACGCAAATGGTTGGAACACTGTCGCATTAGTCATCACAATGCCGACTTGGTGACGTTTGGACAGCCCTGACAAATGATACCTTTTATTGAATAATTATCGCGAGTCGGCTGTCATGAAGCTAGAGTACATAAATGTAGGGGTGTGCGACGTGCCTTACGGAATGAAGGCCAAGGTGTTTGCTTATACTCCACACATGCTGAGGCTACTTTAGTTTATTAAATAAGGGATTTAATTTATTTGATGATATAAATCATGTTCGTAATAACATTACTTGTCGTTGCTATAAAGTATTTGATTAATGATGTTAAAATGATGAGTGTTTCAGGACTAGCTCGATCCACCCCATTATATTATGAATCAGGTAACACCTTATATTAGAAGAAAACTGAATCGATGACAACATTTTGCTCATATCTTATCAAAAAATTGCTTTGGACAGAGTTGTACTATTCAAGTATAATTTTCTTGACATTTTCATTGAAGGTACCTACGGTTTATTATCCATAGCACACCTTTAATTATCTGTTTACATGTAGTCGGCCGAGCACGTTACGTTATCCCAGACAGGTATACCTTTCTCGGTATCCTCTCCAGGCTTACTGAAGGGTACGTACGTGTCTGTGCAAAATGTTGTTGTAATATACACGCAGAATTGTCTATAGATATATTGCCCAAACCGTCTAAGCCTTTGGATGGTACTGAGCGAAAAAATTTAACTATTTTTAACCGACTTCGCAAAAAGGAGGAGGTTCTCAATTCGGCTGTATTTTTAACCGACTTCGCAAAAAGGAGGAGGTTCTCAATTCGGGTTCTGGGTGGACCGATTTTGATGAATCTTTTTTCATTTGAAAGCTGGTGCTTGTCATGTGGTCCCATTTAAATTTCATCAAGATCTGATGAAGATCTTCGGAGATATACATCAGAACTCTTCAATTAATGACGGCAAATCACTCGGGATAGCTGCAATCGGATGTTTGTTTATTGTTTACATCATTTCATAACATAACATCACTTTAGCACGCTCTAAAGGGGTACGCAGGTGTGAACAGTTCACCCTGTTATACTCTAATTCCACCGTTTTTGTTTAAGTTGCATGTTTCTGGGTTAATCTATTCTGGCTTCACTTTGGAGAAATGGTCCATTAAGTACCACAACAAAAAAGTGAAAATAAAAAACGTTTTTTTACAAGTATTTTCGGTAATAATGTTCGAAGAACACAAAAATACTGATTACATACCACCTGGTTACAAACAACTCTATCTTTCCCGTGACTACTACTTTGTTTACACTTCAAAAAAAGGCAAAGGCCTTTTGGTTTCAATTAATACAAAACCATCGTCGACGATTGAAGCGAGTTTTTTTGCTAGTTTACCCCTCACGACGTTGCTCGTCCCTATGGACCATTTTATTTTTGCTTCTCCCTCATCTTTTCGACGGGACTTACAGGTATTAATTATCTTGAACTCAAATTCGCTTCGTTTGCGATGAGAAACGTCAAACGGCAAATTTTGGCGAATAAAATACTTTCAAGTTTTTAATCAGTGAAAAAGGTAGAGGTGTAGTTTCGTTTCTTTGGTCGCTGATTGGTTTACGGTTTAATAAGAAAGTTCTGCTGTACCAATCTACCTTGATATTTCATCCTATCTTCTTGGAAAAATACTTAGATATTTTATTGATTAATAACTGCAACATTTAAATCAGTTCTAAACACACAAGCTATACCTAATACACAAGTAAGTACTTATAATGTGTTGCATTAAAGCGAAACTTGCCACAAACCAGTGCAACTGTATCCAAATTGCTTATTTTGACCGGGTGTATTAATTATGTATGAGGGTGCGACACTCCTGCCGGCACCAGATACGGCGTTCTACGTAACTATAAAAAGATTGCCATGACATTCTCATAGCAAACATGTCTAGTTAATTTTATAAATGGAGAACGAACTCGTTAAAATGTATATGAGGGTAGTTACTGGCATTAATTTTCTGGTCTGGTTTAGTCCTGCTACAGAATTAATTGTAACTCTTATAAGATTGTTTTTTTTTTCTACGTTTGCAGATCAATATAGACGTATGACAAGGAAGATATTTAAAAAAATTACCTACATCGTACTTAAATATTTTTACACGGAAAATAATTTCAATAGTTTCAGGGATTTTTGATTCGGTTCAAAACAGCTACTACTAGTTGTAATAGCTGGCGGGCAGCAAAACCTTTACACGATACCAGTATTCGAGAATAGGACAACAAACACAGTGCTCTTCAAATGAAATACGTTAGTGATGCCGGGAACTACGTTGTACTAATAAACATACTATATTAATTAGTGCCTCTATGAGTCCGTTTGGCACGACCCACACTTTACCGTTCCACTTATTCATTAGTCCATAAACTGTAAGCAATGCCTTTATAACTAACTGCGAATCATAAACAAGCTTGTTACTCACGAGGAATTTTGTCAGAATTAAGGACGTAACTCTATTAATACGAGTTGTCGATGTTAGCAAACACAGATTACACTCTTAACGCCGGCTATAGATTAGCAGAATCGACTTTTTTACCGCTTCAGTAGATACGTCAAAAGTTATGTCAAGATACTAAGATAATATAAGTTTCACTAAAGTTGCCCGCATAAACAAAGATACACAGTTCGCTATGAGTAAACTTATCCCAACTTCTAAGATATAATAAGAGAAATTGGTCGTAATTTAAAAAGTAAACGTTAGATCCAGAAAAATGTGTAAGTTTTGAATGCTCCTGAAAAGTGCGGCTTTATCGAAGAGCTTTTTGAATTTTATTCATTTCGCGAAAAACTTCGCGGCGCTCTGTTGAAGCGTTCCGATTTATTTATGTATTTTTCACATGCGTAAATATTTAGAATTGGAACGATTGTAAGCGATACCTTTTTTTTAGTTAACGTGGGGAACCTTTCACATGGCGCTTGGGCTTTTGGGGAAAAGGCCAGGGAGGGTGGGCTTTTTATCTCACTAAAGACCACCCTGGCGACCCTAATAGACGTTGCAAAAAGGGGGGGTTTCCCTTTTTGCAACGCCTGTTAGGGCACATGGCACCCATATTCTCCGCTGGGATCGGCTATATATGCTACTGTAAGTAAACCCAGATTTTGTCAGTTTAATCTCAGTACCTGGGCGACCGAGCTCTGCTTGGGTGAAAATAGAGAAAACGACGTTTTCTTAAAATAAAACCTAGCTAGATCGATTTATCGCCCCCGAAACCTCCATACTAAATTTCATGAAAATCGTAGGAGCCGTTTCCGAGATTCAGATTATATATATACAAGAATTTGCTCGTTTAAAGGTATTAGATAGATGTAATAGGGCGTGAACCCTCTTCCTCTATGATAGGAGGCCTGTGTCCCAGCAATGGGAACATTAAAAGGCTGATGATGATGATGATGATGATGATAAGGGCGTGAGCCTATTGCTATCTATTGGATGCAGATTCAGAATCCGGTTGCTACTAAGAAATTCCAGATGGATAAACCTGATAAAACTGCCCAACCTGGGTATCAAATCCATGACCTCATACTCAACAATAGCACTTGTCGCCACTAGACCAAAGAAAATGGAAAATTTAAAATCTTATATTTTTTATTTATAATATTTTTTTTTTTTTTTTTTTTTTAATACGTGGCGTCTCGCAGTTCGGCCAAAGTAGCCGTCCTCTGCTTAACCGGACTAACCTGTGGAGACTAAGCTAAGTAGCCTCCGGCCAGGCTTAAAGTTTCTAAACCTAAAGCGACAGCACTAAGGGCTACCCCAGTTGGGGTCGGACCTCGGCTCAGGGCGTCGCTTGGGGGATGGCAAAGGCCGGATCTGATAAAGTGATTCTACCATCCGTTCGGAAAAGCCTACGTGGAGAAGAACGGACAAGAAACTCCATAATATCTGACTTGCATTTAACTATGGCTCAGCACGCGGGCTAGCTTATAGAATCGAAAAGGATTACGCGACGAGCCTCTGCGGTGAGGACGGAACGAATATGTAAGATAATTTTGTATGAACGGCGGGTTCGTACTATTTACGAACCCACTGACCGTCCTTGTAGATAAGGCTATCGAGCCCCTCAGTGATGGACTCATACCTCTTAAAGAGGTTGGCGCATTCAGCGGGAAGGAGAGAGCCCGCATTCCGGATTTCAGCATCCAGAGCACGGGCTTGAGGGGTCATAAAAATGGAGTACGCGCTAATTATATTTATACCAACGCATATATATGGCTTTTGCCCGGAGGGGGCGACAGGGGGCTGGCACTTAGCAGCAGGGGTGGTGGAAGCCACCTTCTGGCTTTGTGCGGTCATAGGGGCGGCCATAGGGGCGGCGGGGGGCATTGAGTCGGGGATAATAATTGGCGCTGCGATGGGAGTAGCCATCAGCGCTGGAATTGGCTGGGAGCAAGACTGAGGAGCCACACTTTGGTGGTTCAGCTTACCCCAGGGTGAAGGCCTCTGAGGGGCTAGTCTGGGGGGGAGTTGAGTGGTAGGGGCTTGACGCGCTTGGCGCGCGTCATTACGCCTGGCCATTTTAGGCGCAAGCTTAGGGGCTCTTGGGCAACCACGGTAATTAGCCGGGTGCCCGACTTGTCCACAAAGCACGCAGCTGGGAGGCTCCGTGCATTGTGATCGGTCTTTTGGACGGGAACAGTCCTTGGTATTGTGCTCTCCCAAGCACTTAACGCACCTGGGAGGAGCGAAACAATTGGTCTGAGAGTGACCGTAGAGTTGGCAGTTGTGACACTGACCAACGAGATGGGGACGGTATGGCTTTTCAATGGAAATGCCTGACAAGTTACATACGGTACTGACATTGAAAATGGGATTGTGACCCTGGAAGGGGAAACACACGACAAGGACCATGTCGTAGAGATCTCCGCCTCTTGCTTTATGCAATCGGTGGACCTCTGAAACGGGGACTTTTTGCGCTAACAAATCCTCTCGGATTGCTTCCGTCGGGATTTCCTTCGGAACGCGCTTAATGACGACTCTAGTGTACTTTTCCTCCGGAAGGGAGTAAGTATGGAAAGAAACTTTCCTGTCTTTTAGAAAACGAGTTAAAGCTCGATAATCATTGGGAGTGGGGACTTGAATTCTGATGCCTTGTTGGCATGCAGTGGCCTTGGTGAAATTAATTTTACGCGCTACACAGGCGCTGGAAATGTCGCTCCATTTCCCTTTATCTTGAAGATAAATGGGTGGAGGAGGAGGAGGCTTCCTAGTGGTAGTATTATTTACTACTACCATAGGGCTAGGCGAGCGGTTTGACCGCTGAGAAGGACTAGCGGGGGCGGGGGCGGGGGAGGGTTGCCTGTCGGGCAAGGCCGGCGGCAGAACTGGCTGGGGAGAGGTCTTAGCTACTGGCTTTTTGGCCTTGGTAGCGTGAGGGGGACTTTTCCTCATTTTCCTCTTTCCACCAGAGTGGACTATGAAGTCTCTGTTATCAGAGTCAGAAGAAGAGGACATGGTGGCATAGTCCTCTGACAAATCGGGCTTATTGGGGTCAATTGGTAACACCTGATCGATGTGTTCAGCTACTGCTGCCCATTCATCGTCGGTACTAAGGGCTGTGTCCATGTCGATGGGAGAGTCACCTTCCTCATCGACCCAAGACTTGGATCTGGACTTAGTGTCCGCGTGAAAAGCGGCTATGCGCTCCTTGTACTTTTTGTACTGGAGGCGATCGGACTTCATTTATAATATTACTCAAAACTGGAAGAATATCCAGTAGAAGAGGCAGTTCGACTTTATCCATACACACCTTGCAAAGTCAATAACAACAAACAGCAAAGGAAGTAAGCGAGAAACTTTACAAATGCAGATATCATAGAGATAGCAAAAAAAAAGAAAATATTGTCTATAGCTACTCCTCCCGGAACGTATTGAACTATTCTTATTTCTTTTGTTACGGTTCCTTGAAAACAATTCACTTGGGCTTCGTTGTCTATGTTTGTTCCAATGTCAATTTTATTATAACTCGATGCCTTAGATAAACCGTAGGTACAATATTTTTAGAATAACGCTACCTTGCCATTTGAAGATTTATAGACTCAATTTCTTTTAGTATAGTATAACTGCGCAGCATGTGTGTGGGTACATAGGTACCCAACTGTAAATCTACCATTTGCTGTACCTTGGTGTCGTTCGTTGACTTGTGTTTGCCCTGGCAGTTGAGTGTGTCATGCTCTCTGTAATGTCTCTCTGATGGTGGCGTGTGTGTTGGATCATTGGGTCCCTTCATGATGGTTGAGCTGGGTGGTGCCGATTCATGCGTCATGTCCGTGAACGGGCGCCGTCAGTTGGGATTGGTCTTAACTTAACTGCTTCGGATGCTAGTGTTTTTCTAGTACCTATTATGTAACTGCACAGTACATGTGTGAGTACTTTTAATACTTTGTACCTGTACGTAGTATAATATGTAGTGATTCTGGGTGCATTGTCCTCACACATATAAATGAATTAATGTATGTACTTATGTACCTAAATATTGTAAAAAAAACATATTTTTTTAAAAGAGTAAGTATGGAGTTTCTTGTGCGTTCTTCTCCATAACAAGCTACTTTCCGAATGCACGGTAGAATCAATTTTTATTCCTTGTAAATTTTAATGTATCTAACGTTCAAAAGTGCCGCTTTGTGGCCTAGTTGAAATAAAATATCTTTGTCTTGTCTTTGTCTTAGAAGGGTTGCTATTCTAGGAAGCATCATGTTCGTTAAGGAGCGAAATTGTTGGTTGTTGAGATGAATTCACTGGAATGCAAAGAGGAGCTTGTTATTATTTAAACAGAATTCCAGAAATATGAGTTGCACATTGTAGACTAGGTTTAAGCCTACATATGCTAAATGTTCTAGTATCAAGAATGAGTGTCAACCTCACTAATTAAAAACCTCAAAACCTTTGAGCTTAGTTTCTTATTGCAATTATTCTTTTGGTAATGCATTCATTTTTTTACCCGAATGCTGAAGGAGCGTGTGATTGATTGATTTGATTGATGATGATTGTGATTTGATGATTTGATTTGACGTGATTTGTCTTTGTGTGTATGTTTGTTTCTACGTGGCGTTCTAGAAACCAAACGCGTTGGCCGATTTTGATGATTCTTAGTTAATCGATTCGTCTTAACCGATTTGTCTTACCTTTTTTTTTATTAAAGGCGTGCTGAGGCCGTCACCTTTTGGGTTATTGCTGGATATTATAAATAGATTCAACAAAAACAAATCAAATGAAACAGTAAAGAATGATGAAAAGTGTACCTCCCTTGCTTAAATAACAGTACCCACACGACGATGTTTGCGTGCAATCGAGGTAAGTACGCACATAATTCGCTCTTAACTAGCCAAGGTCGGTTATGCGGTCATTGATTCTGATTAAGACACCAGTCAGCCGAAAGATTAGGTGGATTGTTCACTGCCAATTTGATCGCATTATACACGCTCATGTGTACATGCTTTAATTAACTATCCTATTATATTATCTGGTTAATTGTCCTTTGTGTCCCATCGTTCTAAATATGGAATTATGTTTATTATTTACGCGGTCTGTTTAAGCCTATGGCGTGCCTTGATTGGACAAAAGCTTTGTCGACTATGCTTTGCAGAGCTTCTGTGCGAAGTTATTAGGGCATTATAGGACTAATTTCCGATTCTAATAAGCATAGGTCCGGTTCCGGGTAATTAAAAAGTCGCATGCAGTCGCAAAGGCAATTTTAGCTATAATTATCGGTAGCCATTTTCTCCGAAAATGGTCACCATATAGGACAAAACGTATCCTTTATTTAGGAAAATTATTCATTGTGAATTAATATTGTTCTAGGAGATAAACAATGGTGGTAGGCAAGCCATACTTAGTAGATACCTTATTTTAATATCCGATAGAAATTGCCAATCTTTAAGTTTCACAAATACGGTAATTTTAAATTATTCCGGTCAACTTCAAAACCATCAGTAAGACGATAAAAATGCGATCAGATACTCAGCTTGTAAAGAAACTTTTTTTAATAATATTACAACAAAAAAGTACCACATTAAATCCACGTTTATGGCCTCGAAATTAAAATTGTTGTACAACTTTTTTCGTGTAATAAATCCGGCTTATAATATTTGTACCAGAGCGTAAAAAAATAAAATTCGGTGCATTTTTATAACAGCAAGATGTCATAAAGTCTGTTATAAATAGGTAGAGCGGAGGGTGGGTAGCGGGAGGGGTACCATGTAAACATGCTGTAAAAACAAAAAATTCAGCTACTATCTAACGAATACAGATATAACCCGCTCATACAAGGATCATAGTACATTTTCCTAGATTAAATAGAATATGGTGTCGCTGGTCTTATGGCCTTGTTTATCATTCTCTTCCATTTATGGTCCATGGTATCGACAGTTTATTTATTACGCGAAAAGAGTGATTGCGTCATCCATATCCGGTTATTGCTCGGAATTGTTATTATTCTGATATGTGATATCAGAAAAGTTAGTACTAAAATAGGAACGCGATCGGTTAAGCGCCGCGCGTGTACGCCTACACCTTTGATGGTGACTCCCTAGGAAACAAAACCCCCTACATTATATACAACAACTTCGGATACATAAGGCGGGTCAGTTATCAACTTTGATAACAAAGTCATTTATGGGTCACCCTTTCAATCGCATCAATGGACGACTCTGTACTTGTAAATTCATTAGATAAACTTTTGGATCACGATAGCATTTGAACTTCATCTTTTGATGCAAGATTACTTCATAACTTTCTTGAGAATTCAATTTCTAAGCTATCCAAAGGACGAATTTGTTCACAATAAGCGAACCATCTGTAAATGTGAAGGAATGGATTCGTCAACGGTCACAGGGGATTGATATACGGTCGATCAATCTCATTAACTTTGGCTTTAACAGCTTAGCTGGTTCAGTTTGAAGTCTATGGGCGTCTTGTCAGCTTACCCATTGGTGTTGCAGGACAAGCAAGTGTTTACAGGGCAAAACAAATTCAAAGAATTCAAAAGCTCATCTATTCTGTAAAAATATCACGGTGAAAACGAGGTGAAGTGAGCTTAAATACGATGTAATTCCACACTGATGCTAGGGATGTAGATTTTACAGAATAGCGCTACATTTTTTTTATTGACTGTTGGCTCGCGCTTGACCACTATCTCACCTGGTGGTAAGCGATGGTGTGGTTAACGGTGAAGCACGCTTGCCTTGAAGTAACCTATTCAGTTCTGACTTAAAGATCCCTAGATTGTAGCTATCGGAGAATACAGACTCCAGCACTATTTCACACAAACTCCACTCATTGGCTATAAGCATAATAAAACAGACCCAAACGTTTAGTGCATATGGGTGGGATGTCCACCATGTACCGATGCCGCATCACCGTACGTCTGGTAACCTGATGATGAAACGGGCTAGGCGGAATTAGATGTATTCATTCCATCGCACACTCCCTGAAATGTAACCGATAAAAACCGACAAGCTGGCAACTTGGTAACGATGTTCAAGGCTCTGGAGCTTTGACTCGACCAGTGCCTCATTGCCGATGAGTATCTTGGCCTGCTTTTCGATTGACTCTAGTGCATCAAGCTGGTATTTGGCAGATCCGTCCCAGAGATGAGAACAGTACTCTATGCATAATCGAAGTTGCACTTGATACAAGTTGAGCAGCTGTTCTGGCGTGAAGTACCTTCTCACCTTTGCAAGGATCCCCAATTTTTTGGCAGCAAGTTGAGCCTTGACATGACCTAATAATGACATTTCCAAACATTTTTCTTCATTTAATTCCACTGGTTATGAACTGGTTTTCCACATTTTATCGAACTGTAATACAACATACATGACAAAAAAGTAAGGTAATGCAAACCATCGCCGACTTATGACTAAGTGCCCCCCACTGGGAGATGGAGGCGGGCAATATTAATATCTACATACGTAATACGTTCACTCCGTCTTCAAAAGTCGGCCACGTACATATTACGCAATTTTTATTACGTTCCGGACTAGCCCACCAACCACCCTTCTCAGGAATTTACTAAACAAGAAACTGCAATTTCCTGAGACTAATTCATTGCTATTATTAATCTTGTGGGTTGTATTCTTATTTTCTGCTGGAATGTGGGTCAAATATTTATTTGGTTGACCGTTTACGTCTGCATTTGTATTTATGTACTTTTTATGAATGTTTTGCTGTTTCGTACCAATTTTCTTTGGGGTTATGGGATCTGGTAAGATTTGAACTGGAACTGTTTGGTCAATATTATTGTCATAATCAGCATACTATAGATTGTAATAAAAATAAGGATTGGGTTACAACGGGCGCTTTTGTTTGTCAAATCAAGTCAAATCATCCTTTATTTGCTCAAACATGACTATCATACATACATAACATATTGCCAGCATGAAGATTTGTTAAAATAAAAACATCATGGAAAGTCATGTTTGCTTTGGGCAATGGCATGCAAATATTGATATAGAATACAGTTAATTAGATTATCAAATTTAATAAAATATGCGCAAATGTCAATAAAATAATGCAAGTCTAAATTACCATTCTAGAATGTCAGATCAACCTCTTTGGAACATTGAGCTTGCGCGTGATTGTCTGTCGCTGAAAACCAGCGCTGTGGGCTGTGTGTTTGTATCGCACATGAATCATAACAGTATGCTGAGCGATGGCCGTTTTGAGCAGAAGTGATTTATTTCACCCCATTTATTTTTTATAATTTTTGTCTAGTATCACTATAAACACAATATTTTTTTGTCGGACTTAATAATTTCGAAATTGCTAACAAACCATATTTCCAGCAAAATTTCTCATACCGTTTCAATCTGCCTAGCCTTTTGAAGCCGACCCCAACTATATTAGGGTCGGCTTCCAGTCTAACCAGATTTAGCTGAGTACCATTGTTTTACATGGAGTGACTGCCTATCTGACCTCCACAACCCAGTTACTGGGTAACACGGTACCCCTTGGCAAGACTGGTGTCATATCTCAAGCTTCTGACTACTCGTAACTCGTAACGATTGTCAAAGATGTTCAAATGACAGCCGGGACCAAAGGCTTAACGTGCTTTCCGAGGCACGGAGGAAACTCGGTATGTTGAAATGGTCACCCTTCCACGGACCGACCCCGTCAAGCGTAACTTAACCTTGAAGATCGACCCATGCGGCTGTTATTATTTAGCCACGATCTCCTCCCGTTATTTCTCAGACCATTTACAAGAGAAAATTATCCCTAAATCATTTTTAATAAAGCCCCGTACAGAACACGTGTTCATAAAAATTGTAACGAGTGTAATGCCGTGAGGATCACCCTGAGTGTGGGACACACCGGCGCACTGTGCACCGTGCACTGTGCATACATCGAGTTAAGTGCCACTTAGTTACCAGCTAGAACATTTCTTCTATACGTGCAGCCAGTGTATTGGCATGTCTTCACTTATGTAAATACTTCATGATATAGAGTAGTGTTTAATAAGGAATGGTGATAGCAGACTGTATTCTGAGAGACTACTCCAACCAACAAAAGATTTATTAATACTTAGTGCACACATATCATGAAATCAAGCCTGTATTCCTCGAAGACAAGGGCTGTACTTACTTACCTATAGCACAGATAATATAATACCTACCACAGGGTCTCAGCGCTAACAAAGAAAATTTGGTTCAAATAAATGTCACAAGATGGCGCGATATGCATCGAATTGTTATTGAATTGCGTGTAAAATTAACATTTTCTAGAATTGATCAGATAATTTGTATTTTTTTTTCTTTTGTAATCATCTCTCCTAAGCACACAATTATGGAATATTGGGCTCTTAATTCACATTTCAAAGATTATTTAAACGGATCAATTAAAATTGATTCCAATAGATGGCGCGGTTTTAAATTTCTGAGGATTTTGTAAATTTGTATTGTGACGCTTTTTGGTACAATTAATCTGTAAAAACGTGCGAAATAATACTATAAAACAAATAGTCGCGAACCAAAAAAACCCTTTTATTTGCAAGTCGCTGCTAACACCATCTATAGTCATAGAACGGAAGCGAACGCCATCGAAGTACTTATAAAAATAATCATCTTAATCAGACGAAAAACGCTGGTTACGTCGGCAGGTTTACTTTGTATGGGATGAGACATCTGTATGCTAGTATTATATAATCTGTGCTTGTACTATTCTTTGTTCTCTGGTTAATGGCCATCAATTGGGTACAGATCCTAACTCCGGAATGCTACTGAGAAATTTAATAATAACTATATGGCAAAACCCACAGCCTAAGTAAATTACCAAAAACTTTACCAAAGAAATCGTCCAAGAATTTTTGGCAATATCCAATTATTTAAAGAGAATTTGTCTAATTCTTTCATGGGGTCAAACCCTTTGCCTTGCCGAATTAATACTTGGCCGGGTCACACCACCCAGGCATCGAACACAGGACAATATTTCAAGCACCACACAGTAATTTGTTGGCTATTTTCCGAGGTCTCGATTTTTTAACGTATCATACATATAATATATATATTGGCAAAAAAGTTTTTCGTCAGATATCATTTCTCCCATTACTAATTTAGTTTACAGTCTATAAGTGCATGATTTCTGAAAGACTACATAATCAGTTAAAAAATCCACATATCATTATGGAAACAATTCAACACGAACATAATTTGTTTTGCAGCCAGAATTAATCAATTATTTTAAATCAATACTAACTTAAAATTACCTTAAAAATCACAAAAAAAAAATTTAAAGATCATAAAATAAACCTAAAATATTTTAAATAAAGAACACCACAAATAAACGAAACAAACAGTACCTTCAAACGATTAACCTCACGTCAATGCATTTAAAGAGAGAACCGAAAAAAAATCCCAACTTCCGCTTTCAATCGCTCATAAATAGAATAAAACCGCGATCAATTTTGTGAAACAGAATTTTATTTATTATTTTCGTTTAGAGCGATCAAGTGTGTAAAGAAAAGAGCCAGAGATTGTTGGCATAAATCATTTTTCAATTCAATTTAAACGACACAGTGTTGTTGTTGCCGATACGGAGCAACTCGCAAGGCGTCCGCTATTGCCAGAGGATACACCACGTATTTTTGTTCCCTATGTATTTTCAGAGAAATAAAGAAAATATCTTCGACTATATTTTAAAACATTATTTTTTTAAGTTTGTACTATACACTATGTTCGTTGTAGTATGGCAATAGCGTTCATTGACCCACTAACATTCTTAATTAAAAAAAAATATTTAAAAATGACACAAAGCCGTAATGAAACGACATCCATCGATCCAATCATAGTTTTTTGTTCAGGTTCCTACGCAATGGCGGTCATTGCCCGGTTTTGATATCTCTTAAATTGAAACAGGGCAATGACAAAAGAGCAATAGTAAGTTATTTTTACTCTACCCGCATCAAAACAAAATAGATTTAATGGTTGTTGGAAACTATGTTTGTATTTACACAAATCGTATATTGGTTTAATTTGAAATGAAAATAAAATAATTTATATTTATTTGTGTTCACCGCAATGTTTATTAGTTTATTTATATTTAATAAACACAATTGATTTAGCTTTACAGTAGCTAGGGCAACGTGTAAGCAAGCAAAAATATGACGAATATTTTAATATTTATCTAAAAACATACAATGAAATCATTTAACAAAACTCATCATTCTGTAAATTCCTTCCAGACTAGTACAAACAGTTCCACAAGAATAGTAATAGTGAGTCGCAAGCTAAACCGAATTTGCATTCCTTAAACCCTCAACGCAAGGTCCACGCTATTCTAACGCGCCCCAAAGCAATTTCGGCTTGCAGTTTATCAAATCCAACATTTAAATGACCAAAGTCGGCTTCTACAAACAACTTGTTTGGTTGATAGGATGGCATTGGGTCGTATTGCGTTTGTTTGGACCCGGTTGGACCCATAAATCTGTCTCTAACTTCTTCTTAACGCGTATCTAGTGTTTCGGCGTTGGCGTCTCGTTTCGCAGACGCTGGAAAACCAATTTTAGTATATTGCATTGAAAGTTGTTGCCAAATGCAGTTTGTGTGTTGATTTTCCCGTTTTTGCACTCCGGCTCCGTTTCGTACCACATAAATATGCATTAAGGTCCGACTCATACAATTTGGAATTCACTTACCTAACGCTGTATATTAGAATCAAACGGTAATGGAAAATTTTGCGTTTGATTTCCTGGAATAGATGTGAGGCAGGAAACATTTTTCAGTGGAAGTTGTTAAAAAGTTTATGTTTATTTTCAGTTATATAGGTATTACTTGAGGCAGTAACAGAAGTTACTGTGAAGATTTTTAACTATATAATTTTCAGTTACAAAAATAGTTGAGTCGATAACCTACATGCGTGTTCGCAATTCCAGCCGATATGCCTCAATACAGTCTTACGATTTAATATGTCGTCGTGAGTTTTATCTAACATCAAGAACGTCCCACTTTTACTGGCGGGCGCTAGTTCACGGATAATAACATTCAATTTTAGTCGAAGTATTTACGCGTCCCCGCTAGGTCCCAACGCGGCAGATTTTTATGGAGGTCTGTAGCAGCCTTCCCAAATTGAAATACATTAATATTTTACCATAAATGCGAAACTTTCATGCGGAACATAACGTTATCGTATTTGTATTCTTCCTTCAAAACGATAAATGTCGACATTTCATGTGAAAACTACCAGTTTAATGCGAGGCATGAGTTATTTATTGTATTGAACCTTGCAGTTGTTGTTGGTTACAAGTATTAATAGTACATTATTGCAAAGGCCGGGAAATAGGCAATTGCAGGGCGATTATGAGTTTGAAGGCCGAGCCGTAGACGAAGACTACACTAATACGAGACAGGCAATTGTCATTTCCGCCGAGGCACATATAGTGCTTTCCTCAAAATAATGCAGGGAAATAAAACATATATTTTATATCATACATTTAATTTATTAAAAGTTACAACAACATTGCTCTAGCGTTTTAATGTTTCAAATTAAATAAAAACACGCTTCTGCAATGGATTTGATTTTCTTTGTCCGTAAATTCGATACTTACTAATTTATATGCATGTTTGAGAAAAGACTTTTTAGTGTAGCGTAACTAGAATATTAGTGAAAAGAGATTTCAGAAAGGTCACTGTCCAGTATTAATATATTCTTTGAGACGTTATATAAGGATGGTAAGTTCAACTTTTAACATTAAATATAGAAAAAGTATTAGTTCTTGCTCAAATTTAAATACTTCACGCAATTTTTACCTGGAACTTTTATTTGAGGCCACATTCTCATGAGAAATTGACAAACCAAACTTGTAGGAACACAGGTCACTATTTAACTTAGGACCCGAAGTCACGAGACGATAAATAATGCAAGACACATCTATAAAAATACACGCGCCTTGTCGCACAAAAGTTCAGTGAATTTCTAGTCGCATGTGAAGGCACACTTACGGACGTCTTCGCGTTGTGTGCGACACAAGACGCTTGTACACTCGCCCTTAAAAAGTATTGCGAACATAACATTATTGATGTTATGTTCGCAATACTTTTTAATACAGTAATGGTTTGCTCATCCATTCAAATATGAATACGCAGAGAGATCTTTTTATCTCGCGCCGAAATCGAATTTTCGTCTGTCGAGATATTCCGCAAAGATGCAAGCGAAAATTCCTTTGTGTTTACTATGTGTATAGATATGCTGATATTAGAGATGAAACTGGAAAAGAGCATAACTCTGTCTTCTCTGAATCGAGGTTGGCCCGAACGATAAGCCTTACCTACGTCTTCATTTCAGCAAATTGGAAGATTCCTGTAATGGACCGTTTTATAAAATAGCCTCTTTGTCTAAGGAAATCGATTGGACATACCTTGAATGAGCCCTTTGTCCGTTGAAGAATACCCGTAGAGATAACCCTGAAGAATACTTTTATATCGGTTATACAGCCAGTAGGTACTCCAAGTCTGTGATAACAAAGGTAAATCAAATATTTTCATGAACATATCTTGACCTGTATCGATATGTGGTTATAATATTTTATAACTCAACCATGAGCTATAAAAATCATATCTCAGGAGAAGAGAAAATGCGTTACCTATAAAATATTGTCAAATAATCACTATTTATGGCGTGATTATGAATGAAATCATCAGGTCAAATAGGGAAATGAAAAGATATACATTACCTACATACATTTATATTAAAATTATAAAATTAATGGCCGGCTGTGTTTCGTACTGACCCAAGCAAATTGTAAAAATACTCATCAGCCAGCAGGCTGCCATTAAATCATAATTAGCACGGTCGGATCGTGAGACGGCAATTTTCTCATTTTCCTTGCAAAATTATTCCAACGAAATCGTCATAAACATTTTTGTCTCTTGTGCTAAATATTTCACTTTTATGCCCAGACTTTTGTAATCAACATATTATTGTGTTTGTTAATAAGAATTTTATATCCCATTTCCACATCGCGGGGGAGAGCCAGAGAAAATGGCATTCTTTAATATTATTTTCTCTGAATTCTTCCAATGTTGTGGTATGTTTTAAAGAACAAGACATCTAATCTTAACTAAAATAATAAAAAGAAATACGTACGTCGTTACTTACTTAATTTAAGTACTATTAATACTTTTGTTAAGGGTTTAGCATAAGCTTTAGTAGGTAAGTCTTATATTGTATGTCGTTTTGTGACAAATAAACACTTTTTTTATCTTTCTGTTATATCTATGTATTTTTGTCATTCAAGAATTCTTTGACAATAATAACAAAACAAACCGCAATATGGCGTTGAAACATTTCTTATAATATCAGGGCATCTCAAAACATCATCGTCACAGAATTCCTAGAGCAAAATACTAGTTTTAGGAGAAAATGTGCGATATATTTTATTTTTAAGGTCAAGCAGATCCGCCGCGAAGGATCATTAAATCACAATTAGAAGTAATGCGGGAGGATGCGTGAGAGGCGACCGGAGGCTTAGCGGCGCGGGCCCTAGCCTTGGCTTTATCGGGCTTACCCTCTTGTCTTTTAATACTTATATTTCACACCTCCAATATCCATTATTGCTAGAAATACGTCTTATTAAAGAGGAGCTTCATATGAGCTGAATAACGTCCGAATTTATCTCCATTGAAGACATTGCCAGATAAAACTTTATTATAGCCGTAACATTTAGAACGGATAAGTAATGAGATGGCGGTGGCTATTTCGGCAAATGTACGTGATGTAGCAGACAATAAGATAGACGTATGAGGTAACGACCATATTCCTTGAAAGCCTTAGGGTTATTGCGAAAACGACACCTTGACTGACGACATAGTGAGTCCCATCGGTCGGCCCAACAATATTAGAGGTCGTAAGGACCGATGCGAGGAACCATCCCGGGACATTGGACGAGGTGGAATTTTAGAAAATTGTTCGAAGAAGACATTTAGCTTTTTCGTGATAGTAAGATAAACGTGAACTGAAGAGTCTTAAAAGACTTATTACTGTCAAAAATTACTGAGTGTAGCTACTAAATCAATAGATAGCACTTCATCTAAAAAGTAGAGGTCTTTGAGATAATGAAAGAACTTGCAACTAAAACTTTGGCGGTGCTTAGAAAGTACCAACCTAAGGTAACAGAAGGGTTTATAGTATCAGCAAACTTGGGATTTTAAATCATTTAGACTAAGTAAGTATTATTGGCAAAGAATTACTACGTTCAAAATATTCTAGTCCCAAAAAAAAGTTAATAAAAAAAATCAAAAAACCCGACTGCTTAAAAAGCGAACTAAAAAGAGTAAACAAGAAGAAAATCATGCTGTGCATTTGGAGGATACGTATTCGCGAGCTGGCTGGCCAAAACCTTTTAGATTTTTAGGTACATTTTAACATATTAGTGTTATATATTTTTGAAATCACCTCTTAAAAACCCTTTATTTTCATACCCCTCACAAAGGGTTTGGGAGAAAAAAAAATTGTCCTCCACAATATGGCGCCGAAAATCGGATTTTTTGTAAATTTTAATGTAGCCAGTGACATTCGCAAGGATAACTCGAATTGATTGACGTATGAATCATCAAAATCGGACTACGCCTTTGGTCTCTAGAACGCCACAAAGGAACAAACATACATACATACATAGACTGATAAACACATTACCCTCCTTCGGCAGTCGGGTAAAATACGTCACGTGCACGATAATTCACTTTAAAGAAAATAATGATTGATTCCTCCCCAATGTCTAATGAGAGTGGACGTGGAGCAGAATTAAATTTCCGGCACTCCGGCTCTCTTTTGTTCTTTACAATCTCATTAGCGTGAAATACTTTACAAATATCGTCCAATTCACCGCGGAAAACTTATTATCTGAGATTCAGGATTGTCTCTTATTAACGAGAAAAAAGGGACAAGGATTGACCGGGGAGGGGCACCCACAATTTAACACGAATTAACAACCACAATGGTTTGAAATAATGAGATGGGGAGCCTGAAGTTTGCTACGGAACCCTCCGGAGTTTTCCCAAGATGGTGATTGATAGATCGAGTTAACGTACGAACGCACTCGCTGTAATACCATTATTGCGTATTGATTCCGTTTTATCTTACCATTTTCCCACTTATATACTTATTCGGTGCTCTTACAGAGGTCAAGTGTGAATAAGTAAGTCTTTTATGTAAGTGTGCTTCTTTTGCAAGTGAAGAGAAAACACTCTTTGTATCGAGGATGCTCGATGGTTGGCCACATTGTTGTTCACGGTGGAGCGTGTTATATTATTCTGGATACAATATAACAGGAATTTGTCAAAGGTATGAAACGAGCTAAGTCGTAAACCTTTGTTAAAACATTTTCCTTAAGATTTCGTTGGTTGAATATCCGGCGCAAAGAAAATTAGCACTTGGAAATAATAAAGTGAATATGAGCCGTCAATTTTCTAGCATTTTTTTTTATTTGTATTAACTTATAAATTTCAATATGCTTCTCAACCCACATTCATTTGACAAAAAATACTTTAAAGCAATTAAAAATAAATTAAAAGAAAAATGTATTCGAATCTACATGCAGGTTTTTCATTAACTTTCAACGAGAAATAAGGTAGTGGCATTCATTGGAGCAGACAGGTCAATCAATAAATCAGTCGTCACAGGCGGCCACTATGTAACAGAGCAATCCAACATTGTTTGAATTCAGTGCAGCGAGCGAGTCCACTCGTCCGGAAATGAAGAACTATTCTTTGTTGAATTCCACTTTCCAGGTTATAGTGTCTGTCAGTGTATGGACAATGGACACTTTCTTGTGTAATTGTGTTGTTGCCTTTTCAAGTGGCTTGCTTATTTGTGGATGTTTATTTTTTAATTAGGTTGTGTGTATAATTGATTCTAATGTTGACTTATGTTTTGAGTTACATAAAAATAATGGACAGCATCTATTATTTTTATGTAAATGTATAGTACATTATTGAAAAGGCCGGGCAATAGGCAATTGCAGGTCGAGTATGAGATTGAAGGCCGAGCCGTAGGCGAATACTTCACTAATAAGAGACAGGCAATTCCGCCGAGGCATATATAGTGCTTTTCTCAAAAGAATACAGGGAAATAAAACATAACTTTTATATTATACATTTAATTTATTAAAAGTTACAACAACATTGCTAGAGCGTTGTAATGTTCCAAATTAAAAAAACGCTCCTGCAATGGATTTGATTTTCTTTGCCCGTAAATTCGATACTACGCGTGTTCTGTTTTCGAAAATAATGACAATATTTCCATGCATGTTTGAGAAAAAGCTATTTGTTTACAGTTTCCAGACAAATACAACCTTCAGCAGAAACAATATTCGCAGCTTGTATTTATTTATTTTTTATTCTAAGAATTACATTCGCTTTTTTACCAAAACAATGCATGACGTAACTTCCGACAAAACAAAAAAAAAGACCCTTAAATTACATCATTAGACGCAAATTGTATGGTGTTTCGATGCTTGTAATTTTCGTGAAAATACACTCTTTCCAATTACCGTTTGTTCTTCTTGCTAAATTCTTGTTCATTAAAAATCTTTCAAACGAATTCGTTTACATTTGCACAATTTATCTCGATAAATAGGCCTCTAATTTGATATTCTAAATTAATTAGCAAAAGTTAATCATTGATTGTATTGCCATTTTATTTGTTTTATTCAGTTGCTTTTGTTGTTATTTCTCAATTCTAGTTAAATACTTTGAGAACACAGCTCACATTTGGCGAGAAAAGCATTTAAGTCTTTGGTTTTACCTAAATAAAATTTACAAGTGATCATATTCCACTGAAAACATTTTTGAATTTTAAAGCCGGGTGACACAAAGGGAAAAATCACGTACGCCAAACAATTTGCAGGCTCTTAAATAGCGATAAAAGAATAAAATAAAAGAAATATTTATGCATTTTTTTTTAATTTTTACAAACGCAGCTCAAAAACAAAAAGAGCGTTGCGATTAAAAATATTTCGGATTGACAGTACAATCACGGCATGTATACGTATAAAGAAAATGCAGTATGTTTCGTATCGCGTCTTCTTATTGGCGAATATTTTCCGTGACGTCGGAATGAGCTCGTGGGACTCCGGCACCGAATAATATATTTTATTGCTAGGAGGTATATCACGGCGGCGACAGGTGTGCGGAGGCAATCCTCTTTTACCCTTCTCCGAGCTTTTCGACACCAAGGAACCCCTTTTAAGTAACATGACTTTTAACTTTGTGACCCATCTTTGCTTTAAAGTGCTCAGACTTATCCAATTCTGGGCGCTTATTACTGAGCTTCCGAGGCGTAATTTAAGCGGAAAATCAGTGCGTTCCAGACCATAGATCACAGTAATGCTCCCTTTATATAGATTGACGAATATAAAGGATCAAAATTACTGAGTTGCTTGTTTAAGGGACTGACAGGTTTGTGGTAACGAACGTTTAATTATGTTCCCTGAAGATTCAGTTTATTTTAAATTGCTTGCGCTCAATGTTTATTTATTTATTTAAACTTCATGTACAATAGTGGTACATAGGCGGACTTAATGCCACAAGGCATTCTCTACCAGTCAACCTTTCGGTTAAAAAGGACAACGTTGTGAACGGGTACGAAATAATATTCAAACAAATGTTGTGTTTTTAAAGTAAAAATGTTAAGTATAAAAATAAAAAACCGGCCAATTGCGAGTTGGACTCGCGCACGAAGGGTTCCTTACTTGGTAAATTGTGGTTTACGATTTATGATGTATTAAAAAAAATACTTACTGGATCTCGTTCAAAACAATTTTTGGTGGAAGTTTACATGGTAATGTACATCATAATATATTATTTTTAGTTTTATCATTCTCTTATTTTGGAATTTACAGGGCGGGTGGGGGACACATTTTACCACTTTGGAAGTGTATATCGCGCAAACCATTCAGTTTAGAAAAAAATATATTAGAAACCTCACGTATGGAAAAGAAGAAAAAAAAATAGAGTTTCAGTTCTAAGTATGGGGAACCCCCAAAATCTGTTGTCATTTTTTATTTTTGTGTAGAAATGTTAATGCGGTTCACAAAATACATATACTTACCTACCAAGTTTCAACAGCATAGTTCTTATAGTTGAGGAAAAAGTGGCTCTGACATACGGACAGACAGACAGACAGACATGACGAATCCATAAGGGTTCCGTTTTTTGCCATTTGGCTACGGAACCCTAAAAAACGGTGTTTAGTTCAAAAGATAACAAAATAAATAATCTTTGAAATATACATCTTGAATTAAATGTAAAGCCGGAGATCACCGAGAGGTAAGTAGAGAGAAGGAGTTTTAGATGACTGATGTTAACTGTCATGCAAGATAGGAATCTGACGCTTGTTATTTATGAAATGGTATTGGAATATTTAACGCAATTAGATTAAGAATTCTGCCGTTAACCTAAGCTGGACTAACCTGACCAAAGATCCAATACAATAAAGGTACTCGTATTGTAATTTTTTTTATTGTAGCAAACTAAAATTCTCAGCACTAAAACTTTATTTTGCTTAGGTAAAAGCTACCTGCTTTGAAAACGTGCATTTTAAGCCTCGGTTTAGACAACAGCTTATAAATAAACAATCTTTGATGGCAGAGATTGTAGCCTGGAGCTATTTTATATTATTCTATGGACATATTTTCGGCGGCCATTTTCCATTGCCGATCAACCCTTTTGACAATTTATCGGGACATCACATTTTCATACAGGCAGGTCGCACGAACTACGGGACCGCGCCTCATACATATTCAAATAACACGCGCTGTACAAAGCAGAACCGCACTGTGCCCCCGACGTGTTAGAATTACAAAAATGTATACGAATATGCCAACTGATAAACAATCTATATCGTGATAACTTTACAGATACCCATCTATGTATTACTTACTTAACCCGCGCGGGAGCCATATTTGTAAATGTTTCACGTATTTGCTGACCCTTGCTCGGAATATAAGTTAGTATTATATCTATATTGTTTTAAAAGACTCGTAGAGAAAATGTTTCCAACTTAGGTACAAACCAAAGTGCATATTGACATTATTTCACAAGACAATGTTCATTCTGAGACTGCTGCTAATGGTACAAAGCTAGTGTTTAAACGACTTATAATTTCTCAGTGAAACAATCAGCTTTTTTATTTTTCTTCACTTCCAATGTAGCCTATGGTTAAACTGAAGTCAATTAAAACTTGGTCTTAATTTCCAAGTTACGTCTTTGCTCTCGGCCCAATGTTAATATCTACAGAATTATTTCCTACAGTTGATTTATATTCAAATTAAAATGAATCAAATTACTGGCAGAAAATTACTTTAAGTCATTATTTTGACTTTTCGATTTTGAACAAAAAGGTTCTTCATATTTTTTGCTCTAAACGCCTTTGTGCATGCAACGTTTCAAAGCACTTGGTATGTGTCATTTATAAACTATCAGGAAATAAACAGAGAGCAGTGAGAGCAGATGATAGCCGCCATATTGGGTGTCGTAAGTGTCAACAGAGCGTCTGATATGCGCTTTCCAGAGCGTTCTGCTCGCTACAATAAACACTACGCGCCTACATTTACATAAGCCCTTCCTGACTTGCGTGAGATGCAGATTTATCCACGTACCTTGCTGCTCTGTAAGGTAGTCAAATCTTTTCGATGGAAAACTGAAGCTGTGTAAATATATTTTATCTACACTCACAACGTAATGTTCCAAATATGAATTAAAAAAATATTGTATAAACAATCTTTCTAATATGCAAAATAAAAATTGTTTTGGTGGTTGGTTTTTATTGAATCTAAGTTGACTTCTAAGTTGAGTCATATCATTGCAATTATTGAATTACGAAAGTAATCTTGGAAAATTCTGATTAGGCTTACCTAATCAGTGTTTTGCTAATCAGTATATTGTGATAATTTGTAAAGTATTAAATTAACTTAGATTCAGTATAGGCCCCTATTAACAAAATTTAAAGTATATGGTCCATACGTCTGCATTTATTAGTAAAATTATCTAATTTAAATCAAAAGCCAAGCCAGCTATAGCAATTGGGAAGAAACACATACAGAAATAAGGTACTCTAAACTAGAGTTGCCTTGGAATGGTTTTATAGATTACAATATTATAAGGTTCAAAAGTGGAATTGAATAAAAATAAACACATTTCAATAACAAAAACCGTTTAGTAACTCAAAATCAAATTAATTTCATACATACACAGTTTTATTTAGTTTAAGTTAGTTACGATTATAATTAGGAAAATTACAAAATAACGATTGCACACTTTGAAAATAAAAGCAGACTTCCGCACGTGGTGACCGCCAATGAAAAAAAGAGTCTGAGACTGACACGCTATTTATAGACGCTATTTCACATGGGGTTGCCTGTTTCTTACAATATTATATATGTAACAGCCTGGAGACTGAACTTCACACAGGCGATATCGCGCTTTGTAGTGGTTAGTATACAGAGTCCAATATTCAACAGCAGTTAACATGCCGTTGTGTGATCCTGTGTAATTAACAATCAGGTGTAAACGCTGGAGGAAATGGCGCTAAAAAAACTAGGTGTTGGAGGTAAGAAAAAAGAGAGAGACTTTGATTTCATTGGTCACAAAAACGAGCATATAAATAATAATTTTAGTATTGGAAATGCTTCTATAACGCAAGTTAAGACAAACCAAAAACTTTAATAAAGGGTGGTCCAACCATAACGCAGGATGTAAATTGTAAATAACACAAAATGTTTTCAGATCTTCATTTTTTCATTACTATAGAAGGATCTATGGCAATTATGCGTGAAACAAAATATCGGCCAAATGCTCACCACGGCTTCGGAAGATGGGCGTTCAAATTAAAACGCATTTCGTCAACTTCGTTATTTTTTTGCCAGAAATTGGCAAAAAAACTGGCGATATGTGGTTCCAACAGGACGGTGTCTCTTGCCACACAGCCAACGAAACAATGGCTCTTTTGCGCAACAAATTCAATGGCCGAGTTATCTCACGTCATGACGATGCCAATTGCCCGCCACAATCATGTGATTTGACACCGTTGAACTTCTTTTTTTGGAGATATTTAAAAGAACACATACTTGCTTTATAGACGTACACTTTACGTCTATAAACCAAGAACAATTCAAGGATGAGATAATTCGGAAAATTGCCGACATTGAACCTCAATTATGTCCCAGCGTCATTGAAAATATGGACCATCGGATAGAGGTATGCCACCGAAGCCTTGGCGAGCATTTGGCCGATATTTAGTTTCACACATAATTGTCATAGATCCTTCTACCATCTATACTAATATTATAAAGAGGTAAAACTTGTGGGTTTGTGAGTTTGTGACGTTGTAAGGGGTAATCTCTGGATCTACTGAACCAATTTTGAAAATTCTTTCACCAGTAGAAAGCTACATTATTCCTGAGTGTCACAGGCAATAAAAAAAAAAAATAGAGATCCTTATGAAAATTGCAATAATGTAACCCAAGGTAGGAAAATATAGCCTATAAAAATCATTCTTTGGCGTGCGCTAAGAAAAACATTGATGATAGATAAAAATAGTAGGTACGAGTAAGTAGGCAGGGTAGGTAGGGTAGGCGGGCTAGGCTGGATAGGCAGGGTAAGCATGGTAGGCAGGGTAGGCATGGTAGGCGGGGTTGGCCGGGTAGGCAGGATAGGCATGGTTGGCAGGGTAGGCAGAGTAGGCAGGGTTGGCAGGGTAGGCAGATTAGGCAGGATAGGCAGGGTTAGCAGGATAGGCAGGGCAGGCAGGGTAGGCAGGATTGGCAGGGCAGGCAGGGTAGGCATGGTAGGCAGGGTTAGCAGGATAGGCAGGGTTGGCAGGATAGGCAGGGAAGGCAGGGTAGGCAGGCTAGGCAGGGTAGGCATGGCAGTCAGGGTTAGCAGGGTAGGCAGGGTTGGCAGAGAAGGCAGGATAGGCAGGGAATGCAGGATAGGTAGGGAAGGCAGGGTAGGCAGGATAGGCAGGGTAGGCAGGGTAGGCAGGGTAGGCAGGGTAGGCAGGGTAGGCAGGGTAGGCATGGTAGGCAGGGATGGCAGGGTAGGCAGGGTAGGCGAAGGGGCAGGGTAGGTAGGTAGATAGCCAGATGACTGGAGCGAAGCCCCGGGGGTCAGCTAGTAATAAATAAAATTAAGGTAATTCTCTGAAAACATTTTGTTTTATTTATAGTTAACATAGAGCGTTATGGTTGGACCACTCTTTACTAAAGTTTACAGAACAAAACATCGGGGCAAATGCTTGTCATAACTGTGAGGGCTAACCATTCAGTATTATAGTGTGCCATAGGAAACAGACAGCAGATGCTGATTTCAATGGCCACATTAAAAGGCAACCAACGGCCTTTCCTATTCAGAAGATAGAACCCCGACAACCAAAACATTGTAAAATCTCTCTAATATCTCACATCTCGTTAAGCAATAACTTTACAAAGTTACTAAATATACGGCTTGCTTCTCCGATGACGTAATGAGAGCCTCATAAAAGTCTATAGCAGTTTTCAAACGTTTAATGGACGCCTTTCGCTCGCGTGGAATTGTGTTCCAACTTTTAGCGGCAACTTTGAATTTCAAATTACATTGTGGTTTTTGTTTTTTTAAAAAGTACGGTATTTTCTTACATTTTTCCGTCATCCTCCGTAAGAACTTATTTGTGCCAGTATTTACCGTTCCTTATCTTTCCATATATCATCCTTCTAAGAGCTTCTTTATTTAAAAGAAAGAGGCGATCCTTAGTTGTTAGTTAAATGCAAAGAGACTGAACAGATGGTCTTGATAAAAATAAAATAAGGGTTGCAGTAAAGTATAAGTAAGAAAAGATTAAAAACAGTAATTTTAGATATTATAAAGGACTTACTCAAACAGTTTTGCGGTAATGTTTTCTTTTATATATATAAGGTGCAGTGTTTGTTAGCAGACACAGGAACCCCATTAAATAACTTCGTTTCTTAATAGTATAGTTAACCAATTACTCTCATTTGAGGTAGCATTCTACAATTAGTCAATGTCTTTGCGATTTGCGTTTCATCTTTACTTTAAACCAAACATAATTTTACTAAATGTAACAGTTACAGCAATAAATTGATTTAATCCTGCGGACTCAGAAACTATCATTGCTGCTATTTGAGCACATACACCTAACCTCGGTTAGTGCCGCTATACTCTAGTCCTGCTATGCTCGACTCGAAAAAGACCTACTATGCACGAAATCACATTCGTGGGCAGTAATGAAGACAAGTGTTACAGTGTAATATTTGGTTTAACCATTAAAAAAGTAAATTAAGAATACCTAGTATGTAGATTCCGTTACTTTCGCGAAAAAAAGATAGTAAATGTTCCGTTACATCGTACTAACGCATACTCGCTTCGCCGCTACTCAACACGTCGCGTCATTAATTTTAAAAACAAAGTGTCCATCCATTCCATTGAACAGTGAAAAACGAAACGTCTTTCCGTAAAAGAAAAACTTAACCTAAAATATTTCGATTATTTTGTTTAAATTCAATAGTGCCAATTTATTTGAATTCAAACACTTTTCTTTCCAACTGTACCTTCCATTGTTTACGTAGAATTATAGAAGAATTTCGTGCATAGTGGCACTTTTTAAAAGGTATTTTTCGAGTCAAGCATAGCGGGACTAAAGCATAGCGGCACTTACCCAAATATCTGAAACAGCATTATTTTGAAACGTATGTTTAAAATCGTCTAGAATAACAATAACAAGGCCAACATGTTAACGAGGCACTATTTTAAATTAACCCCAAACAAAAGAACTGACACCACCTCTTTACAATATCGAACCACTCATCCATATCAAATCTTATAGAAATCATCGTTAAAAATGTCCACAGGTAGAAAGAGTTCTACCCACTGGAAGTGACTGTCCACCCACTGGATATAATTTCTTAGTTGACTTTACGACGCCCTTGGGAACAGATGGGGTGACTTATTTTTAGCTAGGGACTTGAAGCGCATTGCACCTTCTTTTCTATTGTTGTCTTTGTTCAATCGTGGTCTGAAAGCTTTACAGTTGAACAATTATAATGAAAATTAACGCTGAATTATAGTACGTTATGGTACAAGTGTTTAATGTTGGTGATTACCGCTGAGGCGCAATTGAGACCAGAGCCGTCAGGTGAGGGTATTAAGAGAACCGAGGACGGTAATCATCAATACATACGTGTATCATACAAAGACCTTATACGTTTTTCTTACTACTAGACTGTGTACCAAAATTTTTTGTTTAGCTAAAATGAAATCTATCATCATACACCTAGGTTAGCTATTTCCTTATAAGCGGTAGCTAACCAAAAGCGGTCCTGGCGAGAGGGTTTCCGCTGGTAGTGTGTCCTTGTCTGATTTCTTGCTAGCTCAACTAATCATTCAGTTTGGTAAAAATGGTAGAAAATTTTATATTTTGCTTTTTATTTTATACCAAAACGAACAATTCATAGACTTTGAAACGTATTTAAATATTTCTAGAAACGTATTTAAATATTTCTACAGTTCCTATATTTAATCAATTCGTTGTATTTAAAAAAATATTCATTAATACTGAGTAAGAGTAGTACTTTTAAATGTTTGGGCCTGGTAATATTAAATGTAAGGTGACGGTTTGCGGAATTTTCGGCGGACTTTTTTCACAGAACAATAACTTTGTTCGAGTGAAATTCAGCGGCTGTTAATATTATTTGTAAATTGATTCCTAGTTGAATACAATTGGTGTAGTTTTATTTTTCAACTGTCTACGCAACTGGACAATATGAGAAATCATAGAGATCCTTTGAGGTATATTTAGCTGCCGGTATTTCAAAGCACCGTCTGAAGACTGCAGGGTCATCTAACGCCTCTCCTTCATGAGCTTGAGAGTAGGATCAGAGAGCTTTTTGTTCCTATCTATACGATTGGTCTTGAAGAATGAGACTAGAGGAGACTTGGGATTTAAGGATTATTGAGTCCTCTCCCTCTCTTCGAACTTCAGATAACCCTTTAATACTCCATCGTAAACTGCTCAATTCCTCTTCGAGTTCGGTGATTTTTTCGTCGATCCAGATTGTGCGCGTGTTGTACGTTGCCAGGTCCAGTCGTCGGTATTTGTTGGGATAGATGGATCTCCTCCGGGATTCTTAGCACCCCTTGCCATATCGTAACCTCGACCGCTACCGTAGTGAAGGGTACATGTTGCCGGGCAATAGGGGCTACGTTTTATTTGTGCTATTCATGGGGTGTGCTTTGCAGGCTGGTTGGCGATCGCAGTATGGTTGTTACAAATGCACAGAGAAAGCTGCTGCCCATTCTCTGGTTTTTTCCTTAGTCGCCTCTTACGACACCCACGGGCAAACATGGGATGGTGAAATTCTTTACGCCCGACACCATACGGTTAGTGATGTAGATACCAAAAAATATAAACACTATTTTTTTTTATATACTATAAATTCGGTAGGTTTAGGTAGCGCAGTTAGGTAGCATAAATATATCGGGATACTTAAACTATCGTTTTTACAATCAATTTGTCCCGTGTTCTGTTTTGTCACGGTCACCTCATTAGAAAGAGACACACTACCAACGGGAGCCTTCTCACGTGGACCGGTATTTGCGCCATAGTGCACAGTCTAGTAGTAAGAAGTATAAGGTCTTTGGTATCATACGACGTTTTCCAACATACTTGTGAAGAAAATAATACTAAAAAATCATTTCCAACAGTGAAAAGGAGTTGTGAAAATTTTTCTGCAATGGCGGGCAAAATTAATCAGTTTTCCTATGCGCGCGCATCTAACAATGGCGATCGGCCATAGACTAAAATAAAGAGTTATCTTTTTTTTGGCTTTTTGCGGATAGCGTTTTAGCCACGTACAAAATGGGGAATTTCAAGTTTTCTTTATTACAGACAAAAATAAAAGTTATATTTAAGTGAAAGTTTTATTTATTAAACACATACAAGTTGAAATTATCTATTTAAATACAAAGTTGCATGAAATGTGTTGCATTTGTACTATTGAGCACTATCTTTTTTGTATCGAAACTTTTTTAAGAACAAAGCAACTCAACCAATAAATTTAAAAAAAAAATCTCTTTTCAACACACTTGTTCATAAAGTGGCTCTAATTTCACCGCAATTAGGCACATAATGACACCTGTTATAAAACTGTGACTTTTTCATTACTATTATTCACAAGTGAGATAAAGAGTTTTTTTTTTTAGTTTATTGTTTGAGTTGCTTTGTTCTTAAAAAAGATTCGATACAAAAAAGATCGTGCTCAATAGTACAAATGCAATACATTTCATGCAACTTCGTATTTAAATAGATAATTTCAACTTGTACGTGTTTATTAAATAAAACTTTCACTTAAATATAACTTTTGTTTTTGTCTGTAATAAAAAAAATACTTGAAATACCCCATTTTGTACGTGGCTAAAACGCTATCCGCGAAAAGCCAAAAAAAAGATAACTCATTATTTTTAGTCTGTGGCCGATCGCTATTGTTAGATGCGCGCGCATAGGAAATCTGATTAATTTTGCCCGCCATTGCGAAAAAAAATTCACAACTCGTTTTCACTGTTGGAAATAAGTTTTTAGTATTATTTTCTTCACAAGTGTGTTGAAAAACGTCGTATGATACACGTGTGTATTGATGATTACCGTCCTCGGCTCTCTTAAGACCCTCACCTAACGGCTCGGGTCTCAATGGCGCCTCAGCGGTAATCACCAACATTACACACTTGTACCATAATGTAAAAGGCTTGGGATTGAGCTGCTCCAATTAATTTTGTTTTTTTATTATATTTTGCACTATGCATTTTGTTATTATATTTTTTTTTTTTTTGTTTTCTTGCAATGACAAGAATATTTACTTTTTAAAGTATTATATTATTTTATTTTAATTATTGTGAATGTGAAGACTATGTGGATATATATATATTTTTTTTTGTTTTTATTTAAATTTATCTTAGTTTTTAATCATGGTCTGGCAGTTTGAGTAGTTTATGCGGCCTACCCGAATGTCCTTTCTTTGGTATTGTTCGTCGAATCGTTGAGCTCCTTAAATTCTGAGTTGAGCTGCTCGGTTATTGACAAATGCGTGCACTGACTGGACAGGTCCACTCAATCTGGCTGGTTCTTTCCTCAAAAGACCATTTCAGACATCAGTCTACATGGTCTTCACATGATCTAATCAAGATTTTGTCAGGACTTTAAAAGAGACTGTGACCTCTGAGTTTGTTTCGGCCTTTCTTCTCAGAGTAGTCAGATAGGAAACGCCGACCTCATCTAGTTTTAAAAATATGTTAGACATGTAAAAGTGTTTGTACAAACCAACTTACAAAAATAAAATCATTTATCATTTATCACTATTATCTCACTTGTGAATAATAGTAATGAAAAAGTCACAGTTTGATAACAGGTGTCATTATGTGCCTAATTGCGGTGAAATTAGAGCCACTTTATGAGCAAGTGTGTTGAAAAAATGTTTCACACTCCTGACGTGTTTCTTGGCCACATTTGTGCCAGTGTTATTAAAAAATGTTTGTGTCGTAAACTGATTAATCATTTGTGATGTATTACGTGTATTTAATCGGTTAGAACAAAATAGTATTTCGTTGATTCATCAATCTTGATAAATGAATAGCATGATTCTCAGTATTAAGAAGACATTAATCAGAACCCCAGTTTGCAATAATCCTAAAATCTTAATAGATAAACCAAAATCAATATACATCAAAATTTTACTGATCATACAACATCACGATCAGGACTCCGTTATTATTTACGTCAATCAACACAACCGTTATGTTTGCAGAATATCGAGTGAAGGCTCCTTTGTACTGTCTCGTGTGTTCGTGTATTACCTACGCTTCCATTGTTTTGTTTTAACCCGTCTCTCAAAGCATGGAGGTTGTAATCCATCAATGTACGTCGAATGAGTGACCATTTTTGTGAGTGCAAGGATATTTTTTTGATACTGCAGAATGGAAGTGCGATGTGATTCGTTTCAATGACGAAAGCTTGAGGGGTAAAAAATTGCTTACTCAAATTGATTTGAAATATTACAACAAATATTTTGTTACTCAAATCATATCAAAATTTCTTTATTCAATTAGGCCATTAAGCGGCACTTTCGAACGTCAAAAATAAAAATTAAATGTAATAATAATTGATTCTACCGTCCATTCGGAAATGTAGCTTGTTATGGAGAAGAACGGACAAGAAATTCCAAACCTACACTTTAAATAAAAAATGTGTTGTACAAGTATTTGGTTACAATAATCTTGTAGGTAAAATACATATATGTGAGAACGATGTAAAAAAAAAACGCACTTAAAAGCGTCTAGAGTAAAACAAACAATTAAAAATACAATAAATAGGTAATTAAAAACGGGCGGAGGCAGCTAAGATATGACCAATCCCAACTGACGGCGCCCGTTCACGAACATGACACATGGATCGGCACCACTCAGCTCAACCATCATGAAGGGAACCGAATGATCCAACACATGTGCCACCATCAGAGAGACATTAGAGAGAGCATGACACACTCAACTGCCAGGGCACACTAAAGTCAACGAACGACACATAGGTACAGTAAATGGTAGATTTACAGTTGGTACATAGTACTCACATATGTGCTGTGCAGTTATATAATCCAAAAAATAAATTGAGTTTATACAACACAAATATACATTATAATTATTCGTACAGTCTTCAGGAGGTCCAACAATACTTCAGAACTTTTCTGCTTATCACTTGTTTTTGTGCCCTAGTGGCTGTGGAGCTAGAATAGCGTTGGGCCAAGCATTTTTATCAGCGATGTAATCCCCCAACCTATAATATGCCTGCCTGCATAGTGTGCGTTTTATACAAGTTTTAAATTTCGTCTCATTCAATTCTAGAATGTGTGGCGGTATTTTATTGTAACATTTTATACAGTACCCCCTAAAAGATGACGCTACTTTAGCCAGCCTGAAACCTGGTTGAATTAATTGGTCCCTATTTCTAGTAACATAACTATGTCTATCGCTGTTTTTACTAAAAAGATGTAAATTCTTTCTAACGTACATGATGTTTTCGTAAATATATTGACAAGGTACCGTCATGATGTTAATGTCCTTAAACAGTTCCCTTAGAGAATCTCGCCGGCGAAGATTGTATATCGCTCTGATGGCTCGTTTTTGCAGAACAAAAATTGACTGAATGTCTGCAGCCCTTCCCCATAGTAATATGCCGTAAGACATTATACTATGAAAGTAACTAAAATAGACCGTTTTGTCGACGAATTCTAGCTTCTCGTTGTTTAATATAATGTCACAGTCATTTTTTTTGACATTCGGCAAGGCAAATTTTACACACTTAGTTTTTTTAGCATTCAAAACTAAATTATTAGCAGTGAACCAATTTAGAACTTGCCGCAATGCATTATTTACGTCGGCAACGTTACTCGTACGTCTATTTATGTTAAAAATCAAAGAAGTGTCATCAGCAAATAACACCATGTTTAGTTTGTTTTTCAATAGATGGGGTAAATCGTTAATGTATACTAAAAATAAGAAAGGACCTAAAATTGAGCCCTGGGGTATCCCCATTTTCACGTTCAACCCCGACGAATTGACACCGTTTATTTGAACTAATTGCTGTCTATCATTCAAATAGGATTTTACTAAATTGAATGCTGATTGGCCTAGCCCGTAATGCTCAAGTTTCAAAAGCAATGTTTCATGATCAACGCAATCAAACGCCTTTGACAGGTCGCAGAAGATACCTATGGCATCTTCCTGAAAACCGGCAACACGGATACTGGTCTATAATTATTTGTGTCTTTACTGTCCCCGGATTTAAAAAGTGGTATAACCTTACTATATTTCATTAGATCCGGAAAGACTCCTTGATCTATACACAAATTAAAAATTAAAGCTAAGTACGGCGCTATAGTCTGAATAATGGAGGTACAAACTTTGATGGACATTCCCCATAGATCTTCTGTCAGTTTTATCTTTATTTGCTTAAAAGCTTTTATCACTGTTATTGGGTTTATATGTGAAAAGTTAAATTCAGTCGGGCATGCTGAAACGTTAGCGTGTAATAAACCATAAGCGAGCAACGGCGAAGAATTTAAGGTTTCAGTAGTTTTAATTGGGATGCTGGCAAAGAAATCCACAAACTCTTGAGCAACCTCTTTGTTATCTCTAATAAGTCCATGTGTAGTCTCAAGCGTGTAATCAGTATTATTTATTTTGTTCCCGTTTGTTTCATTGTTAATAATTTTTCGCACCGTCCTAATTTTATTTTCTGCGAATTTAACTCGGGCGATTCCTTTAGTCGCCCAGTCACTGAATAAAAACTTAGGGCATATAGTTTTAGTTTTCTTCTTAAAAGTGTTATTGAATTCTGTTTGAACAACTGAGAAAACTTTTTTGTATAAAATATTACCATCGTTCACTGTGAGGTCCTGATAACTTAACTTACCAATTAAAGCGCTGTTAAATTTATTTAATTTGCCGGATGTTATTGGTCTGGATTGAATCTGCACTTGCTGTATTGGTATGCTGGACTCAAATGTTACCAGTAGCCCACTATGATCTGAAGGCAGACAATTCATAATGGCTTTGTTTAAGTAGTCGCAGCAACAAAAAACATTATCAATACATGTAGCAGTAGTCAGAGTTGTTCGGGTTGGTTCCTCAAACACATGCGACAAATTAAATGATTTGAAGAGATTTAATAGTCTACTGCTATCTGAATTATTTTCTAAAATATTTATATTAAAGTCACCACAGATTATGACTAGTTTATTACCAGTTGTAAGTTTTGCCAAAACATCTTCCATCACTGACTCAAATATACAGTAGTTTTTATAATTGGGGGGTCTGTAAACGCACACTATAATATGCTTATCTAGCTCAACACAGGACAGTTCAACACTATGTTCAACTGATAGATCTACAATATCTTTACGAGATTTTGATTTAATACCATTTTTGATTAAAATAAGTGAACCTCCACGTAACATAACATTTCTGTTAAAACAGCTGCCCACAGTATAATTTTCATAATTAATAAGCATTGAATGTTCTTTCAGCCAATGCTCAGTAAAACAAATAATTTCAAACATTGTCTTTTCTAAAAACAGTTCTATTTCCAATTGCTTTGCAGAAAAACCTTGAATGTTTTGATGGAATAATTTTAAAGAATTCTGCTTAGCCCCTTTTTTAAATTAACTAAGTGAGAGCAAGAAGGTACCTTCTTGTTGGTGGATGTACTCCTAACTATTTGGTTATTGGTACCCTCCCTTGTCCTACAAACTAGTTTAAACTATAATTATTAATAGCAGAATTGCTAACGTTATTAATTTTATTGGATACCTGTAAATTAGTATTACTACTAATATCAACTACAGTACATGACTTTGACATAATATTAATGTCTGAGTTTAAAGTAAAAGATAATAGCCTCGCTATTCGACGTCTTACCCTAATAGGCAGATACACTGTGTTGCCTGTCGACTTTAATTTATCAACAAAAATGTTGATGTCAAAAAAAACTAATTTGTCACTGTAATGGCTGACAAGGAAATGAACATGTTTATTCAGCATGTGAATATAATTATTTTGTCTACTAGACAATTTTTCCAAATATGGAAAAGCACACAATATTATTTTATTACAATTTAATTTTAGTAACTTTATTACACACTCAGTGATGTCGTCTTTTTTACATCCAAACTGTTACCTATAAAGACAGTTACATTGGTGTCTGATTTATATAAATTGTTTGTTACAGATTCCATGATATGCTTGTAAGATGACCCAGGCATACTAAGTTACATACAAAGTTACTTGGCTTACTGATACCAAAGTTCTAAATACGTGCAGACTAGTAAAAAACTATAAAGCACAACAGTTTTATTATCTCTATTACAAAAACCATAAAAATATCAAAATACTACCACAGTTATTTCGACGAATTACTAAAATCGAAATATCACGTTCAGCTAAAAACTTAATTTGGTACAATTTCATATGGAATAAAAAGAAAACAGAATCAAAACTCGTATTGGAAAATGGAAGCCGTTTGCTATTTGTGCCGATATGCTCCTTCATACACCGTATATTCCTAGGAAATTGCGAAAGAAGACATTCGAAAGAAAATGTAAACAATGAGTGGACTGGTATGTATTTGATCGAATTAAAATAAGATCGAAAAAATTAAATTTTATTTGAATCTATAGGTATAGCCGATAAAATCATATTCATTTTTGTCTATGTACTATGGTATTTGGTCGTCAAATTTTATTACAAGCTAGGTTAATATCTGTTAACGAGGTTCCTCGAATTTATTTATTTATTTATTTAAACTTCATGTACAATAGTGGTACATAGGCGGACTTAATGCCACAAGGCATTCTCTACCAGTCAACCTTTGGGTTAAAAAGGACAACGTTGTGAACGGGTACAAAATAATATTTAAACAAATTGTATACGAAAATATATATACTTACTTATATATTAATAGTACAAATATACAAATAAAATAGACTAATAAATACTAAAAAAACGAGAGACCTAATAATAATTATAATGACTAGACTTTTGACTCTAGATGAAAGCTATTTAGTCTGACTGAAATAGTGGTCACGTACTTTTCTTTTAAAATGTATTTGCTTTCAGACTTTTTAATGCCAAAGGGTAGGGCGTTCCAGAGCTTAATTGTTGAGACAGCGTATGAGTTAGACATAAAACCGGTGCGATGTGAAGGAATTTGGAGGATTAGATTTTTAAAAGCTCGAAGGTTACGACTGTGAGAACTGCCCAATACATTGAAATAAGTTTTTATATAATCGGGGGCACAAGGATCGTTCATAATAGTGAAGAGCAAGCAGAGATATCTGAGGGACCTCCTGAGGCGGATAGGCAGCCATTTAAGCTGAGAACGGTAGGAAGAAATGTGATCATATTTACGAAGGCCAAAAACAAAGCAAATACAATTGTTGAGAAGTCGATCCAATTTATTTAGAAGTTCTTGGGATAGATCAGGATAACAAACATCAGCATAGTCGATAATGGGAAGCACAAGTGACTGGACCAAAGTAATTTTGGTGCTGGATGGGAGGAAATGCTTAAATCTATAGAGAGACCGCAGCGAGAACGCGACTTTCTGGCTCACCTGAGCCACGTGTTTATTCCAACTAAAACTGTCGTCAATGTACAGACCTAAATCTTTCACATGAGGTGAAAGAGAAATGACGGAGTTCTCGTACATCAGTGGCATAAGTTGGCCAGTGTTCACACTTCCCAAATAGTACGAACTACCAATGAGGATGGCCTGACATTTGCCGACGTTAACAGAAACCCCAAATTTGCCAGACCACTCACTGATAGCTCGAAGCATTGAGTAATGAAATGCAATTGTCAAGGTTGGCAATGTCTGATTGAGCGTAAAGTTGCAAGTCATCAGCATACAGATGGTAAGAACATTTGATGATGACAGTAATGGAGTTTATAAATAAAGAGAACAAAAGAGGAGAGAGTATACCGCCTTGTGGAACACCAGTTACCAAGTCACACCAGTCAGAGCAATCCTGATCAGCACGCACAGCCTGCTGGCGACCACGAAGATATGATGAAAACCAATCACGTGACAACGAAAAGACCCCAATTTGAGACAGTATGGCCAGGAGAATGTCGTGATCAACGGTGTTAAAAGCATTGGAAAAATCTATAAAACAAGCACCGTTAACCTCGAATTCTCCAAGCAGTCTCTAATGTCTTCAGTAACTTTAAGCAGAGCTGTGGCTGTGCTGTGGCCAGGCCGAAAACCGGATTGGCAATTGGACAACAGGTTGTTCTTGAAGACGTAGGAGGATATTTGTTTAAGAGCAACTGCTTCTAGGATCTTAGAAAGGAAAGGGAGAGGAAACTCACCAATCTTCAACGATGAATTGATGATGTGAGAAAAAATAGGAATTAAGTTCTCAATTATAAAAGATAACATAGTTCGACTGACCCCATCACAGCCCACAGCCTTAGACTTACTTGAGGTAAAATATTTGAGGACCTCAAGGTTAGTCACGGTGGAGAAAGAAAAAGAGTCAGGAGGAAGCATTGGCTTGGAAGTAATATCAGCGATAGTTTTATTTTTGACGTCAGCCGCAAGCGTAGCGGACGTTGAAAAATGTTTATTAAGAACATCCAAAGGCAGATTAAGAGAAACAATACTAGAAGGGGACTTTGCTATGCCTAGCGATTTCAAGAACTTCCAAATATCAGCCGGTGAAGAGTTAAGGATATTTTCACAAATATATCGGCGTTTAGATGCTCTTAACATCTGGTTGCAGCGGTTTCTAGCCAACTTATACAGGGTCCAGTTCTCCTCACTGCGGTCCCGCCTATATTTTCCAAAAGCCCGGTCCCGTCGTCTCATTGCCATCCGAACTCCAGGGGTTATCCATGAAGCTGGGGGGCGCTTGACACGAACAGCCCTCAGTGGCGCATGCGTGTCCATGAGCTGGAGTACATACTTGTTAAAGATCTCAACTTTCTGATCCACTGAACATGACTGGGCAATATCAACCCAATCCAGGGCTTGGGCATCGCTATTGAGCTTTTCTTTATTTATTCTAACGAAATTGCGGATAAAAACAATAGCAGGCCGCTGCTTAGGTGGTTTAATTTTGTAGGACAAGTAAATGAGATCGTGTCTGGATAAGCCAGGCGCAGCGACCTGACCGTGGTTAGCAACGAGATCCACAGAAGACGCAATCATGAGATCAAGCCAGGAATCGCTTGAGTCAAAGTTATGATGAGTCGGATTAAGTGTAAGGAGTGACAGACTCGACGACTCCAGGATCGCACTCAGTCTACGTGATCGAGGGTTATCCTTCAGAAGGTCAGTGTTAAAATCACCCATGACTATGAGATGTTTGAACTCTGAGGAAACAGATTCAAAGAGAGATTCAAGAATGGAGACGTAATCAATAGCAGGAGGGCAGTAAACAACTCCTAGAACGGCCTTAACCCCTTTAACTACTATTTCAAGAAATAGGTACTCAGGGTTGCCATTATAAATTGGGGATGAAGAAAACAAGATTTTGTATCACTACGCAGGTAAACGGCAACACCCCCGGCTCTTTTCCCTGTACGATCGTTGCGAATTAAAATATAGCCAGGTAAACAGTAAAAAGTAGAGGGAAGTTCAGGTTTTAGCCAACTTTCGGAAACTAAAATAGCATGCAAAGCAACGTCAGAAAATAAATCCAATAACTCAGTATGGTGCTGAGGAATGCTCTGAGCATTGACATGACATACGTTAAAGCACTTGTCAAATCGCTGGCACTCACCACTCAGAAAACCATTCACGGACAGAGAGTCATCAAGAGTTGAGAAAGACGTGGAATAACAAGAATAAAATGAGTCGTCGTCAGACATAATTATTACGAAGTTAATTAAATAAATATAATATAAGCTAATAAAATAAATAATAGATAATAATAAATATGTGAAATAAAAATTCACTTATGAATTAATTGCATAACCTGCCGGCAGACTGTTCACAAAACAAATCTAAAACCAATGCGCGTTTCCGAACGTAACTGAATGCAATACGCCGCAGACAGTGACAGCGACATTTCAAAACAAAAATAATGACAGTCAAGAACAAAGTCGGTGCGAATTTAATGAATATAGTCACTGTGACGTGCTCCCACTGCCCAAAAATCAGCCAGGATGGATGTTAACAATTAGGCATAAAAGGAATAATTATGGGAGTAAACAAAACAAATTACTTCTTCTTTGCCAACCTCCTTGACCGAGTGGTTCCTGCGCCGGTGCCGGGCTTGTATTGTTCGAGCCAGGGTTAAAATCCGGAAGAACCACTTGATCCAGCGACTTGCCATACTCTGCACCCAGCGCGTTAACTTCCTCAGCATTGAAGACACGACGACGCTTGCCATTAGGGAGCTTGACGTTAATGTTTCCATCCATAGTCCACACATTAGTCACACCGAACAATTTGCGAGCCGTTGCAAAAGCAGACTGCCGCCGACGAGTGAGGTACTCTGACACTACATAAGAGGTACCCTTCAGCTTGGTCTTGGTTTTCCAGACTTGACCCCTAATAGCAGACTCCATGAACCGAAGCAGGATAGGTCTAGAGTGACCTTCTGAAGCAGTACCCAGTCTGTGGCATACTGTTAATGAAGATGGTGCCAGATCAGCAATGCCCAGCTTATCCTTCAGAAGGGATGCCACACTCTCCGGGAGCCTCTCACCAGGCTTCTCAGGCACACCGCAGCAAGAACTTTTTCCTGTGACGCATCTTAATGACATCAACACTCCTGCTTGCCTCAGCAATCTGCAGCTGCAATGCACTGAGGATACTCCACAGATGCTCTTTGAAGGTTGTGAAATCTTTGTGAAGCCCGCTCAAGTCTGCTCCAGCCGAAGAAATCTTGAGATGATCTTCAAATTCAGCCATCCGCTGGTTGAGGGATGTAATTGCCAAACGTTGTGTCTCCGCAATGTCAGCTATTGAGCTCATGATTGTCGCTTAGTGTTCAAGTGCAATAGTCAGAGAGGTCAAAGTTCAAGTGACAGGTCAAGCCAGCAAGTAAATGCAATAACCACTGTTTAGAGCATGTGTATGTTACTGCCAACACAATATGTACATAAGGGTATGTTGATATAAAATATTAGGTATGAATTCTAATTAAAATATTGAAAATACTATTAAAATTTAAATTAATGATTTGGGAACATGTGTTTACTTTTTTGCACCTGCCCACTTTTTTTGAGTCGTTCGAATCTTTTTTATGCCGAAACGGAGTAATATTGAGAGTTATTATCGTGGCATCATAATAGTAAAAATGTGAGGAGATAGTCACTGAGTTACAGGTTATTATTTTACCATTATGTTTTATAATACTGTATTAATAATATTTCTCGAAATGCAACGTGTTTCTTTTGATATTTTTAAATGTTAGGTAACATAAGCTATCTTTCTAATAAAACCGAGACAAACAGATATAAAACCTTTAAAAAAAATGTATTATAATTTAATAATAGCGTGTATTTTCCAACAATCCTCAAAGTAACGGGCAATATGCCCAAGCGGCGATAAAGCCAATATCTTTGTGGAGTTTAGATACGTACTCATGTAATAGCTAGCTCGAAACGTCGAAAGCAATAAAATGACCGATAAAATTGGTTCGCCGTCCAAAAGAGGAAACTATGCATACGAAAAGTACCTACAAACGAACATTATATACTCTATATACGTACATGGAAATGTTAATGCTCAATTTGAATCGAGTACTCATCCTGGAAACATATTTTGTTTCGATTTAACATCCACACCTGCCACTTCAATATTTATTTGCGAAAAACGGGCCAAATAAATATATACAACGTTCAAAATGGTTTACTTAACTGTGTACACACCATAATTACAGTAGCTACTTATATTTACTTATCTACTCAGCTTTATTTCAGTTCAATATTATTCAATTTACGAAAATATAGACGTCATATTTCTCAAAATTAATTCCAACGATCCCCCAATTTAAATACGTCAGCGATAAACAATTAAATATTCCCATCCACATAAATAAAGATGAGATATAAAATATATCTCATCTTATAATATCTACTCGCTTACCGTATATAAAATGAACGTTCGATAAAGACAATAAATTGGAATAGAAGCGGGCACTTAAAAAAATTAAAACTGTGTACACATGCACTGAATCATGGGGTCAAGTGGACGTCCCCCGAGAATTTGGCAACCGATACACGACTGTGCACTTAGGTTCAGGCAGCTGAACCGGTGTTGCCGTCGATGTGATAATAGGCTTATATCTTAGCAGTCTGCGATTGATGTGCTTATGAATGGTGGTATTATTGTAATGGGTGAATTCAATAGCCCCTTTCATTATAAGGCGGAGAAATCATAACCCGAAATCTTTTATGCCTAACATCATCTCGGCAATAATATTTCGTGCAATATCCCATGCAAATTATTGGAACAATTGTGTTGATCCTACATACCAAAATATTTTTGTTATCGTTCCGTGAAGGCTACCGAATACAGGCGCGACGCGACAGTACGACAACGATACAGAAAACGCTGTAGCATCGCAAGTAAACGGAATAATAAATCAGTAAGTATTTACATTTCTCAGAAGTAGATATTGCTCGCAGACTGTCACACTGGTAAATATTGACAGTTAAGTACAGTGCACTTGAGTTGACAGTCAATTTGCTAAACAAACTCTTTTCTTGACTGTACAAACTTACACTACCATTTGTCCGGAATGGTACCGGAGCAATAAAGCCGCTCACCACACGCACCCCAGCACGCCAGCACTAGTGCAAGCACCGAGTGAGTAATCACGATGCGACTCACATTTTCTCTTGAGTACCAGGGGCGAGTGCTCTCGGAGGCGTGACCTACCGAAGATGGTCCCAGACACCTCGTAAGGGGTTGCCTGGTATAGTGTGCCGCCTTATATAACGTAATGTTGGTGAAGGTGGCCACTATAGAAAATCTCAGTAGACTAATAGGGGTATGTACAAACTTACAATCTCCAAACCAAGAAGGTCTGCTCAAGAAATTGATTGACATACTGTTAAAAATGACAGATATTATTGATTGACATACTGCTAAATATTGACAGTAGTTGACTTTAGTTGCTAGTCAATTTGCTAAAGAATCTGTTTTTGGGACAATGTTAGTCTCAGTAGAAGGAATGACTGATCAAGTACCAACTACGTCCCGAAGAGGTTAAAATCACGTGGAAACATCTGAGATATTTCGAGGAGTACTCGTATATTAGTAGAGCATACTCGTGATATCAATAAGCATCGAGGAGTCATTTACTTGCCGTTCGAGATCGTCTCACTTCGCAACCTCGGGCTATGAGCTATCTGGTGAGAATAAGGTGCCGATAAACTGCTCGTTTATGTTGAAATCTTGTACGTACAAGTTGTCACAATGTTAGAACTGCGTGATCGTCAGAATATTATTCACTATCTTTTGCCCGCGGATTCACCCCCACTAAAAGGTATCCTACATTATTTTCTGACGTAAATATCTAAGCTACATCCATCCTAATAAGTATGTATACAACCTGAACAAAATGCATCACAGTGAATAATAATGCTTTTCTGGGTTGTTCCCTAAACCAAGGACGATAGAAATGAATTAATTTATGGACTGCCAAAACTTTCGTTATTTTAATTCATGGTGACTTAAAACTATAAGTACGTTACTTCGCATAGAGTAACGTAGATACTTGTAGTTATTAAGGATCCACACATGCTGAAAATCCGTGTTTTTAGATACAGCTGCACACATTCGTTAACATCGTTGCCTGATCAGAAAAATAAAAACTTATCTACAAGAAAGCATATTTTAAGGCTATGTTTAAACAAACTGCAAAATGTGTACAATAACACTGCATTCGACAAAATTCAGCGTAAATCTATTTGAACGTAATTTCGGTAAATTTTTAACCGGTTCGTGCCTGAAAAATGGAATCAAAATAATTGTTGATAGAAATTTAAAGTCTTTTTTTTAATGATAGTTTAATATTATCGTAAGTTTTCTCTTAGCCAATTTAACAGTTAACCCCGTCCCAAACTGGGCTGTTTTACCAAATGCATCCCTCTTGCTTAAAAAATCCCAACGTCTTTCATAAATTTCGTGGGCACCAACATTTCTTACTCAAGACGGGTTGGCGATTTCAAACTTATATTAATTATAAGTTCAGGTTTCCTCACGTTCGCCCCCGGTGGGTTCCCGCATTAACGAGGCGGGGAGGCTCATTATCACCCACGTTGAAGTGAAGAGGAAACCGAGGAGGGGCCGCTCGTCAGGGCTTGTTCCGATAAGCAGACGACGTAGCGGCCAACATACAATGTAGGTTGCGGTGCTGCCTAGGTGACATCGCAAATGAAGCGAGTCTAGATGTCGTATGGGGCCTCCCATACCCATACGATATCGCGGCTGAGGGTTGGAGACCGCGGCGGGAGCGGAGTGCCGGTAAAGTGGTGTGCCGCTCTCCCTACCTTCTGCGGCCTAGACGGGATCATCACCGTCTGATGGTTGATGCGGTGTGGCCGCAGGGGAGGAGGAGTAAAGCGCTGGCAGCTCTCCCTATCCCCTTCGGACGAAAAATGGTAAGTTGCGGGGCCATTGACCTTGACCCGTCACAAAGGGACCAAGGGTGCCATACGCGGGGTCATCTGGAACCCGTGTGCTGGTTTGGTTTCCGGGGGTGGTCACGACGCACAGTGTGTACTGGTGCGCCGGTGATATTCCCCAAAGGAGGATCCGGTGACGGACAGCCGCGGCGGGTTCGCGATGAGTGCTAACGCGTGCCCATGTTCCCGCCATAAGCAGCATAGGAGGACACCGTGGAGTTTTAGTGGGTTAGAGCCCCACATAACTGCGCTATCTCCCCGTGGTAGCGCAGTATTCATGAGCAATGTTCAAAGCTAAAATAAAAATAAAAGTTTTCCTCATGATGTATTCCTTCACTGGTGTCAGTGAATTCCAAGATAAACTTCAAAAGTACATTTGGATTTGAAAAAAGTCACAAACCCACGAGCGAAGTCTTAGCCAATGGGGCCATCACAACTTTATATGTTTTCTAATGCAAAAAGCTTATGCCATTGTAACGAGCTGGGCCAGTAATTAAGTATATATATAATCGTTAGGGTGTGCCACATCCACTCATGTATCGTGAATCTGGGTGGCTCTTTCAAGATACAATAAAAAGCGTTGATACCGGTAAAATTCAATAACTTTTACCAAAATAATGAGGCGCCAAAAAATGCAATTATTTACGAAGGCCGTGACACTTTACATTCACAATCCCTTCCTGTTTCTCTCTTCGTTTTACAAAAGCTTGCTAATAGTATATTAGGTATTCTGGGCACGCCCTTCCCCTATTACAAGGTACAAATACAAAGTGACAATCTAAAAACAAAACGTTTGTAAAGTGTAACTCCGAAATTGAAACCAAATAGAACGTACCTACCGCTACCTAATAATACTTTTGCAAAATAATACGTTTTATATTTGTAAGTATATTTTTTCTATACGAGTCGACACCGAAATTTACTTCTGTTGAATTGGATTTTGATTGTGTAAAAATACTTTATTTTTCGATTTTAATCAAGATTACTTTTAAGTTTTTGTATTGAGAACACAAAATCAGTTTTTCAATCATAGTAACAGTTATTTTTGTACGTAAAATTAAGTTAATTTTATGCTATCGTACTTTTGTCCTTTATCGACAGGAAAACAAGATTTTTGGTATCAAAACTGGCAGAAAATAGGATGTTAGTGTTAGTTATATAGTGACGTGCAACAAAGCTTCAAAGCGTCCATTTTAAATGCAAATAATATTCTTTTGAATGTCCAGCCAGGTTTCCATTAAAATTTAATTCGAATCCTTTGAAGAGCTGCTGATACTTAGCTGGCCAATGGTTCCGCTGTCTGTTGGCATTTCTGATTAAAAGGAAAGGTACAGGAGTGCTAAAAACTTTTTTTAACCATAATTATCTTTCTCATTTCCCGTTAAAAATATTTGTATTTAGTTTCATTGAAATGGAAAACCTGAAGTATTGTTGATTACATATTTGAAAAACATAGCTTAATCTAGCTAGTGGTTAAATAATAACAGCCGCACGGGTCGATCTTCAAGGTAAAGCAACGCTTGACGAGGTCGGTCCGTGGATGGGTGACCATTTCAACATACCGAGTTTCCTCCGTGCCTCGGAAAGCACGTTAAGCCGTTGGTCCCGGCTGTCATTCGAAGATCTTCGGCAGTCGTTACGAGTAGTCAGTAGCTTGAGATCTGACATCAGTCTAGCCAAGAGGTATCGTGTTACCCAGTTACTGGGTTGTGGAGGCCAGATAGGTAGTCGCTCCATGTAAAACACTGGTACTCAGCTGAATCCGGTTAGACTGGAATCCGACCCCAACATAGTTGGGAAAAGGCTAGGCAGATTGATATAGGTTGATCAAAATAAAATCTCTGTTTCTACGACACAGGATCATAATTCAAAACAACGAATTCGAGAAACCTATTAGCTGTGTAACTCCTGGTTCTAAATAGAACCCTTTTAAAGCAATCCGTTCGAGAATCGATTTCTGGCAGACAAAGATGACTTCACGTATGTAAAATTCGGTCCTTTCCGGACAGGAACTGAACGGTATTAGGTCCTACATTAAAATTGATTGCACGTGTCCATGTCCTTTTTGGGGACTCATTTTCTGCAATATAAAAGGAAATGGTACGAACCGTATTGAACTCCATTTTTGTTTTCTTACCAGGAAAAAGACAAAACTAGCCTGGAACGACATTTTATGCTGATGGTTCGTGCTTCAATATTTTTTTGTGGATGAGAATTGCCCATTTTTGTGTTCTTATGGTTATAAAAAAAATATAGCAGCTATCTCTGCCATAGAACTAGACTAACACTACTACACAACAAACTAGGCTACACCGCTACATACCAAGAAAAATAATAATAATAAGGTTAAAATATTGTTAAGAAATTATTAAGATACTCAGCATTAAGAATAAGGTAAAAAATAACGTAATTTTGTGAGTCATAACAGTCGCGTAAAATGCGTCGCAGAATTTACACTGCATTTGGTTTCATACCAAAGTCCTGTTTGTGTCACACGGCGACGCAAAATGAGTTGTCTGCTGACTCATGCACATTATTTTAACCGAATAGCGCTCTTTGTGAGGGAGGGGAGTGAGGCAAGCTTCAGCGCCCCGTACAAACGAAGAAAAGCAACTGAAATTACGTCCGTCCAGCAGCCTAACCAAATTTCAGTTGATCGTAAATGTCGCGACACAACTCACAAAATTATGACTCATCTTATGTCGTAACTTGGTACTGACCGTCTTTTTTAATGGAGTAATGATTTCTAATTGATTGACATATGCAGGAACATAGGTCTCATTATTATTGGTGACCATTTGGACCAAACCTCTATTCCGGAATAAACAGCTGTCAAATATACCCTATACCCTACCAAACATGCAAATTTGCTATTGGGTCAAAGTGAAACCGACCCAGCTCTAGAATGCATTACTGTGGTTTAATTACATGATATTTCATGTATGTAGTTGACACGAGTCGCGGCTGCTCTTTGAGATATGAACTAGTGTTGTGTATTTGCATAGTGTTGTGCGCTACCAATTTGGTACGTTTCATGTGTTATTTAAGTTAGTGCCTATTTACAAAGCAATTCGTGGTACACATATTGTACCAAATGAAGTGTTAGAAATAGATTTAGATTTCAAATCTAGTAAGTGTTAACAAAAATCTACGTAGACGGCTCATATAATCGCAGTGGCGAGGATGACGACACACATCAGACACAGCGTGAATGAAGTTCATTCCTCGAGAGAGGCTATGATGGAGCGGACAGATTTGACCCTAAGCCTTGTTTCCCAGTGGGGTGATGACAATCTGGTCTCCTTTAACGGCACCAAAACACAGGCGTGTCTTTTTACCGCTAAAATGAGTCTTTTCGATCAAATTCCTACTTTTCGGGGTACGTCTGTTCCTGTAACTGATTGGCTCGAGCTCTTAGGCATGGAGTTGACATCCAGTCTCAACTTTGACGCCTCCATTGAGAACAAAGCCCAAATTGCGGCCAAAAAACTGGGCATCCTAAATGGAGTGAAGCGATACTTTACGCCTGGACAGCTTTTAACTCAATACAAAGTGCAAGTCCGATCCTGCATGGAGTATTGCAGCCACATTTGGGATGGCTCAGCTAAGTATCAGCTTGCCACCCTTGACTCGGCGGAACGCAGGCTCATTCGCTACGTTGAACTGGTGGATGCCAAGCTTCACAGCCTGGCTCATCGCCGCAAGGTTGTCTGCTTGTCGGTCTTCTACAGACTGTACTTCGGTGAGTGTGCTCAAGAACTCCACGACCTGAATGCCACCAGCCCCCTTCTACCATCGGACATCTAGAAGCATTGCAAGTTACCATCCTTACCTTGTTGCCATTCCACCAATTCGCTCCAAGCGCTTTCAAACATCCTTTATAATGCGCACAACGAAGGAATGGAAGTGAGTTCAATTCCTACCTGCGTCTGTGTTTCCGAATGAATTCAACCCGAATCTCTTCAAAGCTAGAGTGAACAGGCTTCTTCTGGGTAAGCTCACTTCATCGTCGACTCTGTCTCTGTCACCTCTAGACTAGAGTCAAGAGCAAACCCATATCAAATAAAAAAAAACAGCATAAAGTTAAAAAAAAGATACTCTTTGCCATAGAGACCTAGTGGTCACTTACCATTCCTTAGAGCCAGGTTTTTCTAATAGGACTCGGGAAATTGCAGTCTAATTATTCGCGGTCAAGTCACTCATTTAAGGACTCTGGCGTAATTACAGATATGATTGTAAACCAATTAAACAGAAGACATAAATGGTCACGCGCTGGTTGAGGAGATAACTTCAACATACATCAAACTCCATGCATGCCTGTTTGTTAGTTTCTTATACCTCCTGAGCATACCTCATAGACAATTAAAGTAAGTTTTATTTTTTTGAAACTTGGGTAGTTTTTGATAGCCAACAGTATTCTGTGTTATTTAAAGAAAGAAACAGTGTTAGTCAGGTAGGAGGTGTATTCAATTTCAGTAAAAGTGGAAGCGGAAAAATGTGGTAGACGTGAAAGCTTCCTTAAACGAGTCAAAAAACATTACCTTACTCATTTTATTTCGTTGTAACGTATGGAACATAACGCGCCTCCGCTGTTGTGTTCATTTTGTTTGACAGAGTGATCGAAAGCCTCTGCCGTGTTCCATTTTGAAACACCATTTCACCTGTTATTGGCATCGACAAGTGGAGTTAATGTCGCCACAAGTGCCTGCTCACAAATATTTGAGGGTAGTATAACATTCAAATCAAACTTAATAATGTAAATTCACTTGGCTGGTCGCTATTAATGTTGATGATGTAGATATTGATCTGGGGCGGTCGACTGAAAGCAATAAGGTTGTTGACAACGGTCATCGAGCAAAGTTTTGTAATAATGTCCATTTCTGGGTATTCCTTTATTAAAAGATGGATATTACTCACTGTTGAGAGTTTATTTTTTGTTAAATGAACGTTTTGAAACTTTCCCCCTGTCGGTACTTCAGCAGTCTGAAGTGGCGAGTGAGTGAGCGAAACTTTAACTACTGTGAGCATTAAAACGTTCAAAATAAAAACTATTAAAATGGAAATAATGTTAATGGATTAAGCCCTTGGGAAAATCAGTCTAATCAACAGTTGTTTCAGCAGTTATTGTTAGATTGTTAACGTTATTCTCACTATTCGATTCATAGTTCCAGAAAACTATCTAATTCTACGAGAATAACGCAATTCCTGGAAAGAGATCATTGTACCCATCATTATGAACAAGCCGAAGTAGGGTAATGTTTTTATCAGTATATGTATGTATGTTTGCTCCTATGTGGCGTTCTATAGACCAAACGCGGTGCCTTATTTTGATGATTCTTACGTCAATCGATTCGTCTTATCCTTGCGAGTGTCTCTGGCTACATTAAAAATGGAAATAATTAAAATGGCGGCTTTTGGGTGACTTATTGTAGGGGCCCAATTTTTATTCCAAGCCCATTGTTTGGGTTATCAAAATAAAGGGTTTTAAGAGGTGATTTCAAAAATATATAACACTTATATAATTTAAGTGTAAATATTCGAAAAAAAACATGTTATTTAAAAAGTTTTAATTAATTAACTAACATTAATTAACAAAAATTCTAAAAACCGAAATGCTTAAGAATCGAACTAAAAAGACGTAAACAAGAAGAAAATCATGCGATGCCGTCGGAGGGTACATCTGGTTTTGGTCAGCCAGCTCGCGAAATCCGCCTCCGACAGCACAGCATGATTTTGTGTTGGTCTTGTTTACGTCTTTTTAGTTCGCTTCTTAAGCATTTCGGTTTTTAGAATTTTTGTTAATGAATTTGTTTTATTTCGGTTTCACCCTTTATAGAACAATCGTGGTATTGTATAATAAATATAGTGCTTAACAAAAAAAAACTTTATTAAACCTATTCGACTAAATCACTTAAAAACATTGCCTAACAAAGCTAAGATTTTCATCGAAAATCTTTTTAGCTACAAACGAAAAGTATCTCGATTAACTTCAGTCGTGTGCTTCTAACAAGCGAAACGATCTGTGCAAGACAGTGATGACCGGGACAAAAGGAAAGTTGCTTATGTTCTGCAGTTGGCACACCTGTTAGGGTGAAACGGACATGTTTGGAAACAAGCTGATCATATCTTTGGAACTCTGGAGGGAGTCCTTTCTTTAGTTACTTACAAGTTTTTTTTGTGTGTTTAACTTCAAACGATTAGTTTGAGGTCTTTGAGATAAAGGGAGAATTCTTTGAGAGGAATTAGGACTGTTCTGCAGTGTAGTGTGTAGTCAATTTAATAGAATAAGATAAGGTATTTATTTTTGTAAAACATGAGTATACAATAGATTTGCATGGTCTTAAAGTAACATTTGATAATAGTTAAACTTTCTTAAGTTGATCTTGTAGAGGAGCTCGTGGCTAAATAATAACAGCCGCACGGGTCGATCTTCTAAATGGGTGACCATTTCAACATACCGAGTTTCCTCCGTGCCTCGGAAAGCACGTAAAGGGATTGGTCCCGGCTTTCATTTAAAGATCTTTGACAGGCGTTACGGGTAGTCAGAAGCTTGAGATCTGACACCAGTCTTGCCAAGGGGTATCTACAGTGTTACCCAGTTACTGGGTTGTAGAGGTCAGATATGCAGTCGCTCCATGTAAAACACTTATACTCAGCTGAATACGGTAAGACTGGAAGCCGACCCCAACATAGTTGGGAAAAGGCTAGGCAGATTGATAGAAGTAGATCTTGTAGACATGTAACTTAAGAGCTGAAATTACTTACTAAAGACCCGTTTGAAAATCTGGTGTTAAGGACGTGCACAATCCTTATTTATTTTCAAATTTTGCTTCTTTTTCAGGTTTAATTAGAGTTCAACAAATCGCGGGTTAGAAGGAGTGACAAACACAGTGCCAGTGTGGTGCCCCTTCTCAGGACATGAAACCTCCTTTGATGCCCGTCGTGCACAACCACCTGCAACTTCCACACTTCCATGATTCAAATGAGGTCAACGACAGAGCTCAAAGAAGAAGAAGCAGAAGCCTTTGAATATAAACGGCATGCTTTTTTACCCGACTGCCGAAGGAGGGTAATGTGTTACATCTGGTTTTGGTCAGCCAGCTCGCGAATTTGTATCCTCCGACTGCACAGCATGATTTTCTCCTTGTTTACGTCTTTTTAGTTCGCTTTTCAAGCAGTCGGGTTTTTTTGATTTTTTGTTGTTTGACTTGTAAGTATTTCTAACCTACAGGTTTATTCATGATTAATTGCAATTTGTTAGACAGACCAAGCAAAATAAACGAACAAATCCTAGACCAGGAATAGTGGTGGCACACGACATAATATTTTGGGCACGCTAAAATACGGTTCACCAACTCCTACTTTTATTTAAATACAACATAAAACTGTAAATAAATATTAGAATTGCAGTAAGAATTTTTGGGTGCAAATAAATAATTTATTAATTCTGCATTTAGTTTTTTTTTTTTTTTCAATTACGATGAAGTCAAAATTCTTTGGTGGCACTTCATTGTCACATAAAAAAATATATAATTTAAATGGCACGTTTTCTAACTAAGTTTCGCCATCCTTGCCCTAGACTGCCACTAAACTAAAAATCAGATAAATTAATGAAAAAACGTGTTTTATACACTTTTAAAACACATTGAAGAATTATAAAGTAACGCTTCAGAGAGTTGTTCATGTAGAAAGCATCAATGTAACTCGATTAATGAAAGGGGTCCAACGAGTGAACACGAGTGGACGTGTCATAAAGATTCACATCAGACATATTTCATGCCGCCATATTGGATAGTGACATTTGTCCTTCTGAAAGGTTAAGTGCGCCAACTGCGTGGTACAGACCTTCAAACCCGCGCACATCATCGTTTAACACCTACGTATATAATAAAATAAAAAGATAGGTAGGTATGTACCGTTGTGTATAACTGGATATTTCTAAGGTAATCTATGCAAATAAATAAAATTAAAGTGTCTGTATGTAATTTCAAAATAACAACGTTTTATTGAATGCATGAAAGTATAGTAAAACGGGGGGAATAGGACCGCAGGGGTGAATAGAAACAAACTTTGAAGGGAATTTTCAGGTTATAAGAAAATGTTTCCAGCATTAGTAAGTACTCCAATATATTAAATAATTACTTAAAAAAAAACGGCCAAGTGTGAGTCAGACTCGCGCACGAAGGGTTCCGTACCATTTTTTGTATGGGAGCCCCACTTAAATTCTGTTTTTAGTATACGTTGTTATAACGGCAACAGAAATTCATCATCTCTGAAAATTTCAACTGTCTAGCTATCACGGTTCATGAGATACAGCCTGGTGTCTGTCAGACGGACACTGGAGTCTTAGTAATAGGGTCCCGTTTCTACCCTTTGGGTACGGAACCCTAAAAATGATGCTTTCTTTGATATCAATAAAGTGGTATCACAGTTTAAATCCTAATCAAAGTTTTGTTTCCATTCGCCCCTGCGGTCCTATCCACCCCGTTTTACTTCGGTACTAATAACGAATACGCAGCTTTTTTGGAGTTTGTCTATCTGTCGGTCTTTTAGTTCCAGTCAGTAAACGTCTGACACGCCCTTCCGCCTCACCCAGAGCGGGAGAAGTCATTGGATGATTTCCCACCCAAAAAGGTAGTCTCCGAAATGGCTGGACCAATTTTGATGGGACTTTCACTGTTAGATAGCTGATGTTATAAGGAGTAATATAGGCTACTACAAATATATACTATTTATAACCCGAAAAATAAACCAATGGAAACAAAAAACAAGAAAAACAAGTTTGTCGCGAACGAAGCCGCGGGCAACAGCTAGTAAAAACATAAAAAACAGATTGTCGATTTATTATAATGATGTTTTTTATACATAGTGTCATCACTATTAGGTGTGAATATTTTTGAAAGTAGTTTTCCAACATGTTAATATTTTTCAGTATCATAGGTACATAGTTAGACGATTTATTCCATTTTAATACAAAAACCACTGAAAACTAATACCACTGGTATTTGTTTCAACCCATATTTATTTTATATTCCGAACGAGTACCATTGTTTAAACTAATACCAAAACAAGTTCAAAGATATAAGGTTCAATCAGTAAAAATGCTTTGTATGTACTTAATTATAAGATCTAAAATAGAAAAATTAAATTTGTTAGCAAACGTATAGGTTCAATAATAAAATATGATTAATAATCAACTTTATTATAATTTTAGTCCTTATACCTGTATAATATTGTTTTTGCAAAAACATCAAAACAAGAACAATTTTCTTACAATCTAAAAATTACAAAATGTCTCAGAAAATCAACTCATAATTTATATTAAAATTTACCTGACATAGTAAGTTTCGTAATTATTAACGTCTACGTACCAAAACAAATCACTTTGTTTCTAACAATTATAAAATATCATAGAAAATCAACTTTTTGTCAAATCAGTCTTTCATAACCTATTTATAGTTTTTTTTACTCTTATTCATTTTCACCTAGTCTGTGTCTGTGAAGAGATCTTTGAGTTTTTTATTTATAGCTATTGAATGTGCTGATTGATATTCATGAAAATAAAACCCTAAAGACCATTGGTGTAAATTAAATTCGATTACTATGCCGACGTCCATACAGAAATATTTTTGTTTAGGATTGACTGAGCTGACTGTACCAAATTCAAGTTGTTAGTATTCGTTCAGACATTAAATTTAGTTATTCAAATAGTGAAGAATTCGTTCGGAATAGAAAATAAATATGAATTGAAACAAATACCAGTGGTATTAGAACGGAATAAATCAGATGAACGAAAACTTGCAGGCATCATCAAATTGTAGGGATCAAATCTACAGCTTCTAAACGAGCCGATCAAGACAAAAAAAAAACTATTTGACCGATAGTTCCAGATTGAAGTAGCTGCTAAGTAAAGGACCACATAGAACACTAATCAAGCTATCACGTTTCACACTTGACTGCTGTTTCTTTTATTCATAGGTACGTTAACTTCTGATCAAGTTCGTTCAAATTCTTATTACTAGACCTGTGTCGACGCTGAAACCCAATTTCTTTTATACCATGATGAACGAAAACGGTATATCATCTTGTGAATATAAAACAAGGTTAGGTTTATTATTTCAATAACGAGGTTTTTGTTTTTGATACCCTAGTGTCTGCCTTTTAGAGCATCTGCCATTCTGAATCCCGATTTTCTCCTCTCTTTTATTTAAAATTGTTCATGTTTAGTTTTGTTGTAAGATTCTGTGTAATGGGCTTGGTATCTTTACTAGTAGGTTAAAGGCTAAGTAGGTTAAAAATGTTTTGAACAAATAGATGAGTGATTTTGCTCATCAAATAGTATTAACGCAAGAGCATAGACTTGCCTACAAATTCTAAAAACGTATTTAATTAAACACCCCTCCTAAAATCAGCTTTAGATAAATGGCCATAAAAACCACCGCGAAAAAACAATTTAAAAGGCATTACCAGCGAATTATCTTCCTTAAAACCGGCTTCAGCTTCATCGATATTTTATTCAGTCCTTGTTACATCGACAGCTCCATAATCAGATTATGTTCGTATCTCATAAATATCATGTTTTAATCTACACACAGAACAAAACGAAGCGTTTGGCGCACAATAAAGAAAGCTTAATATGTAGGTTCAATTTTCTTGTCACGTTTTTTCGTCGTTTAAACGTCCCTCTAACAAATGGCTCGGAACATAACTACATCGGCGACCGTATACCAACTAAGAGAAATAAAACAGGAGAACAGATACACACTTTTTGTCTGCGATAGAATCGAGGAAATGACCCCCATGTCCTTAGATTAGGGGTTCAGGGAAGATTGAATTTTAATGGCCATGATCACTATGGTCAGTCAACACAGTAAGCCCCTAAGTGCTTAAAGTATAATGTTCGAGTTAGCAACGCCTAGAAAAATTCAGCATGTTAAATCTTTCGTCTACATAAATCCTTTAATACCTACATTTACTTTACGTAATATTCTGCAAGCTCAAGCATATTAAATGCTGTAATTTTGATGATAATATGCATTGAACATCGAATAGTTTGTATAAAAGAGATGCTTTTAGCGATAATTACGTGATTAATGTTATTAAGCGCTTAATACTTTGAATAAATAACTCTGTTTTCTTAGAAACCCTCTCTTCGCCATATTTAGTTTAAAATAGAAGAAGAAGTTTTTCAATAAGATATGAAAGTGAAACTTTACATGAATGGTATCATTAAAATATATACCTTCTGCCAGTAGCTTTGCCCGCGTCAAAGTTGGAAATTATCTATACCAATGTTATAAAGAGGAAAGATTTTTTTGTTTGTTTGTACCGAATAGGCTCCGAAACTTCTGGACCGATTTTAACAATTCTGTCAATTATGGAAAGTTACATTATTCGCAAGTAACATAGGCTAACATTTATTTTCAAAAATATTAACGATCCGTATGAAAATTGCAATAATGTAACCCAAAGCCCCAAAATTTTTCCTATACCCGGCTCCGCTCGGAGTGGTCATGGTATCATACTTATTTATGGTTTTAGAGACAACAGTGAATGAAAAATATTCGTGTTGTTTTGCAAGTGGAAGGATAACAAGGAATTGTTTTGGGTAAACTGTTGTACACGAAATGAAATAAGATAAACAGACAATCTTGTACTCTTTTGTATTACATTGGATATCGTGATTCAATATTCGATTTATGTTCATAAAATATTTTTTGTAAGCTTATGTGTAAAAACATAAAAACCTAGTTCTCATTTGGAAATAATGAATTATGAAAAATGCAAATTTCACGGGCCATTAAAATAAATTGAACATGACTTTGGCCGCTTTGCTGTTACGCCAATTTACACAGTAAAAATATGTATTTTTAATGGTATACGAGTACTATATTATATTGCGAGTCAGTTTTCCGTAAAATTTGAAACTGAAATTGATATTACATTCATCTGATTCTAGCATTATATTACCTGTTAGTAATAATATAAGCAAAAAACAAACTGAAAATACGCTTTAATAGAAAACTAAACTGAAAAGTGGAAAATAATTTTCAATAAATTGAAATTAAGAATAGTATGATTAACAAAACAAAGTATTTTATTGTAAAAAAACGTGGGAACATTTATTTAATACGTGTACTTGGCACAAGTAACTACCGTGTCTTCGAAGTCTTAGCACGCGCCTTGGTACTTGGCACAAAGACACTACCGGGTATTGGATATAAAAAAATCGAAGCAGATCTTGGTAAGGATAATGTGAAAAACTATTTAAATTTTTGAATTGTCATCGGTCCTTGATAAAGCGTTTTCTGCCATACCTATTATTGGAATCAAATATAAAAACTCACAATGCTAGGACCCATTATTATTAATGTTAATTTTATCCGTGGTGCTAGGCACTCTGGGCTTATCCCAGTTGTAAACGACCCTTTGTGCCCATTGGCCTTGTTGGTTCTGTCTCCTGCTAGATATGGAGGGAAGTGGCAATTATGTTTTTGTTTTCCTCTCATCCTTTATTCTTTTCTGATCAATTTTGTTTCTGGGATCCAAGAGAGTTAAATTCATTATCCGGGACTTCGTCGAGCTTCATTGCCTGGACGCTTTTCTGGTGGTCGCCACTGTTGATTCTGGCTTTCAGGAGTTGCAGTGGTTTGGGAATAGTGCGGTGGGATTGTCCAAAATTTTGAAGTGTGCAAAGTTTCAATTTAATTCGACGTTTTGAAGGGGGTGAAAATCATGTTCAAAGATTTCGTTACATAGATACGTACATACATACCAAGCCAATAAAAGCGTGTTAAAATACTAATGTAGACAAAAACTATAAAACTAGGCTGCATTCATACCAAAGTTATTCCAACCTTCTGCTTTTCCAAATCTTTCCTAGCTTTTGTTCATACCCAACCTCCAATTCACAGTTCGCAGGTCTGACTTCACGTTCATACTAAGGCACACAGTGAGCCTGTTCACAATCAGTGACTTTGTTTGGTGTGAACGTAGCCTTAGAATATTATGTGGGACTTCATACGTTGGCTTCTCAGAACTTTAAGTTAATTAAACTGAAAAAAAAAATCGTTTGTCTTCAAAATAACAAAGCATCCAATTCTTCGTTTACATAAATTGATTACGTAAAATCTTCGTCCAGCGATCTGTCTACTTCGTAAATAATATGCCATGAACATACGCACACGTTCGTTCCTCCGACGATATCCTCTTAACTCGAGGTCGGACCCGAGAAAAGCGTCGTTTACCCTCACGTTATCTTCAAGTTCCATGTCCAAATTCGTTTCATTTCGTTACAAGTGAAATATAGTTAAATCCAAAGACTAGAACTAAATATACGACACTTCCTACGTTACAGTTTTGGTGATAGCCATTTCAGATTCCTCCAAGTCACTGCCAAGTGATATTAACTCCTCCCGGAGCGGAGTAAAAAGTTTTTTTTTATAGTGACGGTATAACTAATCCTAAGTTAAGTGCTTGAGATTTCATAGGATAGTTAGGTACGAGAGACTTTTATGAGAGGAAAAACTATTTTCTGTGGGAAATATTTACCTCCCTTTACATTCTTATCTTGTTTCAGCACGCTTACGGTTTAAGAAGATTCAGCACTAGGTGTAAATTATCTTTATAAGAATAGAGGCAGGAGTAACAAACTTGTTATAAAATAAGTAGGTACACAAATTCCTTAAAAATTCCATAAAAAAATAAATAATCCCAGAAACGCCACTACTTACTGAATATTTCTACTTGGCATTTCTGGAAGAGTTCTGTGTACAGTACAACAACTTTCTTAATGTCACTCGACAATCATCGTATTTGCGAATACAAACGAATGCTAATTTCTATCCATCAATTATTATATTTATCATATTTAATCATTTGAATTAAGAACTAAATACTTTATTGTTGTTTTGTTTTGATTTCCGTGTTAAATATATAGAACTTTCAAATATCGGCTGTTCTCCCATTTAAAAATAAATTACATTATGTTAAAAGAGTATTAGCAACTCTATATACTTCGAAGTTGATTGAGAGCGTCCGGTCTGCGCCAAGTGCAAAGAACAACTGATAGAAAGCCGACGACTGACGAAACACGAAGTTTGTCGAGGGACTTTAAAGAAAATGTGTGTTCTGTACGTCTTTTGATTGATATAATAGTACATTATTGCAAAGGCCGGGAAATAGGCAATTGCATGTAGAATAAGAGATTGAAGGCCGAACCCTAGGCTGGAACTTCACTAATACGAGACAGGCAATTGCAATTTCCGCCGAGGCACATATAATGCTTTTCTCAAAAGAATGCAGGTAAATAAAACATAATTTTTATATTATAAAAGATCATAAATTTAATTTATTAAAAGTTACAACAACATTGCTGGAGCATACTCGTAATGCTCCAAATTCAAAAAACGCTCCTGCAATGGATTTGATCAACATTGCTGGAGCGTTGTAATGTTCCAAATTCAAAAAAGCAGTCGATTTGATTTTCTTATTCCGTAAATTCGATACTTCGCGTGTTCTTTTTTCGAAAATAATGACAATATTTCCATGCATGTTCGAGAAAAAGAAATTAAAAGAGATATTGTCTATTAACAGTGATACTGTTAACTGTATAATAAACTGGTTCTGAATAATAGCACTTCGAATTGATCAATCTATGAGGTTCAGCTGTGCCTGCGCCGTAGTTCTATGCATAGTTACAGCCAGCATGTTAAATTGACGGTACCGGTTGTCATACGAATATTTATGACAGTCGTTACGGCTATTCAAATTATAACAGCTGCCTATATCTTGGAATAACAGTATTGGCAAAATATGATGTGCAGATCAGACTAGAATTATATTGGGTCAAATTAATTTAGTAAGAAAATCTCCGCAGACGGTATCGTTATCGATCAACATCCAATATCGATATAACCAACAACAGTTAAACTATTTTGAAAGAAAGTTTTATCTTTAGTTGTGACCGGCAATAGGAACGCAAACAAAAAAAAAACATAAATAAAAAACAAAAGTTAATTTAAAAATCAAAAACCCGTCTGCTAAATAGCTGTAAACAACAAAAATCTTGCTGTGCAGTCGGAGGATACATATTCGCGAGCTGGCTGATCCACTTATCCTCCGACTGCACAGCATGATTTTTTGAATGATTTGAATAAGAGGTGTTTTTTTCGAATTACTTTTAAATATATAAGTGGTATATATTTTTGTAATCACCTCTCTCTCTTCATTTTGATACTCCACTAGACAGGTATGAAAAAAAATATTGGACTCGCACAATACAGCGCAAAAAACGTGTAATGTCTCAAATATATAAATCCATCAAGCGGTTTGAAAGGTATCAGGTAATAAAGAATATTTATGACATACATACATAGAAACATAGATAATATGCGCGAAACACAACCCTTTCCTTGCAATCGGGTAATTAAAAAGACCTGTGACAGACCAAAAATGCTCCCATGTCAACTATTTCGTCATTAGATACGGCTACCATTCTTCATGTTGTTATTAATATTACTCATAAAAGACCTTTTATTTGGGTACTTGGGTCCAATAAGAATATACCTAAAATAATTTTCTTAGAAAACTTGTTTATCTTATCCACAGACATAAATCTAACTAGATAACGCAAGTCCCTCCATCTGCCTGAAAACCAAGCGTGCAACTTCACAAACAATTTAAAACCAATTTTACTTACCAATGAAAGAAAACATTTCCAATGCCTCGGCCAACTTTTTCTATACAGTTTTTACAGCTCAATATGACTATATATTAATATATACAAAGCATTTTTCTAGATTTCGATAGATTTGCGGTGCCGATAATGCTAAATGAAAAGCTCAAAGTACGATCATTAAACTTAATTGTATTCCGTTTTTTGACACGCACATGGTACATGGTGGACATCCCACCCATATGCACAAAACGTTTTGGGAACACTTTTATTGTGCGTACAGCTAAAGAGTGGAATTCTCTACCGGAGTCTGTGTTTCCCGACAGAGAATAGGTTTTTCTTGGCAAGCGTGATTCACCATAGACCACATAATCGTTTACCAACAGGTGAGATAGTGGTTAACCGTGAGCCTATTGATAATTTAAAAAAAATGCGATGCGCGCGCATCAGCGCTTTTTTTTAAGGCAATTGCACAAAAACAGCCAGTATCACTAAAAAAGTAAGTTAATATTTTTGTGTTTTGTTACGGATAAATGTTTGTAATTTATTGTCAAAATTAATTAAATTGAAAAATTAAATGTTTATTTATTATATTTTATCTACCAAAGTTAATTTTATTCATGAAATGTTGATCACTTTTCTGACATAAAAACTCTTTGCTAAGATTTAAAAAAGTACCGTTCGTTTTAGACGGACCATCTTGATAAACCGTGCGTTTTACATTACAATAACGCACAAGCACGTAATGAGATACATTACGATATTGAAATTGGTGGAATAAGAGACCCTTTACGAGCAAATGTGTCATAAACAAAGTTTATGTTATTAGTTTAGGTATAATAAACCTCACGGTAAAGCACGTTCAGTTGCATGTAATGTCAGCTATATTACCCAGTCTAACACATGCTTAACATAAGCTCAATATCGCCGTAAGTACATTTCTGTGTTGTTCCTAATTCAAAATCCATGTCCGTGGTAATTAGGACTCATAGCTTAGGCGCGTTGGAAAAATCAAAGGGGTGACAAATTGTTGTGTTGTGTTGTGTTTTTAACAAACTTCCCAAAAAGGAGGAGGTTCTTTAATTTTTTTTTCTTCTTTCCGCCGTCATATAAACAGACAAAATACAAAAAAAGAACTTTATATCAACTAGGCCTTTAAGCATTTAAATTTGATAAGACCTGATCAAAAAGTTCGGAGATATACAAAAGAAGTCTTGTTTATTGTTTACACCATTTCATAACATACCATCACGACAGTACGCACTAAACGGGTACGTAGATGTGTGCAGTTCATCCTGGTACACTCTTATTCAATCGGTTACGTTCAAGTTACATCATTTATCAACATCATCATCATTTCAGCCGAAAGACGTCCACTGCTAGACATAGGCCTCCCCCAGGCGTCGCCACATTGACCGATCCCGTGCGTCTCGCATCCAGCGCCTTCCCGCAAACTTAACCAGGTTCAAGTTACATGTCAACAAGTCAAGTTACAGTCAAGTTACATGTTATTCGGGTAATCTATTCTGGCAGTGATCTGAGGGCATTATAGGTACCTTACTATATAACTTGTCCATTATGTACCACAAAGAAGTGGACCATGAAAAACTTCTTGCAAAAAATCACAACCGATTTCCAAATAAAAACATTGCGAAGTGGAAAATAACTTCAATTTCGGAAGTCGGTGTTCCTGTTTTCGTTTCTTGGTTTTTGGACACAGGCTTCCAAAATTTAAGTTATTTTTCAGTTTGTAGTGTTTTTATTTGAAAGGCGGTTCTATTTTTTTGTAAAAATGATTTTTTATTTTTCACTTTCACTCCTTTCAAGACTTAAATTCAAAATCCAAAAATGAGTTCGAAATCAGTCGTTTACCTTAATATTTCGGAACTGCATAAAATAAAAAACAAAAGAAGGCCTTTCCGAAAACATAAGCGTATTTGCTGATCGTTATGCAATATCTGCCTTAACTCGTCGAATAATCTCGGTTTGAGTTTGCATTAATATTTCAGAATTGGGTAACCATATCGTGTATGAATAAAAAAAGAACTTAAGGATGCTCTTTCAGAAAACCTCAGTATCATTTCCGTTTGTTATTTGGTTTATCTTAAGCCATCGAATTTTGCCAGTGTATATATTTACCCCAATATTTAAAAATGGGACACAGTTGACTAATTAGGTTCTTTAACATAAAATGAAGAATTTAAGTAGTGCTATCAGAAAATATGAGCCACATTGCTTTTTGTTACTTGGTTTATCTTAACTCATCAATTTCGTTTTTGAATATTTAATCTTATCTACTTGTCGGGTTTAGTCAATAGTACGGACGTCGAAACAAATCACAAGCACACCCCTGGAGGCAAACCAAGAACAACTATGCATTGGCGCGCTTTTTATAACCACTTGCGTGGTGGGGACAGCAGAATAAGGCAGTTGAGTACAGACCGCCTTAGAGCTAAGACGTCGTAGAATCAGTGTTGATCCGTAATATTAGTAAGTAAGATTGTAACTGTGAGTTGTGACTATTTGAATAAACCCAGTGTAACGAATAAATTGTGCGATTTTATTTTCACGATTGTACCCATCTACCTGATGACACACGATGTCTTAACCTAAAGGAATACATCCCGACTGCCCGATGGTTTGCATCTATCGGCCACCCTTGATGCGACAAACTATTATTATAAATGCAAAAGATTGGATGAATGGATGGATGTTACTTTGTTTGTCAATCACGCCAGAACGGCTGAATAGATCTGAAATATGGCACAGAGACAGATTATAGTCTGGAATAGAGCAAAGGCTAAAACAAACCTTATCACGTGGGCACCACTGCGACTGGCAGAAGCTAGTTTATTGTAGTCTGAACAGGAATTATCGTGATATATTACCATATTAAATTTGATATAAAATGCTTTTCATCCATTCAACAGATGGGTGGAGGTCGCTCCTTATCTTAGGCCAAGCAAATGGTCCCGTGTAACTCCCATCCGACAAACATGGATCTCAGCTCCTAAAAAGTAATGTCTTCTAACCATCACAACTAAATAACCCAAAGTGTAATTATCTGCTTTCTTTTCTTCACAAAGATGACTCCCTAAAAGAGAGCTTATCATTTCTGATCGTATAATTCAGGCTTTCCCACGGTATATTCTCCATCGTAAATCTGAAGTGTGTCACCTGAGGCGCTTAAAGGATTACTTGAATACTAGGGACTACTGCATCCTCTTATGTGCTGTAAAGTACTAAAGTCACTAAATCGGCGCTTAAAGGCTTCTAGCTTTTATGGTGATATTTTCTATTACCCTTTGAAATAATTATACACTCTGCTTTGCCAATTATTGTTTTATTTGGTACTTAAACACCTATATGTTACTCGAGGCCACTGTTGTTATTCTTTTTTTAAGAGTCTGAGAATTCGTAAACTTTTCGCGCCTTGTTTTTTTTTTCCATCTGACAAAATCTTCTTCAATGGGTTGCCACAGCTAAACAAGGGTCAAGTTTTAAAAAAATAATTAAGTTGCAACCCTTAGATAATGTGAGCATAATAATTATATAGTTGATTATTGTGTATGCTAACACCTTTATGTTTCACTTGCTTAATCATTATATCATATTCGGAACTGGACGTTGGCTAGTTGATATTGTTATAGCTGACTGACTTTATAACTATGATATTTCTTGTGATATTTCATATTTATACATCTGTCACTTACTCGAACTCAAAATAACCTTACTCTAAGAGCTTGTGGTCACCCCCCTTAAGGTGCTCGGAAGAACTTGTGTATCAATATCGTACTGGCTTTTAAAAGTGAAACGTTAGCGAGTCAAGTTTACTTTGAGTCCTAAACAAGAAACACATTAGATAAACCGTACACATGCTCAAAAATAATCGCCGAAATAAAAACATCATAATAATTTTTGATACAGTTCTTTGTAGTCTAATTGTTCCGCATAGAGAGATAATGCAGAAAAAAGTTTGTGAAGTAAAGCAATCTTTATAAATACTTATCCAATTATGACTTTTATTTCTGATACAAGAAAAAGTTAGATAGCTACGTTATTACTGAGTGTCATAGGCTCACGGCTCCTGTGGAATACACAACGGGGTAGGAAAAGCGAGAAAAGAAACCATAAGCAATGATATTTGCATCGCTAAGAGATGCTTGGTATTGGCGTGCCGTCATCATTGACCACCGTTGCCAAGAATAAATTGAGCAATTAAAGTTGCCCGTGTGCAACCTTAATAAGTGGGGTTGGTGTTACAGTTTGTCTGCGGGTATCCTTTGTTTGATGCTGCGGGTATCGGCCTCTTCTGCTTGCTACTCAGCTCAGGACGTTGAGCCATTTGTATTTACACTATTGTTATCTAGTTATACCTAACATTATGAGGACGGGATTAAATATCTTGAGACAATCGTAATGGTAGTTTGACATTGTGATATAACGTCCTATTATCATATTGTGTGTTTTAATATTTAATTCTAGCCTTATATAAAATAGTGAATTTTTTGAAACATTTTAATTCAAAAGGTAACGAGCTGCGATTGAATATAATACCCATTTATCACTCGTAAGACTTTTAAACTCGTAAGTCATACATTTACGAGTCTGAGAAATCTACCAAGCACATAATTTAGTCACTAGGTTCTAAGTTTGCAACATAGTCCTTATCGAGCGGTACAACAATTTTTGTATTAAATCCACATCTTTAAACAACAAGATTTGAAAGTAAATTACAACCGTATCATTGGTTTTTAACAACACCAAAACAGCTTAGAAACCAGAGTGTATTTTACGCCAAACTTTAAACGCATCTCAAGTATATACGAAGTAAATGAGCATATATTCGTAAATGAGTGCGGGCACATACCCTGCCTCAAGTACTGTCTATGCTGTGCCAAAATATGAAATTCAAATTCGGAGTGATGCACCTCAAGTCGTTACAAACTCGTTTGGTTAGCCTTTGCAGCACTTGATATATTTACATTCGTATATATTGCATGCGAAGACACCGACATCTAGAAACTGGCTAAGAAAATATTTCAATACAGATATTTAAATTGCTACCGGGATGTGATTAAAACACCGGATTTAAAGAGGGTAGAGATAAATATGGGTTTTATTGATTTAACTTTATGATCGACTTGTTTACGTCACAAAGTTACTACACATTAGTTTATTACCGCTAAATCAAAATGTAGTCTAATGTTGTGTGTTGTCGTATATTAGGAGAATAAAGCTACCTCAATCTATTTCAATGCAAAATAAACTTGACACCTTTATCGTTTTAAAAGCTCAATCGATGTATGACGCTTTGTATACAAGTAAAATTTACAAAATAAAAAAAACTCCCGACGATTTTTATTTCATGCTAGATAATTTATCTAGTACATAGTAGATACGCTTCGATCGGCAATCTATTTAACACGTAATTATGACACGATATCTTGTTAAAACACCCCGATTCAAACAGTAAAACGCCCATAACTTTTGAACGGCTGAAAAGATTTTATTCAAATATAGCTAAGAACACTCTCGACAAAATCACCTTTCAAACAAAAAAAAATAAAATCGGTTCATCCGTTTAGGCGCTATGATTACTCATACATACACACAGATACACTGATACACAGCAACACACGTCAAACTTATAACTGCCCTCTTTTTTCGGCGGGAGTTAAAAATATGTTTAAGTAACACGTAGCTGAAATATTTCTATTTAGATAAGGTTTTATCACATAACTAAAATAGGTACGAGAAAAGTGAACTAAGCTGGAAAAAGTTTAGCAAACATTTGCCCCATATGCTTTTATATATATAATAACTCCTAATATCGTGGGAGAAACTGTTTCTTGCCGATAAAAATACTATAAATCTTTTCCTTTCCCTTTGATTGAAACAGATAACAGTTAGTAACGTGTCTACAAAAGTGTATCTTGTCGATAAAACCCAACAGCTCACAAATCGAACACTCGCAGAGCCGCAACCATTGATACTTAACCGCGCATTATATTTTCGTGAAATTTGCATCATCATTTTGCGAAATGTCGAATACGATTTCCCTTGTAGGCACGAACAGGTCTATTTCCATTTTCAAATGTCGGCCCGAAGCTAGAGGCTCAAGTGTTCCGTCAGAATATTTGAATATTTTAACATCGACGCCCGCGCCAAAATAAAATATGAATTTTTATTCTGTTGGTGAGCAACTCGATAAAAGATATTGTTATACGATTAGGCGCGGTTGATTAACCCTTTTAGTTTTTCAATGACGTGCAAGCGAGCGATAAAGTTTGTTACACGAGAAACAAAATAATCTGTGTCGTATTCAGTTATGTTTGTACACACAAAATAACAGAATCTAATCTAACTTTAGAATAAATTAAGTTTGTGTTTGGTCGCCATGTTAACTGTACCGTGTGAGTTTGTGGGATGAAAACAATTTGAACACCGCCAGGGCCGGACCACTTTTATAGTGACCTCCGTACGTGGAACGAATCCAAACCGCAAGGCATTAAAGCTGCAATAGGCATATTGCGCCAGCGCCCGCAGCGTTACATGCTAAATTCACAAACTTGACAACTCCTGGTTGTGTGGATGTGTGCTGTGCGCTATTGTAGTGCTTGTTTTGCAAAGTTCATTAGTGCTGTATTATGAGCTAACACTGCAACCGTGCTGAAATGTTCCGGGTATAAAATAAAACTAAATATACCAGTTAAAAAAGTTAGCTGCTATGATACTGTTAGTCGGTGTGTATTTCAATTTAGTTTCGGGTACATAAAATTCTAGAATGTGATTGGTCAAACAAAGCGTTATTCAATTGTCTCTCCCGTTAGCTAAAATGGTTGAATGGAGCCGTGTTTTAAACGGGGAAGTGATTGTCAATGTTTCAGGGAATTATAAACATTTGCATTTATATATAAACAAAGCAATATTTCAGTAAAATACCAAAGATATTAAAATATGAAATTTTTTAATACAATTTCAAGAAATAATCTTCATGAAGTTTATTAAATTTAAATTAGCAATCTGCCTAGCCTTTTTCCAACTATATTGGGGTCGGCTTCCAATTATACCGTATTCAGCTGAGTACTAGTGTTTTACATGGAGCGACTGCCTATCTGACCTCCACAACCCAGCAACTGGGTAACACGGTACCCCTTGACAAGACTGGTGTGAGATCTCAAGCTTCTGACTACCCGTAACGACTGTCAAAGATCTTCAATTGGCAGCCGAGATCAACTGCTTAACGTGCTTGCCGAGGCACGGAGGAAAATCGGAATGTTGAAATGGCCACCCATCCACGGAACGACTTCGTTAAGCGTTGCTTACCCTTGATGATCGAAAAAGTTATTTTTTAGCCACGAACTCCTCTAAATTTAAATCATCAATATTTTTTTTAAATGAAAAATATTTCGCTAAAAATGGCACAACATGTATATTTGGTTTTACGGTTTTTGGAAGCAAGTAGGTAGTTAAAATAAACATAACTAGTGATATTTGTACTATTTACCGCAATAATGTTAGATATTATCTCTTAAACTCTCATCCAAATTTACATTAGATACAGATCGGCAAACCGAGTTGACGCCAACAGACAGTCCAACATATGCCAAATCCAATTCATGTCAAAACAAGAGAATCATTTGCAACAGCTGCAGCATATACCTATTGCCAACATTGTTTGGACAAACATACATACATACATACATAACTAATGCCTTAGGTCTCGGGAATTCGGGTCACAATAACCTAACTCTGGTAGAATAACACTGGGCTGGGTCTGAGAAAACCAACCAACTTGCATGGCTTATAAAAGGAAAATGGAAGTAGTACGTACTCACTATTTAGGTTATGTATGCTATTCTATAATTATTAAGATATTATTAGTTAGATCTTAAAAAGTATAGTGTCTGACGTAGATTAAGAATGAACCTTGAACTCTTAAATTGGACTTATTATTTTGTCTATAGGACGTTTTGCAATTTGGACGATCTGCTCATAATTCCTTTGGCGAATAGAACATTTTGATACGGAGTCATTTCTTTGACATAAAAGAACTGGGTATTTTTGATAAAGTTTAATGTTGAACTATCATACTTTCAGTTTCCAGTTATTTAATCCATATCTGGCACTTATGTATATCAAAGTACATTATGATATAAGTGCGGTAAGTTGAAAATTACAGACGAGGCGATATTGCTAGCCCGAGCCGATGGCGAGGGCTACAAGAAAGCAGAAGCTGTAATTATCAAAGTGCACGAATGTTATATGACGTTTATAACATATTTGCGAGGAAATAAATAAAACTTGGACTTTTTTTTAAATCTTACTTACTTACGGACTTAAAGAATTTTTACTTGTTCATAAATTAGCTATGCGCGCGCAATAGAGCTTTTTTTAAGGCAAAGGCACATATTTATAGGCACGTATATCTAATAAAATAAATTAATTGTTACAGATAAATGGTTGAAATTTATGCTTAAAATTAATTAATTTTTATTGTATATTTATTATATTTTATCTCCCAAAGTTAATTTTCTTCATAAAAAGTTGACCACTTTTCTGACATAAAAATTATTTGCTAAGATTTAAAAAAGTACCGTTCGTTTAAAACGGAGCATCTTGATAAACCATCCGTTTTACATTACAATAACGCACAAGTACGTAATGAGATACATTACGATATTGAAATTGGTGAAGTATGAGACCCTTTAATGCTAGTCTTGCTCCACAACTACTAGGGCGCAAAAACAAGTGATATGCAGAACATTATTGTTTTGTAGAATTGCTGGACCTGCTGAAGACTGTATGAATATATTTGTATTATATAGACTCAATTTCTTTTAGTATTGTATAACTGCGCAGCACGTGTGTGAGTACTATGTACCTAACTGTAAATCTACCATTTGCTGTACCTTGGTGTTGTTCCTTGACTTGTGTTTGCCCTGGCAGTTGAGTGTGTCATGCTCTCTCAAATGTCTCTCTGATGGTGGCGCGTGTGTTGGATCATTCGGTTCCCTTCATGATGGTTGAGCTGGGTGGTGCCGATTCATGCGTCATGTTCGTGAACGGGCGCCGTCAGTTGGGATTGGTCTTAACTTATCTGCTTCGGATGCTAATGTTTTACTAGTACCTATTATGTAACTGCACAGTACATGTGTGAGTACTTTTAATACTTTGTACCTGTACGTGGTATAGTGTGTAGTGATTCTGGTTGCATTGTCCTCACACATATAAATTTATTAATATATGTACTTATGTACCTAAATAGTGTAAAAAAAAACCTTTTTTTTTTAAAAGAGTAAGGATTGAGTTTCTTGTGCGTTCCTCTCCATAACAAGCTACTTTCCGAATGCACGGTAGAATCAATCTTTATTCCTTGTAAATTTTGAGTATCTAACGTTTAAAAGTGCAGCTTGGTGGCCTAGTTGAAATAAAATATCATTATATTTGTTTTTGTCTTTGACTTATTTCAAAATAAGTAAAAACATCGACAGTAAGTCTTCATTTTAATGTCAGAATAAATAAGATTATACCACAAATCTCTAAAAGTTTTCAACCGAATAGAGAAATAAGCATGTTATTTGCCAACAATAAGCAAATGTATTCATGTTTATTTTAAAACAATCTACCTTTGAAGATATCTTTTTACATTTCTGCTCGCAATGTTTTCGAAATATTTTCAGTTGTTCAAATAGCGTTTTATTAGAGTACGGAGATAGAAAAAGACAAACGCGAAGTCAAGTGAAAGAAGGCTAATTATTGTGCATTTCAGAGCTTCCAAACGTCACTAATTTGATGGAAGAGAGTGCCATAATTAGTTGACTCCTCCTTCGCCACACGACGTGCAGGAAGCACTTAATTGCGATCCGAGTGTCGGAAGACCGATGTACAGCATGCATACTTGCCTACTTCTTATTACTGTGGAATAAGGTTCAAGTTGTGTCAAGTCGTTTACCAATGTATTCAAAGACAGAGCAGTGCAACGTTGCAGAGTTAAAATTGAACACATGGTGCCTGTCGGGCTGCGATGACGTGTTAGATGAAATATCAGTTTCTAGAAACTTCTGACGATATGATTGTCACATTTCAACTTTAATTCCATAGCTATAAAATTCTTTAGCTTCTATAAATTTCAATTCCATTAATGGCTATCGTTTTAAGACAACAACAGTAAGAATAATTTAATAAGATTAAGAGGATTGGGCCGTTTATTTATGCTAATCTCGAAACATAAAAAATGGAGACACACGTGCCAGGCAAATTAGAGGAATTAAGTCAGGATTTCAGACTAATTAATGATGTTCCTACTAATTTATGATCAACGTACAATATGTACCGTATAGCATACAATTTCAAATAGTAATTTTTTACTTCGATGAAGGAATTAAATATCATGAGGAAACTTGGACTTGTAAACACATAGTATGAAATTGCTATCACACATTTTTTTTTGCTGTTTTGAAGATGACCTTTATTTACAGAGATTTTGCGCTGATAATTTTCACTATCTTAATTCATGCACCCGCACAAACACATTCTATCACACATACACACACCATCACACATACATACACACCATCACAATATGTTTGTATTTTTGTATGTAACAAATAAACTTAAAAACTACTGGACTGATTTCAAAAATTCTTTCACTGTTGGGAAGCTACACTATCCACGGGTGACAAAGGCTACTTTGTATCCCTGTATTCCCACAGGAACAGGAACTACGCGGATTAAACCGCGAGGCATCCGCTATATTTTATTTTTGTTTTCTTGCAAATTACAAGTAGATTATATTAAATTAAGTTTATTGTAACGTACTAAATTACTAATTACATGAACAGCAATAAATGTAAACGGAACGATGGAGCTTGGATCACACGACATTCTTATTATATTTGTAATGATAATGTCAACATAGATAACAAACAAGATAAATCCCTAAAGATAACACACAAGTACTGCCCAAACATAACGCTCCCATCCCGTGCATTAAGCACTCCAATTATCCTTTCACACGTGAGCTGCTTATTAATAATTTTAATGAATTACCGGTTTTAATCAAATATGTTAACAAATGACGGCGTTACGAGCGTAGTCCTAAACTTCGAGGTATAACCGGTACATAGGTTGCGGCCGTAACAGAGAGGGTCGGCATTCAATGTCACCCTGCTTTATTTATTAATGAGCAAGACCCGAGACACGGAGATTTAGTAGCGTATTACCTCATAAATAAAGATTGTTAGTTGAACTGATATTGGTAAGGGGATTTCCGCTAGAATGGGTAATATAATCTTAGGTTTGCGAGATCAGATATTGGAGGATAGGTGCAGATGATTTGTTTTTAGGCGTTGGGCACTTAGGTGCACTTAGGCGGATCTCGAGATAGCTGAACTTTTTTGATAAAGATTCGCCTCAAACAGCACTAGTTACAGAGTAGACTGAGTACGGAGGCCTTTACGCGACGGTAGCAAAATCCTGGCAATAACAAAAATAACAAGGCACACGTTGTGGAAGAATATTTCTCGGGATTCTGAATGGTAGTAGCTTGAATCATGGTATCGATACCGCTAGACTACTATTTTTAGGGTTCCGAACCTAAAAAGTGAAAAACAGAACCCTTATTGGATCACTTTGTTGGCCGTCTTTCTGCCTGTCTGTCCAGCTGTCTGTCAAGACCCTTTATCTCGGGAACGCGTGCAATCGAGTCAAAATTATATTCTATTCTATTATATTCTATATATTATATCGTATACTTACGTTTGCAACCTGTTGCAGCTATGATCAACGCACTTAAAGCCGTACCCTGACCAATAAATCAGCATGAGATATGAGCATTCCTATTGGCCTAGCGGCACTGGCGGCGCATGAATTACAGTAGCGAATACGCCCAGATTTTACAATAAACTCTTTATAAAATCGAATATTGGTCTTTTGAAAAAAATAAGACTTACAAAATGTTCGTTATCAATTTGTCTATCCATAGTGTTAGTACAATAAAATATTAATGAACACTTTACGAGGAGATGCATGCTATCAATCATTATTTCTCATTTTTATGGTTTTGTTGGAAGGAGATTAGTGAAACATATACTTCATTTAAAAAAAAAGAAATCTACAATTTTGAAATCAATAATATGTACAAATTTAATGTATTTTTATTTGGTGATATTTCATTTTAAATAACGAGTAGATAGCTTCTAAAAACTGCATGAAAAACGGCTAGCGCGGCGTTTTGCTCGGGGTAGCGCCTTAAGAGATACAGCCGTTAATAACGCATATTTTACACTTGCAAGGGAATCTAAACCTACAGGGTATTTCCCTTTGACCTAGAATCATGAAATTTGGCAAGAAGCAATATCTTACAAATAGCACAAGTAAAGAAAAATATGCGAAACCCGTAAATCGTAAATTTGTACCTATATAAAAATAAAGATTGTTAACTTATTTGTAGTTGGCAAACCGACCGCGACTTATGTCGATGTATGAGGACTACAGTTTTCCAACTACAAACTTTATTTTGCCCTCAATTCTGTTTACCTTATCCTTAGAGCCATGTTCGGTGCACTCATAGTTTATGAACTTCAGTAATGTTATTTAATTATTTTGGTGAATGTTTTGTGTTTGTACGGAACCCACAGTGCGCGAGTACGTCTCGCACATGGCCAGTTTTTTATGTTGGTAAATGTTATTTAATTATTTATAATAATTAATAGCTGGCAGCAGTTGGTTGACAGTGGCCGAAAATCGATGGAAATTGCGTGCAATTGGAGAGGCGCTATGTCCAGCGGTGGACTGTTGTAGGATGTTGATGATGAATTATTCAAATATTAAAATTACAATCTATATGTTTATTTAGTGAATAAAGAAAATAATATGATAAAAAAGTTAATCAAATTAAAAAACCTGACTGCAAAGATGTAAAAAAGAAGAAATCATGCTGTGCAGTCGGAGGATATATATTCGCGAGCTGGCTGACCAAAACTAAAAATATATATATATCATCTTTGCAGTCAGGTTTTTTGATTTTACGAACTTTTTTATTTAAAACTTATTAGTTATATTTTTTTTTCGATTGTCTTCTAAACATATAAGTGGTATATATTTTTGTAATCACTTCTTATAACTCTTCATTTTGATACCCCACTCGATGGGTTGCGAAGAAAAAAAAAATTGCAAACTCTACATTATGGCGCCCAAAATCCGCCATGTTCCTTTTTTTAACGGCACCTGTCTAAGAACACGGCCAAGATCTACCTTACGATGTCTTAATTTTAAAAATCCGTAAAGTGGTTTGAAAGATTCGAGGTAATAGAGAATATTTATTACATACATACAAGATACTCGAGAAAAACATAACCCTTTCCTTGCAGCCGGGTAATAAATAGTTGGCATCTTGGTAGCTGGCCAGTATATTATTATAATTCTAATGCTAGCACAAAAACAACGTTGCTTACCCATCCTCTTGAAGTAAATAATTATTCAAAATTGGTCACTACATCCAAGTGGAAGGAAAGGAGATTAATAGATTATTTTCCGACAAAGACGCAAAACAAAGATTGTTACGTGAAAAATTATATTTATCGACTATACTTCGGTGAGATATGGCTAACGAGCCAAGCGATCAACTGCGATTTAATGCAATAATTAATTGCGTCGTTCATATCGCATTATTTTCAAGATGTGGAAATTAATTAAGGCAAGCAGTAATAAACATGGAATGTTTGCTTTTGATTCGAAAACGTAACGATCACGTTGGCGTTTCTCGATCTAATTATATCACATGACGTATATTGATCAAGAGTTGTGTAGTTAAAGACGGTTTTATAATGGTGTTTGGGAAAATTTGATCAGGATTAAAGCTTTGATTTTTCTGTGGGTTTCGTAAGTAGCAGGTTCAAACACAGGGAGGTAGTTTCCTTTTTTGATTTACTTGAGCACCACAGCATCACGAGGAAACCGATATGTCTAACCCTATAGTGGATTATGGTCCAGTCGTCCTTACAAAGAGCAGGTATGTGTCCCGTGAATTGGAAACGTCGGTAAGAGACTGCTATTTTGCCATATATATCGCAAGCGCAATTAGATGAAATGAGATTTATCCCAAACACAAAGAAAAGGGTTTTTTATAATAAAAAACCAGACACAGATTGAATACCTGTTAAATGCCTGAATCATACCGTAACAATACGTTATTTGTGAATGCTTAAACTGCTGACGTAACAAAGGGCTTAATTTAATGTGGCATTTATGAAAAGGGAATCGCCCACACGCATTTCTTAGTAGCTGATAAAATTATAATACAACGAAATCCGCTGCGCTCGCTTTGAGCACTGTGACACGTTACAGGAACTTCGGCACGGCGAATTTTTATGAGTGTCGCCTCCACACGACACACCAGGGACCCGGTGGCTTTTGAAACGACTGGTAGTCAAAGAGAAATGGAGATTTACCAGTTACAAATGTGGAAGCAGTAGGTAGAGGCTGTATTTCTTCGCGGATTACTTTCTCGAAAGCACACTTGTAACGCGCGTGCCGGAATTTTTATTACTCGCGGTTCCCAGAGGTACAGCTTCACGACAGAGATACATTCGAATCATTATGTTTTGTAGCGACTGTACACGTTAATTTGGAATATGACTTTAAATAAAGAAACAGCTCCTTTGAGCGCGGCGTACAATGCTTTTGGCATAACAAATTTTATTACATGTTAATAAAATATTTAACGTCAGAACGTTTCGTGTTGACTAGATTTATAACAGCTACTAAGTTAGGGTTAATTATATTAGGCGTGTCAATTGATTCCAGAATGGTGGACAAGATTAATCAATTAACTGATAGCGCATCAATTAACATTACAATACATAGTTTATCGCTTGACGATTGTTGAATAATAGAATCTCACGAAGTAATTACCTGAAGGATATCTAAGTTATCAATTATTATATTATTAATCCCATTTGTGTACACAAACACAACATGAAGAGAAAGTTTCATATTTACAAAGCTCTTGTATAAACTACGCAAATACTATGAATATTATTTTTCAACATTGGAAATGCAATTCCAATCAACCGCGTTGCTACGGCAAAGGTTTCTTATAAAAGTTATTCACTTGTAATTTACTCACAGACAACTTCTATTTTTCGCGCTAGAAATCTCTCATCTATAAGTTTATTTTATGGTTGCAGCAGAGTACAAGTTGTAAAACATTTACATTTAGATGCGAAAACTAGTAGAATATTTTACCTAACGAGGGGTATAGAGAGTTTCTTCAATAGCTACATAGCTATCTGCGAAGTGACATAAGCTCCATCCCGTATTAAATCACACATAAAACATAGTTCCCGCCACTTACCTCGAACACATCGCTCACTAGGTCGTGTGTCGTGCACGCTGGGACACTTCCAGCCCGGTGCGGTGCGGAGCTCCTGCCCAATATACTCTAATAAGTAAAATCGCCCTCAAGCTCCATTTCACCTAAATCTTATATCACACAAAATTTCATAGCAAGTAGGTGTAGCGCCTTGTTACGTAGTTACTCCGACGGCCCGGCCGGCCCGCCTTTATTAAGGCTTGATGAAAACTTTACATCATCATATTTTCTGGATCGCCCACCTAAATTAAAGGTAATTTATATCCCAATGTACACAGGCGGTGCCCGTTCGAGCTTTATTAAACAAATAAAGTAATGAATTGGTGAGCTTTCATAAACAAGCGTGCAGAAATTTGAAACTTTATTATTTACGGACGGTAAAAGACACAATGCTGAAATAAATGAAGGGTTCAGTAATGGCTTGGTAAGGTTTGTTCGGCTTATTTACTGTGGCTAGACTTTTGAAAGTTGGTATGTTTGTAGAGTTAACAACATAACTCTGTTGGTGTATTTCGCTTGAATAGGAGAAAGTTTTGCGTCAGCTATAACATGAAATCATAACATAGAATAAGTTAATCAGATAAATTGAAAGTTTAATTAAACAAAACAGGAGCTTTAAAATTGTGTGCTTATCGTTGGCATCAGGAATGTAGCACATTCTGGCGGTTGTTACGACTGGTTGCCGGGGATCGCTTGTGGTGCGGGCTGGGTTCAATAGACTGTGATAGTGCCTGAGTGAGTGCAATGAAAGTTTGGCTGTGTACCAAAAATATTAACACAAATTTTAGTATAATCCCTATGTGCAGAGCAGCGTGAAATTAAAAATATAAATATTGTGAGACACCGCAGCTGTTTTTAATCCGAGGCGAGATTACGTACAGCAGAGAGTAATGATACACGCGCCCGCGCCGCCGCGCTGCCTCGTAACACTAACGATGTTACCCGGCGTGCACCAAATGTGTCGTTAAACAATAACCGCCTCTTACATTATTAATAATAACCAGATTCTGTTTCTCATTAGCATCTTATTCTTGTATGTTAAGCTCTTCGTAAGTGATGCTCGACATTCGACAGTTTACGGTTATGAGGTTGTTTTAAGAGTAGAGCAGAAGTTACGGTGCATTGATTTTCTGAAAGATGATTTTTCTCGAAAGGTGTTGAATGCTGATATGATGGCTCATTGAGACTGATCCCAGTAATTTGGGTTTAGGATTATACCGATAATTTAATATGAATGGTATGAAAATTATTCTTAACTAGTATTTCTGTATGTTCTGCCTGCTGAACGATAATGTTGATGATGAAACAAGATATAAAAAAAAAAGGCCGGCTTGTTAAACGATAACTAACTGAACCCATTTCCAGCATTTTTTGAACTTGTTTCTGTTTGTCGGTTGTGCTCGCATCACATTAAATGTACGAAACCAATTTAGATAACTTTTATACCTAAAACTTGTGCGTAACTTGAAATATTACTTAGTCTATCAAAAGTTAGATGAATTGAAAGTGTTCAAGAAGTAAAATATCATAACACACGCAATTCAGATACTCGGACAATTCAACTCCATATTCGATAGATGGCGTTGTGCATTTGACGTCATCATCTGAATTGCGGGTTTAAGATTCCCCGCGAAAGAATGACACTTGACAAGATAAAAAAATGGTAGGTAGGAACTTGCCGTAGGGTAGATGGGAAGGCAGGTAGGAAGGTAAGAAGGATGATGAATAAAAAAGGTAGTTTGACATATTTTCTGTACAAAATCTGACACAACGCCGCATACATTCCTTAAACAACATTTTTCTGAGGATTGCAAAATTGGCCCGTAATGTTAGGTAATAGAGTAACGATTAGGGTTCGAAATCAGGACCTTACACGCGTGAGTCAGACAACCCTGCTTATCACATTAAGCTGTTTTGCCTAAGCCAGTAGGCGTAAACGTCAATTAGTTGTAAGGTAACATTTTACAACTAATTGACGTTTTTCATCATTCATCATTTCGTTTTTCGTCATTTTATATGACACTTACTTGTGTATGGGCTATAATATACCCTTAAAACATAGTACCAGATGTATGATATCTCAACCAGCACCGTTCCTCTGTGCAGTTGGCATCCAGTTTCTCACCGGTCAAAATATCATGGGTATTCGGAGCCTGTTGTTGAACACTGTAGCTGTCGCTCTTATTCGTAGATGACCATTATTCTTATATATATCTCCTGAGTTTAACTCTTTATTTAAATGAACAGCTCAGCAACAGGTTTCCAAACACAAGTGTACCTCATCAGACAACATATGTGCGGGATAATCGATCTCCTTGATGCTTTCACTATGATACAACTACACAGGGAACGATACTGCTTGCAGACCTCATCTCCAGTTGCTTTATGATCTGTTGAAACATAATAACATTTAAGTATATGAACGAATTCTTCTTTATGAAGATAGACAAATAAAGTTGCTTTATGCATGTTGAACAAAAACAATAATTGTTCTATATATTTAAATCTAAATAACAGTTATTATAACGTTGTTATATCAGAATGATTTATAAGTTTAACAAAACATTTACTAGTAAAAAGGTATATAGTTCAAAATATTACATGTGACTATAACCGCACTTTTAAATTTTATATAATGTTAAGTTATTTTAAGTTAAGTAATCTTAAAGTTAACCTATAGCTTGGTTAAGTTCTTGAGTGTTCAAGTTGTTTGCAGTTACAAAACAAACAGTTAAGTACTTACATCAGACTTCATGCCCCACGTTGGGCGCCAATTGTAAGGTAATGACAATTAAGAAAGAAAGCTAGTAATTCACGCCTTTGACACTAGATGTCGTTATTCTATATAACAATATAATTAATTGTTAGGTTGCACAACTGCCCCCACTTTGGAAGTGATTGTGTTGTGTAGGTAGGAACTTGCCGTAGGGTAGATGGGAAGGCAGGTAGGAAGGTAAGAAGGATGATGAATAAAAAAGGTAGTTTGACATATTTTCTGTACAAAATCTGACATACCGCCGCATACATTCCTTATACAAAAAAAAACTGAGTATTGAAAAATCGGCCCGTAATGTTAATAGAGCAACGAGTAGGGTTCGAAGTCACGACCTTACACGCGTGAGTCAGACAACCCTGCTTATCACATTGAGCTGTTTTGCCTAAGCCAGTAGGCGTAAACGTCAATTGGTTTACCACAGACCAATATCAAGCTGAATTTCTAGAAATATAGGTTTGACTTTCAAATTAAGTTCGTTCAGCGATATCCCTTTATACTATAAGAATATTTAACTAATTTCCAATTATGATGAATTCCTTTGACGTTCGCAGTCTACACAGTTTAATTGGATACTGGTCTATCAAAGAGATACTTAAGTAGGTGTATAAGTAGTTAACCGCAGTTGCTGTTACTTTTTAAATTATGTTATGCGTATGCTGAGTAGTCTAGTCTGTCAAGAGTCGTCTGAGTGTCTTACTTACTCTCAAAGTTTTGAAGCATGCAATAATATTTTCTGTAGCTGGGGTTGAAAGGATGTTATTGAATTATATAGGAAGATAGTGCAACCTGCTTTTGCCATTCTTGTCTGCATAAAAAGAATTCTTCAAGAAGACTTTTGCATAGCAATTTCCTGTTACTTCATTCTTACATCATTATCAGCCTTTTAATGTTCCCACTGCTGGGACACAGGCCTCCTCTATGTGAGAGGGAATGGGCTGTAACCCACCACGCTTGCCCAGTGCAGATTGGTGGATGTCACATGTCTTCGAATTTTTGGTTCTAGGACATGCCGGTTACTTGAAATGTTACTTAAGTTGAATTACCTTGTATTTGAACCTTTTATTTTATATTTTGCAAGTTGTACCTAATTTATTTATTGTTTATTTTTTTTATTAGTATAATAATCTAGCTTGGCTTATTTTGTTGGTGTATAAATTAAATAACCTAATTATAAAGTATGTAAGTGGAGTTAAAAGAGGTAACGTCTGAATGGGCAAAAAACATTTTCAATATTTTATTTCAGACTTTTTAGGTTTATTATTGAACGAGTTCTCCAAATAAATTATGTCGTCAAAGATTATTTATTTTCCTATCAAAGTTATTGAATTTGTGCCAAAATAGTAACATAAAAGTGTTACGATATATATATTTTTGGAATGGTCTATTTAGAAGCTTTCATTTAATACCATACGGTTAAGATAACATAGACAAATTGTTTAAAACTGTTAATGCCAGTGTATCTGTTTCAGGTATAAGAGACGTTTTTCGATTGCCAAGTAAGAAGGACAGCCACCCTTCTACATACACATACTAATTGAATTTGTCAATAATACCTCAAAAAATACTGTGCTAAAGGCGGTTAAAGCCTATAACCAGTCTAAGGACCAGGTCCAGTTGAACGGTGCCGACCTGGGAGCGGGGGTTTCATCCCCCGTGTATATCTCTGAATACCTTACTCCGAATGCAAGGAAACTACACTTTATCTCAAGAAAGCATATTAAAAACAATCAACTGAAATACTGTTGGACCTCTAATGGCAAGATCTTGGTAAAAAAAGACGAGCTAGAACCTACTATCCATATTAAAACCGAAGAACAACTTGTAAAACTGATTGATACGAAGATATGACTTATAACGAGGTCATACTGCTGCCTCACAAACTTTTGCATTCATGATAAATCTGCTTCTAATTTAATTGTATTTTTTTTCTATTGCTATACCTTTTGGTTTTTATCGTTAAAAATGCTGCTATTTTGGTATAAAAAATTCTATATTGTTTATTTTGCATGTAAAACGGCAAACTTATACCAAATCATACACAAATTTACTTACAAAAACACAACACAACAAACATACATACGTACCCACAATACACTGTTTACTTATACCATCCACCTACTGAAAACTAAGGATTTAACTATCTCACATATCACAATTATGCATAAAAATCTGAATAATAGAAAACTTTTCAAAATAGTTCATGTTAACTGTAACATGACTATTCTAATGGCTTTACTAAAATGTATCATACAACTTATCTGTTTGATAATATTTACAAAAAAACATCACGTATCAATGTTGTACACCTTTGTGAAATTTAATCTTAAAATTCGATAAAGATTTATTAGGTGATATTGATAACTATTCAATATCAGAAACAATTAGCTGTGAACCTGAAAGTTGCGCGTCCTTTCTAGAAAATCCTAACAGCTACTTAAAAATCTTGTCGCAAAATATTCGTAGCCTCAATGCTAACTTTGATAAACTTAATATTCTTCTGCAAAGATTTCAATTTGATAGTGATGTTATAGTTCTTTTCGAGTGTTGGATGTCATGCGTTCAAAATCTTCCTGTATTAGATGGATATCTAAGTATGTCTACATCTTCCCACTATAATCAGAATGATGGTGTGGTGGTGTATATAAAAAGTAGTATTAAAGCCTCTCTAGAAGAACCCGTAATACAAGAGGCAAACTGCTTACTAATTAAAATTAATAATGATGTGGCTATCTTAGCGATATACCGGCCATTTTGTTTTAAAACCATAAATAACTTCATATTGTCCCTACAAAAAATAATAGATAGTTTGTCTTCCTTCAAAAACATTATTATGGTGGGTGACATTAACATAAATATTGCTACCAATAGCTCTGATCGCTTCATGTCGGACTATCTTGATTTTCTATCCCTTAGTGGACTTATTCCAGCATTTAACACAGCGACTCGTGCAAAGAGCTGTCTAGACCATGTAATATTGAAGACAAAAATACCAATAACTACGTTTATAATTGAATCCCTTATTACTGATCATGCACCCATACTTTGCTGTGCGCAAATTAAAAACGTTAACAAACATTTAAAAAGACAAATAGTTAAACTTGATTTTGAGGCACTTAAGCTGGCTTGTGATCATCTAGATTTTACATCTATTTTTAATGCGACTAACCCAAATTCTGCTATGGATATATTTATATCTAAAATTACTCATGTTATGCAAATAAACACAAAATTTTTAAATGTAACAAATAAGTTTAGAATATTAAAACCTTGGATGACACTTGGACTCCTGAGGTGTAGTCGTAACAGGGATCGGATGCACAAAAAACTTAAACAAAATCCGGATAACGTTGTGCTCGAAATCACGTACAAACGTTACAGGAACTTCTATAATAAGATCATTAGTAAATTGAAGCGAGAATACGAAAAAGGGTTACTAAGAGAAGCAGGTAATAATAATAAAAGCATATGGAAAGCTATAAATAATATTACTAATAGAAGCATTAAAAAAGATAACTCGTTAGATCTTCTTTCTATGAAATCAACACCACACCTATCTGTTAATGTCACAAATAAATTTTTTGCCACTATTGGCGAAAATTTAGCAAGTAAAATCATCTCTCCAACAGGATTACATCACTTTACACATGTGTTGTCGCAAAAACACACGTCCTTAACTGGAAATTCTTTTGTTCTTCTTGACACTGATGAAGATGAAATTGAGAGATTAATCACTGGTCTGAAAGGTAGCTGTGCTGCAGGTGACGATGGAATCTCATCTGACATACTCAAACTGTTAAAAAATAATATAATAGCCCCGCTCACGCATATCTTTAATATGTGCCTTCAGATGGGTATTTTTCCTGACTCACTTAAACGGTCTATAGTTAGACCTATTTTCAAGGGTGGAGATAGAAACCGTGTCACTAACTACCGCCCTATTTCTATTCTAACTTCTCTATCGAAAATCTTTGAAAGATTAATTAATAAAAGACTTACAAATTATTTAGAAAAATACAACCTACTTTCGAAAAACCAATTTGGTTTCCGTACAGGCAAGTCCACGGAAGACGCATTAAATGACTTTACTGAACATATTGTCAAAACTATAGATAATAAAAAGAAATGCCTTACTATATTTCTCGATCTGGCGAAGGCTTTTGACACTGTTTCTATCCCTACCCTAGTTAACAAGCTATATCAACTCGGTATTCGTGGAAATCAACTTAAATTACTGTCTAACTATTTATTTGGAAGAACACAAAAGGTGAAAATTGGTAATTATACTAGTGACAGCTTAACTGTTACCCATGGAGTGCCACAGGGTAGTATACTAGGTCCAACGTTGTTCCTAGTTTACATTAATGATCTTACACTACTTAATATTAAAAACTGCAAAATAATTTCGTATGCAGATGATACTACCCTAACATTCCATGGTGATACTTGGAGTGATACATACCAACCATCTCTCTCTCCCGTTGAATATATTAAATATTTGGGACTAATATTTGACAAAAATCTTAATTTTAAAAATCATTTAATTAATCTCTCTAACAGAATAAGAAAACTCATATATGTATTTAAACAAATAAGGCAGTCGGCCAATGCTAAGATTATGAAAATGATTTATTACTCCTTGTGTCAAGCGGTTATAACCTACTGTATTACTTGTTGGGGCGGTGCCGCTAAAACGCATAATTTAATCGCTGAGAGAGCACAAAGAGCCTTATTAAAGGTTACTTATTTTAAGCCTAGGTATTTTTCTACCACTGAGCTGTACAGGGAATGTAAGGTGCTTACTGTACGTAAACTATTTATACTAGCGTTAATTATGAGACAGCATTCCTGTGTCCAGCTAAGTACCGTAACTGAAAAAGAAATTACAGGGAGAAGACGTTTCGATCTATTAAAATCTGTTCCTTGCAGAACATCGTTTGCTCAAAAATTCAACATGTTCCTAGGCCCAAGACTATTTAACATTGCTAATAAAAATTTGCACATTTTCCACATGACAAAAAGAAAGTGCAAACAGAATGTGATCATTTGGCTTCTATCCTTAAACTATGATGAAACTGAGAAGCTATTCAGCATACTTGCATAATTCTTTGTGTAATACAAATGATGTTAGTTAAATCATTATTTTATTTGTCTTAGATGGCAGAAGTAAGTGGACGATAAAACATTTATACATTAGTACAGCACCTACGTTATTCTACTTGAATAAAAACTATATCCTAAGTTTTCTCTGGCACACACATACACATACATAAACATGACACCCACACGCAAACACCACTCCCACACACCCAACACACACACGTACACTCACACACCCTTACACTCACCAGCAGACACCTTTTAGGTTTTTATTTTCTGTTTGTTAATTTTAAATTCTAGTTTTGCACCTAATAGTCCCTAATTATTTTGATTTGTAATGAAACTAATCTAGATTATGAAACTATTCCTGTAATTAAATACGTATTTTATATGTTATGGATCAAGGGTTTCAATGTGTTAACGAGGGTGGGCGCTGATACCTATGATTACAAGATATTAATTTATCTTAGTTTGGGTATTGGCTGCAACTTTAACTTACAACTGTACTTACCTCTGGCTTATTTTTTATTGTAAACCATACCATTCTGTGTTTTTACTTGAAGGTGCAAATAAACTATTTTATATTTATATATAAGATAACGAAAATAAAACCGCTTTAGAGGAGGGGGGACCACATTTAAAAATTATCACTCCCACAATTGAGTTGAATCCACATTATATATATCATAATCTGTTAAGCCGTTTGAGCTGCAGACCGTGCTATAGAAATGGACATATATACATACGCCCGAAAAACATTACCCTCCCACAGTCGGGTAAAAATCTCATGCAGTTGCTTTTTTAATGCCGTTGTCAATGGGAAATAAGCCAAACGGCTAAAAATCATAGGTACTCATTGACGTATGGAATGGCAATGCACTTTGACTGAAAAAGGAAAGCCCTTTGATTACGTGAAGAGTCGACTAACTGCTTGTTGATATCCTTTAAGACTCGATGAGCTCTCGGACCCCATGGCTTTAACCTTTCAAAGGGTTCGATAATTTTTGAAATCCATTTTGCAATGCGGTTTCAAATGTGCATACCATCCATTTTATAGCATCCCTGACTGTCATACATTTGTAGGATGGGCAGCAATAACCTCTTGTATGCTAATAACACGTCCACTGGTATACATTAATCAATCCTTCTGTCAACCACGGAGATTATTACAATACCCCATTTATGGGGGAGGTTCTCTAATCAACAACAATGCTCGCTGGTATTATTGAATTATTAGATAGTATTAACATATATAATAGTATGCACATTATATAAATAGTAGTGGATTACAAAAGGCTGATGATGATGATTATAGTAAGCGACTGCATTATATTTGTGAATTGTTTTCACTGATTTTCTAATGTACAGCTATGGGGTATAATTACATAGAAAATACAGTAATTGTTATAAAATAGTTTGCGTTTTTTACTGTATGCCGTACGCAAGTTTCATAACCAAGTGATTACAAAACCAATGTACGCTGTCTTCTAACTTTATTAAAATGTCGTATAATTGATAAAAAAAAATTGTTTTATACTTTGTATAGATTATTTTACCGATTGTTTTGTAAATATGTGAACATTGTAGGTCTTCTAGATGCTTGTTAACATTTTATCTCGTTTTACTTTTATTTTTTTTAAATTTTCTCTTTATATAATATAGCTTTTTTTTTTAAAGTTTTTACGACTCATTGTCGGGCCTGCGTTGTCCCCCCATTTAAGTACTAATGCTGTAACATGAAAATATTGTACAACCAAACAATTTTTTAAAAGAGTAACCGTGGAGTATCTTGCCGGTTCTTCTAAATAGGAACCGAACAACTTTTGTCCACGTTTTATAAGTGCCCATTTAGGCCTATGTGAAATAAAAAGACATGATTTTGATTTTGAATGCCTGGCCAGCTTGAAGTTTCGTTTTGACCAAACAAAAATGGGTATTAGTTAAACCAGGTAATCTACAAAAACAATAACTTAAAACATTCTTCTTACAAAAAATCCCTCCCAACTTAATCAAGCGCATCATATAATCAAAATGATAACCACACCGCGCTCAGTGGGTAATAAATGACGTCATACATCACTATGTATTAAACGCTATGCTCAAGCGACACTGCAGGTGCGATTAAGTCGGCGTGCGATGTACAATCCTGCCTCTTGATTTATACCAATGGCTCTGGCCATAGATGAAGAAATAATATCCCGTGTAGATGCGAAACTTGCTCATAACGCACTTGAATTGCCTACAGTTTTAATGATAACTTTATGATGTAATGACATAGACAAAGAACAAAATATCGCTTAAGAGATGATTTCGTTTATGTCTGCTAGCAGAGAAAAATAACGAGCATGTCGTTATTTTTTCTATACTGTCTACGCTTCATCATCATCAACCGAAAGACATCCACTGATGTACATTGGCCTCCCCCAACCATCGCCACATTGAACGGTCTTGTGCGTCTCGCATCCAGCGGATCCCCGCAACCTTCACCAAGTCATCGGTCCACATGGTGAGAGGCCTTTAACGCAACGTCTTTCGGTTCGCGGTCGCCACTCCAGAACTTTTCTGCCCCATCGGCCTTTCGTTCTGCGAGCAATGTGCCTTGCCGACTGCCACTAAAGTTTGGCAATTCTTCGGGCTATGTCGGTAACCTTGGTCCTCTTGCGGATCTTTACATTTCTGATACGATCACGCAAAGAAAATCCAACCATAGCCCCCTCCATTGCCCTTTAGGTGAATAAGCTTTTTGATGAGGCCCATTGTGAGCGACCACGTCTCAGAGCCATAGGTTGTCACTAGCAGTTGGACGAGAAGATACCGCGCCTGTCTGCGTTTTGTCATGGATCTAACCATCCTATTATAGCCGCGACATGTGGTTTACTGCAACATTTCAAGTTCTGATCCCTCTTTAAAATATTAACTTTAAAACTTTCGCGTTTCATAATTGAGAAACAATATACCACGGGACCACGGTCGTTGCAACACGGCCGAAACGTCGGGTGAAATAGGTAAATAAATGAATCAAAATCATCGCGTTAAATACCCGTGGTATATTGTTTCTTTATTAATCGTAATAATTAACATATATAATGGTAACCATTTATTCGGCTGAAAGGATGATGACCATGATGAACCCTTTTTTAGCGACATTGAGGTTAATTTACTTTGACACAATTCAAATAATAGATGTTGTTTTTAGCAGAAAAATTGATTAACCAAGAGAAAATACATTTAAAAAAAAATATGTTGAAATTAAAGCTAAAAAGCTTTATTATGAAGAATAGCTATTGTACCCCATAAGGCTTAGTTATCTCCAAGTTCATTAACGCTGCTCTAAATGCACTCGAAACGCCATCAATTTCGGGCATGCTAGACAGGGTTGCAATGACGCTAGCGGCGTATGACCACGCAAAAGCTCACGTTACGCGCTTTGCGTTCGATCATCGTCAAAATTTGCAGCCTTGTTTTGGCGTAGGTGAACTCAATTCCGCTGGCTGGTAGAATGCAAAATTTGGAGCATTTGGCTACCTTCATAGAAATATGTATGACTATACAATATTCGGGTTCTAATAAACCTCAATCTTTAAAAAAAATACTTCATGATGGTTCCGGCGACTGATCCCGCAATTAACTGATCCCGCGGGATGAGTTGCCGGATACATTTATTTTAATATTTGTCTTCCGGCGACTCGTCCCACCCATAAACAGTACAGTCAAACGAAAAAATGTTCAAATTCTTTGATTAACAAATATCATTTTTTATATAAATATCATTTACTTATCCTAGACATGAATGTATTACATTCGCATAGTAACACTTAATTCAACCGTGTTGACAATGCTACGTCGACTGTTTAATTAAAGGAGCGAATAAATAAAATGCGTGGACTATAACAATCTGGTGTAATTACATGAATACAATATTTAAATAAAATGTAGTGTCTCCGTCGTGGTAAGATTTTGAGTGACGCGGAGCTTGGAGCGGGAGACGTGCTAGCGCCACCCGCGCCGCCCGCGCGCCCTCTCCTACTCCGCGCGCCTCCAACCAATCGCAGGCATGCCATGCATAGACAACCGTGAAGGTAAGTTAGAGAGAGAACTTTAACTCTAGTTCGTTTTGCTGTCGATCTCAAGAAGCATATGCAGCCCTTTTCAATTCAATCATTTATTTCGGACCATGTTTTTTTATTTTTTTGTTTCCTTTTGTTGTAAAATGGGATTTTGCATCGCTTGATGACTGGCTCGACCAATCACTGTCAGACCTTAAGTCGGTCGAGTTTTACTTTGGACAGTGTTATATTAGATCTTTAGTAGACACAGTGCTGAATTTTTGCTACTAGAAAAGAAACGATTCTATTGGGGCAAAAAAAGTTACTTTTCACAAAGCTGCCGACGTTGAAGTACCAAAAAAGGACCAAAGATTGGTGTTTGCTGTCAGCAAAAGGGAAAAAAGCGCATAATAGTGTTTGCAAATGAAGAAATGAAAGAATATTTTAAATAAATGGTATTTTTGAATCAAATAGTTTTTCCTTTAAGTTTTATTTATTATAGCATTATACATTTTTTCGTTTGACTGTACTGATTTTGGCTTGAACAATAGATTATTTTTATTCTTTTATGGGTCGAGTCGCCGGAAGAAAAATATTAAAATAAATGTACCCGGCAACTCATCCCGCGGGATCAGTTAATTGCGGGATCAGTTGCCGGACGTCTTTTAGTTCGCTTTTTAAACAGTCGTGTTTTTTGATTTTTTGAATTAACTTTTTTTATTTATAACTTTTTAGATAACATTTTTTTTCGAATTAGGTACATTTAACCATATAAGTGTTACATATATTTTTTGGAATCACCTCTTCAAGCCCTTTATTTTGATACCCCACACGATAGGTTTGGAAGAAAAAAGGAATTGGGACCCCACAATATGGCGCCCAAAATCTGCCATTTGTCTTTTTTCCAATTTTAATATAGCTAGTGACACTCGCAAGGTTAAGACAAATCGATTGACGTAAGAATAGTGAAAATCGGCGGACGCGTTTGGTCTCTGGAACGCCACATAGGAACAAACAATCATACATAATCAAAATCAAAAATCAAAATCAATATTTTTTATTTCACATAGGCCTACATGGGCACTTATAAAACGTCGACAAAAGGTGCACGGTTCGGGTTGGTCGTTTCCTATGGAGAAGAACCGGCAAGAAACTCCATGGTTACTCTTTTAAAAATGGTTTGGTTTTACAATATTTCCATGTTACAGCATTAGTACTTAGACATGGGGGGACAACGTAGGCCCGACTTATGACAATAAGTCGTAAGAAACTAAAAAAATAAAATAAAAGGATTATATATTTTATAAAAAAGTTAACAAATGTTAACTAGCATCTAGAAGGCCTACAATGTTTACACATTCACAAAACAATCGGTAAAAGAATCTATACAAAGGTAAATAAAAATAGTATTACATGACTAAATTTAACATGTGGCACAAATTTTGTTATCAGTGCTGTAACTATTCTTAGCAAAGGGCTATAAAGATGTTTGAAAACCATTGTAAAAGTCTAATTAAAAGAAGGAAAGAAAAATGAGATTGAGAATAGTTAGAGACATCCACATATTTGTGCCGTTTACAAGTTACCAGGGAAGCTGCATGCGCAGAAGGAGCTAAGGCCAAATGTTTTTATCTTCAACGTAGTCCTTGATTTTATAATATGCTTTTTTAATAAGGATACGTTTGATGTAGTTTTTGAACCTTCCATCGGTCAGTTCTATAACTGACTTTGGCAACTTGTTATAAAAGCGTATACTGTTTATAAGAAAAGACTTGCTAGTTTTCGTTAATCTGAATTTGGGTATTACAATTTCGTGCTTACTGCGTGTATTTAAATTATGGAAGTCGCTTCTAGTTTTGAAAAACCCCCGATTTTTACGGACATACAAAATACATTCCAAAATATAAAGTGAAGGTAGAGTCAGTATATCGATCTCTTTAAATTTTTCTCTGAGGGACTCGCGAGGACCCATTTTATAGATTGCGCGGATTGCCCTCTTTTGTAGGATGAAAATTGAGTCAACGTCTGCTGCTGATCCCCACAGCAGAATGCCATAAGACATAATACTGTGGAAATAAGCATAGTATACTAACCTAGCTGTAGCTACATCGGTTAGCTGCCTTATTTTCCTTACTGCATATGCAGCCGAACTTAACCTACCCGAAAGAGTTCTAATGTGCGCGCCCCACTGCAATTTTGAATCGATAGTAATCCCCAAGAATACAGTTTCCGTTATAACTTCAAGATTTTTGCCGTCAAGATTTAAGTTTAGGTCATGTTGTGGTACATTTGGTAAAGAGAACTTTAGACATTTTGTTTTTTTCGCATTCAGTAAAAGATTGTTAGCTGCGAACCATTTTGAGAGAACAATTAGACTTTCGTTGACATTTAAAACATCCGTATCTTGCCTATCTATTTTAAAAATTAGCGAAGTATCATCAGCAAATAGAATTATATCCGATAATTTGGCCATCATAAAAGGGAGATCATTTATGTAAACCAGAAAAAGGAAAGGGCCGAGAATTGAACCTTGGGGCACGCCCATCTTGACTAGAGACCCGGAGGACGTCGCCCCATTAACATTTACTTTTTGCTGTCTGTTTGATAAATAGGAAAGCACGAGATCAGCAGATTTTCCACGAATTCCGTAGTGGTGTAATTTACAGATCAGTGTGTTGTGGTCGACGCAGTCGAAAGCTTTTGAGAGATCACAGAAAATGCCAATGGCATCCTGGGACCTCTCCCAAGCCTCCAAGATGTGGCTGATGAGTTTTACTCCCGCGTCCGTTGTCGACCTACCTTTCGTGAAACCAAACTGTTGACTATGCAGGATCCCATTTGAATTGAAGTGAGACAACATCTGTTCCAGCATGATTTTTTCATAGATTTTACTCAATGCTGGAAGCACGGATATAGGTCTATAATTAGAAGGATACATACATACACAGACTGATAAACACATTACCCTCCTTTGGCAGCCGGGTAAAAATAGACTGTCACAGAAGGAGAGAATAATATGATTATCTGTGGTGTGGTATGGTTTGTAAACCAAACTTTTTTTTAATTCGATGTGTGATGTAAAAAACCGTGTTAGTACTGAGCACAAGAACGCTTCTACACAATTTTACTACTCTATGGCCTGAGGCCCACCGCTCCACCTTACTTTATTATGAATCACAATACACAATGCATGTGTCACTGAGCTTATCATTCTAAGTTTGGAGGTGTTTGTGAACGGGATTAAGCTGGAGTTTGGTGATATTGTTGCAAACTTGTTCTGGGATGACTAGAGTATTCTATTAGTTTTGTTAAGATTTTCTGGTATGGGGTTTTTAGTGTTCGGAATTTTCTTGCAAGATAATATTATTTTTATCTAAAATGAAAGAACATAATAGCAAAAAGAATGATTACATATACCTACAACTGATTTTAGTACGCGATTCTGTCGTTTCATTACATCACGGAAAGTTAATAAAAGATTGCATAAGAAAATAAAGTAAAATACATTTATTCAGCTCAGACTAAAATACTCAAAAAGGAAGTACACTCCTGATTAAATATTACTGCAGTTTTATCAAATTTTAAGCCACGAAATATATGCCATACGTGGTTTCAAGCAGTGCTTGGCACTAATTGTGACTCTTCATTACCATTTATAATTATTCCAAACAGAAAGTACGAAAACTGCTTCCATTAAAATAAGGTTTTATGACTCCACCTCGGATAACGAGTCCGCTTTTCATGTCGCATATAATTTATATATTTCGAAAGTTGTTGTACTTTTTAATATTTCTTCTTCGAAATACCACAGCAACGACAGAAAGAGCTTCAAGTTTTGAGAAGTCTCAGAGATTCATAATATCTTCGCGAAACTTTGCATCGTTTCCAAGATTACCGCGGTTAAATTACCCACGCTTTCACATCTTTTCCTTGGTCCTTTTCGAGGTCTCGGTGGGAGGCTGCGGAACCCATACAATACGTTTTCCCGTCTCTCTATCAGAGGTAGTTTATATTCACATGAAACCTTTGGAAGTTTATGAAATATTTACTTTCTTTGCTTTGTAAAGGTTTCGCACTTCTTATTTTTCATATCGTGAGAGCAAAACATTGTAATCTTGAGAAAATTCTCCGGTATTTTTACGTTTGTATAAAATTTCAAAAATCTACTTGGTTCATTTTGGGGGAGATAGAATTGAGTTTTGTGGGCGCCTAATTTCTGTAACGTGTGCCTATAATATCGAAACCGCTCAAAACCTGCCCCCTAGCCAAGTTACAAACGTTTCGTTTCGAATCTCTTGCTATAATCGTTAACGCCTTCTTGCTCTTCTATCTTTGTGTCTTGTATGGTCTGACCACGTGACTTAACGTTCAGATGTGTCATCCCATACATTGATTCGTTTTCTACTAGCGTAAACGATTTCAGATTGTCAACTTGGCTACAGATGCAGAAATTTAACTAAACACAAAACGAATAATGCAAGATCGCCTACGCACCATTTTGCGTCTCACAGTACATCATACGCGAATGGACAATACGTGTACAGAGTTTATCGAAACCTTGTTATACATATTGTTTTGTTTGTCTATCTATCATACAACATCCTAAACCGATAGTCATGTTTAGCATACAGACGTGGTGCGATGACAACGTTATCTAAATAGTGACCGAGAACACCTGAGGCCTTCGACTTCTGCCAGCCAAATGGGTCACCGATATTGTTGCAATATTGTGGACAGAAACTGGAGGCGAGATATGGAGAATCGAACCAACTGGTATAATTTTAAGATATGTGCAGATTACCACGTTGTAGAAAACTTTAGAAGATAAATATGATTAACATATATTTTTTTTAACTAGCCTTTTCGTATTCTTCTCAGTAAACACCTAGATTTGATACCCATATAATGGCAGTGCACAAAAAATAACTAGTCCGCCATCTTGGGCCGTCTGGATTGGATTTAAAATGACATCACTTAGCTAACCATGCATTGTCATCCAAACTAAACGTGTATGCAAAATTTTATCTTAATCGGTGGAGGATAACTGCTTTAAAATTCAGTTGCAAGATTTGACCCGAACACACTTGCATACGTCATACACTGCAAGTTAAATAAAAGCTTGTAAAAAGAATATCATTCATCAAATTTTACATTTTTTATTTCATTGTACCTGTTATCATATAGCATTGCATAAGAAAACAAAGAAAATACTTTTATTTAGCACAGACTAAAATACTCAAAAAGGAAGTACACTCCTGATTAAACATTACTGCAGTTTTATCAAATTTTAAGCCACAAAATATATGCCAAACGTGGGTTCAAGCAGTACTTGATGGCACTAATTGATTATTATATTTTTTTTTAAGCTAGCCTTTTCGTATTCTTCTCAGTGAACACTTTGATTTGATACCCATATAATGGCAGTGCACAAAAAATAACTAGTCCGCCATCTTGGGCCGTCTGGAATGGATTTAAAATGACTTCACTTAGCTAACCATGCATTGCCTTCCAAATTAAACGTGTATGCAAAATTTCATCTTAATCGGTGGAGGATAACTGCTTTAAAATAAAGATGCAAGATTTGACCCGAATACACTTACATGCATACATACATACACTGCAAGTTAAATAAAAGCTTGTAAAAAGAATAACATTCATAAAATTTTACATTTTTTATTTCATTGTACCTGTTATTATATAGCGACAGGAACTTCGTTCCAATTAAATGTACGCCGACACATGTATTTTTTTTCATAGGATTGAATGTTTTGTATTACTCTTTCAAACCTGTCCGTCGTACGCGATCTCTGGATAAGTTTAAGAAAAGGTGATCAGGTCGTTACACCACCTCTGACGTAGACGACCTCGAGGCCGTTGCCCAGCTGTGGGACACAAATTAGGATAGTAAAAAAAGGTATACCTATTACGTAAAATGTACAAGAAATGGCGGGTGTGGGTAGTGATGAGCCTTGAATAAAATCACACTTTCCAACAAAAGTAATAAAAGATTTCGCCAACTACAGAAACTTACTAACTGCGATTAATCATTAATAAGACTAACTTATGTAATATGTTTCAATCTTACTAGATGTCTAAATAATTACAATCGCGAAAATGTATTATTGTTGGGGTTTATTATTATTTATAACTATGACTATGGGCTGAAATTTAAATCCTTCGATAAGTTTCATATGATGAATAAAATAAAAATGGCTGTTTTTAGGCATATATATTCTTGAAATGAAATTTAACTCACTTTGTCTAAGGCCCAGTTTTTTATTAGTAGTTAACTCAACCAATGGTTAAATATTGATTCAAAAATAAGAAATAAGGCTTTAATTCGTCAATTGTTAATTTAACAAACTGTCAAATAATTAACTCTTCAACTTACTTGACCATTTCTGATACTAACACCATGTGTTATAAAAAAGGCGTTTTAACGAAAATTACTTTTTACCGAAAAAAAAAACACTGGGCCTTAATGAGCACTTATTTTATTGCAATGTAGTTCAAGTTCAATTGCACTTGTTGTCCAATCTGCGGATGGGTAAGTTTTTATGATTTTCTGGTTAGACAGGGTTAATGTTTCGGAATTATATTTCAAGAGTATATTTATTTTTATTTCTAATGAAAATACATAAAAGCAACAAGTTATGTACCTGCAACTGACTTTAGTACGCGGTTCTGTCGTTTTATTTTGTTATTTGCTCCAACTTATTTGACTATTTCTGAAGCTAACACCATTTGTGATAAAAAAGGTGTTTTACCGAAAATTGCAACCATTGGTTAACATATTTAACCGTTGGTTAAGTTAACTATGAATCAAAAAACCGGGCCTTAATCAGCCTTTATTGTATTACAATGTAGTTCAAGTTGAGCTACACTTGTTGTATTCAATCTGTGTATGGGTAACCAGAGACAAAAACAGAACAATGTATGACTCACAGCACGTTTTTCTCTATTACACGCACGTACATTATTTCTCAGTGATTTGGGTCGTGGGGGTTAATTGGCAATAACTGATAACTAAATGGTAGATGTGAAAATAACATAACATAACATCACGCCTGTTTTCTTCAAAGCTTTAGGCAGATTGGTACACACACATTTTTTCACCGGTACGTACTAATAAACTTAAAACTGTATAAGAATTTATTAATGTTTTCATCATCATCATCTTAACAGCCGAGAGATGTCCACTGCTGGACACAGAAAATCAGAAGCTCACAGTCACCCAAAGGGCAATGGAGAGGGCTATGCTCGGCGTTTCCTTGCATGATCGAATCAGAGATGTAGAGATCCACAAGAGAACCAGGTTTACCGACATAGCCCGAAGAATTGCCAAGCTTAAGTGGCAGTGGGCAGGACACATTGCTCACAGAACGGATGGCCGATGGGACAGAGAAGTTTTGTAGTGGCGACCGCGAACCGGAAGACGTTGCGTTGGTTGGAAGGCCTCCCACCAGGTGGACCGATGACCTGGTGAAGGTTGCGGGGATCCGCTGGATACGAGACGCAAGGGACCGGTCGATGTGGCGACGCTTGGGGGAGGACTATTAATAATTTAAATTGCTTCGAATAACCCTTTTAATTTTCTACCATTTACAGATTATTCTAAAAGATGGCGAAAGTATTTCATCAAAGTTCTAAAACTCAACATTATCAGTCAAAATAAAAACTTTCTAAAGCGGAGTTACTAATGCCATACAATGAACCATTCCAATCCATCAGAAGTCCAACAGCAGACATCAGGCTGATGTAAAAAGCAATAACTTAACAAATATCCCGAATGAAATGGAATGGAGAAAAGTAAGTGCCACAACATTTATTACAGTCTGTTAACCAGCAAGACTTTCCCCGAACTTATCCCATCGCTAATTGAATCGATACTGTCTATACAATATTATATCGATTAGTATTCTGTGACTTATCGTAACTTGACAAACTTATCAAATACATTTTCGTCGAAGAAAATGGAGTTATCTTTTGTGTTGTGTAAACGGATTGCTAGGTATTTTCACACTTGTGTGGGCTTGTGGGGGGAGCAGAGATACTTTATTAGGTGTCAATCATAGTTGTGAGACTGACGCTTGGAAGGCTTTCGGTGAAGTCAATTGGATCGGGTTATTGGCAAAGTGGATTAGATTGTACTATATTTTGCCACCATTTTAAGAGTTTTAGCAAAATCATTCTCAAATATGTGTCTCTTTTTTTACCGACTTACCAAAAAGTAGGAGGTTCTATGTTCACTTTATGTATGTTTTTTTTTTGAAAGAGTATGTTTCGAAATTGGTCCTATTTTAATTTGGTGAAGATCTGATGAAGAACTTCGGAGATATAAACAGAACTATTCAATAAATAACGACAAATCTCTCGGGTTTGCTGCAATCGCATGTCTGTTTATTATTTATACCATTTCATAACATAATATCACGCCAGTACGCTCGAAAGGGGTACGCAGATCTCTCATTTCACCGATTATGTTCAAGTTTCATGTTATTCGGGTTATCTATTCTGGCGTTATAGGTACTTACTAAACAACTTGCCTATTAGGTAGGTACAACCAAAAGTGAAAATAAAAAACTTTTTATAAACAAATACTACCGACTTCCAAATAAAAAACTACAAAATGAAAAATAATTTTATTTTTGGAAGTCTGTGTCCATAACGCAATAAATTGGTACCTACGAAAGACACCGACTTCCAAAAATAATTCATTTCTACATTCTGATTAGTGAAACCGATTTTGCATTTATCGGAAAATGTTTTAATACACGTATTTTAAAATACAGTGCACAGGTTGCAAACGATAGTATTGGCATTTACCCGATACGCTCTCCACACACTAATGTAGCCACGAAGATGCTACGTGTGTAGCGGCGTAGCATCGTAGCGCCATAGGCAGCTGCTACGTGCTACGACATTCGGAAAATGAGCGTGCTACGCCAATACGATGAATACTTATTAACGCTGAGACAGAAACTTCTGTACATAATTTTTAATGTAGCTTTTTTCTTTTTTTTCAGAGCAGGTGTGATAATTAGCCGTTTACCCACAATTATTTTAGTTGCAAAAAAAACACATAAGTACATTTCGCATCACATTGAAAAGTAAATAGTTGCTCTGTAATCATTCTGGCACTTCTTAATTAGTGCTTACTTCGGGGGGAGAGAATTTATGTTTATATAACAACGCAACGGTCGGAATAGCAAGATGAGAAACAACAACAGTGTCTGTAATTAACATAGTAATTATAGGCTCCTAATTGGCTCACTGTTCATGCCTTGAGTATCAAACGGGCGTGACAGGACTAAAGAATGGCGGGCTTCGGCGTCAGTGTTATAGCTTCGACATTAAATGGTAGATACCGTGGCATCAATGCAATGACGGCTACACGGGAGGTGATTGCGCTTAACGCCAAAATATTAATTAATATAAGCCGGCGATAATATGACATCGAGATGATTCGACGAAATTTTCGAGACAGTTGATGCTTACAAAATTAAATTTTCCTATTATATTAATTCGTTGTCAAGGAGGCTGATTTTAGATAGGAGGAAATGAGTTGCTAGGTAAGTCGTTAATTGATTCTAAAAGCATAATTGAACATTAATTCATTATTATAAAGCGGGGTTGTTTTTGTTGGTTTGTATTAGGTCATGTCTGGAAATAGGTACTGATGTGATTGCGATTTTGAGTATGAGCGCCATAGGCTACGTTTTATTTCGAAAAAAGGTGTATGGTTTTTGCGTGTGTGTATAAAAAGCCGCAATACTAGTGGGATTAATTTTAAAAGAAATACGTATTCACCTTTTGTTTCAAAAGCAAAAGGAATAAAGTGAAATTTTATTTATTGGTCGCATTTGAGCACCAAGCTATTATATTGATTGATGCTCAAATGAGAATACTTCTAAATACTCTAAACATGAAACTTTTAATACTTCAGCACATAATATCCAGTTTCATCTCAATTCTCCGTGTCCTAATGTAAAGTGTTCCAAGACGGGTGAGAATCGAACGCCATAAATTACAATCCACCGTTTATTCCCTGTTCTACTCTTCATTCGTTCTCTTCGAAGTTCAAAGTTCCATTCATATTGCCTGAATCAAAAGTACGGATAGGCTAAGGCTTCTTATTTTTGTAATAGTTTAGATAGTTAACCAGAGGAGCAACGAGTAGAAAAGCGCTCCTTGGTAAGTAAGCCGGACTGCTTTGTTTTTCTAGGGTTTGTTCAAGAAAGTTATCTTTTTTTTTGTCTATAGGCTCGTGTTTGACTACTATCTCACCTGATGGTAAGTGATGATGTGGTCGACGGTGAATCACGCTTGCCTAGAAATAACCTATTCACTCTTGACTTGAAGACCCCTAGGCTGTAGCTGCTTGTCAAAATTTACAAAAGCCAATTATACCAATGCTCTAAAAACGGTGAAGGAAAACATCGTGAGGAAACCGGCATTTCTTAGAATAAAAAAATCGAAGACATGTGACATCCACCAACCCACACTGGGCTTGCGTGGTGGGTTAGAGCCCATTCCCTCTGTCACAGCGAGGAGACCTGTGTAGCAGTGAGGTGCCCAGTAGTGGGAACATTAAAAGGCTGATGATGATGTGATTGTATCTGCGAAAAGATATCAATACGTTTGGTAAAGTCAAAGTCATTTAGTGCGGTACAAAAGATGGTATACATTGCTAGCGTAATGACATTTCGCTGTAGATGCACTTCCGAGTAGAGCGACTCCAGCGACACTGAAACAGCAACAGAGAGGTAGTATTTTGTTGTTATATGTACTGTAACGAGGTTGCGTATCTTTTATTAATTGTTGCTGGCTGAGTGACTTTCAAAGGGTAATTCGTATTTTGCATGATTTGATTGTCATCAATTGTCAGGGCCCCAGAGAGCGTGAGGCGCAAGTGATTTTTGGTAAATATTAATGTAAAAATAGTCGGTGTTCCTGTTTTTGTTTTGTCTTTTTTTGACAGTGACTTCCGAAATTCAAGTTATTTTTCTCTTTGTGTCTTTTTATAAAATGAAAAAAAAGTATAAATTTCTCACTTTTTTGTTGTGGTTCAAAATGAACAAGTTCAATAGCATAACTTTGGGCATTATGGTACCTATAATGCCCAAAGTTATGCCTGAATAGATTACTCGAATAACAAAAAAACTTAAACTTAACCGGTGAAATGGGAACGTACCAGGGTGAACTGTACATATCTGCGTACCGGCGTGAAGATTACGTTATGAAATGGCTTAAACAATAAACAGACATACAATTGCAGCAATCGCGAGAGATTTGCCATTGTTGTTTTGTTTGAGTTCTGTTGTATATCTCCGAAGTACTTCATCAGATCTTGATTAAATTTTAATGGACCACATACGAAGCACCAGCTTTCAAGTAAAAAAGGATCAACAAATACGGTCCTACCTAGTAAAAAGTGCCTCCATAACATTCATAATAAAAAAATAATAATTGGGCATCTCCTCCTTTTTGAATTCGGTTAAAATATCAATATGTGCAGGAATAAACAAGATAACGTTTATTATTTAGTAGGAGCCTCACAGGCTCTTACAATTCCATGAAAATGTATGGGGGACCATTCGAGTGCCGCGCTACTGACGCTGGAGCCGCTTTGCTCAGAAGTCTACCCTTAGTTGGCGAGTCTTTAGCCATAATTTAGCACGTCAGTTGTCGTCAAAGTGTCACGTTTTTATTGTAGCTAATAGTCGATAGTAGCTTATAGGAACCGAGGGTTCTATTAAAAAGTATCTGGTTCTAATAGACTGATGAATACAACCTAACTATATTGAAACCTAAATCCTCCCTACTAAAAACCTATAAAGAGTACCGCAGGCTTATTACGTATCTTTTGCAAGAGCAAAACGATAGCGATCAAACTCTTTATGAAATTAAAGTCGGAATTACCTGCAGTGTAGGTATGGTTAGGTCCTATACAATCGTTTGCTGATCGCTCGCTGTTTGTCAAATGCTTAGTTTAAAAAAAAATTGCCTGAGAGAATAACTAATCTAAAACTTTTGTATTGAAGAGCAATTATTGCGCAAAAATCCCTATCGTTTTGCTCTTGCAAAAGATACGTAATAAGCCTGCCGTTTAAAATTACGAACCCTTCACAAAACAGTATTGAGTGATACTCGTATGAAGATGAATAGGAGATCATATTAAATTGGATCCCGTGGTTCATTGATTTTCAATTTGTATGGGCGTGCAATGTTCGTCGGGGAGGGCATTTGGGTCTCATACGGAAATAAATCTATGTAGAACCTACTAGTGTTTCGAAACAAACCACTTTGCGAAACTATTAAGCCAGGATAGCTATTACGCGATTTAACAACGGCGCAGATTAAGTTATAAATGGTTGTTATGTGGAAGGGTTTCTTGGTAAATAAATGAGCCAAGCTGCGTGGTCAATACGCCGATGAGGCGTTTGGGCTCTAGAAAAGGAATATTCTGTGAGCGATAACGCATGCTCAAAGTACTATAAGATTAAATAGACTACGTGACATTTTCATCGTCTTCATCATTATTTCAGCCGAAAGACATCCACTGCTGGACTTAGGCCACCCCCATGCGTCGCCACATTGACCGGTCCCGAGCATCCAGCGGATTCCCGCAACCTTCACCAGGTCATCGATCTACCTAATTTAGGAGCTATTATGCCACAGACATAAATAAATACACAGGTACGTTTCATTTTTCTTCTTTCTTTCGTGTAGATTAACTCAAACTATAAACTCAAACGTTTCAGATTTTTAACCGACTTCCCAAAAAGTAGGAGGTTTCTCAACTCGACCATATATTTTTTTTTTTTATGTGTCTTCGCGGATAACTTTGTCGTTTATGAACCGATTTTGATTGATGATTCTTGATAAGGAAACCAGGATCCTGGTTTCCTTATCATGACTCCATGATAAGGAAACCAGGATCTGATGATGGGAATCCTAGATAAATCGAGAGAGAGAACTCCTCAAATATTATAGGTATACATATAGTGATTTTGGTATTTTCATCAATAATGCAATCATTTGTACTGAGAAAGTATCATTTGGTGAAGTGGAACTGATGAAGAAGACCACAATGGCCTCTGGAAATCCGAAATAAAACAATGTATCCTAGTCGTGTTTGAGCTTATTGGAATCGTCATAAGATGTACTTTGGTTTTAAATAATTTTCATGTTAATTGGAGGTACCTACCAAAACTAAAAAGAAGAAAATAAAAAACTTTCTAACAAAAAATCAAACCGACTTCCAAAACAAAACACTTCAAAGCGAAAAATAACTTTCTTTTCCAAAGTCGGTGTCTTTTGTACCCAATGTTTTCCGATATTCGACACCGACTTCTTAAAGTTCTTGATGTGCGACCAGTATGAAGCTACTCGGACAGCTCTATCATTTGTTACGTTCAAGAAGTTCCGGTTATGTTATGCTGGTGGTCGGGCATGAAGGGCAGACAAGGAGGTGGGCCATATCTTGTGAAGAAAACACTGGCACTGTGTTTTGGATGCTTTTATGATATTCCATTTGGCCAGGTTGTTTTTACAGCGGCCAACCTGGGTCCGCAATCGGTTTAGGGATTTCCAGATTGGCCACTGCAGTTTGTTTCCAGGTGGCAGATTCTCTGCCGGAGTGATGAAGTGTGGAGGAGTAGGGTGTGTATGTTTCCATAATTCAAATCTCTCGTCAGTTGCGCTGGCTGTCGAGGAGGTCGTATGTCTCATGAAGGTCTTATGACTCTTCAGGCGCGCAGGGTGGAGGTGATGTTCATATAGGGGGTGCCGACTGTCCCGTCTCGTCCGTGGGATTGAATCCGCTAGCACCAACTGCGCTGGTGCCGGTGCTTGCACTAGTGCTGGCGTGCTGGGGTGCGTGTGGTGAGCGGCTTTATTGCTCCGGTACCATTCTGGACAAATGGTAGTGGGTAATCACGATGCGACTCACATTTTCTCTTGAGTACCAGGGGCGAGTGCTCTCGGAGGCGTGACCTACCGAAGATGGTCCCAGACACCTCGTAAGGGGTTGCCTGGTATAGTGTGCCGCCTTATATAACGTAATGTTGGTGAAGGTGGCCACTATAGAAAATCTCAGTAGACTAATAGGGGTATGTCCCGTACCTGTTTGTCCTTCTCGATGCGGCTGGCTTCTATGCGATGTACTTCTGGTAGAGGTATACCCGCCAGTGGGTACAACATTACAAGTGGGATTGGTTTTAAACACCCTGTTATGATGCGGTAGGTGTCATTTAGTGCTATGTCGACTTCTGTAGCGTGGACGGATCGATGCCACACTGGGCATGCGAACTCTCCACGTCCAGCTTATAACACCCCTCTTTTTCCGTCAGGGATTAAAAAAAATATATAAAGGCATTTTTATTATATTTTTTATAAAATTTTGTCTCTCATCACTCGCAGTCGATTCTGTGCTCTGCTCTCAAATATACGCATACGTTTTACGTGGAATTTAATAGCTTCACGTATAATATGTTTATTTGGAAATGATCCGTCACGACACGGCGCGGTCCCTGACATGACTTCTGTAATTTATTGATAGTGTGAAACGTACGTGTTGAATATTATGTATGTATTTATAAGTATAGGAGCTACATCAATAGCAGCTAGTTGATATATCAAAACTGTTTTATATTTCAAAATACCAAATTTATAAATTGATAATTCGAAAAAGAAAACATGAAAGGAGAGGTATCACAATGTTGTGGATGTTGCCTGGGTAGAAAAATGATAATTCTATTTAGCCCGTCTGTGAGATTATCAAATAATATAGTATCCGTATTATTTGCTTTATCATAAAATAAAATTGATAAAGTGTAGCACACCGTGACTTCACATGGTATTTCAACACACTGTTTCGTCTGTTTACGTGGCAAAAGGAAAAATACGATACTAAATAGATATTTTTTGTGAACTACCCTATTGACGCGATGATGGGGATTAATTGCTTATAACGAGTGAAATAACCTTACTTAAGTCTCAGGCCCACAAATCCATGGGGTATGCATAAAAAATCATTATCTACTCATGATTTTCTTAACTCTAGTAAAAAGACAAAAGAAAAGTGCCGCTTAATGGCCTAATTGAATAAAGAAATTTTGATTTTGATTTTGATTGATTTTGATTTTTTTTTTAAGTCGGAGATATGCTGGACCGTTCTATTCATTTCAGTTCTATTCGTTCTATTCATCAGTTCGTATCGATTTCTGCGTTATCGGTCCATAGATTTTGGACCATCTCCTTAATGCTCCTACAATATGAAAATGGTTTTTGACATAATACTCATACTTTCTGTTCTGTTCTGTTCTAATATTTATTAAAGGTTGTCTGGTAGATATCGCTGTCAGCGAGCGATACATATGACCGCCTTTCTAACCGTATAAATAAGTTTTAGTGTAAATGTGTGTAATTTTATGGTGTACAATAAAGTATATTCTATTCTATTACATTCATACATACATAAACTCACGCCTTTTTCCGTGGGTGTAGGCAGAAAGTACAGAACGCCACCTGCTACGATCCTTACATACTTATTTTGCTTCACTCATATTCATACATCTAGTCATACACACACGCCGGTTACGAGTACTGCGAACCTGGCCTTTCTGAAGAACATCACCAGTAAGGTCTATGTATGTATTTCTAGGGCGTCCCCGTTTCCAATCACGTCTGCCTTGTTACCTTTCGTTAGTCAACTTTCATCCATCCTCTCAACATGGCCAAACCATCTTAACATACTCTTTTCAATTTTAGTCACTACATCTTCTTTTAAACCACAACGTTGTCTTATTACATTATTTATTTTATTATTTTATTATTACTTCGCAAAGAACACATTTCTACTTCATTAATCCTATTTTCATGTCTTTTTTGCAATACGTGTAGTACATAAGTGTACATAAGTGTAGGCATCAGCACGCTGTTCTGAACAGCGAGTCGTGTTACAATTATTACTCTTTGCACTTAACATTTTAACCCACCACCAAACCACAGGGTTTGGTGGTGGTATAGTACAGGCCTATAATACCCTTTTATCATTTAAAAAAGTCATCATCGTTACTTGAAAGATGTTTCACAACTGGACAATTATGTAGGATCAAAGGAATCTGTCGATGTGGCGGCACTTAAGGGATAAGTGCCGCCACATCGACAGATTCCTCTGCTTCTCCCATCCAGCTGACTCCTGCGGTCTTCTCTTGATCATCGGTCGATCTAGTGGGAATCTTACTAATCTGCGTCTTCAGGTAGGTAGAATTTAAGCTACGAAATGAATAAGATCATAAATATCAGTAACTACAACTGAAATCCATTTGAAATTACAGCACTTAATAAAAAATACACGTCTACTAACATTAGTATTATGTAGAACAAAAGTCGATCAATAATTAACATCCAGCATGTATAAGCTGAAGTGTGTAGGATGTAAATCCTACACCTTCGAAATATACCCTTTCAAACAAAAGAAGAATTTTCCAAATCGGTCCAGGCGTCTTTGAGTGATCGAGGAACATACATACAAAAAGATTCCGACGAATTGATAACCTCCTCCTTTTTTTGGAAGTCGGATAAAAACGTTTGGGATGGAGAGGTGCTACCGAAATTCAACATGGCCCTTTGTCATGTTCATTGTCTGCACACATTTTTACTGTCAAGACTTGACAATAAAAATTACAGAGACAAAAATAAAAAGTATTCGTTAAAGTCCTGCTTGCAAAAATAAGTGCAATTTAACAGGATATAGACCCAAACAAAATAAGTCACATTAGCGGTATCTTTTGCACTCCCGCTTGCCTAGTAATCATGATCATCGAAGCTGGCAATAACGAAAAATATTCTCAGTATATGTCGTACTTATCTGCAACTACTACTGACTGACAGTGAAATGACAAAAAAAACCGAGATTTTACAAGCTTTTTATTAAAGTTAATGTAAAAATTACTAGAATGCAGTCAAACAAGAACCATATACTTCCAATATCTAGCAAAGCAGACCGAGGCAATATACGTCGCATTAGCAATATCTTCCGGACTCCTGCGCTCCTGGTAATGGAAAAATGAGTTTCTAGCTGATATTGGATATACACTACAATCGTAAGACTCGTATGTATGTAGGTATTTCATTACTGAGAGCTTCTGGAAATCGAATAAGTTTGTTGTACTATGTTCCCGTATTGGTAGAACTTTTATTAAATTAATAATACAAATATTTATTTAGTATTGGTATTGTTTATTTCGTTCCGACCGTAACCCTAATTTGAAAAAGTTGTTCTGTTATTTTTGCTTTAATATTACTGGCTGTATTGATTGAAACTACTCTCACGGGGAACATCTATCAATAAGCCTTATAACAGAGGCATTCATATATATAACAGAGGCTCCATCAATTATGACTTTTTATAATTCCTTTTATAAACCTACTTTATTTGCAGTATTTTAATGGATACAATATTTTTGATTTTATGTCGGTGTTCCTGTTTTCGTTTCTTCGTTTTTTAGGGTTCCGTACTCCAAGGGTAAATACGGGTCCCTATTACTAAGACTCCGCGATCCGTCTGTCTGTCTGTCTGTCCGTTTGTCTCCCTTTCTGTCGGTCTCTTGCCGCTATAACAACAAATACCGCCGCTATAACACAATAAAATAAATATTTACCAACAAAGGTGATCTTTTGCCGTTTTTTGAGATCGGTGAGAGAGTACGGAACCCTTCGTGCGCGACTCCGACTCGCACTTCTTTACACCGAATTCCGTAATTGAAGTTATTTTACACGTGTTACGTACTCGCATAGCACCCAAACCGCTGACAAGCGATTACCTCATTGTCGCACATCGCAACAGCCGTGGACACGAGGCGCCGACGCAGCACAACGTGATGCAGCCCGACACCGGACATCGAGGCCCTCGTGGGTTCGTCACTTTTGGCACGGCATCGGTCAACTGTCGACTATTTCTTAGCCATTTATATAATTGTAATTTTTATTAATTAAATTTAAGTTGAATAAATTTTGTATTTTTTTAAATCCTCCGGCTACAGCCTTCGTAATTGGCGCGAGCGGTAGGATACTCGCGGGCCGGTTCGCGAGATTAAATTGATAGGATCGCGAGTCACCCGGGTGGCCGTCGGGCACCGTACGAGTATCCAGAACCTACAAGAGCTGCAGACCAGAGGAGTATCCAGACATCGATACAGAAAAGGTACAAAACCATTACAAGTAAGTACTTTAGAATCGCTCTAGAGTCACTTCCTTTTTATCCTTAACTGTTACCCTTTAATTGTTCCAAGATTTTCCATCCACGGCAATCTCGGTCCCCTAGGTTAGATAGTACTCGTAGAATTTGTATTTTAGACGCTAATAGAAATCTAGAGGCGGAACCGTCGGATAGTAGTAGTTTAGAGATATCGAGTATGGCTGACTCAGTGGATCAAGTTTACAAGGCCCTACGCTTGGTTCCTGAATTCGACGGGAACTCGAACGTACTAGATTTATAAAATTATGCGATCAGTTACAGGTCTAGCGCCTAACTGTGTCAGTTCCTGAGGTATGGGAGCGGTACGGGAGGGGTGTGTTTACGAAACGTCAAACGACGCGTAACTTCAGTTGGGCGTCAGGCTCGCTGTCGTCAACACGTGTTAATTGGACAGGTCGCTTCAAGTAAAACGCACACGGTATTAGCAACCAAAGATAAGTCCGTCAATAAGGTCTCAAATAAACAAGTTGTTTATAAAGTGTACGAATATTTTAAAACAAAAAAAAATTATCCCAATTCTGCTGAGTTTAAAGATGACATTAACATACATAAAACAGTTGCCATGGATAAAGGATTTTCGGAAAAAGCGTAATATGAATTGTCAATGAGTGAAAAAGTATGGCATGTAATGTAAAGTTTTCTTCACCAAAAAGGCCTAAACTGACGAGAAAAAAGAAAATTGAAATTGACGATTTCAGTAAAAGTGTTATTAGAAGAAAGATTACAGAATTCTACACAGTAAGAAAAGAAATTCCCACGATCAATAAATTAAGAAAAGTTTTAGCGGAAAATGGAGTTATTAAATGTTGTTGTACATACCGATTCCGATACAGAAAATGCCAATCAAAGAGGAAAATGCAGATAGAACGCCATTCAATTCAGCAATGGAGAGGCAAATACATTACGGCAAAAAGAAAATATAGATCACAAGATAGACCAATATTTTCCAAGATGAAACTTACGTGAATGACGCCCATAATGTGTCAACGTGTTGGCAATCAGATACTGAAAGAGGTGCATTGTCTTCTATTGGTAAAGGAAATAGATTGGTCATCGTGCATGGTGGTGGAAGTTCAGGATTTGTCGATGACGCTTTAATCATTTTCAAACCAAATACAAATACTAAAGACTATCACGGAAATATGAATTCTAACAATTTCGAAAAGTGGGTTCGCGTAAAATTTTTGCCTGGTCTTCCTCCTAATTCAGTAATTGTTATGGATAACGCGAAATACCATTGCAACGAGGTGGATAAACCACCTACGATGTCATCCTTGAAAAAGGAAATGCAGGATTGGTTAAAGCGGCGTCATATTGAATACACTGAAGCGATGAAAAAAGAAGGGATTTGCTAGAGTTTATAATACGAAATAAACCAGAAAAAAAAATCAAAATTGATGCCATATTGAAAGAAAAGGGTCATACAGCACTTTATTTGCCATCCTTTTATCCGGATTTAAACTCTATTGTATTGGTATGGGGAGATATCAAGGGTGAGCAGGCACGACAACATATAAAATAAAATTTAACTGAGAAGTAACGAGCTCTTGCAGAGATATTTTCTAAGTATTCTGTGGAGAAATGGCAAAAATGTTTCAATCACACAAAGAAAGTAGAGGAAGAGTACTATAAAGATGACAATCTTAGTGGCGAGATCATGGATCAATTTATTATAAATTTACGAGATGTGATTCGGGTACAGACGGCGATATGGATTCAGATTAATCTAATTTAGAATTTCTGTTGAAAATAATAATATTAAAAAAATATTATTATATAGCCACACGTTATTTATTTATTTACTATTTTTTTAGTACTTAAGCTTGGAGAAAACAGCGAGACTCGATTCCTGAACTACCTATTTATAATATTTACCTACAAATTTGTACCCTTGGTAGGCGAGTCCGACTCGCACTTGTCCGTTTTTTTTATTTTATTGTCACACGCCGAAATATTAATCAATTTGACTTAGATACACGCTCCTAAATATCATAAGCATATTGTAAGAGATATCTGCATTAAAATGTATCACGTGTATAGCGAGACAGTTAGGACAAGTCATGTGACGTCACTTGTCACCCCTCCCGTACCGCTCCCATACCTCAGGAACTGACACAGTTAGGCGCTAGACCTGTAGTACAACAGCTTGTTAAAAATGGCCCGGAATTTCAGTTAACTAATTTGGCATTATTAAACGGAATATTAAATAAGATAGTGGGACCCGCATCGCGTACGCTTAATTCCAATGGTATCCCGGATACCTGGGAGGGATTTAGGAGTGCTTTAGTTAATAATTTCGCCGATCATCGCGATGAGACATCCTTGTACAATGACGTAGCGCTTTTAACCCAAGGTTCAGCAACCCCGCAGGAATTTTATGAACAGTGCCAAAATCTCTTTAGTACTATTATGACTTATATCAGCCTGCATGAAACGATAGCGAGTACCATTGAATCGAAACGTACTTTGTACAAGAAACTCACATTACAATCGTACCTACATGGTCTACGAGACCCGTTGGGTTCTCGCATTCGGTGCATGCGGCCTGATACGATTGAAAAAGCTTTAGAGTTCGTGCATGAAGAGATGAATACGTTATACCTGCAGCAGCGTAACGACCATGCTCCTGAAAGGTCGCAGCCTCAGCACCAGGTCAGTCCTAAAAAATTGTATGGCCTCATGCCACCGAATCACGCGGCACCACCTACACCGCGCTCTTTTAATATGCCACCCTTTAGGCCTTCCAATATGCCAGGACCCTCGCGACCGTCTATGCCTCAAGGGCAGCAACCTATTCCGATTTGGAGAAATCAACCTCCTCAATATCGCGGGCCCACACGTACGCAGCAGATGTTTAGTTCACCGCCACCTAATTATACACCCCAAAGTCAAGTTTTTAGAATGCCTAGTGCAGGTCTCAGGCCAGCTACTAGTAACACTCCGCAACCCATGAGTGGTGTAAGTCACTATGTGGCTAAACCATTCGTCCCACGCGCATCCCACGATTGGACTAAGGCTGGAAATCCACCGCCCACAAATTATTTTAGAACAAGGGAATTTAACTACAATGATTTTAGCGACCAGTTGCAGTATGACCAGTATTATAGCGATTATTTTGTTAACGGTGGTTACTACCCCCAGGAATATTACGAGTATACCGATTACGTGTACCCGAATGAATACGAGCATGAGCACCCACAGCCTACAGATTCAAATGTTATTGTAGAGGAAGTAAAAGACCCGATTTCGCCTGCTGAAAAGGAGGATTTTCAGAAGGTCCCCAAATCAGAAAGGTCAAAATAGAGATTAATTTACAGACGCAAGGCGTATATACAAATTTCAGACCCTCCGCTTAAATTATTAATTGACATAGGTGCAAATATGTCTTTTGTTAGCCCCGCAGTAGTTCAAAAGTTCTTATCCCATATAACGTGTAATTATGATCCTTTCGAGGTAACGAATATTCACGCTACCACTAGAAGTGATTATTCCATTACCTTACTGTGTTGCCAGGCATTTAATGAACCAGGTGATAAAACTCTTTTCGTTTATGCGTTTCATAATTTTTTTGATGGTTTGATTGGCTATGACTTGTTAGAAAAACTAGAATCTAACATCGACCTGAAAAACAGACTGCTGGTCACTCGTAACTCTAGTAATCCTTTATTGATGTACGACTCGCGCAATAGTAACCTATACGAAGATATAAAATCAAAAAAATCAAAATCAATTTTTTTATTTTACATAGGCCTACATGGGCACTTATAAAACGTCGACAAAATGAGCACGGTTCGGGTTGGTCGTTTCCTATGGAGAAGAACCGGCAAGAAACTCCATGGTTACTCTTTTAAAAATGGTTTGGTTTTACAATATTTACATGTTACAGCATTAGTAGTAGTACTTAGATATGGGGGGACAACGTATAGTACCGGCTAATTCATCTAAACTAGTGAAAGTTCCAATAAATTCTAAGGATGGTGACGTTTTAATTCCCGAACAGTGTATTTCAAATTGTTTAATAAATGATTGCGTTACAACTGTAAAAAATAACAGGGGTGTAATAGAGGTAAATAATCCTTCACCTCATGATGTAGTGTTTTCTATGGATCGCCCTGTCGGTGCGGAAGTATTCAATGTGCAGTGTATGCGCACCGATCATCAGTCCGATCGCGTAACCGAAGTTTTGTCCCGTCTACGTACAGACCATTTGAACCCTGAAGAAAAAGCTAACTTAGAAGCTCTTTGCTCTCGGTACGCCGACGTATTTTATATTGATGGCGAATCATTGTCTTTCACTAACCAGGTAAAACATTCCATCCGAACAACGGATGATGTACCAATCTATACAAGAAGTTACCGATATCCATTCATACATAAGCAAGAAGTTCAGGATCAAATCTCTAAAATGCTAGAACAAAACATCATACGTCCCTCACAGTCCGCGTGGAATTCCCCCATCTGGGTAGTTCCCAAGAAAGCCGACGCCAGTGGAAAAACCAAATGGCGCTTGGTTATAGATTTCAGGAAACTAAACGAAAAAACCATAGACGACCGCTACCCTATACCCAACATTTCGGACGTCCTAGACAAGTTAGGTAACTGCCAGTATTTCACCACCCTGGACCTCGCGAGTGGTTTTTACCAGGTTGAAATGAACCCAGATGACATCCATAAAACCGCGTTTAAAGTCGAGCATGGACATTATGAATTTCTCCGCATGCCGATGGGTTTAAAAAATTCTCCTTCAACCTTTCAACGGGTGATGGACAATGTCTTACCGGACCTTCAAAATGTTGTGTGTTTAGTGTATTTAGACGATATTGTCGTTTTTTCAGTATCCCTTCAGGAACACATGATAAATCTGTAAAAGGTGTTTCAGAGACTCAGAGAATCTAATTTCAAAATTCAAATGAACAAATCGGAATTTTTAAAGTTAGAGACAGCGTACTTGGGACACATAATTAGCAGAGACGGCATTAAACCTAACCCGGATAAGATTATAGCCATCCAGAAATTCCCACTGCCCAAAACGGCTACTGAAATTAAACGTTTCCTAGGTCTCTTAGGGTATTATAGAAAGTTCATTCCAGACTTCGCTCGTATAGCAAAACCTATGACACAATGTCTAAAAAAAGGTTCAAAAATTACCATAACCGATCCAGATTATAGCAGTTGTTTTGAGAAATACAAAACCCTCTTAATCAACGATCCGATCTTACAATATCCAGACTTTAACAAGGATTTTATAATAACAACTGATGCATCTAACCTGGCCATTGGTGCCGTTCTCTCACAAGGTCAGATAGGTACTGACAAGCCTATTGCATACGCATCCCGCACATTAAACACTAGTGAAATTAACTACAGTACAATTGTAAAAGAATTGCTGGCAATTGTATGGGCAACCAAATACTTCCGCCCTTACTTATTTGGTAGGAAGTTTAAAATCGTTACGGATCACAAGCCCTTATAATGGGTTATGAATCTAAAGGAACCCAATTCTCGTTTAACCCGCTGGAGACTAAAGCTAAGCGAGTATAACTTCTCTACTATCTATAAGCAAGGTAAACTGAATACTAACGCAGATGCTCTGTCCCGCATCGAAATCAATAATGAGGATGCGAACTCTATAGCAGTTAACACGTTCGAAAAATCCCCTTCAGTGCTTGGTTCTACAACTGCAACAGCTCACACCAGTGCTGAGAACCCTATATTTGAAGTACCGATTTCTGATGAACCCCTAAATAAATTCCACCGCCAAATATCCTTTGTAGTCGTAGGAGATATTAAAAAACGCCCAACGGTGTCCAAACCTTTCGAAACCCACACTAAAACCACCATACAACTATCAGTCTAATCTTGAACAGGACGTAATTAATGCTGTTAAAGAATATGTGAATCCCAAAGTAAGAACAGGAATCCTCATCCATCCCCCTCTAGCCATGTACAATATAATCCCGATCATCCAGGATAAATTCTTTTTTAGCTTTTGCTCTGCCTTGGATATGGTCTTAATAAAAAAAGAAGTAGAGAACGTCAAAAATTACCTGGACCAACAGGAAATCATTCGTAATTACCATGAAGGAAAAACCAACCACCGCGGTATAACTGAATGTTTCCTTGCCTAATCACATCGTTATTATTGGCCCAAAATGAAAGAAAGTATATCAAAGTATATTAACGAATGTAGTATCTGTTGCCAAGCAAAGTACGATCGCAACCCTATTAAACAAAAAATCTCCATAGTTCCTCCCCCAACTAAACCCTTTGAAATTTTACATTTGGTCCTTTTCACAGCACAAAATGAGAAATTCCTCACTTTAGTCGACGCTTTCTCGAAATATGCGCAAGCATATCATCTTAGAGATGGTACTGCGTTAAGTGTCGTTCAAGCTCTTTTAACGTTTTGCACCCATCATGGCGTTCCCTATACTGTAGTCACGGATCAAGGACCCGAGTTCACTAATGCATTATTTTCAGAATTTGTCCGTCTCCATAAGATACAACATCATAAAATCCTTGCGAATACCACTAACGATAATGGAATAGTAGAACGCTTCCATTCTACCATTCTCGAACACCTCAGTATCCTGAAATTGGAAAAGCATAATGAACCCGCAGTAAATCTCATGCCCTATGCAGTTTTAGGTTATAACAGCTCAATACATAGTTTCACCAAATGTAGGCCTATAGATCTAATCACAGGACACTTTGATTCCCGCGATTCCTTGGATCTAAACCTATCTGAGCATCTACTGCAAAATTACTTACAAGACCATAAGAAACGATTAACCCAAGTCTATGAAATAATAAATGAAACATCCCTCCACCGTAGGACCGAACTAACTGAAAGAAGGAATAAAGATCCTGAAAAGGAATATAACCCTGACCAACAAGTATTCGTCCGCAATCCTCTCGCTAGCAGACAAAAGTTAACCCCGCGATTCACTAAAGACATAGTCATGGTCGATCTTCTCATACACATATATACCAAAAAGAAACGAGGCCCTGTTGCAAAATCTCGTCTAAAGAGAATCCCTACAGATCCCACATTGTTACAGGATGTTACTGCTGCTACTCCTGCAAATGACGCAAGGACAAGAAGTAATGATTGATCCTTTAGGAAACGGCCCTGGAATACTTCCGTTTAATCTAGGAACGACGCGTATCATTTCCCATTATCATTCCTTTCTCAACTATGTTAATCTCGACGGTATACATATGTGTATATCCCAGATATACACAGTTAGTACACAATTGACTGATGTTAGACATAAACTAAATAATAAGACGTCTCTATTATTTGAACCGCACATGAACTACCTTACATCTAAATTAACTAAAATATCTATACAGCTAGAGTCATTTGAACATAGTCGTCATAAAAGAGGACTCGTCGATGGTCTCGGTTCTGTTATTAAGAGCATATCCGGTAATCTTGACCAAACTGATGCAATTAAATATAATAACGCTATAAAAGTCCTTCAGGAAAATGAGTACAAGATGCAGTCTCAACTTAATCAGCATGTTAGTCTATCTAAAACTTGGATTTCATATAATGTCAACTTATTAACTAACATAACAAAAAACCAGGAGAGAATGGGTAATGTCTTAAATCGGATAATCAATAGTACAGGAGACTTTGATTTTACCCACTACGCCCATATGGCTCAACACTTCATTATTCTAAGCGATAGCATAGACAATTTGTCCGAAGAACTCCATAAACTAGAGTACACTTTAGCCTTAATACGTACGTTAAGCATACCCCATATGGCAATTAGTATAGCTGATATTAGGAATATGTTAAATGAATTAAGGATTTTATACCCAAAAGATGAAATCCTCGAATTAGAGTTAAGGGATTATTATGACGTAATTAGGCTAGGATACTTTTATATAGATAATCAGATAGTTATAGTATTTAAGGTGCCGATTGCCTTCCCTCCAATCTATAGCCTTTAAAAACTGTCCATTGTCCCTAACAAAAACAACAAAATCCTTTTACCTTCCTTACCTTTTATTGCGATTTCCGGACAAGATTCTATGTACATGGAGGCTGAATGCCCGAAGGTAAATTCTCTGTACCTCTGCGAAGCAAAATCAAAGTACAAGACCCAAAATGATCCGGATTGTATCCAGCATCTGATCTCCAAGCAAGAACTTCTCCCTTATTGCAAGCTGTCCTCAGTCACATTGAAGAGAGAAGCTGTGGAACAACACGACGAGAAACACTACACCATCAGTTTCCCACATCCAACCAAAGTGAAGATATCCTGCAGACAAGAAACATATAAAATCCTTGAAGGAAGCTATCTGGCTATTATTCCGCACAATTGTCACATTAAAACGCCCGAATTCACAATAGCGAACTCTAACAATCACATCAAGGGATTCGCTCTGGAAATTTTGCAAACAGTTATTGAAGACTTAGAAACTTCAAGCGAGACACCAATCATACTAAACTCTGCCGATCTAGAAAATCTGCACTCCATACACACGAAAATCATGCTACAGACTCCAGTTAATCTTAATGAGATAACCGATACAGCTCTCTACCATACCACGATTCCAATCTACCTAATACTATCCGGTGCAAGTGCACTTACTATCGCACTGATGTACCGACGATATCGATTGAAACGACTTCAGAAAAATCAAGAATCAGATGACGCCACCTTCAGGAAATTATGCTGAAATTCAAAAATCAAATAGAATCAGCCCCAGGAAGATAAGAATTGACCACAGCAATATTTCATCATCGCTGTCACACAAGGTTTCGAAATAGTTGCTGATCTTCGGGGGGAAGTGTTACGTACTCGCATAGCACCCAAACCGCTGACAAGCGATTACCTCATTGTCGCACATCGCAACAGCCGCGGATACGAGGCGTCGACGCAGCACAACGTGATGCAGCCCGACACCGGACATCGAGGCCCTCGTGGGTTCGTCACTTTTGGCACGGCATCGGTCAACTGTCGACTATTTCTTAGCCATTTATATAATTGTAATTTTTATTAATTAAATTTAAGTTGAATAAATTTTGTATTTTTTTAAATCCTGCGGCTACAGCCTTCGTAATTCACGTAGTAGTGTTTTTTTGGAAGTCGGTTGTATTTATTCGTAAAAAAGTTTTTAATTTTTCACTTTTTAGTGGCATGCAATGGATAAGTTCTAAAGTAAGGTACCTGTAATGGCCACAGTGATGCCAGAATAGATTACCCGAAAAACAAGTACCTTGAACATTACCGGTGAAATAAGAGTATACCATGGGGAACTGTACACATCTGCGTACCCGTTTAGAGCATACTGGGGTGATGGTATGTTATGAATTGGTGTAAACAATAAACAGACGTGCGATTGCAGCAATCCCGAGAGATTTTCCGTCATTTTTAAAGAGTTCTGTTGTATATCGTCGAAGTCCTTTATCAGAATTTTACCAAATTTAAATGGGACCATTTCGGAATAAACTTCTTTCGAACAAAAAAAGAATTTTGCAAATTCGTTTATATATGACGGAGTTATGCCCCAACATAGATAAAAAAAATTAAATATAAACATCCGAATTAAGAACCTCCTCCTTTTCAGAAAATTGGTTCAAATAAGTCCGTATTTCAGACTGCAGCTTTTCAATTAACACCTAAAAAAACCTTCCAAATGTCTCTCCCAGTAACCGATCGGTACAGTCTAAACGAAAAGTGTATTTGGTGCTTTTAGCGTGCATTGTGACCGCCTGCACGTACCGAGTCATCGGTTCGCTAACCAGCACTGCCCAGATGTATTGGTAACCTAACAGGATGTCTCGCAAATAGAATGCGGGTTGCATACTGAATACCAACTTTGAACCGGCAAACTGAACGCGGAATTGCCTAGCTTAAACGGAACATTTTAATAATGGGATTCTGTTACAGACTGTACCTTATTGAACTTGGTAATGGAAATGTAGAGATAATCTTTGAATTTTATTTGATTGGGTCTTATAATATTGTAAAGAGGTAAATTGTTTGTGTGTATGTTTGTAAAAGGTAATTTCTGGAGTAGGTACTGATCTGATTACTCTCAATGGCTTTTGTACAGGCCACCATTTATTTAATAAGTAGAAGAAAACAAAAGAAATATAATACTCTTGTTAAAACGGAATAAAGATAGCAGTGTGGAAGACACGTGTCGTTACGATGAGGGAAAATATCGTAAGGAAACCGGCATGTCCTAGAACCAGAACCAAAAGTTCGAAGACATCTTACATCTACCAATCCGCACTGGGCCCGCTTGGTGCCTTATAGCCAATTCCCTCTCACAGAGAGGAGGCCTGAGTCCCAGCAGTGGGGACATTAAAAGGTTGATGATGATGAAAACGGAATAAATGGCAGAATCACAAAAAAACTTTTCCTTAAAAAACTAACCACAAAGATGTCTAGAATAACAAGCACTATAGAAAGATGCTCATTAATATTAGTATCACTTACAAGCGAAAAAATACTAACGTACTAATAGAGAAACAACCCCGTGCGTGGCAAATTTAAAGTTACGCGGGATTCTCGGGGAGAGCACGCATAGCTCCGCGTTAAACAAAGTTGTAAATAACATTTATTCACTTGCTCCGGCTGAATTAGCTGCGTAATTCCTAATCACCTACATTACGTGCAGTGCCCGGACAAAGGAAAATGTTTGTGGCTTCGTTTAAAACCTCACCCACACCCATGCACACGGTGATTTAGGATTAATTTTGGTAATTTTGTGGATTATGTGTACTAGGTTTTCGAACTAAATAGTAATCAAAATAGGTACATCAAAAAACTAACCTTTTACCAAGTATGTTAAACCAAAAGAAGGGAAACGAAAGAACGGACAGAATTTAGAAAAACGTTTAAACCTAATTGAATTGCGTTTTATTATAATTTTAACTAACCAATTTTGAGCTCGACTGTATCCACGGATAGCTTAGAGCAATAGATATTTTTTTAAGTTAGAATGTGGGTCCAGTTAACTAATAAAAATACAAAAAATAAATTATGGGATCAAGTGGACTTGCGGGTCCAGTAGCGAGCGGGACCAGCAGAACAAAGACTCTTGTATTTAAGTATATTTGAATGCAACTCAAAACCAATTTTTGTAGGCCATAACGGCTTCCAAAGATCTACAAAGACTGCTGGAAGCAACCACTTAGCTTACTTTCTGAGGCACAAAGGGGTGTCATCATGTGTCATTCACGGACCGACTTTGGCAAGTGTTTTTAAACCTTAAATATAGTTCCGCGCAGCTGTAATTATTTACCTACGTGCTCCTCATGCACGAACAAAGACATACAAACACTTTAAAATGTTTCTCATGTTGTATTTTGAAGGGCAGTGTTTTTAAGACCAAACATAGGTGAGAGCAGTCCTCAACCGCGGCACCACGCCGAGACTGTCGTCTCCTGACGGTCATTCCGACCCAGCATCCGAAAATTGTCACATCGCTCCCGTCTTCATTTGCAACAAATATAGAACCCGAAACTGAGCAATAAATTGCTGAATTTACTTTGCCTCCTTTTCCTCAGACGTGCTATTTTTCAGGCTCTTTGTTACGTTACAAAAAAGGACACTTGGCATCAATTCTTTTTCCGGCATTGCGTTTATAGGGACGCTGCAGAAGTAGTAACTAAAATTCTGTTTGTATCCTCGGATTACTTTTGCTCCTGGTCCGTGGACTTCGAAAGTAAAAAATCTGCTGTACTGTAAGCTTTCTTTTACGGTTATAAAAGTATGAAGTTTGATAAACTGAAATAATTGTTTATGAGTAAAAATAAAAATATGTCAACATGAAGCGAGCGTAAGTCCTTGTGCGGATTGACGCGTGACATGCGCCTTAAGTGCTTTCGTATTATATCGTAATGTATATTTTATTTCTTGGTTATCAGCCATGTCTTGAATTAAACTTTTCAATCCTCCATTACCGCATAAACTTATATTAGGTACCGAATAAAATATATAGTGTATGAAAGTAAGTCGTAAAATTTATAGTATCTTCTTATCGCTAACGTAAAATTTTATGGTATAAAAATTTCATTCACAAATGAAGTTATTTATCGCAAAAAAGGCTGTTATTTGCTTGCAAGTACTTAAATAATGGGTCGGCCGGTGAAAGGACTTTTATCAAACCAAAGGTCGTACTAAATCGAAGTGTCAGCGACAGAGCCCTTGTACTTGACAATAAAGCGGAATATACAGTCTCTTTGTTTTGTACTACAGAGGGTTCATAGAACCGAAAAAACTTTAATTGTAAAAAAATATAGGTCAGCTTTCACTACCTGCATTTTACCGTGGAAACACAAACTAACCAATTTTATCAATATTATGTGTTATAACTACCCATTCGTATTAATAATTAGCTCGTACTTGAAATTGTGATAAGCCTTTAAGTAATTGTTGCACTCCACTGTAACATTAGTTTAAGCATGTAATTTTTATTTCAATAAGTTTATAGTTTGACGACACGGTTGGTGCAATGGTTGAGCGATCAGCTGTTGCGTTGCGTGTTGCGGGGTCCATTCCCGCACGGAACAAATATTTGTATGGCCTACAGATAGTTGTTCCGGATCTCGGTGTCTTGTGTATGTGATTTTAAATGTTTGTAAATGCACTCACGATACAGGAAGAAATGCCTAGTTTGGGGCAAGGTTTTAAAAAAAAAGTGTAAACAATTGTTGGAGAACCTAATAAAAAATAAATAAACTCAATAAATTAAGCAAACAAGTTTTTTTTTTTGAAATACATGACTTCATTATTGAATGCATAAATTGTGTGTGCAATTGAGTGTGACCAAAATAATAATTAAGTTCATTTCCAAAATAATGTTCCAATTAATAAATCGTCCTTAAATTTAATTGCCTTCGCATTCAAAACGTGACGTTAGTAAATTAAAGAAAAAGGCCTTTTAAATAGTTTTCAGAAAAATCTAAAATTACATTCCCAGACAAAGAAACGCGAACTATTGCTAATTAAAGGCTAGATACGAAGTATAGACCCAAACAGCCGAAACTAAGAATTTAGAATTCAGATAACAGTAATAAATCAAGCCAATAAATTCCTGTCTTCAGAAACACCAAATGCCGAAAAATTTTCAGAAAACACATTGTTTCCTTCAGTAGCTGAAACCTAGAAACTGTAATAGTGGAATAATTTAAGTTGGATCGAGTTGGCACTGTTCCAATTGTTAAACTACCTATAATTATGTATGTTAATACGTGCGAGGTGGTTCAGATACCGTCTAACGACTTCCTTTGATAAAAATAAAGTTGCGTTGAAATTTTAGTTCCGTAGTTGCAAGCTTATTGCCGAATTGCGTGCAAAGTGTTGCAATCAAGGGTTTGCCATCGCCCTTTATATAAACATTGATTTAATTTACGTGGGAATGTGATGGAGATGATAATAACGATCTAGATGTTGCCAGCTGTAATGGATACGTATCAATTTGTTGTTATAATGGGTAACTATTTGTTTTTGTAGAATTATCGTTATTTATTTGTTAGTTCAAAATTGAATATTTTATTGAAAAGTTAATTAAAAAAATCTAAATACCCGACTGCTTGAGAAGCGAACTAAAACGACGTAAACAAGAAGAAAATCATGCTGTGTAGTCTGAGGATACATATACGCTAGCTGGCAGACCAAAACTAGATGTATCCTCCGAATGCACAGTACTCGCAAGGTTAAGACGAATCGATTGACGTGAGAATCATCAAAATCGGCCAACGCGTTTGGTCTCTAGAACGCCACATAGGAAAAAAACATACAAACATAGACTGATAAACACATTATCATCCTTCGGCAGTCGCGTAATAAAAACGCATTCTTACTTTTTTGAGTAAATAAACAATATTCATAAATAATAATTTCGAACTAATAAAAAATAAACCAGTACGGTTTTAGAAAATATAATAGCAGCAATATTATTATTACTTACCGCTGCTTTGAGTAACAATAATAGAAAAAAAAACAATTCTGTGATGACCAAAACCCCAAAACCACTCACCAATCCCATATTATTGTTTTGTGATAATGAAAGAGCTTTCAATTAAGACAAATACTTTATACAAAGCCCAGCGTGGGCCCCGAAGCGATTACATTAAAACATTTCGATTGGGATTACGGAAGCTTGATTTCCTTTTGCGAAATCTCGATTAACGCCCAAAGCTGTGTGTAAAAGGTGTTCTGGGCTCTCTAGTGGGTCATTAACAAAGATTTTGTGGCGTTGCCCTCAGTTACACCATTTCATATTTAATGTTGTTTACTCTTTTACCGGCAGACAATGTAGTAATTTGTTAAAGGTTAATATTTAAGCCCGTTTATGAGAGCGTGATGTGGTCATATTTGTTTGTTGCTCTGCACCGACAATACGGGGCTGTCATCTGTCAAGCTCAACCGGCGACAATATGTACAAACGGACGACGAATAAATTGCCCATCATTTATATTGATGAGTGACGGCGTTGTTTTTTAATATATTGTTTTCAATACAGTTGTTAAACATGGCGTACTTTCAGAGGCTTTATTTATGATTCGAAAATTAAATCTTTCGCATGGGCATCTTTCTATTACGCGGTCGTGACTTTTGTTTACGAGCTCGATCATTAGTTTTGCAGTTAAGTTTTAAATGTTTTAGTCAATTTAAAAAAGTTTAGTAGCAAGGAGTTTTCATACTTAAAATAAAATGGGATTTTATTCGAGGCCAAAATGAATGAGTCCTTAGCATAAAATTTTCAAAAGTTTATTAAATGGTTGTTTAATATATTGAATTAACAGTTTTAATTTCATTATTTTCACATAAACATTTGTCAAAAATCGAATAGGCTGTATAGGCTGTTTTGGTTGTAAAAAAAAAAAATTGGTAACTCTAACTCAATTTCAAACTCTGTCTCTATCTCTAACTCTATCTCTAACTCAATCTCTAACTCTATCTCTAACTCTGTCTCTATCTCTAACTCTATCTCTAACTCTATCTCTAACTCTATCTCTAACTCTATCTCTAACTCTATCTCTAACTCTATCTCTATCTCTAACTCTGTCTCTAACTCTATCTCGATCTCTAACTCTATCTCTAACTGTATCTCTAACTCTAACTCTATCTCTATCTAAGTTTGTATAACTCTATCTCTAACTCTATCTAAGTTTGTATCGAATATTTTATGCGCAAGGAGGTTGTATAGCATTGAGATGTAGTTTGAATATTATATTGGTGTTCTAAATTCGAACATCAAAACAGTGATTAAAAGTGCTTTTTATTCACTGTTTTCAGTATAAAATAAAATAAGCTTTTTAGAGGAGGAATGGTATAATTTTTTTTTTTGTGTGATAAATAATATCTTTTTTTTTTATATGAGTTCAAGTACAAGTGATGGAATGGAATTAACTCCACCCGATATTTTATCTGAGGCAAACACTGCGCAAGATGAAATTTTGCCTCCAAAATCTCGAGAAAGATTTATGGCGACTTACGTTAATTTTATTTAATGGAAAAATAAAATTTAATTCTTTGACTTGTTTTACTATTTCCCACAACTGTATTGAAAAACGTCGTGTGATACACGGGTGTGTAGGTTATTGCAAACGAGCTGTCATTAACAAGCCCGAGCCGAAGGCGAGGGCTTGTTAATGACAGCTCGTTTGCAATAACCTACTTTCCACCCTTGTATCACAATGTACTATTAATAAATAAACAAACAATGTTAGTAAAGCCAATATTCGTGAACATCGACGCACCTTGTTTAAAGAGTTGCATGCAAGCTCTGATATTGAAATACCAGGATCGCAGGTAAATCAAGCAGTATACGAGCTCGCGAATCTGTGCGTTAACTTTCATGTTAATTGGAGAATTCAAACGCAATGCGGTTAAAAATTTTACATGGAATCTGGAAAAATCTTAAAGTATTTATTTTCTTTTTTCGTGATTTTTTATTGACTTTAATTATTTATACGTTGTCAGTATGACGTGTCAGCGATATGATATAATATTATCTCGATAATATTTTTAGATTTTTGGAGCATTATGCTCGCTTTGGAAAACAAAGAAATGGGATGGGGCCCTTTTAAAGGATCTTATATTTCGGCGATTTAGTAAATTTATAATTCCTCATTAATTCTTGTTTCCTTAAAAGGGATATAGGGAAAATTCTGAAGTTTTCATTTAACTGGATGCTGTAACCGGGGCTTGAACGTTTACCGCGCCGCGCCGCAATCACTGCGACCTCGGTCATATAACAGGTACGTACGCAATATGAGGTACGTGATAAACAAAAAAATACCTATTACTTTCAGCTATTGTAACTTGAAATTACAAGACTAGTTTTTTTTAGCTTCATTGATCTGTTACGTTTTAGGAGTTTGTGAATTTTCTCTGCATTTAGACTAATTAATTACAGACCTAATAGTTTATCGAAGAAAAACTATTATAGGATAAGTATCTGTTTTTAGTTTTGACCTTTACAAAATAGTTGGCTTTTATCGATAAAACTATTATAAGTAACTTATTTGTCTTCGTCTGAATAAATTAAAAAAAAACATTATAACAAAAAATATAAGCGACTTCCAAATAAAAACACTACAAAGTGAAAAATATGAAGTTATTTTTCACTTTGTAGTGTTCGGAAGGCAGTGTCAAAAAACGAAAGAACGAAAACAGGAACACCCACTTTAATTTTTCATTTTTTAGAGGTACATAATGGACAAGTTCTATAGTAAGGTACCTATAATGGCCACAGTTATGCCAGAATAGATGACCCGAATAACATGTAATTTGAACATAACCAGTGGAACGAGACTGTACCAGGGTAAACTATACACATCTGCGTACCCGTTTAGAGCATACTGGCATATGTATGTTATGAAATGGTGTAAACAATAAACAGACATGCGATTGCAGCAATCCCGAGATATTTTATTGAAAAGTTATGTTGTATATCTCCGAAGTTCTTCATCAGATCTTTACTAAATTAAAATGACACCATTTTGGATTCTTCCTTATACTTCTTTTGAAAAACAAAACATTTTTGCAAATCCGATAATATATGACGGAGTTATGCCCGAACAAACATAAAAAATATTTTGAACCTCTGCCTTTTTGGGATTGCGGTTAAAAATAATTCCTTGTTTTTTATAAACCGCATTGATTTGCAATATATACCAAATTATCATTTTGTCAAAAATAAAACCGAGCACCTAAAAATTCAGCTATATATGCAGACTATCTTTGTCAAATATTTTATTAATTATCTAGACAAGACAAGACAAAGATATTTTATTTCAACTAGGCCACCAAGCGGCACTTTTGAACGTTAGATACATTAAAATTTACAAGGTATAAAAATTGATTCTACCGTGCATTCTGAAAGTAGCTTGTTATAGAGAAGAATGCACAAGAAACTCCATACTTACTCTTTTAAAAAAATATGATTTTTTACAATATTAACGTACATAAGTACATACATTAATAAATTTATATCTGTGAGGACGATGCTCCCAGAATCACTACACACTACACTACGTACAGGTACAAAGTATTAAAAGTACTCACACATGTACTGTGCAGTTACATAATAGGTACTAGAAAAACATTAGCATCCGAAGCAGTTAAGTTAAGACCAATCCCAACCGACGGCGCCCGTTCACGAACATGACGCTTGAATCGACACCACCCAGCTCAACCATCATGAAGGGAACCGAATGATCCAACACACGCGCCACGATCAGAGAGACATTCGAGAGAGCATGACACACTCAACTGCCAGGGCAAACACATGTCAACGAACGACACCACGGAACAGCAAATGGAAGATTTACAGTTGGGTACATAGTACTCACACACGTGCTACTAATACTAAAAGAAATTGAGTCTATATAATACAAATATATTCATACAGTCTTCAGCAGGTCCAACTATTCTACAAAACAATAATGTTCTGCATATCACTTGTTTTTGCGCCCTAGTGGTTGTGGAGCAAGACTAGCATTGAGCCAAGCATTTTTATCAGTGATGTAATCCCCCAACTTATAATATGCCTGCCTACATAGTGTGCGTTTTATACAAGTTTTAAATTTCGTCTCATTCAGTTCTAGAATGTGGGGAGGAATTTTATTGTAACATTTTGTACCCCATGAAAGATGAGGCTACTTTAGCCAGTCTGAAACCTGGTTGAACTAATTGGTCCCTATTTCTAGTAATGTAATTATGTCTATCTCCGTTTTTACTAAAAAGATGTAAATTATTTCTCACGTACATGATGTTTTCATAAATATATTGACAAGGAACCGTCATGATGTTAATGCCCTTAAAAAGTTCCTTTAGAGAATCGCGCCAATTTTTGCAGAATAAAAATTGACTTAATGTTGCAGCCCTTCCCCATAGTTAAAAGTCTCTAGTTACCAACTATATTACGTATTATATAAAACTTCAATCACTTACAGAAATAGTTAAAGATGGTCAGTGGTCACTGGGTCAGTAAGTGCACATTAAAACTATTTCATTTACATCTACAGAGTTTCTTAACAGTCAGATTTCGCCATAACAACTTGTAATTAAAACTTAAACTGCGACCACAAAACTTTTCATTACTGAGAACTTCGCTATTCTATCTACCGCTCATTGTCGTATAGGTCGCTATTAATGTCTGGCCAAAGTAATTATGAAACTTAGCGTGTGTTCAGGAATCGTACACCATTATTGCTTTGAAATTTAACTAATAATGAAGCTTGTAAACAATAGGCTCGAATTTATTCGTATTTATCGTAACATGTTCCACATGACTACACATTTGAAATCATATTGTGAGTGAGAATGTAATCTAAAATATTACCTTCATAATCAATGTGAGCTGTAATTAATATTTCTAAGTATTTCAATTAAATTCGTGATATACAGAAAACATTTAAAGTTAATTTACGGTTTCATATTAAGGGCCTTCCACCGCTTTAGTGCCATAAAACGGTTAGTTTCTAAAGCATACTTATTAGTAACGGCTAGGTTAAAAGTGTTGAAAAAAAAAGAAATATTTATCTATGTTCATTATTCGTGAAACATGGTTTTTTCGTGTAACTAATAGTTTTGCTTTAAAACAATAATTTAATGACTAAAACATCACGATAGTTTTTCGCTACTTTTGGATACGCCTACGAAACGACTTGGATGTTTAAAATATTTTTACACGGAAAAATTGATGGCTAGAATTTCTTCATGACTGAAATAGCATATGTGAATAAATGAATATTTTGCTAACAAAACTGTCCAAAAGTTGGTTGAATATTGATATTCCGGCTCCGATTGGGCGTACGGCCAGTACAGCGTTAACATTGGGGATTTCATATCTATAGCACATGTACTCATGTAGGTAGTATATGTTATTGTTGTTTGATTTATTTCTCTTCTTTACTAACTTAATTTAAGTACTACTAATACTATTGTTAAGGGTTTAACATAAGCATGTTATTCCATGTGCAATAAATCCTAATGCTGTCCGAAAACTTTCTTGTTTCGTCGAAAAGAAAAAAATAAAGCAGATTAATCGTGGAACCCTTATTAACAAAGCAATTGTTACTGGGGCTTAATTTTGAAAACCAACAATGGAAAATAAAAATGGAGTGGAGTGCGCTGCGTCCTCTCGTCCTAATGAATGAGGAGTAATTTCAGTTTAAATAAAAGAGAGAACAATAAAATACCCATTTTAAAAACAGTACGATGAGCAAATTGCCGCGGCATCCAATTTATAGACAATGAGGGAGAATTGTTAACATTGCTATTCCCATTAAGAATAGCGAACGCGGAACACTGTAACAGTTCGTGGTCGTGGTTCAGTTTTTTATTTTACTTATAATAGCACACACTCATTCAAAACAATATGAAGCATACAACATGCATATAAATGAGTTGTCTGTTAAAATTTTGAAACAAAACAAAATACAGCGATTGGGAATATTAATTTAATACATATATTTGCATGAATTACTTGAAAGCAATATGATGATGTACAATGCCAGCTGGGAATACGTCACAGTGAAACAAATCCAATACCCTCCGAGTCGTTATACATACATGAACATACTAAATGAGAAAAGGGGAGTTTTTTTCATTAGGTCCCTAAATTGCTACGAAATATTTCATTTCGATCGAATGATTGGCTCGGGCCCAACTATGTGACTCGTCGGATGCCGACAGACCTACGACGTTCACTATCAGATGTTCGAGGTATATGCTATTTTTCTCCGTAAGAATACAAATGTCTTGCCAAATTGTCTACCGCCGAACTAGTCCAATTTAGAAAGCAGTTTCGCAACCAATTCGTTTTGTAAGCGGATCAAGAGGCCAACCTTAAATATGGCCATTAAATCGTTTGCGCCGAACCCACATTCGTCTTTTTAATGCGAACTTCCAACGCTAACAAATAAGAAACTCTTATGGGCGCTAACTTATCACGTCTACGGTACGCGTTTCACCTACCTATTCTTCTATTTTTATAAATAAGTAAGAAATGACCAAGTAACTCCCACTTGCGGAAAACGTCCTAATTCGTTTGGTGTTTTTCCTTATTATTTTCTTTATGCTGTTGTCGAGTGTACAAATAGAACTTAATAATATGTTTTTGCTGGCATTATCTCTCTTGAGAGCCGTTTGTTTTAATCATTTTCTTCATGTGTCTTGATGAGGGATAGTTATCTGGAGGCACGGTAGTGTCCCCGCCAAGACGAACCAAGAGAAGCAAGGGCACTACATACCTTTTCTCGAAGCGCTATGACGTTTTATCGAACCCTCAGAACTTGGGTAGATAAACAAAGTTCTCGGGATATGATGTCAATATTGGACTTATTAAACATATAAAGTTTCAATTGCATAGCTCTTATACTTTAGATTTTATTGATATCATAAAAACCCCGATTTTGTCACTGACTCACTCACTGATAGTCATCAAAATTCTTAGGGTACTTCCTGAAGACCTAGAAAGCTGAAATTTGGTAAATAACTAGTATTAGTACAAAAATAATCTAAAACTTTGAACTTTTGCCCCCATCCCCTTAAATCATTTGAAAATGGATATAGGGACACCTTGTTATAAATAATAAAATACATAACTCAGGCTTTTTAGTAAATCACCCTCCACCCTTTAAATTAGGGGTTGGAAGTTTGTATGGGATTTTCCATTCAAACTGAATTTCATGCTAGAGATCTGAAAATTACACAAGTACACAGAATTCTTAATACAAAATTATAATAATAAATTAGAGGACAAAATTGTATATGGGGCTTTTGTCAGGTTTCAGAATATGCGTGGTGTTCACCTTATAAATATTGACTTTAGTAGTATTAAAGCACAACAGTCAGCTACAGTTGAATATAATCGCTTAAGAGCTTCACTAATATTATAAGTATCTCACTAATCTATCGCTCATTTTAAACAGTAAACCAACAAAGAAAAAGGCAAAAATAGAGAGTGGGCTATGAAAAAAAACACCTGTGATGTGCAAGAAATACCCCCCAAAAAAAGAAAGAAAAAAATTAACGAAATAAAAAACATATTATCATACATAAGCAACTTACAAAAAGAAGTGGAATCCCACCACAACCACTTTCATTTAAAATGTTACCAAGACGAGACCGAACTGTCAAAAAGTTATCAGATCTCATGCAGCGCCAAGCTACTAACTCTACAAGCCCTAACTTCACAAACTCTACACCTTAGTCAAAATATGTGGCTTGGCCGTTTCACTACCGTTATATGCCTCGTTACTAGAAGTCGCTACTTGTGGGTTTCACGTATGTCGTATGTGCAACTCCTCGTCGCCATGTTTCGTGACTAGTATATAACAGAAAAGTAATCAACTGTGAATACATTTTTCACCTTACGCCCATGTGACGGTAGCGAAACGGCCAAGCCACAATATTTTGATTAAGGTATAGAGTTTGTAAAGATAGGCGTGTATAGTTAGAAGCTTGGCTCGACATGAGATCTGTTAACTTTTTGACAGTGTGAGCTATATGGTCTCGTCAGGCAGGATATACTTTGTTTATTTGTAAATCGGATCTCCTTGCATTGTGTTTCACAGAAATGCTTGATAGAACATAATATTATAACTCAATTTCAAAGTCACTACAAGCACTATTAACTACTAGTAAAGTCTTCTGCAAAAGTACTACTTTACTTTTAATAAACTCTTTAAGTATCTTTTAATCTTAATTTTCTAACAGACGTTGGCGTCAGCCGACATTCATTAGGAGGTCAAGAAGATATAAATAAACAAACGCCCGTTTATATATTTTAAAACCTTTTACCGACACGCGAGGCTAATGTATACACAAAATAATATCGATATAAACTGTTGACAGGGCACTTTCAACTCGCCTCGACATGAAAGTGCTATGGGTGAAATGTTATGAATGGCATTTGTTGACGTGTGTGTGGTCTAACGAGCAAAGTTCTGGCGTGATTGAAACCGTGGCCTTCCGATAGTCATCACACCCTTTCATTCACCGCAGACCCTCGGGAGAAGATTCCCTACATCCTGTATACCCCGCATATTTGATAAAATGGCTTAATTAAAACTTTGCATAGTTTGGGCCGGACGACGAATAGAGCCTGTTTTACCGCAGCAGATTAGATCCTTTTAATTACGCAGGATTTGAGTTAATTAAGCCGAATGTGGTTTTGTATGATGTAGATATATGTCTCTCGGCACTGAATATGGAAACACGTCTCAACCTTTTCATCAAGAACTTTAATTACATGAAGAGAACAGCTCGGTTTCAGCGAGGAGCACGTATGAATGATTGATGAATGTAACAATTTATAAGTTGTCTGTTTTGTTTTCCTTACTTCGAAGTAAAGTGTATTCATTTCTTTAAGTGCAGCGAGGAACTTTATAAACAACTGGCGTATTTTTTTTTGTTATATAAATAAACGAAACACTGAATACGGTTGAAAATATACGTACGTAGCGTGGCCACAGTTTTGATCGGTGGTGTGGCGCAGTGTTGATAATTCACTCCAAAAAATAGACAAGTTCTAAATCAAACCGAAAACTGAAAACATCTTTCTCAAAAGGAAAGCTACACTAGAAAAATGTGTGGTTCGAGAACTTCTCTCCATAGAATTGAATTTGAAACTTAACAGCCTTGTCTAAATTTAATAAATCATGGAATTTGACTTTGAAATTGACTATGAACCAATTTCTCTGAATTAGTAGACAAGGAATTGGTCCTTTTGACATTCATTTGTTATTAAATCAAAATATCTGTGGACACAGAGCAATTAATAGTACAGTTTTATAGTAAGATTTTAACAGTAACTTACATAAGTTACCTCATTTAAAGTATTGTCGATAGTCAAACATAAATCTCCGAATCTAGAAGCTACGGACCCCTGACTACATCAACTATGTGTGCTTCCTACAATTCCAAGTCGACCATACTTTAGCAAACAAAAGCGAGTATGCTAAACCGATGTGATTACGGCGCAATACGCACGATTCCGTATTCGGCTCATAGTTGACATTGTATGCTGAGAGCGATCGAAGTTTGATTCGATAGCGGAGCAAGCGAGCCAAGCAAGCTGTAAGGTAGCCATCGCACGTTGGTAAAGCAAACTCGCGGGACGTGAGGTACATAAACTTGTAGATCAAGACAGAACCCTCCTAGGACATATTGGTCACGTATTTTCACGAACTGCTTTTATTATCTCTCCGTCGTCGCTTTTAATTTTCTGCCAAAGTTAATCGCCGCTAAGCCGACTAACTGCCGTATTCTTCGTAGTTGGTTTTATGTCTCGCTTAATGACTCGATGTCTCGAACTTCTGGGTGTCAAACTTTATTAAAGGAATTATCAGGAATTCGTGAGTTACGCTCCATACTGCTATATTTTCGTTATTGGAACGAATGTTACGGTCAAAGTAAACTTTTGTGATAAAAATAAATCAAAAAGTCAAAAAAAAAAACATAATGTCATAAAATAAATCATCATGTCAAAATATTAATCACTAGCTTACCCCCGCGGCTTCGCTCCCGTCAAAATTATAGCCTATGTTACTCGGGAATATGTAGCTTTCCATAGGTGAAAGAATTTTTAAAATCGGTACTTTTCCGAATGCACGGTAGAATCAACTTTTATTACTTGTAAATTTTAATTTGTGTTTGACGTTCAAAAGTGCCGTTTATTGGCCTAGTTGTATAAATATATTTGACTTTGGCTTTGACTATAGGAGGACTATCGGCCCCTGCCTGACCACTGTTGAACTAAACGGCTATAAAATGGCAGGGGGTGACATGCACACTCAATTAATAGGCCCCCATAAAGGGTCGCTAGTACTTTAGTGACGTAGCGCCAAGCTTTTAATTTTCAGTAGTTTCGGAGCCTATTCGGTACAAACAAACAAAAAAACCTTTCCTAAAAAAAAAAATACAATGTTAAAGAATTCATAATAATGACAAAGTACTAATATAATTATTAAGATTTTAATTACAATATCAAAATGTATGATTTAAAAATTCATTGACGGAATAAAAACACATTATATATTATCTATTAAGCTTTCAATAGAAAATATTCTGTATAACGACTCCAAACAGATACCAAAAGCAAGATATTCAAGTAAAAATAAGTATCTATATTTAGTTTATTTTTTGCGAAGCCCATTATAACTTGTTGCCTTTACTAATTCTCACCCAATTTAAGTACCAAAGTAATGACGTAAAGGGTGTGTAAGGGCGGTTCCTTTGAGAATAACCGAAACTATTCCCACTTTCTGCTAGATGGCGCTGCGCTCAGAATAAATATTTAATTTCTAATACGGTGTTAAAATATTGGGTTACATTTATTTAGAAAGTATGCTATGACTCTTGGTGGGTGTGTTATTGCTCGGCTCTACTTGCAGTCTGCTGTGTTTTTGCTGAGTTATACATAATACTAGCGGACGTCTGGCGGTTTCACTCGTGTAGTTCCCGTTTCCTTGGGGACACAAGGATAAAAAGTAGCCTATGTCACCCGGGGATAGTGTAGCTTCCCAACGGGGAAAGAATTTTTGAAATCGGTCCAGTAGTTTTAAGTTTATTCGTTACATACAAAAATACACATCTCTCCTCTTTATAATATTATTATTGTAGATACATTAATAAAAGAAAATATATTTACCACCTAATTATTTAAAAGAAAAGTGTTGTACTTGTCTTGTCATTCAGTAAATATTTATTACGGTTGTATGAAAATATCTTATAGTCAGCATAATTACACAGAATTACAATGGCACTTATCAGAAAAGCATGAAAAGCTTAAGATATTTTATGGGTTACGTGTAATTAAATTAAAACTATAGTCACACACACTCACTGCCACACCACAGTCACACACACACAACCACACCATACCACATCTATCTCACACACACACGCACCAACATTCACACATATCTCTCACACACACACACCACATTACGCATTCTTTTATCTTTACGTAGTCCAGCAGATAAATTAGAAATAAAAACCAACCCCACCACGTCTACTTATTTCTAAATAAACATGTTTTCGTCTACGCTTCTACTCGTTATCCTAAGTTTGTAGGATATAAAAATAAACGCTTATTTGTTAAAGTCGTTCGTCTTACTATCTACTTGTGTAGCCGCTTATCTACTATTCCTATTATAATTATAACTTTTTGAAAGATGATGTAATATAGGATATCTAAATTTTTCATAAAATATCGTTAACTTTTTCGCAAACAATAGGTTTAGATAATATGTTCTTCGCGAAAGGATTAATATTAAATGTAAGATCAGAAACGGACAATGGACCAGATTATATTCCTGCTAATATCAATGTCTTTCAGACAACCTTTGGATGGACAAGACAATACTTAGGTCGGTTTCCAAAATGTCAATACTCCAATTTATAGAGGTATATTTATATAAATCCTTTAAATATAGAGAAAGAAACGTCTTCGTCAGTGTCTTGCTTTAAATTCTCTATACTTTTGCATGTATAATAGGGTAGTTGATAAGACAAACTATTTAGTCCGTCAGTTAGATAACCTAAAAATATTGGACACGGATTTTTCTTAAGCAACGTGAACAAAAAAATACGACGATACAGTGTGTCCTCGACGAAATAGTGACAAAGTGTCGTCATATGCCCCCACTACTGAAATTTGATATGCTTTATCTTTGTCAATTTTTATTTATTTGATCAAGTAAAAAATACGGGTCCAATATTATTTGATAATCTCACTGACGGACTAAAGAGAATTATAATTTTTCTACCCAGGAAACATCCCTATTTTAACTGCTTCTGTAACTAGTTATTTCACAGTATTAAATGCGACATCACTAATGAAAGTCCATTTATAATTATCAACCTGACCCTGAATATGTCATCTGGTTGACCACAGTTATGAAATTTATGGAACAATATTAATTATCTGGTCCGACCAACAACTATACTTAGGTAATTACCTATTTCCGCGTCCTCAAATTCTTTCCGTACAAAAAAAATGTTCATGATGTAGATAATGAAAACACAAGGAATTATATAGGAACATAAATATAATAAAATCCACACGTATGTTTGACGAAAGCTTCTGTGTGCAAAACGTCGTCGTTGAGTTTAATACTTTAATATGTTTGTCGTTCGACTTTATAAGGCATTGTTTTGACAGACGACATGAGCTTATACACTGGATTATGTTCTAATAATATTCTGCAAAATCAATCCTCTTATTATGCTTTAGAGAACTTTATTTAATTTTTAACTTAATTTATCATATCGAACAGCGTCAAAAACAATTACTCGCGTAAAAACTTTTGATGAAACCACGAAGACAGTAACCTAATTACGAATAAATTGATAGATAAACTCATTTTCAGCCTTTGTTTCCAAGCTCAAAACATTTTAATCTTAAGTTGAATGTACTTGTTCTTAGTAATTTCGATGCTCTTTGCAAGCGTTATTAGACTCGAACGTATGTAGGTGTCTCCACCAGAATAATGAACCTTACACCTAAGGTCGCACGACACAATGTTAATAAATTTAATGCAAAATATTCTCCACTGAGACATTATACACAGCCATTTGTGACATACTTGTGTACGTGTTTGAATATAAAAAAAAACTCGTTTCCCCTCGCAGCTTTGTCCTCTGTGAATAAACCGGGCGTAATAATAATTATTATTGTGACAGTCTAGTGCTTCGTGTCACAACCAGAGCAATACAACTCCTTGCTTTTCCACTTGATTGCTTTCCTACAATGGTCTGAACAAACAATAATATAACCTCGGGTACCATTGTTAAAGGGAAATATTTTCAGTTACCAGCAGTCCCCGTTGTCCGCAGCTGTACGATGCCATTCGGATTTTTCCTTCCATTAACAGCATTTTTAATGCTTCGCTGAAAACAAGAAATGAATTCGCTCGGTGTCCCAATTTTTTTACGTATAATAATTGCCTCATTCGATATCCGGAACGCTGGAAAGGCAAGCAGAAAAACATCAAATAAACAGAACGGAAGCTGTCATAAAATATATTTATTGTTTTTACAACATCAGATAAATTTACCCTGCAGGCTGTAACTATCCGAATTGCTGAATTACATACGTGTATTGTAACTAATTAAAAAAAAAAAAACGCTACAACTAGGTTTAAACACGTGTTCGAACGAGACGACGTAAATGGCCATCGTAACATGTTCAGGGTTGTAAAATTATACCATAAAATAAATTTAATATAAATCCAGAGTAGAGGCGACACATAAAATTGGAGTAAATCACCGAAAGTCAGGCGCTGGAGACGTTTACAGCCTCCGAGGCTGTTAGTTCAGGAAGTGTGTCGGGATCGCGGGTACCACTCAAACCGCGGCATAACCAGATATTTATGTCGCAACTGCACTTAACGAGTCGCTGTCCTACCATTTTCGTATTTTTAACAGTCGTGTTTTACATTAATAGTTTCGTTTTCAACAGAACTGTGTGTAAACTAGTTAATCTAATTCCAAACGGATAGCCTTGCTATTTGCATTCGCAAATAGCAGCTCATAACTTAAATGATACAGGAATTTCTTCCTGTATCATTTACAAACATACACACCCAGAGCCGGAACAAACATCTGTCGGTCGTACATATATTTGTTCCGTGGGGGAATCGAAACCGTGACACGCAGCGCAGCAGTCAATCACTAAACCACTGTGCCAACCGTGCGCCCCTAAATGCCTGTTATTAAATGTTTTTGTAGTGCATAGATCAATAGCGTATTGCGTAATCTTCTGAAAATTAACATACTTAAAGCTGCAAAAGAGATTTGTAAGTAAGAGATATAGAGATAGGATGGGTTAGGGTGTAGGGGTAGATATGTACGTTTCTCATGTAAGTGAATACCATTGGAATTCTTTTGAGAAATAAAGATTCTTAACCGTTAAAATAACTAGAGTCAGAATTCAAAAAACTACTGCCAGAATATTCAAAACGTATTTTCTGCGCCCTCTTTTAGTAATTACGTCAAATACGTATATTATACAAAAATACAATCAAAGGTGTGCCTAAAAATACAATAACGCAGAATTCCACACACATACGATGAAGCTCTCTTGGCACTCTTAACATTTTTCTCATTACACATTTTTCTCATTACACATGAGAAAAATGTTAAGAGTGCCGACTACTTATCTTAAAGTCCAACAGAATTAAGGAAACGGTAGAACCTGACATCACATTATTAAGAAAGAACGAACGGAGTAAGTACCCACGTGTACACGGAGATGTGTAAGAATAATGATGTTTAAAATAATATTATTATTTATTAGGTATGTGGGTGGCCCTAAGACTAACTAATATAGTTATTTTGTATAACCATAGAAATAACGGTAATTTTTCTTTTCCTATGTCTTTTCTCTTTTCCGGTATTTTCCGGGGTCCCTGCGCTTATTTTGATTCAAATAAATCTCACTAGATGGCGCGATATGCACCGATTTGTTATAGAACTGTGTGTAAAATTAACATTTTCTGGCATTGAACATAAAAATTGTATGTTCTTGTTTAATAAACTCTTCTAAGCACAACATTATGGAATATTGGGCTCTTAATTCACATTTCAAAGATTATTTAAACGGATTATTTAGAATTTTTGGCAATAGATGGTGTGGTTTTAATTTTCTGAGGCATTCCGATTGTTTAAATTTGTATTGTAACATATTTAGGTGCAACGAAACTGAACAAACGTGCCAAAAATACTATAAAACAAATCGTCAAAAATATTCACGAACCGACTAAACCCTTTGAATTACAAGTCGCTGCTAACACCATATATTTATCGCCGTGGAACAGAACCGAACGCGATCGATGTACAAAAAATAATCAGTTTAATCAGACGAAAAATTATAATTACGTCGGCACGGTTTCATTGTATGGGATGAGGCATCTGTATGCTAGTATTATATTATCTGTGCCTATAGTCTCTTCGTAAGAATCGAACAATAAACTGCCTATGTATCGTTCTTCGTTGAGTATCAATAAAAATGTTTGGGTCAATAACCGCTATTGCCGTACTAAAACGCAAAAGCTAGGTATGCACATAATCACCCCCAACAGATTAATTAAGAACACCTCATTTTAATAACAGCGCAACACATAAACGTTTCGAATCATAAAAACAAATGCTATCGACAGACATTTCCGCAGTAGAACACTGTCACCTTCGCACAGTTTGAGCTCGAAGCAACATTGCCGTGTTATTATTTGGGGCGTTTACACCGCTAAGCCAGACATATGGGCCATTTGCCGACAGAATCGTGTGAACCGTTTCACGTTATTCATGGGCGACGCATTAATATCGTTCAAATGTGCACTTACGTCCAAAAATTAAAGTAATACCAATGTTTATTCGTACTTCTGATGAAAAATATAACCATGTCTCTATTCTACTACACATAAAATTTGGGATGGCTGTCTGTCATTCTGAAAATGAGCAGATTTTGATATAGTTTGAAATTTTAATTGGGAAAAGTTACGCAAACTTTAAATGGGATTAGGTCTCATGTAGTTGGGAATATTTCCAAAATGTGGTCAGCTACTGAAAGTTTAATAGAGACCAACTAATATTAAAATTCAACATCGGAATAAAACTAGGTTTTAGTATCATTAGTACAATATATCATACTTATACACATTTAAAAGACTTTATACAGATAAAGTTTTTTTTAACTTTTTTTTATTTACATTTTTTTATTAAACGAAAAAAAATATCGGTAAAGGTATATTTAAACATGTGTTATATATTCTTGAAGTCACCTCTCAAAACCCTTAATTTTGATACCCCCAAGATGGAACTAGAAGAAAAAAAAATTGGGCCTCCACAATATGGCGCCCTAAATCCGCCATCTTTCTATTTCCCAAATTTAATGTAGATAGTGGCAAGGTTAAGACGAACTAAATTGACGTAAGAATCATCCAAATCGGCCAACGCGTCTCTGGAACGCCACATAGGAGGAACAAACATACATACATACATAGACTAATTGTAAAAACGGATGCGAATTATCGCATACACATTATTACTGTATTATTATATTATCGCTGTGCATTAGTACAGCTAGTCACTTGATATTGTAATCGATACTCCTGATGATCTCTTCAATATCAACCAGCGATGAATAACGTCGGAAGTGCCGCTATCGATAAATAGAACAGATTAATGAATATTTATTTGATTATCTTGAGATGATGCGTTGTTAATGTATTTACTCTTTCTTTGGTGACAGTAAATGCAAGAAGTGTATCCAACTGAAAATAACCAATAACTTTTGTTATCCAACAATACACGTAGAAGTTGTTAGCCAAATAAATAGACCTATTTATTTGGGCAACAGTATCCATTTCAAGCGAGATACTTCAACGCAATAAAGAAGCCACTAAAATACGAAAAGCCTCCTTTCATCATTTTATTCGCTAAAATAATTAACTCTACTGCTACTTAAGGTATACTTGTCGCTACGCAAGGTTGCTACCCCACGCATCTTCACTACGCCTCGAGTTTCTGTTTTGCTTCGCGACCCCACCGCACCATACGTCTCTGTTACGTTGCGTACTTTTACTACGCCACGCGTCTCTGCTACGCCGCGCGGCCTTGCTACGCCGAGCGACCCTGCTACACTAAACTCCATAGGTTTAGGTAGTTAAAAAAGGGTAAACAAAAAAAACCACGTGACGCATAGATGCAAAACCTTTTATTTCAAATGTTAAAATTATATTATTTATATTTTGTTGAAAATTAGGTGATTTTTTTCTCAAAATTATGTGCATTCATTTCTGAGTGGTAATCACCATTAACCTTAGTTGTTTGAAATATTAGTTCACCTCCTTCAACAAAACCACTTGATGAACCTGAAACATAGTTTTAAATAACATTCAACAACTAATTAGTGATTATATTTTCTTATAATATGAACATCTTCATCATCTTGTACTTTGACTTAAAATGTTAATTTATTATACATTGACTGCCTCATTGGTCTAGTGGTCGCAAGCGCTACAGCTGAGCATGAAGTTCTCAGTTCGATTCCCAGGTCGGGCAGTGTTATTGGATTTTACTATCTGGAATTTTCAGTAGCAGCCTGGACTCTGGAGTTGTGCCTGGTTAATGGCAATAGGCTTGCCCCCTATTAAATAGGGCTTAAACATAACTGGCAAAATGTGGGTACACCTCTGCCCAACCCTTCGGAGAAACAAGGAGTGATTTATATGATGTTTATCACAAGCTTATTTCTATTAAAGGCTATAAAGTACGTTTAAGTGCGTTTTCCTTGGCCGCTGGGTTTCTTTAGCCCCATAGACAAACCCTGCATGTGAGCCTCTTTACAGCATGTTATTGTAGTGTCTTGCCATGTTGAAGATTTGGTGTTTCCTGCAAAAAACAATATTAATGAGTTTACAAGATATTTACAATGGTAACAGTGTACTATATTTATTTTAAAAACATATTAATGTTGTTATCATACCTTTATTGACCCATGTTGAAGAGCCATGTTTGACCCATGTTTGCAGAGAAGGGAAGATAATATATTGTTTGGATGACCAAACAATATATTATCTTCCCTTCTCTTCTATATTTTCCAATCTCATTTAAATACTTAACATGGCTACTGCAATGTCTGGTTTGTCAATAAGCATACTCTTGCGATTGCGTTTGGAGTATTTAAAGCCTAATTTCTTCATCAACTTACACATTACATCTTTTTTTTATATTTGGTAGACTGTCATCATTATTGACACTTTCCATAACTTGTTTAATAGTTGGCATTTCATTTGCAAAAAAAAAACAATGTGCTTTTCTCCTCACTGCGGCTAAATCTATATCATCGAAACTGTCGATTTTGCTTGGTTTCGTTACCGGTGGAGGAGGAGACTCCACTCTATGCGATATTTTATATTGGTTAATAAGTTATAACCCTGTACACAGTTGGTACAGACATACTAATTATTTCACCAGTTTTTTACACTGTCTGTTTTTGACGGCAAGAGCAGTTACATCTACGTAGAGTAGTTTAAGAATAAATGATAAAGATGAACATACTATAATAAAAGAGGAAACTATCGTGTGATTGAAAATAAATTTAATTTGTTAGAACGTATTTTTAAACAAGAAAGTGTCAACTATAAGAAACCCGTTGAGTATAGGCGTTTATGCTTCGTTTCGGGAATCTGCATCTACGCCTTGAGTCTCCGCTCTGTTGGTATTCTTTTTGCTACTTCCTATGACTCAGTTACGTTGCGTACTTTTACTATGCCGCGCGTCTCTGCTATGCCGTGCGATTCTACTACAAAACGTGACTACACTATGCTACAAGTCCCACATAGTTATATACCTCTGTTATGCCACGCATCGCTCATACACGGTAAACTTACCTGCACCATTTAACATGACGAAAGTTCTTACTAGGTACATCGTGCATTGTTGCTATGCCAGACACCTCTATATTACACCAAACTTTACACCAATCAATCATTTTTACTTTAGTAATATTTTTACCCGACTGCCGAAGGAGGGTAATGAGTTTATCAGTCTATCTATGAATGTATGTTTGTTCCTATGTGGCTTTCTAGAGACCAAACGCGTATGCCGATTTGGATCATTCTTACGTCAATTTATTCGTCTTAACCTTGCGAGTGTCACTGGCTCCATTAAAATTGGAATTTGCGCGCCATATTGTGGGGACTCAATATTTTTTCTCGCATCGTGTTAGGTATCAAAATAAAGAGAATCAAACCGTTGATGTTGGAAAAATACATGTTATAATATAACACATTGAATAGTGTCGCAAATATATGGCAAATGGCAAATTTAAAGAAAATACAAATTTTTAATAAAATACTTTTTTCCCTACCTTAAGTATCTCTATATTAAACCTTAAGTAACTATTTTCTATTGTTGGCTGTCAGCAGATTGGTTTTGAGTTGGATACTATTATTTATTTATTATATACTTTATTGTACACAACTTAAATAATTACAGGACAAACATTTATAAAGATAAGTGTACAATGGGCGGTCTTATCTTACAGGGCAATCTCTTACAGACAACATTTGGATGGACTGAACGAGAGGAGATAGACTGTCAGTTTACAACAACTATATTAAATAAATATTACTTAGATATTACATAAAATACATATACAAAAAAAAGACGTGTGTCACTCGGGGACTGCCGCGGTAAAGCTATTGCATAGCATTAATTCTAGATCCAGTCCTGGAAAATGCGTCAAAAAAATTAAAAACGTTAAAAACTCGAAAACGTAGCGAGCCAAACCCGCATTTCTTTACGATTAATAAAACTCTAAAAAAAAAACAAAAATACCCTTATTCACATTGAAATAAGGTCGTTTTTCTTTGACAAGCAAAAGTGACCCTTATTCTCATTAACATAAGGTCCACATTGATCACCATTGTCACAGAAACAGCTCAGAGAGACCGATAAAAGGCAAAAAAATTACGACCAACAAAAATTTTAAAACTCTCATATCTCAGAAACGGTTGGAGTTAGCGCATTTCTGACAAAAAATTTGCCCCCTGCCCTCGCTACTTCATCCAGGAGAACAAGATAGGATTTACCACCCCCCCCCTCCCCCTTAACCGTTTACCTCCCCCCGCAAAAAAATTTTTCATTCTAAAAATACCAACACGGAAATCGAAAACACGTGCAACAAACCTGTTCTTCTCAGAACTATGATCCACGGTCCTTATCAAGGCCGAAATATAACAAAAGAGTCACCTCTAAGGGCATCCAACACCGGCTTTCGAAGCCCGCCCTCACTATCACCTCAATTAACATCGAAGGGTTCTCTGAAAACAAGTCTCAGTTGCTCTCTCAACTTTGTCAGAATATAGACTGTGACATTCTCTGTGTCCAGGAAAAGCATCGTGGTACCGAACATCTAAGGCCACACATCCCCGGAATGAATCTTGCTCTGGAGATACCCCACACACAATACGGAAGCGCTATTTTTGTCAAACCCTGCGTAACTATTCTGTCTGCAACCTGGAGTAATGAAAATTGCACGGAAATCCTAACAGTGGATCTGGGTACTTGCTCAATCACATCAGTTTATAAGCCGCCTAACCAACCTTTTCAGTTCCATAAACCACCTAACTTTGACATCCAACAGACTAAAGTAGTTGTTGGTGATTTCAATAGTCATAGTATATCCTGGGGGTACCGCGATACTAACGCAGACGGCAATTTAGTCGAGGAGTGGGCTGATGCATCAGAACTATCCCTCATACACGATGCCAAACTACCTGCATCTTTTAATAGTCGACGCTGGAAACGTGGCTACAACCCAGATTTGGTTTTCGTCAGCACTAACATAAACTCTTTGTGTTCAAAACTCGTCCTCCAACCAATCCCAAACACACAGCACAGGCCCATCACGTGTGAGATTAGAGCGGCAATTAAGCCCCGACAGGTCCCCTATAAAGCACGCTTTAACTTCTCGAAGGCAAACTGGGAAAAATTCTCTAACGATGTCGATGCAAATTTGCGCGACACAGAACCTAAACCTTCTAACTATGAACAGTTTGTGGATACCATATGGACTGTGTCGCGTCAATGCATACCAAGAGGCTGCCGCACTTCATACATATCCGGCCTTACTCCAGAATCTTTAGATCTTCTTAAGACCTACGAGGACCTCTACGAGAATGACCCCTTTACCGAGGATACAATTGCTGCTGGGGATGCGTTGGTGTTCATGGTAGGTGAATCCCGTAAACAAAAATGGATCACTACAGTAGCAGACACCGACATGACCCACAACAGTAAGAAGGCCTGGTCCACAATACATAAACTTACTGGTGACCCGCCGGAACCTGTCAACCAGGGCTTCGTCACGGCCAACAAAATAGCCCAACAGTTGCTACTCAACGGGAAACCTCCCCATAAACTCCCAAGAGCCAAAAGGTCTGTTAATGCCCCTGAAAGTTCAAATGAAATCAGCAAGTCTTTTACTCTGACAGACATCATTCAGGCCATCAAGGCGTTAAAAAATGGCAAGGCGGCTGGTGTCGATGATATAACTGTTGATCAGATAAAACATCTTGGACCTTTAGCTGTATCGTGGCTCTTGGCACTCTTTAATAACTGCATGGCTTCTGCACACATTCCCAAATTATGGAGGAAGACCAAAGTCATTGCACTACCAAAACCAGGTAAGCCCTCCGACGACCCCAAAAGCTACCGGCCCATTTCTCTATTATGCCACACATATAAGCTATTTGAAAGACTTTTATTAAACCGCCTCACAGCAGAAATTGACTCGGCTCTAATCCCTGAACAGGCAGGATTTAGACCTGGTAAGTCTTGCTCTAGCCAGGTTCTCCGACTGACAGAATATATTGAGGATGGGTTCGAAGCTAATAGAGTCTCTGGTGTCGTACTCGTTGATCTTTCGGCAGCTTACGACACCATTAATATCAAAAGACTGCTCGGGAAGGTCAGGAGCCTTACTAAGGACCAGGGTTTTGTACGCATACTGAGTGAGCTCCTGCACAACCGCCGTTTCCAGGTGTGCTTTCAGTCCACCAAGAGTAGATGGCGAAGGCAAAAAAACGGTCTCTCTCAGGGCAGTGTGTTGGCGCCGACGCTTTTTAACATCTACACGAACGACCAGCCCAACACCCAACACACGGAGCGGTTTCTTTATGCGGATGACTTGGCCTTAGCAACGCAAGCAGCAACTTTCGAAGCCGTGGAGCACACACTGACAATCGCACTCAACTTACTGGGAGAATACTATGACCGCAATGCTCAACGGCCCAACCCATCCAAGACTCAGTCGTGCGCATTCCACCTTCGCAACTTGCATGCAAATCGGACACTCGCCATCTCGTGGCGAGGAACTAGGGTCGAACACTGCTCGAACCCCAAATACCTGGGTGTGACGTTGGATAGGGCTTTAACATATAAGTCACACTGCTACGTAACAAAGCAGAAGGTCGGGAACCGTAATAGCTTGCTCCGTCGCCTTATTTCCACCAACTGGGGAGCGGCACCCGATGTTCTCCGCACAACTGGTATGTCTCTATGCTTCTCTGCTGGTGAGTTTGCGTGCCCAGTGTGGCACCGATCCACTCACGCCAAGCAAGTAGACATTGCCCTAAATGAGACGTGTCGGATAATATCGGGCTGCTTAAAACCAACTCCACTTAATAAGCTCTACCCACTAGCAGGTATAGCACCACCTTCCGTACGAAGGGATGTCATGTCGCATGCGCGTTGGAAAAAAAGCACCAGGAATCCGATTCCCGACATCCCCTCTACGACTATTCACCAACTGCGGGTAGACTGAAAAGTCGAAGGAGTTTCCTGCGAACTACACAGGCAATCCAGGACAGGCCGCCTGAGGAAAGGAGAAAGTTGTGGGTGGAGAAGTGTCCACCACCCCATGACTTTGTTGAGCCCAAGGAGCATCTGCCGCTTGGTCATGACTTGCAGTGGCCTGTATGGAAGGCATTGAATCGGCTACGTACCCAAGTAGGCCGCTGCAAATATAATTTGGAAAAATGGGGGATTATAGATTCGTCCAACACCCGGTGCAAGTGTGGTGCCCCTGTACAGACTATGTCCCACTTGCTGGAGTGTCCTGGCTGTCCATTCACTTGCACCCTGGAAGACCTGTACGGTGCTTCTGACGCTGCAATAAGCGTGGCCACCTACTGGGCCCAGACAATCTAATTAAATGTGCCATCGAAACGAAGAGAAGAAGAAGACAAGAACGGCTAAACGGATCTGGATGGAATTTGGCCCAGATATAGATTATCGTCTTGATTAGCACATAAGCTACTTTTGATCCCGGTATAATGTTCCCTTGGGATTATAAAACACTTTTCACGCGGGCGAAGCCGCTGGCAGAAGCTAGTCTTAAAATAATTAAGCAGCTTAATATACTTACAAAAGTAAGCGAGGTCTAAGCAGTAAATATTTTTGCCCATTCCCTCCGGTGCGAGGCAAACCGCTGGCAAAAGTTAGTGATCTATAAATCATAAGTGTGTGGACCTCAGTACAATTTATGTATAAGGCCCATTGGGTGGCTTAGTACTGTTTGATTGATAGTGTGAAGAAGGCCTTATTTGAGAGCTCGCATCCGTCACATAATGACTCCCACACCTTACACGTGTGTGCCGTGTGGTGTGTCATTAGAACAATATCCAATTAACATAACACAAAACATCATCATGCCTGTATTTCAAGAAAGGTTAGGCAGAGGTACACCCAAATTTCGCTAGTTATGTTTAAGTTAATTTGATAGAGTCGTTTCAGAGCCATAGGTCATAATTGGTAACACACACTAGCCATAGACTTTCGTCTTGAGACACTGTGGTAAGTTGGACAAGAAGATACCGCGCAACTTCCCGAACGCCGCCCAGCCGAGTCGGATTCGACGGTTGACCTCTTTCTCGAAGTTGGCCCTACCCAAATGGATCGTTTGTTCCAGGTAGACATAGTCGTCCACAATTCCGAGTGTAGAGTCTCCGATCTTGATAGGAGTGGGCTTTCAACACTATCTTGGTTTTTTTCATGTTTATTTTAAGACCCACTCTTTCGGAAGCTCTACTGAGGTCATCGAGCATTGTACTGAGGTCCTCTATGGTCGCTCACAATGGGCCTCATCAGAAATCTTACAGTCAACCAAAGGGCTTTTGGCTGATATGATGATGATGATGAATATAGTTGTTGCCATTAATCGGGCACAAATCCAGACTCCAAAGGCTCTATTAGACAATTGCCATTCAACGTCGACGATGGCGGCGATCGAAATGCCAAAATATAAGGGAGTCATCACGTGACATTTCGATAGCATTTGACATCCTCATACTTTTTTGTCATTCATCCAATCGCTATCGTCACGCTTTCGTTGTTAGAATGTTGCTTGTCTAGGGCATCAGGCTGCTACTGAGAAGTCTGTTGGTCAAAACTATTCGGGGAGAAACCGAAATAAATATGTACCTAATTAATAACCGTACAACATAAATTATCACGTAATAAATCTTTGTACGTAGTTTTGGATTAATCAAAAAAATAAAATTTATTTGTGACTTCCCCAGGGTACCCAAAGTACCCTGGGGAAATAAATTCTGACTTCAAATCTAGTAAAACCGTGTTTGCCTTTGTATCAGGCATCTACACTCTGCAGATACTGTATTTTATTTAGTACTGAACTTCCCCCTTCTTTACATACTTCAAAAGTTCTGCCAAGTAACGAAAAAAATAAAATATATTATCTGTACCTCCAAGGCCAAATAAGTTTGGTAGCGCGCGAGAATTTGGGGCTGCAGCCATTGAAATGCAACAGCTGGTAATTAATCAATATCAATTTAAAAACTCGTTAAACACGTCAGTACAAAATTGGAAGCTTTATAATATTGGAAAAAGTGCTATAAACTTGCCTTATGTTTGTTCGTGTTGAATGTATGTTATGGAGTTAGATGGCATTTTATAAATCAAAAAATTTCGCAACAAAAAATAAAATAGAAACCAAAAAAAAACTCAAATGTTGAGTTCCCGTCGAGAATATGGTATGTTTAACAGCTACGGCAAAGTTTTTAGGCTTAAGAAACTCTGAGAAACGTGTGAAGTAAATTATTAATTTACCTTAAAATCACAAACAAATATCTGAGATAAAAAGTGACGCATGTACACGAAAATCTTTTTACAGCAGAATACATATCGTGCACACATTAATTCACAAACACCCTAAGCTGGGGCAATGAACTGGCTGTGATATAAATAGAACCCATTATTTTCATAATTAACGAAATAAATATTTTGAATCTCATGTTTTCGTCCGAAGGTGTCAAGCTATATGATCTTGCCCCTTGACCTTCATCGCCTGCCTTATTACAACATTAACAATGACATCACTACAAAAGGCTCTCAATCTTATACGACGTAAAATATATTTTAGTTATCAGACACGATATTAAACAATAGATAGAAGATATTTCTTTGTTCGTGACTCAAAGAGAAGTGTTTGCGTATATTATGTATTGAATAAATAAAGGCGACAGTGCATGACTCTAAACGAATTCGGTATTCAGTAATAAAAAATCGCTCGCTCAGGTTCCTTTACAGATATCCTTTTTTGTGAATGAAAATCGATAACCAAAAGGAATTTCCATCAACAAAACACCACTTGGAGTGTGTATAGAAAAATCTTTTCTAATAATTTTCAATTCTCACGCCTTCCGTTTATCCAATGAAAGAATCCGCGAGCTCGTTTAATTGAATTTTTTCACTTTGACAGATATTGATCGTCGGCAGTTTCAATACCTTTCTGTTTTATTCCACAAATACTTAGAAGCAGTATAATAAATCACTGAAAGTGAAAGCTGCTTTTTAAGCCTTTGAAAGTCTATAAATCATATTATAATAAATGAGGAGACTCTGAACTATTCATATTTTAATTTTTTATATACTAGAGAGAGTTTTGGCGATCCATTATTGAAATCAGTGCAGTAAACCGTGAAGCCATTAAGTGACGGCCGAGTTAGGTATGAAAGTAAATTTATGTTAATATTGTGAATATTTGGACTTACTTTTTTGAAGTTCGTTTAGAATTTCGGTTTTCTGGATCAGTGAATATTTACCGAAACTGGTTTTTGATGAGTTCATTAAAATTCAGTTTTAAAAGTTTACTTATATTCAGACTAGATTTACGTATGATAATTTTTTGTTGGATAAGTTAGTTTAGTAAAGGAGTTCATTACTTGACACTATAGCTTCTATTGTTCAGGGTTAAATCTCGGAGTCAAGCAAATTGTGATTAGGGCTTTATGCATGCCCGAGTGGCCCGAGATAGAAACTGCCGATAAATAGCGATAAGCGTGGCTCTATGGCTTTGAGACCTAATATTGCCATTGGCGAACAAAGGCTGATCAGAAGAGCATATTGTGTGCCTGTACCCTGTTTGCTGATACACCAATTGTTATTTTAGCTCGCAAGGTTAGCGTATCGACTAGCGTCCATACCCTAGATTTACCGTAAATTTTATAAAATGTACGGTATCTGAGAAGAAAGGCCGATACAAACTCAGAGGTCACAGTCTGTTTTAAAGTCCAGACAAAATCTTGGTTAGATCATGTGAATACCATGTAGACTGATGTATGAAATGGTCTTTTGAGAAAAGAACCAGCCAGACCTATCCAGTCAGTGCATTTGGCAATAACCAAGCAATTGAACTCAGAATTTAAGGAGCTCAACGATTCAACGAACAATACCAAAGAAAGGACATTCGGTTAGGCCGCATTAACTACTCAAACTAACTATGATAAATCAAAAACAAAAAAAAAAGAATAACAAAATTCACGGTGCAAAATATAAAAATCTAAATTAATTTTAATTTAATTTATTTATTGACATGACATGTGATTGTTCCCAAGGGTTGAATTACCATGACCCGTGGATTAAAAAGCAGGAAAGAAAGCTGATTTTTTATCGTTTTCATTTCGGAAAGTATGCTGTGGAACTGCAAGATCTAATTCCGCCAAGTCTATATCATCATCGGACAACAAGACGTACTGCGATGCGCCATCGGTACATGGTGGACATCCCACCCATACGCACTAAATGTTTTGGAAATACTTTCATTATGCGTACAGCTAAGGAATGAAATTCCCTGCCGGATTCTGTATTGCCCGATAGATACAATCTCGGGGTCTTTAAGTCAAGAGTGAATAGGTTATTTCTAGGCCAGCGTGGTACACCTTCGACCACATCATCACTTACCATCAGGTGAGATAAGTGGTCAAGTGCAAGCCTTTCTACAATAAAAAAAGCTGGAAGTCATGGAGTGAGGCCTCTTTGGTCAGCAGTGGGATGGCGGAGCCTAACACTGTAACTTTTAGTTAATTGTTAGAATATAGCAGTTTTAAGCGACGAAACGGCGAATGTTATATTTTTTATTTTGCTAATAACATAACTTTTGCTAAATCAGAGCATACTGTGGTTTATGTTTTACTGTGGTATCATTATGAATATTACGGTCTCATGATTTTAGGGACCGTGCACGTTATACACGAAATCGAGATAAATCTTAAAAAAGCACTAGATCATTCACACACAATTCTCATATTTATCTAATAGATGGCCTCGACAAAGATTGTTAAAAAATAAAAAAATGACAAACATTTCTTACAATTTGGCATTGTAACAATCACTGTCACTAAATGTGAATACTTATGTATTCCGTAATATTCTCTTTTATTTGAATATGTCTGTATGTGTGAGCAATTATAATCTTGTAAATATTTCAAACCTACATTTTTTCATCTTTTTTCCAGCTGCATCTTCCGCGAAAATCGAATACTTGTTAGCTCGTGTATGAAATGAGTGGACTGTATTTTTAGGCGAAATGATTTAATGCCATTATAATTACAAATAACTGTTCCGGATAAAACAATAGTATAGGTTTAAGAGAGAGGTGTCGACTGTCGCGGTGCATGGAGTCCGTGGTAGCGAGTGTTCAACTTCGCCGAGCCGCGCCGCGTCGCCCCGATGCCGTGTGAGTCACGTAGATGTGTGTAGCGTAGACGGCGCGCTCCGGCCGTAGAATTTTGGGTAGAATTACCAACACTACTCAACAAAAGAATTTAAAAAAATAAAAAAATCCTCGGCGCATTTTTATTTTATGCTATACTAGCACTCCGCCCGCGACTTCGTTCGCATGATTTCGTATTTTATTCAACTAAATTATGTGCAGTTAGTGAAGGCGAACAAAAATAAGCTATTGTTAAAACAAAATAATAAATGGGATAGATAAGGAATCGTAGATATCTACGGTTCAAGTTATGATTTAGAGGACATATAACCTCCTTCTTTTTGGAAAGTCGGTTAAAAATTTTATTCCTTGGGCAATAATAAATTGCCATCATTAGTTTTTCAGAATTACCCCCAGAAGATGTTTTAGGTGTGTCGACGGTTTTTTGAAGAATCTTACGGCACTAAGACGACCACTTCCTCGATTTGGAACTACAGACACAGTGTTGTTTGACGGAGATATCGGCGAACATACACAAAAAACAATTAAGTGCCAAAAGGCAAATTGCCTATTAGGTACACCTAAAAAGTGAAAAACACTACAAACACTACCGACACTGAAATCCAACTAAAAACACTACAAAGTGAAAAATAACTTTCTTTTTCGAAGTCGGTGTCCATAACGAAAAAAAATTGTACCTACCAAAGACACCGACTTCGAAAAAGAAATTTATTTTTCACTTTGTAGTGTTTTTAGTTGGAAATCTTTATTTTTTTTTCTAAAAATGTTTTTATACAAATAAATGTCTCTTTAAAGGTTGAATTTCCAAAAATCCCTCCTTAGTGCTCCCCTACATCATAAAAAGAAGCTATGTGCAATAAAATACTTCAAAAATCTTGAACATCCTCTAAATGGTATTTTGGGAATAGTTCCGAAAAACTAATAACAACCTACATTTTTTATTAAGGTTAGTATTTGTGCCAAATTTCAAGTTTATTAACCCAAGATCTTCAACACCCCCCTAATCATCTTTAAGGGGTAGTTTCGAAAAACTAATAATGATATCCTTTATTATTTACTTAGGTTAGTATTTGTCCCAAGTTTCAAGTTAATTCATCCAAGAAATGAGATTTTCCAAACAAACTTTAACATCCCTTAAATCGTCTTTTGGGGGTAGTTCCGAAAAATTAACGTTACCTTTATTATTTTGCCCAAGGAATTAGAATTCATTCCAAAAAATACCTCTCGTTTGCTTTCCTACATCAAAAAAAGAAGCCTTGTGCAATAAAATTCTAGTAGTAAAGGTTGTCATTACAAGTTTTTCAAAACTACTCCGTTTTGAAAAACTTGTAATGACAACCTTTACTTTAAAAACAATAAGAAAATATAAAATATCAGCTGTTAGTATTTATGCCAAGTTTCAAATATATAAGCCTAGCAAATTGCCACCTTTAACCTCCATTAGGGGTAGAATTTCCGGAAATCAATAAACTCGTTACTTTTTTTATTAATCAAGAGCGTAAACCACCTATTTTAGATATTTTACCTTCCAAACCGAATAAATTTCATATAAAGTTTCAACCCCTATTTTATCCCCATAGGGGTAGAATTTCCAAAAAATAATAAATACATAATTGTTTTTTAACTACCTAGAGATTAAATCTAAAATTTCACGTGTCCGGCTTTCAAACTATAGAAATTACATACAAAATTTTAACCCCTTATTTATCCCCGTCAGGGGTGGCATTTCCGGAAATAATTAAACTCATTGTTTTTTTTTTAATCAGCAGCATAAACCTACAATTTTAAATGTTTTACCTTCCAAACCGAAGAAATTTCGTATAAAGTTTCAACCCCTATTTTATCCCCATAGGGGTAGAATTTCCAAAAACGAATATATACATAATTTGAAAGAAAGAAAGAAAAAAAGAAAAATATTTATTTGTGATCCGCACAGGAGACACGAGATAAGCAACACAAACAATAATAAAAAAATAAAATAAATGACCCCGTGCGAGACCAAAAAGGCTCCTATCTCAGCATGTGCAACGATATTAAAAAGAAAATAACGCTGTGCTGATATTCTGATAGGGCCCACTGTTGATGCCACGGACACATTCACGGAAACGGAACATACAATATTTAAAGCAATAAAATAGAATAAGATAAATAATAACAAAATAGTATAAACACAGAAGGTGAGTCACAGTATGTATGTGTATAACGTAGACAAATATATGAATAAAACACAATAAATATACGACCAAAATCCTGACGGCTCAATGATCATTTGTCGAAACCGTAGACAAAAGACAGAGCGCGCCAATCTCTATCTGTGGTCAGCGTCGGCTGTCAAAATAAAAAACGAAATAATGGTGAAAAGATTACTATTATGTAAGACATTTCTGTAAATAAACAAAGTGAAAAGGTTGCTAGTATTCGATAAAACAGAGTTGTGTAAATATTACTGTGTGGTGTAGTGTTCGCCAGAGTGTTTAAAAATTTGTTTTATCTACCTAGAGATTAAATCTAAAATTTCACTTTCAAACTATGGAAATTACATACAAACTTTCAACCCCCTTTTTAACCCCTTAGGGGTCAAATTTCCAAAAACTAATAAATACATTACTTCTTTTTATCAACCAAGAGCGTAAATCTAAAATTTCACGTGTCCGTCTTACAAACCGTAGAAATTACATACAAACTTTCAACCCCCTTTTTACCCCCTAAGGGTTGGAATTTTCAAAAACCAATAAATACATTAATTGCTTTTATCAACCAAGAGCGTAATGTAAAACTTCATGTGCCCAATTTACAAACTGTTAAAACTTCATACAAACTTTCAACTCCCTTTTTACCCCCTTGGGGGTTGATTTTCAAAAAACTAATAAATAAATTAATTCTTTTTATCAAGCAAGAGCGTAAATCTAAAATTTCAGGTGCCCAACTTACAAACTGTAGAAATTACATACAAACTTTCAACCCCCTTTTTACCCCCCCTTAGGGGACGAATTACCAAAAACCAATAAATATATTAATTTTTTTTATGAACCAAAAGCGTGAATCTAAAATTTCACGTGCCCAACTTACAAACTGTAGAAATTACATACAAACTTTCAACCCTCTTTTTACCCCATTAGGGGTGGAATTTTCAAAAACCAATGAATACATTATTTCTTTTTATCAACTAAGAACGTATATGTAAAATTTCAAGTGTCCAATTTACAAACTGTAAAAATTTCAAACAAACTTTCAACCCCCTTTTTACCCCCTTGGGGGTCGAATTTCCAAAAACTAATAAATATATTACTTCTTTTTATCAACCAAGAGCGTAAATCTAAAATTTCACGTGTCCGTCTTACAAACTGTAGAAATTACATACAAACTTTCAACCCCCTTTTTACCCCCTAAGGGTTGGAATTTTCAAAAACCAATAAATACATTAATTGCTTTTATCAACCAAGAGCGTAATGTAAAACTTCATGTGCCCAATTTGCAAACTTCATACAAACTTTCAACCCACTTTTTACCCCCTTAGGGGTCGAATATCCAAAAACTAATAAATACATTAATTCTTTTTATCAAGCAAGAGCGTAAATCTATAATTTCATTTGCCCAACTTATAAACTGTTGAAATTGCATACAAACTTTCAACTCCCTTTTTACCCCCTTAGGGGACGAATTACCAAAAACCAATAAATATATTAATTTTTTTATGAACCCGAAGCGTAAATCTAAAATTTCACTTGTCCAACTTAAAAACTGAAGAAATTACATACAAACTTTCAACCCTCTTTTTAGCCCCTTAGGGGTGTAATTTCCATAAACCAACAAATACATTAATTCTTTTTATGAAACAAAAGCGTAAATCTAAAATATCACGTGTCCAACTTACAAACTGTAAAAATTTCATACAAACTTTCTACCCCCTTTTTACCCCCTTACTGGTCGAATTTCCAAAAACCAATATATGAATTAATTTTTTTTTATCAACCTAGAGCGTAATTCTAAAATTTCAAATGTTCATCTTACAAATTGTAGAAATTACATCCAAACTTTCAACCCCCTTTTTACCCTCTTAGGGTTGGAATTTAGAAAAACCAATAAAGACATTAATTATTTTTATCAACCAAGAGCGTAATGTAAAATTTCATGTGTCCAATTTGCAAACTTCATACAAACTTTCAACCCCCTTTTTACCCCCTTAGGGGTCGAATATCCAAAAACAAATAAATACATTAATTCTTTTTATCAACCAAGAGCGTAAATCTAAAATTTCACGTGCCCAACTTACAAACTGTAGAAATTACATACAAACTTTCAACCCCCTTTTTACCCCCTTTGGGGTGGAATTTCCAAAAATCCTTTCTTAGTGCTCACTTACGCGACATGAGCAACCTTTCTGCCAAATTTCATTCTTCTAGGCCTAGCGGTTTAGGCTGTGCGTTGATCGATCAGTCAATCAGTCAGTCAGTCAGTCAGTCAGTCAGTTTCTTCTTTTATATATATAGATAATTTATCTAGTAGTAAACACGCTTCGATCGACATCTTACGAAAACACCCGATTCATACAGTAAAATGCCCTTAACTTTAGAACGGCTGAACCGATTTTCGTCAAACATAGCTAAGAACACTCTCGATAAAGCCAACTTTCAAAAAAACGGATTTTAAATCGGTTCATCCGTTTAGGAGCTATGATGCCACAAACAGATACATAAACAAACAGGTACACACGTCAAACTTATAACACCCCTCTTTTTCCGTCGGGGGTTAAAAACGAAAAGTCACCGAGTCAGTGAGTCAGCGACATCTTGTTATAGTGTGCATTCTCTCCAACTTGGTATCCTTGTCACAGCTGGCCGGAACCACTCAAAATAATTACAATCTCACAAAAATGTCACAAGCTCGGCTTCCAACAACAAAGTAGAGCTGAATAAGTGATGAAGCGAACCAATGATATTTATGATTGATGAGTCTAAGTCGTACACTGCGCAGCCGGCTGGGACGCGAATGAAAAAATGTTAATTGAATTATAAATGTTAATTTTGAATTAGATTGGTTTTCAGCCACGTTTTCAGCACACAAGAGGTGGCGAATAATTAATTCGAGTAAGGGACGTGATTTTTTCGAAATTAAATTAGGCAACAAACGTATTTGTTTCATAATTTAATTTCCAAAAAAAGGCTGTGGTTTTGAAAGTCTTTCAGCTAAGCTGCGGACGGACAGTCAGACGGAGATGGCGACACTATAAGGGTTCCTTGTTGACTACGGAATCCTAAATATTAAAGATACATTTTTGTAATCATTGTTCAGACTAAAAATAAATACATACAAAAACATGAACAGACGTGAAATCTCAGTAAAATGTTTGCAAAAACGGGACAATTATTTTGATTAAAAATATGTCATGTTAATATAACACAGATTTTTAGTCCCGCTAAGCTTAATGTTATCCGAGAGGTACTTATTTAGAGAAACGACGTTACGATTCAGCTTAGCGTCTTCTGCAATCCGCTTTATAGACAACAGACAAGATTTTTTTTAAACAACGCTTCTGGCAAAGTTTGAATAAGACGAAGGCCCTATTTTTGGAATACGCAATTATAAATTCCGTATAATTCTTTGAGGAAGGCCCTCGTTAAAACCAAGTTACAGAATTCTTCTCACAACTCCAAGTTGTTTCAAGTAAATCACAAAGAGATATGAATAGCTGTAGGTAAATATACTCATGTCGACTTCTCAACGGAACTCGAAGTAAGAGCTACCAAAGTGAAACTCTAAGAGTTTGGCTCACTTTATTGTAGCTGGGTAGCGGGTGTCGGTACCATGTGTCACGTTCACAGCCCGCCAATTTGTCTGTCATTTGCCAAATCCGAACGCGCCTTGAATGTAGACCGAATATCTACTAAATAAGTATTCAGTGTTGCCACATACCTACTATAATTTCACATACATTAGATTATACCTCATGTCAACATAGGCAATTTTTACTAGGCACCTACTGACATCGCTCGTACTACGTACCTATATATATTTTCTTTTGCAAGACATGTAAATCTACTGATTTGTATTCACACGTTGGTGTCACAGAAAATTGAGTTTTTTTTATAATGAAATAAGAAAAAATCAAGATAAAGTCACGCACATGGGAGGCTTATTAAATCAAAATATGCATAAATTTCGTATTCATGTCAATATCAAAGGTGAGTTAAGGCAATTTGCATTTGTATTGAACAAAAATATGTGTTGTGTTATTGAAATTTTCGTGCTAACTTAATTTCAATGTAATTAGAGAAGTAAAGTGAATGGATGTGTTAAAATTATTATTGTACGATTAGTATCCTCGTAAAGTTAAAGTTGATATTCGGGTTATTGGACGATTCGCACGAATTTAACTCGCCCGAAACGTGCGAAATGACGCCTTTTAAAAATATTAATTTTACTGTGGCGATTCGCCCGAAGTGAATTTATCGGTGTGCGAATCGACCACTCCAAAATTATGTAGTAGGCACACACATTGTATTTTATGCAATACCGTTAAGATAAGTATGTAGAAGTATTAAGGGTTGAATATTGGTGTTGATATAAAATGAGACACTAATTAATAAAAATGTTTTTCGCACTTTTCGGGCGAGTTAAATTCGTGCGAATCGTCCAATAACCCGATATTCTTGGCTCTATTCTAAGAAATAGGAACCTTCTTATTAGTAAGATAATTTCATTAATCTCAAACATTCTATCATGCTGGTTGGTCTCGTAGTGGTGGTACAGGGTAGGTACAGATCATTTCTTGTACGATTAGTATTAGTATTAGTTTGTAAGCAAGCGAACGGTAACAAGTAGACTCTAATCAATTAAATAAGGCTTTTAACATTTAAAAAAATCACAAAGAATGCCTAATTTAAATAAAAATGAACGCGTATTTTTCGTTTAAGTAAAATTTATAGTTAGCAAAGTTAAAGACCACAATTAGACAAAGTTTTCGTTTAAAAAGGTTTCAGTATTTTATAGTCTAATAAAAATAGCTTGTAGCTCCTCTGTAGGGCACTTAGCATACCAAATAGGTAACAAATTTGTAAACTTAACTAATTAGGCGCTTGCTGGACTGAGTTTCATGTTTGCTGTGAACATCGTAAACTTCTTCTAACTTCCTAATTTGGAACGGCCGTAATCATTGTTTATCTGAATCATTTATAAACTTTGCACCCCTTAGAGAAAAGTGGTAATTAAAAACGTGATATTGTGGGTTGTGCCCCTTTTTATATGACCAATAAACTAGATTAAAGATATTTTTACTGCTGTACTGGCAATATATTAAAATATTTTATTTCTTTTTTATTCGGTATTTGAGTCAGTAAAATGAAAGTGGGTGTTAAAGTTAAACACAGTTTTACTGTGTGCATTATTAAATTATGTTATTATGGTAATTTGGTACTAAGCATACAAATTAATAAACAACTAGCTACTGCCCGCGGCTTCGACCGCGTAAAAAATGTTTTATCATCCAAAGGTAATACAAACTATCATTTGTCCTTCCCAGGGTCTCAAACTTCCTCCTTTGCAAATTCATATAAATCGGCTCAGTAGATCCAGAGATTACCCCCTACAACCTCACAAACTCTCAAACTTTACCTCTTTATCATCATCATCATATGCCTAGCCTTTTCCCAACTATGTTGGGGTCGGTTTCCAGTCTTACCGGTTTCAGCTAAGTACCAGTGTTTTACATGGAGCTACTGCCTATCTGACTTCCACAACCCAGTATCTGGGTAACACGGTACCCCTTGGCAAGACTGGTGTCAAGCTTCTGACTACCCGTAACGACTGTCAAAGATCTTCAAATGACAACCGGGACCAACGGCTTAACGTGTATATATATTAGTATGGATATAGATAACCTTCGTCTATAATACCAAAACCTACAATTATATCTTCATAGGAAACCCTTCGGCCAAGTGGTTTATATTAGAATTATAACGCAGAATAACATCTTAAATATAAATGGGTCAACAAGACATGCCTAGGTACTGTCAGTTTCCATTACTCCGGATACAAAAAGTAACTGACGTTATAAATGGGAATAAGAATACTTATTTAATCCTTCCATGAGAACTAAGAATAAATCTTAGAGCTTAGGTCTAAGAGAATAAAAGAAAGAAGAAAGTTTTATTGTTATTTCTGTATATATATATTTGTCACTTTGAAATACATGTTACAATCAATTCATAATAAAATAGCACACAAATGTATTGTCACAAATCTGATCCTAATCCCCAAACTAGGCCTGGACCTGTATTTTGAGGGTCAGCGTTCAGCCATGGGTTCTATTTTCAATCTAAGAAATTGTGGAGGAGTGTCGCTACATAGTTGACAGCCAAGGTTATTTCCATTTGGTAACACATATAGGTAAAAATATTGCTTATTGCACAGTAGGAATTAAAATTATAAAAAGAAAGTAATCAATATAAAAGTTATGTTTTTTTTTTGTATGTCTGTATGTGAAAATTGTGTGAGTTGATGAGTGTATGTGTGTAAGTGTGCCTGTGGTGGGAGTGTGTTGTGTGTATGAGTTGGGAGTGAGAGAGTGTCTGGTTATTAGGTACGCACCTTCGAAAGTGTGTAAGGACGAGAAACAAAAAAAATAAAAAGGTTAGTATGGACGACAGTGTTTATGGATTTACGATCAGCCCCCCTTTAAAACTACTAAGATTTTCTGTAGTGGCCACCTTCTCCCACCTTTCGGTTTTTTATATGGCGCACTATACCAGGCAACCCCTTACGAGGTGTCTGGGACCATCTACGGTAGGTCACGCCTCCAGAGTTCGGTGGATTTACGATCATAACCCGATCAAACTACTGAGATTTTCTATAGTGGCCACCTTTACCCACCTTTCGGTATAAAAAGGCGGCACACTATACCAGGCAACCCTTTACGAGGTGTCTGGGACCATCTTCGGTAGGTCACGCCTCCGAGAGCACTCGCCCCTGGTACTCAAGAGAAAATGTGAGTCGCATCATGATTACTCACTACCATTTGTCCAGAATGGTACCGGAGCAATAAAGCCGCTCACCACACGCACCCCAGCACGCCAGCACTAGTGCAAGCACCAGCACCAGCGCAGTTGGTGCTAGCGGATTCAATCCCCGTTCGGGACGCCAGAGAAGCTGGCTCCCATTTCTCCAGAATGGTCCCGGAGCTGTAAGCACGCTCACCTCTCGAATACAAATCATCGCATCTACCCAATGCCTACAGCTGGGTTGCCGGAAAACTAATCCAACGGGATTTACGATCAATTTAAATTATGTATGTGAATAAACTTTCGGTCTCCTGATAGTCCATCTTTTGGAGCCAGTCTGCTTCTTTCCTTTTCATTTCCCGCCGACACATTTTAGCTATGTTTAGGTTTTTGTTTGCTAAATTGTAAAGTTTGCTACTTAAGCTATGTATGTTTCTCTATGGATACATTTTTAGTGTTACCCAATAATAAACCGCACATTTTCTTCGCTATTAAAATATTCCTAAAAAGTTAGCAGCGAACCAGAAAATAATGTAAATGTAATGTGTGCTTTCTTAATTGCTTTATATTTCTGACAAAGCAGATACTGTGATGACAACATATATTGCACTGCCAAAGATTAAAATGCTTTCGAATACGATTCTGCACCTGTAGCCAAATTGACAATCTACAATCGATAACGCTAGTAAAAAACGAATCAATGTATGGGAATGTCGAATCTGAACGTTAAGTCACGTGGTCAAACCGTGTGTTCCCCATTGTTGCGAAGTTCATTACCGCGATTTACGTTGCTGTGAAAGTTTACCAATGCGACGTACGTTGTCCCGAAAGTTCTTTACTGTGACGATTACACGATAACACGCTATTGCGATTTAGATCATCTAGGAGGGTTGCTGATACTGGTTATAGTGACAATATTATATCGTTGGACACGACTAATAAATGAGCAAAACTTGTAAGCAAATTTAATTATAAATGAACCAAAAGATAATATTAATAAAATAAACATAAACAAAATTCATGTACCTATCTAAATAGACTTGTAAATGGAACAAAAGAAAAAGCAAAATTCATGTAGGTGCCTGTCTAAGTATATTGCACACTAGATACTTAATCTACAGTATCTAGGCACAGGATAAATATAAAATTTTTGCTCATTTGTTAGTCATGTCCAACAATATAATATTTCCACAATCACCAGTATCAGCAATCCTCCTAGATGACCTAAATCGCAATAGCGTGTTATCGAACCTGCAATCGTCAGAGTAAAGAACTTTCGCAACATATGTTGTCGCGTAAGTTCTTTACTGTCGCAATAGTAAACTTTCGCAGTAACGTACATCGCAGTCAAGAACTTTCGCGACAACGTACGTCGCAATGGTAAACTTTCGCAGTAACGTACATCGCGGTAATGAACTTCGCAACAATGGCATACACTCGGTCAAACCATACAAATAGAAGACGTTAACGATTGTAGAAAGAGATTCGATACGAAGCGTTTGTAATTTGGCTAGTCTGATCAGTTTATTCTCCTACCACCAAACACGACCAAATAAATTAATGTGCCTACCAACCTACGAACCCAAATAGGTATACCTACGTCACGGCAGCGGCACCTCAATTTGAGGTTCCCGTCCTTTTATCCCAGAAATTATCAAAGCTAACCGTTTTCCATATTAAATATTAGCGGGCATGTTGTGCCCTAGTCGCCCCAGTGGCCGTTATTAGAGTGACACGTTATTTTTGTGAGACGCGTACATAAGTAATAAAGGCCGGGTAGTCGCGTCCACGAGACGGACACGAACGAATTGATAAGGGTCACATCGGAACATTACCCCGACGGACAAGATAAGCCTCCTTTTTTACCTAAATTAGTTAAGCGAAACGTAACTCAATAATATTTTTTCTAACTCCCCTCCGGAAGTTTCGTTATTAATTTTTTCCCAAGCAAACTTCTTTAATTTTTTTAATTAGTTCCAGGGATTGTCTATCGAAATACCTACTGCTCTTTTTCATAATTTTTTATTAGATCCAATGGAAATCCATCTTTCAGGATTAATCCCCTTCCCCTCGGACCACGAAAGTGTTTAGACGTGCATTACGTACAAGATATTTTTTCTTAAATATTTATTCCAAATTAATAGTTATTTCAAAATTAAATGTTAAATATATTTCGCAAAAGTACTAGGTGCGCATAAAGTTTGAAGAGAACGCGAAACGCAGAGTACTGGAGTAAACAAGCCGGCAACAGTAAAGACGGAGATAGAAGGCGGAGCCTGCTGCGCGTAAGCCGTGCGTGCGCCATCCTTGTCGGCTGCCACAACTCAAGAGCGATAGCGATTAGCGAGTAACTTATTTATATTTATGTTTACTTTGCTTTGTCTTGTTTTTGTAGTTCTGATTATACAAATTAGCAAGTTAGGGTAACATGCCTAAGGCAACACCCAAAACTCCTCCGAATCAGTTCTCATCGCGTTCGGAGTCTGATATCCGGAAGCTGCATGCAGACGAAGACTCGGAAGGGAAAATCACCCAGAGGGCCAAACGCAGATGCCTTTCAGATGAAGTCACCGGTGATGAACTGGATATTTTTAAAAACGATATCAAGAAGATGATCACTGAGATGATGTGTACTCAGAGCACCCGATTGGACAAATTGGAAGGACATATTAAAGACATAAAAAAACACTACACGGAAATTAAGGTCACAAATAACGATCTCGAAAAGGCAATGACAGCGGTCTCTGATCAATTACAGTCACTCGAAAACAAAATTACGGGACTAGAAAATCTACGTGGCTCCATGGCAAACCAGCTAGCTACGCTAGAAAACAAGTTGGAAGTTCTCGACCACAATCTTATCAAGACCTCAATAGAATTACGCAATGTACCTAAAAGGCAGAATGAGACCAAAACAATGCTGTATGAAACTATAACGCACCTATCAGCACATATAGGCCTTGATACAGAATCTGCTAATATCCGTGATATTGTAAGACTACCCTCAAAAAAGGAAAACTTAACATCGAGTTTATCAGTCGAGTTCTGTAATACGCTGACGAAAACGAATTTTCTTGCTGCTGTTAAAGACTATAATAAACGCAATCCCAAGGACAAGATAAAATCAACCCATCTGAACATAAAATCTGCACAGGAAATACCTATTTACATCACCGAGCTTTTAACAGCGAATACTAAAAGGTTATTTTACCTTACTAGAAACCACGCTAAGCAACACCAGTATAACTATTGTTGGACGTCGAATGGAAGAGTTATGCTAAAAAAGGATCCTGATAGCCAGGCTATCTTGATAAAAAGCGAAGAACAACTGAAGCAGCTGGCGACAATCATCAAAGCATGACTACTTGCATTTAAGTATACCCTGCTATATCATACGTATTATTTGATTATCCTTACGATTTTTTCGAACTTATATGTTAAAATACTAAATACAAACACAAACAAAACTCACACACTTAACTATTACTATCAACACAACATACTCTCATACATTAATAACTCAACACCAAAATATTACATATTCACCATGGTACCCTTTACATATGCTTGCGTTCATCCCTATTATTCCTTACTTAGCTACTTCAATATCATAAAAAATATGTTTTTAAATTTAGTACTCCCAATCATAAGCTTCCCACACACGTCCCTAAAACAAATACCACCCTATTTTCTCGTAACCATCAAACAACTTTTACCTTACCACAAAAATGCATAATACCATAAACAATTTAATTGACAACATCGACGAACTATCTGTATCAACTACCTATACATGCGCACCTGAAGAAACACTCTCCATTGTGAAGTGTCCTAAAAACTTCATTAAGATCCTGACACAAAACATTCGCTCTATAAACCGTAACTTCCTAAACTTGCAAACGCTTCTGCACCGAATACCTTTCGATTGCGATTTGGTTGTTTTAACTGAATGCTGGTTACCTTGTTCTAGCAATAGCACTATCCCAATTCTCAATAATTACTCCGCGTTCATGACAACCAAACATATAAATCAGAGTGATGGTGTAGTGGTGTATTCGAAGTCGGACATGTCTGTTACATGCGAAGAAACAGATTTCCACCGAACTGCATCGGGTCTTATTATAAAAATTAACTTTGACTTGGCGATAATCTGTATTTATCGATCGCCGTCAATAGACAATATAAACAGCTTTCTCTCAGTTCTTAACGACATTCTTCCGTCGCTACATAGATTTAAATCGGTAGTTATAACTGGTGACCTGAACGTGGACATTAAACCTACCACATCTGACATGCGCTCCCACGATTACCTAAATTGCCTCGCTTTTCACGGTTATCTTCCTGCTCACACCGTACCGACCAGGGATGGCAACTGTTTGGACCACACGTTCCTCAAAACAATTTCCCCCACGCACACATTTGTCTTAAGTTCCACAAAAACTGATCACTCCTCCTCCTTACTTTGCATTCACGATAAATGTCTACGAACGGTGACAAACTATCTTGTAACAAAAATAGACTATGAAGGACTTGACAAATCAATTTCAAAACTGGACTTCACTCCTATTTTCAGTATAAAAGACGCAAATATAGCTACCGATAGATTACTGAACTTAATGACTGTATCCATTTTTGAAAATACCACAGTTAAAAAAGTTTCATCAAAAAATAGAATCCTCAAACCGTGGATCACACCTGGTTTGTTACGGTGCATAAGAAACAGGGATGCTCTACATAAGAAAGTTAAAAATTGCCCAGGAAATGAAATTCAAAAAATGACCTATCTTCGATACAGAAATTTTTGTATTAGTGTTTTAAAGAAAGCAAAGAAAACATATGATACAGAGGAACTAAATAAAGCTAGTAAAAATCCAAAAACACTATGGGACACTATTAAACGGGTAACTAACACTACTAAAACTAAGAATACATCTGCTCAATTACTAACTTTGTCATCTACACCTATTGAGTCTTGCAACACTATTAACTCATACTTCGTAAACATTGGCGAGAGGCTTGCAAATGATATAATTCACACCAGTACTACACAGCCATTGACAGTCACTCAACCTACTTCTCATATCACATCGACTTCATCGTTCGTCCTTGACCCTACTGACATTGACGAAATTACAACAGTCATCCATTCTTTGCGCTCTGATGCGGCAACTGGCTGGGATGGGATATCACCCTACATCCTGAAGAGGTACTCAATTTCCCTGGCACCCATACTATGCCATATTTTTAACCTCTGTTTCGAGACTGCCGTCTTTCCCTCTTCTTTTAAAAAGGCAATCATTCACCCAGTCTTCAAGGGAGGCGACGGGAACCTGCCGAATAATTACCGTCCCATTGCAGTACTGACTGCCTTATCCAAGGTACTAGAACGGCTTATCAATAAAAGACTAGTATACTACCTAGAACATTACAAACTAATATCACCACAACAATTTGGATTTCGTAAAAACAAGTCTACCTGTGACGCAGTTCAGGAATTAACTAACAATATCGTACACAACCTGAACACTAATAAAAAGGTCCTTACGGTATTCCTAGACCTTGCGAAGGCCTTTGACACCGTTCCCGTCCGTTCTCTCTTACTCAAACTTGAAAAGATGGGCGTCAGGGGATTGCAACTTGATCTATTTCAAAACTACCTCACAAATCGCTCCCAGATAGTCAAGATTGACCGTCACAGCAGCCATGAGCTCCCCATCTACTATGGCGTTCCGCAAGGAAGCATATTGGGACCCACTTTATTTCTAGTTTTCATAAATGACTTATGCAATATAAATATCCCAAATGCCAAGATAACATCCTTTGCAGATGACACTGCTATCACTTTTGTCGGTAACACATGGTCTGATCTCGAAGACAAGGCACAACATGGCTTTAATGTAGCGCTAAACTGGCTTTATTTTCATATGCTTACACTTAATACCTCTAAAACCAAGTTCATTACCTACTCGATCAGTTCTGCTACCCAACCAAACCCACCAGTAGCACTTAAAGCTCACACATGCAATTTGCAGACTCAAGTTTCATGCCAATGTGCAACTATATCCTCTACGGATGAAATCAAATACCTAGGTGTTATTATAGATAAGAATCTTAAATATAAATCTCATGTTAATGTCCTTACTGGCAGAGTTCGCAAACTTATATATATCTTCAAAACCTTAAGAAATATTGCTAATCCTATAATTATACGTAATGTCTATTTTGCCTTATGCCTATCTATAATTACCTATTGCATTCCCTGTTGGGGTGGTGCTGCAAAAACTATCCTTAAACCGTTGGAAATTGCACATCGCGCCATACTGAAAGTGGCTACCTTCCGTCCACTAATTTATCCAACTGATCAGTTATACAAAAACTGCAACGTTCTCAACGTGCGGCAACACTTTATTTTACAATTAATTTTGTTGCAACACCGCATAACCCCCTATATTGAAATTACCAAACGCCGAAAAGATAAAATATGTACTCCTCCAAAAACTCGCTTGTCGTTTACTAGAAGATTCTTTTATTATTTAGGTCCGTCTCTTTATAATACAATAAACAAAAATTGTCCAATATATAAACTGTCTTATCATAATTGTAAAAAGACCGTCCGCATATTCCTTCAAAATAAAACCTACGACGAAACAGAAAAATATTTAATATAATTTAATTATGATAAGTTTGTAAATTGTACCACTCACTCAAAACATAGACCCACACAAATCCAATCTCCTTACTTACGCACGCTTACACTCGACTTACACAGCTGCACGCTCACGCACATGCATACACACACAAACCTATACACGCACACACAGCACACACGCACAAACACACAAGCACACACACACACGCACACACACACAAATGCGTTCGCGCTCAAATAATTATAGATTTTAAGAATTTGAAAAAGTAACTTGTAGAAATTAAATTGTAGCAATACAGTAAGAGGGTATCGGCACTGTTACTCCTTAATACAGGTTATTTCATAGCCTAGCAAGGAGGACAGCACGTCACCCACTTGATTGTCAGAAATTTACAACTACCTACTTTGTAAAACTGTTACATGTACCTACTGCAATCTGTTTTTATATAAATAAAGATTATTATTATTATTATTATTAATCACCTACGCGTTTATTTATTTTGCTAATGAATCCTGTGCGTACATAGCAATATTTAATCAATCTTCATACTTTAATGGAGGAAATCAGAGCTCAATTAAAATTCCGGCAGGCTTTTGTACCAAAATATTCCGAATGCATCTCTGAATAATTTACCAATATTTTTTCAGTTTGCTAAGTACTCCTCAGCCGAAGAAAGATAACTGCCAATCAAACTTAATGACTTTCTTCACGCTGATTGGCCGTGAAAAAGTACTAACGAGTCTTGATTTCAACAAACTTCGCAAATTGTTTGCTTATTCAACGTAAAGTATTAACAGTCGGGACACACGGTCGTAAATTTCAGCCATCGAGGTATAACACATCTTTTGTAATTGTTGTGCTCTACATATTTTACTCTTTATGGGAGTTGGGTATCGAGTTTTGATTACAATCAACAATTTCGTTTGTGTAATTTAGATTTACTTTTTAACACGCGTGAAGTATAGCCGCAGTTCAATTGTTCAATTTTAAGCGTACGTGTGTACGTGTAAAACCTACCTTCGTATGAATTATTAATCTTTATTAGATTTTCTGTACTACCTATGTAGGTTAGCTAAATTTATTTTATATCTTTTAAATATTATACCAAAATGATGTACAAATTAGGTAAGTATCTCCCCCTTTTTTTTTCAGCGTGAAGAAATGCGCCGGACCCTCCTCTGGTGAGTATCCCCCAACACCGGCGCACCAGAATACACTGTGCGCTGTGACCATCCCAGGGACCAAACCAGCACATGGGTGCCAGACTACCCCGTGTATGGCACCCTTGGTCCCCTTGTGACGGGTCAAGGTCAATGGCCCCGCCACCTACCATATTTTCGGCCGCAGGGGATAGGAAGAGTGGCCAATGCTATACCGACACTCCTCTTCCCCTGTAGCCTCACCGCGTCCGCCATCAGACGGTGGCGACCCCGTCCAGGCCGCGGAAGCTAGGGAAAGCAGCGCACCACAATACCGGCACTCCTCTCCCGCCGCAGCCTTTAACCCTCAGCCGAAATATCGAATGGGTTTGGGAGACCCCATACAACACCGCGGCCCGTCTCAGTTGCGATGTCACGCAGGCAGCACCGCAACCTACATGTTGGCCGCCACGTCATCGGCTTATCGACATAAGCCCTGACGAGCGGCCCCTCCTCGGGTTCCTCTTCGCTTCACCGTGGGTGACCAACCTACGGTTAAAGAGCCCCCCCGCCTCGACAATGCGGGAACCCACCGGGGTGGAGGTAAGTATCTCCCTACCTGCCTCTTTGAGTTTGGCGGTTGCATTTCCCCATGAAATATTTTGTGGAGGTGGTTTATTGCTGCTGAATATTTTTCCTCGAAAAGAATCATATTACCCTTTGTTTGAACATGGCCCAGGGGATCGAACCGTTTCTGGTATCGTACTGTCTTCACTGGCTTTTATATAAATATGGTTCTAATGCAATTAGGTACCTACCTACTAAATTTACGAGTAAAAAAGTAGAAGTATAATTATTATGAGATCAAGACTTAGATTATTATAATCTAAGAACCAAGAATAAAAAAAAACACATAATATATGATTTTAAATGCATTTATCATCAACGAAAAAAACACTGAACAAAACTTTGTTCAAACAATTGTTTGCTGAAAAATACGATCATGTGTATTATCCAAGATATTGAACAGGAGTAATAAATAATTTTTCCTAAGTTCAGAGAATGGCGATTACGGACCATTAAAATACGTCGAACTTGAAATGATGGGACCTTTGAATTTTGAAATGCTTTATCGACAGAATTAATAATGGCCGCTCCTGGCTCTACGTCATTCTAATGACTAAAATTATTTTTTATGTGCTGAAGTCAATTTTAATCAGTAAAAAAATATCTCAAAGGAATTGAAAATAACATAATTATTACAAGGATTAGAAAATTATTTATGTAGCCCTGGCAAGACACATAATGGAAAATGTACATATAATTGCAATCTGATCATCAGATAGTACTTAATCATCTTTCTAAATAAATGCTATTCAAAATTGAAAAACTTAAACAATTTCTATAAAAAATGTGAGCAATAACAAGAAGGGTTGGGCAAAACGGATACGCCCCAAGGGCAAAAGAAAGGGATTTAGTTTCGTTTTCAAATTTATCACAGAAGTACCTGCCACGTCCTACAGAAGAAGTTCACTCTTCATACTGAACTTTTGCACTAATTACACTGAATCCTATCTTCTGTTATATATTTGTCAGCGCATGCACACTAAATAATAAAAGTCTGGTTTAGGGTTTTTGTTTTGTGGTTTGATAGTGGATTTCTTATTTAAGTTTTGCTGGGGCCTGCCTACAGTCGCAACTTTCACGGAAGTAGATGTCAACAACTCTGATTTTTGACTCATAATACCTATCCGTTATGCCCAATGTGCCAATATTTGAAACAAACCAAAACGTAAAATGTTGTTATTAGATAAATAAATAGTAACTATCATAAATTATACTTAAATAAACAAGGTAGCCTGGTAGGTAATACAAAAGGTTGGAATACAAACCTTTACAAAAATCGTAAGAAAACAACGAAATTTCTTTTTTTATCTTCACTACAAATGCACTCGAGTATTGTTCTGGTTGAACTGTCATGGCGTCGCCGCCGCCGCTTGCATGTGTCAATTACTTGAGAAAGAGTAATAAGTTAATAACGCTGTGTATTATATTTTTTTTTTACGCTTGACGAGGTCGGACCGTGGATGGGTGACCATTTCAACATACCGAGTTTCCTCCGTGCCTCGGAAAGCACGTTAAGCTGTTGGTCCCGGCTGTCATTTGAAGATCTTTGACAGTCGTTACGAGTAGTCAGAAGCATGAGATCTGACACCAGTCTAGCCAAGGGGTACCGCTGTTACCCAGTTACTACTGGGTTGTGGAGGTCAGATAGGCAGTCGCTCCATGTAAAACACTGGTACTCAGCTGAATCCGGTTAGACTGAATGCCGACCCCAATATAGTTGGGAAAAGGCTAGGCAGATGATGATGATTATTTTTTTTTTTTAATATCTGTTATTCTTCTTACCCCACTAAGCTTCATGCTCGGGGTTCCCATAACTACAATAAAAAAAATGGTTCCTATATAATTTCCCACGTGGCAGGCTCTGGCTCGGTGAAATGTTCTTGATATTCTCTTGACAAAGATCGCATATCTCCTAGTTGGCGTTGCCATGAGATGGACCCACGAATGCAAGAAAACTTTCTCGGGTTGTTCGCAGCAAAGACATCAAAGATGTCCAGTGCCGGCGTCTCTCCGCAAACCATGGCCCACCTTTCATCCTGTACCGCATACCCTGTCACCTGTACATCTGAGGACCCTAAGGCTGCCTCAGCCAATGGTTTCCGTAGCTGTATACTAGGTCAAACATAATATTTAAAAACTGTTTGTGCCATCGACATACTAACAAGAATATGTAGCTTACCTGTGAAACGTCTAATATGTAACACTGTATGAAGGTACAATGCATATAAACGGTAAATGTGGTCTGTATGTATTTATGTAGTCTAATTTCTAGCTAGTGTATCGTAGTCAAGTGCAGGGTACTGATTTCTACGGCCAGGTAGAGTAATATTGTTACCGATACAATAATAACATGGACCCCTATTGAAATTTGTTGGACACTCTTTCAAATAGGGGACTATAAGAGTACCCTTCTGCCTACCCAGGGGAGTATTACAGGCGTGACATGAATTCTATTTACAATTATATTTTCCATTAAAAGTTAAACAACGAAATAACTCTTGAAATACAAATATAACTTATTTATATTCTCAAACAATTTATACGCTCAGACAAATAAATGGATTTTATTATTCGTTTATTTCTTTGCAAAGACGTGATATTATAATGTGTATACAAATGTGCTATGACGTGTATGATATAACCGATTTTGTGTCCATAGTAATCATGATCTTAGAGGCCATGGTTACTATGGATACAAAATCTGTTTTGGCTAGATTGTGGTCTACCATATATCCTCTTTCAGATCGCAAGAAGGAAAGGTAAAGGAAAGTAAAGTAAAGCGAGAGTAGGAAGATTCTGTAAAGAAAATACCATTACCAAGTTTGGCAGAAAAATTGGTAACTTTTTTTTTATATTCTGTAGGCTCGCGTTCGACCACTATCTCGCCCGATGGCAAGCGGTGCTGTGGTTCACGATGAAGCACGCTTGCCTAGAAGCCACCCACCCATTCACTCTCGACTTAAAGACCCCAAGGTTGTAACTAGCAGGGAATTCCACTCCTTGGTTTATTTGTTAGGTAGTGTAGCTAACAGGGTATAGGGGAAACTGTTACTTACTTATTCTCGTGATGTCATCTTAATCGACTGTACCACCCACGAACACGAACGGGTGACCTATGTAGTGTAAATCATCTACTATCACAAATTATTCCGCAAAGTTCTCTGATCATAACATTCTCTATAGAAATAATATAGCCTAAAGTGTAGGAGAGGCCCAGACCGAATAAGCGGTTACATAAATTAATATCAAAATGTGCAAATAAATTGTTCCGAAATTAGAATTCGTAACTATCGGGTGGGTTCTATAAAATGACGACCCGTGCCAAACGAAGCCTGTCGAAATAAACTCATTTGCAGAAAGTTATCGGCGAGCCTGAATTCGTGCTACTAACGATTCCACTGGGATTCGGCGAATTCAGTATATCTGCCTAAAACATTACTGTTCGTAGGTGTTAATTGAGTGATAGTTTTGATAAATCTGATTTAACATTTAATGTGTTATTGACACTTCCTAGAAGTCTACTACACAACCGGTTGCCGAATTTTCACAGCAGAACCTACATGATTTATCGGGTGGGTAGACAGATAGGTAATCACGGTGATATATTATAGCGTACATTATATTCACGTGGACGTGGAGCCGAGCGTTACAAAGCTTACACGCAAGCGCCGCAAACTTCGGCCGATGTGGACGTTGCAACAATTTTCGCGGAAACGGCTCGCATTCGAATGTTCACGCAAATAAAATGGTCGAAAGCGAGTACTCAGATGATGACATGAATGAGTATGTATGTAGGAATATTACAGTCCACTTTTAAAGCAAGGAACAGTTCTTGATCTTAAGTGTTTGTGAAAATCGGGGACAAAAAAAAATCCTGCTGCCACGACCGCTCTATCCGACATTTTGAAATGAATGACATTTAACGACATCGTATTCTAATGCTCCAAGCTCGTAAAGAATGTTCGACTCGAACGTTCAGAGTTTAGCTCGAAAGTGAATGCTGGGCTCGCTGGAAAGCATTTGTTGCTCGCCTACGATTGCTTGTTTACAAATGCTCACGAAAGAATGCTCCTAGTGAGGACGTTCCTTTAGAACAACAAACTTTACTTAGCCTGAACTAAGACTTGCCATTATAACTTCGTCATTCTCAAAGTGTACTTTACAGAAGTGCAATGGGTAACGTAAAAGCCGCGTGTATAAACAGAGAACCAGTGCAAATATAATTACTTAAGTCAAACTTGACTATGCGCAGGTCGTGTTATTGAGCGTAAAATCATCTCGCTTTATTAGAAAACCATTTGCTATTCGAAGCGAGCGAGCGTATTACATAAATAAACTGTTTGCGTTCGGTTCATGTTTGCGTAGGAGGACTATCGAGAGAGGCAACAAACACACGTGCCGTGGACGTGGCGTGACGCGGCAAGCGTGCCGTGGCCACGCTGCCACAGCGTGATATCTGAAATATGCAGAAATTATAGTAAGTAGGTATACCAAGAACAGTGTTATCAAGGTTAGTTAGTATGAAATATAATCATCCTAATGAAGCCAATTGAGATGAATAGTGCAAAGATATTCAATATGATTCTGAAGCTCGTCTTTGGAATACAAACAGATACATAATAGGCACGTATAATCCTTTGAATCGTGCCTGTCACAAATAAACCTTATTATTACCTAATTATTCATCAAATCATGTCTTGTGTTGGCTATAACCATAGAAATCATTATTGTTCATTTACGCATCAGTGTGCATGTAGGCTTGTCAGGCAATTTCTGGAACGTCAATTGCACTTTCCATTTGCGAGGATGACGAATTAATCGGGCATCAATGATTAAACTTGGCTTGTGATTGAACTAAACATCGGGTTGACATCAGTTTGGACGGATGCGCTCGAAATGGTTTCACAGAATTATAAGTAATCAATTTTTTTTAATGAGCCAAATGGTTAGTGTTACATTATATGTCAGAATATTTAGGACCGTCGATTATAAAATAGTGAACGTGTGGGTACTTGTTTTTGTGTCTCAAATTCTCATATAACGTAGATACGGTCAAAAAAGTCCAAGATTTGCGGCGGCACTACGCTAAGGCATATTTTATGAAGTGTCGTCGGAGCCTACATATTCTATATACAGTAACTATGTAAAATATTCGCGAAACCCACATAGAGGCCACATCGGCTGATAGCTGATAAATTGAAGCCTGTTTAGAATTGTACGTGACCGTCCGCGAGCCTTTCACGAGATGGGATCATGCTGAGTCAGCGATGTCGCGAATATGAACACCCACGCGATGGACACTACATGATATTTGTTACTGAATAGATGTCTAACTGTCACTGGATAAATTACGAGTGAAATGAAATATTTGACATGTGTGACTCGCTCAAAGGGACGCAGTTTGCACATAAATTTTGAATATACATAGAATTTTGCAGAGGACAGAGTTATTTCGTTTTTGAGGGTGACATTTTTTGTGCAAGATGTCGTTGGACTTTCGTATAGTGTTAAGGCGTATATATTCCCCAATGTTAACGCAGTACTGGCCGTGTCGCCGCTCGGTGCCAGAATATCAATATTGAACTCATTTTGGACTGTTTTGTTTGCATAATATTATTTGATTTAAATATGCTATTTCAGTTATAAAGAAATTCTAGCCATCAATTTTTTCGTGTAAAATATTTTTAAACATCCATGTCGTTTTGGAGGAGTATCCAAAAGTATCGAAAAAATATCGTGTTATTATTTTTTTTTTCAAGCAAAGATATTTACACGAAAATACCTTGTTTCACAAACAATGTAATTTGACTCTTTTTTTTTTAACCTTGTAACCTAGCCGTTACTAAGGAGTATACTTTAGAAAGTAACCGTTTGACGGCACTAAAGCGGTGGAAGGCCCTTAACACTAACACAGACAATGGGCAACTTACTTGTGACAGATTTCAAGAAACCTTTTATTAGATCCTTGCCTTCGTCAAATATTTAAGAATATATCAGGGCAATAAAAATAAAAATATTTAGGGACATATTACAGCTAGTACGATATTAGCTTAGATGTGAATAATTATTTTCGTTTTTTTATTGATAAAGGTACACGAATAAGGACTGCTATAAAACATCCGATACCTCGGTTAAGACATTCAGTTCAACGTCGCCAAAAAACCTCTTGGCTCTGCGTTCCACCGAGTCAAGTATGGCAAGCTGATACTTAGCTGAGCCATCCCAAAGGTGACTGTAATCTCTAAATACTCCATGCAGAATCGGACTTGCGCTTTGTATAGAGTTAAAAGCTGTCCAGGCGTAAAGTATCGCTTCACTCTATTTAGGATGCCCAGTTTTTTGGCCGCAATTTGGGCTTTGTACTCAATGGAGGCGCTAAAGTTGAGACTGGATGTCAATTCCACGCCTAGGAGCTCGAGCCGATCAGTTACAGGAACAGACGTACCCCGAAAAGTAGGAGTTTGATCTAAAATACTCCTTTTAGCGGTAAAAAGACACGCCTGTGTTTTGGTGGCGTTAAAAGAGACCAGATTGTCATCACCCCACTGGAAGACAAGGCTTAAGGTCAATCTGTACGTTCCACCATAGCCTCTCCCAAGGAACGAACTTCATCCACGCTGGTTTTTGCGCTGGACAAGTATCTCTCTGAAACAGTACTGTCATCTGCGTACCCAACAATCTTAGGGCACCCCGAAACGGACAGGTTAGGTTCAAAGAAGATGACGGGAGCTGAAGTGAGCGTACTTAGCTCCCGTCATCTCCTTTATGTTAGGTTACTTTAGACCCTCCTGACAGAAATAGGAGCCTCGCGCAGCTTGGGTTCCGTCAACTTTGTTGCTTAAATAGTAGTCGTACTAACCTAATCTATATTACAATCAATGTTAAAAATAAATTTAAAAAAAAACTCATCTTTTGATTACTCGGCCCAATAAGTGATGACCATTATTCAGAAATCCCGGTCAACTTAATTATTTCAATAGTTATTATCATATTGCCTACCCATATTGGACAATTTTCAAATTTCCCGGACCTTATTAATAATGCCGTATTAATCACTTGGTCCATAGTATATATTTAACTAAATTTTCAATCATTTGTTAAGTTTCTTAAATACTTTACCTACCTACAACCTCGCACTTTGAAAGCAACTTAATAAAAAATAATAATATAGGTTTAAGTTGAAATTAACATAACATAACATCACGCCTTATTCCCCGAAGGGATAGCAGCACCTATAGCATCCAGTAGAAATTAAATCACAAGTTAATCTAAATCACTACCAAAATTCATGCACTGCTGCTGAAAAACCTTCCAAGCATTGACACAAAGACTTAAGATTTCTTCTCATTAACTAATTTAGCGAATTGAACTTTTCAAATTGAATGCATGCAAGCAGTGCATTTTATTAGAAAAGTAGGAATGAAAAGGACTAAAAACCAAACCACAAATAAATAATCCGCCTGCGTTGTGACATGTCGTCATAACCACGGAAAATTCTGGTTGAATGTGAAGACCACGGCCCACAGTGGTGCAGGTAGGTTATGCGGAAAATATTATATTTAAATGAAAAGACGTTGCGTTTCTTCATAATACTTTATTAAAATGATATAATGAATGCACCAGTATACAAAGAGAAAGATATAATACGTTTTTTTTTATTAACATGAAAATATTCATCATATTTTTTCACATGAATTCAATTATAAATATTATGCAAAGTATACAGTCTTTAAACATTTTTATATAAATAAATATTAATAAACTAAAAATTAAATAGAGAAGACTTATAGTTTTAGAGATGGGTAATATCCACTAATAAAGCTTTGGCATCATCGTGAAGAGGATAGTATTTTTAATTCGGTACTGCACGTAAAATGTTGACAAGGGGATCTGAACATTCATCAAATGATTTCTTTGGTCGTCCTCTATGGAAGCATTTTGATGGCCCTGGAACATTACTGTCACAATTCACCATATCAGCCTGCACCGAAGATGTCCCAATGGTAAAATATTTTTCAGCCACTGTTCATTTTTTGCCATAAAATTACGACTCAACTTTTCATAAACTTGCTTCCAAACACTGTCTCTAAGCTGTGGATACATACGTTTTATTTTTTCGAGGCATTTATGTATCTCACGATTGCTTGATATTATGATTTCTACTAATTCGGCATAGACAATGCTTCGGTCGTCGTTATTTTGTTTTACCGAATTGCCGATAGGTAGCGCTTAGTGCATTTTTGGAGTTATTGACGAAGCTGAGTCGGTATGTAGTAAATTTTTAGCCCATCCGACTTTTGTGTAGATGAGTATTGGAGGAATTTGAGATAAGTCGGCTTCTAAAAAAGTTCGATTGAAGACCAAAATCTGTTATAACAGGTACGAAATTTACCTAATCAATTAAAAAGCGTGTAAAAAGTGTGTTCATTGGCATATATTACAAGAACCTGGTACTTCTATAATAGACAAGACAAGAGTGGTATATCTCTAACGTGAGTGAACAACGAAAATATAATTGGATTAAGTATAATACGTCAGGCGAGTGTATCAAACAAACTCAGCGGCTGGCACATAGTGGTTTGATTTAGATAAGTCGTCTGCTCTGCACGTTTAGAAGTTTTCCTTTTGAGACCTTTTCATTTTAATGTAATTTCACTTTATCATCGGCAAACTCGGTTTGGAAACATTCCTTAAGATCACACTATTTAAGGAAAGCGTTGTAATGTGTCTTTAATTTAATCATGACAATTAAACTAGAAAATGTCCAGAAGGGTCACATAGACGTCTATGGTAAAAACATATATAGGTATTGGCAGTGCCGTTATGTCGCATCGCTTACCATCAGGTGAGATAGTGGACAAGCGCGAGCCTGTATTTCAAATACAAAAAAAAAAGTAGTAAGGGTAGTTCTATGATTCAACTGCGATATTTTAACACCTTTTTTTTACTCCGCCGATTTCGCCTACAAAGGATCTGAAAAATATAACTATTAATTAATTATGCCATTTTATAGTCTTTTAGTTGAACAGTGGTCGGGTAGGGGCCAGTAGTCCTCCTATAGTTTTCAGCAATCGATCCACTTTGGGACACTCCACCATCCTTGGGTGCAGTTGCGTAGTGAATACAAGGATAATCATAGATGTTGGTGTCACATTTCCTGATACTTGCCTAACGGGGCCTCTACGAGTTGGCTACGGCTCTTCGCACGTCTTTAGGTTCGGGACCCTAAGGTGCCGAGAAACACAAAAAAAATATATATATATATAACAGAAACCACAATGCAATAAAGGGTTCATTAACGATTGCTCCATCAGTTACAGGAGTCCACAGCATACACATATAACTAGGATAAAAGAGAAAATAAAGTGCAAAACTACTAATGAAATGCTTATGATCTTTCACTTAGCAGCTAACTGGCACAACCAGCGGGTCGTGTAGGGAGCACATCGGTCGCAGCCGCTCAGTTTCTGGTCGAACTAGTCCTCACACGGTGCATTACACTCGGCCACCGCATTCGAGAGCTATTTGCTGCCCGGGATCAGATTAATGTTGCCACTTTTCTACTTGTCGTAACCACCAAACTTTGCCCGACCGCCTTAACCCACTCTATTGTATGCCAAAGGGAATTATTTCTGTTGAGCAGCTTGGTATCTCACGGTTTTGGGGAATAATTGGGTTTTACCCGTGAAATAAAACGGATTTATTGCCATTTGGATACTATTAATGTGTGTTGGTTTTTGTTTTCATTTGTTCTTCACTAATACTAAAGTATCTCGGAAATAGTTGGAAGCAGGGTAAGCTGTTGGTCCCGCGCCTGATAAAGATTAGGGGGTATGATGGGGAGAGCCCCGGTCTTTTAAATGTCGTCCCATCGGACTATCAGAGTGAGGGAACCGAGAGTGCACCTGTGTCTGGACACATATTATACACTATCATAATATTTCCCAAGCGAATCACTAGTCTCCGCTGGTAGTGGTCGCCGTGACCGACGTTGGGTCTTATGGTCTATTATTTTATGCTAAAAATCTGAAAAAAGACAATACCAGCTAGTTTTCATTATATTAAAAAAAAGGACCGGAAAGGATCTACAATAAGAATGCGTTTCAGAACTAAGATAAAGGATTCTCCGACGACGAGTGAAAACATTAACTACAGACATGTAGCTACGTCTTTTTAGATCGCCTTAGATTTAATTCTAGATTTTTCCATTGTATTTCGTAGGATTAGTTTAATACGAGACATTTAAAATCAAATCAAATCAAAATCATTTATTGGTTTGCAAACATGGGTATTTAGTACATAGATGTTTTATTATATAGTATAGTCCTCCATGCTCTACCGTCACATGGGCATGCAAAACATATTATTTAATTTATACAAATTAAAATATTGAACTATCATTTTAAATATCAATGAGAATTAAATAATACAAATTAATGTCAATCGTTTGAGTTGTTGTAAAATGTCACACTACTACATTAATGTCATCAACGTTACAATAAAATTTAAATAGAAATGTCAAATGGTATAAATAGCATGTCAAGAAAGAAAAAAAAAAGAAAACTTCATTTACAAAAGAAGTTTCATTTAACTGTTATAAAAGGTCATATATTAATTTTAACGACATAAAACAAAAGTAAAAAGGTCGAACTACACTGTTCATTATTTCAACTATATAATTGAAAATAAATCTTAGTCAGCTCACACTGAGACATGGCGCGACGCTGCTTGCATTTATAAAATTATTGCGATACAACATGGAACATTATTTAGCATAGAAAATAGCATATATTTCAAATAATAACAACGGTGTCACGTGTCACGGTGTGAGCTAGCCCTTACTTTAATCACGATAGTCGACCGAATGACCTCTAACGTTAGTGGGATTACAGTAGACACTCAAAAGTGAAACTAGCGTTAAAATAAGTATTCATAAAATATAAATTAAGGTAGGTACAGAGGTACAAACAGACCTACGGTTGCTTAACAAAAGCAAAAATAAGAGTTTTAATTCACTCACTATCTTGTATGAAAAAGCAGCCAGATAAAAGAATAGAACGAATACCTAAATTTATTTAGAAACTGCGTCAGATTAGGCACACAATAAATCGAAAATACGTACAGAGACACCTCTAATAAACTCCACCTTATCATACAAAACATATTATGCTGAACCCACTTAAAAGAGATATTCTGTGGTCCCTAATATTACATTCTAACGGCGACAATAACCCAAAACATTAAAATGAAAACTTTTATGAAATAAAGTACAATTCAGGCGTGCGTACGCCGCGTGGGGTAAAAACGCGGTAAAAGGTGGTAAAAGTAGATACGTTCCCTTTACCTCTTGCTTCCGTTCACGCGCAGGTGGAAATATTAGCCCGAGGTGTAAATGGGCCCCGGCATGGCCGTTATTGCCGTCGTTCAGTTAAAATTTTCTCTCTTGAATAGCAAAGCGAATGTGAGACATAAAACAGACATTTATGTTATTTGCAAACGAACATCGAGATAAATATTATGTAAAATAAAGGTGTGTGTTGTGTCTACGGAAAATTAGATACGCCTTTATAAACAAATAAGCTGGATGTGTGTTTGTCTTATGTATTATTGTTGTTAGATGAAGATTTTGTTTGTTTTCGATGTTATTTCGTCTCAAATAAAAGGTTTAATTGCTGGAAATCATAAAGCATTCGAGACAAGTGCAAGAAGCTCGTGTTGCAGGAATACAAAACACTTGTACGTACCGTTACTTTATTTTCTCGTGAGACTTGTTATAAAACACGTTGTTATAAATGTTTGCATGCTACATTGAAGAAATTCTGAGAAATACAAATATATAGATGAAGAACAGAAGAACGTGGTTATGGAAATATGCTGTACCGTAGATTCCTTTTTATGTTCACCCCAAAATGTTTTGTGAAATAAGTACATTCACTGAAATAAAAAACAGAAACGAATCAACTAAATGGTGCAGAAAAAATAGTCACTGAATTCGCTGTTACCGTCCAATTCACTGAGTCAACTCATATTATTGTTAAAGAATAATAAGTTGTTTCATTAGGTACATTCGGTTGGCCAACAGACGTCAGTTGAACAAAACAAGCTGGCAGTAGAAGAGATTTCCCTAAGTAGTGCTATATTACGATTTTCCATAGAGGAAATGTTCGTAAGTGTTCTCAAAAAGTGGGGGCGTTAGTAATTTGATGGTCGAATTACTTTTATGATGTACTCCCACTTCTGTCACAAAGTAATGGCCTTTGTCACTTTGTTGTAGGTGTCAATTTAATGGCGAATGAGAGAAAATGCGGAAAAAAATTACATCGGGCTGTCTCTTCAGCGGCAAATGATAAAAAGGTAGGTAGTTGAATACAAAAACAGATATGTAGGTATTAGGGTAGTTGCCAAAAAGTATCTGTTTAGTCCGTCAGTTAGATAGCCTAAAAATATAGGACACGTATTTTTTCTTTTGTCACTTAAACAATAACATTAGGACGATGGAGTGCGTTGAAAAATCGTGTGACGTCACGGTGTGCTACACTTTATACTGACAAAGTGACCTCAAGCCCTCACTCCATAACTTTGATGAGCTTTAACTTTATAAATTTTTATTTATTCGATAAATCAAAAAAAACGGGTCCAATATTGTTTGATAATCTCTCTGACGGACAAAATAGAATTATCATTTATTCTACCCAGAAAACATCCCTATTACCTAGGTATATTTTTCTGTACCTTTATGAAAATTATTTTTAGATACGAGTACCTACTTTTTATGTTTTGTTAGGAGCTACTTATTATTTACTCATTTTCATATGATAATTAACTCAACTTTTTTAATTATAATGAAAACGAAAAGTTAATTATTTTGTATCCTTTTTACAATTATAATAATTGCTTGGCAGAAAATTAGTTTATAACATTATCATTAATTTTCAAGTCATTTCATGCTGAAAACTTGTGGTGGATTGAGTAATTCATTAACGCTAGTAAAATCATGGCAATGGCCCTCTGGCTATGCTCGGCATTTCCTTGCGTGATCGTATCAGAAATGAAGACATCCGCAAGAGAACCAAGTGGCAACCAAATGGCAACAAGGTAAGGATGGTAACTTGCAGTGCGTCTAGATGTCCGATGGTAAAGGGGGCTGGTGGCATTTTGCGGATACTTTCATTGTACGTACAGCTAAGCAGTTGAATTCCCTACCGGAGTCTGTTCCCTGATAGCTACAACCTAGGGGTATTTAAATCAAGAGTAAATAGGTTATTTCTAGGCAATTGTGCTTCACCGTCGACCACATCATCGCTTGACATCAGGCGAGATAGTGGTCAAATGGGACGTAATACACAATGCAGGCTAGTCCAGACTAGTGGGCGATACGATGACCGGCACATGCGAATAGGCGGCTAGACTTTTTAATTCGAGGACACACCGGATTCCTATTGATATTTTCCTTTATCTCTTTTTTCTTCTTTTTATTTCTTTATCTCTGTCTTCAGGTATTAAAACTCAGTTTGATATTATAGCTACCAAAATTGCCAGGGCAAATATCGTGTTTCTTGCGTACACACCAAACTATTTTATTGCCATTACACAATATTACTTGCCAGCTATCCAGTGGGTTCGGGGTCGAAGGGTTCAGCCAAGCTCGAGACTAAATTATAGCGACTAAATAGTCGAAGCACTTATGGACTGCCAAGTTTGGAAATGGTATAACCGACGCGCTCTTCCACTGATAAAACTATGTTGAGAGTACGACAAGAATGCGACGAGCGTACTGTTCCCTAACCCGAGGATAAAGTCATATAATTCGCGAGTATAATTCGCTGATATGGGATCCGCACGAGCAAAAATATAAGCTCATGATAGAACGGGTTCAACGCAAGTTTGCTCGTTACCTGTACAAAAAAATGTATGGGTACTATCCCTATATGTATCCGTCTCTGTTTGTCGCGAGAATGGTGGGCATCAACACGCTGGAACTGCGACGTAAGTGTGCGCTGTTGATGCACTACTATCTACTGCTGAACTATAAGATCGACGACTCGTCCACGCTAGCTCGCTGTTCACTATTCGCTCCGGACCGAATGCGGGCGTCGCGTGCTTGTGCCCCGCGCTGCCTTTTCGCGGCTCCGCCCTCACGTACCCTGACAGCTCGTCATGCTCCTACAGCCCAGGCGCTCAATTTGCTGAACGGCCTAATTTCTCAGGAACCTGGCGTCGACATATTTATGCTCAATGGAAAAACAATGTTAAATGTGTGTATTAGGTTTTTTAGTTTATAAGTGTTATTATATGTGTAGTGGTGGCTTGCTGTACGCTTTGGTGTAAACTGTAAGTACAGCAAGTAATTGTTATATAAATAAATAAATATAAATATATTCTGCTATGTAGTGTGTAGGAAATATTGAGCGATAGTTTGCAAATTTTTGAATCACGTTAAGTGCATGTTCATCTTTTACACATGAATGTTTGCCAAAGAAAATAATTTGTACAATTTGTTTTTAAATTTTGTACTTGTTTCAGTGACATTTTTAAAGCAAAGGAATAGCGTTCCACTCTAAGCTCTCACGTTAATATAGGTAGAGCATATTGCTCCCAGCGGAATATTAAAATGCATGCAAAGGTGATAACTTAGATGTTCCTACAACATGTTTACATGTTTAGGAGTTCAGATTTGATTAAAAAGATTGTAGATTTTATCTTGAGATTGTTGTTGCTTTCGTCGTTTGATGTCTTTTTTAACTTTACGAACGAGAAATTCGAGTGGGTAGTTTGTAACACTTGGATTCTCGTCGAGAAATTCACTTTGATTAAATATTTTTTTATTTCTATCTTGCAAGTGAAATAAATTAAGAGGTTTAATACAGAGTCTCCCCAGGCATGTACCCTAACAGGCGTTGCACAGAAGGGACTCCAGGTGTCGTCATATAGTTAAGTTTTAAAGATCAGAAGAAACAAAAATGCGTTTTAAATCTGTGGTCAAGTATCTTCAAGTCACCGAAGAAATGGAAGAGCATCTCGAGTGTAAAACTCATGTGCTGAGTTTAAAGAGGTATGCGGAACAAGGCGGAAAATCCCACATACTCTATTGAAAAGGGAGGATCTTCTAACCAGACTGCAGTGTAGAGTGAGTGTGTGTGGGTGTGAGTGAGTTGTTATTGGGCTGTTGTATCTATACGCTTAAATCGCGCGAAGAACTTTGATTGCGCAATGTAGGATTGGTGTGACATCATGTAACTGTAGTTCGTATGTGGTGGTGTAGATGCCACCACATTCAAACGAATTCAAAATTCGAATTCCGCGAGTCGGCGAAGGAATGGAGACGCTTTCGTGTATGAAACTCATACGTTAAGTTCTTTGAAAATGTATAACCAATCGAAGTTTGCGGCGACAGTTGCCTAGCAGCGGCTCACTCCAATTGCCTTGTGTGCGCTTACATTTAGCTATAGAAATCCGTTTTGGCATTAAGTACTGTGATGAGGAACACACCCGTTCCTATCTCATCAATTAGAGTGGTTACCAGTACATTGTCAATTCGTTGTTAACGAACAACACAATAATCTTCCAATTAGTCAACTATTCTAATTAGCATTGTATAATAAGCCATTGTATTGTACCATCAAGTTATTTTCACCTTAATTAGGGTACCCTCCTTATAATCGTAAATATCCCATTACGATAATAGAACTTGAAAGAGTTGGACTGAAGAGGAAAACCCATTTATTCAAATTAACGGGCTGTCTTTTGAAACTTCTTGGACGTCAAAAATTACAAAGGACAGCCCCCAAAATGCCTAACTTTTACAACTACCTAGTTTTCTGTAGGATAAGATTTAACAGCAAACTCCCTAGCCGTCGCTAATTCGTAGCTCATGTCATTTGCTGGATACAGTCTGGTCTGTCTACATAGAAGTAGGACGGCACTTATGCGCAAAAGTGTTATCTGCATGGCTCCTACTATTTATAATAAGTTACCCAAAAGTTGGAGGGAAATAACGTTCAATTGAAGAAACAATTAAAAACGTTTCTATGCATACAGGCTAAACTATTAGCGAATTTCTGGCAGAAATATTTATTTTGACATTTGATGAATGTTACACAGATTTCACATGAATACAAATTATTTTATTTGGCATTTGATCTGTAAAACAATTTTATTTGACATTTGTTTGAAATTTTTACATAGATTTGACATTCATTTTTTTATATTTTACTTAGTTTTTGTATTATTTTTAGTTGATATTTGTAATTATTGTGTTTAAATTAATTTCTGTAATTGCTCAAGACATTAACTTAAAATATTTGCATGCCAAATTGTGTGGCAACATGTCCGAACTTTTTGTTTTTTCAATGTTATTCTGCATGCACATATTATTTATTCTTGGATTTATACACGTGTTTGAGCAAATAAATATATCTTTTCTTTCACAGTTTCAAGCTTCCTCGTTGTTCCAGTGATCGCAAACGCTGCTGAGCACGAGTTCTCAAGTCGGACAAAGATTAATTGGGGTTTTCCATATGCAGTTTTCAAGTGAAGGCCAATGTGCCTTCGTAATGTAATGCTCATATTGTTTCTCTTTGAAATAATTTGCTCTTTACTCCTATCACCCTCTTCTTTACCGTTCTCTATATCAAGGTTCGTTTTCAGTTCATCAGCAATCACACGTATCTAACGTCATCAGACAATTTGCGACTAATGCCAATGCATCCATTACTTTCTTTGCTAAATCTTTTACTGTCAAGGCTGCTTGTCTGTGGATTGCATTGCCCGACCCAATAAAACGTGCTCAGTTGTTGCTTTTATTTAAAAAAGCTCGTGAATGAATATTTCCTGTCGCAGGATTGTTCTCTCGTTATTTTGACATAATTTGCGATGATAGTCGTTAGTCAATATTTACTTTCACTTCAATACATATATTGAATATGTTTGTATTTATGTATCTATTATATAGCATATAAGTAAGTATTTCTGTATATATAATTTTTTTGTATCTATACAGTCAATATTGGTATTGTAATTTGCTACACCAATAAAAACCCAGTTTCATGTCCATTCCAAGTTACCTGGATGAGATCGCGGTATGCAATAAGGCTGCCCGTTCTATGTATTTTAGTTTTAAGTTTCTATTACATGGCACTTATTTATTTATTATATTCTTTATTTCATACCATTTAAATAATTACAGAACAAAACATTTATAAAGATAAGTGTACAATGGACGATCTTATCGCGTTGATTGAGAGCGTCCGGTCTGCACCAAGAGTAAAGGGCAACTAATAGAAAGCCAACGACTGACAAACCACGAAGTTTGCCTAGGAACATTAAGAAAAATAATATTTGTCAAAGGGTCAAAAGTGCAGTCGCTATCTACCAAAACAAAAAAGTCGAAAGCTTTTTTGTGGAAGAAGGTTAATCATCCACGACCAGTTTTATCTATACTTTAGTTAGATTCAATGATATATTAAATCAGTTGTTAACCATATTGACCTTCTTCTATAAGAAAATTTTGACACTTTAATTTTGGTAGAGACAAGACTTTAGACTATACATTCGAGTATTTTATAAACCCTTCATCAGTTTTCAAATCTTTTCTTTGTCAAGAAGGACACATAATACATTTGAAGGTAGAACCGTAGGGCTCTGAGCAAAATATGCATTGAAAACCTATTTTAATCCCTTGAAAACGAAGCTCAAAATAACATGAAAATTTCACCAATGTTTAGTTGACATCAAACTAAAACCTTTTTTTTAATGGACTGGCCATGTAATGAAATAAATCAAAACTGTTAAGTGGTCAGTGTCTCATTTATAATAAATGAAATTTTGCACATAAATTATTGCTGAGTTGTGTTTGAGCAGATTCTATTGTGAACGGATCAAAGAATTAAGGTTAGGGTAAGGCTTAAGGTTCCCCTAGTCGACGGCACGAACTATTTTGTGCGCAGGGTTAAAATGAATGCTGTATCATCCGACAACAAATGCGAAAGAGATTAATGCTGTGATGAGCAGTAAGAAGCTAGCTCTCGTACGAATTAGCATTTTTGCAAATTTGTAACGAAATGGATGATGATTTAGGACAAAAACGAGCGCGCGAAATTTTATTAACAGACCCTTGGGAGTCTAGATATCATGAAAAAACTACTAAATTAATATTTTCAAAATAAAATTATTTGCATTGTTGAATTACTAATCTATCCCTGTATGGAGGCTGTTTTACAATTTTCCTTCTTCTAATGGTATTTATTTCAGCCCAAAGATGCGTTAAAATTAGTGTTGAAATATGGAACCTTCGACGCTCATAACTTTCAAATATTGTATTTTTTTACTTTACTGTTTCCATACAGGGCTAGATAATGATGAGACAAATTGATATCATGTTTTATTTTGAACGTAAACCGTCAAACAGTGGAGTAATCACCAGACTACGGTTGTATAGAAGAATTTTCGACTAGTGTAACCTTAAGATAACGAACTTTTTTTACTGTGACTATACATTTTTACGTTCACAACAACATAATAACTACCAGAATAATTTATTTAAAGTAAACGTTGCCTTTCCAACGGGCAACGTTTACTTTAAATAAAAAGGCACGGAAAAAGATTAAACGGTTGGATTTCGGAGATCTGAATCTTTTCCCGTGTCTCATAGTACGCGTCCTAAGACCCCCTAGACTAGTCTCATTCTATCATCGAAAGCACAAACTACGTCATTTTGCACACACACATTAACATTGCGATTTTACAGGGATTATTGGGCAATTTTGGACCGAACTCATTAGCGGCTGTCACGGGTGCTTTGTGCGGGCGTTTGTCACGTCATTCATACATAAAATACAGTAACGAGGTTGCATTGGCTGGGTTACCTTTATTAATTGTTACAGACCAAATATACTTTAAATTGGTTCTTTCATTTATTTTAAGTTATAGAGGTCATTAATTTTTTAAAGATGACAAGTTAGAAATTCAATATTTAGGAAAATAATAAATTATTTTAAGTCCATAGACAAAATTGGAAAGGCTTTGAAACTTTTCATAATAATATGATTTAAGGCATCCAGCTCACAAATATGTTTCCTCCGACTGCACAGCATAATTTTCTGTTTAAGTAGATATTTTTAGTTCGCTGCTTAGATTTTATTTAAAAAAAAACACATTTATATTTTGGTCGAGTTTGGTGCGTTTTTACATTTTTGTGTTATTGGTCGGATCATTATTACTCCATTGTTACGTCTTGTTACTATCCAATCTTAGTCGTAGAGTCGTGATCTTTAATGGATATTTGATGCTTTGACTACCCTCTAAGGCATGTAAGCATAATATGATGTATGTTAAAAAGAAAAATATATATTTGTGACCCGCACATGAGACACGAGAAATATGCATAAAATTAAACAATAATATAAAATTAAAAAATTAAAACCCTATCCCCGCGAGACCAAAAAGGTCAAGACGAATCGATGTATTTATGTTTGTAACGTATACAACCTACTCTTTTTTTTAAATTTGGAATCTATATTGTAGCAACCAAGTAGCAACCCTATTGAATAAGTCAAGTTTAGCAGTTAATTTTCAAAACGGTGGGAGTGGCCCTTCTCGAAAGCGTGGCGATAGCGATTGTCAAAATTGTATGGGATTAACAAACGATATCGAAAATTATATCTTACATTTCGAAATTTCGACTATCGCCTTCGCTGACATCATATGCCACTTGTTTAGAGCCTCTAGTCACCACGCTACTACTTTCCGGAGCAATATCGACGACGCATTCCATCATCAGTAACCAATAGGGATGTTTCCTGGGTAGAAAAATGCGAGATCCGTCAGTGAGATTATCAAATAATAATGGACCCGTATTTTTTGCTTTATCAAATAAATAAAAACTGACGAAGATAAAGGCCATCCAAGTTCAGGAGTTTGGCTTGTGACGTCACTTTGCCAGTATAAAATATAGCACACCGTGACGTCACACGATATTTGAACGCACCGTATCGTCGTAATTTTTTGTTTACGTGGCAAACGAAAAACACATGTCCAATATTTTTATGTTATCTAACTGACGGACTAAATAGATATTTTTTGTCAACTAACTACCCCATTCCGTGGAGAGTAGCCCAGCGATCATTGTATATGCAGCTGTCAAGACCCACCCAATCCTATTTGAGGCTCGGACCCACGTTTATTATTAAAAAAACAATATTTTCGTAAAACCTTGGTATAAAACCTGTCAATTTAGACTTCTACCAGTTAACGGTGACACTTCAAATGTTTTCATTACACCCAATGGACATGTCAAACCCAAGGGAGTAGTTTCATAGACCACACTTGAATAACAAGTCGCAAAGGCTGTTAGGGATGAATAAACTCGTTAAAAGGGTAACTAATAGGTTTTTATTTCATAGGGGATTATCAGGTTATTTACGTAGTATAGTAACTGGGTTGAAGAGGTTAGATACGCAGTCACTCTATACAGGCTGAGTTTTCACGTGGGCGTAGAAGGGCAAATACAAGACTATGGAGGAATAGCGAAAACCACTCAAAAGATTGGAGAATCCAATTTGGATGTAAACTAAAACTGCATCATTGGCTTTTAGAAAAATCAATGTTCCTAGCCGGAGTCGAAACTGATGAATTTGAAAAAAACACGTGCTGAATTATTGCACCATTCGATAGTGTCGCTTATAAAGATCAAATTCTGAGAAGTAATTTTATACGGCAAACTTGAGGGAAACCATAATTAAAAAAAAACTTTTTTTTAGAAGGAAATCTACAAAGACTCGTTATCATGTGTATGTAATTGATGTCGTGAAAAACACTTTTGAGAATATTCTTGACAGAATCACAATTATTGTAATGCTAAATATAGTTCAATGCATCCGCCATTTTTTTGAACAAAATAGTGATCACTTCAACAAAAACTTTAGTTTAATAGGGGGGTAACTACTTATCTTAGGAAAAATGAGCCCTTCCCGTAAATTTGCCGTCAGCCATTATTTCACAGATTTTTAGCCTTATTAGCGACACTAACGAATGGTGTAATAATGTATGCGTTCTTTTTTTCATAATCAACAGGTTCGATACCTGGCCAGGCACATACATTTTTCAAAAATTGAATGATGCAGTTTTAGTTTTCTTTAAAATCGTCCTCGTGACTCCTTTGAGTCTTTTTCGCTATTCCTCATAGTTTAGGATTTGGCCATCCACGCCTACTTGACAAACTCAACCTGTATACAGATTGGTAATCAACTGCATCTGACAAGACTGAAAAACGACACTGGGAAAAGGCTAGGTAAATATATGTTTTATTATTTACGTAATAATAATAGAAGAAAGTAGCCGAAACTCATACACAAGGTACTCATGTGTAGATTTACCGAGTCTTAGTGGGCTCGAATTTAATCTGATTGATGGTCTTTTTTTGAAGATTTTCTTAGCGAGATTGAGAACCTGTATAATTTGGGAATCTCATCCAGGTACTGGAAGTAACTACGTTTTAAGTTAAAATTATGAAATCATACTGTACAAGTCGCACTCCCGACGGTATTAGCCCAATAGTCTTCCCTATACAAAGGCCGTAAGACCCTCGTAATTTTAGACCATATGGCAAGTCACACTAAATGAAAGTAGGTAGATTACTCAATCTTTTAGCGATTAGCAGTCGATAGTTCGTATTTCACGGCGAATAGACGGACGCTTTCATTCGCTGACTTCTTATCGTCTGTCGCTATTTGTCGCATATTTCGCCAGATAAGTTAAAGTGTCATGTAATAGGGGCCATCAATCGAACACGAATTTGCTACTGAGTAACTCCAGGTGGAAACATCCAGTAACAATTTGCCCAAGCCAAGAATCTAACCGAGGACATCATATTCAACAAGGTAGTCAAAATTAAGATCCAGTTACAATAAAATATAGTACTTGATTCAAGGTTCAACAGATTGATTCTTACTGATGAAAGAGCGCACGAAACAATTCTAGGGACGAGTTGTTTCGTTCTAAAGTCATCCTTAAGATACCTCGTGACTAACCATCTTCAAATCAAAGCATAGCAATGAATCCAATACTAACAGTGGTGTAACAGCCCCAAATAACATCGCAATCTATCCCTAAATTGCTTTTTTAAGGTTAGCAGTCGACCGACATGTCCTAGAACCAAAAATTCGAATATATGTGATGTAATCCACAGCGTGGTGGATTATAGCCCATTCCCTCTCACAGAGAGGAGGCCTGTGTCCCAGCAGTGGGAACATTAAAACGGCTGATGATGATGATAGTGATGAATCATTCACAGACACCTAATCGTCAGCTAGTTAAGCGTTTCACTGATTGTATCAGCTGATTGTTACCACCTCCTCAACCCATCCATTATCGCCAGTGAAAAAGGGCGCCAATAACATATTGCCCAACCCAGGAAATCTTACTCAGCTGTAGCGTTTGCAATCAAACCACTAGATCAACGTGCCTCATTATGATTGAGTTATAATCAACTCTTTATTCAAGACTGGCTGTGCCCGCGGCATCGCTGCCGTTAATTGACTGCCTATCCTACCCTAATTACCTTACTGCCTACCCTACTTACCTGCCGACCAATTTTTTTTCTAGAGTCATCATTCTTTCGTGGAAAATCTTAACACCGCCATTCAGAAAATGACTTCCAATGCACAACGCCATCTATCGAATATCGAGTTCAACTATCCGAGTAGCTGAATTGCGTGTGTTGTGATAATTTTACTTCTTGAACACTTTAAATTCATCTAACTTTTGATAGAGTGAACCGATTGCAATGAAACAAAAAATAAGTAATACTTCAAGTTACGCACAATTTTTATTTATAAAAGTTATCTACATTGGTTTCATACATTTTACGTCATGCATGCAAAATAAACAGACAAACAGTTTTAAACAGACAAAATTCCAAAAAATGCTGGCAATGGTTTCTGTTGGGTTCTTGGGTCCTTTAACATCCTGGCATTTTTTTTCAATGTTTTCTATGTACAAAAATACTTTTCTACAGATTTATTATAATATTTATGTATTGATTGATTTAAAATATAGATTCTAACAGAAACGCAAGAAAATAACTCATCCCTATTCTTAAGCCATTTGTGATTTTAAACCATCGTCAAGTTTATTAATATCATTTAAATCAAAGCATATCAATGAATCCAATGCCAATAGTGGCGCAACAGCTCCAAATAACATCATAATCTATCCCCGAATCGTATTTAACGGTTAGCAGTCGATAGTTCGTATTTCACGGTGAATAGACGGACGCAATCATTTGCCGACACCTTATCGTCAGCTAGTTAAGCGTTTCGCTGATTGTCGGATTGAGTTATAAATCTCCGACGGCGCGCGATCTATCCCTTGAAACGTGGTTTAGTGATACTGGAAGCACCCCTTTTTAGAATTGATGTAGTGTGCTGTTGAGTGAAGATTCTGATGGTATTTTTGCCTGTTTCGTTTTTAGATCAGAAATTTGTACCTACCTAATATTGATTTTACAATTTTTATTCAACTAAGATGTTATCAAGTATTATTATAATATATGTCACATCAAGGGTGGCTGATAGATGCAAACCATCGGGCAGTCAGGATGTATTCCCTTAGGTTAGGACATCGTGTGTGGGCAGGTCGGTGGGTACAATTTGAGATATTAAATCACACAAATTATTCGATACACTGGGTTTATTCAAATAGTCACAACTCACAGTTACAATCTTTCTTAATGATACTACGGATCGACACTGATTGTACGACGTCTTTGCTCTAAGGCTGTCAGTACTCAACTACCATATTCTGCTGTCCCCACCACGCAAGTGGTTAGAGAATGCGCGCCAAAGCGTAGTTGTTCTTGGTTTGCCGACAGATGGCGGGCTTATGATTTATTTTGACGTCCGTACTTTTGACTAAACCCGACATATATGTGTTCTTTTCTGATTAATTTTGTTCGAGACGGTCAGGACTCGTCGAATCCTTTCAGGACTCGTCGAGCTTCATTGAGTCGGGGCTTTTCTGGAGTTCTCTGCTGTTGATTCTGGCTTTCAGGAGATGCAGTGGTTAGGAACAGTAAGGAGGGCTTATCCCAAAAAAAAGTATGTAAAAGTATGTACCATCTTACTTATTAATATTATAAATGTGATAGTTAGGATGTATGTGTGTGTGGATTTGTGGAGGTATGTTTGTTGCTCAATCGCTCTAGAACGGCCGCACGGATCTGGATGAAATTTGGCACAGAAATAGATTATAGTCTGGAATAGCACAAAGGCACTTCATCACGGTATAATGTTCCCTTGAGATAAGAAAACACTTTCCACGCGGGCGAAGCCGCTGGAAAGCTATTATTTTATATTATTCGGCTTCTATGTTACAAAAGGAGGAAAACTATAAAAAAATATTGAAAATTAAAAAAAAGATACAATTGGGAGGCATATGTCCAGCAGTGGACGTCATTCGGCTAAAATTATGATGATGATTTTACAAAAACTGAGTTAAAACTCACAAACATCTTTCTATTTTCCTACATGTCACCGTTTTTCCTTAGGTATGTAAAAGTTTTACATTCTTAGTATTATTTTAATAGGTTCTCTTTTTTACCCGACTGCCGAAGGAGGGTAATGTGTTATCAGTCTATGTTTGCATGTATGTATGTTCCTTTGTGGCGTTCTAGAGACCAAACGCATTGGCCGAATTTGATGATTCTTACGTCAATCGATTTTTTTTAACCCTGCGTGTATCACTGGCTCCATTAAAATTGGCAAATAGAAAAATGGCGGCTTTTGGGCGCCATATTGTGTAAACCCAAACCCTTGTGTATAACCCAATTCTTTTTCTTGCACATCCATAGTGTGAGGTATCAAAATAAAGGAGAGGAATTAAGAAGTGATTTCAAAGATATACAACAATTATATGTTAAAATGTACCTAACTCGAAAAAAAAATTTAAATAAAAAGTTATAAATAAAAAAAGTTAATACAAAAAATCAAAAAAGCCCGACTGCTTAAAAAGCGAACTTAAAAGACGTAAACAAGAAGAAAATCATGCTATTCAGTCTGAGGATACATCTGGTTTTTGGTCAGCCAGCTCGCGGTTTTTTGATTATTTGTTTAATTTTTTTGGTAATAATGGTTTTGTTCATTATCAAAACTGAATATTATATCTACCTTAAAAAAACACGTATCTTCATATTTTTAACCCCCGACGGAAAAGAGGGATGTTATAAGTTTGAGGTGTGTTGCTGTGTATCTGTGTGTCTGTCTGTGGCATCATAGGGCCTCAACGGATGAACTGATTTTGATTTAGTTTTTTTATTCGAAAGGTGATTGTGTCGAGAGTGTTCTTAGCTATGTTTGGATAAAATCGGTTTAGCCGTTCAAAAGTAATGGGCGTTTTACTGTTTGAATCGGGATGTTTTCGCAAGATAAATGTGTCGGGGGGTTTTTAAAATTTTGAAATTTTACTTGTGTCTATTATTTTCCAATATTTTCAGATTGAATTTGCTAATAAAATAAAATTGAAAGCTCGCGATGATCGCGTGTCGGTTGTTAAGGAAATGGATTACCTCGTTACAAGTAATTTGTTTATTTATTAGTACAAGAATTTTGGCTATTTATTAGTAAATTTTGCCAATGCTTGAGTCATAGCTCATGATCGTTATGGTACTCATATTAGTTGATAATTCCGTTTAAGAGTACCGAGATCCTATTCGTATGTTCACCTACTTAATAACTTTTTCTCAAACATGCTTGGCAATATTGTCATTATTTTTGAGAACAGAACACGCGATGTATCGAATTTACGGACAAAAAAAAAACAAATCCATTGCAGGAGCGTTTTTTCAATTTGGAACACTACAACGCTCCAGCAATATTGCTGTAACTTGTAATAAATTAAATTTATAATATAAAATTATGTTTTATTTCCCTGCATTCTTTTGAGAAAAGCATTATATATGCCTCGGCGGAAATGGCAATTGCCTGTCTCGTATTAGTGAAGTGCAACTTGACCTGCAATTGCCTATTTCCCAGCTTTTGCTATAATGTACTATTTCAGACAGACTTTCATGACTTCATCATCATCAGCCTTATAATGTGCCCATTGCTGGGACACAGGCATCCTCTCTGTGAGAGAGGTAATGGGCATTAATCCACCACGCGGGCCCAGGTTTCCTCACGATGTTTTCCTTCACCGTTTCATGACATACGTTAGGTGTACTTTACTGATTAAAACACAATCCACAATTTTCACAAGTTCCACAATCTTTAGTTAGATAAATTATGTTGTGTTTATTAACTAGTATACTTTATGTAAATGATAGATTGGGGCATGATACAATAAGGAAACTTTGTGATATAAAAGAAGATGAAGTGACAAATATTTAAAAGAGTATAGTAGCAGTAAATTGAAAATAGAGTATATAGTAGTAAGTAGTAAAGTACTAAGATGGTTTGGCCATGTTGAGACGATGAATGAAAGGCGACTAACAACAGGTATTTACAAGGCAGATATGATTGGAAACGCCGGGACGTTGGACGCCCCAGAAAGATATTATCATTATCATATCAGCCGAAAGACGTCCATTGCTGGACACAGGCCTACCCTGAGCGTCGCCACATTGACCGGTCCTGTATCCAGTGAATCCCCGCAACCTTCACCGGGTCATCGGTCCGCCTGGTGGGAGGCCTTCCAACGCAACGTCTTCCGGTTGGCTCCACTCCAGTACTCTTCTGCCCAATCGCCTATTCGTTCTGCGATTATGTTTGGCAATTCTTTCTTCAGAAAGACATAACCCTTATTGGTGATGTTCTTCAGAAAGGCCAGGTGCGCAGTACTCATAACCGGCATGTGTGTATGAATAGATGTATGAATGTGAGTGAAGCAAAAGAAGTATGTAAGGATCGTAGCAGATATCTGTAGTTTTTGCCTACCCCCAAGAAAAAAGGCGTGACCAGTTATTTAGCGATTCCACTCATGTAGCCTATTCCACATTGGAATTGTGCATTTTTCATAGTATCTACCTACACTAAGCGATATTATATCTCTCAGTAAATGATTTGGTTCAGTACTTTTAGAGAATATTTTTTAAAACATATTAAACAAAGGGGTTTTCCTCTTATAATAAGTTTTAACGAAAATAATAATAATATGTTCATATCGACCATCCTTTTGGTTAGCAAAATTGGGTTTCACACAATCTTCATCACAAAACCAGTCAATTAATCGGACCTAAATATCTTTCTATCTAGATCGAATGTTAACGTCTATGTAGGTACTAAATATTCTCGGCCTCGATATTCATGACACCTACAGGAGAGGATGTGCTACATGATCTTGATATGTTGTAGGTATTGGTTTCGTTGGACCCTTACGTTGACCTGTCACTTACAAAATAGTAGGTACCTAGATAGTGTCTATGGATACCTACCTAATTGAATCATTTCTCCGGGACTCGTGAAGCTTCATTGCCTCGACGCTTTTCTGGTGTTCGCCATTATGTGCTAAGTATACACTGATTTTTAATTCATTTGAAGGGTTGCAAATTTATCGTTAATTTGTCCGTATCGTGCCTATACTGAATGATCGAAAATCGAAGTAGATCGAAAATTGGACTAATTCAGGGCAAAGAAAAAATTGTTAAGAAACTAGCAACCCTTTATTTAGTTTCTTCTTATTTATGTCAGACTTCATTTTATCGATCGCATTTATTTTATTGTTGATTTCATATTTAACACAATAACAGTTTATGTACTATGTGTATGAATACTGTTATTTTTATAGTACATTGTGTATTAAGGGCGGTAAGTAAGGAATTACGATCGTGGCTTTCCGCTTTCCGAGTCGAGGTTCGTAATTCCCGTACCGCCCGTGATAGATACAATGTTTTTCATCACATTTGCGAGTAATAATTATGAATTATAGCTTTAATACACAAGTCAGCACAGCTGTTATTACGAAATACGTGAACTTTTTTTTAACCGGTTGGCGAATTTTTGCCCACACCACAAATTATACAGTGTTTCGTTCAGAAACTTTAAGTGCAAATACTTACGTAGGTATACAGCCATGACGGAGTGTAAAAAGAATTAAATAATTTCGACGTTTTCATACTATAACTATTAAAATCGATTATTAAGAACATTAGTTGAGTATTTAAGTAACATGTAGCGAGATTGCAAAGAAATTCCTGTTTAGATAACATTTTAAGACAATTTTTCAATTGCGTGTAAACTCCTTGCTTGAACTTGCATGACCTGTGTGCTGTGCCAAAAATTAAAAAAATATTACTTACCGCCCTAGGGTTTCATGACAAAAAGAAAGCCCGAGGGTTTTATAAGGCGCATTACGGCCAAGTTAACCTGTATGTTTAGATACTTTTTACGTGCAAGTGTGATGAAAAATATATTACTTTTTATATTCATAAAACATTTATTTACACCAATTAGTAAAATTAAATTCAGGAATCATGTCACATCGATTCGATAATTAACTTATGATTGAGCCTTGCCTACAACACTATGCTCCGCGCTTGCAACATTTAAAAAATAAGGTCATTGGTGGCTGTCAGTTTAGTCAACGAAATTAAAAATCATAGTATAGTTGCAGGGGTTGGAAATAATCTGGAGGGATTACGATTAACCGCGTGGTAGTAGGTCATTCTTGATCTATGTAAACTAACCTAACTGCTACGAAAAAAAGACAACATCATAGACTATCGTCAAAAAGCATAGGTAATTGTCTTAAAATATTTATTTCAGGTGAGAAATTCGTACTATCTTTAAAGCAAAGTAGAAAGAAATATGGAAAAGAAAACCGCGTATTTAAAACCGTATTGTTTGTATGGAAATGCAAATGGAAGCCATAATCTTCTCCCGTCTCACAATAATTTGCATTAATTGCTTGGATTAAAGGTAAGCAAAGAGAACTATAAAAACAGATGGGAAGTCGCCGATAGTGGCTAAATTATTAAACTATTCTTTGTGAATGTATACAACAAAGGATTTAATCTTATATATAAAATTCTCGTGTCACAGTGTTTGTCTGAAAACTCCTCCAAAACGGCTTGACCGATTCTTATGAAAATTTTTGTGCATATTTGGTAGGTCTGAGAATCGGTCGTAAAATATTTTTTAAACCCCTAGTTAGGGTAGGTAGGGTAAAAATTCAAGGAATTAAAAAAAAATATGTTTGATGTTTTTCTGGCAAAACGTTTGCCGGGTCAGCTAGTATCTATACTAATATTATAAAGAGGTAAAGTTTGTGGGTTTGTGAGTTTGTGAGTTTGTGACGTTGTAAGGGGTAATCTCTGAATCTACTGAACCGATTTTGAAAATTCTTTCACCAGTAGAAAGCTACATTATTCCAGAGTGTCATAGGCTATAATAAATTTTCAAAAATATTAGAGATCCTTATGAAAATTGCAATAATGTAACCCAAGGTAGGAAAATATTGCCTATAAAATTCATTTTTTGGCGTGCGCTGAGAAAAACATTGATGATAGATAAAAATAGTAGGTAAGTAGGGTAGGCAGGGTAGGCAAAGTAGGCAGGGTAGGCAGGGTAGTTAGGGTAGGCAGGCTAGGCTGGCTAGGCAGGGTAAGCAGGGTAAGCAGGGTAGGCAGGGTAGGCATGGTAGGCGGGGTTGGCCGGGTAGGCAGGATAGGCATGGTTGGCAGGGTAGGCAGAGTAGGCAGGGTTGGCAGGGTAGGCAGAGTAGGCAGGATAGGCAGGGTAGGCAGGGTAGGCAGGGTAGGCAGGATAGGCAGGGAAGGCAGGGTGGGCGCGCCAGTCAGGGTAGGCAGGGTAGGCGGGGTAGGCAGGTTAGACAGGGTAGGCAGGGTAGGCATGGTAGGCATGGTAAGCAGGGTAGGCAGAGTAGGCAGGGTAGGCTGGGTAGGCAGGGTAGGCAGGATAGGCAGAGAAGGCAGGGTAGGCAGGTTAGACAGGGTTGGCAGCAGGGTAGGCAGGTTAGACAGGGTTTGCAGGGTAGGCAAGGTAGGCATAATAGGCAGGGTAGGCAAGGTAGGCAGGGTAGGCAGGATAGGCAGGGAAGGCAGGGTAGGCAGGGTAGGCAGGATTAGCAGGATAGGCAGGGTAGGCATGGTAGGCAGGGTAGGCAGGATAGGCAGGGTACGCATGACACGCAGGGTAGGCAGGGTAGACAGGGTAGGCAGGGTAGGCAGGGTAGGCTGGGTAGGCAGGGTAGGCAGAATAGGCAGGCTAGGCAGGGTAGGCAGGGCAGTCAGGGTTAGCAGGGTAGGCAGGGTTGGCAGAGAAGGCAGGATAGGCAGGGAAGGCAGGGTAGGCATGGTAGGCAGGGTTGGCAGGGTAGGCAGGGTAGGCAGGGTGGGCAGGGTAGGCAGGGTAGGCAGGATAGGCAGGATAGGCAGGTTACGCAGGCTACGCAGGGTAGGCAGGATAAGCGGGCTAGGCAGGGTAGGCAGGGCAGTCAGGGTTAGCAGGGTAGGCAGGGTTGGCAGAGAAGGCAGGATAGGCAGGGAAGGCAGGGTAGGCAGGGTAGGCATGGTAGGCAGGGTAGGCAGGGTGGGCAGGGTAGATAGCCAGTTGACGGGAGCGAAGCCCCGCGGGTCAGCTAGTTATCTATATAATTGGGAATCTGTTTAATGAAAGCATAAGTACATAGGTACTATAATAGCTATTTATCAACTTCGGTTTCGTTATATTCGAATTACAAAATTGACAGCGGTTGCGTTATGATACCCATAACGACATCGGATTGCATTATGCGAATCGTCATAAATTCTAAACCACAAGCAAAGACATTCTGAACATACAGCCAACTGGCTGAAGAATAATAATATTAGAATAATAATTTTCGAAGTAATATTATAGGTAACCTACCTATAATATTACTTCGAAATCGAGACAATGTAAATGATGTTTTTAAAAATGGAACATGTTTAGAACAAAAGTATCGTATACTATTTGGCTGTTGCGGCTACAAGATCTTTGCCTTATAGCTAATAAAGACTAAATAAAAAGAAAGTGGAAGCGGGTAAATCTTTCTGAGTGAAATTTTATTCCAAATTTTATTAAAAATGTCTTCAACATCAAGTGATATTGAAAATACTCCAGCAGATATAACAAATAGAGCAGTTCCTGTTTATTTTAATAATAGTACAATACAAAATTACTTATAAATAAACAAAGTCAATGTGTAGTTAAGTTTCTATTAAAAATACTTATTTGTCTGTATCTGTGTTTTATTCCTTCCTTCGTAGATAAAATATTGTATGCAACTGTACGTTATTGGTCTTTTAATAACTCGTGCCCACCTATTTCGGTACACGCTGCGCTTGTACCGAAAAATGGAACTCGTATTAAAAGACCGTCCATAACGTAACAGTTGCATAAAGTACATTATGAGCTGATACTTTCAATGGCTTTGCACATGCCAAATATTGTTAAAATCATCGTACCGTAACACAAATTCAAATCAAAATAATTTATACAATGCATGAGTTTAATGCAATGCATTTATATAATGTTATATATTAGCTGATATTAAGCGTTGGTGAAAACTAGTTTTGGCTTATTATCATAATAAATAAATATGGCAAAATCAACCTGTTTCATTATAACCAATTACAAATGACCACATTATTTTCATGATGTCAATCGGACGGTTTCATAAAGACGATTAAAACCCACAAAAGTTGGTTTTTAAACTTCGGTATACCTTGACCACGGCGTATATTATTATTTACTAGATATGAAACGGTCGCGGCTTGTTTTAAGAAAATTAGAATCTAATTTTCCATCAAAAATGAAGAAAAACAACTTTAGTCTTTAGCAAATTGAAACAAAACCGTTTTTAATAAAGATCAATTTTATATGAAGGAAAATCATAAAACGGTAAAGAAAACATCGTGAGCTAACCAAGAGATAGTGATCTAATGAAAACGCCATTAGGTATGCACTTTACATGCGTAGTGCCCCGTGTTCATACTTACTCAAGTGAAGAACAGGGGGTGACCATAACCTCGTAGAGGTAAGTTATTTCATTTTAGGGTTCCATACGCAATGGGTAAAAACGGAACCCTATAACTAAGACTCCTCGATCCGTCTGTCTGTCTGTCTATCTTTCCGTCTGTCACCAGGCTGTACTTGAAATTTTCACAGATGATGTATTTCTGTTGCCGCTATAAAAACAAATACTAAAAACAGAATAAAATAAATATTTTAATGGGGCTCCCATACAACAATCGTAATTTTTTGACGATTTTTTGCGATAATGGTACGGAACCCTTCGTGCGCGAGGTTTTTTTTTTTTAATTTGACTTTTGTAACAAAGGATTTTACCTAGCTGAGAAGTCAGGGTTTCAATTATATTGGTGTAAATATTTATTTGACAATAAAATATAGATTTTTTGGTTCTAGGTTTCCTCACGATGTTTTCCTTCACCGTTTTAAGAGCAGTGGTGATGAAATAATTCACAAAAAGTAAAACGCCAAAAGTAAAGTCGGGGCCATTACCACTGGGCCACCACTGCTCTTATGGCATCTTCACATGCTAGTAAATAATTAGACAAATAAAAAATCCAGCACCCTAATAGGCAAAATTTCAAAAAAAGTCGCTGGCTTGCTTTGCTTGCATTCATTGCTTTATTATGTTAAAAATTTCAATGAATACTGTTGTATTGTCAAATTAAAAGGGAGCGTACGTGCTTCGAGCTGTCAAGACAGTTACGAATTTGGGGTGCAGGTTATTCGTTCTCCTTCTTCTTCTTCTTCCTCCTTTTACTTGTTAACCTTCCTTATTCTTATTCACAGAGCCCGAATTTGTTCGGTGCCATCATCCAGTTGAGCTTCTTTCAGGTCAGCCGACTTCAATCAAGAGGCGGGTGGTCTTCCACGAACATATTTCATCGTTGGCAAGTTTAGGGCGAGTTTTACCATAACCATTAACAGCTCTTAATTATAAAAATCTCTAAACTGTTTCCACTTATTTAGCAACTGATAAAGAAAATTCTACAAACTGATCTTCGATTTCTAAATTAAGAATTTGAAGTTGAGTATTTGTGAGACTCTAGTCTGAAAATCGATCAAATTTTATGTTTGAGACGTGCTCACTTCAAATACTCAGAAACCGACCCTTATAGAATTAGAATTAAGAATCTGCTTCACAGATGCTAATAAGTTCAGGAATTTTGACATACCTTTAATCCAATTAATGTAAGTTCTGCCTGCTCTAATCAGGAAAAGCATGAAAAGTAATACGTAGGTAAGAACTTCTAGAACTTTGTACTAAATGTTCCAACCTTACCTTTGTATGTACAAAATGGTTTGCATCGTGAAAAACAAATGAACGTTACGGAAACAAGACCGTAGTAATGAGGTCCACATGGGGAATACTGTCAGGAATGGTCTGCATAACACATAGTTTTTAACAAATTCTGCTCCGCGCCGGCGAACTTCTGCGGTCAGTTAATAATTTATATCGCACTCTGATTAAAATCCTCGTAGGGACCTGCGTCTGTTTCTTTTTTATATCCTACTGCAAACTAAAGGGAATCACAGGGAAAAGAGGAATTTCAGAAAATAATAGATAAGTATAGTTAAAATTTGGTTTAAAATAAAAGTATTTTAACTTTAGAATGTGCAATTCAGGTCTTTACAGGAAATTTGAAAATGGTGGATGCGATGTGAATCACACTTTCTATTCGTTGTAACGTTGTACGTTATTATTTACATAAACAACATATTGACAAAAATAAATGTCAAGTCAAACCACAGATGTTATATCATTAGGGACGTCTTAAGTTACTAACGCAATTAGTTAGCTGTTGCGTGCTAGTGGTGTGCGCGATCATTGCTTTCGAACGAGTGAATGAGGAACGGTAACCTTCATCTAACCTCCGCGGACACTCGACTCACGATGACCGTCACATTCGAATTCCTGCTCGTGGCGAGGACATTCGTATTCACTCGATCCTGGATCACTTGTGACCTTACATACATAAACTTCATAATTATTTAAGCCTAAAGCAGGCAACAGTTTTGCCTCTTTTTCTCTCGTAATAGTCAACGTTATTAAATTCTGTGTTTTCGTAACCCCATACTGGGTAAGTGTTGAACAGCTAATTATATTTTATATTGTGTGTACCTATCTATCTAGATTATCTTAGGGCGTGCGCCTATTTGCACTGAAACTGCTATGTTCGTGTGATTTCTGTTTCACTGCGTATTGTACAATATAATTGCCTTTAGCTCTGCTCATTAAATGTACCTACCTACGTAATTTTCATGACTCAAAATGTGCAAGTCATGTCGTGCATCTCACTTCCATTTTATAACATGTAAACTCCGTACTGATTGTGACAACCACACTTCACCTTCATTAGCGCATTAGTACATCTGCCTTGGTGTCACAATCAGCGGAGATGTCTATTGGCCATTTTGTGACACGCTGGACGTTATTTCCAGGGTCCAGAGTTCCGGCTAATTCTCACTTCCGAGGTTCCGATTAATCCGGAATCGCAACCAGCTCCGTGCCGGGTACCTTATACCCGCGTGGCCGCGTCGATTAACTTACGGGTCTGGCGCGAACATCCGCCGACCGTCACCATCCCTGGCGTCAGCAGTGTGGCACAACCGCTGAATCTTCGTCGCACCAGGCTGAGCCAGGAGAGTACTGCACTACTCCCAAGGGAATTGGAATAATTTTGTGCCATAAACCTACCTACCCCCTATTCTCTTATTTCTATAAATGATAATCGCTTTTTACACTATCTTTCACGTTTGTATTCTGACATTGCATCTAAAATGCTAACTTTTGAAGGAACACATCTCTATAATAAGTTACCGTCCTGTATAAGAAACCTACACTCTTTCAATGTATTCAAGACTCAACTTGGCCAGCACATAATTGAGGATCGATCACTTCTGGAGAAATTAATGCATTGGATGGGTAACTAATAACTTGTATGTTTTTTAGTATTGTTCTCAAGTAAGTGACATATGTCTTTATTTAAAATAAAGTTTCTATAAACCGACATTTCACTTGCGATATCATTTCATTCAGCTACAAAAATAAAGCGCGTACATCACATTTTATTTAAGAACAATGGGGTTACACTTTATTTTTTAATAGGCTTACTTTATTGATGTGTTCGATGCAGTTGCAATATTTCACTGGCGTAATACATGCCCTGTGTTACAGTAACGCGTTGCTGTGGCTCTATTCTGGCAATGACTGCAATATGCGTCCGACTGTATAAACGGGGCACTGGGGAGCTTTCCATCTAGATTGGAAGTCCGATGGCTATGCGAATATCAATTGCTTTAATAATGTATTGTTGAAAGTCCGCCTCCGATTCCCGGCAAACTCGGACTTTTTCATCGTTATTGACTTGAAACTCTAAACTTTGGGCTGTTGTGTGTTGAAGAGAAAACTACCAAACTGTAACGTTACAATGTTTTTCTCATTAAACGAAAGGTGTTCAAATGTGTTAACTTTATTGTCCACTGAACTCACCGTAATAGTTTTATTAATATTTTATAATTGGATTTAGTTCAGATGAAAGCGGTTTAGGAGTTAAATTAAACATTTTCCAGAAAATTTTCCACATGTGACATGACAAGCTGAAATTAAATAGTGCAATTGTTTTGACATCTTTAAGTGCTATAAAGATTGAAAAACACGGTCTGACAAAATTAATGAAAATTTCAGGTTGTTCCTTTTCATCTAGTTTCTTAGTAAGGCGAGAAAACATTCCAATAATAATGCTCACACACACAATAATGGACTCTGATGTACCGTGAGTTCTGTTTCTAATAGTTTATAAGTTTCGCTACTTTTAAATTGTCTGAGTACTGAAATGAAAGGATTTTTGGTAAGTTTGCTTTTTGAACCAGCTGATGGATATTGTGTTGTGGCTACCAACATTTGAACAGGTATGTGTATGTTTTACACGATGTCTCCCATCCTGTATTTTGCCTTGACAGTAGACATGGTTTAAAATATTACAAATAGATGTTGTACATCTAACTAAAGTTTTGAACAGAGAAATTTTATCTAAAGAATTATTGCATAGGGTACCTTTAGTTATTTATGTAGAACATAAAAATACAAAACATTTTTGTTTGTATATAGTAGGTATGTACAAGGAGAACAACTTCAGGTCGAGTAGCTTTTACAACATAAATCTAGATAGCGATCCAACATGATCCAGGTCACATGACCTAGGCTTCAGAATTAGTTCTACTGAAAAATAAACCCAAGATAATCGAATTTGTTTGGCAACTGTTATTTGTAGCCATATTGGATAAACTACGAAATTCACCTTTTGGCTACGTCAATGAAAGACATAGCTTTTAAATACCTGCAAAGTTTGTTGACCTAGTTCACATTTCAACTACGGCGAACAAACAGATCGGTATTCTATATCTAGCGAATTCTTAGTAAGTTAGCTTATTTATTCTGCTGCAGGTTTGAGCTAATAATTTGCATCGTTCAAAGTTTTAAGTACTTTCAAAATATAAAGCGGTTTTGGTATACAAATAAGACCATTGATATGGTCTGCGGTCAAAATCATGTTTTGATAACCTTCATTTGTTATTTGGTGAACCTAATTGTTCGGAATCAAACGTTTCGTTCCTTTTTTTGTTATTTTGTTACAATACTGTGTCAGCTCGCTGTCATCGATTTGACAGCTTTTTTTTTTGTTGACGTTGAAACTTACTCGTAAAAATGTGATTGACGGTGCGAGACGTGACGATTCGGTCCAGATCTGGTTTTGTTTGAAATTGATTGTTAACCAGCCAATCGTTACTCGAAATTAAATTCGCGAACCGCGAGTGGTACTGGGAATCGCCCGTGCATTTGTTTGTATAAGTATTTCTGTGTCGGAAACGTGTATAGATGTCTGCCAGGAATCACAGGCTGGACCACGTCGGTTATCCCTAATTCTTATATATATTTTACCCTAAACCCCCGACCACACACGGGATTGAAGGAGCCCAGGAGACCACCATGGGAACAAATGTAAGTAATAGATGTAAGTTGTGTGCCGTTGTATCACTTGCCACTTGTCTGACAGGAATCGGTATCTCAATGAACAAACACCTAGTTTACCTCTGCTGGGTATCGCAGTTTCGCGGGTATAGACCTTGTAGGATCCAAGATTAGCAGCGTTGTTCATAGGCCCCAGCGTTGCCTCTTGGCTGTGATCCGCAGGCCTGTATTCAACACTAATGTCTGGGTGAACTTGCATTGAGCTGTGTGTATTTTTTTGATAATACTAAACAAAATAAAAAGTAGGTATACAAATTGCTCGAAAAGTATGATATAACAGTCTATTTAGTCGGCCAATGCTGCGCAGACTCCAAGACAGTTATGTAAGCATGCAAAATCCCTAATCTACATTCCACAGCAGACCGAAGGCATTATAAATGTGAGCCACACTGTCTTCACTTGAAATTCAGAGCGCACTGTACTATGTTTATACTCCAAATATACTTTTTATTCGCATTTATGGTCTGTACGTGGAAGGCAACATAAGACCCCACAACGAAAACCCGATTATGTAACTTTAAAGTTCACTATAAGAATCTCAGAGTACTTGTATCATACTTTGATAGAATAAGATTGTGTAAACGCAGTGTTTTTTTTTGTGTTTAAACAATTTTCAAGAGAGAAAATTAATACTTCTAAAATTTTAATTTTTCTTCAAGATAATGACAACTTTGGAACAAAGCTTTTGATGTTAAAGTAAAAAGGGAAGATATTAAATAGCATGCCTGTTATTAACTTTTGCTTTTGTTCCGTACAAAGAGTTCGTCTTCTTTGCTTGTTGCCGGTATAAAGTTTTAAATCTTGTTAATTGTATTATAGGATGATATTCATACGACAAGACTCATACATTTTACCAACTGACTTTATTTACCTATTTATTCAAACTTGATGCAACATACAGGTACATAGATGGACATTAGCCTGAGTTTTTTTTTAATTTTTATTGAAATAAGACTTTGCCATAATCATAATGCTTGTCAAAGTCCATTAGCAAACCCTTCAAAAACACAGAAATGCGCTTTCCATCTCAGCAAGATAGTCTGAACATCAATTGGCAAGGAGTCCCCATTCATCACTGCAATAATCTGACCTACTTGGGTGTTACCCTTGAACGAGCACTGACTTTTAAGAGCCACTGTCTAAAAACCAAGAAAAAATCGAGCCCCGCAACATCTTACTCAGGTGCCTAACAACCTCCAACTGGAGGGCCTCATCTTTCGTTCGCCGGACTACTGACCTAGCACTCTGTTTCTCTGTAGGCGAATATGCGTGTCCAGTGTGGCACCGTTCCACCCACGCCTACGAAATAGATCTTGCTCTAAACGAAACATACCGGACAATCAACGGCCGCTCCAAACCGGTCAGCGTGTTATACCCCACAGCCTGGATAGCACCTCCACACGCCAGATGGGAAGTGGCGAGTGCAGCCGAGAAACAGAAAGAGGAGCGTGACACCAGGCACCTACTATTCGGTGCACAACTACCGATGCAACGAGACATAACTTCCTGAAATTGATAGTTACCCTGTCAGGAGAACTGGCCGATGCCCGCTGCAAACTGTGGCAGGACACTTTTCCCCCACCCACTCAGTATTTACCACCAAGCGAGCATCGCCCGCAGGGTCTAACATTCCGTGGCCTAACTGGAAGTCCCTGAACCACCTCAGAACCCAAGTAGGAAGGTGTAACGCCTATCTCGCAAAATGGGGCTACCTCGACAGAGCAGCAGCAGGGTGTGCATGTGGCGCCGAGTTGCAAACCATACCTCACCTCCTGTCATGTCCTCTGTACCCCAAAATATGCGATTGGGGTGATCTATGCACTACCACCGACGATGCCGTCGAAGTGGCTATGATTTTGGGCCAAATAAATTTGAACGACTGTCGTTCCAGGGATATGAAGAATAAGAAGCAAAACATGGTGCTTTTGCCACTATTATACCTAATCTCTTATCTTACCTACCTACTCGTTTCAGACAAGGACAGAATGCAGTGGCCTATCCTTCAAAGTGTACACTAAAGTTTCAGATAAGCTTAAAGCAACTAAGGAAAGGAATTTCCTCTAAGCCACAGAATTCCACAGCGAATTTTCACTATCGCCCTATACATACGATACTGGTCAATAGCCTGCCATTGACGTGTTCGTTCCACATTATTCGATAACGCCAAGTGCATACTTTACCTGTATTGTGCCACCAGCTTATACATAATACCCTGTCCATGAGCTCCTATAGAAAATAAGCCGTCACTCAGTAACGGATGTCCTTAAGAGGTGCGATCATCTTTTTACGAAGACCCAACCCTTATAACTTTACATATTCCTTTTTAGAGATCGACTAAAATTCTTATAAAAGTAAGAGCATATTCAATGAATAGCGTGATTTGGCAACGTGCCACAGGAACAGTTAAGGCTAATTCGTATCTGGAAGCGTTTCACCTCTTGTTTCCATTAATTTTACATATAGTTGCCAAGATCCTAACGTTATTTTCCGTCTGTTATTGCGGATAAGAAAATGTTCGACAAGTTCGGGAAGGAATTTTGCAGTTAATCTCAAATTTCAGCATGTTTTCTATTTGAGTAATTGACGGATCTGGCAGGCAGCCCATCTGGCTTTCATTTGTACCTCGATCCTGTCTTTTTTACTGCATTACCTTGTGGACCACATCCACCAAAATGCTCTCTCTGTGCCATTGCATTTTAGTTGTTACCTTAATTAAAAAGTTTCATGTTCTGTTTCCACCCCTTTAAACAAAAGTAATACTGTGGGTAGGAATACTAAATTATGGTAGATCTTACCCCTTTTTAACGGTAACTTTTACAAGTAAACTTTTACTAAAAATACGTACATTAAAGCCACAATAGAGTTCAGTTTCCATTATGTTTGAATAAAGGCTTGAACATTCATTTAAAAACTAACTGGTTCTTATTGTGTGTGCTATACAATAGCGTTTCATAAATACCCTGCTTTTATATCTGTTAAAGGTTACCGTTATCTGTATTTTAATAAACGTAAAAGTAGTCTAGCAATGTCTGTGAAAAAGTTACGATAGTAAATAGGTTGACGCCGGTTCCAAACCATGAGCTAAGAGCTAAGCTTAGTAAGCTTTGAAACAAGCTTTTAAGCTTAACGTGCATTGTGATCCAAACCAAACGTGTATGCAAAATAATCTTAATCGGTTGAGGATAACTGCTTTAAAATTCAGTTGCAAGATTTGACCCGAACATCACACATACATTTAGGGTTGCCATCCGTCTGGGTTTCCCCGGATTTGTCTTAGTTTAGAAGGCGTCCGGGGAACGTCCGGGTGAGGTTTTATTTGTTGTCCGGTTTTTAAAGTCTTCAAATCAACCAAGGCAATTTTTCAACGATTTCTCCGTCAATTGTAGACCAATTTTTACCCGACTGCCGAAGGAGGGTAATGTGTTTATCAGTATATGTATGTATGTAAGTATGTATGTATGTATGTTTGTTTCTATGTGGCATTCTAGAGACCAAACGCGTTAGCCGATTTTGATGATTCTTACGTCAATCGATGCGTCTTAACCCTGCGAGTGTCACTGGCTACATTAAAATTGAAAAATAGAAAAATGGCGGCTTTTGGGCGCCATATTGTGGGGGCCCATTTTTTTTTCCATCCATTCCCATCGTGTGGGGTATCAAATTAAAAGATTATAAGAGGCGATTTCAAAAATATATAACACTTATATGTTTAAATGTACCTTATTCGAATAAAATGTTAACTAAAAAGTGTTAAATAAAAATAAAAAATCAAAGCACCCGACTGCTTAAAAAGCGAACTAAAAAGACGTAAACAAGAAAAAAATCATGCTGTGCAGTCGGAGGATACATCTGGTTTTGGTCAGCCAGCTCGCGAATATGTATGTATGTCGGGTGCTTTGATTTTTCGAATTATTTTGTAAATTATTTTTTCTTTGGTAGGTTATGATCCCGAATTGGTCTCATTTAAATTGTACACTAGCTTCTGTCAGTGGCTTCGCCCGCGTCAAAAGTGTTTCAATTAAGGAAACATTTTACCGAGATAAAAAGTAGCCAAATTACATCTAGATCCGCTTAGGCGTTCCGGCGTGATTGAGTAACAAACATACATCCAAACTTGCGCGTTTATAATATTATAATAGTTACAACGGATCTTTGTGTCTCTATTGGCTGCAAGACCCTGCGCAGTAGCTATTTTTGTGTCAATGTTGAAGGTGAAGACAGCATTGTATAACTGTCTCTTTCACTCACTTACGTTTGTTGCATTTTCCTATGTCACTTACTCTATGCAGTATACTCGATGACAACCTGTTTCTTGCGCAATGGTAGGCAGAGACAACTTCAGAGACACAAAGATCCGGTGTGACATTTACCACTAACTAGGAGCCACAAAAAAAAGTGAAAATTTAAAGGTTTTTACAAAAAATACAATCGACTTCCAATTAAAAATACTTCAAAGTGAAAAATGACTTCAATCGTTTCAAATAAACTTCAGATTTTGGAAGTTGGTGTCAAAAGACGAAGAAACGAAACCATAAACACCAACTTCCGAAATTAATTTTTTTTACTGTGTAGTGTTTTTAATTGTTGTAGTCGTTTATATCTTTTTGTAAAAAAGATGTTAAAACTATATTTAGTTAAAAAAGTTATGAAAATAAAATCTGTTAGATGTCCGGGTTGTAAGCTTCAAAATCCGGGGTATTCACGCTCCTTGTCCCGCAAATTTTAGAAATAACAACCCTACATACATTGCAAGTTAATGTAAAAAAGAAACTTGTTTGATAGATATGCGTTAGATATGCGAGCTAAGCTAAATTAAATTAGTTTAGCCCTTGGTCTGCAACCAGTTTCAGGCACTAACAGTATAAGCATGGACGTGCAAGAAAGCTAAGACACAGTTCTATTGGTATCCGCACAAAATGTTACAATACAGTATTGATTATACTAAATTGTAGTCAAACTTAATAGGTAAGACATGTGACCTAATGATTCACAACAATCATATCGAAAAATAACCAAACTTAAGTCGCAGTGGGCAGTTAACTCTGCTCGCAGAACGGATAGCCGATGGGGCTAAAAGGTTCTCCCACAAAATGGAACGTAGATATACCTAGTGCAGACTGAGAATGGATACAAGTAGCACAGTCTCTTGTCCAGCTGAGGACGCCATTGCTGAAGCCAGACGGGTGAAGTAATAATAATGAACGAATCGATTGCATGAAGTAAAACTGAAAACCAAAATAGACAAGGCAAATGTACCCCGAAATTCACGAAAACACTACAATAATTTACGCGAAAGGTGCTTTCGAAATAATTAAAACAGTTTTTAAATTCATCAAAGTGAAACCAAATCAATCGGTTGACAATAGTTCGAGCACTCGGGCATTAAGGCCGTTATGACTTGACAACGGCAAGTTTAAGGCCTGTAGCGCTTTGGACTCAATTGAATTCCGATATTGGCAGTGGTACAGTATGGTAAAGGGGCTTATACGTTTTATTGATTTTTCATTGGGACCGGTTGAAACCGAGAGAATGCTATTTTGTTTCAATTTATTTTGTAATATAAGCTAAATTATCTTGTAACATGATTTACGTTTATTAAATGTTAATATTGTGGCACTCCTAAGGTCAGATATCACTTTGTACCATATATAAACTATTGGTAGATGCTCCTGGCTTTGTCTGTGCTTTTTAGGGTTCCGTACACGAAGGGTTCAAACGGAGCCCTATTGCTGTCACTCACTTGTCCGTCTGTCTGGCCGTCTGTCCGTCATCTGTCAGACAGGTTTAACGGCCAAATGGTTGGAGCTACAGTCTTAAAATTTCTTAAAGTTAGCATCTTGTTGTTAGATTTTTATTTTTAAAGGGGGTCTCCCATACAGCTAAAAGGGGGCGTAAAAAAATAATTATACCCCACACGAAGAGCTCGTTAAGTAAATAAATACTGTATTTTTTGTTTCAAAAATATTGGAAAACAAAGGAATGAGAAGCCAGTCAGTTTTTTTTACAAAATTTTGTTCCGAAGAACAAAATTACTACATTAATTATTTTTGAGATTGACTTATGAACTTGAAATTCGGTGATAATGTTTATTATAACGTATATTTTACTAACAAATACCAATATATTGATAAATCAGATTTTTCTTTGAAATTCCTTAATTTTTCCTATTACAACCAATTTAATTTTACGGTTTGGTACTGAACCCTAAATGTACGAAGTTCGACACGCACTTGGCCGGTTTTTATAAATAGGTAGGTAAATGTGAAATTAACCCTCTCTTACACATACAAGAGATGCACTTTCAAGAGACAATATTTCTTTATTCTATTCATCATTAAAATTTTAGACGTATCGACGACACGGTTGGCGTAGTGGTTGAGCGATCGGCTGCTACTCTGCGTGTTGCGGGTTCGATTATCGCACGGAACAAATATTTGTGTGGCCCGAAGATAGTTGTGCCGCATCTGTGTGTCTTGTGTATGTGAGTTTAAATGTCTGTAAACGCATCCACGATACAGTTTCACATTTCACTTATCCATGGCGACGATAGCGCCCCTGGCGTCACACACGAGAAACGCTAGGAGACTAAGGTGCCTCTTAAGTCATAAGTGTCGACGATGTTTTGATTAAGGAGAGATTTGATAAAGGGTTTATATTAAAGGTGACGGGAAGTGTGTGGTGGATGTGTGTTGGATGGGTACCAACGTTTATGTAAATGTAAGAAATACTATTCAGTATGTTTGCTTTGCTGTACAAGTAAGTATTATGAGTATAACTCGACGCATTAGTATGTTATGATCCATCTCCTCTCGTTCAGTACATCCAAGGTTTGTCTGTCAGAGATTGCCCTGTGCGATAAGGCCGCCTATTGTACACTTGGTTTTACGATTGTTTGTCCTATACATATATTTTTGTGGTGTACAATAAAGAATATAATAAATAAATATGATATTTGAAGTTTAATTTCCACAATCTCACACCCACAATCACCCACAATTTATAAATTTAGTACATTAATTACCTGTGCCACCAAAAGTTTAATGAAAATGTCTAGTACCAACTTTGAAATCTGAAATATTTATATTCATAGTCTAGTGTATTTTACTTGAAAACAAAGCGTAATCCCATTACTGGCGCCCTAGATTGAAATACAAGGTGCTCTCAAAGTAGAATATTCAAGTTTGTTACAAGCAAGACAATTTGTAGAACAATCTCAGACAATTTCGCGATCGAAAAAGTGGACGAATAAGAAAAAACACCATGCACAGCCAAGAACAGTGATTTGAGAAACAAATAAGGGTTCTGTGATAAGACTCTCAGTTTACATTCAAGTATTTTCATTGTTACGGAACAAAAGGGGCAACCTGTTTTGTGTAAAATGGCTAACACTCACCGGAACTAAGAGAGCTTATTCAAAAACTAAGTGACGGGTACTCTTGAGTGTCAAGAATTTGCTAGTAATTGTAATAACCGGTTCAGCTAACTTTGCATTTTAACGAGAACAACCATTCCGCTCCTTTGTGCTCTTGCCTTATTTATTTCATCAAAGTTAATTATTACACTGAATTTTACATTGTTTCACTCTGTTTCATTATTTGGCCAGTGAATTCCAACTACATTTGGCATAGTTCCGGCTCCAACGGTCCTTCACAGTTAGTTGGAAAGGCCATGAAATACGATATGAGTGCTTTCTCAGATCCCAATTAGCCATTTATATTCCAGAATAGCCTATAATTAAAATCTAGGTTGTACGCTGGCGCTAATGGAAACGACTACATAGAGGGAACGTAAAATTAATACTGTTGTGGAAGTGGATAGGGTTGGGATTTTGTCGTATTATCATCATTATCATTATTATCAGCTCGTAAACTTACTTACAGGCATACTTACGCTCTAAGAATATATTTTGAAGATTTTTTCATCTATTGAAGAATAAATATATATATATCTACTTACTTGTTAGCGGTCTAGATATATTAGGTACGTACAAGTTCAAGTGTATTTTATTTGGAGAAGCAGTTGGTCTCAGAAGACTTCTTCCTCTTCTTTACGTGTGAGGATGTGGCCGCCTCTGCAATTAAGCAGCCTCTGGGATCCCACAGACCTCTGACTTGGCTAAAAATGAAAACAAAAAACTGTTGTTTCTTGGAAACAATCAAAAAGCACTTGATAAAAATCTGTTTCCTTCAGGTATAGGTGCTGAAAACACATAGTTGAAAAAGTACGTATTTTTAACCTACTTTAACCTACTGATAATAATATATACCTAGCTAAGAGTAGCTAGAAGAGTTTGTTTTCCTTTCATAGTAGCTTTTATCTACAGGATATACAGAACAAGTGCGAATTTCACGTATGTTTATAAAACCCGGATCCTGTAACTTAAGCCTACTTGTATTTTATATTGCCTAGCACGTGGAACTTCGTATGAGGCTTTCTAGCTTACCGAAGAACCTTTTTTAATAATAATATAATTTTGTCTTTCCTACCGAGTACTAGCAAAGACCGTCGAGTACGGATATATTGCGTCTCACAGCAAACTCATAAGCTTTACGATATCGTCTTACTTAGATTTTATAACAATTCGTAAGTGATACCAGATGCAATAACGTGAACAAGTACTAAAATAATATACAGGTTATTTCAGTTATATAACAAGATCTCCTTAAAAAGGAGACGTGCACTCGGTCCCCATGACCCAAGCGTTTCGACCCCAAACGGCTGAAAACTGTAATTACCAATTAGGTTACAGTATTTGCGCCATTTGAGGGCCTCAGCAGCCGCAGCAGCAGCGCCAGCACAGCCCGCCGAATTAGGAACATGAGATGGCGCAAGGGTGTCGACACAGCTTGCGTCAAACACCAGAGACCTTCCACGGCACCAAAGTCATGCCATCTGGCCTCTTCCCATCGTCACATACCAAGCCGTTAGGTTCTAATACAGCTGGTACGCTGGCGGTGATAAGGGTTCGACGAATAATGTCATTGATACTGGCGTGCCGTGCTATGCGTCCTGTGCTCTTGCAACAAGACAGGCCATGGTGCCCAAGGCTGCCGACAGCTTCACCACAATGGCACCGATGTAGAGCAACACAAGGTGAGCCTTAGCGTAGACAAGTTGCGAGCCGAAATGAAGAGTCATCCATCATAGTGCCTATGGTGGATGACGGGAGTGCTTGAAGCCACAAACCCGACTCCCATTTCCCCACAGCCAGCAGACGCGCACGCTCAGCAGTACTAGACGATGTATTTATAAGGTCATTCTGTATAATACTGCAGAGCGGCACATCCCATCTCTCTGGGAGGACAGGTTGTCGGGCAGATCCGTATTGGGACAAGCCATTTTCCAAGAGTTCAACGCATCGGTCAAACACGGTACCTCAAAATCAACCAGTGAGGAAGATAAGATGTTCCTGGTTATCAGTACCGTAGACCGAGGAGAGGAAGGCTGGTAAACTTATACTTGAAATTTTGCGGACGCCGAGGCCACCCAATCGAATGGGAAGCGTGGCTTGTTGCCATGCTCGGTCGTCCAAGGCCACATTTAGGATAGATGAAAGTGTGTTCTTTATAATTTGGTCTACTTTTTCTAAAAGTTGTGGATGTTTCCATAAATGAGAGGAGCGAAGGCTATTAGTAAATTTTGATCCAAAGCAACAATACCGGATAAGTGTGTAGGCCGAATGCATGTTAATTTTGAAAAGTCTTTTCGAGACATCGTTAAAATTTTGTATTTTCTGTTCAATAAAATTTGGAAAGGATTCATCAAAAATAAGGAACCCAGGAGGTGAAGAGAATTTCTCTCAGTAATTTTAATATTAGGTGCTATCGCGTTGAATTTTGCTAAAGTAGGCTGTCGGTCAGTAGATTGGGGGAGGTAAATTTCGCATTTCGAAAGGTAAAGTTCTAGCCCAATGGAGGTAAATTTCGCATTTCAAAAGGTAAAGTTCTAGCCCAATGGAGCTAAATTTATCTTTCAAAAAAGTTAAATCATTCAAGACTGTATCTACATCACCTCCTAGGGTTCCATCATCCAAATACCATACATTGAATTTAGAATTTAGTTGCCGAATGATTGGGTCCTGGCCCAAGAGGGTCACCTTGTTGACAACCAACAGCTGATTCCAAAAGGTTTTTCTTGTAGAGTAATTTAGAGGGGTGCCTATAACATTGATTTAATATTACAAGTCAAATGTCAATAACGAAACCTTATTGAAATTCAATTCTGAAAAAAAATCTCTTTTATGAAATAACTTTTCATCAGTTCTCTCAAACGGCTAAGAATTTAAGAGTCACATGATTAAATTGAATAGAATATAATCACACATCTTCTATATAGTGGCTGTTTTCTGAAATCGTTATTAATTCAATACTTTACATGGGAATTATAAAGATTTCTCTTCTTTTCACAAGCTTTTATTAAACTTGCAATGTATCTATGTAAGTGTGTTCGGGTCAAATCTTGCAACAGAATTTTAAAGCAGTTAACCTCCACCGAATAACATATTTTTTTGCATAAACGTTTAGTTTGGATGACAATGCATGTTTAACTAAATGACGTCATTCTAATTCCAATATGGCGGACTAGTTATTTTTTGTGCACTGACATGATATGGGTATCAAATGAAAGGGTTTGCTGAGAAGAATACAAAAAAAAGCTTGTTTCAAAACAAGATTTTATAATGAATTATTTTATTAGCTTATCATGTCTGTCTTGTGATATTAATTTTATAGCATTACAGCGTTGCCAGCGATTCTCCCTCGGGACAGTCAAAATAGATCTCACTAAAACTTACTACCAGAAAAAAAGAATCCTATGTCATAATAGACGCCATGGTATACTCGTGTTACCATCCAAAGGCATTGAACCGTTAAGACGTTTTTAATTATTGAACATCTAGACATACAGACAGGTACATAAAAAAATGTGTTGTCTTATGAAAATCTCAATTGTGGTTGATGTTACACGAGATAGACATTTGACAAAAACAATAATAATTTTATTAAAATTAGACACATTTATTTTATAACAAAATTATATTTCTCCTAATATACGCCTGATTTAACTCTTAAGGTTTCCCTAGTCGACGGCACGAACTTTTTTGTGCGCGAGGTTAAAATGCATGCTATCTCATCCGACAATACGTGCGAAAGAGATAGATTTTGTGATGAGCAGTAAGAAGCTAGTTCGTGTGCAATTTAGCACTTTTGAAAATTTGTATCGAAATGGGATAATTATGGACTAAAACGAGCGCGCGAAATTTTATGAACAGACCTTTGGGAGTCTTGATATCATGAAAAAACTATTAAATTTATATCTTCAAAATAAAATTATTTGCATTATTGAATTACTAATCTATCCCTATTGAGGCCGTTTTAAAATTAGTGATGAAATATGAAACTTCGCGCTCATAACTTTCAAATATTGTTTTTTTTTTACTTTTTTGTTTCCATACAGAGCTACATAATGACGAGAAAAATTGATATGATTTTTTTGTTTTGAACGTACATCGTCAAACAGTGGGTAATCACCAGACTACGTTTGTATGAAATAATGATCGACTAGTGTAACCTTAAACGTCAGACTTACCCGTTTAAATACGTTAGCGCACCCTTTATTTTATTCTACAGTTAAGGGGAGGTATTTCCTAAACAATATTAATCGGCAGTCGAATTATAAAATAATTAATGTAAACACACAGTATAATAAATAGAGACAACACATCATGACAACGGAGTATAAAGCTACTGCTTATTTATTTAGAAATGTCTACCAGCAGACCCGCGAAAAGGAAATTTGAAACAGAAATGTACATAGTTTAGGCAGAGGTAGTGTAGCTAGACAATGTTAACCAATGTTTGTATACAAACACGTCCAGTTTTCTTGTAACGGGACATATGTCAAGCCAGCCTTACATAAGTAAAAGTACCGTATCTTAGTCAAAAGCTTAGCCTAAGGCCTGAAACTACGTTAAATGGACGCCTGCGTGGTTACACAAAAAAGTGCTCCGTCACGGACACGCGCGGGCATCCTTCGCAGGGGCACGTGCGGGTCCCGCCAGTCACAACAGTTTCAGTTTTTTGCAAAGTAATAATATATTAAGTGAACCATCGACACGACTATACATGCATACCGTTAAAATGCAACTACCTGCGTAAATAAAATAATCTGTATCTTCACGCGTAGACACGCGACGACGCGGCTTCTTCGCTTAGTGACAAACTTGATGATGATCCTATCTTCAAAACAAGAGACGCCCGGCCCTTAATAACATAGCAACAACGGCTGGTACTTATAATTTTATCCATTCCTGACCCTTTCACCTTAAACCTCCGATTTTGTTTCCACAGAAGAGACCCAAAGGCTTTCCACTGGGCCCTTAAGTAGAAACATTTATTCCAAATTTGATCCACTTACGAAAGTACAGACCCATAGTTTATCCCTTGTAAATATGTAAATACATTTACCTTTACTTAAAAAACCAACACGGGGCAGTAGTTTACAGTTAAGTATCTTAACCTGGTTTTAGCAATTTTATTTGGTTGGGTTTTCGTAATTTAGCATCAGTAAGGGTCGTCTTTGGTGGGTTCGAATCCAGGTAGGCGATTTTTATGTATTATTTGTGTATGCATTTTATGATGATGATGAAAAATCATCTTTTTTTGATCGCAATTTTATTTCTTAGAAGCAAGAAGAAACGCTAGTTGATGATTTTTCTTATTGCTTCTAAGAAACAAAATTGACTCATCGCCGCAAGGTTGCCTGCTTGTCGGTCTTTTTACAGACTGTACTTTGGTGAGTGTGTTAAAGAACTCCACGAACTGATCCAACCAGCCCCCAGTTTGCCAGTGGCTTGGCCCGCGTAAAAAGTGTTTTCTTATTCGAAGGAAACATTATGCCAGGATGAAAAGTAGCTTACCCAGACTATAATCTATATCTGTGCCAAATTTCATCCAGATCCGTTCAGCCTTTCTAACATGATTGAGAAACAAACATACATGCACATACATATCCATCTAAACTTTCACAGTTATAATATTATAGTAAGGAGAAGTGGTAGTCCAGTGGTAACGGCCGCGATTTACAATTACTTTGTGTAAATTATTTCATCACCACTGCTCTCAAAACGGTGAAAGAAAACATCGTGAGGAAACCGGCATGTCGTAGAACCAAAAATTCGAAGACATGTGACATCGACCAACCCGCACTGGGCTCGCGTGGTGGATTATGGCCCATTCCCTCTCTCGGAGAGGATGCTTGTGTTCCAGCAGTGGGAACATTAAAAGGCTGATGATGAAGATAGTAAGATTAGTTTACTATATATCTCTTGTTTCTATATAGTAAGAGACTGACCTAAAACTTTTCATCATTTCAGCCGAAAGACGTCTACTGCTGGACATAGGCCTCCCCCAGGCGTCGCCACATTGACCGATCCCGTGCGTCTCGCATCCAGCGCATTCCCGTAACCATAACCAGGTTATCGCCCCACGTAGTGGGAGGCCTTTTAACGCATCATCTTCCGGTTCGCGGTCGCCTTTCCAGAACTTTTCGATCAAAATGTGCCCTGCCTACTGCCACTAAGTTTCGCAATTTTTCGAGCTATGTCGGCTTTGTCGGTTTTCCTGCGGATATCATCATTTCTGATGCGATCACGCAAGGAAACAGCCTGTAAAACTTTTATTAAAACTTAATTATGATCCTTCACTTTATGCTTCTGTTCAGACTGGTATACCGTGTAGTCTACCGCCACGATAAAATTAAAAATAATTTACAAAATAGTCTAGAGTTTCAGTTATCATGTAAATTAAATGAAAAAAGTGGTCGTTGCAATGGCGGGTCGAGTAGGCGGGAGATTCCACCCCAGCGCAGCATGACTAATTTGCAGGAGCATTTAAACTACTTTACCGAGAATAGTTTAAGTATTTGTATAGTAACTGTTAATGTTCCACTTTTAATTTATACACTATTAGCTAAACGGTACATTCTGTGGTGGTGTAGTTTTGTGAATGTTTTACACACAAAATATCTACTTATGGTTTTTTACTTTTGTATTTAAATACCGTTGCTGATACCCTCCAGACTTATGTAAACCAGTATACAATAAACTAGAAATAAACACCATATCTATACTCATCATCAGCCTTATTATGTTCCCACTGCTGGGACACAAGCACGCTCTCTGTCAGAGAGGTAATGGGCCTTAATCCACCACGCGGGCCCAGTGCAGGTTGGTGGATGTCACATGTCTTCAAGTTTTTGGTTCTAAGACATGCCGGTTTCCTCACGAGGTTTTCCTTCACCGTTTTAAGAGCTGTGGTAGAATATAATAAAATTGATCAGAATATTATTTATTTTCTCAGAATGTAGGTATTTACAATAAGGTGGTTACAATAATGTTAAGAATCCTTGTACATTCTACCATTTTAGCAAGCAAACATTGATGCAATTTATCATTAAACATACAAACATTGATTCACAACACAACTATAATTTATCACCTAGAAAATCCGACACGTAATAGTAACATTTATTTAAGAGAAGTATAGTTAGTTTTTTAAAAGTTGTTACTGATTCCTCTTTTATGGAATTAGGAATGTGGTTAAAAATAACCGGTGCCATACCAAAAATACTTTTCGTCAACAAAGCACTCCTATATCCACCTGTGCGTAAAACGTAGTGGTGATGAAATAATTTACACAAAGTAAATCGCATGCCTTGGTTCGAACTCACGATCTGCGACACGTAAGTCGAGGCCGTTACCGCTGGGACACCACTGCTCCATACTAATAATGTTATAAATGCAAAAGTAACTCTGTCTGTCTGTCTGTTCCTTTTCACGCTTAAACCGCGAACAGATGGTATGGAGATCGGCCCACACAACTATAATTTTGGGCGCACGGTTGGCGCAGTGGTTGAGCGTATGATTGTTGCGCTGCGTGTCGCGGGTTCGATTCCCGAACGGAACTAATATTTGTATGACCTACTGATAGTTGTTCCGGGTCTGGGTGTTATGTATGTGAGTTTATATGTTTGCAAACGCACTCACGATACAGGAAGAAATTCCTAGTGTGGGGCAAACTATCCTATGCCAAATTACATCTAAACCAATTCAGTAGATCCAGAGATTGCCCCCTACAACCTCATAAACTTTACCTCTTTATAATATTAATAATATATAGTACAGATTACTTACCTTTTTTCATTGTTTAGTAGGCTCTAGTGCTTTGTAGACATTAGTTGGCAACTTAAAAGAATACCCTCGTAAAGGATCGCCAATTTTTTTCAGATATTTTTTTTAAATGAGCCCTTAAAATGCAAGAAACATTACAGCCTCAGGTTTTTCAACAAGACAATAAACAATCCTGAAGAATATCATAACCATAAAAAAATCTTTTACGATAGCAGTTACGTACGATTATTGCAGGGAAACGGTTCTACTTGTAGTCACAAACAGACATCGTTTATTATGTTTTCAAGAACGCAGCACTACTTAGCAGTGACAATGTGTTAAAATATCGCCATCGCTATCGTTTCACAACATGTATGAGGCATTGTAGTAACAACTAATATTAAAAATAGTCTTACACACAATTATTTAAACACAGTACTTCATGCTCACCGTAGCGTTTGCGAACAGTAGACCAACCAGCAGTGCAATTTGCCGAGAAAATAACCATGCATGCAATGTGATCTTAATCTCTTAAATATTCATGTCTACACTGCAACAGTTGCCTACGTTTGACGAAATAGTCATTTCCAAAACATAATTCTCAGTGCTCGAATGTTGCAGCTAGACTTAGTAAGCCTTTAGTCCGGACAGACCAGTGTTCCAAACGTTACGGCACAAAGAGGCGTCATCCTCGTCCGATAATATTCTCTTCAAGGCATATGGCTAGACCCATCTGTCTAATGATATTGTACTGCTTTGCCTAGCCAGCCGTTTGTCGGAGCTGGGATGAACATGCTTTTACCGGCAACCTTGAGAATACCAACTGGAGATAATTAATCGATTTCTTGGAACCATTTACTTATACTAAACATGAAAGGGATTAAGTATAATACTAAAACCATCTTCAGGTACAAAATAACACTGAATTCGTAAATTATCCGTTCGATAACAATTTCTTTTTTTTTGGTCTGAGATTCTTTAGGATTCATGACATGTTACAGTATCGGCAGAAAATTGAATGTTCAAAAATATTGTTGTATAATAATTTATATTTAGCTCGACACATCTTGAAAATTGACCATAAATAAAAGTCGTCCTTCGTTTGCATATTAATACGATGGAAGAAAATTGAGTCTGCTTGCTGTGGCTTCTGTGGGTGATACGGAGCGGGCGATTTTCAAACATTTTTCCAATATTCCCTAACAATGGCTTGTATTCTCTCATAATGAAGCCAAACATAACGCTCCATTAAAATAGTATACTTGTTAAATATTAAAGTACCGCTCCCAAGTCATTAATTAGTTAGAACAATCACACGTCGTCACCGCCAGCTGTTATCAAGAGCAATTATAACTTAATAAGCCAATTGATTTAAGTGTGCATCACTATTAAGAACTTACTTACTTGTTGTTTACATCCGTGACTGATTTCCTCGCATAAACTTGGAGTGTTATACCTAAGGAAGTTATTCGGCTCGGCACGTTTGACACTGAAATATGATGGCAATTTTCAAGCTGCCGAATATACCTAGCGGGTTGGCGGGCGAAACTCAGTCAATCCTACTGTTTGTCGATCAACACGCCTCGTATCCGGTGAAATTGAAAATGTTATTTGATTCTGAGGTTAGAATTTATTGTAGTCAACTTTTGATGCCAATGACAGATGATATTTTTAACTGGGTGTGATTTATTTATGGAAGTCTGAAAATATATTGAATTCAATAAAGCCAAAGGTATTTTTAGACATGATTGAAAACTTTTGTTTTAGGACCATTCCACGCTCGAAATGCATATTGTATGAACGACCATTTTGGTCAATATTGAGTTGTTTACATCATTGGAAACGGCAGATTTTTCTCATTCGAATGTTCTAGGTTCCAGTTAAATCTGAGCACTTTTGTGGTCGTTAACACAACGGTGATTTCAGTCATTTTCGTATTGAATTTTGTTTTAATCCAACCATTTTCGTAATTTGTTTCATAAACCGTACTTAACGTTAGACAGTTCGCCATAATCCACTTTGCCTTTTTTTGCCTAAATAAAGATTTGATGTTAAAACACTTTTCCTAATCATTTTTATTATCAAAAGCTCATGTACATTTTTTTACTTGGTCATTAATTAATTACTATTCTGAGTTTCAACAAGACTACTCCAGTAGTTAATTTACTATGATGTTTTTTGTGAAAAGTTGAACTTCAAATCAGTTTTTTGAATAATTTATGCAATGGTCGTTACTACAATATGCCTTTCTAGCGTCGATATAAATTCAATTTTGTACATTTATCGATAAAACTACAAATGAAAATAGAAAACAAATAACATGGAAATAGAAAACAAATGCAAAACAGAAGGACAATCGTGCAGAATAATATCACAGCTGATTACCTAACCAAACGGCGATGTACAATTAATTATACAGTCCAATTCGCAATACATACGATAGCTGTGTACCAATTGCATAAAATAATACCGAAGTTAAATGGATAGATACTCATGCGCAGGCTGTATAGAACGAGTATTTTACTGTGTTCCAGAATCAATTCTGCAAAATGATAATTTTATTCATAGGGTTCCCGCTAGAATCGTATCGCTTACTTTGTCTGTGATTCGGTTCAGAAATATTTTATGAAACAAACGTTCGCATATGCGTTGCTAATGTGCTAGTTTCTCGATCGAGTGTTCTCGAAAGGGTAATGAAGGCAATTTTCAAGTTTTTGTCCGCGTTGGAGTTTTATAATTAATGACTGGTGGGTAGCTGTCCTGACGAGATCAGGATATACCTTATATACTTACAAATACACACTATGTGTTATAGGAAAGTTCGGTTTAATTAATTCCATTCAAATATCAATAAAGCCTATTTCAACAAAACAGTAGCTGTATTGTTCAACGTTTTCTCATTACGTGTTAGTTTTCCACCAAATTATGCTGTAATGAAACTATTCTGAAATAACTTGTTAATTTTAATCTAACTCAGCCAATTTCGTTAATTAACTATCGAACAGAAGGCGCGACCTTAATATTTTTACTGTTCAATTGTAACTATTATCGTGTCAAATAGAAAGCTTTTGAGTTTCGTTACAGAAATCAACAATAACCTAATTCAATTTTCTACAGAAACATTTTCTTTGATGTTGGCATAAGAAATTAGTTTCACTTGAAAAGAAGGCATAACGTCTATTATTTTCATAGTTAATTGGAGGAATGTTGCGGGTGAAGATTTGGATAACGTTGATACATGGTATGCTATTTCGGTGGACCTTGTAAACAAGAAGAGCTATCAGTCAGGCTGACCTCATATGGAATATAAACTAGGTACGTCCGTATATGAAATAAAATAGGCAACAGAAGTAAAGAATGTTCTCGAGGCACGCCCATGAGTAATGACAGGCATCGCTCTTCCGGTTCCTTATGAACTGCAGTAAATTCGTGTCGAACAAAATTTCACTCGTTCTTCTCAAGCTAATAGAAATTTAGGGAGACGTTCCAATATTGCTTGTAAGAAGTCCAATTTGTCTAGATGTCGTATTATTAAAGTTACAGAATAATAAAGGATTACAGGTCACGTTTATGTTGCTTGAGGTGTCGTCAGTTTCGAGTTATAGAAGTATAATATTGTCATTTAATTTTGGGGTGTATTGCATTAATTAAGCCTCCTGCAGTTCAAGTTGGCTGCCAAACTTGCTGTCTTGCTAATGCTTTTACTACGGTATTGGTTGTCTTTACATATTTTTATGTAAATTGTTTAGTTAGTTAGTAGGTATGGAACAAATCTTGCACCTAAATTTTAAATCAATTATTCCACACCGATTGAGTATTTTTTATTTATTTAACGATAGGCTCGCGTTCGACCACAATCTCGCATGATAGTAAGCGATAATGTGGTCGACGTAGAAGCACGCTTGCCTCGAAGTAACCTGTTCACTCTTGACTTAAAGACTCCTAGATTGTAGCTATCAGGAAACAAAGACTCCGGCAGGGAATTCCACTCCTTAGCTGTGTGCACAATGAAAGTATTCGCAAAACGCATTGTACGTATGTGTGGGATGTCCACCATATACCGGCGGCACATTGCCGTACGTCTTGTTATCCGATGATGGAAAGGGCTAGGGGGAATCAAATTGTGCAGTTCCATAGCAAACTCCCTAAAATGTATCCGATAAAAAAAACAAACAGACCAGCCACTCGGCGTCGATGTTCAAGGCTTTGGAGCTTTGAGGCGACCAGTGCATCGTTGCCGATAAGCCTCTCGGCCCGTTTGTTGTTTGTTGATATTTGGCAGATCCGTCCCAGAGGTGAGGGCAGTACTCCATGTATGACCGAACTTGCGCTTTATACAAGTTTAGCAGCTATTCAGGCTTGAAGTACTGTCTCACCTTTGCAAGGATTCCTAACTTTTTGCAGCCAACTGAGCCGTTGGCTCAATGAATGGAGCAAAATTGAAGGTCGATGTTAACGTAACACCAAGAAGGTCGAGATGGTCCGTTGTAGGCACGGTTACACCTCGGCAAGATGGAGCCGGGTGGAATAGGCTCTTTTTTGCGGGAAAAAGACACGCCTGGGTCTTAGCAGCATTAAAACTGACTAGATTAGCATCGCCCCATTCGAAGACTGTCTCCAAAGACAGGTTCAAGCGCTCCACCATGGCCTCCCGGAGAGACCGGAAATCAAGCCCAGGAGCCCGTGCGCCGGACACGTATCTCTCAGCAACCGTGCTGTCATCTGCGTACCCAAAGGTTCCGGGTTTTAGCTGGTCAAAATAGCTGCAACTTTGCATTCACTCTTGTTAGTTAAGTGACATTATTCTAAATCATAATATAATCATCATAATCCAAATATGGCAGACCCATTATTTTTATGCACCCTTCGTCCCCCATGTTATGGGTATCAAATGGAAGGGTTTGCGAAGTTGTGGGTAATTCAGGTAAACTTATAAAGTTTAATCGGTGAAATGATTATAGCAATAACGCAATTAAAGTAAGTTTCTCACAACGAAATTCGAGTTACATGTTAGAAAGTATGTTAATCTTCTAGATAGTTGCTGGTTCTTCTCGTTCTATATTCCAACATTACGAGTGTGATGAAACCTCACGGTACAATTCGCACATTACCCAATTCCGACAAAAAAGATGTCAGTAACAAGTGTCAAACGTCAAACGTGCCATTGCTTTGTGCAGTGTTCGCGAGAGTGGCCTTTTTTACTTTTTAGTTTTATTTGTACTTTTTAACTTGTCAAATAGACTCATATAGCCTGTAGCGGAAAATAATGGTTTGATTTTTACTGTGAAAGTATGAGCGGGTTATTTTCGACTCTAAGTTTTTTTTTTATTGCATGGAATCATGCGCTTAGTTGAAACTTTATATCATTTGTGTTTAGCTAGAAAAAAAGTGAACTTACTTCTTATATGTATAAAATATATATATATCATGTAACATGTGTATTTAAGCACCTTATTATTGTTATTTTTTATTTTGTAGTTTGCATTCCACGGTTTAAACAATGGACCTGCCATGTTATCTCTTCACTATCCTTGGTTTACTGCCTAAAGCATTAAGTCCGCCATTAGCCGTTGCTATATTTTAGTGAATTAATCAATTTGTAAAACACATATTTGTGCGCCTCATTAGGCAAAACATGTTTGCCGCTAAATAAGAAGTGAACATCTTGCATTCCTATTGTATGTAAACACAAGTTTTGAAAAATTAATCATCTTTATTAGTTGTACCTTTGTGAATGAAGTTTAAATAAATGAATAAACGTATCATGAATTTCAAAGATATTTTTATAGGTAATTTATGTATTGAAAATATTTTTGCACAGAACATACAAAGGAAACGCATATATATACATTTTCTGGAAATATGAAGTATGAAATATATTTTGTTTAGGAAACTTTTTTATAAACCCTAATGTAAACAATAACTGCTAACAAGTAAAATTTCAAAATTTAATTAACCTCAGACACATTTCTCTTGCGAAAACACCCCGATTCAAACAGTAAAAAGCCCCATAATTTTTGAACGGCTGAACAAAGAAAAATAAGAAGAAATTTCAAACAAAAAAACTAAATCAAAATCGGTTCATCCGTTTAGGAGCTATTATGCCACAGTTAGACACACAGATACACAGCAACACACGTCAAACTTATAACCCTCCGGCGGGGGTTAAAAACGGTGCTCTAAACAAAGATCCGCTTAAAGGCGGTATAATCATGACGCTTAGCAGACTGATTGGCAATCGCATTGTATTTGTTGTAAGCTTAGTTCTTGATAAATTGATAATATGTTGATCCACATGGAACAATTGCAAAATAAGCCAAAGGTGGTTATAAAATTAATATTTTTGACGGAAAATAAAAATAATATTATTTTCATTTTAAACGTTGACAAATCGTCGCGTAAGCGAAAATACGTAACCAGTGATTTCGATGTCACTATGAGCACGTCCAATTAATAATATTGGCGATTACGCCACTGAATGCAAAAGAGCACAACTGTGCGATACATATTTCACGAAATTGTGAATGTTGGTCAAACTGAAATTTACAAACTGTTTAATTTACATTTCCGTATGATCGAAATCACCGGTAATTTTCTATATTGAACCAAACTCAGCTACGTTCACAAATGATTGTCTAATCAGTCCCAAAGGGAATGCGATGCGTCGGCCACTTAATTTGTTGTACAATTCGATAATTATAGGTAACTGGAGCGTGATTGAGTGCCTAGCTAATAATTAAGCTAGAATATAGGACTATATATACATCTTTATCTCGTGAGTGAAGTGCTCGACCACTGTGAAATGAGACACACGTTTTATAGACTGAAGAGGCATTTGGGGTCTATTTAGGGTGTATTACGCTCTATCGGTTTCCACCGTGCTCACGAGTGCCTACAGTCGGTTTGTTCTCTATTGTGTGCGCCGGTTAGATCTCAAATAAGTGTTATTATATTATCGCTCTATTGTCCTCAGCGTTAGATAAGGCTTGTGGAATAGGGACTACTTAGATTATGTATTTTATCCAAGTATCATTGAGCTAGAAACTCTATCTTAGAATTCTATTGTAAGATTGTCTTGAACAAAACAAAAATACAAAACTCAAAAACCCTGACTGCTTAAAAAGCGAACTATAAAAACGTAAACAAGAAGAAAATCATGATGTGCAGTCGGAGGATACATGTTCGCGAGCTGGCTGACTAAAACCAGATGTATCCTCCGACTGCACACACACTCCGGTTCACTTTTTTAGCAGTCGGGGTTTTTGATTTTTGGATATTTTTTTTTATTTACAACTTTTTAGTTATTTATTTTTTAGAATTTGGTAAATTTAAACATATAAGTCTTATATATTTTTGAAGTCACCTTTTAAAACCCTTTATTTTGACACGATTGGTTTGGAAGAATAAAAAAATTTGGTCCCCCACAATATGGCGCCTAAAAGCCGCCATTTTTCTATTTTACAATTTTAATGTAGCCAGTGACACTCGCAGGGTTAAGACGAATTGATTGACGTAAAAATTATCAAAATCGGTTAACGCGTTTGGTCTCTAGAACGCCACATAGGAACAAACATACATACATAGACTGATAAACACATTACCCTCCTTCGGCAGTCAGGTAATAAGTGAGTTTAAAAGATTTAAAAAATCACGACGAACAAAAATGTCAGGAATTCTCAATAATCTATAATCGTTTTTCATATATACAACTTTTAATCTCATATATGAACTACATATCTGGTAGCAAGAGACGAAAATTTAATAGTAACGTCCAGTCGGAGATAAAGGGAAACCGTTGGCCGCAGCCTCCCCAGAGAGCGAACATTTTGACCATAATCAGGCTAATGGACAAACCCTGTGTCCGATCTGCACAAGAGGTTCTATTCAACTGACACTTGAATAACCGTATTTTGTTTATACACACTTACTTAGTACTTTTAGTACGGTTGAATGATGCTTAACGTCATTAATAAACTAAGTAATTGGTTTAGAGTGGCCCAATCGAGCGCAATTTCATTAAAAGATTTTCTTTTTTTAAATTTCGGCTTCTTGATTGGAACGCACAGCGCTGCGGTATGCGGTGCTGGACACAGCATCGTATAATCCCGTCTTATAAGGTTTGTTGTTCCGTCGTATGCGTCAGCGTTGAGAATCAAGATACCTTAGATATATGGTTTACATTGAATAAAAAGTTCGACAAATAAAGTTAATAAAGGCTAAAGTAATTTAATTATAATTTACACAAAATACCCACTGAGTCTTTTAGCTCTCAAAGGTGACCTTTCTGCGTATTACGCTTAAACAATTTTTACGCGACTGCGGGCGGGTAATGGTTTTCGATCGTATGTATGTATGTCCATCTCTATAGCACGTTCTACAGCCCAAACGGCTTGACGGATTATGACATATGAGCTGTCGTTGGATTCATCTTAATTGAGCGAATAACATCTCAGAGAAAAAGGGGGTGACACAATATTTTTTGTAGTTGTCATAACGGTATGGGTATCAAATGAAAGCTACTAAATAGACCATATCAAAAATTGTCGTTACACTTTTTATGTCACTGGCACAAATTCAAGATAAGCTTAACTTTGATAGCAAAATAAATAATCTTTTACCACATAACTTATTTGGAGAACTCTTTCATTAATAAAACCAAAAGTCTTAAATATAACAAATTATTATAAAAACAAAAAAATCCGACTGCTAATTGTTTAAATTATACCCAATATTTGTTTTTCTCCTTTCAGTTAATATTTTTTAGCAGGCGGGTTTTTTGTTTCTATAATATTTATTAATGAATGCTCAATCCCTTTGACAAATAACAGTCAGTAGGTAGCAAGTTCGAAAACCTTATTTTCTGTTGTACAACTTTAATAATGTGAAAATATATTTGTACTGAAACGAAATGGAAAATGCTCAAAGGTAGATTCGATAAGTACTATGTTTCATAACCTCATTCGCATTATATTCGCACGTTACCGCTACACATATAAATCAGAGTCCCATCTCTTTAAAACGAGAGGTATACTCGTTCTCATATTTGAATAAATTTTCTGTTGCCTTTGTGGATATACGATTTTGTTCAAAGTTCCACTTTCCTAAGTAGATAGATGTATAAAATAAACGAACGCAGTTTTACTTAAGTCGCGAGGCATTGTAAAAATTTCTTAAAACAATATTAAACAAATAATAATGAATGAAACGTTCGTTTTGCTCTATTGACTTTGAGATAGTCTACCGAGATTGAGATAAAAGTTCGATATAAAATGCGTAATAAACCGGCTATTTTCTTTGTACTTTCTGTCCTCTAATAAAAAATTCTAATATCAAATTTGAAAGTTGAAATCCCGCGAGGAATTGCCACTGAAATACATTACGAAAAACGTCACCACTATTATTTTTTTGAGTAAAATATTACAAAAGTCACACAGACTTGGGTTAAAGTAGGTATACCTAGAATACCTTAGGTTAGTTTTGGAGGTGTTCGGTAAATTTTGACCTACAAACAGGCAGGTGTGGTGCACAGTCCGTTAGGCCGGTTTATCGCGGTATGTTTTTATTTCCTTTACTTTGTCGGTCACTTGTCACTTGCAGGTCGTTTTCATGAGTGAGAATTTTTGGTTTGAATGTACAGTCGCGGTACACAACATAGACCACTGAAATACCACAGACAACTAACACTAGCTATCAATTAAGTTTAAACATAAATTTTTGACATTCAAAAGTACCGTTTATGATTTGAAAGACTTGACTAGCGAAATAAATTTTCTACAGTTAATTGTTCGTTATCAGTTAGGTTTAATTTTGTATAAAATAAAGCTTTTTATCCAAAAATCCTTGCTATTTCACCACCGAATGACTGTTTCGGTGGTGAAATGGTTTTCGGAACGTTTGTATATTGCATGTAAGTAGAAGTTTACGAGGTAAAGAAGTTGTTTTATTTGATTGAGTTGGTTTTCTAGTTAATCATTTTGTCGTGTGTGCCATTTGTTTGTCAACACGAGATGAAATAAAGGACTTTTGAGAAAGCGGTGTTGTTTACTTAAGGTTTATGGATTTGTTAACTCACTTTTTCTTAGTTCCTCAAAGTTTGGGTCTACTTCTTCTGTCATCAACATAAACAGCTCATGCTGTGGTGACATATAAGCCATTCAGCAACTTGGATGCAGGGCTGACTACTCTTTAAAGGGTGTAACAGACACATCGCGAAACCTTTTGTCAAGTTATCACACTCATCACACTAATATTATAAAGGCGAAAGTTTGTGCGTGTGGGTGTATGTGTGTGTGTGTGTGTGTAAGTGTGTGAGTGTTTGTATAATTGTTACTTCTTCGCGCTCAAACGGCTAGACGTATCTGGATGAAATTTGGCACAGATATAGATTATAGTCAGGAATAGCAAAAAGGATACTTTTATACCGGGAATATTTTCCCTCAGGGCAATTCTCGAATTAAACGCGGGCGAAGCCGCTGGCAGAAGCTAGTGCAAACATAAGTGTCTGGGGCAATTAGTTTTTTCGCGATATTGGAGTCAGTTCTGTACTAAAACTTGTGCATAATGAATACAATGACTTTATATTCATATTCTTTATTGAACACAAAATATAATGGATATGGAGAGCCATGGAGAGCCTCAGTAAAATTCTCGATAACCTCAGTAGAGCTTCCGAAAGAGTGGGTCTTAAAATGAACATGGACAAAACCAAGATCATGGTGAATGCCCATGTAACACCCACTCCTATCAAGGTCGGAGACTCTACACTCGAAGTTGTAGACGATTATGTCTACCTGGGACAAACAGTCCAATTGGGTAGGTCCAATTTCGAGAAAGAAATCAACCGTCGAATCCGACTCGGCTGGGCGGCGTTCGGGAAGTTGCGTGGTATCTTTTCGTTCAATTTACCGCAGTGTCTCAAGACAAAAGTCTATGACCAGTGTGTGTTGCCAGTGATCACCTATGGAACCGAGACGTGGTCGCTCACAATGGGCCTTATCAGAAAGCTCAAAGTCACCCAAAGGGCAATAGAGAGGGCTATGCTCGGAATTTCCTTGCGTGATCACGTCAGAAATGATGATATCCGCAGGAGAACCAAAGTTACCGACACAGCCCGAAGAATTGCCAAACTTAAGTGGCAGTGGGCAGGGCACATTGCTCGCAGAACGGATGGCCGATGGGGTCGAAAAGTTCTAGAATGGCGACCGCGAACCGGAAGACGATACTTTGGAAGGCCTCCCACTAGGTGGACTGATGACCTGGTTAAGATTGCGGGAATGCGCTGGATGCGAGACGCACGGGATCGGTCAATGTGGCGACGCCTGGGGAAGGCCTATGTCCAGCAGTGGACGTCTTTCGGCTGAAATGGTGATGATGATGACACAAAATATACATTATATACAAATACAGTAGGACAGTTTATGTACAAAAGCGAGCTTAATCCATAATTGGGTTTTCTTACAGCAAATCTCAGTGTAGAAATTTTTGATTTAATGAGGACATTATATCCAAATAACTCAGTACTCAGTTTACTTATTTTCAGGTTGTGTGTTGTTTCTTTTACGACGTGCATTATACTGTAGGCCCACAATTATGGGCGTTCCACCAAGATGTGCTAGGAAGAAAAAGTCATGCTCAAATTAGGATAAGGGCAGGTAGATGATGATGTCACTATTCTTCTTTGTCTTCTTCATCGTCTCGATTCCCAACTATATGTGTTTTGACCAGAATTCAGTCACGTCGACAGCGTTAGGATTAGTAGTAGTAGTTAGCGTTCTTACATTGAGAGCACAACAAAAGTATGACGCTATGTTTTGGTTTAATAACCAAAGAGCCTCAAGAAATATCAAAAAAAAAAGTTCTTAAGCTTAAAATTATGAGGAATGTTACCTCATGATAATTTTCATCCAAATGGTAACACTTAACATTATGATGCTAACTCCCTAACCAGGCCCTGGCCTGTATTTTGGGGGCTACCGTGATTCAGCCATGGTATTAAGGATCAACTAGTCGACGGCACGAACTATTTTGTGCGCGAGGTTAAAATGCATGCCATCTCATCCGACAACACGTGCGAATGAGATAGATGCTGTGATAAGCAGTAAGAAGCTAGTTCGCGTACGAATTAGCACTTTTGCAAATTTATATCGAAATATATGATGATTTAGGACGATACGAGCGCGCGAAATTTTATAAACAGTCAAGATATCATGAAAAAGCACTAAACGTATATTTTCAAAATAAAATTAATTGCATTGTTGAATTACTAATCTATCCCTGTATGGAAGCCGTTTTGCAATTTTTCTTCTTGTTATGGTATTTATTTCCGCCCGAACATACGTTAAAATTAGGGTTAAAATATGGAACTTTCGACGCTCATAACTATTATTTTAGTTTTTAACTTTTTTGCTGCCATACAGGGCTAGATAATGATGAAGTCAAATTGATATCATTTTTTATTTTGAACGTACATTGTTAAACAGTCGAGTAATCGCTAGACTACGTTTGTATGAAAGAATGATCGTCTAGTGTAACCTTAAGTGCAAAAATACATAAAATAAGATGTGTTGCTACGTTGCCTAATGCTATGATCAATTTGAATTTGGAAACCACATCTTAACGAAACCACACGATTGCAGACATCCAAGTATCATGCTTACCTAATAAACTAGTTACCTCTTCGAGTCAAGAGGAACATTTCACAGAATTGAGTTCATCCTAACAGAGTTAGTCCAACGGAATCTATCATGAATATATGATTTTCTGATCGAGATTTTGGAAGCGATTGCCCGAATATATTGTGGTGTTATTCGACTGAACTTTAATTTTGACTGGAAAAGCGTTTTATAAATTCGGTTAAGCGCTAGCCATTTAGTCGTTTTAGATGAGTTTATTTAACAGTGGACCAATTTTGACAGCTAACTGAATATAACTTTTTGTGTTTTTCTATGTCTGTTTCGTGCCTATTATAAACCTCTTATGTGGCATGTCTAAATTATATAGCCAGTTTAGGTGACCACTGAAAATTAGCGCCGTGCTGTGGGTCCCCCACGGCACAGCATTATGCTGAGTGGAAGCCTTCTTGCCACAATCACGACATGCATCTGCCTGGCATCTTTTTCACCCTATTTCTTTTATAGTATATGTTATTATTGTTTTATTTATTTCTCGTCTTTACTAACTTAATCTACGTACTACTAAATACTATTGTTAAGGGCATATGCATGTACTTATTTTGTATATAGTTTTGTGACAAATAAACACTTTTTCTTTCTTTTAGTTAAGAATTCTTGAAATAAAATATGTTTGACTATGTCTGTCTTCTCCACCCTTATTAGTTGCTTAACAAACATTATCAGTTTTCACATTTGCACTCACCTTCAACGTTGACTTACACGCGACATCACAATATCGTATAACTCCCCACTTAATATCAATTAAGTAACCATATACGTCTAGAAAGTCACTTAATCTTAACCCTGAAAGACGACGTCGCTTTGTTTATAGTTAACCGTGTGTTGCCTACACTAATGTCACCTCGAAATAATATCTCGGCTATGCAGGTGGGCTGTCGTCCGCCGGTACAAACGAGGTGGTTGACGAGATAAGAGACGCTAACGTAAGTGCCACCATTGTTGTTTCGAACAATAACCCCACGTTGCCGGCATTATCTGTTACGCGCGGCGCGCCGGTCGGAACGACCTAATGGATGCCCTCCGAATACTACTCCCTCGTAATTATTTTAATTTTCGTTAAGTACATGTTTAAGTACTTTTTGATTCTTTTATCCTTGAAATTTAAGTAAATATCCGAATTAGGGAGTTGTTAGGAGTTTGGGTGCTGTTCTGTTAGAACGTGTTTTGTGACTTTCTGGATAAAGGGGTATAATATTATCTCGTTTTAATCTACAGCTGTTTTGATGTTTTCTACATGAATTTTTAATTAAATAAAAGCTAAGAGAAAACACAGTCCTCGAGTATTCATAACTGTTATACCTATGTATATTTACTTCCAGACAATGAGCTATAGAACAGAACAATGGCATGGGGTAAGCTAATACCTTCTTAGATAGATACCACACTGCTTGAAAGAGCGTACGCAACTTAATTATTTTATCTATATTCACAACGTAATGTTCCAAATATAAATTCAAAAACTATTGTATAAACACGTACTTTATATTCGTGGATAGGTAAAATTAATAAGAAACCATTATCATAAAATAACTTTTTAATTTATTGGCGCTTATGGGCTCATTGCCTTAATGTAGAAAAATAGTGTCCATGAATGCGCGCGCTGCGCAGTAATGTGCAATGAGAATCTAAATTGCCCGCCATACTACATATTTTTCCGTTTCCTCTTTTGTTTTATTTCAACTGTATGAGTGAAGATAAAATAGTGTATGCAACGGCATCATCATCATCATCATTTCAGCCGAAAGACGTCCACTGCTGGACATAGGCCTCCCCCAGGCGTCGCCACATTGACCGATCCCGTGCGTCTCGCATCCAGCCCATTCCCGCAACCTTAACCAGGTCATCAGTCCACCTAGTGGGAGGCCTTCCAACGTATCGTCTTCCGGTTCGCGGTCGCCATTCCAGAACTTTTCGGCCCCATCGGCCATCCGTTCTGCGAGCAATGTGCCCTGCCCACTGCCACTTAAGTTTGGCAATTCTTCGGGCTATGTCGGTAACTTTGGTTCTCCTGCGGATATCATCATTTCTGACGTGATCACGCAAGGAAATTCCGAGCATAGCCCTCTCCATTGCCCTTTGGGTGACTTTGAGCTTTCTGATAAGGCCCATTGTGAGCGACCACGTCTCGGTCCCATAGGTGATCACTGGCAACACACACTGGTCATAGACTTTTGTCTTGAGACACTGCGGTAAATTGGACGAGAAGATACCACGCAACTTCCCGAACGCCGCCCAGCCGAGTCGGATTCGACGGTTGACCTCTTTCTCGAAATTGGACCTACCCAAATGGACCGTTTGTCCCAGGTAGACATAATCGTCTACAACTTCGAGAGTAGAGTCTCCGACCTTGATAGGAGTGGGTGTTACATGGGCATTCACCATGATCTTGGTTTTGTCCATGTTCATTTTAAGACCCACTCTTTCGGAAGCTCTACTGAGGTCATCGAGCATTTTACTGAGGCTCTCCATGGTCTCAGCCATGACCACTATGTCGTCGGCAAACCGAAGGTGAGTAATGTACTCGCCATTAACGTTAATACCCAGCCCCCTCCAGTCCAGAACCTTGAAGACATCCTCCAGCGCAGCAGTGAACAGTTTCGGAGAAATGACGTCTCCCTGTCTCACGCCGCGCTGGAGAAGGATTGGTTTCGAGGTCTGATCCTGAAGACGGACTGACATGGTGGCGTTTTTGTACAAACACTTCAACACCTCAATGTACCGGTAGTCGATCTGGCACCGTTGGAGAGACTGCAGTACAGCCTAAGTCTCTATCGAATCGAAGGCTTTCTCGTAGTCCACAAACGCTAAACAGAGAGGCAGGTTATACTCTTCGGTCTTCTGTATAACCTGCCGCAGCGTATGTATGTGGTCTACGGTGCTAAAGCCTTTTCGGAATCCGGCTTGTTCGGGGGGCTGGAAATCGTCTTACCTGCGCGCGAGACGATTCGTGATGACTCTTGAAAACAACTTGTAGACATGGCTAAGAAGTGAGATGGGCCTATAGTTCTTCAACCGGGCATTGTCGCCCTTCTTGAAGAAGAGTACCACCACACCCCCGCACCATGCCTGTGGCGTTTTGCCCTCGAGTATGACGGAATGAAACAGCTTCTGAAGGGCCTTAAGGACCGGTTTTCCACCCGCCTTCAGGAGTTCGGCCGTAATTCCGTCATCACCCGGCGCCTTGTTGTTTTTGAGCTGTTTCAGAGCCATCCTAATCTCGTACAGGCTGACGTCCGGGATATCTTCGGTATAGTGTCGGGTCAATCTAGCTCTTGGGTCGTTTGCTAGACTCGCAACGGGCTTGCTGATCGATGTGTACAACTGCCCATAGAATGTCTCGATCTCCCTGAGAAGCTCCGGTTTGGCGGATACGATCCTGCCATCGTCGGTCTTCAGTTTCGTGAGTTGGCTCTGCCCAATAGCCAGATCCCTTGAAAATACCTTGGAGCCTTTATTTCGCTCGATCGCGTCTTTAATACGCTCGGTATTGAAGCGGCGGAGGTCTCTTTTCAAGGATTTAGAGATCTGTCTATTGACCTGCCGGTATTTGCACGCCTCATCGGAAGACTGCAGGATCATCTCACGTCTCTCCTTCATAAGCTTGAGGGTATGATCAGAGAGCTTTTTGTTTCTATCTGTACGACGGGTCTTGAAAAACTTAGACCCGACCGTATGGACAGCTTCCACGAACCCGTTGCTATATTCATCCACGGAGCTCCCTAGGCACTCGAAACGATTCTGGAGTTCGAGCTGAAAGCTCTCGGGGTTTTGGACCTGGATCTGTGCTGGCCGGAGCGTGGACTTCATCAGTCGAGACCTTTCAAGCTTAATATTAATGTTCAATGTGCCTCTTACCATGCGGTGATCGCTCCCGGTTTTTACCGAATTGATCACAGAGACATCATTGAACATTTGTTTCTTGGTTGACATGATGAAGTCGATCTCATTTTTTGTTGCACCATCGGGGCTCTGCCAGGTCCACTTCCTGTGTTCACGCTTTTTGAAGAAGGAATTCATCATATAGAGGCCCTCCTTCTCCATAAAACTGGCCAGTAGGTGACCCCGGTGGTTCCGTTGTCCAACTCCAAATTGCCCCACTTGCAGCTCATCCTCGTCTCGTTTGCCCAGTTTCGCGTTGAAGTCCCCCATGACAACGGTGAAGTGAGTTTTGAAACCATGCATGGCTCTGGAGATATCCTCATACATGGTCTCTATCCTATCGTCGGGGTGTGCCGAGGTTGGGGCGTAGACCTGTATGACCTTCAGCGAATATCTTGAGGATATTCTGAGTATAAGGTACGCCACCCTGGTCGACACACTCTCGATCTTCACCACGTTGTTCTGCCGGTCACCCTCTCGGAAATAGAGCAGGTTACCGGATTTGAGGATTATCGAGTCCTCCCCCTCTCTTCGGACTTCAGATAACCCTACAATACTCCATCGCAACCTGCTCAATTCCTCCTCAAGTTCGGTGACCTTCTCGTCGGTCCGAAGTGTGCGCGTGTTGTACGTTGCCAGGTCCAGTCGTCGGTGATTTTTGGGGTAGCCGGATCTCGTCCGGAGATTCTTAGCACCCCTTGCCATGCCGTAGCCTCGACCACTACCGTAGTCGAGGGTAGGCAAGCTGCCGGGTACCAGGGGCCATTTTTTATTTGTGCTATTCATTGGGGGGGTTTTGCCATAATCGCCACGCTTGGCAGGCGGGTTGGCGATCGCAGTATTGTTGTTATAGAAGCACAGAGAACGCTGCTGCCCATTCTCTGGTTTGTCCCTTAGTCGCCTCTTACGACACCCACGGGAAGACATGGGATGGTGAAATTCTTTACGTCCGGCACCATACGGATCATAATGCAACGGCATAAAATTAGGTATTAAAACACTCGCGTAATATTATTATCACACTCGGCTTTACCTCATGTGATAAACCTACGCTCGTGTTTTAATAACCCCTATTATATGACTGTTGTAACGCTCAGTGTGCACGGCTACGGTCAGGTTAGCTGCAGGTAGAGGGACCACGCTGGCAGATGGTCGCCAGATGTGTGAAACGCACCTCACCCCGCGCCCACGCAGGCTTCGGGCCCGCAGACTCGCTGAGCCAGTAGACATTCGGTTCGAGTCGCGCACGCTAGATAGATCGGGTATTCACAGTTCTAGCTCGTTCCTGCCAAAACTATTGTCGTAACTTTAAGTTTAGTCGTACGAAGTAGTGTGTTGTTCTGTAGTTAGCTCGTAAGAACATTTATGTACAAAGTATTGTGTATTAAAAGTGTTTATCTACTTCGGTTTCGTTATATTCGAATTATAAAATTGACAGCGGTTTCATTATGATACCCATAACGACATCGGGTTGCATTATGCGAATCGTCGTAAATTCTAAAACACAAGCAAAGACATTCTGAACATACAGCCAGGTACCTATAATATTACTTCGAAATCGAGACAATGTAAATGATGTTTTTAAAAATGGAACAAGTTTAGAACAAAAGTATCGTATACTATTTGGCTGTTGCGGCTACAAGATCTTTGCCATATACCTAATGAAGACTAAATAAAAAAATAAAATAAAAAGTGGACGCGGGCAAAAATTTCTGAGTGAATTTTTATTCTAAACTTTATTGAAAATACACCACCAGATATCACAAATAGAGCGGTTGCGGCTACAAGTATCTTACTACCAGAAAAATCAAGGCATGTATATGAGAAATGAAATACTTACTTGTCACACTTCCTAAAATACTTATTTGTCTATATCTGTGCTTTATTCCTTCCTTCGTAGATAAAATCTTGTATGCAACTGTACGTTATTGGTCTTTTAATAACTCGTGCCCACCTATTTCGGTACGCGCTACGCTTGTACCGAAAAATGGCACTCGTATTAAAAGACCGCCCATAACGTAACAGTTGCATAAATAGCTATTTATCGTGGCATGAACTGAAATCGTTTTATTACGACACCTAGCCGCACTTATACTGTTGCATAAACTACTATTTTGTGTCGCAAAATAAAATAAACATAACTGGTGAAATGTTAGTATAATACAGTTTACATCTCCTCTTAACCCTTCGGGGAGTCTAAAATTGATGTTATAATAGTTATGAAAAGTGTAAAAAAATAAAAAAATATCGTTAGGAAAAAATGTTTGCTTATTCATAACTTGTCATTTAGTTAATTATCTAAAACAAAAGCCAACTGAAAATAATTGCTTTCTTTTGTGTTAAATAACCCGATAATACACTGTTTTTTTTTAATTTATCAGTATTCATTCTTTCATTCTTTTATAAAATTGAAAATTATTTAATTTCTTAATATAATCGCTAAGGATATTTCACATGTACATCACAAAAACAGAGTTCCCGTTATTTACAGCAACGTCATCGTGATCAACAACAAAAGTCATACGTCACTACACGCAGCTCATATTTTACAATAGTCGCTTACGACCTTTACAATGGTCTTAGCCTTATGGCATTATTGCAATCTGTAAACGGAAAGCGCACACGTACACACACCCACACATGTTTAATACTGAGCTCACGATGCGTATGAAAGAAGTTTATTGCACCCATTCGAAGAAATACCGACTACGGCGTAGCAGACGTCGTCGTAGCTAGGTGCTACGGCGTAGCAGTAATCTATAATTATTATATTGATGATAAATTAAGTTTAAATTCGAATTGATTTATAATTTTGATAAAATTATTTCCATTGCATAAATAAATAATCCATACTTAATATTATAAGTGCAAAAGTTACTTTTTATATATTGTTACCTTTTCATGGCGATAAAAATTAGAGTTTGAAGAAGCATAGTTTTATCTCAGGAATACTTCCTCTTAGGGTAATTGCCAGTTTTCACGCCGGCAGAGCCATTGTCAAATGTATTTTGTTACGAATTACCAAAAATGCAAACACACGTTTCGCAAAGAGTATTTTCCTACCCTGTCATAAATAACAGTGGTTTTATAATTTATTTAAACTTCATGTTACATAGGCGGACTTAATGCAGCAAGACATTCTCTCAACCTTTGTGTTAAAAAGGACACAAAGTGGTAGGAGTAAGTACAAAATAATTAACAATAATTAAAGTCGGATATTAATAAACTATCTAACAAATAAAATACATAAATCATTTCTAAAGCAAAAGACTTATAAATATTATAATAAATACCAAATTATAAATTAGGCAGATTACAATATAATAATTGTGACAAAGGCCGAGCTATGTATGAGAGGACCAATAATAGTGCCGGATTCTACGCTTAAATGAAAATTTACTCTCAACTTTTTTGATGCCAAGGGAAAGCACGAACAAAACAATAACGAATAATTAAACGAATAGTATAATTGAAGGAATTGGTCAACAACACTTTGGTCAACTCACTAAGAAAAAATAGTAACACGAAAAAAATACCGGTCAAGAGCAAGTCGGACTCTTGACCGAGGGTCCCGTACTCTCTTGATCGATAGTGGAACTATTGTATTTTATGTTGATGGTTTCTGAAAATGTGTGCTATTTAGAGAAATCGTTTTATTTGTCCTGTAATCTTTACATAAACTTCTATCATATAGAATAATTTCAGATTATTTTCTATGCAAACTTCGGATATAAGGGAGGAGGGAAACGGTATTTTATAACCGACTTCCCAAAAAGGAGGAGGTTATCAATTCGACAGTATTTTATTATTTTCATTTGTGTTACCTCTGAACTTGTCACTGGATGAACCGATTCTGATAATTCTTTTTTTATTTTAAAGCTGGTGCTTGGCATGTGGTCCCATTTAATTTTCATCAAGATCTGATGAAGAACTTCGGTGATAAACATCAGATCTACAGAACGGCAAATCACTCGGGATAGCTGCAATCGCATTTCTGTTTATTGTTTACACCATTTCATAACATAACATCACACTAGTACGCTCTAAAGTGGTACGTAGGTGTAAAAAGTTCACCTTGGTATACTCTTATTCCACCGGTTTTGTTTAAGTTTTATGTTATTGCGTTAATCTATTCTGGCTTCAGTTTGGGCATTATTGGTACCTAGCCTATATAACTGGTCCTCTATGTACCACAACTAAAAAGTGAAAAATAAAATAAAAAAAAACAAAAAAAAAACAACCGACTTCCAAATAAAAACACTACAAAGTGAAAAATAACTTCAATTTCGAAAACCGGTGTCAAAAAACGAAGAAACGAAAACAAGAACACCGACCACCCAAATTGAAGTTATTTTTCACTTTGTAGTGTTTTTATTTGGAATCGGTTGTTTTTTTTGTAAAAGTTTTTCGCACCATATGGGTTCTTTTTTACCATTTTGGAACGGAACCCTAACAAGAAAACTATACATGTAAAAATCCATATAATATTAAACTATTCTGTATGTGTGTCGAGGGTAGTCTCACAAAAATAAACAAATTTTCACTACAGATCTGTCCAGTGAAATGTATACTGTGTAGTTACATAAATCATGCGCCTCGGGCACTCGCTACCTAACTTTTACTCGCAGATAGGTACATATCATATCACTTTAATAGCCTACTTTTAGTTTTAAAAGGAGGTTAGCATTTTGTGCAGTACAAAATGCAGGTTACACATCTCTAGTATTGGTTTATTTATACCTTCATATGTGTAGAATAGATATAGGAGCTCGTGGCTAAATAATAACAGCCGCACAGGTCGATCTTCAATTTTAAGCAACGCTTGACGAGGTCGGTCCGTGGATGGGTGACCATTTCAACATAGCGAGATTCCTCCGTGCCTCGGAAAGCACGTTACGCCGTTGGTCCCGGCTGTCCTTTGAAGATCTTTGACAGTCGTTACAGGTAGTCAGAAGCTTGAGATCTGACACTAGCCTTGCCAAGGGGTATCGTGTTACCCAGTTACTGGGTTGTGGAGGTCAGATAGGCAGTCGCTCCATGTAAAATACTGGTACTAATCTGAATCCGGTTAGACTGGAAGCTGACCCCAATATAGTTGCGAAAAAGGCTTGGCAGATTGATTGATGTGAAGAATAGATAACAATAAATATATTTTGGTACTAATAATAGTATTCCATGACAGAAGAATACAGCTGGGCTGGGCAGCGTTTAGGAAACATAGTCGAGTCTTCTCGTCGCATATTTCACAGAGCCTAAAGACCAGAATCTTTAATCTAGTTATGACTAACATGGCCGAGACGTGGACACTAATGGTTCGGCTGGTCCATCAGCTCAAGGTCGCTCAGCGAGCTATTAAAAAGAGGGCTCTATTTGAAATCTCTCTCTGAGGGAATCCGGAACGAGGTAATCCGGCAGATAACCAAAGTAGTCGACATAGCTCATAGAATAAGCTAGCTGAAGTGGCAATGGGCCGGCCATATTAGCCATAGAACCGATGACCGTTGGGGTAGACGGGTTCTTGAGGGGAGACAGCAAACTTGTAAAGGTAAGGAAGGTCGCCCCCTGGCTATGTGGAGCGACGATCTTCGCAGAGTGGCTCGTAGCAGCTGCATGAGAGTTGCCGAAAATCAAAGCAAATGGCTCGCAATTGGAGAGGCCTATGTTCAACAGTGGACTGCTACAGGCTGATGATGATGATGATGAACAGTATTCCTTGAACGTGCTATGAACAAACGTTGTAGCATAAAAAATAGCAGTAGCACAGATAATATAATACTAGCACACAGATGCCTCATCGCATACAAAGAAACTGTGCCGACGTAATTAGCGTTTTTGATCTGATTATACCGATTATTTTTGTACATCGATCGCGTTCGGTTCCGTTCCACGGCGATAGATAGATCACCATCTGTATCCGTGGAACAGAACCGAACGCGATAGTTGTACAAAAAATAATGAGTATAATCAGTGCAGTGTGTACCGTGCTTCTTTGTATTGGATGAGACACCACTGGTAGAAGTATTTACAAACAGACAGACATAAGAATATTTTCACCATATAAGTGCCTTTATTATCTAACAAAAAAAAACTTTATTTTTATAACAAACCAAAATCTGAATTATAACCGTTTTAACGGGATGTAGATTCCAGAGACGCGTAACGGCGTAAGTAAAAAACATGGTCGTTTTTTTTATGACTACAACTTTTACAAAACATCAACTCTCGTGTCCCTAAAGTAACTAAACACAAACACGTTCTTCCTTTCTCCCCCAACAGTTTTTAAATAGCTCCATCCCGCAGCCGCCGTATGCAAATTGACCAATCATTTTTGATGTCGGTGATGTCAATCGATGCTGGAAATAAAACGATATCAAACCAATCCTGCGGACGAATGGCTGAGCCGATATCGCGTCATATGCTTCGTATTGACTGACTCCAAAATGCGAAAGCAGTTATGAATGGGAACTGAGTTAATTGTTTGTTATCAGTTACACAAACGCATGTAAAATGGAAGCTGTAGGGTTAATTTTCTCGCGAAACAGGTCAGGTCGAATCATCGTTGTCATTATTGAGTGTCATTCAGCTCATTGGCGCATGTCAATGTTGAATACTTGCTTTTTACCGAGGTTTACGCAGGAACCATGTATTTTATTTGGAATATGAAGACGCCTAAATCAAACCATTCGACGGTCTATTACAGAAAAAGATTTAAGATCAATAAATGAAATTATTTTTCTTTTTATTTTCAGAGCAATTTACATTTTTTTTTGAGCTGTGGTGGCCAAGTGGTAATGACCGAGACTTACTAGTTGTAGATCGTGGTTTCGAACCCAGCATGTACTTAACTTTGCGTAAATTATTTTTACACCACTGCTCTTAAAACGGTGAAGGAAAACATCGTGAGAGAGTCCTAGAACCAAAAATTCTAAGACATGTCACATCCACCAACACGCACTGGTCCCGCGTGATGGATTACGGCCCATTCCCTATCACAGAGAAGAGGCTTGTGTCCCAGCAGTGGGAATGCTAAAAGGCTGATGATGATGATGGGTGTTATTTTCTATCAGTGAAAGAATTTTCGTAATCAAGTCTGTACTCCCAAAGATACGACCTTTGCTAAACAAAAAACAATTTTACTTCTTTAAAAATAGTTTTGTTTTGTCTTTACCAGTGTACCAGCAATCCGGTACCTTCAGAAGGCAATTGACGCGGGCAGACCTGCGACAATCGACGACGTCGTCAGCGACCCAGAGGTAGGTACTTCGGAGTTGACCAGCAATGTAGGTGATACAATAGGCATAGCTAAATTGATTCTACGTTTTTCCACCACCTCTTAATTTTTCAGGTATTTAAAATGCCCATCTAAAAAGTGAAACCTCTCCGAAATGATCTGTCTTATATCGAAATAATTAAACGTGATTCAAAAGATGTACCTATTCGGGCAAAAATAGTGTAATTTGCGCATTGAAACGTATGAGACTGTGGGCGTTGGCGAGCAGTCTGCCCACGCAATTGACTTATCAAGGCGAGCTAACACTTTTATACGACACCATTATATAGTTGTTACTTCTTAGAATGACAATTATAGCGGTCATTGACCTACCTATTATTTGATTTTATTTAATCTAAAAATTGTAATCACGACAAAAAGCCGTCATGAATCGACTTCTAACGTAAATAAAATTTAACATATTTTCTTTCTAAAATCAACACAGTTTAATTTCGGGTCCTAGAGATAAGAGGGAAAGTTAATGACTACTATTGACAGCTCACATGAAACAACTAATAGTATAGTAGGTTGGTGTGTATACCTCTTTCAGTTGATTGTAGGAAAACCGAATACGGCTTCTGATAGTAAAATTAAAGTTAAAGCTTCCGTAGTGCTTCTGTAATTGTTTAAAAATAAAATAGACTTGTCAACGTAATATTTTCTAAAACTTTTTATACACATGTGTTAACAATGAATAGGGTAATTTACTGAAAATTTGTTTTTTGTCCGTCAGATAGATTAAAAAAAAATATTGGACACGTATTTTTCTTTTGACACGTAAACATAAAGTGACGACGATATAATGCGTTGAAATATCGTGAAACGTCACGCCGCTAGTACACTTTATACTGCCTTAGTGACGTCACAAGCCACCACTCCTGAACTTTGATGCGCTTTAACTTTGTAAATTTTTATTGATTTGGTAAAGCAAAAAATACTTGTCCAATATTATTTGATAATCTCCCTGACGGTCTAAATAAAATTATCATTTTTCGACCCAGGCAACATCCCCATTGTCTTATGGCACAACTATGAGTCGATCGCCATTGTCAAAAAGTCAAACATGTTTGGCACTGGCAAGTGCTATCAAATAAAATTTCACGAGTGATCAATCCCTTACATTTTAGATTTACAACAGTCACTAACGCTGATAGATTGTCACTTTGTATGTGCTCTACTGTGGTTGCGTTCGAAATATGCAATTTTGATAGTTCAGCAGGCTATCAAGAGTTCATAATCCGAACAAAACCACGCAGTTTCAGCAAGCAAAATCAGTCAGGTACTAAACTTGTATCGAACGGTATGGATGAATTTACAATAACTATTTACTCCCCTCTCTTTGATTATCCCTAGGCAATTAATAACTCAAATAATTGACTATAGCAAGAGCCTCTTATTTGTAGCAGGGAAATTACTAATTTTTATTTAAGACGAAGTGACCCAAATATAACAAGATACCTGTTATAGTTGATGCACAAATATTTAATTTGATATTAAGATCCCTTTTTTTGCCTCTATTATTTTTACCTTCAAAAGACGCCTATTCTTTTAGGGAAAATACCAGTGTGGGATCTTATATATTAAGATGACACAGTTTGTAGACATGGCTACGAAGTGAGATGAGCCTATAGTTCTTCAGCCTGGCATTGTCGCCCTTCTTGAAGAAGAGTACCATCACACCCCTGCACCATGCCTGTGGCGTTTTCCCCTCGAGTATGACGGAATCAAACAGCTTTTGAAGAGCCTTATTTAAGTACTGGTTTTCCACTCACCTTCAGGACCCAGTGCCTTGTTGTTTTTAAGCTGTTTGAGAGCCATCCTAATCTCGTACAGGCTAACGTCTGGAAAGGTTTCGGTATAGTTTCGGGTCAATCTCGCTCTTGGCTCATTCGCGAGATTCGCGGCGGGTTTACTGGTTGACGTTTACAACTACCCATAGAATCTATCGATCTTCCTCAGAAGCTCCGGTTTAGTGGATACGATCCTGCCATCATCTGGCTCTGCCCAATCGTCAAATATCTTGCAAAGACCTTGAAGTCCTTATTTCGTTCAATAGCGACTTTAATACTTTCGGTATTAAAGCGGCGGAGGTCCCTTTCAAGGATTTTAAATCCGTCTACTCGTCAGTCGCTCCACCTACAGGGAGGCCTTCCAACGCTGCGTCTTCCGGTAAGCTGTCGCCATTCTAGAAGTTTTCGCCCCAACGGCCATCCGTTCTGCGAACAATGTGTCCTGCCCACTGCCACTTAAGTTTGGCAACTTTTCGGTTATAAAGTACTAGTAGGTAAAATACTGGTACTCATCCTGTTAAAATCCATTATGGAAGCCAAACCCAACAAGGGTGGTCAAAAGCTAGGCAGATTGATATGGAGATAGGTACATGTTTATTGGAAAAGGGCTTAACGACTGGGCAAACTAGATACGATACTTAGGATTCAATCGCAAAAATTTAGGGTCTGCAGACTATTTTCACGCAACAATATTAATTCGTGACACACCGACAGTAGATTCAAACTGACAATAAATCAAACATTTAAGACACTGGTTACCAATCACAAACATTTTTAGGGTTCCGTACCCAAATGGTCCAGATAAACAGGTTTTACAGCCAAACGGTTGGAGCTACAGTTTTAAATTTTTCACAGTATAAGCATCTTGTTGACCCAAAGCCATAGAAATGAAACAAGTGATCTGGCCCATTGAATCGGGTATCGTTGTTTAGAGCTCGTTGAGCAGATACATATATTGTAAAACAAGGGAATGAGAAGCCACCAAAGTCAGCTTTTTTTTTTAATTTTGTTCCGAAGATTTGTTTTACTTCTCATTGAGCTAGGAACTTTGTTGTTTATTATTACGTCAAGGAACTTGAAATTTGGTGATGATGTTTATTATTACGTACATTTTAATAAAAAGCTTTAATATATTGATAAACCTGATTTTTTTCTTTGAAATGCCTTCATATTTTCTATGAAAACCAACTTGTTTTTTCGGTTTAGTACGGAACCTTAAACGTGCGAAGTCTGACATGCATTTTGCCGGTTTTTAGGTATACACCCACTAAAATAGAAAACTGACGTGCATCGATTATTTCGTTTATTTGTTAATCATAAATACTTTTTTACCAATAGTTAGTTTCTATTCCTACAGTAACATAATGTCTCCCCTAGAGTAACAAAATAAAGTTGTATAAATAAACTGACCTTTTCTAAAAACCACAATAATAATAATTATTCGAATCTGTGGCCTGACTTGTCAAGAGTGACACAAAAATTTTCTTCGCTCTTCGAATTTTTTGAATATATTTATGAATCCGAACAATATCACTGTTAAAACTACATAAAACTAAATTTAAATAATGCCTCCATATATATTTCATAAAACAACCAGAAGAAAACAAAAACTATTATTATAATGAACAACCTACAATAAACCAGAATGACAAGCTGAGAAGAAAATGTTGACACGAAGCCAGGCCCGAGCCAAAAACACACGCCCAACATCTTCGGGTTCGTCGCTCAGCTCCGCCTCGCAGTCGCCGGGATCCCCTACAACCGTAAGTCAAGCGATCCTGGACGCTGCAGTTGCGTCGAGCTCGAGCGACGAATATTTCTCTCCGCCGACGACACCACCACCTACGCATCGACGGGGAGGACGCCGGCCACCGGACAGCCTAGGACCTCGAGGCCCATCGGCCTCTGACAGGGTCCACGCTCCCGGTGGAAGTGTGCAGCGCATGCGATGGACGCAATCGATTAACGAAAACTTTATGCGCGCATACTTTGGGGCTACAGAGGGGGGAAGTAACCTGACTGCGTACCGTGGTAGGATGCTCTCTCTGTTTCAGGTGCTTGAGCCAGCTGTCAACTTGTCGGCCCAACGTCTATCGGATCAGGTGCGGGTCATCCAACGTAACCGTATGCTGGATGACGCCGTACTTGATAGACTGCGTGAGGAATCACAGAGTAGCCGTGTCTCACCTGCCTTGCCACCGGCCGCGGTGCAACTGCAACCCAGTGTTTCACCGCGACCCGACCATGTTGGCGAGGATAACGACGACGGGGCTATATCTGTGAGTACCCAATGCAATGCACGTTTGAGGAGCGCTTTGGAATGTGCATTCAGCGAGTATCGCTCCACACCGCCTGGGCTTAGACCTCGACTACCTCGTTTGCCAATGCATAAGAAAAATAGGGCGCTGGTGTGTGCTCTAGATTCGCAGCTATCAAATGTTTTTGATAGCAGCAAAGACCTTGCCGACACCCACTCGATCTTGTACTGTACGGCTGCAGCAGCATGTTGTGTTGCTAACGTCAAGTTTCCCAAAACTGACAGAGCTACACTACCAGCTATACCAGCTTGGCAGTGCAGGATTGAGCATCGTATCGGTGAGGCTAGAGCACTCATCGGCAAGCTTATCTGCTTCAGGGAGGGCAACACTCGCCCTAAAGTGATGCGCTTTGTGAGGCGGGCGTTCTCAGGGACTGATATCAGTTCTCGAGATTATATGTCCCGCGTCACAGAGCGTATCGACTTCCTGAAGTAGAAGATCTATGCATGGGCAAACCGTATTCGTCAGTACAAGCGGCGAGTGGAGCGATACACTCAGAATCGCACATTCCAGAGCAACGAAAGGTTTATAGGGCTTGGGAGCAACCCAACCAAGGTGTGACTGATACGCGCCTACCGGATAATGACGCCATGTGTTCGTTCTGGCGCGATATCTGGTCGGTGCCTGTCAGTCACACCGAGGATGACTAGACTCGGGAGGTCGAACGAGCGTGCGATCCGATACCACAAATGGGGGCAATTACCATCAGCCCCCAAGATGTGGCTCGTGCAGTCCGCCCGTTGCCCAACTGGAAATCTCCAGGGCCGGACGGACTGCACAACTTTTGGATTAAATGGTTCCAAAGGTCGCACGAGTTAAGGAACCCCAATCCCCCAATATTAGCTTCATCAGCCAATAATTATATTATATTAGAATAACAGCTATATGTCAGCATATAATATCTAGGACATGCGTCATTAGCAGAGATGATTGGTTAGCAATAAGATTAGTATATAAGATCAACATTTTGTAGAATTAAGTAATTACTGTCTTGCTGTAACTGGGATCAAATAAAGTTTATTTTTAAACTCTTCCGTTGTCGCTTACTTAATTGGCGCAGCCGGTAGGATCTCTGTAGTCAGTCTGTCACGTATCCACATCTACGGGAAGCAGCCGACGTCCGTTTCAACGGTTCAGCAGAGATCACCGAACAAACAAATACATTAAGAAGCCACATCAAGCCAGGAGAGGACCAGGAGCCAAGCAGTAATTCAGGGATCATGAAGATAGCTGCGGAATTGTGAGTAAATCTTTTCACCTTCCTCTCAGCTCTTCCATTTGCATCCCAACCTTGTATTAATCTATGTTGTGTGTATTATTAGGGATTGGACAACGCCGTAATAATATTTTATAGATTGTTAGTTGTAGTAAATAGTTAGGGATAATTTATTAATTTTTGTGCTTACTTTTTGTGAAGCTTCGTTATTTCACTTCATAATGGAAGGTATAAACCGTGTTCCGCAAGAGATGGTAAACATAATTCCAGTATTTAATGGCGATGTTAGAGCGTTACCCTTATTTATTAAAAAATGTGAATACATTTTAACAACATTCCAAGGGAGCGTTGTACAAAACAATTATTTATTTCATGTAGTAACAAGTAGATTAACAGGCGAAGCAGCTAGTTTGGTAGGCGAAAGGGACTCTATAAATACGTGGGATGAGCTAAAAATGCTGTTAAATCAACACTTTGGCGACCCACGTACTGAAGATTGTCTAGCAATGGAGTTAGAATCCTGTAAAATTAACAAAGGTGAAAGTTACTTAGATTTGTGTCATAGGATACAGCATATGAGAAGCATTTTATTTTCCAAAATATCAGAGACTATTGCTGATGACTCTTTACGGAAGGCTAAGCAGATAATCTACAGTAATAGGGCGATGAATGTTTTTCTATTCAATTTACCGCCATTCCTAGTTAGGTTAGTTCGTTTACGCGACGTTTCGACATTGGAAGACGCGTTGAAAATTGTTTTAGAAGAACAGAACTTTCAATCAGTCTATAATTCTAAAACAAACGATCACCGCAATTATAATAGATCTAATAAAAATATTTTTTCCGATTTCAATAGTGCGAAGTATAATTCGCAGAGCCTATCCAGTGCAGTTGCACCAAATAACGCCACGAGTAGTTCAATTACGATGAACAATTCGCAGCAGTTTAGGAATTATAGGCAACATTATAATCAAAATAATTTCAATCGGACAAATAATAATGATCATAACAATAGGACAAGTAGGTCACAGTTTCCGATGGCGCAACAAAGCCAACAGTCCACGGCATATGCACCGCGAACGTCACCTTTTGCAGCGCAAGCATCTCCGCCGGGTTCAAAGTCGAACACTGACGTTACTATGCGCACTGCAAGTTCACGCCGTGTTAATTACACTAATAATCATAGCTATAACGAACCAAGTTTTGACAACTCAAATAATGAGTTCCAGGAAATTCCTGAAGATCCCAGACAGGGAAATTTTTGTATAACCGCCTCTACCCTAGAGAGCGAATAAAAATTAATTGCAATAAACGTCTTAACTTACCACACATAGTTGTACCAGAATTAAATGCAGTGTTTATGATAGATACAGGCAGTGTTAGGTCTTTCATAAGCCCACACATTGCAAACAAGTACTTTAGGGATCGGTTGCAATATGAACCCTTCGAAGTTGTTAGTACTCACGCATCGAGTGTTCATAGCGAAACGGCATTTATTCCTTTACCAGCTACGTTTTGCAGTAAGGAATTTCATAAATTTTATGTTTACAGTGTTGATGATAGGTATGATGGGTTAATAGGTAGTAACCTACTTAAACAGTTACAGGCAAAAATAAACATGGAAAGTCAAGTTTTGCATTTAAAAAATGCGAATATTCCAATAATATACGCACCACCTATGAGAGAGGTATATCAATTGCCATCTCGTAGTGAATTAAGAGTTAGATTGCCAGTCAACTTACTAGACGGGGAAGCTATACTACAATTTAAACAATTTTCGGAAGGGATTCGAATGCCCACCGCATTAGTTAAGTGTATTAAAGGTTACGCATCAACCGTTATTCAGAATTATACGGATGAAACCAGAACCTTAGTGGTAACAGTACCTTTTACGGTCGAACCTTACAGGCAGAACCCATCTGTTCACATTAATTTTACAGAAAATAACATAGAAATAGATAGGATGCTAACAGATAATTTAAAAAAATTACAGTTAGACCACATGAATTCTGAGGAACGTAAAACCATCGAAGGGCTATGTAATGAGTATAAGGACATATTTTATTGTGAGAATATTCCATTAACGTTTACAAATCAAGTAAAACATAGAATTAGAACAAGGAATGAAGATCCTATAAATATTAAAGCACATAGGTTACCTCCCATTCAATCAAAAGAAATTAGGAATCAGGTAGATAAAATGTTAAGGGACAATATCATCCAGGAATCACACTCCCCCTGGAGTGCTCCCGTACATTTAGTGCCAAAAAAATTAGATTCATCAGGACAGCAAAAATGGAGGATGGTAGTTGATTATAGACGTCTCAATGAAATTACTACCGATGACAAATACCCTTTGCCCAACATAAATGATTTATTTGATATGCTAGGCAATAGTACCTATTTTACTACCTTAGATTTAGCTAGTGGATACCATCAAATCGAGGTCCAGAAAGAAGATAGGGCGAAAACAGCTTTCAGTACACCTTCAGGACATTATGAATTTAACAGGATGCCGTTTGGGTTAAAAACAGCACCTGCAACATTTCAGAGGGCTATGGATAACGTTCTAAGAGGTCTCCAGGGCTTACATTGCCTGGTATACCTTGATGACGTCATAATTTTTTCTAAATCGCTGACTCAGCATGTAGAAAAACTTAGAGCAGTTTTTGATCGTTTTCGGGCGACAAATTTAAAAATACAACTCGACAAATCACATTTTCTTAGAAAGGAAGTTCTTTACTTAGGGCACACTATTACAAGTGAAGGATTGAAGCCAAATAATGATAAAATTGATGCAATCTTAAGATATCCTATTCCAGAAACAGTTACACAAATAAAAAGCTTTTTAGGACTCATTGGTTATTATAGGAAATTCATCAAAGATTTTGCAAAAATAACTAGACCTTTAACAGCTTGTTTAAAGAAAGGTCGTAAAATAATTATTAATGATGAGTATAGGGAATGTTTTGAAACATGTAAAAAACTTTTAACAAACGCACCTTTATTACAGTATCCCGATTTTAGTAAAAGTTTTATTTTAACTACCGACGCATCGAATTTTGCAATTGGGGCTGTATTGTCACAAGGATCAATAGGCTCAGACAAGCCAGTAGCATATGCTAGCAGGACTCTGAGTGACACAGAAGTAAAATACAGTACTATTGAGAAGGAGCTTTTAGCCATAATATGGGCAGTTAAGCATTTTAGGCCTTATCTATATGGCAATAAATTTATTATCTTTACAGACCATAGACCATTAGCATGGCTGTATTCATTAAAAGAACCCAACAGTAAGCTCACGCGTTGGCGTTTACGCTTAGAGGAATATGACTACGAGGTTAAGTACAAGAAAGGGCCTCAAAATACAAATGCAGATGCCTTATCTAGGATTAAAATTAATGCAATTAACGACGATTTAGATTCGATATTTGTTAACGTAGGTGATAGGAAAGAGCGAATACAAAAAATTATAGATGAAGAGCTGCAATTTGACGAAACGCCCATAGAAACGATAGAACTTTCGGATTCTGATGATGGCATCACAGCTAATTCAGTTTCAAATAGGGAACATGAAGGTATTCCTATTTTAAATGAAGCTGTAGATACTAAAGCTAGACAAATTTTAGTTCACTCATGGTTTAAAGATAAATTGACAGTAAAGGATATTTCTAATAATAAACAGAAATTTTTTGAAGTTCACTTACCAACAAATAATGACAAATTAGTTAAAGACTTTCTAAAAGAATATATAGATCCTAAACATAAATATCATATTTATTTTGAACATCCATCGTTTAGAAAATCTTTTTCAAACATGGTTATTAACTTGTTTAAAAAGGGTTCAGTTAAGTTAACAGAATGTACAGAAAGAGTGATCAATTTGACAGAGTCAGAAGAGGATCAGAAAGAAGTTATTATGAAATACCACGACGGGAAAACCTGTCATAGAGGCATTAGGGAAACTTTAGCTAAACTTAAGAGATATTATTGGTGGCCAAACATGAAAGAAATAGTTACAACAGTTATTAACAGCTGCGAAATGTGTAGAAAAATGAAGTACGATAGAAAGCCCATTAAACCTCAAATTCAGTTAACCCAAACTCAGAATAGTCCATTCCAAGAAGCTTTTATGGATCTATTATACATTGAAGGAAAATATTATTTAACTATTGTAGATGCTTTTAGTAAATTAGCACAGGCAATAGAGGTACCTAATAGGAGTACACCAGAGATAGTTAGAGCATTAATTAAATATTTTAGTATTTATGGATTGCCCAGTAGAATAAGTTGTGATTCAGGGACAGAATTTAATAACATGTTAATTAAGGAAATGTTAAGTCTATACAAAATAGAATTGCACATAGGGACTCCAAACAATCCCAGTTCTATGGCAATAGTCGAGAGATTCCATTCTACTATCATCGAAATTTACCGATTAGCAAAATATGAAAAAAACGATTTAGATGCAGCTTCCGTTATGACGTATGCTATTATGGCATATAATAACACCATACACTCAGCGACAGATTTTACGCCTTTTGAACTAGTCTTTGGGCATACCGATGCCGGAAATGTATTTAATGTCGATAGGGAGAAAAATTTAACTCAGAAATTATTATTAGATCATAGGAAACGTCTCAAAGTACTATACGAATTTGTAACAGATAAATTAAACACAGATAAACTTAAGGTAAGAGATAAGAAAGGAGGTGAAGAAACACCAGTCCTTAAGACAGGAGATACTATTTACATGAAGAATACTAGGACTAGGAAAGCTAAGGAAAAACCTCGCTATGAAAAAGCCGAAATCACTGGTAAAACCAAACGTAATATAGTGCCTGTAGAATTAAATAAAAGACCAACTAGAGTGGCGATAAAAAATGTAAAACGTCCTCCACAGGTCATGCCTAGTACTTCTGGTACTAGTGATGTCAGGATTCACGCTGGAACTCCAGAACTTCACTCGGAATCCGGGGATAGCGTCGTTGAAGATGGGAGTAGCGGTGAAGAAGAATAATTATTGGACTATATTTAAGATTTTAGATTTAGAATCCTTAAGCTTACAAATAGATAATAATATTCGCGATTTTAGCAATATGAAATCGAAAATTATAGAAAGCAAATTAAGTAATGAAACTTTAGGTATAGAAAACCAAATCGAGTATTTAATAAGACTTACTAAAGATAAATTATATCAAATTTTACCCCTTAATCATAGAAACAAACGAGCTTTGTTCAACCCTCTGGGCTCATTTGTAAAAGCTATATCTGGTAACTTAGATGAAGACGATGCAATTAAATATGATAAGGAAATCGTTTTACTCCAGAATAGAGAACATGCAGTCGAACGTAAAGTGTCATCAATGCAAAAAGCTTTCGATAAATTAGTTTATGACTCAGAAATCATAAATTCAAATATTAAAAGATTAAGCTCACACACTAATGGCATAGAAAAACTAGCTGAAAATGAATTCAAATTTAACAAGTTACTACGAATAATAGATACTATGTACCAAATTTTAAGCAACTTTCGAACTTGTTATGAGAACATACAAGAAATAGAGTCCGCAATCGCCTTTAGCAAACTAAATGTTTTGCACCAGTCTATTATAAATAGCACAGAACTGTACAGCAGTTTAGAAACAATTAGTAAACATGCTAGGACAATATATCCAGTTAGTAAAAGTAATTTAATAAAACTAGAACGTAATATCATAGTCAAATCATATTTAAATAACAATAGATTAGTATTTGTGTTAGAAGTCCCTCTAATAGACAACGAAACATATAATTATTATAAGGTTATTCCTATTCCTATTTTCCATTCTCCAGACACTTTTACCATTATTCCCAAATACCCTTACCTAATGGTGAATCGATTGAAATACATGCCCGTGGTAAACTCATGTACTGAAATTGAAAATGACAGATTTCTTTGTGATGAAAGTAATTTAGCTCAGAATCCAGTCGAGACCTGTATAGAACAAATTATGTTGATGAAGAATAACTACAATAGCTGCGTAAAGAATCGTATCAAGATAGAAAAGCCTAAGGTGCAGAAGATAACGGATAGCCAATGGTTGGTCTACACAGAGGACAACCTGATCATTACCGAAAACTGCAATGAGGAAATCCGCAAATACAACATCTTTGGGACCTATATCGTGACACTGAGTCAACAATGCGAGGCGCAAATAGGAGGAGTAATTGTTGGTGCCGCCACAAACACTACAATTTCCAGTTTCAAGCTCCCATTGGTCGAGATGCCAGAGCTTCAACAAGACATACAGACAAGGACGAAGAAGGTCGACCTAAGAAACGTGGACTTTAGTGACGTGAAAGAATTGTTACAAAGTGCCAAATTTAGTGAAAGTGACGATACAACCCAAATAGTGACAATAGAAATTAGCGTATGGACCATTTTAGAGTATATCATTATCATAATAATTATTGTCGTCATCTCATACAAATTAAATGTTTTTCGTTTTTGCCGAAATTCTCCGAAGTCATCTGCGACGCCTTCGGATAATTTCTCTCTTAGGGAGGGAGGAGTTAAGGAACCCCAATCCCCCAATATTAGCTTCATCAGCCAATAATTATATTATATTAGAATAACAGCTATATGTCAGCATATAATATCTAGGACATGCGTCATTAGCAGAGATGATTGGTTAGCAATAAGATTAGTATATAAGATCAACATTTTGTAGAATTAAGTAATTACTGTCTTGCTGTAACTGGGATCAAATAAAGTTTATTTTTAAACTCTTCCGTTGTCGCTTACTTAATTCACGCTCGTTTGGCAACTCAGTTCCAGTCTGCCTTAGAGTCAGGATCGCTACCCCAGTTCCTAACGACAGGAATAACCCACCTACTCCACAAATCAGGTAGTACTGCGGATCCTAAAAATTATAGACCGATAACGTGCTTACCGACGGTCTATAAAGTCCTTACATCCATTCTGAGAGCGAAAATTAATCAACATATTGACAATAACGCCATCATGTCTGCTTCTCAGAATGGATGTAGGAACGGGTCCCGCGGTACTAAGGAGCTGCTCCTCATAGACATTTCCATTAGCCAACAGGTTCGCCGTTCCCGCAAGGATCTGGCGACATGTTGGATAGATTACAAGAAGGCCTATGACTCAGTGCCACATACATGGCTTATGAGGGTGCTGGAGTTGTATAAAATTGATGCAACTCTGCGCGCCTTCCTGACGTCACGTATGGGGCAGTGGAGGACGGTCCTTCACTATCCAGGATGTCGACAGATTCAGGAAAACAGCGAACCTATAAGGATCGAGCGCGGAATATTTCAGGGCGACAGTCTGAGTCCTTTGTGGTTTTGTTTAGCCCTGAACCCTCTCAGTACACTGCTGGAGGATTCAGGTCTGGGCTATCGGTTGAGAAGAGGTGGTCAGGTCATATCACACCTCCTTTACATGGATGATCTGAAGCTCTTTGCCCCCAACAACTTGCAACTGATGAAGCTACTGAAGGTAACAGAAACCTTCAGTGACGCCATCCGTATGGAATTTGGTGTGGACAAATGTGCAGTCATGCATGTAAAGCGAGGGGAGATTATGGAATCCGTGGGCATACAACTCTCGGATTCCATACACCTTCGATCCCTTTCCTCAACCGAAACTTACAAGTATTTGGGTATGTCGGAAGCACTAGGCATCAATGCTACTGACGTGAAACAGTCGTTGAAGGAGCGCTTCTTTGGCCGCCTGAAAAGAGTACTAAATAGTCTTTTATCGGGCGGTAACAAGGTGCGCGCCTTCAACGGCTGGGTCATGCCGGTATTGATGTATTCTTTCGGCATACTCAAATGGACTCAGACTGAACTTGACGCCCTGGATAGGAGGGTCCGCACGCTGCTTACCGCAAATCGTATGCATCACCCACGTTCATCGGTTATGAGACTGTATATCCCTTGGAAGTGCGGGGGTCGTGGCTTTTTAAATGCTAAGACCCTACACAACCGCGAGGTATGCAGTCTTAGGAAATACTTCCAGGCCTCTGACATGGGTATGCATCGAGATGTAGTAGCGGTGGACAAGGGCCTTACCCCGCTCTCCTTGGCTAACGAGAACTGGCGCAAACCTATAGTATTAGATACTAATGACCGCAGGGAGGTATGGCAGAGCAAGGAGCTTCACGGACGCTTCTACCGGGTCCTACATGGGCCCGATGTAGATCTTTTAGCGTCCGTGGCCTGGCTGCGATTTGGTGACCTGTTCGGGGAAACCGAAGGTTTTGTCTTTGCGATTATGGACGAAGTTATGATGACGAACAACTACCGGAAATACATTGTGAAGGACGGCACGGTTGACATCTGTCGGGCATGTCACCGGCCGGGTGAATCAATCCGTCACATTATCTCCGGTTGTTCTAGTCTGGCTAACGGAGACTATTTGCATAGACACAACCTTGTAGCCAGGATTATCCATCAGCAAATTGCTCTTAAATACAATCTTGTGGAGTCGGAAGTGCCTTATAAGTATGTGCCCGACCCAGTTCTCGAAAATGGCAATGTCACGTTGTATTGGGATCGGTCTATCATCACTCACAGGACTATTGTTGCCAATAAGCCTGACATAGTGGTGATAGACCGACTAGAGCGTCGCGCAATGATTGTTGATATAGCGGTCCCACATGATGAAAACCTTGTGAAGGCTGAGAGAGATAAGCAAAGCAAGTATCTTGATCTGGAGATAGAGCGCGAGGTTGTCAACATGTGGGACGTGAATACAGCGATCATTGTGCCGATAGTCGTTACGGCCAATGGCATAATAGCCAAGAGCCTCGACGAACATCTGAGTAGGCTCTCGTTGAGCAGCTGGATCAAGGGCTTGATCCAGAAAGCGGTACTCCCGGACACGGCGCGTATCGTTAGGAGGTTCCTCTCTCAGGAGCCCTGACCACCGGTAGCTTGGACCCTGTTCCCGATACCGGTGGGCTACTATTTTTGTATTTTTAAATGTTTTTTTTATTTTATCTTTTTATAGAATAATATTTAAAAATGTAAAAATATGTGTATAAAATGAATAAATGGATAATAATTATTCAAATTATATATCTACCGAAAAAAAAATCTGAAACATTATAAAAACATTCAAATACACTGACAATCATTTCGAAACATTCTGGCATCCGGAGGAAGATTGAAGAGGCCTACAGTAGAAAAATCTCTCGATCCACTGTGTACTCCTAAAACAATTTCTTCGTAAGCTCTCAGGTCACACGCTAAAAGGACAACATGCACGTCAAACAGACCGGCCATGTATCTTCGTCATTATGCTCATTCGACTAAAAGCACTCGATCTCCTAATGCGATAGGTACTCGTATTTGTTCACATTTCTTACACTTAATTTAGTTCAAGTAGAGCGATCCTTTTAGTTATATAAGCGTGAAAGATTAAACTTTTTAATACACTGTAATGTAATATCTGTGCGAAATAAACTTCGTGTTAATTGAATTAGCTGAATTGGTAAAATGGCAACGTAAATTGGTGGAATAAATACTGGTACATATATCTGTGCTGCAAAAAAAAGTTTATATGCTTCATGAAATAAAGCTTGATCTCTGCGACAACTGTCAGTATCAACACAGTAACAACAGCGCTTGACAGGCTAACAATAACGAATACGTCAGTTTGACATATGTCGCAGAGATTAAGCTATCTTTTATGAAGTATAGACTAAGTGTCACCCTATTAGTGATAGCAATAGGGATCGCAATTGAGTTATCAAGGCGATCTAACACTTTTATACTATACCATTTTATAGTTGTTACTTCTTAGAATGACAATTATAGCGGTTATTGACCTACCTATTATTTGATATTATTTTATCTAAAAATTGTTATCACGACAAAAAGCCGTCATGAATCGACTTCTAACGTAAATAAAATTTTAACATATTTTCTATCTAAAATCGACACAGTTTAATTTCGGGTTCCTAGAGATAAGAGGGAAAAGGAAATGAATGCTATTGTCAGCTCACACGAAATAACTAAAAGTATAGTAGGTTGGTGTGTATACCTCTTTCAGTTGATTGTAGGAAAATCGAATAAGGCTTCTGATAGTAAAATTAAAGTTAAAGCTTCCGTAGTGCGTCTGTAATTGTTTAAAAATAAAATAGACTTGTCAACGTTTTATTTTGTGGACCTTTTTATACACATGTGTTAACAATGAATAGGGTAATTTACTGAAAATTTGGTTTTTGTCCGTCAGGTAGATTAATAAACAATATTGGACACCTTTTTGTTTTGACACGTAAACATAAAGTGACGACGATATAATGCGTTGAAATTTCGTGTGACGTCACGCCGTTAATAAATTTTATACTGGCATAGTGACGTCACAAGCCCCCACTCCTGAACTTTGATGCGCTTTATCTTTGTTATTTTTTATATATTGCAAAAAATACGGTTCTAATATTATTTGATAATCTCACTGATGGACTAAATAGAACTATCATTATTCGACCCAGGAAACATACCCATTCAGACTCGTGGTCTACGTTCAATTATGCATAACCAAACAAAACTAATCAATTACTAAGAGTTATCGCTCCAATGAAAACCCAATAGCAATAGTTATGAGACCTATCCATAGTTTGTAGACGAAGGTTCTTATGAATACGCAATGTTCTGTTAATTCTCGTCTGCATGTGGGTAGTTACAAACACGTGTATTGTAGTCATTACGCGGCAATTTTCAATATACAGTCGGTTCTATGCCATCCATTCATTCAACACAATGTGTTCTATTTCATCCCTTCTAGAGACGACGGCCATTGTTCTCCGATAAGGCACGGTGCACAGTTTATATTTTTGCTAAATTAAATATTCATTTTTATGCAAGATAACAAATTACTGCAAATATTAAAAGTATTAAGAACTGTCATGATAAATCATTTTGATTTATGCTTTTAATACAAAAAACTATACCAAAGACCTTGTATTAAATCTGTCAGCGTTATCACATCATCACATCATCAGCCTATTAATGTTCCCACTGCTGGGACACAGGCCTCCTCTGTGTGAGAGGGGATGGGCCATAACCACCACGCGGGCCCAGTGCGGGTTGGTGGATGTCACATGTCTTCGAATTTTTGGTTCTAGGACATGCCGGTTTCCTCACGATGTTTTTAATACAATAACATGACCAGCGCAGGTACATAAACAATATCTACCTACGTAGTAGGAAATTAGAAACGCAAATTGTGTGTACAAAGCCCCTAGTTTTGTGTGATTTACGATGTTTACTCAAGCGACGGCGTGTTTAATAACCCACTGAAAGGTATGTACGTATGTAAATGTGAGGAAAGTACCCAATTTACATAGGCAGGTAGGTACATGGTTATGTTTTACTTACGACTCTGCACTCCGCAATATCGATGCTGAATTAACACCGCATCTCTCATATTACCCTCCTATTTCGGGCTCTTTTCCCCAGGTGTGCCAATTCTTTGGATTTTTTACCCTTTTATTGAATAAATATTTGTATTCGGGCCGTCGAAACGCCTCTTGTATTTGAATCATTATTAAAAAAGCGAGTCCTTGAAACGAAATGAGCTTCCTGATATAAAATGATTTAGTAACTAAGTATACTAAAACTTCCATTTTATGAAGAAAAAGATCAATCAAACATAACGTTATCGTCCTCAAAAAATTACCAAAGTGATATTTGCAGTGACCTCGGAACTTTGACTCTTGTAAGTTCATAGTAAAATATAATATGCTGAAAAACTATCCGAAATCTGATGTGGGCCCCATCCATCATGTGAGGCGACAGGGACGGAGGCTTGTCGACCCTAATCGAACCTTATACACATAATATAACCGAGTATACCCTTGTATCTCGCCATATTTAGATACTTTTATTTGTAGCCTTACGATACAACCCCGGCTATACATAATACATGAACGTTGTTCGCTAAAGCAGTGGAAATGAACCAATTGGTTTATTACAAAACCAATGTACCTAATAAGTAATTAAATGTCATTATAACTTCGCCTCATTATACAATAATGAATTTCGAACTTCAAACACAGTACTGTGAGGACTCTGCTTAACTAGAAGGCAACCTACTTGCCTGTAAAAATGCTGGCAATTGGTATTACTTGAAAGGTAAATGAATTTCGAATAGAAAATAAGTGAATATGTTTTTGATGGTCAATTCTAGTGTAGCCGCCCAGAAGGCAGGCATATTGTAAATTCTTACGAAATATATAAACTATAAAAGTAATTTGGTAATTTATTTATATAACCTCTGTCTACGCCTTCTACATTTGGTGGAGGCGCCGGGTACAGAATCCCAGAAGATAAAAAAAATATAAAAATAAATATGCGTGTATACGGCGTACAGTATACGTAGTAAGTGAGTGAAAAACGTTGAAAGTGTTAAAAGACGGAAGTTCGCGTGTGCATGGCGATAAACAGTGCACGAAGCCCTATCGGCGTACATAAAGCGAGATAAGTTTTTACAGAGAGGGTTGTTACCTCTCATTCCCTCCCTTAAGCGGATGGAAATATAAGGAAGAGACGGAGTAAAGCTAAGTGGTTTTATTATTTAGTGTAATTGAGGCTAGCATGATGAATGATTACTACACGGGAACGAACGGGTATTGTCTAGAGGAATTTTTAACCGAATGCAAGTCGGTGGCCGAAATAAATGAATGGAGAGAGAGCGACTACAGCCTGATCTTGGGAGGATTCCTGCAGGGGGCTGCATATTATTTTTACCGTATGATTTTTAAATATGACATGGACTTTGAAGTGTTATGCGATCGCTTGAGGAGTGAATTCTCTATATTTCACCGCAGATGTCGTTATTGCGAACAGCGCATAATAATCGCTGAAATAAAAGCAGATAAAAAACAACCTGATGTATTGTGTGAGGATGTTAATGCACATTTATTTTCTAGTATCGTGATTAAGGACGAACAAACACAAAACAATATACAGTGCAGTGAAAAAAGCGTTGGCCACGTTGACGGAGAAGGCGACGCAGTTGATGGCGATGGCGATCACACCGACGGAAGTTGCATGTTCGAGGACGATGGTGACCAGACCTGCGGAGATGACGGCCCCGTCGATGTCCAGTTGGAGGTGGAGTCTGTGTTCCAGGACGAGCGTGCGGACGGCCCGGCTGACGACGAGTTGGACTCCCTATCTAACAGCGAGTGCGCGGACGCGGGTATTGTGATGTATCGGTCCAGTCCAATTGACTCCACTAATTCCATTTGTCTTGCAGAGAACAGTGATGAGATTTTGTCGGAACAACTAGTTGTGGTTCCATCAGGACACCAATATGTATTCGATGTTAACATGCACGTTAATCCAATTGATTTTAACCGTAAAATTGAAAATAATATTGAAATTTCTCAATCTGACTTAAAACAAAATTTCATAAAAGTCATTTTGAAAAGAAAGAAGTTGACAGCTATTAAGAAAAAAAATGCTCGAAATAAACCGAAAGAGATCCATAGGAAATTCAAAAGAGTCTTTAGTAAGATTTATTATTGCGCCAACATAAATTCAAAGAAGGCGATCAATAAAAAAATGATTCGAATTAAATACAAAATAATTTTTTATAAAACTTCTTGGGGAGCAATGTTTGGTTCAAGTAAGATTACTATGATTGGTGCAAAGAAGAATTCCCATCATATTTGCCTAAGATGTAACATTGTACAAAGATTTTTGCATTGCGAATACATAAAGCAATTTGAACTCGTAAAATGCAAATTATGGAAATTTTATAGAAAGAAGATTAGGTATAAAATGTTGTAAATATTGTATTATGCAAAATCATTTATTTAATGTTGTGTCTTATATTTTGTGCTTTAATAACCAATGTTTTCTTTTCATGTCGTGCAAATGAATACTTTGCGATGCGCGCTGGGCATCGAATGAAACTAAATGCGAATGATTATTTGAATTATTTATCTGTATATGTTTTTATGAAATTAAATATTCCGCTGTCTTGTCTTTATTTACTAAATAGGATTAGCTTTTGAAATTACTGACGAAGTCCAAATACAAATCCATAAGGACTAAGTCAGAAACAGTCAAAATTTATAGAAAAGTCTTATAAGCCCTTATGGCGAATAAATGCTTTGAAAGCATAGATGTCATGGTAAGAAATGGTTTGACACGTAGTCCCACAGATAATACAAAAAAGGACAGTGTCAAAACCTTGTCAAAAGTAAAGCATAGTTTTCATTATAAGAATTGGTTTGACACATAATGCCATAAACAATATAATAAAGCACAGTGTTCACACCATAATTAAATTTAATTATACTCTATGCGCCGTATTAGCCACAGATTAGTTAGGCCGGACCACAAATAGAAGTATAAGACTATGTAGGTTGTATAAAGGCCCATACCGAATAGTTAGAAGTTTATATGATGTAAATTATGTAATTATAAAAAATAATAATAGGCGATTTAGGGTACATGTAAATAGATTAAAACCTTTTAATGTTAGAGTAGGATAAGAGATAGGTTTAAATAGGTAAGAATAGGTTAAGGTTAGTAAGGTTCCATAAAGGAAGAGGCCCGTTGTCAAATAAAAGAAAATAATATGAATGACAACTATCAAATTTGACATATTGTAGTTAATAGGGATGGGAAAGTAGGAAAAAATGTATCGATAGTTTTCTTATCGATATTCTCAAATAGTATCGATATATATAATTAATTTGTTGTTTCCGTTGCATGTGCTGATGAGTTGTGAGCCGCAGGGGGAAGAAGAGGCTGGCAACGTTGGCCATGCATCGAAGAAATGTTTGGTTATGCGATTAAGGCATAGGCACAAGCCAGGGTAATAGTATAACCCAGGGGGTTTCTTAAAGTAATAGTCATAACTGAAACCGACTTTGCTAACGGGGCATAGCCTTTGCAAAGGATGTCGAGTTGACATCATTGGTCCAGTTTATGTCTGATGTTTAAAATAATAAATGCATTTTTAATAATAAACCCTGGTGCAAGCTCTATGAATAGAATTAGAAATTCGATGCGATCCAGCCTTTCCTTCTCTGGCCTGATAAACGCACGAGATCGAAACATTGTATCATATTTGAATTTTTGAGATTAAACCCCATCCGGGTCGATGTGAGTTGACGCATCATTCTTGTGTTGGGAGGACGCCTTGTTCCTTTTTTAGGGTGTTGGTCAAGGAGGTTCAAGCATGACGGCGTTGATTTGTTAGTGCGTATGTGCACGTCAACTGAAGTTAAAAGCACATATCGGGGCGTCCGATAACTCGTTTGTCATGATTAAGCCTTCCCCTTTTAAGGGTCGTACCTCAATTGTAAATGTGATTTCCCTATTAGGTAAATGCTCGGGTTAGGGTAAGGTAGGATTCATGTAACCTTTCAAGACATAGAATAGAAGCACTTCATATGATTCTGCGCGTCTATTCGTAGGGGCGTAGCTCATGTGAGGACTCTGCTTAACTAGAAGGCAACCTACTTGCCTGTAAAAATGCTGGCAATTGGTATTACTTGAAAGGTAAATGAATTTCGAATAGAAAATAAGTGAATATGTTTTTGATGGTCAATTCTAGTGTAGCCGCCCAGAAGGCAGGCATATTGTAAATTCTTACGAAATATATAAACTATAAAAGTAATTTGGTAATTTATTTATATAACCTCTGTCTACGCCTTCTACAGTACAGTCCGTACATAATGCTGCCTTTATCGCAGAAATTTTACGTGAAATAGAACAAATTTACAACGAAGTGTAAATTTACAATATATATTGATCTAACCTGTCCCAAATTAATCGCCAGTAAATAACAACACAGCCACTGACAATAAAAACAGATTTATTACGACATCGGCTGTTAATCACGAATAATTATGTCAAGTAATGAATTATTAAAATAAAAATGTGATTGAATCAATGTTTGTCATTGTCACCATTTATGTTGATGAATATTAATTCAGCGGGTAATACAATACTAATATCACTGAAAGCATTATAGCTATTAACATCATCATAACAAACTAATTTCAACTGCCTATTAATTTGAGGAACTGATTAAGTTTCTCTACCCTCGAACTGAAATCCCTATTGTGCGGTTTGAAACTCCTGTTAAAACACTGTAGTATGGACGTTCTGAACAAACAAGCTATTAACTTATCTATGATGGAACAAATCTGCTTCATTTGTATGCAGCAGCAATTTATCTGTGAGTTTGCCGTGTGTTTTATCAATCTTCCGATTGCCTTGCCCGCTACAGGCGACTGGGCTCCGCCCGGGTACACGCGATTCCCCGACAAATAAACCAGGTAAATACACTGTATTGGAATTAAGGACCATTACAATGCTTTCCAAGTGAGTGATTCATCTTTTAGATAAAAACAATGTTTGTTTTTCTTGAATTTTCTAGCACGGGAAAGCGAGAAAGGTAAGTAAAGTAAGGTAAGTGGATACTTCTATGTAATTTTAAGCGTTGATAGCAATGCACCAGGCAGCGGCGTGAAGTCTTTATAGTCCCCTATTTTCTGGTGCGCCCATAAAAGACGACTTTCTAGCCGGCCAGTGTTACTTTACAGTTTACATTGTTTTCTTTTATAACAAGCAAAAAGCTTAGTAAAAACTGTAACGCCTCTTTTTTAGCCTATGTTATCCGGGCCATAATAACGAATCGATTAACACATTATTCATCAAAAGTCAGATGAATAGTTTAGGCGCTACGGAGGAACATACTTAAAATACATACATACATTGATTGCTAAAATACCCTCCCTTTTGGCTTCGCCGTAGTCGGGCAAAAATAACACTAAGTTGTACCCATATTCTAACCAGAACGCAGAAACTAGGAATTGTTATCGTCAAATGGCAGGTTTACCTCTCCCCATAATAGGATTTAATACTGTTATCTACTTTGGGCATAACACAAGAGCTGTTATATATATAGTAAATATACTTCATAGTAAGCGTTCGCAAAAATTCACAATGCACCAAAACAAAGTAAGCCTTGTAGTTCATTCACGTTTCATTTGACAGTAGCAGCCATGACTTCCAGCTAGGTACCTACTCGTATGCACCTCGTTTTACACCATTTGGCATTCTTCCCACGGCAAGAACGGGACGATATATTTAAAAAATTACTTATTATGCTATAGGCATGCATGTTATTATGTGGCAGTGGGACAGAAATGTATGTCATGATTATCTCTTCCAGGTAAGTAGAGAATGCAGATCCTGTTGTTGAAGCCGGCTTAAATGTACTACTTAGAGTTTGTATGTTACTATAGTATATAATGGCACTTGCGTTGTTGCCTATGTGGCAAAATTATTTTTAGTTAGTGACATCAATAGGGGCTATAAAGTTTCCGCCTATACGCTACGTTTGTTTTTTTGCGAGAAAGAAGACAATTTGCTTATTTCTAGTTGGTGTTTCAAGTCACATTTGCAGTAAATATAATACAGAGCACCCCCCTTCTACATACATACATTGTTTCGTATGTAAGGTTACATGAGGTCGTGGGTAGCAACAATATGCTGCGATCTCCTTTAATTACTGGAAGCGGTTAAAAGCTCTTTGATTTAGCTATGGTAGGTAATTAACAGGTAATATAAAATAAATTAACGTAAAAAAATTGTATTTTTTTTTTTTAATAACTTTACAACTAACAACTTTTATAATCGAAATCATCGCGTTAAATACCCGTGGTATATTGTTCCTCAATTTTTTTTTAGTTTTTTGCTTCAAATTTCTCGATTTTATCGTTTAAAACACGATCTCGGTATGTGGGTGTATAGTTGTAAGATTTTAGGTAGGTAAATAGAATATCCACTCATTTAACTAAAATCTTACAACTATTTACACACACCCTAATAATTATATTGTGCTACATTTATTTTCCAGTGTGACACATTTTCCGTGGTGCGATTACGTCAAAAAATTGGTCCTGACCCATGTTATGTCGCCGATCAGCCGTTTGTCGTAAAAATTATATCAAAGGGATCGGTACAAAATGCAATGTTACAGTATTAGGCAGATTAAGGATGCAAGGAGTTAGAACGAACGGTAGAATCAATTTCTATTACATGTAAATTTTAATTAATTTTTTAAATTTTGTTAAGTTCAAAAGTGCCGCTTATTGGCCTAGTTGAATAAATATATTTGACTTTGATGCAAGAACAGTACTCCTATATCCCACCGGAACCCGAAGACTTGATTAGGCGATGGTTTTGGTGATCATTTTCTAAGTCTTTTATTTATTTCATAATGCGTGATAGTTGTATCCACTGATCAAAATGACATCTGTAACATTCCTTTAATTCACAATACTTCCCAAACCTCACAATAAACGACAATAAACTTTAGGAACCGTCCGTGAGGGACAATTTATTGTGAAACTTTGAACAATGTTCGAAAAGGGAATAAGTGCTATTTAAATACAGTGAGTATTCGGCCACAAAGGCCTCAGTTGTTATTCTTGGCAGGACTATGCTCCTGGGCTGGACATTAACCATCGCCTGAATGGAGGACCACGCCCCCTGGCACTACTACAGTCGTAAATAAACGTTTTGCTTCAAATTCTTGTTGGCATGAATGTATGTGGTGGTTTTTTTGTAGTAATTGAGGGAGGAAAATGAAAAATCATTGATTATAATCAGAACTCATAAATACTATTAATAATGAGTAGAAGTATTATGGGTTCCTATAGGAATGTACGACAATGAAGACGAGTTTCTCAACTTTAAATTATTGCAGTTTTTTTTTTATGGGTTTGCTCTTTAGTCTAGTCTAGGTCAGAGAGAGACAGAGACAAAGTCGACGATGGAGTGAGCTTACCCAGAAGCAGCTTGTTCACTCTAACTTTGAAGAGATTCGGGTTATATGCGTTCGGAAATACAGACGCAGGCAATGAGTTCCACTCTTTTGCTGTGCGCATTATGAAGGATGTTTGGAAACGCTTGGTGCGAATTGTTGGAATGGCAACTAGGTGAGGATGGTAACTTGCAGTATGTCTACATGTCCGATGGTAGAAGGGGGCCGGTGGGATGGGGTCGTGGAGTTCAAATGAGACAAATTGTCAAGCATGCGTTATCTGCTGTTCTATAGAGGTGAGAAACTCGGCCTGCCTGACTGGAAGGCCCATTTGCCTAATGATTGATTATTGTTTAAAGATTCGATTTTTTGTTGTTTTTAGGGTTCCGTACCCAAAGGGTAAAAACGGGACTCTATTACTAAGACTCCACGGTCCGTCTATTTATTTGTATGTCTGTCTGTCACCAGGCTGTATCTCATGAACAGTTTAAATTTTCACAGATTATGTATTTTTGCCGCTATAAAACAAGTTTTTTTTTTACTAAAAACAGAATAAAATAAATATTTAATTGGGGCTCCCATATAACATCCGTAATATTTATGCCGTTTTTTGCGATCATGGTACCTTTCGTGCGCGAGTCCGACTCGCACTTGGCCGGTTTTTTTGCCGTCTTCTTTGTTAAGAAGACGGCAAAAAACCTTACTGTTGTAAGGTACCTAAATAAAAAAAGCACAAAATATAAAATAACTTAAGAAAAGTATTTTTTAGGCAAAGTAATTTTTAAATCTGCAATACCGTTGTTTGTCTTATAAAAGAATTTGAAACTACTTAGTATTCACTTCTTTGGATTAGATTGTATCCAAAGTTTTTACTTTACATAAGTAGTCGTCATGAAATATTGTGGTCCCATTATGAAAATTTATCAACAGTTCTATTTTAACGGGTGTAATAAGTTTGGAATATCTATACTTTTCATTTTTTTAGAGCAATAGCACCATAATACTTACTTTATGTGAAAGTATATCTTAACGTAAGTCAAATTTAAAATCTTCATAACTAAAGATCTGTCTAGAATTTTAATGTAAAATCTTAAAAAAGAATGATAATAAATAAAAAGCACGAGTAGTTGAGGAATTTTTTTCATCACACAAGAAAAAAAATCATCACACAAGAAAAAAATTCCTCAACTAAGGAATTTTTTTCTTGTGTGATGAATTTTAATGTGTGTAAAAATGTTATACATTTTATTACTTAACTGTCTTTGGCACTGTAGTCATAGCATTTTGTCCTTCCTTTTTTCTTCGTAAGAACCTGAATAGTTAGTTTTGTATTGTTTTTGTTACGATATATATCGATTAAGGACGTACATGATGTTGTGGAGATTAAGTATGCAAAATAAATTAGGTACATAGGTCAAAACCGCTATCACCGTGTCAAAGATAAATGGTGAAACGGTGGGTGTAACTATCTATCTCCGCCATCTATGTGACAAAAGGTTCATCAACACGGAACTTACGAACCAAGCTTAAGTAGGTACATAGTTGGTTAACAAACAGACCCAAAACTGCCCCCATTCTAACTTTACCTATTATAATTCTATAACAATAGCCATCTCCAATCCAAATGGCGGTCAATACCTTTAATAAATATTAAGGCTCTGGGATTGGAACCTTTCTGTTCAAACAATGGAACTTTACTATCTAGAGTATTTAAAAGTACTTGTAAGCTTACCGCAGACTTTGGTCGGTTTGTCTTTCTGACGTCACAAACGGGTTGAACCACATAAATACCGAATATTGGCCACTGATATTTGGATCGTCAGCTATTTGTTTCATTAATTTTTACAATGAATAAAGGATTTCTTTTTTGTTCATTAGCATATGGCAGAATTTGTTTGTATATAATTTATCATTAAGTTATTCAGACAATACTAATATATAGAGGGGCTCATGGCTAAGTAATAACAGCCACACGGCTCGATCTTCAAGGTTAAGCAACGCTTGACGAGGTCGGTCCGTGGATGGGTGACCATTTCAACATACCGAGTCTCCTCCGTGCCTCGGTGCGCACTTTAAGCCGTTAGTCCCGGCTGTCATCTGAAGATCTTTGACAATCGTTTCGAGTAGTCAGAAGCTTGAGAATTGACATCAGTCTTGCCAAGGGGTACCGTGTTACCCAGTTACTGGGTTGTGGAGGTCAGATAGGCAGTCGCTCCATGTAAAACACTGGTACTCAGTTGAATCCGGTTAGACTGGAAGCCGACCCCAACATAGTTGGGAAAAGGCTAGGCAGGCAGGCAGACAATACTAATATAATCAAACAATGACGAGGCGTGTTGTGTCTTCCTAATTAAGTAGGTCCTACATTAGTTACTTCAAGATAAAACATTATTGATAGTAAGTAGTACCACAGATAATATATAATAGGTACCTAATATCGTGGCCAGACACACTAGAAATAGGGATGCATCGAGCCGAGGGGATATGCGGCACACTGTCATGTGTCAAACTGACTGTCCAATTGTTAAATGGATAGGCGGTATCCGTTGAGTGAGACGGTCCACCCGGCGGGACGCCGCTAAATCTACCCGACAATGATGCGAATTAATTGAGAGATTAAACTACATACCCACACCTATACATAAACCCAATTATTACAATAGAATAGCCGTAACATATCTCTACGCTTACAAGAAACGCCACAAAGAGACTCTCATTCTATATATATTAGTCTATGAAAGAGACCCACACACGAAAGCACCTTACAATTACCAAACTACCTATAACTATCAATTTAATTTTGGCTGGAGCTAACGTCAAAATTAGCTCCGGCGTAATTACCGCAAACATTCGTATCAAAATAGCTTACACGGGAGAATATGTACACAACGCGTATTTCATATTATATCTCGCTATCAAATCGGTCGTTATCATTTCTAAAATCGGGCGCGTGTTCCAAAAATGAGCCCAGTTTATTACCCTACGTATCCGTATAATTTACGGTTCCAATTAAAGGGGAAAAGAAAAAAAAGATTTTCTTTATTAGATGGCAAGGAAGATAACTCGTTTCGAGGCAAATCGTCAGCTCATTGCGTGACTAACCGAGGATCTATGACTTAATAGCCAAGTCCGCGTTAAGTAGGCCTTAGATAAGGCGCTTCTAAGTGATTGTCGGCGCTCACAACAATCGTAATTACTCCAAACTACTATCTTCCTTGAGCCACACGCGATCTCTTGCATCGCCCAACTTGAATTGTGCTAATTGCTTCCCAACACTATTTCACAAATCATTGCCATTCGATTCCAGTTTATTTGATGGTGCTTTAGAAACGATTATGATTGCTTAATAGATAACACAATAAAATTTTATATATATTTTTAATTATTGGTAGGCGATCACTATGTCACATGGTACTCGACGATGATGCACACTTGCCTAGAAGCAACCTAATCACTGTTGACTGAGTGGGCTGAATTCCCAAAATAGGCATTCTTTTAAACATTTTTTTTGCCAAATCTATAAGGCAGCGGAAAAAATATATGTTAATCTAGATCATATTTCCGAAAACTTTGTTATAGCCGAAACACTCTTACGCACTAAAACCTCGATACAATTGAATGGCAAAGTAACCTCTTACCGTGATCTTCAAAACAAAAATCCTGTTATACTGACCAGCGTACATTTGTACAATTAACAACAATAAAGTATCATAACAGGACGCAAAACTTCACCGTCGTATATTTTAAAGATTGATTCATTATTTTTAAGTAATTCATATTATTATAATTTATAAAAAAAACTATACAAATTACATCATGGTTCTCTTTCCATCCAGTGCAATTCGACAAAATGCAAAAACATATTCGATTTATTTCTCTTCAATTCAATCTGTCAAAAAAATATCAGGTTTAATGCAGCCAGATCATGTAGCCTGGTGGCTTTAATTGGAACTAACGAAATCCAAGGAATATTGTCAAAATCTGTATTATTTTTATTCTCTGGCACTACAGCTGGCACTAACATCTTCATGTTTATTGTATTATAAACGACTCATGTCATTTAGTTTATTTACTAATTCGATAACTAAAAAGTATTTAAACCTCTTTGAAAAAAGAACTTATGTTATCTCAAAAACGGCACAACGTGTCCTCCTCACCCCAGAGGGCTGGTGTATATCAAAACCCAGTAAGCGCCATGAAACTATTATATTCCAGGATAGCGTAAAATATATTATGATTTGAAGTAGGCTATGGAAAGTCATGTTGTATTAGTAATTAAATGACATTTTAATATTTCAAGAGAATACTAAATAAGGAATATGAACCTACGAATTGTACAAATGATATTTATAGTGTCCTAATTTCTATTGGATATTTTAAATATGCCTAAAAAAGACAATGTCGAACCTAGTAAGTTCTGTTTTTTTGTAAATTTAAGGTGTTTTAAAATTTTTTGGGACATTTCTGTTGTAAATAATGATTAAATTGATTAATGAAAGCACCTAATCTCAATTCAAATTTAAAATTTCCATTATACAGTCCATTTGAGTATACTAGAACCTCAGATGTCGATTGTCAACTGTTCGACTTCAGCCCCTTAAAAGACCCCTAGATTGTAGGTTTTGCGTAATGTGATACCGGTATCTTCAGCTATTTTCAGACCGATATTGAAGATAATTAGAAGCGAAATCGATTGAAAAACAGGCAATGAATTTCACTGAGTAAAATTTTAAGGGAGCGTATTGTAATTTAATTTTAACATCGTTGAGTGGATGTTCGAAGTTACGAATAATAAAAGAAGGCCTATTGAAAGGAATATTGTAAGTGAACATTAATGAATTTTAGACTACAAAAAAAATTACTTACAAGAATCCACGAAATTTGGTAGTAACTTAAATTTTAACTTTAATTTTCTTTCTAGGTGATTGTAATTGGGTTATTTTTAGAGCATCTAACATTTTAAAACGGTTCAAAAATAACATTCAAACGGCACTATCATATTCTTCAGCGGCACTATTGAAACCAATAGTGCCGCTGAAGATATTAACAAAAGAGAAACGCAACGTACCTACTAACATAAAATAATAATGTGCCTAGCCTTTATCCCAATTATTATTCAGCTGGTCAGCTTCCAGAATAAACTGATTCAGCTGGAGTACCAGTCATTTACATGAAGCGACTGCCTATCTGACTTCCACAACCCAGTAACTGGGTAACACGATACCTCTTGGCAAGACTGGTGTCAGATCTCAAGCTTCTGACTACCCGTAACGACTGTCAAAGATCTTCAAATGACAGCCGGGACCAACGGCTTAAAGTGCTTTCCGAGGTACGGAGGAAACTCGGTATGTTGAAATGGTCACAAATCCACGGACCGACCTCGTCAAGCGTTGCTTAACCTTGAATATCGATCTGTGCGGCTGTTATTATTTAGCCACGAGCTCCTTATTTTGAGTCAGATAATACAGATAAATATAGAGTTGACATAGCTCCTACAGGGCCTTTATTTATACAAAATTATACAGAATCGTAACGAAGTCCGCTTGACGATTCGGGATTAACAAAGTCACTGAGAAAGTATCTGAATTAACATTTCCATTCGACATGAAGTTTTAACGAACATCCATCGTTACGACCGCTAGGAATACAATTTCGTGGGTCCAATTAGTTACATTTAGTCTCGACTACATTTCTCCTCTCATTTCTATACTTTCAGTCCGGAATGAACAATTGTGTGCAAATTAGCAGTGACAACCCGCGGCGGGGGACCGCAACCCTAAAGTGGACACACGGCTGTGTTATGCCACTAACAACGGCCGGCAAACAACTTTTGGTAAATACGATAACAAAAAGTTTTTGCGGATGTAAACGTTAGTATTTAAGCAAATTTCTTGATAGTTGAATCTAATAACAGAAAGACAAATCAAGCGTTAGTCACTTATGTGTACATTTTAGTAGAGCTTTCTTATTCCCGTATATTAGTTGGCCAGGCTGGTTTGGCTTGACGAATAGTTGGACAGAATAGTTCGACCGTGTGTAAATAGGAATATTAATCGTCCTTGCAAATAGTTGAGACCTTTATAATGAAGTTCCATTTCACCCACCGCGGCTTTTTAATTTTAATTTTCTATACTTAATATCAATAGTTTGAGACGGCGCCGCATTGTTGTGCAAAATGGTGATAAATATTCAATATTAATGCCTTGTAATTCGCGGCATAGTGTAGGTCATATTTTTTGTTTTTTAATTAAAACAACGCACTATATTTACAAGCTTATTAATCTACCAAGTAAATTAGATATTTATGAGTACAAATAGTCTAACAAATTATGAAATTAATTACTTGATCCTGTGTCCAAACGAGATTGGTAAGTAGGAAAGGATGTATCCCTTATCTTGTGGAGGGATCCCTTACTGATAAAATAGTTTGCTGTATGATTCATCAAAAGGTTTGTTAAGGATGGTAGCTATGCCAATAATCCCTATCCATTCATTTCTGTTATTGCAAAGTTATGTTGAGAATTAAAAGTTAACAGGTTCCAACAATGTTAATACCAAAAGCATATTTTATGGCAAGTGGTTAATGCAGCTGATAAGTTCAATGTACTTAACTGCCAGATCAGTCTGGAAAATGGAGTAAAGTAAAAAAAAACTTTTAAGAAATTAATGAAGAGAAGTGGCTCAGCATTTTCAATAGATCTACTTCGACGATAAAAACGTCGCAAAATCGCGTTGCATTAATGTTAGCGAAGAACTTTACGAGCGTTTATAGTGATGAATTTAATCATCTACAAAAGAAACTTCAATGTGGAACGGTTCATAAGATTACTGCGATTAACTACGGCTGCCTTGCCATAAAATTGAAATGTTCAAACCGACTTTACCGATCCACAGATATCTAAAAACTTAACAGACATAAAGATATCCAAACTAATTTATTTTATCGCCGCAATAAAAATACGAATCTGAGCTATTCTTGAATACGATAATTTATATTTTACTGAATATAAATTGTTGGAATATCACCCTCGTATAAGTAATTCAATTTCCTTTTAGGGTGACCCTTCTAGGCAAACTATCCTAAAATAACATAATACGTAAAGATAGCGGCTTATGGTAATGGAAAGGAATGAATTTTACATTGTAAATCAATATAGCCGAGCGATTGACTTTTGTATAACGCTTGGAAAATTCGAGAGCTTTAATATTAAAATAAAATAGCCAGCCTTTTGAAATATTATGCTACTCATAGGTACAAGTGGCGGTGGAATACCACCACTTGTACCTTCTGTTTTTATACCTACCTATTATTCAATATTATTTTATTTATTTTATTATTTATTTATTTTATACTTTATTGTACATCAAGATAAAAACATAACACACGGAAACCTTAAAATAATAACAAACATACAACAGGCGGCCTTATCGCGTTCTGCGATCTCTTCCAGGCAACCCAGAATGGAGAGAGATAGCCTGGACACGACATGGGGTTGCACTTGGTGCAATTTTAAAATTAAATAAGTTACAAACATAGGAAGCACTAAATATAAAATACTAAAATAGATACATAAATATAAAATAGATACATAAATACATACATACATTTATACAGGCAAGAAAACAATATAGCTCCAACAAGAACAAGATCACAGTGACAGGTAGTGCTCCTTTACCAGTCTTTTAAAGATCAGTATGCTTAGTGCGAGTTTTATAAACGGGATGGTCGCGTAAACGTTTACGCAAATTTGTATGGCGCTGGATAAGCGCCACCTAGTGGCGTACGTGAGAACTATAAGTTCTGAGTGCAAGTTTATAAAATATTTCGTCACTAGTGACAATCGACTACATCTCACAAGTAAGCGCGTCATTAAGCACTTATATCAGCGTAAACATGCTTTTCGCGAGTGTGAGTTGTACTTTTTGAGAGTTTTGACATCTCGTATCGTAAACAATATCACTTGTGAACGACTAAGCTTGTCACTGATATTTTTGCGGTGAGAGCGCTGTGAGAGTGATAAACTTACCAAGTTATTACATATTATTATGTTAAAACATATACCTTTATGGTATATTATGGGTTCTTTTTCATTTCTATCACTTCTAATAGTTATGGAAATGGGATTGGTAATTTAAAAATCGTCAGTCAAATTAATTATAACAGACTAACAAGATTAAAAAATGAAAATTCAATTTTAACTAATTACATTATAACAATCTTGACATAAATAAAGGTAAATAAAAAAAAGATAAACCAAAAATAGTGTCTGAACTGGGAATCGAACCCAGGACCTCACTAGAAACTATAGATAGACCATCCCTGCGATCATCAATGAAACCACCTGGCTTGCAGCATGAGATCCTGGGTTCGATTCCTAGGTCAGACACTGTTTTTGTTTTATTTTATTTAACACATAAAATAACTCTGTATAAAATTATGTCAAGATTGTTTTTACGTAATTAGTAAAAAAAATATATTTTTTATCTTGTTTATTTAAATATTAAATTATTATGTTATTAGTTTAAAATTTTGTAATTACATTTTACTCTTTTTATTTCATTGTCCAATGTTCATGTAGCCGAATATGTTTACATGGAGCAACTGCCTATCTGACACTACACAATACAATAATTAAGCAATAGATGCCTGTGTTTATAATTTGAAAGGATAAATACCTAGCGAATCCCCAGAGCACCGAGAGAGCGCGTGACGTCAGCGGTGGGGCGCCGAGGCTCGCTCGCACATGTTTTCATTTGATATTTTTTATAATACGATGAATAGGCATTTTAGACTGTGCCCATTTTGGTTTGAATGTATGATAAGTAGTTCGTTTCGATAGTAGTTCGTCGTCGCTCATTTTTCACAATTAATGATAAAATCACAGAATATTATTAGAACAAATATTGTAGACAGCTGAGACACGCACAAGCAAGAATTATGCCACAAACAGCCAAAAATCTAGAATGTCATGTATCGACAAGTGGTCATGTAGTACCCGATAACATTTTAAATAGTAAGAGCAGTCCAAAATTCCAAATTCCCAAAACACCACTTCAAAGGCAAAACATAAAAAAAATTCTAATTTCTAACTAAAAAACACGTTATAACCACTACTATTTTAATAGTGTGTCGATTCCAATAGGAATAGCAAATAAAAATGTCAACCTATTTTGTCGGTTTATTAAATGATGAACGCGTCTCACAGTGACTCCACGCTTGCGAGTCGTTGACTGCTGTAGCAACACACACTCGCATGTTTACGATAGTCGATACCGTCGACGTATACTTACCTTTCACGGTGATGACGTTCAACGAATAATTTTATTAAACTCGCACTAAGCATACAGAGGCCTTAGTGCGAGTTTTTACTCACGCTCACTCGTGATACGTAAACATCATTTTGTATTGAAACTGGATAAGCGCCGTCTGGTGACGGTAAGGAGAAACCACTTTTTTTGTATACATTTTGACATAAGAGATCGTTTACGTATCACGAGTGAGCGTGAGTAAAAACTCGCACTAAGGCCTCAGTAGTGATTGCGCGCGTTTTATTGTCACAGGCAATGCATTCCATAGACGAGCGGCCTGGACAGTAAAAGATTTGTCTAGGAAGATAGTGGAATGCATTGGCATTTTAAGTTTCATGTTATCCGATGACCTAAGGACTTTCGTGTGTGAGTCACATAAAAACTGAAATCAGTTTTTGAGGTAAAGAGGGGTAGACGGGAAAAATAGTATATTATACAGGAGGGATAAAATATGAGCATTCCGGCGAAGGTGAATTGGCAACCACTTGAGTTTTTGGCGGAACTCAGAAACATGGTCATATTTGCGCAAACCGAATATGAACCTTATTACAAACATTTTGAAGTCGCTCAAGTTTATCAAGTCGTACTTCAGTGAGGTCAAGATAGCTGGCATCAGCATAATCAAGGATGGGTAGAAGAAGAGATTGTGCAAGCGCAATCCTGGTAGCAGTCGGCAGAAAATTACGCAGTCTTCTCAGAGATTCAGCAGATGCGAATAGCTTGCGGCTTACTTCCTGTAGCTGGGCAGTCCAAGAGAAGTGCTTGTCAATAAATATCCCCAAGTTCTTCACCTTCTCGCTAAAGGGTACAACAGAGTTATCAAAATAAACTTGAGGAAGAGTCGTCCAGTCGATCCTTGAGACCAACCTTGAACTGCCCACCACCAGAATTTGCGTTTTTATAGGGTTCACCGTAAGTCCATACCTCTTGCTCCAGTCGCATATACGGGCCAAATCACTATTTATAGTCAAGATAGTCTCAGATAGATTATCAAGAGGAGATCGCGTGTAAATTTGAAGATCATCTGCATAAAGGTGGTAGGAAGAAATTAATTCGTTGGATATTGAGTTAATAAAAACTGCGAAAAGTAAGGGGGATAGAACGCCGCCCTGAGGTACCCCGGCAGATGTACTACACCAGGAAGACAAGGTCTCTCCGATGCAAATACGTTGTCGGCGACCAAACAGGTAACTACGAAACCATTCAACAACCGATGGAGATATGTTAAGTGAACAAACGACGCCAAGTAAAACATCGAAATCCACGGTATTAAAAGCATTACTGAAATCCAGTAGAGCCAAAACCGTTAGATTGCCCATCTCCATGGCAGACCTTATATCTTCCGTAATATTCAGAAGCGCTGTAGTTGTGCTATGACCAGGGCGAAAGCCGGACTGGAAGGGGTTAAGGAGATTATTTTTGGAGAGAAAGGTGCTTATTTGGTTGTGGATTAACCGTTCAAGGACTTTGGATAGGAATGGCAAGACGGATATTGGACGATACTCAGAGAAGGATGTGGGATTGGACTATTTTATATATTCAGAGGATGAGCAGGGGCGTTCTTCAGTGTCTAATTATGGTTTATGAACGATTTTTTTATTTTTGTTACCGTTATTCTAAAGATGATTAATGTTTAGATGAATCTGAAGATTTAAAAAAATGGTTGGTGGTTCTATACTCTTTTCTTAATATTTACCGTTGGTTACAGTATGCAGGAATCGTATTTATTTTCGTAGTTCTATTTAAATTATAAGTAATTTAAATTATTTTGTCAATGTGAACAGAACGAAATCATGATAGGTTTTGTTCCGTTCACATTGACATTATTTTCTATTAACTTACTTTATCCACTTCGGTTTCGTTATATTCGAATTACAAAATTGACAGCGGTTTCATTATGATACCCATAACGACATCGGGTTGCATTATGCGAATCGTCATAAATTCTAAAACACAAGCAAAGACATTCTGAACATACAGCCAGGTACCTAGAATATTACTTCGAAATCGAGACAATGTAAATAATGTTTTTAAAAATGGAACAAGTTTAGAACAAAAGTATCGTATACTATTTGGCTGTTGCGGCTACAAGATCTTTGCCTTATACCTAATAAAGAATAAATAAAAAATAAAGTGGACGCGCGAAAAAAATTCTAAGTGAAATTTATTTCAAATTTTATTAAAAACGTCTTCAACATCAAGTGAAAAGTGTGAAAATACTCCATCAGATATAACAAATAGAGCAGTTGCGGCTGCAAATAATTTACTACCAGAAAAATCAAGACAAAGACAGAGAAATGAAATACTTAAACACACTGCCTGAAATACTTATTTGTCTATATCTGTGTTTTATTCCTTCCTTTGTAGATAAAATCTTGTATGCAACTGTACGTTATTGGTCTTTTAATAACTCGTGCCCACCTATTTCGGTACGCGCTACGCTTGTACCGAAAAATGGCACTCGTATTAAAAGACCGTCCATAACGTAACAGTTGCCTAAATAGCTATAATATTATTATGTCAATGTCAAAGTCAAATGTTTTTATTTCAACTGGTGAGCCAGTGGCACTTTGGAACGTTAAGGGCCTACATACGCTTTAGTGCCGTAAAACGGTAACTTTCTAAAGCATACTCCTCAGTAACAGCTAGGTTAAAAGATTTGAAAAAAAATATATTTATTATTGATTCATGTACATAATTTTGAACACAAGGTTTTTTCGTGTAACTAATAGTTTTGCTTAAAAAATAATAATTAACAACACGATATTTTTCGCAACTTTTCGAAACTCCTCCAAAACGACTTGGATGTTTAAAAATATTTTTATACAGAAAAATTGATGGCTGGAATTTCTTCATACCTAATATAGCATATGTAAATCAAATAATATTTTGCAAACAAAACTGTTCGAAAGGAGGTTCAATTTTGATATTTTGGCATCGAGCGGCCAGTACTGCGTTACATTGGGGCGTATATATCACCTTAACAATTATTTACAAGTAATAAAAACTGATTATATGAATGCGAAAGTTAGGAAGGATGTGTGTGTGGGTGTATGTTTGTTATTCAATAATTCTAAAACGGCTCAACAGTTCCGGATAAAAATGGCACAGAGATAGATTATAGTCTGGAATAGCACAAAGGCTACTTTTTATCCCTGTATAATGTTCCCTTGCGATGATAATAGTACATTATGGTACAAGTGTGTAATGTTGGTGATTACGGCTGAGGCGCCATTGAGTCCCGAGCCACTAGGTGAGGGTCTTAAGAGAGCCGAGGACGGTAATCATCAATACACACGTGTATCATACGACGTTTTTCAACACACTTGAGAAGAAAATAATACTAAAAATCATTTTCATCAGTGAAAACGAATTGTGAATTTTTTTTCGTAATGGCGGCAAAAACTAATCAGTTTTCCTATGCGTGGGCATCTAACAATGGCGATCGGTCATAGACTAAAAGAATGAGGTTTCTTTTTTTTGGCTTTTCGCGGATAGCATTTTAGTCACGTACAAAATGGGGAATTTCTTAACTTTATGAGCAAGTGTGTTGAAAAATACTTTACACACGGGCAAATGATATTTAAGTTTGTCTATACAGTTCCCTATTTTGTCGGCAGCCAACTAGTTAATTTGCTAATTGTACCAACATAAAATGGTAACTATTTCTTACCAGAAAAAAAATAAAGAAAACTATTAAAGCCAAACAGGTTGAAAAGGAACGCAGGGGTGAATAGAAACAAAAATTTTGAAAGGAATTTTCACGTTTTTTTAAAAAAATACAGCGTTTTATTATGTACTCCAATATATTAAATAATTACTTTAAAAAAACGATGTTTTGTTTGGAAAAAACCCTACATAATTTACTTAGTTTAATGTATCAATTGTTGTTAATCAGGAACTGTCATCATATAAATTATTTATGTTATATGTTAAAAGAAGCGTTTTAGCCTACTTAAGGTAACACTAGTCAATCATTCTTCCATACAAACGTAGTCTAACGATTACTCCACTGTTTAACGATGTACGTTCAAAATAAAAAAATATGTAAATTTGTCTCATCATTATCTAGCCCTGTATGGAAACAAAAAAGTTAAAAGAATAAAATATTTGAAAGTTATGAGTGTCGAAAGTTCCATATTTCAACACTAACTTCAACACAACACTACCCTGGCTACCCTGGCTACCCTGCCTACCCTGCCTACCCTGCCTACCCTGCCTACCCAACCTACCCTACCTACTAATTTTTATCTATCATCAATAGTTTTCTCAGCGCACGTCAAATAATGTATTTTACAGGCAACTTTTTGCTACCTTGGGTAAAAAAAGAGGTCTTTATGAAAATTGCAATAAGGTAACTTATTGCAATTTTCATAAAGACCTCTTTTTTTTTTTATTATATTATAGCCTATGACACTCAAGAATAATGTAGCTTTCTACTGGTAAAAGAATTTTCAAAATCGGTTCAGTAGATCCAGAGATTGCGCCTTACAACGTCACAAACTCACAAACCCACAAATTCACAAACTTCCTCTTTATAATATTAGTATAGATATAGTAGACACGCTTCGATCGGCAATCTATTGATTACGTAATTATGACACGATATCTTGCGAAAACATCCCGATTCAAACAGTAAAATGCCCATAACTTTTGAACGGCTGAACCGATTTTATTCAAACATAGCTAAGAACACTCTCGATTGAGTCACCTTTTAAACAAAACAAACTAAATTTAAATCGGTTCACCCGTTTCGACGCTATGATGCCACAGACAGACACACAGATACACAGACACACATGTCATTTTTTTTCGGGGGTTAAAAATCACACATTAGAGTAAAAGTAGCAGTTGCATAGTATCGTTGTTGGCTTGACTCATTCGCCGCGGGTCGATCATATATCAGCTTTTTCGGGTTTGTTGATCAATACATACTTTGCAATTAAATCAGTTTATCATTTAAATGTACCGTATCCGTACATTTTGGTCCTTCGAGCCGGATGTCGCGTGTGTACATTACAGTGTAGAAACCAAGTACTGTAAAGTGTTTCACTAGTGACGTCAAACGAAATAGCAATGAGGGTATTTTTGTTCTGCCAGCAATAGTGCATAGCAGCAGCAACAGTAATCAGCAGGGATCATCAGGGATCCGCATTTCGTGAGCAACAAAGCTCTTGCTTGGACAATCAAGTGAGATCGTTTCATTTACTATCATTTCCATCAAAAATATGTCTTCAATGGAGGACGTTCTCGCCCAACAACAGCAGCTACTCAATCAGATAGAGCAAGTTAACACCAAATTCAAAAAGGATGGCTCCGATCGCAAAACCTCGGACTACATATGCCGAAGGTTTGAGAATTTGGATGCATACTGGCAAGAGTACCAATTGATTGCATACTTACTCCACCTCGAAGCAATTTGACACTGTGAAGGAGAGATATGAAAAAATCAGAGCATTTATTCAGAATCATCCGCCAACAGAAGAAAGACCATCAACACCGCTTCTAAAGCCTGCTACTCCTCTAGCTACCTCAAGCACCGTACACAACAACAACAACCTTCAGGTCAATCTTCAAAGTCTCAGGGATCAAACAGCAACATCGATGAGATGATGAGGAAACAGATAACCAACTTCAAGGCTTTTTAACACACGACATGGATACTGTAACGGAGAAATGGGAATTAGATCATCTGTCGAGCATGGTAAGGTCCCGCAGGGCGAGTGAGCTAGGAGACCGAAATCAAGAGTATCATCGTATGTACCTCAAATACGAAAGCACATACAACGCTGCTATCAAAGCAATCAATAAGAAGATGTCATCCATTTCACATAGAGAGCATACTACGCCAAAAATAGAAATACCTACATTCAGCGGTAATTACCATAAGTGGACATCTTTTAAGGATCTCTTCACAGAAGTAGTTGCATAGCATCGTTGTTGGGTTGACTCATTCGCCGCGGGTCGATCATATATCAGTTTTTCGGGAGTTTAAATCAATACATAATTTGCAATTAAATCAGTTTATCATTTAAATGTACCTTACCCGTACAATCAATAACTTTTTTTTCTACCTTTAGGCGAAGATTTTATTTTTCAAATTTAAACAACTTAGAGGTAAACTCTTTATAATAAAAACAATATTTTTGAAAACGGAACATACTACAAAAAGATATGCGTGGTCGAACATAAAAATCCTAAAGAGATTTTTATAACAAAATTCCAACAAATCAAGATGTAACGTGAAAGCCAAGTCAAAGCATGATACATAGGTATAAAGCTAGACAACACGGTTAGTACGAGTAAATCTATCAATCGACTCGCTGATTGTGTGTGAAATTGCACATCTGAAAGCAAATGCCTTGAATTAACCTTTTCCTTGTAATATTTAGCTTTTTGCCACACTGATGTCATGTAAACGTTATTTTATCTTATGGGAGTGTATTCTTTGGCAGAAAGAACGCAATATTATGTTGAATAATGTACAGGCTGCATCAGGAGTTATTTATTATACGGACCTTGTGGAAACTAGAACAAATTTACGTGCATTCAAGCGTTTTTGCCATACCTATTATTGGCATCATAAATAACAGCTCACAATGTTAGAACCCATTAATATTAATGGAAAATTTTATCCGTGGTGCATTCCGGGCTTATCCCAGTTGTTAACGGCCCTTTATGCCTCAATAGGCATAACCAGAGACAGATCAAACAATGCCAATGCCTTGTTTGATCTGTCTCCTGCTTGATATGGAGGGAAGTGGAAGTTTGTTTTTTTTTTCTACTGCTCCGTTATTCTTTTCTGATTATTTTGTCGCGGGATCCAAGACAGTTAAATTCATTCTCCGGGACTTCGTCGAGCTTCATTGCCTCGGCGCTTTTCTGGTGGTCGCCACTGTTGATTCTGGCATTCAAGAGTTGCAGTGGTTTGGGAATAGTGCGGTGGGATGGTCCCAAAAAAAAACGTTCTCTTTATTGCAACTGACTCATAATTTGATTTACGTATTATTTTAAAATAGGTTGCTATTAAACACCATTTCAAATATTCTATTCCATAAAATTCTCATTTTCGAGAAATTCTAGGTAAATATTAACCCATTTGAAAAAAAAATCTTTAAATTAAATCGCTTTTTCTTGTGTCACACCCGATTTTTGAATTACGAATTTGAAATTGAGTATTTGTCAAATTCTACTTTAGCCTGAAATCCTGTCAAACTTTGAAATTAAAATAGAAATGTTCGTTCATTTTACATGTTCTTAACTCCAAATACTCAATACTGGAATTGAGGAATTTTTCTTTAAATCAAAAATGTATCTTTGTCAAGCGCCTGCGCCGATCACCGAAACGCCCCTGGACTTGGCAACGAAGTGCGACACCAGCAAGTGCCAGTTGCCATACTGCTTCTGTTCCAAAGATGGCACCCTCATCCCTGGTGGTCTTGACCCAGAAGACGTAAGTGCAAACATATACTGTCCAAACTAATATTATAATCATGAAAATGTGTCTGTCCAGCTGTCACTCTGTTACGTTTTCATGTTTAAACCGCTGAACAGATTTTGTTGAAACTTGGCACATGGGTACTCTATGACCTGAATCAGGACTAACGATACTTTTCATCCCGATGCCAAGTTCCCTTGGGATAACACATTTCAAGTGAAGCCGCAGCAGGTCAAATCCGTTCAGCCATTTCGTAGTGATGGAGCAACAAACATACGAACATTCTCATTTAAATCCGTTTGAATTAGACAACTATTTGGCAATAACTGTAGTATTTGACCTGTATAATTTGCTCGATTATCAGATGTTTTCCTTTTATAGTCCTAATATTTAGAGTATCTAACAGGTCAAACTGGAATCATTAAAGTCGACGGTCATTATTTACCCAGAATTAGTATGCCAATCACAGAATTGCCTTGAAAATATTCAATACCTACTATTAACACACAAAATTAATAATAATTTCGAGAAACAATTTGGGCCTATTGGTTTTATGTCGTTTTAATCGTGTTGTCAGTCTTAATGGCTTCTCATCTATTATGGTAATATCGTTGTGATAATATACCACAGACTACAACATCCATGTATGTATAGCATGTCGTCGGTGTCCTTCAGTTTACCATCATGAACTATTGAATTTCATGTTAATTACATTTGAGAGGGCTAGCAGAGATCCTCCACAAGAATGACGATACATAATATTAGTTTGTGTATCCTCTCTGTATGTAGTTTTTTATTAGAAAAGTTCGTGACGACAAAATAAGATATCGAAAGCATTAAGTACCTAACTGCAATACTCTTTACTACGAGGAAACGTAAATACGACCACCAAACAGGATGTAATAGGAACAAGGCAGTTTTCTGAAAAGCAGTTATTGTACATAACATTCTTCTTCTTCCTGCCCTTGTCCCATGTTACCTGGGGTCGGCGCAAAACGTTTCCTTCTTCCATATCATCCTGTCCCCCATCACTCCATCACTGACGCCCTTTTCTTTCATATCACTCCTCACACAGTCTATCCATCGTTTCTTAGGTCGTCCCCTCCCTCTCCATCCATCCACGTCTACATTCATAACTGTTTTAGTAACATGCGTTTCATCCCTCCTCATCACATGACCATACCAGTACAAACGGTTTCCTTCCAAGTTTTCTGTCATAGGGGCCACTTTCAAACTTCCTCTAATATACTCATTTCTCACTTTATCCATTCTCGTCACTCCGCACATCCATCTCAATATCCTCATCTCTGCTACAAGCAATCTCTTTTCATCCATCTTTTTACAGCCCAACATTCAGATCCATACAGTACGACAGGTCTAATCACGGACTTGTACATTTTCTCCTTTAACTTGAGGGGAAACTGTAGGTGCAGTTTACCGTACTTATTAAAATCCTCCATTGCATAGTAATATATAAAAAGCTACGTCTTGCATATTAAATAGCTAAAAGGCGTATAATGTGCATAACATAGCGTGAGGTTTCGGTCATGGCCAATACTTTAAGAGCTTCACGTTTTGAAAAACCGGCCAAGTGCGCCGGTGGTTTTCGTTTTAATTTCGTTATATATACTACTAGCGGACGCCTCGCGGTTTCACCCGCGTATTTCCAGTTCCCATGGGAATATAGTAATTAAAAGTAGCCTATGTCACCCGGGGATAGTGTAGCTTCCCAACGATGAAAGAATTTCCGAAATCAGTCTAGTAGTTTTTAAGTTTATTCGTTACATACAAATATCCAAAAATACAAATCTTTCCTCTTTATAATATTAGTATAGATATAGATGGCCGTGAATTTTTTCACATATCCAAAAACAACCATTTAAAATTAGCAATTTAAAGCTCAATTTTACGCAAACGGATCTCTGAATCGCTAAATAGTTTTCACAGACCCGTAATATTACCCGTAAAACATCTCCACTTCACGTGTACAGGAGGCAGGAGATACCCTATTTTTTTTTCCCTGTCAAATTATAGCTTTCTAGGGTCTACTAAGGGTCTTTGAGCTAAGCTGCAGACGTACAGACGGACATGTTGATTACGGAACACTAAAAAGCGTAGAGAAAAAGTATTATTTTCTTAGAAAACAAGGCTCGTGAATGAAAAAACCTTACCTTTTCGTGCAGTACGGTAAAAATGTATATCTAACTAGTAAAAGTGTCCTGTCTATCCTACCTCGCCCTACCTGCGGGAACTCAATGTAGCTTGGCCAAATTTAATAAATAGTCGTCCTTATCCTTACTAGATTATTTAGCCCATCTAACGGTCCGTAATGACGAAAATAAATACGATATATAAATGTGATAGACGATCCGGCCCAAATGTGTCCGAAACGTTTCTATGTACACATATTTTGGTTTTTATTACTTTTGAAGATATGGTAGTAATAGTTAGTGGTGTCTCATCCCATACAAAGAATCAGTGCCGACATACTGTACTATTATACTGATTATTTTTTGTACATCGATCGCGTTCGGTTCCGTTCCACGGATATAGATGGTGATCTATCTATCGCCCTGGAATAATCGGTATAATCAGATGAAAAAGCTAGTTACGTCGCACGGTTTGTTTGTTAGGGATGAGGTATCTGTATGCTAGTATTATATTATCTGTGGTATGGTAAAATGGCTGAACATAAAACCAATCATAATTTAAAGAGTAGTTTACATTATTAACATTATTAGCTAATTTAAATTGCTGATTCAATTATGTAGATGATAGATGTAGGTCTTCTTTTAATCAAATTAAAATAAAATCTAGAAAACAAATTAAAATACCACAATTGGGATTATTAAATAATTCTATAAATAGTGCAAAAAACCGATCTCAATGCCGTCAACAATTCTGCTAACTTTCCGTGCAAAAAGTGGTCTTAAAAAATGACGTTCTCATTTTTTCTCCGCAGACGCCCCAAATGATAATGCTGACATTCGACGGTGCTGTTAACTTGAACAACTTCGACTTGTACAAGAAGGTGTTCAATGGAAAGACCAAGAATCCTAATGGCTGCCCCATTAGAGGCACTTTCTTCTTGTCACATGAGTACAGGTAATTATAAAACGTGTCGACTAAGAGACCAAAAGTAAATATTTATCAGAGACCAAGCTTGTTCCGCGTTGTTTCCGCTAAAAGCCCATGCAGACGGTCTGCATTTGCACTACAATCTGGCTGCAAATTAGATTTGGTGCAGTTGGCGGAATTGCAGTGTAGCAGCTGTGGCCAATTGTGCAGTTGGCTTGCAACAGTCGGCCTGAACTAGGTATGTGGTGGCTGTTCAATTTCAGACGTTAAAGCGTCAGTCAGTGGTACCTAACATAGTGAGATTGTGTGATGATGATTGGTCTCTGTTTTTAACCCCTGACGGAAAAAGAGTGGTGTTATAAGTTTGAAGTGTGTGCCTATGTGTTTGTGTATCTGTCTGAGGCATAGCTCCTAAACGGATGAACCGATTTTGATTTCGTTTATCGAGAGTGTTAAAATTAACTATCGTTTATACAATTATTAAATCATGTAAATTGGTTTTAAAGTTCAAAAACGAGCACTGCGTATTTGTCAGATACCCTTTAAGACCATCTCCCTCTTCATGCTTAAAAGGTTGAAGAAGACAGAAGTATTTAAATGATTTCTTTGTTATTTATAGTAACTACGTGCAAGTGCAACAGCTTTCCCACGATGGACATGAGGTAAGATTTGGGCATATACTTATAACTATTTAACTCATTTTAACTACCCGGTGCATAGTTGTTAACCTCAGCACGTTTATCCTCCGAACCCGACCATCTCATTTTTAATTAATTTGCCAACATAAGGGTAGAATAACACCTCTTGTTTAATTGTTGATGAAAATGTGATACTATAATATATTAAGGGTGGAAACATCGCTCGTATCGGGGACTCGGGGTTCAAAGATCGGGTTGAGCTACCGAGAGATATCATATGTATCCTCGGTATTATAAATTGAGAATTATAATATAAGTGTAATCTCCACCTCAAACAGTTTTCACTTTTCATACAGAGTTCATTGTTAACTTTATTACAACAATATAAACAACAATGCACTTTGATTTTAGACCTTAAGTTGGCCTAGTGAGCAAGTGTAGTATATGGTTTCAACATATTGCTAGGCCAGCTTGTTGCACTAGTATTGTTACTACTGACGTGCACTTCCTATTCCTTATGTAGGTACCCTTCTTTATTTTCGTTTCCTATACGTACCGTCGAAAGCACAAAGTCACCCAAAGGGCCATGGAGAGGGCTATGCTCGGCATTTCCTTGCTTGATCACGTCAGAAATGATGATATCCGCAGGAAAACCAAAGTTACCGATATAGCCCGAAGAATGGCCAAACTTAAGTGGCAGTGAGAACGGCACATTGCTCGCAGAACGGATGGCCGATGGGGCCGAAAAGTTCTGGAATGGCGACCGCGAACCGGTAGACGATACGTTGGAAGGCCTCCCATTAGGTGCTCTGATGACCTGGTTAAAGTTGCGGGAAGGCGCTGGATGCGAGACGCACGGGATCGGTCAATGTGGTGACACCTGGGGGATGCCTATGTCCAGCAGTGGACGTCTTTCGGCTGAAATGATGATACGTACCGTTGGTGCGTTTGCAGATATCAATTCTTATTCAAACCCGAATAAAAAATCTCAATAAACCATACAACGCCAATCTCTGTGACAAAGTATTCGACAGATCTCTCCATTCTCTTCACTATCAGCAGCAACTATCTAAAAAACAATGCTTGCTTCTCAGATAGCGACAGGAACAGTGTCGCAGCAGCAAGGTCTCCAAGACAAAGGCTACGAAGAATGGGCCGGCGAGATGATCGGCATGCGCGAGATTCTCGGCAAGTTCGCCAACGTGTCTCGCTCGGAGATCGTCGGCGCGAGAACACCGTTCTTGAAGCCTGGGAGGAACACGCAGTTCGAGGTATTTATGAGTATTTTGTCCTTTATTCATTAAATTTCTTATTATCTACATTTTTAAATATTTTTATAAAATAAATTAAAAATACATTAAAAAAAAAAAGAGGCCAACCGGTATCGGGAACAGAGTCCAAGCTACCGGCGGTCAGGGCTCCAAAGAAAGGAACATCCTAACAATGCGAGCCGTGTCCAGCAGTACTGCTTGCTGGATCAAGCCCTTGACCGAGGCTCTAGGTTGGTCGAGGCTCGTGGCTATTGCCTGGAGGTGGCCCTCAACAAGTCGGCGGCCATGGTCTCTCATGGCCCCCGGCGGGCGCCACCACCCGATGCCCACATCGTGGATGGCTCGAATCGCTGTCGAGTCTACCATGAAGTACCTAGGATTGGTGCTCGACAGCCGGTGGGATTTCGGCACCCACTTTTGGCGGCTGGCGCCCAAGTTGTTGGGCGCGGCTGGGGCGCTGTCGACGCTGCTTCCCAATCTGAGGGGCCCGAGCGCCGCCTGTAGGCGGCTCTTCGTGGGGATCGTGCGATCGATGGCCCTGTATGGGGCCCCGATCTGGACGACTGACCTGACGGCCGGCAGCATCGCTATTCTGCGAAAGCCGCAGAGAGCGATGGCCGTCAGAGTCATCAGGGGTTATCGCACGATCTCCTACGAGGCGGCTTGTGTACTGGCCGGATCCCCGCCCTGGGACCTGAAGGCGAAGGTACTCGCGTCACTGTACAGGTGGCGCGAGGAAGCGCGGGTGCGGGGCGAAGGGCCGATGCAGCGACATATGGAGCTGCGTCGGTCTCAGCTTCGTGAGGTCCTGGTGGCGGAATGGCAGGACAGGCTTTCACGCCCTACCGCCGGCCTCATTACCATCGAGGCGGTCCGACCAGTGCTCGAGCGCTGGCTCGGGAGGAGGCACGGCTCCCTGTCGTTTCGGGTGACGCAGGTGCTCTCGGGGCATGGTTGCTTCGGGAAGTACCTGTGTCGCATAAACAGGGAGCCGGACGCCCGGTGTCACCACTGCGTCGACTGCCGGGAGGACACGGCGCGGCATACGCTGGCAGAGTGGAGGAGCCACGCCGTGCCCTCATCTCTGAAGTAGGCAGTGACCTGTCGCTGCCGGCCGTAGTCGAGTCTATGGTCGGCAGCGAGGAGTCCTGGGACGCGGTGGTATCCTTCTGTGAAATAGTCGTCTCGCAGAAGGAAGCTACGGAGAGGGAGAGGGAGATTTCATCCGCTAACCCAATCCGCAGCAGACGCGCCGGGCGTCGGCAGAGAGCGGATAACGCCCTCTTCCAGCCCCCCTAAATGGGTCCAGAGGCGACGGACTTGGGGACGTCCGTCGCCCCCAACACATCAGGACCCGAGGTGGCGGCGCGTAGTGTTCCACGCGCGCCCCTCTTAGACGTCGCGGGGGAGTCCAACACCTCACTCCTTTTTTTTTTTTTTTTTTTTTTTTGTTTCGGGGTGGAAAATCCTCATTGGATGTCCTCCGCCCTGGGGGGCGAAGGGGTCTGTCAGACTTGTACTGACTAAAAACCACCCCGGTGTTCCGTCTCACACCTGCACCGGGGGTCGCGGGAACAACGATACTTCCGCAACCCCCGGCTAGTGCCGGCCCGCCTCCGCGGGCCACGATCTCGGGTTGGGGGGGGAGTGAGGTGTTGGACTCCCCCCGCGACGTCTAAGAGGGGCGCGCGTGGAACACTACGCGCCAACACCTCGGGTCCTGATATCTGGGGGGCGACGGACGTCCCCGAGTCCGTCGCCCCTGGACCCATTTAGGGGGGCTGGAAGAGGGCGTTGTCCGCCCTCCGCCGACGCCCGGCGCGTCTTCTGCGGATCGGGTTAGCGGATGAAATCTCCCTCTCCCTCTCCGCAGCTTCCTTCTGCGAGACGACTGTTTCGCAGAAGGATACCACTGCGTCCCAGGACTCCTCGCTGCCGACCATAGACTCGACTACAGCCGGCAGCGACAGGTCACTGCCTACTTCAGAGATGAGGGCACGGCGTGGCTCCTCCCAAGCGGCACACTCTGCCAGCGTATGCCGCGCCGTGTCCTCCCGGCAGTCGACGCAGTGGTGACACCGGGCGTCCGGCTCCCTGTTTATGCGACACAGGTACTTCCCGAAGCAACCATGCCCCGAGAGCACCTGCGTCACCCGAAACGACAGGGAGCCGTGCCTCCTCCCGAGCCAGCGCTCGAGCACTGGCCGGACCGCCTCGATGGTAATGAGGCCGGCGGTAGGTCGTGAAAGCCTGTCCCGCCATTCCGCCACCAGGACCTCGCGAAGCTGAGACTGACGCAACTCCATATGTTGCTGCATCAGTCCTTCGCCCCGCGCCCGCGCTTCCTCGCGCCACATATGCAGTGACGCGAGTACCTTCGCCTCCAGGTCCCAGGGCGGGGATCCGGCCAATGCACAAGCCGCCTCGTACGAGATCGTGCGATACCCCCTGATGACTCTGACGGCCATCGCTCTCTGCGGCTTTCGCAAAACAGCGATGCTGCCGGCCGTCAGGTCAGCCGCCCAGATCGGGGCCCCATACAGGGCCATCGATCGCACGATCCCCACGTAGAGCCGCCTACAGGCAGCGCTCGGGCCCCCCAGATTGGGAAGCAGCGTTGACAGCGCCCCAGCCGCGCCCAGCAACTTGGGCGCCAGCCGTCGAAAGTGGGGGCCGAAATCCCACCGGCTGTCGAGCACCAATCCCAGGTACTTCATGGTTGACTCGACAGCGATTCGAGCCCCCCCGACGACGATGTGGGCATCGGGCGGTGGCGCCCGCCGGGGTCCATGAAAGACAATGGCCTCCGACTTGTTGAGGGCCACCTCCAGGCCAAGGCGCCGTATGCGGCTCACCACCTGTGAGACCGCAGCCGTCGCCAGCAACGCTGCCTCCCTGTACGAACTCCCCCGGGCGGTGACCAGCGTATCGTCCGCGTAACACGTCAGGTCTACGCCCGGTTGGAGTTCGCCCCTCAGCACCCAGTCGTACCCGATGTTCCACAGGGGCGGGCCCAAGACCGAGCCCTGTGGAACACCGCACGACATGCGGTGCTGGTTTTCGACGCCATCACGTCCCACGTAGGTGACACACCTCTCCGCCAAATAAGCCCCGACGATGCGGCGGAGGTAGGGAGGCACTCGATGATACCGCAGTGCCTCCCGAACACAACTCCAGGGCAGGGTGTTGAAGGCGTTGGAAATGTCCAAGGACACCGCCAACATCACCCCACCCCGGGACACCGCTTCCTCCGCCAGGACTCTCACCTGCGATATCGCGTGAATGGTGGAGCGCCCATGCCGAAAGCCGAACTGGCTTTCGTCAAGGTCCGGCCCCTCTCTGTATAAGTGGCTGACGAGGCGGGCAGCGATTATCCGCTCGAACAGCTTACCCACCTCGTCTAGCAGCACTATGGGCCGGTACGCGGACGGCGAGTCCGCAGGGCGCCCCGCCTTCCTGAGCAGGACCAGACGACCAGATTTCCACAGAGTAGGAAACTGGCCCCGCTCAAGGCACGCTGTGAAGAGTCCTCTCAGCCAGGGCTCTAGCTCCTTCAGTGCGAGGGCTAGCACATGGCCGTGGATTCCGTCGGGCCCCGGAGCCACGTTCTTGGCCCGGAGCCGCATCACGGCCGCCCCCATCTCTGCCTGTGTCACCTCTGGGACGCTGATGGCGTCCTCCTCTGTAGACTCTGCGGCCGTGGGCAAAGCCATCGGCGGCGGGATATGCTCCGCTCTCGCCGGGAAGAGGGCTGCGACTACCTCCTCCAGCAGCTCGGGTTGGAGACTCATCGTAAGTGGAGGCGCGGCGGCTCGAAGTTTTCCTCGAACCGCTCGATAAGGGCGAACCGCTCGATAACACCTCACTCCTCCCCCAACCCGAGATCGCGGCACTAACCGGAAGTTGCGGAAGTATCGTTGTTCCCGCGACCCCCGGTGTAGGTGTGAGACGGAACACCGGGGTGGTTTTTAGTCAGTACGAGTCACAGACTGACCCCTCCGCCCCTCCAGGGCGGAGGACATCCAATGAGGATTTTCCAAAACGGAAAAAAAAAAAAGGCTCGTGGCTATTAAGCCATGGGCTGACACGACTATCGTTACAATGATCGCTGTGTCCACATCCCACATGTCGACAACCTCGCGAGCCAAATCAAGTTACTTTATTTGCTTATCTTTCTCGGTTTTTATGAGTAAAACTTTATTATTGAGGTTTAAAAGCAGAAGAATGATTGTTATTATTTAAATAACAATCAATCCGCGATGACACGGTTGGCATAGTGGTTGAGCGATCGGTTGCTGCGGTGCATGTTGCGGGTTCGATGCCCGCACAGAACAAATATTTGTATGGCCTACAGATAGTTGTTCCGGATCTGGGTGTCTTGTGTATGTGAGTTAAAATGTTTGTACAAGCACCCACGATACAGGGAGAAATTCATGGTTAGTGGAAAAGATTTTAAAAAATATAAACAAGACGAGTAAGAGGAAAAACAGGTATTAAATGTTTATAAACGCACCCACGATACAGGATGAAATTCCTAGTGTGGGGCAAAGTTTAAAAAAAATAAGAGGAAAAGCAGGTATTATTGAGTGTACATCTTGAATTTCTGAATAGCATTCAATCAGCTGGAGTCTGAATTTTTGCCCGGTTGATGAGATAGGGAGTCTTAGATGTAAATAAATAAATAATAATAAATGAAAAATAAAAAAGCTTTATTTCATCCCATGCAAACAATTACAATGAGTTTATCATAAGTCGTACTTTTAAATTAGCAATAATAATTAAAAAATATATTATAAATAATCATCATCATTACAAATATTAATTGTTTTTTTTTTAAAGTTATTTATATAATTATAATTGAAAATTGTACTAATTAACAATTGAAAATTAAATTAAATAATAATTGATAATTGTATTAAATGAAAATTGTATCAAATAAAAATTTATAATTGTTATAAATTACATTTATAAAAAATGATTAGGTAATTATGATAAAAATAGTATTGCTATCCATTTTTTATGTTTGTATGGATCCCTTTCGGGTAACAGCCTTTTCCAAGGAATTCCACTTTTCTCTGCGTTTTGCAGTCTCTAGCCATCCACGGCCCGCCACTCCCGCTATTTCGTCTGCCCATCTAGCACAAGGCCGGCCTCTCATTCTGGTGCCTTGCGGTCCCAACCATTTAATTATTCTTTGTGTCCATCGGTCGTCTGTATACCTGGCCACATGCTCTGCCCATTTCCACTTTCTTTGAAGGCAGAAAGTAAGAGCATCGGTTATTTTTGTTCTCATGCGGATGTCTGCATTTCTCACCTTGTCTTTTATTTTTAAGCCTAGACAACTTCTCTCCATTCTTCTCTGAGTAGTTTGGATTTTGTTTTTAGTTTTTATATCAAATGTCCAGGTTTGGCACGTAGGTGAGGCATGGTAGAATTGCAGAGTCCATAACTATCTTCTTGGTAGGCAGTGGAAGCTGTGATTTAAATATTTCTTTATGAGCCCAATACTTCTTCCAGATGATCGCCACTCTTCTATCATTTTTTTCAGCACCCCTTTCTTTGCTAAAAGATATCTGTTTGCCTAGGTTGACGTATTCTCTACGAATTCGAGAGGGACATCATTTATCGAGATGGGTATCTTGTGGTGGTTAGTCATGGCTTTTGTCTTATCTGGGTTCATCTCTAATCCAATTCTTGCACTAGCATGGTATAGGTCGTTTATCATTTTTTCTAGTTTTTGTGCCGATTCCGAGAATAGAATAATGTCGTCGGCGAATCTGAGATGGCTTAGAAAATTGCCGTTTATGCCCTGCGTTGACCTATAACCCTGCGTTGACCATGGCAAGTTTGCCATTACATTTTGTAAGACACCTATGAAGATTTTTGGAGAGATCGGGTCACCTTGTCTCACGCCCCTATTTATGTTGATTTTCTCCCCTATTCTATCTAGCTTGAATCTACTTGTACTGTTGGCATGGATGTTTTTAAGTATAATTATATATTTTTCTTTTATGTTCTGTGATCTTAATTACAATATATAATATAATTACGATACTATTAGATGTATGGGACTCAAAACAAAACAGGCGAAGTGTGGTTCGACCAAGGCTAGTGTCTCTGCCTAATACTACTTGGGGTGTCCTGTAGTTATACTAGCAGAAACCTCTCTCCCAAGCGCAAGTAAGCATATCCTGACCTTTTGACCCAAAATTATTTGCGATTGCGCGAACTTCCTCAGACTGCATAGTTATAGAATAGAATTTACAATTGTTTGCTAGAACACAACCAAGAATACAACCTTAGATAAACCTAATTTAAAGATATTTTACAAACATTCTTCCTTCCGTAATTTTCAAATAACTTGTGTCAACTCTACAGTGAATGTCATCAAGTATTACGTCACTATGCAGATCTCACGTTAGTTATTCAATCCCGTCGCAATGCGACTTCAGTTTACAATCAAAGTTCCTGTAAAGGAAGTTTACAACACAGAAAAACTGACCAAGTGCGAGTCGGACCCGCGCACGAAGGGTTCCGTACCATTATCGCAAAAAAAACGGCAAAAAAATCAGGTTTGTTGTATGGGAGCCCCACTTAAATATTTATTTTATTCTGTTTTTAGTATTTGTTGTTATAGCGGCAACAGAAATACAGCATCTGTGAAAAGTTCAAATGTCTAGCTATCTTGAGATATAGCCTGGTGACAGACGGACAGCCAGACGTGGAGTCTTAGTAATAGGGTCACGTATTTACCCTTTGGGTACGGAACCCTAAAACGTAGGATGCTTTTTATCTCGGCTCGGTAGGCGGTTCCTTTGGGTACAGAATAAAATATGAGGCTGAATAAATTATCTTTGTGACATAGCTCGCAAACATCAATACGTAATTTTTAGTTCAAGTAGGAGTAAACATTTAAAGTAAAGTACTTGTGGGCAAAATAAACGTTATACCAAAAGAATGAGTTGTAAACAGTATTGATATTTTCCCTGAAATAAAAGAACAAAACCCAATCAAACTACTGAGATTTTCTATAGTGGCCACCTTTACCCACCTTTCGGTATAAAAAGGCGGCACACTATACCAGGCAACCCCTTACGAGGTGTCTGGGACCATCTTCGGTAGGTCACGCCTCCGAGAGCACTCGCCCCTGGTACTCAAGAGAAAATGTGAGTCGCATCGTGATTACTCACTACCATTTGTCCAGAATGAAATAAAAGAACAATCCCTATTACGTGAAATTGATGTTGATAAGTACAACATTACGAAATTATTGAGTGCCCGTGTATTTCAAACGCCATATTATTCCGCCATCTTATTTTTTGCCGAATTTCTCTAACATTCTTTTGTCTCCAAATTGGCGCACATCGAATATCAGGTAGCTTATTAGGGTAATATTTTGACAGTCATTCGACATACTGCAAGTATACTACGTACGTCGCAAATAGGTACGTAGGCATCTGTATGCTAGTATTATATTATCTATGCTATGAGTAATAATAAAGTACACAGAATCTGTTTGGACGTGCCTCTGTCAACATTTTTTGAACTGCGCTGTATTTAAAGATCGTCAGAGAATACACAACACGCCCATATTTGATTTAAAAGCATTTATAGAGGTTATTTGTTCGCAGGGCTGTGGGAGGTGCCGTTCAACGCTCACTATGTGGGCGGACACTGCCCCTATCTCGATCAGTGTGTGCTACATAATCATGATTCGGATGAAGTGAGTACACACGGCTTTGTTTTTGTTTTGGCGGAAATAGGTTTATCGTTTGCAGGCATTAATATCGTTCATTCTAGGATCTTTGTATTGACTCAAAGTTAACATTATTGGTAAGTGTAGCAGAGGATATATGCTTCCAGTCGACGGCACGAACTATTTTGTGCGCGAGGTTAAAATGCATGCTATCTCATCCGACAACACGTGCGAAAGATATAGATGCTGTGATGAGCAGTAAGAAGCTAGTTCGCGTACGAATTAGCACTTTTGCAAATTTGTATCAAAATGGATGATGATTTAGGACGAAAACGAGCGCACTAAATTTTATAAACAGATCTTTGGGAGTCTAGATTTCATGAAAAAATGACTAAATGTATATTTTCAAAATAAAATTATTTGCATTGTTGAATTACTAATCTATCCCTGTATGGAGGCCGTTTTGAAATTTTCCTTCTTCTTATGGTATTTATTTCCGCCCAAAGCTGCGTTAAAATTAGTGTTGATATATGGAACTTTCAACGCTCATAACTTTCAAATATTTTATTTTTTCACTTTTTTGTATCGTCAAATAGTGGAGTAATCGCCAGACTACGTTTGTATGGAATAATGATCGACTAGTGTAACCTTAAGGCTAAAATTATTTTAGAAAGTTCATGGCAATCAAATCAATATATGGAATAAACCGTTTTTATAGAAATTATTCGAGTAAAAGTCATCCATATACACTCCTAAGGCCGAATTACTCACCTCCAAATTATCGCAGAATTAATGTGACAAATTGTCAAGCAAGCGTTATCTGCTGTAATTGGCTGTTGAAAATTCATTCAACCAATCACAGCAGATAACGCATGCTTAACAATTTGTCACATTAATTCTTCGATAATTTAGAGGTGAGCAACTGAGCCTAATCCTCATAAACCGTTTATAAATGAATTGACTAAAACATTTGCATAATTATGTAAAACTTTTGGCATATACAATTACTAGCTTGCGTGCATTTCCATTTTTATAGCTTATTTAATATGCATTTCATATATGCACGCATGTTTCTATTGATCCACACAGTAAATTTGGTTAAATCCTAATTGTGACAACTAAATTAGTGAATACATTTGACGATTATGTGTTTGAAATTGTAGTTTCCAATCATTATGGCTAGCATGAGCCACCGGAACGGTTTGGAGGAGGCTTTCACCGCAAAAGGCGGCCCTTACACCTAACAATACTAACCTTATTTAAGTACAAAACTAACAAATAAATGAATAAGTACACATCACAAGTAAAGGGTCAACATCAATCTGCCTAGCCTTTTCCCAACTTCATTGGGGTCGGCTTCCAATCTAACCGGATTCAGCTAAGTACCAGTGTTTTACATGGATCGACTGCCTATCTGACCTCCACAACCCAATAACTGGGAAATACGATACCTCTTGGCTAGACTGGTGTCAGATTTAAGGCTTCTGACTACCCGTAACGACTGTCAAAGATCTTCAAATGATAGTCGGGACCAACGACTTAACGTGCTTTCTGAGGCACGGATAAACTCGGTCAGTCTTATTACAAAAAACGAAAAAAACCATGGTTTAAACCTGTACTATCAAGTCCAGGTTTATCTGCAAAACCATGGTCTAAATTTGTTCGTATTACAAAACTCAAAAAAACCGTGGTCTTCTTAGTACTGTCATTTGAACCATTGTCTATACATCAACCACAGATTAATACAAATATCATTCGTTCACCATAATATCATTCTATTGCAACGTTCCGTATGCCCAGAAAAGAAAACGTTTTGATAATATGATAAGGATTGAATGATGTTTAGGAGTGTTAAAAATATTGAGACTTTGTTATTTTGCATGGATATAAACATTTGTTATTTATCGATTGAAGTTTTGTTTAGATTTAAGTAAATTACTTAAATTCGTATTAATTATTAATAATACATCGTACGTAACGAAACGTAACATTCTAGCGCGTTATATGAAACCATAACATTAAACAAAACCATCGCATGCTGAACAAAGTTCATTAAGCTTTGGAATTTTTAAGTTATCGAAGTCTCTAATAGAACAATTGCCTTTTTGTTAATAATATATATAATGTGATGGCCGAACAAAAAAAAAACGATCTGAGAATTGGAGTACCGAGGAAAAAGTAGTTAATATCCTCAATATGAATTAAATCAACCATGCTAATATCCAATTTCGGGTAAAAACAAAATAACACAATAAAAAGATGCAATAACCTAAAAGAGAAACTTTGACAGATACGACTTAGACCATCGTTAAACTAGGGGCCGCCGAGGTTTAGCGTTAGACCATGATTTGGTCCATGGTTTATCGCTAAACCATTGTTTGTAATATCGTTTTTGTGTAAACCACAGTTTTTAGAGATTTAAACCTGGGTTTTTAGTTAAACCACTTTTTGTAATAAGACTGGGTATGTTGTAATGGTGACCCATGCACGGACCTACCTCGTCAAGCGTTGCTTAACCTTGATGATCGACCAGTGCTGCTGTTATTTAGCCGAAAAATAATACTGATAGAGCCAGAAATGGTAGTACGGACTATTTTTGCAAAAAGAGATTTACCCATCTCTGAGCCATCCAGGGATTAATAGGTAGGGGTGAACCGAGCTGAACCTCATGCATGCTGCAATATTTCCCCGTGTCCTCTTACAGTGGTGATTGTGTTGTCACTACAGATGCTGCAGACGCACATCTTACTTCCAGATTGAACTGTGTCTTCTTTTCTTCCTACGTTAACATCATCAACATTTATTGTCCTTATCTTGCTTTAGCTTATGTTTTCTTCTAGCTTATGCTTTCATACTTCTTTTTTCTAGATTAAATTTTATCGTAATACCGCAAAATCCTTTTACAAGAAAATTCAGAAAGACGTAGTCTGAATAAGAAGCTAAGCAGAATTAATTCGTTTGTACTTTGCAGGGAGATTAGTTGGTCTGTCCTCGGGCTTTTCGATATCCTTTTAAACAGATCTAAAACAGACTTCTGTTTGCTTTTGAGCCGTATTAAATATGCTCTTTGATTTGTACCTACAGAGCTGGAGCTTTAATATTTTAAATTGTGAACAAAAATTACGTAAAAATGTTATGCTCTCATGCGTTGAAACGTATTCATATTTTGTAGAATATGCAAATTACGTATATTTCCTAAATAGTGGCAGAGAAACCAAGCATTTTGAACAAGCTAGCATTTACTAGAAATGGCTTGCTCCAATCTGTGGTAGAAAATAGCATTTTAAATAACGTTAGTTCATGTAAGCAAATGTTTGTAATTGCGTATAGTTGAATCGAGAAGTGGAGCGGAAGGCGACCGAGAATAATTCCATATACGCACGTACGCGGTCCAGTGGCCTGCTAGTATATCTCTCGCTTTAATTTTATAACTAAAACCAGACTAAACAAGTATAAAAAAGTTTGTTATACTCTGTTTGTATCAGTTTATATTATCTAGTTACCCTGTTCGTGACTAGACCCACCGGTCCGGTGATATGTTTTATGTAGATGACCGTATTACGGCTTTGATATCTTTTTTAACTCGTCAGATAAAAGGAAACGCGTTGGAAGTTTAATATGTATGATGTCACACACATACATAATTTATTATATAGTGTTGTTCTAGTTTCATAACTCATCAACGAGGTTCTCGTTTTAATGCGGTTTTCTTTGATTAAACACTTCTTTGCGCGAACTCCTAGAGACACGGAGTCAACACTTTTGAGCACGAAATATGAAAATAAATATTGGGATTGAACCACAGCAACTTGTTGATTAAACAGCGTTATTTGGTTTCGTTTTTGTTTGTTCAAAATGGTTATAGCTTCGTTTGTAAAAACTGTGGTGTTATTTGAAGCACTTTGCTCTTTCGCTCACCAATTTTCGTGCCAGTGTTAATTTTACACAGCGTTTGAATTTTGAATTGCATTTACGGGTTGCACTTTGTACTTGTAAGTTTTATAACTAAGTTTTATGGATGAACAAGAACAATTATAATGCTTTGATAAAATATTGTTTTAACCTCGTTGGTTTAATCAATGATTTTAAACATTTGGGGAGTTGTTCGTTGGATCTTACATAAAAATAGTGTCATATCCTGGGTGAACGAAAATCGAAGTGGTTCAAAAATTAAACTATTTCAAGGCAAAAAAAATACATTTGTTAAGAAACTAGTGGCCCTCATTTAATTTCTATTCATTTATGTCAGACTTCATTCTATCGATCGCGATCTATTTTATTGTTGATTTCTTATTTATTACAATAAAAGTTTATGTATATTAATACTGATATATTTAAATATATTACGTTTATAGATATTCGTAAAAAAATATTTACACCAATTAGTAAAATTAAATTGAGGAGTCATGTCAGATCGATTCGATGAATCACTTATGATCGAGCCTTACCTACAAAAGTGTGCTCCGCGCTTGCAACATTACAAAAATATAAGGTCATTGGCAGCTGTCAGTTTAATAATAATATATAACTTAATTAATGTTATCTACGATCTATGAGTTATCTGTCTCTAGACCAGCCTTTCCCAAAGTGGGTGATAACGCCCCCTTGAAGGCGCTGCAGGCCTAAAGTGGGGCGCAAAGAGACTCATAAAAAAATGGGGGCGTTGTGTAGAGGCTTGGGGGGTGATTTGTAATTTCATTTAGCTAGGAGGCCTCTTAGACACCGACTGCATGATCTCTCGACTCTCAACTACAACTTGTGAACATCAACTAATATTATTTAAGAGATTGCTGAAACTCTGTTCGATATTTTTCTCCAGGTAGTTCATATATCTGTCCTTTTATTGAATATATACAATAAAAATCATGTCAATCGGTCGCTCCGTTTCGAAATTAAAGTAGACACAAACAAACAAATAAAAAGGCAACAGACATATTTTCGCATTTTAATAGTTATTAGTACTCCTAGATAGGTCATTTTCGTAGATAGTAGACAGCGGGCAATCATGTATTAACAAGTTTTTGTTTTGAATAAAAGATACTCTGTTTGAATACTATAAAGTTGCGTGTCAATAATCATTCTCATTGGCAGGTGTAGCCCGTAAGAGTTAACTTGAGACCTGCGCCTGCCACCGTTGTGTATTACCTACTGCGCTCAGGTTACAAATTAACTCTTGCGAGTTATAGTAAAAGTCTCGTTTATAAATAATGTTTAATCTCCGCTAATATAGCTCACAATAATTGATTAATTTAATTTGAAGTTATTGTGGTTTTAGAAAAAAGTAGGTGAAAAAATGGGGGCGCTAAAAAATAATTCATTCTCAAAGTGGGCAGCAGACAAAATAAGTTTGGGAGCTCCTGCTCTAGACCCTCACATAACATTATCTCAAGTTATTTTGAGTTGGCACAACATGTATTGTCATCTTCTTCCATACTTCTTTATATTAATATATAAAGAAGTATGGAAGTACAAAGAAGTGAGGAGGGTAGATGGCGCTGCCTCTAGCCTAACGTAAAAAAAAAAGCTCTGTGTTAATTATATGTTTAAAAATATTATAACTGTTAGTACAGAAGTGAATAAAAATAAGTTAACTGATACAAAATTAACTAATTACTTAGTGACAGTGTTATCTCCGGGTTTAATACACAAACAGTGACCTTAAAACCAAAAAACTAATATTATCAAACACCGTAAATTATACAATAAAAACAGACAATAATAAGTGACAATAGCATTAAACCATATAATATACTTCATAAGACACTCTGTGATTCTAATATTTAAAACTAAGTGTAATAAAAACAATAATAACAAAGACTAAGTGAAAAAGTGATTAATACAACAATTTTCAACATCAACCGTCACCAAGACAAAGTTAATTTGAACGTTAAACTGCCACATAAAGTAATTTTGAACTGTGGCGCACCTATTCCAAAAAATTCAACCAACAAACATAGTACATAGTTGGCCTAGTGGTTAAGACAGCCGCCTACTTTTGCCAGTTAACCTGCGTCGCACAACTGGTCGCGAGTTCAAACCTCACGCCGAACAATATTCACTTTTCAAAAAATCGTAAATTTCGAATAGTGTAAGTTATCATAAATTGAAAAACGGACAGGAGTAAATTTAGTACCGCTATCAGACACAAGAGGGCAGGTAACTACAAAAAAAAAAACAAATCAATAAAAAGTACATTACAATAGACAACTTCGATATGGACAATATTACCGTCCGAAAACACGTTAATGGACACAACAATGATGAGTTTGCCTAACACTTCAATAAATGACAGTGACGCTATTGCGTGCTATAAAGACACAATTGGGAGATTGACTCTGGAATTAGAAAGCGCCCATCTGGAGATTGAGAACTTAAACAGTGAAAACTTTCGTCTAAAAATGGACATAGGCCAATATCAAAAAGTTATTGAAACATATAAGAAGGTAAAGATATTAGAAACGAAGAGTTTTTCACCGAAATCTGCAAGAAAAGGAAACAATATAAGAACGAGCTGCTTTTCTACTCCGACAAAGTTGGCTATAAATCCTAAAATTACACATCAAAAGGACAATGCCGTTACACAGACCCCCAACAATATTGGAGACACAGCGTCCAATACAGCAGGATCAATCTGTAGTTCTGAGGACATGTTACCCGCAAAGTCGACGCCAAAGCACAGCGTTCAATGTCCCAGCGCGTGTACTAAACCGAGTGACTACGACTCTCGGTGTGAAAAGTCTTCATTATTGCATAAAATTAAAAACGAACAGTATAAACAAAACAGAATATGCATTCTGAGTACTAATAAACAGAACAAGACCATGTTTATAGCAGAAGAGACGATTGAGAAGCAATTTGACTTTTGTCACTATCTGACGCCAGGAGGAGCCATATGTAATCTTCTGGAAGGGTTAAGCAACAAACTTGAGGATTACACGAGGAGTGATTATTGTGTGATTTTTATTGGTGAACAGGACTTTAAAATAAGTAATAACTACTCTAAACTAATATTAGACATAAGGAACAGTCTCAGTGCCATATCACATACTAACATTATTATCTGTTTACCAACTTATAAATATAATGTAAATTCTATCTTATATAATTGGCGAGTCATGACCTTTAATCAACTTTTGTATGAAAATGTTAGGAAACATAAGTATGCTTATGTGTTGGATTCAAATGCAAATATCGACTATAACTACAACACATTCTTTAGACAATCTGGTCAACTAAACAACTTTGGACTCCGCACCGTTTTTGCTAATCTTCTTCATTTAATTAGGAACATACAGTGTTTTAACACTCAATCTTCTAGAAATCACTTGGTTACATTAACGACCCACGAACCCACACATGTAATAGAAACAGAAAAACAGTTTTTTCGTTAGTAATAGTATATACGTGATGCATCAGAATATAGCAGGCCTGTTAAATAAGACAGATGCTTTAACTGTTTGCCTTCAGGAACTAGAAGAAAAGAACATTAATATTGACGCCCTGTCTATTACAGAACATTTTATGATGTCAGGTTACGAAAACCACTTAAATGTACCTAATTATTGTTTAGCATCAGTGTTTTGTAGAAAAAATAGTAAGCGTGGTGGTGCGTGCATTTTAATTAGAAACGGGCATCAGTGGAAAGAGTTGCCACAGATAGCAAATTTATCAATAACTGGTGTAATAGAGTGTTGCGGTGTAGAGCTCATACAGTATAATATTATTATTTTGTGTGTATACAGGGTACCAAAAATAAATAATATAAACACATTCTATGGGGTGTTAGACAAAATATTACGAATCATATGTAATAAAAAATATGCGCATGTTGTACTGACGGGAGACTTTAATATTGACGTAATGAAGAAAAATAATATTGTATTGGAATTTGAATGTATGTTATTAAATTTTAATCTAACATTAGCTTTAAAACAACCAACCAGGATACATAGCCAAACGTGCATAGACAATATCGCACATAACTTTAAATCCAAATGTAAAACTGAAGTGATTGAATTTGCACTTTCAGACCACACAGCTCAAATAATAAAGTGCCCGGTGATAAAAACTGCTATTTTAAAATATTGGCGTATTAAAAGACGTGATTTTAATGCAGAGAATATGAATAAATTTAAAGATATTTTAAAACAAGTGACTTTTTCAGAAATTTATGAAACCGATAATCCTAATGACGCATTTGACATATTTATTGACACGTTTAAACTATTTTATGACCTGTGTTTTCCATTTAAATGGACAACTATAAGGGTGATAAGGAAACCTAGATGGATATCACACGGCATAAAATTATGTAGCAAAAAGAAACGGCAATTGCTGTGGCGTTATAGACTAAAACCCAATATAACGAATAAGGCATGTTTCTTAAACTACAAAAATAGGTTTAAAAAAGTTATGAAACTTACTAGACGTGCCCAAAACAATTATTCTATTAAAACCTCTACCAATAAGTCAAAAACTACCTGGAATATAATAAACAAGGCAAAACCGTGTTTCCCTAAGGAATCCATTAGACAGATCAATTTAGATAATAAAGTATTAAATGATCCTCAAGAAATAGCACACGCTTTTAACGACTTTTTCGTAGACAAAATTCAACCGATTCCATGTTCAGGAAATAATTCAATCAATATTGCAAAACGTCGGGATTCAATTTATGTTGCCCCGAGTATACCTATAGACATTAAAAACATTATAAAATCATTAAAAGCCACAAATAGTACAAGTTATGACGGAATTTCCACGAAGGTAATCAAGTATGTATCTGACGTTATTTGTAACCACTTGAGCTATCTCATAAACCTGTGTATCTCTTCAGGAGTATATCCAGATGCCTTAAAAGTGTCTATAGTAAAGCCGTTATTTAAAAAAAAACAATAAGGAACACATGGGTAACTATAGACCAATCGCACTCATTCCTATCATACCAATTTTTTTTGAAAAGTATATTTATAAGGAGATGTACTCCTACCTTGAGAAGAAAAACATTTTAATCGATGAGCAAAAGGGATTTAGAAAAAACAGGACAACCAATATGGCTATTTATGACTTCTTGCATAAGGTAATGATAAAGATGGACGTTAGAATCCCTGTTTGCGCTATTTACTGTGATATGACGCAAGCTTTCGACTATGTAAACCATAACGTTCTACTGCAGAAACTAGAGGCATATGGCATAAGAGGCAATATACTTAGCCTTATAGAGTCTTACCTAATTAACAGAAAACAGTACACGGAAATAACAAAAATAAATATTAAGACAAAAAGAGAGGAAATTTTCATATCTGGCGAACGAACGCCTATTTACGGTGTCCCACAAGGGAGCGTGCTTGGAGCACTATTATTTATTCTATATATCAATGACCTGCCTGATGCTATTGACTACCCCATGACCCTATTCGCAGATGACAGCACAGTGACTATAACATGTAATAATAAGGACGTTTATAAATATGACATTAATGAAACTTTGACATCAATAATAGCATGGTTAGATAAGAATAATCTTAAAATTAATTTAGATAAGACGACGATAATGCATTTTAGTCAACGGGTACATGCTGATACTGACATTAAAGCACTCTACAATGGCACGGTATTAAATAAAGTCGATGACACAAAATTTCTTGGTGTAATGATAGACGCAAAATTGAACTGGAAAACGCATATTGAATATATAAGCAAAAAACTGAGCTCGTCCGCGTATGTCATGTACAAACTGTCTTCAGAACTTAGCCCAGATGCTTTGGTGACAGCTTATCATGGATTGGTGTCATCACTTCTGCGCTATGGTATAATATTTTGGGGTAACTCTACGGACAGAGAAATAGCGTTTAAAGCTCAAAAGAGGTGTATTCGGGCTATGTTTAAGATACAATCGACAGAAAGCTGCAGACCATTGTTCAAAAAATACAAATTATTGACTTTACCCTCTTTATATATTTTTGAAGTTGCATCGTTTGTAAAGTCTAACCCCCAACACTTTCCACGTCTATCTGACACTTTTCCACGCAACAGACGTGACAATAGTCAACTTTGTTTGCACTCGGCAAAAACTGCCCTCATGGGGAAAAGCTTTTTTTGTATGGCCCCGAAAATATACAACAAAATACCACAGTCATATAAAGCTATGACAACAAATCTATTTAAAAAGAAGATTCGAAATTTATTAACAGACAAGTGTTATTATAATATAAATGACTTTTTGACAGACTCCTTTTGAATGCTTGAATGTTTATATTATTGTTTAGATGGTATGTTAATCTTTTAAAATTTTATTCTGACATTCTGGAATATTATGTTTTGACATATTGTTTTAATTTCTTCACATTTTTATTTTACTCTGACATTTTAATTTCGCATCCTTGATTTGTATTCTTGTTACGACATTTGCATTTTACACATTATATATTTTAATATCCTGATCTTTTTTTTAATAATTTTGCGTTGACATTCTAGAATGATTATTTTGAATTGATTTATTATTTTAATATCGTTATTTTTTTATTATTTTACTCTGACATTCTAGAAGCATAATTTTGACTTATTTTAAATTATTGCCATTTGCACGACATTTATTAAATTTTTTATTATTACTAAATTTGACATTCTATTAATTTATATTTTAATTTGTATTCTTTATTAATATTTGCATGCCATTTTCCAAGGTAAACATGACGTTCTATAATTTTGTATCCTAACATCTCTTCATGCTGACAATTTGTTATGTATGTATGGTACTCATGCTTGAGCAAATAAAAACGATTTGATTTGATTTGATTTGAAGAAGATGAGGAAGTAGTCGTCAACTTAGTATAAAAGTCTCCTCCATCCAGCTATGTCCTCTTTAGTCCGGTCCAGCCATCTTTTCTTTGTTCTTCCTCCTGTCTTATAGCCATCCAGATTCATGCTTACCTTCTTCACGTCATTTTGTACAATGACGATGACGATGCACTGGTCACGGTTTTTTTTTTGGGGAGTGAGCAAAGGAACTGCACAATTTGATTCCGCCTAGAATACACCATAAAAATAAATTACACATATATTTTACAGCAACTTAATACTATGGGCACAAAGGCGATCTTATCGCTGACAGCGATATCTACCAGACAATCTTTGGATGGACTAAAGAACGAAATATAAAACAGGGGTAATCTACGGTGTACTGCTACATAAAAAAAAAAAAAAAAATACACAAAAATTATATAGCTATATAAAATACTATACACAAACTTACAAATAAACATACATACATAAAATTACATCTAACAAAATTACAAAGAAGGGGTGAACAATGAAAGAAGAAATTAGATAGAAACAGAAAAATATTAAAGAGAAAGGAAATGGTTCTTAACAAGGATTTTAAAAGATGCTAGTGACTGGGCTTGTCTTATTGACATCGGCAACTCATTCCACAATCGCACAGCCTGGACCGTGAACGATTTATGGTAAACCTTAGTAGAATGGGCAGGCATCAAAAGTCTCAAATTCTCCGATGGTCTCAAGTGTCTAGAATGTGTGTCATGAAGGAACTTAAAGCGTTCTTTGAGATAAGAGGGGGCTGTAGGAATAAACAGAACACTGTTCAGCCTTTTGAGCGTGAAAAGTTAAAAACATAATTAAACACACAAAAACTTTCACCTAAAAAAATAAATACAGTCAAAAGCACATGAAGCCGCACACTGGTGCGAATGTTAGCCCTACGGAGATTGTAATAAGAACGGTACAAAGCCTTTCTTCTTTGGTCTCTTGACTTTGATTTCTGTATACATTTTTTTTTTAATCTCTAGGAGTGGGCAACTGCCCCTCGCTTGCCACCTTGGCAATGTCCTTGGTCGTGGACAATCGTTCTCGTTGATAGAAAGTCATTTTGTCTATAGCCCCTTATCCCAATTCAATCGAGGTCATGCAGCACGTTTGTTTCATCCATACATCCCATTAGATCAGACAATAATATGAGTAGATACTCGTTTATATATCTTAGACCGTAGAAATGATTTAAATTCTGTCAAGTCGACTCTTCAGTCAACCAGAGAGCTGGGCTTTTCTTCGGCTAGAAAATCAGCATTGCTATTCCATGTGGCAATGCTGCCAGCGTTCTGGGCACTGTTCCCATATGAATGAATTTTTGATACGTAATGAGCCCCCTTCCCTCTTCCCTTCTTTTACGCGCTTGTCTATAGTGACCATTGACATACATTCTACCGATAAACAAGAATATTCATGAAAACCATTTGTTCTAATCTGTTGAGTTAGAACTAAAGTTCGCTGCAGCGCTAAACATTATTTATGTTGCCTAATCAAACTTAAAACATGCAGCGGTAATCGCTTATGGAGTTTAGTTTACTCGCGATGAAAACGTCGTAAGCGCTATGAGTTTCGTTCAACATAGTCTAAAGAAAAGTGTATGGATTGCAGTACAGTTCAGTCGAACAGAATGAGTGTTCGGATCGCCAAATCTAGTGCGTAGTACATATAATATATATCGATGATAGGGACGTTATCTATTATTCTTGTTTTTTAGTTGAATTATGTTGTAAATAATAATAAACTCAAAACCAAAAAATATTGTAATTCAATGCTTATGATCGCTTTGCTGTTAGAATGACAAAAAAAAACCCGTCAATAGCTGTACTAAAACATATCAACATCGTCATATCGAATATACTGAGAATACGGAACCATAAACGTCGAGATCTTTATTTTGTATCCAACCGGAAATATTTTAGTCTTTTGAAAGTTCACTTTACATAATAAAATTCAATTTACGACAAATTATTATTTATCCTGCTTACGTATTTACTTAACTTTCATTTTATCCAGTATTCGAAGCCAAGGCAGACGTAATATTTCGGATTGCTTTGAACTTGAATAATTGGTTTGAAACTGAACGAAGATAGAACGAGTTACTGGCAAGAAATATGTGCTGGAATTTTAAGTGTGTAGAAGCAGAATGAGTGAATGTCGGGTGAGCAGAGCTCCTAACATGGCTTTGCAAAGTTTGTATTGTAGATTATAGGTTTTTTTATAGTTTCGCTCGCGCTTGACCACAATCTCACCCGATGGTAAGCGATGACGTGGTCGACGGTGAAGCACGTTTGCCTTGAAATAACTAGCTAACCTTGCAGGACGTTTATGGGTAAAGTTAGTAAAAAAATAACCCTAATATTAAAAATATTTTTACTATAAAATCTCTAGTTTTAAATCTCTACCAATCTAATATGCGAAAACACAGTCCAGTTATAAATAAATAATAATGAGGGTAATTGTACAAAATAAATACTAAAATTATTTTATATAAAAAAATCACCATATTAACGTACTAGGTAGGTACTTGATGTTTACATTTTTATGTATCCCATATACGAGTAATAAAATGCCGGTAATAAAATAAGAATAACCTAGAGCAGGAGTTCCCAAACTTATTTTGTCTACTGCCCACTTTGACCATAAATAATTTTTTAGCGCCCCCAATTTTTCACCTACTTAAAAACCACTATAACTTCAAATTAAATGAATCAATTATTGTGAGCTATATTAGCGGAGATTAAACACTAATTCTAAACGAGACTTTTACAATAACTCGCAAGAGTTAATTTGAAACCTGAGCGCAGTAGGTAATACACAACGGCGCTTAGGTCTCAAGTTAACTCTTACGGGCTACACCTGCCAATGAGAATGATTATTGAAACGCAACTTTATAGTATTCAAACAGAGTATCTTTTATTCAAAACAAAAACTAAAACTGATTGACTAAAAGTTAAAACATGATTGCCCGCGGACTACTATCTACGAAAATTACCTATCTAGGAGTACTAATAACTATTAAAATGCGAAAGTATGTCTGTTGCCTTTTTATTTGTTTGTTTGTGTCTACTTTCAATTAGAAACGGAGCGACCGATTAACATGATTTTTATTATTTTATATATTCAATAAAACTGGACAGATATATGAACTACGCGGAGAGAAATATCGAACCGAGTTAGAGCAATCTCTTAACTAATATTAGTTGGTGTTCGCAAGTTGTAGTTGAGAGTCGAGAGCTCATGCAGTCGGTGTCTATGAGGATTCCTAGCTAAATGAAATTACAAATCATCCCCCAAGCCTCTACACAATGCCCCCTTTAGGCCTGCAGCGCCCACAAGGGGGCGTTATCGCCTACTTTGGGAAAGGCTGACCTAGAGGATGTTTTCTCGTAATTTTTAAAGTAGCAAAATGTTAACAAGCATATTATGTTCTTCGATTCCACTTCTCATCAAGTAACGTAGGTATTTAAAGTATTCAATTAAAAGTGCTTTCATTGTTAAGCCTTGATTAACCTGATATTACTTGATAATTGGAACATCCGACGGAAAAGAGGGGTGTTATAAGTTTGACTTGTGTTGCTGTGTATCTGTGTGTCTGTCTGTGGCATCATAGCGCTTAAACGGGTGAACCGGGTGAAAGTTATGGGCGTTTTACTTTTTGAATCGGGGTGTTTTCGCAAGATGTCGTGACATATTTACGTGTGCAATAGATTGCCGATCGAAGCGTATGTACACTGGATAAATTATGTAGCATGACATAAAAATGTGCCGGGGTTTTTTTAAATTTTGAATATTTTGGATTCGCGTCTTTGTTTTTGAGTTCTGGTTGTTATGGCCAGTTTGATTTTCGAACAAATCTCCTTACTATACCTATACTATACATACTATATACACGGGCATGGTTTACTTAGAGTATTTTACATTTGTGATTTTGAATATCCTTTTCCTTGCATTAAATAGGCTCCCATTTTTTTGATTTTCAATTATAATTATTTTTACTTGTAAGCCATGTGTCCGATTGGGTTTTCTCGACAAAGTTCGAACTGCAAGAACTTCGATATCTATGGACCTCTAGTGCCAAATTCCATGTTGCTAGACCTCGGTTTAGGCTTAAGGCTGTGCGAAGGCTGGCAGTGAATGAATTTGAAAAAGCGGGTTCAATTAGATGAGATCAGATTTGATTAGAGAGAAAAGTAGCCCAAACTTAAACTAGCAATTTATTCTCACCACAGGAAGGACGTATGGTTCGTCACAGTCACCCAAGGTCTGACCATGATCACAGATCCGAAGTTCGTCAAGTCCCTGAACAACTACGAAGCCTGGAGGTGTGACAACAAGGACTACCCACCAGCACCGTGCAATCTGCCCAATAAGTGCGCACTGGCCTTCAAGCCTGCTGATATGAACTTCACTGACACGAGGTATATGGAGACCTGCAGTGATTGTCCCAACCAGTAAGTTGATTTTTGATACATTGTACTGAGTTTATACATTTAACGATGCAGGCCGGCCCTATGTCCAGTAGTGGAACTCTTCAGGCTTATAGATTGAAGCAATAAAGTTTCAGGACAGCTGTTCAAAGACAAGAAAAAGACTTGCACTTTGAAAAATCAATTGAAAGTTCTATTTTAATAATGCTGGAGCACACATCACATTGAATGAAGCAGTTCTGTTTCAAAACTGCCAATAGGAGGGGAACCCCCTGGTGGAAGTTTTAAGGCTACGCTTCCGTTAATTTTATAATGATGAAATTAATTTAGAGCAACTGTTTATTTTCCCTTGTATGCCGTTAATCAAAGCAAAAACACAGCTGAAGCAGGACGTGACTTTAATGGCACAAAAAAAAACATCTAAGCCAAAAATCCGTTGACGCATTTTCTGCGACAGCTATAACACTAAAGTTATGTTATTACTTCGTTCATTTTACGGCTTAACGGAGCACCACGTAGGGATGATCTTGCTTACTTTGTTACGAGACTTTAAATTTTAAAAGTTTTTTAACACGGTGTCAGGGTTCCCTCTATCACCGGCTCAGCTTCATTCAGGTTTCAGGAGCGAAGGGGAAAGATGTGATTTTGTAAAATCGTTGTGTTCAATAATTCTGGTAGGTTCACGAGAGCTGATGTGCCTCAAGAAAAATGTTGTTGGAAAAGCTTCATTTATTTCTGAAATTTAAAATCGAGCTGCTTTATTATTCTGGGATATTGCGAATAGCAAATGTGGCAGGAAGTAAATACTCCTATATTTGAGCATACCACACCTGAATTTATAACATCTAATGCAATTTTAACAACAGACCAAGTTGAATGCAAACTTTGCAGATGAATCCGGCAGCCCAAATATAACCTACACTCTGTAAAGGACATATAGACGAATCTAATATTAATATATTCTATTATTTTCAGGTACCCATGGCTAGGAGACTTCGGCGGGACAGGAATCCCCGGCAAAGACAACTATATACCCGACAATCTGAGGAGGAAGTAGTGTGTATACGAGTAGTCCTTTATTACCACTGTGTGTGATCTATTCAGTTCAGTTGGCTTTCATCTAGGTAGACCAGATTTTAGTTAACTTGTTGCCCAAAGTCATTCCTTTGAGATGGACAACTTGACGTTGTAATAACATAGCTGGTATCATAATATGAAGGATATTATAATAGTGTGCCCGGAATCTTTATCCACATTTTAAGAATCACTTTGGAGCCAAAGAAATGCTCTGAATTGCAATAGACAACTTGGAACTTGTGAGATAATCCATTTCCCAGAAACCAGAAGGGTCCTATAAGTAAGTGGGCTTTTGAGCAATAAACTAGAACTCATTAGAACTATGAAATTCTTATTTGGAACAAAGTCAGAAATCGTACCTTTGATTTTAGAATCCAAATCTTCGGCATAGATGGGGTCCGAAGTAGTCTTTGTTATCTATCACCGTTTGTTAGTTGTTTAAGAGGAAATATGGGCAGAGAGTGCCGTCTGAATTTCCTAAGTAAAAAGTCATAATTCGAGGTCTGGCTCTCGTCGATTTCCTCCTTCAATATTGGACCAATTTAAAATATATTCCATAAACTGTCAAAATAATATATATACTATATCCCCATATTTTCTTTTTTTCATTTATATTTGTCAAATTTGTACACTTAGGTCTCTGTTGACAGCGCAATTTTGAGTATTTTTTGAGGGTTCTAGTGCTTCTAAAGATATTGTATAATCAAAAAGGAAAACATAGGGACATAGTATATATCTTTCATTTTCTGTTTATGAAACATCTTTTAAATTATTAATATTGGAGTAGGAAATAGGCGAGAGCCAAACCTCGATTTTTTTACTAAGGCAATTCAGTCGGCGCTCTCTGCCCATTAACAACAAACCTGCCTAACAAGCAATATCTTTAATGTAGCTTTAGAAAGCCAACGACAATTCCGAATAGTCCTGAATAGATTACACACAGACCTTTTGTATATATTTCGTTTTGTAAGTAATTAGGGCATAGTGACTAGTCGTCGCAATTTATTATTTTTTAATAATTATGATTTGAGACTTTCTATTACTTTGTGACGAGACAACTCGAACAATTTATTTAATGATTTTTAAGATATAAAATTTCGAATAATTATTATTGAACAGTTGCCATTTTGAACCAAAATACTCCTTTTAACAAATCAATGTCGAGGACACGTAGAGTTGTTAAAAAGCTGGCTGGAGTGGCTGAAAATTATAAATTCGGATATTGTTATTTTGAAAATTAAATTAAATTAAGAGCGTAAGTTTTAATATCAACATGTTGATCAAATTCAGTTCTTTATTTTTTACAATTCAATTCTTTTCAGATTGGTTTTGAACTTTAGTTCTCGATGTTGTTAAAAAAATACCTCGACATACTCCTAGCTTGGTAATACATATGAATATATATATATCTGAACAACTTTGGTGCTTTGTATTAAATGATAAGTGGAATAACTGTTGTCATTGTTAACGTATAAATAAAAATATTTTTTATAAAGGTCTGTTTATTTATTACCTGACAAAAGAAAATCGCCGGGTTTTGAAAGCCCTTTGTGCTGTTTGTGGGCGGAAAATTAAAAATATATCCAAAGGAAAAGGGTTAAATGAAATATTACAAAGTTAACACAACTCAAAAAACAAACTTACTGATAATTATAAAACAATTTAATTAGAATAACGAGTTCAAATGGATGTTATAACAATAGAAGTAAAGGCTACACAACCCCATACTCTAACAATATACTCTAGTAGTCTAAAGCCTGTTTAACACAAAACATTCATGTGCACTGTGGCATAAGTTGCAGTGCAAGTATAAAATAATATGCAAGACGACTATTTCAGTGCGTTTGCACGTCAGTAGCAGATAGCAGACATCAGCGCAAGGCTGTGCGCTGTAACATACGTAGGTACGAGGCGTGTTGCTGTAGCGCTGCGCACGTGTTGCATTTAGTGTAACCAAGCTTTAAGCGAGACCACAAGGTGAGTGCGACCACAGTTTATTCACTTGGCTTTTTAGGCAGTGTTTATGATGTAGTTAAGTATGTAGAGTGTATACGCTAGTTAAATCTCTGTAGTACCGTACTTGTAGAACCAAAAATTGGGAGACATGTGACATCCACCAACCTGCATGGTGAATTACGGCCCATTCCCTCTAACAGAGAGGAGGCCTGTGTCCCAGCGGTGGGAACATTGAAAGGTTGATGATGATCAGTCATTACTGGTTTGCAACATCTTTGCAGTTGAGCTAGTAGTGCTAGACGGTATAGAGACAGTATGAAAATCTAGATAGAATGATGAGTTTACAAACACATATAAAGCCAAAGAGGAAAAACTCTCAGGAAAATTGTCGGAAACAGAAAGAATACGCAAACTTGTCGGTATTTAGAATTTCACGTGCTACCAACACGCGGGCGCTTAAAAAACAATTCGTGTTTAGCCTTATAAACAGCTTCGTGGTCTATACATTACCTAATAAAAGTCCCCAAAAAAGACCATTGTATATGTACATATTTTTATAACGACGGCTGGCATTTCGCGTCTCCGACCCGACCAACGGCAGATTTAATTTGAGATTGCGCTGCAAATGGTTGCTCGGAAACTTTCTCCATATTCACATGCATTAGCTTCTATTACAGCCGTAGTACATTATTACCTCAATGATTACAGCGAGTTTTAGTTATACGAGGGCTGCACTAAAAGTATCGGGAAAGGAATATTTCCATTGTTTCTGTCATATTAAAATGTTTTTAATTGAAAGCTCATTGGATAAGTCTTGTCACAAGGTTATGTCAAACTTGTTTAGTCGTTGAGAAAGTGGAATTGACTCGAGAAAATTCAAGAGCGATGATTTATTATGACTTTCGAAGTGGTTTAACACAAAAACAGTGTGTTGACCGGATGTTTTCTGCATTTAATGATGAAGCCCCATCCAAAACCACAATTTATCGCTGGTTTGCTGAATTTCAACGTGGACGTGTCAAGCTATCCCCGTCAAGGTCGTCCAAAAACTGCAGTCACCCAAGAAAACGTTAATGCTGTGCGTAAGCTAATTGAGGAAGATCGACATGTGACATACCGCGAAGTTCAGGCAACTTTAGACATTGGCATGAGTCAAATACAAATAATCTTGCATGAACAATTAGATGTAAAAAAGTTGTTTTCCCGATGGATACCGCATTCGCTCTGTGAAGAGCAAAAAGCGGCTCGCGTTACTTGGTGCGTCAGAACTCTCGAAAGATTCCACGCAGGATCCTCAAATGTTGTATACAACATCGTATCAGGTGACGAATCCTGGATATATGCGTACGAATCCGAAACAAAAAACCAGTCACGAGTTTGGATCTTCGAAAATGAGTTAAAGCCAACAAAAATTGTTCGTACACGGAGTGTTATGGTGGCCACGTTTGTCTCCAAAACCGGCCATGTTGCGACTATTCCTCTTGAGGGACAAAGAACGGTTAATGCAGAATGGTATGCTTGCGTTTGTTTGCCACAGGTCGTTTCTGAACTCCGTAAAGATAACTGCAACCGCCGCATCTTCCTCCATCACGACAATGCGAGTTCTCACACCGCGCACAGAACAAAAGAGTTTTTAGAGCAAGAAAACATAGAATTATTAGACCATCCGCCGTACAGCCCCGACCTAAGCCCTAATGATTTCTATACTTACCCTAAAATATAGAATAAATTGCGTGTTCAGAGATTTTCATCACCTGAAGAAGCTGTGGACGCCTACAAAACGGCCATTTTGGAGACCCCAACTTCCGATTGGAATGGTTCCATCGTATGGAAAAATGTGTCAAATTTCGCGAAGAATACTTCGAAAAGCAAAAAATACGTTTTTAAATAGTAATTGTTGTGTCACTTCCTTGATGCCCGAAATTTTCAGTGCCGCCTATACATTCTGAATGTGTCCCACCCCATCCCCGATGTCTTTCTCTTAGAATCAATATATTCTTAGTTACCAGTTTAAGACGATAGATAAGGGTGGCGCAACTTCGTCAAATTGCCTTTAAAATGTAATTTGTAAAGTTGAGAAATAGACATATCGTATCTTGTGTCATTCACACGTAATTTGAGGAAGTGTTTTGGGATTTAGTCGGTAGTAAATGTTCAAGTTTCGCATCGTTTTAGGGTATTTTAAGAGGAGGTGACCACATGTGTAGAATGTTGAAAGGATGATAAACTACTTCCAAGAGTTGGCCAGTAGGCCAGAAAATGGAAGTATTATGAAAAAAACCGGCCAAGTGCGAGTCGGACTTGCGCACCGAGGGTTCCGTACAAACCTTAGTTTCAAAGTATTATAGACCTGAGTATTCGATATCAATTTCAATTTAATACCTCTACGTGTTCACGAGGAAAGGGGTAGTAAGTTTAAAATTATTAAAAATATTTTTATTATATGATGTAACTAAAAATTTACGGTTTTCGCCATTTTTCCTTTATCTGTGCTATAAGACTTCGTGCCAAATGTCAAGATTCTGAGTTCACGGGAAGTACCCTGTAGGTTTTGATTCCCTTGCGGGAGTCGAAAATTTGCGGCATAAACGGCTGTATCTTTTGGTTGCGGTGGCTTAGAAGTTTGACTTTTTCACAGCTTTAAGGGACAGTAGACCTGAGTATTTGATATAAATTTCAGCTTGATACCGTCACGCGTTCCTGAGAAAAAAGGTCTTGACAGACAAACAGACGGACGGACGGACAACAAAGTGATCCTATAAGGGTTCCGTTTTTTTCCTTTCGAGTTACGAAACCCTAAAAAAGAATGTTTATATACTACATCGGTATTTTGTAGTAGGTACATGTAGGCAAACTTAATTTAAAAAAACTAAAATATTTTTTTGTAGTTTCGTAGCATTATTGCTCGTAGACCACTACAACAAATCGAGTTCGAGATGAATATACAAGCAAATTATTAATTGCAATAGATCTCGATTTTGCAAAAAAATAAAATAACCACACCCTCACACGCAAGTTCCTAACGTAAAATTATTAAAGCAATTGTTATCCAAGAACCCGTGGCCATAAATGTGCAAAAATAACAGCATCTTGGCACGTACAGAAAATAAACACTTTTCCTCAATACGTGGATACAAATCACGGCACATATGAAGATAAATACTAACACCAGAGGGTAATGTAGAAAGGTGGTAATAAGATCCAGCGACATTGTCGCCGAGTGGCGAACATTACAAATCCCCTCAGGCATGCAAGGGAGCTTCATAAAATATAATAAGAGCACGCGAGCCCGCTGGAAACTGGTCAGCCGCCTCAACCAAACGAAATAGGCTAGAACACCCATTCGTACGAGGTATGTTTGTATTTGTGTCCGCAAATAAATTAGATTTACTACGTATGTACCTACATCTACAGCCTGTCTTCGCAATTTTCATCATTCTCATAAATGATTTAAATGCTAATAATGACGCAAGAACTTTATGAACAGCAAAATCTACTTGATTTATCGTGAATATCTACCATTCCTACCTAATATAATTTTATGATGACGAAGACGGCTGGTTATGTGTGTACGAAAATGGATATTCCAGCAAACCATTTCATGCGAAAATTATCCAAGGATTCATCTGTCGACTATGATGTCGACCGTGAAACTTTCCCAAATATGTAAATGGAAACATTGGGAACAGAGAAGACAGAGTTTACGATATGCGACAAGCGAAGCCAAGTCATACAATTCCGAAAAAATACTTTTCTGATTACAATCTCACCACGAATAATCACATCAGACTTTATTAAGTCGACCACAACAACAAGTTAATCGGAATCGATCCGTATAAGTCTTCTCATTATTATTTCTTATCTATGTAGTACGTACGCAGATAAAAGCTCCAAGTTATTCTCTCGGACGACATTTTTATATTGTAAAAATAGGGAAATAACGAACTCATAAATGGGAGTCGGACGATAAACAAGCCATAGCCTCTGAGATAAGAGTCTGTTCTCTCTGCGAAGTAATGTGATGGCGAACACGCGGTTAATAACTATACTACCTGCTTTACATAATAACAGCATGCGAGTGCCGAACTGCCGAGAGTCCTCCGAGCGTTCCATACATGACGTCATAAATTACTTAGATTAGCTTCTTATTTGGCCTCCAGTTGATTTTATTAGCCCGGTGTTTATACAACTGAGTTTTGTGGCTCTTTTCTTTAGCGAATATTTTTGACATTATATATATATTTTCACTTTTTATTGTAAACGCTAACCGAGATGATATTACTTTCTATAAAGAGGAAACGTAACAAGGGGCTGGGCGTCGGTATATAGAAGATGGACGAGTAACCTATGAGTTCAACCAATGTTGTTTATAGCCTCAAGCGGTTCACTAAGACATGGGTTTCTACTCACCCTGCGCGGAATAAAACTGTGGCACCCTCACACACTATCACACGCGCTCTTATAATCTACAGTCTGCAAACATTCAAAGAGTCCTTCGTGTTTAGTGAACTAACATCGATTTTACATTGTTGACAATATACGTAAAGTAACTATTGTGTAGAAGTAACCCCAGCATCTGGACACGAATAGCACAAGTTTCAAGTGAACACGGATCCAAAGATGTCAAGAGTTGAATTTCAAAGGAGCTCGCATTTCCTTCGTAAAACTAACAATAAAATAAATCTCGTGAAGAAATGAAAAGGAATTCTAACATTTCAACGCTGAACTCTTTAAAAAATGTATAAGTATAATCATGCGATTGTCGTGGGGATTAGAAAGAGGTCGGCTGTCAGTGACGTCTGACCCGGAGGTGACATTCAGGTAGTGAGGTCTATATTGGGAGGACAGATACCGGCTTCACCTTGACTACGTCACGGGTTCAAACGTGCTTATTATAGTATTATTTTTAGGCGAGGCCGCGTCAGGTTCTGGTTCATGTGCGTGAAATATCTAAATATGTACGAAAAATATAAACTTAGGTATCTAAGTATATCAGGTGTCTCGTAAAACAAGGAGGAAAAAGAAGCCTCAATTGTGGGCTCGAGCACAAACCTACAACAAAAATATTGTCTAAATTAAACCCTTATTTTTACGGGTGCCTTCTAAAATTACTTTTGTATAGCTATATTATTTTGCAGCTCTTTGTTTGCTTTAAATGTCGTATAGCGTGCATTTTTATTGGATCAGAGACATTTTGTATTCCTAAACAGTTCACCAGGTTTGGCCTGTCCGGACGAAGGCATTTGGCTGACTTTTGTATTTTCCTCAAGACAAATAACATGTTTCATCTGATAAGGGGCTGTCGTCGGCTCGTCCGTCTACGGAACCAATCGCTTTGTGGACGTTCCTTGTTATTCCATCTTGTTTTTATTGCGCAAGCTTGAGCGTTTGTTTTTTGAAAGCCTATTCACGTCTCTCCTTTTGTAATAAGAAAGGATTCCTGAATCATTAGTATGTATATGTAAAGAAATACTTAGGTTTATTCCTTAACTTTTATGTCGGAGAGATTGAAGTCATTAGGCCAAGGTTTTGTTATCAACATTGGTGTTTCTACTTCTCCTACGTTGATAAATGGTAGTTGGAATATTTTTGGACTATTCACTCCTTTTCAGGATAGGATAGGATTTGTCCCGTTGTCAAGATTAAATTCAAATAATCCGAGGTATACCCCTGCAAGCACAGAATGAGTGAACGCTGCACGTAATCGCCGCCTGGCTGCGGCTGCATTATGAATTTGTACTCTTTTGTCCGCAGTTTTTAATTCTACCGGTAAAATGTAACAAAATGTATATGTGTTTTGTTCATGGAACAAAAGTCTCCAGTGTCATTATTGTTGGCCAAAGTTCATTTAAATTCCGTGCCCGTGAGAGGGAACAGTAGCAAATATGAATTCCTTTGCTCCTATTGTCAAACTGCTTTTGCTCGCTTTGGTATAATGCTTTTGAAAACCACATTGTGTTTTATATTCATGGGAACACAACTCTATTTGAATCTTTTTTTAGTTAACAAAGAAACAGAATGTGATGTAACTAAATAAAATTAGCGTGTTTATTTGAAAAAAAGTTTAAACTTGCAGGCATGGGGAAGTGTGCTAAATTGCTGTTGTCGACGGCCGACTCCTTTTACCTGGCTTACTTGCAAGTAGTCGTGAATAATTCAAAACGTTGTACTAATTAAATTTCCGAATTTGCACAACAGGTAGATGCTTTATAATGGAACATTTATCTTTGAACACGCCACAAACTTCAGCTAAAATATTTTAAAAACAACGTTATACGTGTAGCGCAGTTGTAATCGAAGCATTGCAAAGTTTCGATGGCTGCAAAGAAAAAGGAATGACCGCTGCGCACTGGCTCCGGTCCAGATCCGTCGCTTTCCATCACGTTTAACAGGCATCGCAACAAGTTATGGGCCTCCTTTTGGAATCTCTCCCCATCATACTTGAGGAATAGCGTGCAATACGGGATATTATTAATTCGAAATTACTTCGCCGTTTTTCATTCCATTCCACGAAAAGCTCCGTGTTTATGTGTCAGCCATCAACGGTAACGTGTACGTAGAGATATGCGATGTGACTCATAACAGCAAAAAATGGACGGACTTGACAATTCATGGCCAGGAAAAGGAAAACAAAATGATTTAGTTATAAAGGACAATGAAGAAAACATGATAGAGCTTTTCGCAGACGCGCAAACAACAGCGCTAATTACAATTAAAAAACACTTTTTCATGAGACAATTATTTTACACAGTTACAAAAAATTTACATAATTTCCTTAGGAGCCATGTAGCAGAACCGAGCTAGGGAATAATTTGATTCATGTAATTATTACAGTCAATTTTCATCATTTCTTGGTTTAAATGGCGGGTTGCGGGGCCAAAGTAATTTCGTCCGGGTCAACAGAAGTTGAAAAAGGGAAAATTACACAATTTTTTAATGGCCACGGCACGGATAATAATTTTTTGCGCGGTTTTTATTGCTAGAGAAGGATATTAATGCGAATTGAAATTTATATTTATGACTTATGATTGAGTTACGTGGTGCTCAACGGGAAATGTTTTGGCTTTTTATGTTCGTTCATCGAGTATTAAAATATGATCGTTGAGTTAGTTACGTAGGTATTTTATATGGCTGTGGCGTCTATAAAAATAATTTTGGGAAACAGATGGATTTCTATGTATTTGATACAGCACGTACACCTACCAAATAGGTATCTTTAAAACGGGCATAACCCTCTTGGCATAATTTTTTAGGCTTAAAGTTTTCGCATAACTTTTATCAGCATAATAATACTTCGGTATAATAATACTTTGGCATAAAGCAAAGGTTAGCATAACTGTCAATTGGTGTAATTTTATGGATACATATTTGAACGTCGAAAATTAAAATACCTACGGGTAAAAAATCAATGTTCAAAATATCTAAAAATTTAATATCGATTTGAATCGATTTAAAATTGTTTTACCTAAGCTTAAAATGACTAATTTATATATTTGATAAAAGGACTCAAATTAATTAGGTTAAGGTGCGGCGGACTTGAGCCGCGAACATGTTTGTTTTATTCCAAATAACATTATGTGTAAATATCATTATGCGTATATAACATTGTGCTTTATAAAATTATGCATCATTATTATTATGCCAACAGTATTTATGGCAAATTACATTATTGCAAAGTATTTATGCCTAATAACATTATGCGTAATGATCATTATGCTGAATTTAGTTATGCTAATATTTATTATGGGAATATATTTTATGCTTATCATTGGTAAACCCTTTAAAACTCATCAATAATAAAGAAAGTCTACAAAGCAACTCTATCATAAATGAAAAAGTTTCGGTAAGTACTTCAGTAACTGTGGTAAAAGACCAGGAAGCTAAGACTCCATCTACACTATCACAGTTGCACAAAAAACTTCTCCATTCAATGTAGGTTAAAATAAAAAGTAGGTGAAGTCCGCGGGAATTCTGACACTGGCAACAATGCCTGCTGCAAACAGACGGAACTTTGGTAAAAATGCAATGTAATTAAACTGAGCGAAATACAAAATACAAACATTTTTGAAGGAATTCCGGCCATTGTTGCCTTTCTACACCCTGTGAGCTTGAGGGGATGCTGGGATACAATTGATGAGAGCGGGCTAGGACTTGTTGTTAGTACTTACTTAATTAAATTATCATGCAGAGTAGGTACTAGCAACAAAAATGTAAATGTGTAATTTTTTTCGGCGGACGTGATCATTATTTTTTTGATGATGCATACAAATATTTGGTCCGAGCACAATTTGAACCCGTTACCTAAAGAGCCAACCAAGCTAACAAGATGTAGCGGCATCGACGCCGCCACTTATGAACTAATGACATGACGTCACAAAAATCCAGCATCGCGGAAGCAGAGTTATCGGCGCGATTAGAACACATATAACAGTCCGACAATAATCGTTGGGTAGTTGTCCGAACCAGAAAAAACACCCGTCTGGTCGGAGGATCCTCTCTTTTCTATGAAGATTTGTGGCACTTCACACCGTGTTCCACCTACCTCCAAACTGGTAACGCTCAAACATGAACATCAGCGCAGCCTTCATGCAGAGCTACTTCATCGTGACGTCATCATCACTTCCTCAAGCTTTCGAGTAGCTAGTCACAAAGCCAGTACCCACGGCATCTACAGGGGTATCCTGACCACCAGCATGCGGCGGACGCGCATTCCTGGACATCACCCATAGCTTCTATCATCACCCTCAACCAAAACAGCGACCCTGGCACAGCACATTGCAGCTGCCGCAGGTCCACAAAGGAGAGCCTTGAAGATGCTCTCCTGCAGCCGAATTACGTAAGTGAATTCGGCAAAGGAAACAGTTTGGAACCTTCACAAAAACGACTTCACGTATTGCATGTTACACTCTGAAAAGGAAAGGAGATGAATCTTTCCATGGCCAATATTTTGACATAGAATTGATTGCAAAGAATAATTGTTTTTGTTTTTCAGTTTTAAGGAACCATTATACATTTTTAATTAAAAGCATTAGAAGACCATTAGTTGTAAGTAAAAGAAAATTAAACTATGTCCTAATTATTTGGAAATAAATCATATGGAGGGTGATCATACTCTTTCCAAGTTCGCAATACCGAAAAAGTTGAAAGAAATGATTCTAACTCTTTGAAGTTTCCAAACTGTTTCATTCGCCGAATTCACTTACGCAATCCGGCTGCTGGTAGCTCCAGCAGTCAAGTCACTACGCCGCTCAGCATCGCTCCATTTCACTGAAAACCATGCAAAACTATGAAAACCATTATCTATAATAGTCTATCTAGTAGACCACAAAACAAAGATAAGTGCATACCTACCCACAGTTTCGTGGCCCCCGTTACTACGAGACGTTATTAAAACTATCGGTGGAACCATCCAAGGAAGTTCAATTTTTGGCAGTTCCGTAACGAAAGTGGTTAAGGCGTTTGAGGTCAGTCGAGTTGTATAAACGTCCATTTCGGTGGCAAATTTACAACTTTTTCTCACTTCCCTGTCTCAAGTCGGGGCAGTAAACTGGGAAGCAATTTCGCCCCGACTACAGAGTTTTTTCACAGAATATTGCGGAGCGAGACTAATAAAATGACAAATGGCTGGTGTTTGTGCACTAGAGAGTTGACATCAAGCAAGATGCATGCGGCTACATACTTTCCAAATGTATTTGCCAATAATTTGCATATAATGCGGTCTTACCATCGATATTGAAATATATTGCGATAGATGATGTAGGTAATATGGATATGTTCGGTCCAGGTTCCGGTCGGGTGAACATAACAGTAGTGAGTTCAGTGTAACCGATATCTTCGAAGGCGGGCTCGCTATGCTCAAATTCTTGAGTAGAAGTGCTCTTACCCACAATATCGGCCGGCCCCTCTCAAAAGTCTCGATTTCACATCGTGAGGACGTCGATACGTTCTACCTGTGGAACCCTACTCCAATCTGTTCGTGTCTGTATGCACGTTAACGTACATAGTAACTTGTATGTGGGCATCATGTTGCCAACTATCGGTTTACCTTTTATTTTTGATTAGATGGCATGTATTGCTTTCAACAGATATTTTTGAAAACTTTACGATTTACTACCTATCTGCATGCAATAAGTCTGTCGTACGATAAAGAAGAATCAAGGCTAAACCTCTTAAATAAATTCTGCTAAACAATCGAATTATTTGGACGGAGGAGCGATTAATAAAGCGAAATTCAATCACTGTTCATTCGAGCGCCGATTCCGTAAATAATTATGTCCTACATACATACGACATTCACAAAGAAAACGTGCCTAACCAATAAAACGAAACAACGAGGCCATCACAAACAGACGCAAGCGTCACTGGCGCTCTGACATTGACAAATAAGCCATTCTGAAAAAGATCCCATTTTCCTCAAGACCCCTACTACGTACGACTATCAATAATAATTAAAGAAACGAAAATAGCGCTAAAACGCAAATTATTGATACGAATATTTCAAGAATACTCGTTATTAAATTGGTGTCTTTATAAAACTGTCGTCGGCTTCAATATGCGACGGGTTTTTCACCAATTTATATTTGCGCGAAGTAACGATCAATAATTTGCTCCAAAAGTTCGTGATTGAACTTAATTTTACCGAATTTGAATTTCTATTACTCCTAGAACATCAACAACCGGCCATCTTGTTCGTATTATTCAGGCTTGTTAACGTATTCATTAACCTTTCCTGAAACAATATCGTTGGTTTTAGATTTCATGAAATCTAAATGGCTTCCCGAACAATACTAGCGGTTTTAAAATGTATTATCTGAACGTGTTGAAATGTAATTTCTTTCATATTGATACAATGTGTGAAGTTTATATTTTGATGGAGTGAACGTGAGGCTATGAAAACGGCATTCAAGGAATGAATGTTCGTTAAAATGGGTTAGCAATAAAGATTTTGTGGTCGCTAATCTTGTATAGATCTAAAGTTAACGATACGTTCAGGTAGTCGGGACACATTAAAATGCAATTTCGAATGAAAGCACATAGTAATAGTCTAGATCTAAATCCGTTCATTCGGTCAATGTACCGTTTTTGGGATGCGATAGGTGCCATATTCGTATACAATTACCTGTGACGTGCATCATGTGTCGACTTTTTGGATTCGGTAAGCTTGGCGATATCAAAGGGTGGAACTAATGCAGCTGGTTACCCGCTGCTAATATCGAGTTGCATGTAATTCGCGGAGAGAACTCGATATCTGTTAACGCTTACGCAAATTCCTGTAGTAGGCGCACTGAATACGGAACTGAGCCGTAGGAAGCCGTATTACGAATTTAATCTCGTAGAAATGTGGTATCGTGGCAATTGCTGCAACAAAGCCTCTGTTTACGATAAACGTCTAGAAGCAATATTACCTAGGGGAAAAATTTAGAATAGGCGGCTTATAATATTTTCTACATGAGTTTTTAAATGAAAATCTTGGAGTTCTGTTGCTAAGGTTGGACCTTATTCATTTCGCTCAATGGCTTCTGTTCTCCGGTAATTCTAGTAGATTTTGTACATTGATATTTTCTGCAAATAATATTGTTCTCAAGCTTTATTATTCTTGCGGCAGATTCGAGATTTCTAATATAACGCCATTTAGCTTACCGGTACATTTAAAAAATTCTTCGCTTACAAAATCGTTTTAAAACCGATTCTGTTTCTACCTGAACATTCTACCATGACTTCCACCGAGACGAAGTACCACCACAAGTCCATATCCTATGGCAGGTAGGTAGGTACGGCTATAGTCAACCTTTATCAAAATCAAAATATTTTATTTCAACTAAGCCATATTTTCAAACCATATTATTGAAGTTATATATTTGGAGAGGGAGGGGACGGCCAAAGAAAAGATGGATGGACTGTGTGAGGAGTGATATGAAAGAAAAGTGAGTCAGTGATAGCGTGACTGGGGACAGGACGGTATGGAAGAGGAAAACGTGTTGCGCCAACCCCAAGTAACATGGGACAAGGGCAGGAAGATGATGATGATGATTGAAGTTATATATTTGAGCCGTTTGGGTTGAAATATTAGGTTCATGGGGTCCGAGTGCTCATCGAGTATTTCGAGATGTGAGCAAACGGTTATTCAACTCTTCACGTGACCAGAGAGCTGGGCTTTTCTTCGGCCAAATAATCAGCATTGCCATCCAACGTGGCAATGTTGCCAGCGTTCTGGGCACTTTTCACATTGACAGCGATGTGGACAAATTTTTTGACGTCCAATGACCCGTGCCCTTTTATACGCGTTCGTAGTTTTTATTTAATTTAAGTGTATATATAGGTAGTTACTGTTAATTAAGTATTTTATACTATGCAAATATATATATTGGTAATAACTGTTTTATATTACAATACTCGATATATATTTTAATACAAGGTAATTTTAAATAGGAATAGTTAGGTTTTTATAGGGAATAGTTAGCAAAAAAGAAAAAAAGATAAAGTTAGATGCATATTCGCAAGCGTCAGTAGGTTTCTATGGAGAAGAATGTGCAAGAAACTACACGGACACTCTTATCCATCAATAAGTTTTAATTACAAGTATTTGGTTACATCATTCTTTTGGAAAAATTACATATAATTATGTGAGAACGATGTTTAAAGACGTGCACGTAAAAGCGTCTAGAGTAAAATAAACAACCTCAAAATACAGGCTAAGGCAACCATCCTATTTTGTCGTTGAAAGATTTTTTGTAATAGATCTATCTATCTACTTAATAATCACTCCTTCCAGAAATTTCTTACCTCTTACAAACAAGCAATTTTACCTCTTTACAATATTTGTTTACATAAAAGATACATTTTATGAACACTTATGTTCAGGTTCGAGTATTACGAGTGTATTCCAAAAAAAGACATTGTTGGTTTACCTATTGCAAAGTTCAATAAATAGGTATTGCTTGCTAGTTACGGTAATATGAGAGGCGGAGTAGAACAGGCACAGAGCAATAGCACGTTGCAGCATGAGAAGTTTTCCAATCTAACTTCATGGTACATCAGGAATTGCTCGCTTCTTACGTGCCGTTCTCAATGTAATTTTGTGTTTATACCCACAGTTCAGGCATCGCATCGGCGCGGCGTTCTTGCATCGCACCGACGAATCATTTCAGTAATGCATACTGTGTGAAGGGGCTATTATCATTAACTTTTTTAGGAACCTCTTAAAAGGGAGCTTTTAGCATGTTTTTCAGTTTATTTCTGTAGACGAATGGGGGCAGGGGTTCCAGTTAGAAGGTGGCTGCCGAGTACTAAGACTATTCTAACGTAGCGAGAATAAAGGATGGCGTTATTCAGTATGTCAAGTCGCAAACGAAATGTTCTGTATAAATAATCCCGAATAAAGCCTTCACACAAAACGGGCGACACAAGTGGGGGGAAGGAGAGATTTATCCTCTTGAATCTAATCTTGCGGATGGCGAAAAGAGCAGTTTCGACATAAAAATTGTGTGAGTTGCCGCGTCTCGACCCGTCTCGCGACTGTATACATTGAGACAATTCCCGCCGTCTGCGCTCAACTCATCTGGCGTCCCCGCCATGATGCCATCCGAGTGCACTTTAAAAACTCGAACAAACGTAAACTTATTTGTTGGTAGCATCTACAGAGCCGCACCAAAGTTAAGATAAGAAATGTGACTATTCGTTTTACAAGATCTTACGCAAATTTCACAGTTTATTAAGTATATATTTGGCAGATATTCAGACAAGACATTCAAAACTCAATGAAGAAAGCTAAATTTTAATTGAAATAAACGTCATGAAAACGATCCAATTTTCATATTTTCAATAAATTAATGATCGCGAACCTACCTGTACAAACGTCCATTGAAAGGGATTTCAGTTCAATTCTCTAGTTAATGAACGAAGTTTTTATAAAAAATCCGAGTTCCAATTTACCTTTACCAACAAAATAATGTAAGGAAGCACGATGTCAATTTTATTTTATTTTTGGTTCACGTTGAAATTGTATAGTCAAGAGCAAAAATTACTGATAATAATTAATATAGAGACTATAATACTGTAATCTATACTAATATATAATATTTAAAAGCTGAAGAGTTTGTTTGTTTCTTGAACGCGCTAATCTCAGGAACTACTGGTTGTTTTTTTTTTTGTGTGTTATAGTCCATTTATCGAGGAAGGTTTATTGGCATCAGGCCACGCCACGACCAATAGGAGCGGAGCATAAATGAAAAATGTTGCAAAAACGGGCAAATATATTCCCATTCCGTTGCGTGCGCTGCGTAAACGGCGTAGGTTACGCAAATATCATGTGTGTGTGATGGAATTGTTCCTCTTTAAAAGTTCTAAAAAAGTCCGCGACAGCATATGTCTATCTTTTAAGATTGACTCACTATAACCTTTTTTATGGTAATCAAATTTGTTCATTGGCGAAGGAGTTTTTCAATATCTATACTAATATTATAAAGCTGAAGAGTTTATTTGTAGGGTAGGTACGTAGTGGTAGGTAGATAGATAGCGAGTTGACGGGAGCGAAGCCGCGTGGGTCAGCTAGTAATTAATATAGAGACCATAATACTGTAATTAGTAATAATAGGCAAGTATTTTTTTTGTTGTGTCAATGTAGAGTAAACTTCGAAAACATACATATTTACTCGTAAAAATACAAAAAAAAAACAGATCTTGAATGTTTAAAACACGTTAGTTACGTAATTCTTGTTGTCGAATATACGGTTACTGCTCGACGCAGGTTCCCCACTAGAATTGTTTCAGAGTTAATTTAAGATTAAAAGGAAATAAAGGTGCACGGAGAGTTAACTCACCCCAGGAGAACCAACTTTGTGATTAAGTGGACCTACCCACTCCAACACTAATTTTGTATGGATGGTCTGAACTCTGGATTAGTTTAACATTTTAACGGAAATATTTAATTTATAAGTTACTTATTTGACCTGTTCGGCTTTATTGCTGTTAATAAATTTTAGTTGTGTTTGAGGTTGGAGTGTTTTTCGTTTACCCTGTTATTATTAAATGTTTTATGAATAAACTGGAGCCACGAAAATATTGTATTGAATATTAGCTTCTGTGTTTCATTATGAAAATTGAAAAGTTAAGCAGGTACTTTAAATTACAAAAATCTTAGAAACGTAAAAGAGTAGCAGCAAATCTGATTTTAAAATGTTATGTTTTGTGTTATTTAAATACATATTTTTACGCCAGAACTTCAGTTATGAATACTATTATTTCTACAATCCAAGAATCAGAATCATTTATTGCCAATAATGTGGGTATACATATAAGATGGTAATTTTTTGTAGACAGTCCCGGTACATTTGACCTTACGGCATGCAAATTTGTTCAGTTGAATATAACAATTAAAAATGTACTGTTATTAATACAACAATAATAAAAAATATTCAGATCATTATGTCAACAAAATAATAATTTATAACCATAAGTAATCAAAACATTATAGATTAAAATAATTATGTCAACTAAATAGTTAATTAAATGCAATTATAGTAAAAAAAAATTGGAGTAAAAATAATCATGTCAGCAAAATAATAAATTAAATGCAATCATAGTCAATTTCATTAGGAATACAAAATAATCATGTCAGCAAACTAATAAATTACAGACCATCATAGTAACAACATTAGGAATAAAAAATAATTAATTAAATGCAATCATAGTCAAAATCATTAGGAACTAGAAATAATCATGTCAACAAAATAATTAATTAAATACAATCATATTCAAAAACATTAGGAATAAAAATAATTGGCATGTCAACAAATTATATTAATAATTTAAGTACAGTCGTATCAAAAACATCAGAAAAAAAATCTTGTCAACAAAATAATTAAAACAAAAAGTGGGTACATTTTAACTGATAGTTTTGTCATTTAAAATTCTATAATTGTGTAGTAACATTTGTCTAGTAACAGTTTTGTTAGCTGTTTTTTTAAAAATTTGGATTGGTAATTCTTTCAGATTATTAGGTAATTTATTATAAATAAGCGGACCCATGGATAAATTATTTTTCTATACTAATATTATAAAGAGGTAAAGTTTGTGGGTTTGTGAGTTTGTGACGTTGTAAGGGATAATCTCTCAGGGTAGGCAGAGAAGGCAGGGTAGGCGCGGCAGGCAGGGTAGGCAGGGTAGGAAGGGAAGGCAGGGTAGGCAGGGTAGGCAGGGTTGGCAGGGTAGGCAAGGCAGGCATAGTAGGCAGGATAGGCATGGTTGGCAAGGTAGGCAGAGTAGGCAGGGTAGCAGAGTAGGCAGGGTTGGCAGGGTAGGCAGGGAAGGCAGGGTAGGCGCGGCAGGCAGGGTAGGCAGGGTAGGCAGGGTAGGCAGGGTAGGCATGGTTGGCAGGGTAGGCAAGGTAGGCATAGTAGGCAAGGTAGGCATAGTAGGCAGGGAAGGCAGGGTAGGCAGGATAGGCAGGGAAGGCAGGGCGGACAGGGTAGGCAGAGAAGGCAGGGTAGATAGCCAGTTGACGGGAGCGAAGCCCCGAGGGTCAGCTAGTCTTTTATAAAGCTGTCCTATGGCCACCTGTATAAAGTTGGCAAACATGCATAAATATTTTCTTACGATCGTTTTCAAAGGAAACATATATTTTACATCTGGAAACATATTTTCTCAGTGCAGAGTTTTATCTTGATAATTAAGTTCTGTATATCTGCATAAAGCAGTTCCTAGATATATATATACTGTGAAATTTACTTGGAAAAAAATGCAGTTTTATACGCAAGGCAAACGAAAGAAGAGCAAGCTTCCTTACTTTCCTGGAATTGCAAAAAATATCTGACATCAACTAACTGACGTTAAAGTCAGATTCTAACGAAGAAGAAGAAATATTATTAAATAGATACTCGGACTGACAACTAAAGTCACCGCCAGATAACAAAAAAGTCTGTAACATCTATCTACCAATGTATTTAAATAATGAAAACGAAACGAAAAAAATGTAAAGGCAGTGTCGCTAACATGATCAAAAACGTATCACGGTAAGGGGCGTTCTTGACCCTTTCATTTTGCATTCAGTAATGAGTTAATATCTCATAAACACATGGATCGATTTACATGATTTAAACGGATAAAATTATGGTTTTACGCCTATACCTTTCATATCAGACCAAAATTATTAAAATATCTCCGTAAACGCAAAATCATGTATTCAAGTTACGTAATTATACTTTTTGGTACAAGTCGGGTCAATGACTTTTATTTTTATCTGGCGGAGACTTTAGTCTGTTCCATGCTCTTTTCTTTAAAGAAAGATACTGCACGTACTCGCAGTGCTTCATCTTATCTTACTAATAGTAAAAATGGGAAAGTTTGGATGTGTGGATGTATGTTTGTTCCTCAATCACGCCAGAACGGCAGCAACGGATCTGGGTGAAATTTGCCACAGAGATAGATTATAGTCTGGAATATCACAGTTATACTTCTTATCCCGGGCGTATGTTCCCTAGGCGTAATTTTCGTATGATTAGTTTTGTACCAACATGGTTGCCTAAAAACCAAAAATACACACTGTTTGATGGTATCCTTTTCAGGTAATTAAATATCTCCCAAACCCTTTTTCATTTCAATACTATTACCTATGTGAGATTTTTTTCAAGTGGAATCGGAGTCGAAGAGCTCAATGACCCATCTATGTACTCTTATATCTTTTCAAACGGATGGCTCCGAGTCGACAACGTTTCATGCTGAATTAAAATTGATGAGAGAGCATTTATATATATATATATATTTTTATTAACTATAGGCTAGCGTTTGACCACCATCTCGCCTGATGTTAAGCGATGATGTGGTCTACGGTGAAGCACGCTTGCCTAGAAGAAACCTATTCACTCTTGACTTTAAGACCCCTAGGTTGCAGCTATCAGGGAACAAAGACTCCGGAAGGGAATTCCACTCCTTAGCTGTGTGCACAATGAAAGTATTAGCAAAACGCTTTGTGCGTATGGGAGGGATGTCTACCATGTACCGATGGCGCATGGCCGTACGCCTTGTAGTCCGATGATGGAAAGGGCTAGGCGGAAACAAAATGTGCAGTTCCGTCGCACACTCCCCGAAATGTAACCGATAAAAGACCGACAGACTGGCGACTCGGCGTCGATGTTCGAGGCTCTGGAGCTTTGATGCGACCAGTGCAACGTTGCCAATAAGCCTTTTGGCCCGTCTGTCAATCGACTCAAGTGCATTAAGCTGGTATTTGGCAGATCCATCCCAGAGGTGAGAGCAGTACTCCATGCATGACCGAACTTGTGCTTTATACAAGTTGAGCAGCTGTTCAGGCGTGAAGTACCGCCCCCAACTTCCCCAACTTTTTTGCAGCTAACTGAGCTTTTGCCTCAATGTATGGACCGAAGTTGAGGGTAGATGTCACCGTAACACCAAGAAGTTCGAGGTGGTCCGTTAACGGCACGGTTACACCACGGAAGGAAGGAGCCGGATGGAATTGGCTCTTTTTAGCGGAAAAAAGACACGCCTGGGTCTTAGCAGCATTGAAACTGACCAGATTGGCATCACCCCATTCGGAGACCGCCTTCAAGGACAGGTTCAAGCGTTCAACCATGGCCTCCCAGAGAGACCGAATCTGAGGCCCAGTAGCCCGTGCGCCGGACACGTATCTCTCAGCAACAGTGCTGTCGTCTGCGTACCCAAAGGTTCCCGGTTTTAGCAGATCATTAATGTGCAGCAAGAATATTCAAAAATCGCAGCATTTATATTCAAGCATCTTGATTTCAGCATAAACCATAAATCACGCGGCTTGTAAATGTTTTGTGTTCTTACAGATTTAGTAATGATGGATAAGAAAATGCTTTTTAATGCTTCTTGAATAAAATAAATGGTGCAAGCAATAGTGCATACTATCGAGCGTTGGACTGTGCTGCAAAACTTTCCAATTTAAGCTTCTACAGATTTAGTTTTGTGCGCGAGATCCTGGACCGATTATTCTCTCCGAAATGTTGTTACTGCGTAGTAAACTTTGTTGACGCCCACCTTTTTTGTAATTAACCTAAATATTGTACTTATTAACTTTGTTGCCGAATATACTTATCTACTTTTTAACCGACTTTCCAAAAAGGAGGAGGTTCTATGTTCGACTTCAAGTTTGTTTTTTTTTTGTGTATGTTCACCGATTACTCCGTCAATTGTGGACCGATTTTGAAAATTCATTTTTTGTTTGAAAAAGTATGTTCCGAAATTGGTCCCATTTTAATTTGGTGAAGATTTGATGAAGAACTTCGGAGATATACAACAGAACTCTTCAATAAATAACGGCAAATCTCTAGGGATTGCTGCAATCGCATGTCTGTTTGTAGTTTATAACATCTCATAACATAACATGACGCCAGTTTGCTCTTAAGGGGTAAGCAGATCTCTCATTTCACCGGTTATGTTCAAGTTTCATGAAATCTATTCTGGCGAAATAGTTCCCTTACTAACTTGCCTATTAGGTACGTACAACTAAAAAATGAAAAATTAAAAAACTTTTTGCAAAAAAATACTACCGACTTCCAAATACAAAACTACAAAGTGAAAAATAACTTAATTTTTTGAAGTCGGTGTCCTAAACGCAAAAAAATGGTACCTACGAAAGACACCGACTTCAAAAAATTAAGTTATTTTTCACTTTGTAGTTTTGTATTTGGAAGTCGGTAGTATTTTTTTGCAAAAAGTTTTTTTTGAAAAGTGAAAACTTCAATTATTTGGCGAGAGATTTATTCAAACGTGTTTTTATTCAAAGCAATCCTTGAAACGAATGGAATAGGGTTGAAAGCACGCATGAGCACAAATAAATTGCAAAAAAAAAACTGGTTTCTGAAATGACTAGTCTCTAAGTTTTTTTTTTGTTTAAGAAATTGACTCACACACTGTTCCGTTGTTGTTGAATTAAGTATTTTACCTATGTGTTATCAAATTAATGAATTGACCTGTTAATACTTTATACCTATACGTTGTATAGTATGTAGTGCGATTCTGGGTGCATCGTCCTCATATATATGAATTTATTAATGTATGTACTTATGTAAATATTGTAAACCACTTATTATTTTTAAAAGAGGAAGTATGGGGTTTATTGAGCGTTCTTCTCCATAACAAGCTACTTTTCCGAATGCACGGTAGAATCAATTTTTGTAACGTGTAAATTTTAATTGTTGACGTTCAAAAGTACTGCTTAATAATGGCCTAGTTGAAATAAATATTTCTGAATTTTGACTTTGACTTCGACTAGCTAACATAAACAATCAATCTCACTTGAGCCGTCAAACAGCACAAGTACTAGTGACTTTGTTTTCCTGTCGTTCCCAAATTGGCAAGAAATCATACAACAAAACATACGTACATATATCAATGTGTCTATTTGTCACATCCATTTTGGTTGAAAGTAGAACCTTTTGGAGATAAAATAACTTTTTTGTTTTACGAATTCTATGTGAGTGAAGCCCAGGGCGAAAGCTTATTGTAGGTATAAAACGCGGAGCAACGTGTATTCAACCCTCTGTTTTATACTCAGGTTAAAGAGCAAACACAATCACAATACGTTAAGTAAGGCGTTAAGCAATTTAATAGTTTCACGAAAGTCGTGAAAGTTAAACGAAGCTTCTCTTTGTGTTTTACCAAGTTAATCTGTTCTAACCTTTAATTCTGGATAAGCATCTCGTGTGTTAACAGTTGGACTGTTCGAGACAGGGCTGTCGATACGTAGTTCTGTAAGTTTGTCGGTATTAGGGCTGACGTAGCATCGAGACTCAGATTTATTTAGACACGTAGCTCGAGTCCGAGCTCGCTTCTTTCGCGTACTTTCTAATCTGCTATCAAACTAACTTTTTTATTACTTGGTAACTAGTAAACAACGCTGCAGGAGCGTTTGTTTTCCGTATCATGACATGAACGGTATACAGAATATAAAGAAAATATAAACTATAAGGTTTTAAAACCACCTCTGCCCCCGTACCATGAGGTGTCGAAACTATAACGGTTAGATTATGAAAAACCGGCCAAGTGTGAGTCGGACTCTCGCACGAAGGATTCCGTACTTAGCGCAAAATACGGCAAAGAAATCACGTTTGTTGTATGGGAGCCCCACTTTTTTTTTCTGTTATTTGTTGTTATAGCGGCAACAGAAATACATCATCTGTGAAAATTTCAACTGTCTAGCTATCACGGTTCATGAGCATACAGCCTGGTGACAGACAGACAGACGGACAGTGGCGACTTTTTTTTTTTTTTTTTTTTTTTTTATTATTGATAGGCTTGCGTTTGACCACTATCTCACCTGATGGTAAGCGATGATGTGGCCGACGATGAAGCACGCTTGCCTAGAAGAAACCTATTCACTCTTGACTTAAAGACTCCCAGGTTGTAGGTATCAGGAAATACAGACTCCGGCAGGGAATTCCACTCCTTTGCTGTACGCATAATAAAGGAATTCCCAAAACGTTTGGTGCGTATGGGTGGGATGTCCACCATGTACCGATGACGCAACGCCGTACGTCTTGTAGTCCGATGATGGAACGGGCTAGGAGGAATTAGTTCATGCAATTCCAACGCACACTCCCCGAAATGTAACCGATAAAAAACCGACAGACTCGGCAACTCGGCGCCGATGTTCGAGGTTCTGGAGCCTAGATTCGGCCAATACTTCATTGTCGATGAGCCTCTTAGCCCGTCTTTCGATCGCATCAAGTGCATCCAGCTGGTACTTGGCAGATCCGTCCCAGAGATGAGAGCAGTATTCCATGCATGATCGAACTTGCGCTTGATATAAGTTGAGCAGCTGTTCTGGCGTGAAGTACCGTCTCACCTTCGCGAGTATCCCCAATTTTTTGGAAGCCAGCTGAGCTTTTGCCTCAATGAATGGACCAAAATTGAGCGTCGATGTCAACGTAATGCCAAGAATCTCAAGATGGTCAGTTATCGGCACGGTCACACCTCTGAAAGAAGGAGCCGGGTGGAATTGGCTCCTTTTAGCGGAAAAAAGACACGCCTGGGTCTAAGCAGCATTGAACTTGACCAGATTGGCATCGCCCCATTCGGAGACTGCCTCCAAGGACAGATTCAAGCGCCCAACCATGGCCTCCCGGAGAGACTGGATCTGAGGTCCAGTAGCGCGCGCGTTGGACACGTATCGTATATGGACTTAGTAATAGGGTTCCTTTTTTACCCTTAGGATACGGTACACTAAAAAGGGACAAATTTGTACAAACCATATACATCAGTCCCTTACGCACACTGCAAATAACCTTGCTCAAAGAGGTTATGGTTACCCCCCGTTCGCACTTAAAAACTCAACCTGAAAAGATTTTCTTAAATATATTTTTACTCACCAATCTTTTTTATTTATTACGCGATGAATCTATTCAATAAATAAAAATCCTCTTTGATAGACTTTAAATAGCCTCTAATCGCCATTGAAAATCGCGGCAGAAGCAAAAATACATGATTGAAAGTAATAACGTTTCCCATTTTAATCATGATTTTCGTAAGGGGAGCGGTAAAAAATTGTGAAATCGAACCACGATTGCGGACGTGAGAAAATAATCAAAATTTATTATTCTTCCCTTCAATGTCGGCGACGTTACTTACAGATCGAATATAAGATTCATTTGTGTTTTACTTTTATTATTTCTGCGTTCGCAGCAGTGTGTGCCCTCGTGCGAAGCTTCTAAATCTAAATAGCACAGAATCACTCCACACGACTAATTTTGGTGGCCGAGTGGTGTTCCATGTTTTCCTACAAAACTTCAATACAATTTGGTTTTTCATACATTATGTAATTTTCTTGGTTTTAGTGTGAAATATTCGGTAAGTACCTCAAAGATTATGCTTGGTTTCTTATTCCGTCGGTGACAATTAATATACTTATTGACAGAGTTTATAGTACTCGTAGATGCTAATGTTAGAACTGATTTTAAACTGGGCCTACGTACGATGGTGAAGGCTTGACTCAAAAAGAAAAATAAATAAAAATCAAACCGTCAAAAAATCAAAACAAAACACTACAAGGCGTAAAATAACTTTCTTTTCCGAACTCGGTGTCTATGGTACAAATTGTTTTCCGTTTTTCGACACCGACTTGGGAAAATAAAGTTATTTTTCGCTTTTTAGTGTTTTGTTTTGGAAGTCGGTTTGATTTTTTTGTTAAAATGTTTATTTATCTGTTTTAAGTTTTGGTACCCACCGCCAATAACCTTGAAAATCATTTATTGCCAAAGTACATCTCATGACGATTCCAAAAGCCCAAACACGAATAGGATACATTGTTTTATTACGGAGGTCCGGTGCCTGACTGCCGGCTTCATCATCAGATCAGTTCGATGTTACCATTACATCAGTACCATATTTTATTTATGAGTATTTGGTTCATTATAAGTCGGTTAACTATTCCAAATATCATAAACCAGTACACACAGTACATACTTAGAATAAGGGAGGTCCAATGGCCTTCTGTGGTCTTCTTCATCAGTGACACTTTACCAAATGATACTTTCTGAGTGCGAATGATTGCATTGTTGATGAAAATACCATAATCTCTATGTGTATGACTATTATATTTGAGAAGTTCCTTCGATTTCTCCAGGATTCTATAATCAGATCCTGACTTGATGATGATGGGACCACCTGGAAAGTGTACCCTTTCAAACAAAAGAAGAATTTTTCAAATCGGTTCAGGCGTCTTTGAGTAATCGGGGAAAATAAATTTTAAAAAAAACTTTTGAATTTGAATTGAGAACCTCCTCCTTTTTTAGAAATCGATTAAAAATAGAACGCAATACATTCTCAAACTATCAATTAAAATAATAGACATTCGCGTCACTATCATCAAGGCTCTACCTATATTAAGCAAGAACAGTAACAAGATAATCAACTTCGAACAGAACAATAGTTGGGACTATTGTTGGGACAAAGAAAATAAAGTTGTGATCAACGTATTGTATACAAACTATTACGAAAGGTTTGATACGCAATCGGAGTCGGCTCATGAATAAAATTATGTAACTCGTCGAAATATTCAGCATTACCCGTCGCCGTGGTGTAGGGGCTTCTATTGCTCTACAGGGTGTAGTTACTTTCATTTTAACTTCCACAACGATTTGAAAATATTTCTCGAGGCGTTTATTGCTAGCCAGAGAATTGCGGTGCGAACTGAAGCCGGGATATAGTTATTCAGTTGAGTTATTATAACTACTCTCTGTAACCTTCACGGGTTATATTTATACAGGGTGTGTTTTTACCCGGTTTTCTTTGTGGGGAAAATGTTGAATCGGCTTATCGTAAATGTTTTGTTAGTAAGATAGGTTCTTGAGTTTGTTTATGAAAGGGTTACAAATCCGTTGAGTAGTATAAGCAATTCCAAATTTGATAAATATACTTCTGGAAGCTTTAAGGTTGGTAGGAGAAAATAATTCTTTAAAATAAATCAACTAACGGTTTCTGGGGTCGGTGCCAAACTGTAACGAATTGAAATCAAATCAAATTGAAGGCATCGAATTGAAAACTTTTTTCCTTATAAATTCGGTTTTTATAATTCGGTTATGTACAACCAACGGTAAAATAAAACTCTCGAACATAATATTATGTGTGCAGGTAACTGCGAATGACAAAACGACAACTATTTAATACTATAAATCAATATGCCCAAAAAAAAATTAGAACTAGAAAATATGAAGGGAATATATTGTTTAGAAAAATGCAGTTAAGTTGTCATGGAAAGACAAGGACTTCGTTGAGATATGTGAAGTATTTTCTCCTTTGAAAGTTGGACGCGCAAGGAGAACGCTGTTCCCTGGGACAAAAGAATAAAACAAAGTACACCACACGAAGAAAGAAAGAAACGTATTTATTTGTGACTCGCACAGGAGACACGAGATAGGCAAAAAACCAACAATAATAAAAAATAAAATAAATAACCAGTGCGAGACCAAAAAGGCTATACCAGCATGTGCAACGAAATTATGCACACGTTATAATATAGGTTGGTAGTTGGTACGAATTTATAAAATTCCGTAGGTCTAAAGTCTAACTTTCGATGAGTCGAAGATAAACTATAATTTTCAAAAATAATAATATAAACCTAATGATCATAAATCGTCAGTACCTTAAATTTTTAGGATAAAAGCAATTTTACCATATATAAAATTATACCTCTGCTTCTCACGGTTTTCAGTCTGTCTGTTCAAGTAATATAACGTCGTTAGATTTAGATGCCATAATTTCCGAAAAATGAGGGATGAAAACTTTTATAGCTTCGAAAGCTTTTAACGTGGGATGGTGTATCGGGAATGCTATAATTTTAAAGCATGTTCCCCCTTTTAGCCCAAGGAAGTTTTAGTGTGTTTTCTTTGTTTCTATAGTAATTCTTTCTCATAAGAAACAATTTCGACTGACAAGGCAGATTAATAACACAACATAACATCACGCCTGTTTTCAGCGAATGGTTGGGTAGTGCACTTATTAGTTCACCCACAAATCGGGAAGTTGCGCGGTATCTTCTCGTCCAACATACCACAGTGTCTCAAGACGAAAGCCAGTGTGTATTGCCAGTTATGATCTATGGCTCTAACACGTAGTCGCTCACAATAGGCCTCATCAGAAAGCTTACAGTCACCCAAAGGGCTATGGAGAGGGCTATGCTCGGAGTTTCCTTGCGTGATCGAATCAGCAATGTAGAGATCTGCAAGAGAACTAGGGTTACCGACATAGCCCGAAGAATTGGCAAACTTTAGTGGGCAGGGCACATTGCTCGCAGAACGGAGTGCCGATGGGGTAAAAATGTTCTGGAGTGGCGACCGCAAACCGGAAGACGTTGCGTTGGATTGGAAGGCCTCCCACTAGGGGGACCGGATAAATTTGAAAGAGAATCTGACGCGCCCTCCCGCTTCACCCAGAGCGAAAGAACTCATTGGATGATTTCCACCCGCAAAAAAATCTTGGGCCGATGACCTGTTGAAGGTTGCGGGTGTCAGCTGGATACGAGACGCACGGGACCGGTCAATGTGGCAACGCTTTAGGGAGGCCTATGTCCAGCAGGGGACGTCTTTCGGCTGATATGATGATGATGATGAGGGTCCACAAATCCAGACTACAGGCAGGAAACGGGGACGGGAATCGAACCCAGGACCCGAAGCTGATTAGTAGCGCTTTCAACCACTAGATAAACAAGCCAGTCAAATTAATATTGCAACAGTAAATAAAAACGCGGCGAAAATGTTACCACAGTAAATAATAGCTTTGACTGAAAGAAATTGTATCGGTTGTAGATTGAAAATGTAGTGGCTGTACCTACTGTAATATCGATAGGTACTTCGTTATTATGCCGCCTCACTGGGCACCAAGTACTGAGCACATCTCCACTGGTAAGCTCTGGATTCTCGATAAAAAATAGAACAAATATTGCCATTTCATTCAAAGCGTACCAAGACCAACGTTGATTGTCGGAAAGATTCTTGTAAAGAAAATCACTGGCAGATGCTGCAGTCACAATTCCGGCCCAACACAGTTACCTACGGCGGCGGTAAGAATTCCTGGAAAAGTACGTAAGATAAAAATCATGTTAGAAATATATCGGGTTCCAACTTTGTTAGTACTTTCTTTTGATCGTTAAAACTTAGTTAGTGTTAACCTTAATTGTGGAAAATTTTCTTTAAGATAACAAGGTAAGCAAACTATTCTTTAAAAAGTTTTATTTATTCATGTTTGAAGAATTCTGTAAATAGTTATTGAAGTATATTTATAATTTCACTAGCATATGCTAGCGGCTTCGCCCGCACGCTAGTTGAACATTATCCCTGGGCACAGATAATATAATACTAGCATACAGATGCCTCATCCCATACAAAGAAACCGTGCCGACGTAAAAAGCGTTTTTCATCTGATTATTCCGATATTTTTTTGTAAATCGATCGCGTTCGATCCCGCTCCACGGCGATAGATATATCCGTGGAACGGAACGGAACCGAACGCGATCGATGCACAAAAAATAATAAGAATAATCAGTATAAAACGTTGGCACGGTTTCTATGTATGGGATGAGACACTACTGCCCTAAGGAACATTACTCCGAGATAAAAATAACCTATGTGCTATTCCAGATTATAAACTATATCTGTGCTAAATTTCATCCAGATCCGTTCTGTAGTTTTTGCGTGAAAGAGTAACAAACATGCAAAACCCCCACACACACTCACAAACTTTAGCCTTTTTATTATTAGTGTGATTTTTATAACATCTCATAATGGTATTTTTACTAACTTTCTACGATAATGTCTATGAAAATCGCATAGGGGACTGTAAAAATATACGAGGCGCCGTTTTCACGATTTAAACTCCAATCAATTTTATACACCGGACCGCCAAGCTTTAGCAGAAATTAAAATTCCACTCTTAAGCCAAGTTCTAAAACAGATTGCAACTACTTGGACAATGCCATTATAAATTATCTGCCTTCGGATCATAGTGGGCTACTTGTGACATTTGAGTCCAATATGCTAATTAAACAAGTGCAGATTCAATCCAGACCAATAACATCCGGTAAATTAAATAAATTTAACAGCACTTTAATCGCTAAGTTAAGCGATCAGGACCTCACAGTGAATGACGGTAATATTTTGTATGATGAAGTTTTTTCAGTGGTTCAAAAAGAGTTTAATAACACTTTTAAGAAGATAACTAAAACTGTATGCCCTAAGTTTTTATTCAGTGACTGGGCGACTACAGGACTTAGAAAAAGTAGGGAAAGACTTTACGAGCTATATGGCCTTAAGCCTTGTATGAACACTGAAACGTTTAATAAGTATGTTGCTACTTACTCGAGAATTTTTAAAAATATAATTACAGCTAAGGCCTTGTATATTAGAAATAAGGTTAAATTAGCAGAAAATAAAATCAAGACGGTTTGGAAAATTATAAATAATGAAACGAACAGGAATAAAAGAAATAATCCTGATTACACGCTTGAGACCACACACGGACTTATTAGAGATAACAAAAAAGTTGCGCAAGAATTTGTAAATTTCTTTACCAACATCCCAATTAAAACTACTGAAACCTTAAATTCTTCGCCCGCACTTGCTTTTGGATTATTAAACGCGAACGTTTCAGCCTGCCCGAATGTATTTAACTTTTCACATATAAACCCCATAACAGTAATAAAAGCTTTTAAGCAAATCAAGATCAAACCGACTGAAGATCTGTGGGGAATGTCCATCAAAGCTTGTACCTCCATTATTCAGACTATAGCGCCGTACTTAGCTGTAATTTTTAATTTGTGTGTGGATCAAGGAGTCTTTCCGGATCTAATGAAATATAGTAAGGTTATACCACTTTTTAAATCCGGGGACAGTAAAGACACAAATAATTATAGACCAGTATCCGTGTTGCCGGTTTTCAGCAAGGTATTTGAGAAGATAATGCTTAATCAAATGCTCATTCATTTTAAGACGAATAACATCTTGCATGATAAACAGTATGGTTTCACCAAAGGACGTTGTACAACTGACGCTGGTGTCACCCTATTAAAACACATCTTTAATGCGTGGGAAGAGTCGCAGGATGCCATAGGTATCTTCTGCGACCTGTCGAACGCGTTTGATTGCGTTAATCATGAAACATTACTTCTGAAACTTGAGCATTACGGGCTAGGTCAATCAGCGTTAAGTTTGGTTGAATCTTATTTAAGTGATAGACAGCAATTAGTTCAAATAAACGGTGTGAATTCGTCGGGGTTAAACGTGAAAATGGGGGTACCCCAGGGCTCAATATTAGGTCCTTTCTTATTTTTAATATACATAAACGATTTACCCCGTTTATTGGAAAACAAACTAAACATGGTGTTATTTGCTGATGACACATCTTTAATTTTTAAAATAAATAGACGTACTTGTCAGGTTGACGACGTAAATAACGCGCAGGCACGGATACGGCAGGTTCAGGATTGGTACACTGCAAATAATTTAGTTTTAAATGGTAAAAAAACCAAGTGCGTAAAATTTTCCTTGCCGAATGTAAAAAGTACTGATTGTGACATTATCTTAAACAAGGAGAAGCTAGAATTCGTCGATAAAACGGTTTTCCTGGGGATCACGCTAGACTCAACATTACAATGGGGTCCTCATTTAATATCACTTGCAGGGCGGCTAAGTTCGGCAGCTTATGCTGTTAGAAAGATTCGTCAATTTAGTGATGTAGATACCGCGAGGCTGGTCTATTTTAGTTACTTTCATAGTATAATGTCTTACGGTATTTTACTATGGGGAAGGGCTGCAGACATTGAGTCAATTTTTATTCTGCAAAAACGAGCCATCAGAGCGATGTACAATCTTCGCCGGCGCGATTCTCTAAGGGAACTGTTTAAGGGCATTAACATCATGACGGTTCCTTGTCAATATATTTATGAAAATATCATGTACGTGAGAAAAAAATTACATCTTTTTAGTAAAAACGGAGATAGACATAATTACATTACTAGAAATAGGGACCAATTAGTTCAACCAGGTTTCAGACTGGCTAAAGTAGCCTCTTCTTTCATGGGGTACTGTACAAAATGTTACAATAAAATTTCTCCCCACATTCTAGAACTGAATGAGACGAAATTTAAAACTTGTATAAAACGCACACTATGCAGGCAGGCATATTATAAGTTGGGGGATTACATCACTGATAAAAATGCTAGGCTCAATGCTAGTCTTGCTTCACAACCACTAGGGCGCAAAAACAAGTGATATGCAGAACATTATTGTTTTGTATAATTGTTGGACCTGCTGAAGACTGTATGAATATATTTGTATTATATAGACTCAATTTCTTTTAGTATAGTATAACTGCGCAGCACGTGTGTGAGTACTATGTACCCAACTGTAAATCTACCATTTGCTGTACCTTGGTGTCGTTCGTTGACTTGTGTTTGCCCTGGCAGTTGAGTGTGTCATGCTCTCTCAAATGTCTCTCTGATGGTGGCGTGTGTGTTGGATCTTTCGGTTCCCTTCATGATGGTTGAGCTGGGTGGTGCCGATTCATGCGTCATGTTCGTGAACGGGCGCCGTCAGTTGGGATTGGTCTTAACTTAACTGCTTCGGATGCTAGTGTTTTTCTAGCGCTTATTATGTAACTGCACAGTATATGTGTGAGTACTTTCAATACTTTGTACCTGTACGTAGTATAGTATGTAGTGATTCTGGGTGCATTGTCCTCACACAAATAAATTTATTAATGTATGTACTTATGTACCTAAATATTGTAAAAAAAACTTTTTTTTTTTTTAAAGAGTAATTATGGAGTTTCTTGTGCGTTCTTCTCCATAACAAGCTACTTTCCGAATCAATTTTTATTCCTTGTAAATTTTAATGTAACTAACGTTAAAAAGTGCCGCTTTGTGGCCTAGTTGAAATAAAATATCTTTGTCTTTGTCTTTGATTCGCGGCAACTGCGTTAATTCTCTTCGCGTGCCGACTTACCTACGTCCTAATTTATTGGAAAAGCGGAACAAGGAAGAGTTGGATCGCTACAATAAATTTCAAATTTCATTATTTGAAGAGGAAGTCGCGAGTTGCCAATTGCAATTTGGTTTTCCGGTCACGTCTCCATACTATTGGTGAGGATATTCGAGCCACCTGTGCCCGTACTCTATGAGGCTTTAAACGCGCCTCTGCTCTTTCGATAAACCGACTGTGAAATATTCGCGGTGTACGCCAGACGCCGCATTTCCTTATGAATGATACATGCTACACCGGTCGCCGTTTTCTAACTGCAAACGTTATCGAAACACTCGTATCTGGCAGTCAGTGCATAATTTCTAACTCCGCTGTGAAATCTGACTCGGTACCAAGTGTTCGTGTTCATATAACTTAATAACTTTGTATAAAGCTCGCCAAGTTATTTGTCACCTCTGGTTGTTGTCCGCGGGGCATTGTATCGCTTCGTTGGGATATATTGATCGCGATAAATCTCATAACTTATTAATAGGTCCACTAGGTGATTGTTGGCTTTTGTTTCCTCATCGATAATAATGACATGATTCGGGTCTAACAGGAATTTATTGCATATCGTTAACCTTTCGAATCCAATTACTAAACATAACTATAACATGAGATATTTGTATTGTTATTCTAAGTGGCTAATGATATCTATTCATGTTGGTTGTTGTTCTTGTAATATTATAAAATTTTCTTTTCTCTGTCTTAATTTTGATATTTATAAGTACGTATTGTGCATTGTATATATGTATTTTATATTATTATGTCTTAGTAGGTAGTCTAAAAAATATGATCCTGTCTATTAACGCCAAGGCTGTGGGCCATGATGACTATTATATGGTCACCTTGATCCTCGACTTTCTTCTTTCTCCTATTGCCCACATAATAAACTTTTGATTTCGGTCAGTTTCCTTCCCGGCCTATGTCCGTCTACTTCCTAAAATTTCAAATCTCTCTCTATTTAATCATTTTCGACCAATTTCTATTTGCCATTTTCTGTCTAAAGTGTGTGTTCGACCACAAGCAATTTTCAGGGTTACAACCTTTTCAGCTCATTCCAGTATGGGTTCAGGCCTGCGAATAGTACTGCATCCGCTCTCACCAAAGTGACTGGTGACATTAGAGAGGCAATGGAGGATACCAAGGTTACCGTTGTGGTACTTATTGATTTCTCCAATGCCTTTAACGCCTTCAGTCACGATATTCTTTTATCTATCTTCTCACATCAGGTTTCTTCCAAGGCTCTTGAATGGTTCTCTTCTTATCTTCGAGGACGTCAGTAGTCAGTTCGTCATAGTCAATTCTCCCACCCCACCTTCTTACCTTACGTCTAACTTTTAATATTTAAGTTCTTCACACGTTAGAAATCTGCGTTCCTCCAATAATCTTCTCCTTCCGTGTCCTTCTCATACTACTGATTTTGTTCATTCTTCCTTTCATATTCAGTCTATTTTTCTCTGTAACGCACTTCCGCACCACCAGTCGGTATGCTTTCAAGCGAAAACTGTGGTTTTACTTTCAGCGGGGAGATGGGTTTTCTCGATAACTTCTAGTCAATACTATATTAATATATATATTTATATAGGTATGTATAAAATATGTATGTTACATGCGTATTTAATCAAATTATTATTATTGTTTTTTGTTTTATTATTTGCATTCCACGGTTGGAAATATACCTGCCATGTTATTTGTGTTCCTTGGTCGACTGGTAACTGGCCTAAGACATTGAACCCGCCATTGTACCTTTGTGCATGAAGTTGAAATAAATAAATAATAAATAAATTATTTATGATGTACAAACATCATAAATAATTTATTTATTTAACACTGCCCTAAATCTATATCCTTTCGTTCAGTCCATCCAAAGATTATTATTAATTGCCCTGTCCGATAAGTCCGCCCATTGTACACTTGTTTTTCTAAATCTATGTCATTACGGTATGCAATAAAGTACATAATGAATAAATAATTTCAGATTTACTATTATGTCTTTAACAACAAAAAAAATACCATTACAAACGGCCTAATCAGACAACTAATCACCTTCACATTCAAAATGCTAACAAACAAATTTACAGTCGCCGCAAAAATCTAGTTATTTCCATCCCAATATATCACCAAACTGTTGGCCGCTAAAATGTGCGGAGAGCAGTATTAAAGTAATACAATAGCAGCTAATTCTGTGTATAGTTACGTAAAAACTTGGCGACGGCGGCGTGTGGTCGCGACCGTATCTTAAATTAAATATCACCAACAAATCTTCGCGGGGGGATGAACCGCTACGACCTCTACCATCGACCTTTATATACGCTTTGAATTCTCCTAAATTATCTGTTTGAAGTTCGTGATATGGAGACTTGGGGAAATAGTTTGAGGTTGTTTTGAGTCTTGATGAAACGAAATTAGAGCAGCTACATAGATACATACGTTGGTAAGGTACCTAAATATTAACGCAGAAACCTGAAAACTTCATAGGTCTATCGTTAGAATTTATGTAGCAAGAATTTAAATTATAAAATGGCTGTGTTCAACAGGCTTTCATTATATCTCGTGGTTTCACGTCTCGCAAAGTGTTAATTTTCTCGCCAGTTTGTAAAAGTCTGAGTACCGTGGTATGGGCTCAAGCGCGCGTCCTGGTTCCCTGCGAACGTACCGAGTACCGATTTGTTCCCGTACAGCCTTAAAAATCCGCAGTTTATTGTTCCGCCTCTCATTTCTACTTGAACTGTGCTTGCTTGGGTCTCAAGGAGTTCACACATGCTAAACTTTTGTGTTTTTAAACTGAAATAATTATGTTACACTCTTTGTTTGATTATTTATTTTGTAATATGATTCAAACTATTGGATGCAGCGTGAGTTGCAAATTGGCAAATATCAATGAATAAATTTAGTTGATATATTTAGACGAATTTATTGTTGATATTCTACAAATTAGACCCATGGATGTGTACCCAGACTACACGCACAACACAATTAGGATTCGAACGATTAACAAACAAAACTTTAATTACTATTAAGATTTGTTAGACACCCAGTACCAAAGTTAATTTTGATGTTAATAAAGAATGCTTTTACAAAAAACTTGTGGAATTAGACGATAAAACAAAGACCTAGGCTAGACTAAGTATTAACAAACGAAGATTATTTCACAATAGACAATGAATAAGTTTAAAAAATATTGAAATAATTTATCAACGCAATAATTTACAATCGACTAATGCAATATGAACTCGATAGTACGTTCGCAGTACAAACTAAAAAGTCATCAATCCTACTCTGCCTTCATTCCCAGAAAATTGTTTCGGTCCTCATCACAGCATCTGTCGTTTGCATACTATACTGTGATGCATCATGGCCTCATACACAGGATACACATTTGGAACGTTAGCGGAACTATTAAAGGATGCGACCTATTTACATACGAATTTTACACAATTTCGTCGGCCTCCAAATGGAACATAAATTATTTGTAGATACAGTTTCGTGCACTGTCTCTGTTATTATTTGACTAACTTATTATTTTTCGTGAAACAGCTGCTACTATTTTAATCTTAGCAAATCTTTGCGGTGTTTTCAAGCATATTATTTTGACAATGGCGGCAGATGGTTTAGTTTAAGATTTGCGTTATAATTAATGTAAGCTAAAATTCGTTGTTGACAGACATCGTCTTCATATTTTAGAGATATTTAGGCATTTACAAAGAACAATGAATACGCTGGATCATATAACTACTACTAGATCCTACCGAAGCCTAAAGAAAACTGATTAACACTGCTTGACATAGGTAAAGTTCGAAATGAAGTCATGTTTCTACCACGAAAATGAAAGCTTCTTTTTCAGAATGAGCCTATATGTCGACCCCTTTCCTACATAAGCGCTTCTAAACTTTTCTCCAATCGAGCGAATGACAAGCCTATTCCTCTATAAACCTTTTATTCCAGGCTCAGTATGATAAATACACGAATAAGTTGCAGGGCCGAGTATCGCTGGCACACATAGTGAAATAAATTGTATGAGTTGGTCGTTGCGTGCGATCGCGCCCGCTGCCCGCGCTGCCCGCGCCTAGTTCCCGCGCTCGACGGACGTGCACCCGTCAATTCCTCTCCCAACTTTTATTTTTCTTGATTCTATTCAGCTGGCGTTTAGACCCGAAAATCTCTTTGTAGTTAAGAATGGCTATTTTTAACGTGGTAACAAATCAATCATGATCTATTCGCTTGATTCAGCTGGTTTATCTGTTAAAGATTATTAAGAGTGATGGGTGTTTGGATAAAACTGTTTGTAATGTGTCGAATTTATTGTAGGTCTGCAAGTATTCATTTATAATTGATTCTTTTCACTCCAAACTTTATAATAATGAAAACGCAGTCGTTCTTTGTTTGACACCTTTGTAGGTCAGTTTTATCGAATCGGCTAACAGTTAGCTTCTACAGTATAAAATACCGATACTGTAACAACATTCCAAATTTTTAACTGTCTAAAACAGAATTTTAGATTTCCTAAACTTTCAGAATCGAAAATACACGGCGCACGATGAAAATTTGATTAAAACTCTTTCTCTAGTATTTCCAAAGAGAATACGATCAAGTTTGAATTTCCTAAAAATGCTTTCCAAGATCCTATGATTCAATGGAACCACATTTTTGCAGATGTTACCTATCACGTAAAATGTGACCGAATGAAATTGACTTCTTTATTATTTCAATTTCGAAGACTCAAGAGTCACGACTCTATTCCTGCCGAAAAAGTTATAAGTAAGTATACTGTGGTTTTTAATTTTGCAGACTAAACTGACATTTGGGGGGTTGTCACTTTACCATTACATAAAAATAGTGTCGTATCCTGACTATCCTGAGTGATCGAAAGTTGATCGAAAATCGAAATAGATCGAAAATGGAACTATTTCACGGCAGAAAAATACATTTTTTAAGAAACTAGCGGCCCTTATTTAGTTTCTACTCATTTATGTCAGACTTAATTTTATCGATCGCATTTATTTTATTGTTGATTTCATATTTAACACAATTACGTTTATATTCATAAAATACTTATTTACACCAAAGAGTCACGTGATCACGTCACATCGATTCGATTAATAACTTATAATTGAGCTTTACCTACAACACTGTGCAGCGAGCTAGCAACATTTAAAAAAATCTCCTAAATCTTTGGCAGCTGTCAGTTTAGTCTACAAAATTAAAAATCACAGTATAGATACTATTTTATTACACCAGCGTTATTTCAGCTGGACGTACAGTCACGAACAGTGCCCTTAACCAAATTAAAATCTAGCAAAGGCAATAGACCTCGAAAAAGAAAAAGACACCATTAATAAAAGTTCCCCGCCACGCTTCGGTAGATAGTGTATATGCGAGCTACGCTAAACTAACTTAGCTTAGCTCTTGGTCTGCAACCGGCTTCACCATCATGAAAATTAATTACCCCAAATCATCAGCGTAATTTTTAACTGGCCAGAAGAGTAGCCAGCTGCGACAGATGTAATTACTTATTGGCGATGCGAACTCGCCATAAATGTAATAGGCTTCATCGTACTTAAATGGACTCGCATTAATACATATGGATTAAGTGAGATTTCATGCATCCGTTGCGGATTTAAATATAAAATTTTGCGCTGATCTATAGCTTGTCATGTGAATGTGATGGTGAAACCAATGTGCGAGAGTATCATACGTCTGTACGGCCGGGTTTGAAATTAATTGATGAATAATAGCTAAGTTTGTAGCATAAATTCATGGATCGACATTGGCTACGATTGAGGGATAATGGAAATGGAAAATATGAGAACTAGTAAACTAACCTAGATAGATTTTTAATCTATCTTACTTACTACCTTATCTAGATATGATTTTTAAAAGTCTTGACATCCTTACATAGTATAAAACAAAGTGGCTTTCGGCTGTCTGTCCCTATGTATGCTTAGATCTTTAAAACTACGCAACGGATTTTGATGCGGTTTTTAGTGATTCAAGAGGAAGGTTTATATGTATATTACACGCAGGCGAAACCGCTGGCAGAAGCTAGTAAAGGTATAAAAAGTTAACAAAAAAGATCTTATTCTAAATGAAAACTAACATACATCAAATAATGCTAAGTAGGCTAAATCGCCTCTTTTAACATATAACATTAATAATTTATATATTGACAGTTCCTGGTTAACAAAACATTAAACTAAGCAAATTATGTAGGGTTTGCAGACACACATTTTTAAATTAAAGTTTCACACCCACCCTCAAATTTTTATTTTTTTATTTGAATTATTTTATACAAAGAAAGCGAATACCTAATAATATTCATTTTAGATCTAGTAGCTGATATTTAATTAGTTCAAAATTATCAATCCAAAACAATGTACACATAAGCACGGTAACAGCAATTCATTACGCTGGTAAGATGGTAAGAATTGAAATATTTATTAAATAAGAGAAGAGACGTCGTGAAAGAATAAGAAGTGTCCAAATAAATTCTCTTCATCACCAGCCTTGTTAATGGTCCCCCTGGGATACAGGCACTGAGGGAGTGGGCTATAATCTACCACGTGGGCCCAATGTGGATTGGTAGACGTCACATGTCTTCAATTTTCAGTTCTAGGATACGCCGGTTTCCTCACGATGTTTTCCTTCACCGTTTTGAGAGCAGTGGTGATGAAATAAATAACACAAAGTAATGCGCCTTCGCGGGTTCGAACATACCACTTACAACCCGTAAGTCGGCACCCGAACCACTGCGCCACCTTTGCTCTCCAACTACGTACTACGGAATTAAATCCTATTACGTTTTGAACACGTAAGTTTGTTAAGATGGATGAATGGATGTTTCTTACTCTTTAACGCAAAAAAACTACTGAACATATTTTATTGAAACTATATAATATAGATTGTCCATACATCAGAATAATACACATAGTCTATTAATAAATATATTGGGGGAAGTACTAATTCAACCTACTTCATACAACAATATACCTCTTTTAGAAGGATAAATCTTTTCTAATAAAATATCACCTTACCAATTTTCTTTCTTTCCAAAGCACTCTTTCACTCCAACTCTTCTAGTATGACATCTTATTAACTTGAACGTAATTAGAGAGCGCAGCGGCCATTTTGAAAGAACGTGCAAGACTACAAAACGGTCAGGTGTACAGAGCATAAAAGTCCTCTACAATATTGTGTTACAACACCTAATTACTGTCAGGCGGCAAAGAAAATGTACACCATTGTAGTTACCTTTTCCTTTAACTGGTCGTTTTTGTTCAACGTAAGAACTGTATTCTACTAATCGAAGAGAAGAGACACTTTGTTTAGAACTAGCCGAGCAGGATTTTAGAACTTTCCATGACAGAAAAAGTATATTTTCACCATCACAATTTATAACATATTTTCACAACATAATTTTCTACTTTTAACTTAAAATTTTAAGTACTGGGCTCAGATCAAAATAAAAGTCAAGATGGAACGTTGAAAACAACAAGGTGACGCCGGTTAAAACTACGCCTTGCCGTATAAATACACAATTATACGCACCCACGTACAACGAAACTACGCCTTAGCTTGTCAGTCGAGCTCTCGCAACGTTCCATCATGACTTTTTATTTGATTTGATGTAGTAGGTAGGTAATAATTTATGTTCTAAAGTTCTTTTTACTGCCAGACGTAGGCCGACCGTAGCGACCTCACTTAACAGACTGATATGCCAGAGCTATCTTAATCGCTTTTTGTAGCAGATTATGATAAGGCCTACATTCAACTGTGGAATTGAAAAAGCTGCTGCCATTGATAGTATGGATCATTAGACATTTCAATAATATTACATTTATTTTAGTTTACATGTGTAACTTTACAGGTCACACCAAAGGCGTTATACAGTACAAATAACACAAGAAAAAAACACTAAAACGAAACTTACAGGAATTAGACAGAATAAAATATATCTGTATACAAATACAACTAAATAAAAATAAAACACACTAGATAACAAGAAAAATATACAAAAACCAGAATATAACAATAACAAAAAAACTTTACAGGAGTAAAAATGTAAAAAGAATATACAATTACTTACTAATTTATCTTCCATCCATCTTCTCACAAAACGTCATACATCTATCCATCTCCCAGCAAACAGGTCACACTCCGGTGCTGATGTCAGAAGAGCATTTAGCATCGTGAGCGACCGAACTATAGGCGAGTTAGCTCGAAACACCGTACGTGCCGAAGTTACGGCCAAAAGTGGTGACTTCGCAGTCTAAGCTTTTACAAACCATTACTCTACCAATAGTAGAACTCACCTACTTTCGAAATGAAGGACCTAAATGGACGGAACAAACATATTAAGCCACCTTCATAAGGTTACAGCTCCTAATCAGAGCTAACAGTCCAGTTATTTACTTCCTGCGATCTTCGTACCAAAGGCGACTGCGGAAATTAGGGGCGGTACACACTCGCTGCACAAAGTGGTTACACCTCACTAATGGTGCCACGGAAACGATACCCCAAGGCTCTTCCTAACGGTTCTATTATCAACCAAAAGATACCACTCATTATTTACTTAAAGCTCGGTTATCGTTTTGCCATCAACACAATCTACCTCCCCCATTTTCTTACCCAATCTCTGTTTTATCGATTATCAATAAGAAATAATTGGGTAACGAAAATATCTAACAACATTGCCAGCTTTTAGTACTTTCAATAACAATAGTCGTTTAAAAACACTTCTACAGAAGTGTACAGCTTTCAAATCTGGAGTCTTTATAATTATTATGCTAAACGGAGAAGCGGAGCGAGTCGCGGATTCGTAAAATTGAAAATAAGATGTTGAAGCAGACCCATATTTTAGGGGACAACCAGAACAAAAAATGTTTTTACTTTTTTTTAAAGACACTCAGTTGTTTATAAGGCGGCCATTGGCCGGATCCCATTCAGTTCGGTCTCGTCGACTACATTAAACTGATTGCTGCAATTAGCGAATGGTGTAATTCTCGTTTTTCAAGTGTCTCCCGTCGCTGGGGCCGTCCTCCTCACCCCCTTTAGGAAATTACTTGAGCCCCGCAGGTCGTGGCGACTTTTCTGGGATTAAATAAAATTTAAGAACTCGAATGAAATTGTTTTGGATTTCTCGTCTTGATCAGTTAGGTTTGTCGGCGTTCAACTCGGGATTGTAGCCTTAATTATAGTAAGTGGATTGCTAATCGCATTTATTTCGAGATTGTGCGGGATTCTGGGAATTGTGGCGAGCTCGATTTGGCGACAGAATTATAGTGGTATTACTTTCATCGTTACCGCTCCCACAGACGTTATTATTTTCAGGCGCTGTTTATTTATAGAAAGGCTAATGTAGTCTAATATAATATAATAAGGCTTATGTAGTCTTACCTAATTAAAAATTTATTCATTAAGTATTTTCAATTACGTTTCTGTAGGTTTTTATCTTCTTATCATAAGACAGTCTCAACTGTTCGGTGAATAAGATTTTATACCTAACTTAGTTATTCTTTTCAAATTTTATTCACTCCAATGACGACTATATTTCATCGGATAAAGTGTTACAATTTGTATTTCAGTGCAGTCAAATATATTGCCATTTCTGTTCTGGGGGGAAAACGAATGTCATAAAGATAGCTAACTAGAGTCACATCACTGGCTCATAGGAACCGAGCCAAGCAGTATTCTTAACAAGATGCAGCTTCGCCAACGATTTTCCGGCGAAATGAGGTAATACTGGATTCCAAAGGCGACGGTAAAGTGGTAATATGATATATTTCTGGCATGTATCGCGAGGACAATAGCGGATTGTGTATGGCACTGTTATACTAGTTTTGTATTATATGGAGGGGGACGGCAATAAACAGGACGATTGCACGGCCGGTCCTCGTCCCAGCTATACACGAGTTTATGTACGCGTACACTGTTCATGTACACTCGCCGACATAGGTTATACGATCTAATAAAAATATGTGTTTTACGCGATTAAGGGGTGTAGTTTCCAAAGATTGAAGACGTATCACTGTAATGAGGTGGTTTATATTGCTTTGAGATGAATAGAAGCAATTGAGTAACACAATGTGCTCGTTAGAAGAAAAACATCACAGAATGGCAAAAGCATATATCATAAACTTATCCACCAGATAAATGTCTATATACACACGTGACTGAGCATAGTTTTCAAAGTTGAGGGGTGTTTCAATAGTATTGTATAATGTGACGCTTAACTCTAGTATACCGGACATACAAACTTTATGGTCAAACGGTCACGCGTGAATTGTTCAAACTGCTATTAAATCTGCGACTATGTTACTGTGATGTAGTGTGGTGACGTAACGACGTTTCGACTGCTCTCACCCCTCGCACTATATCGACGGTAAAATGTTACACAGTGGCTGAAGTCGGAGTTAACAGTGATTCATGTGCTACATACATGCAAATAAAATACCTCATAGTTATACTAATGGGAATTTACAACGAGACGATGAAGGAAAAATTCCGAAGCTATGCGTTTTAATAAATTCTCAGGTAACTACTGTTATGAACGACTGTACGTTCGCACGTATCATGTAGAGCATAAATTAATGATGCAGTCGGACACTGCTTTTTATCACATGCTTACGTACGAAGGAAATGAGAATAACATTTATTTTATTGTAGTTTAACGACCCCTCAATAGCTACCGAAAGTAGGCAAGAGCCGCGTCACGCTTCAAGACGTTAAGTAGCGTTAGGTAACAGAATCCCTCCTAGGTGAAACGTCCAACTATTACAAGTTTCACAAAACTATTCGAGAAGTTATACAGGAAAGACGTAGTAACATCGGGGGTTATTAGGCACATAGCTTACCCAGTACAATAACCTAAATATCAGGCGTAACATAGTTGGCCGTCAGTTTCATATTGTGTAGGAGCGATCGGCCTGCCCACCCATAAACACAGATATATGAAAGTTAATAACATTTACCTAATGCAATAAAATATATTAATGTCAGTCCCTCGTAGGGCTGGCTGGCTCAGTGGCACAGCGGCGCAATATGGCCTGAGTGTACGATCAAACATGGCTGCCGAACCACACGTACGAATAATTCATCGCTACGTATTGTTAATCTCTCACGCATCACTTTCCACTAATTGTTTCTTGTCGTCTACAGATAGTCATATAATAATTAATCAGTTATTTATTGGTAATACGTTGTTATCGGATAATTCGTTCTCTTTAACTGATGGACAAAAGATCTTCATTATTACTCAAAATCAAAATCGTTTTTCTTTATTTCACATAGGCCTACATGGGCACTTATAAAACTTCGACAAAAGGTGCACGGTTCGGGTTGGCCGTTTCCTATGGAGAAGAACCGGCAAGAAACTCCATGGTTACTCTTTTAAAAATGGTTTGGTTTTACAATATTTCCATGTTACAGCATTAGTACTTAGATATGGGGGGACAACGTAGGCCCGACTTATGACAATAAGTCGTAAGAAACTAAAAAAATAAAATAAAAAGATTATATATTATTTAAAAAAAAGTTAACAAATGTTAACTAGCATCTAGAAGGCCTACAATGTTCACACATTCACAAAACAATCGGTAAAAGAATCTATACAAAGGTAAAAAAAAATAAAAAGTAAGTACAACAAGACTAAATTTAACATGTGGCACAAATGTTGTTATCAGTGCTGTAACTATTCTAAGCAAAGGGCTATAAAGATGATTGAAAACCATTGTAAAAAGTCTAATTAAAAGAAGGAAAGAAAAATGAGATTGAGAATAGTTAGAGACATCCACATATTTGTGCCGTTTACGAGTTACCAGGGAAATATAATATATACTTTGATCTTGATCAGCTTTTGTCTGCTTTAAGTTTTGATGTCATTAATTCATTATAGATTTTGATATCGTTGTAATTTCTTCGGGAATAACAGCTCTATTAATGTGTTTTTTACAATAATGGATAATAGTTACTTAAATCACCTTTAATAGGTATATATATACTTAAAAAAACTAAAAACAAATGCTATTAACTAAACAGGGTTCTTAAGAGGAAATACGGTCGCAGACATCCAACTGAATATCCTAAGTAAAAATTATAATTTGAGGTTTGGCTCTCGCCTATTTCCTCCTTCAAAATTGGACCAATTTGAAAACTATTCTACTACTAATCTCTGCCCGCATTTTTTCTTAAAAATCTCGTGCTGGTTAAAAATTCTTTATAAGCGCTAAAATCCACATTGGTTTCCAATATTCACACCTTTCATGTTCGTGAATTTTCGCAGGTATTACGCTAAAATAGAATAGGCGTGATAAAATAAACATTTTTATGACATTGCTCGAGCGAATTGCTTCATAAAACGCAATTATCCCCGGAATAAGGCCAACCTCACGATATAGGAAGGTTAGTTGCGAAAGTATACTCTACTTTGATTTCGGTGAAGTATCTTTGTAGGTAATATTGCTCGGGTGTACAGGCTTTCAGTATTTAAGTGTCAACTGTAAGGATACTGGTTTCCTACAACACTGATAAATAATAGTTTTTGTATGACCTCAGTTGTATATGTTTTTGTACTCAAGGAAAGGATATAAAGGGTCCGTCCTGGCTCTAGTCCTAATGTCACTTTGATTGAAACCGTACCACTTATATTCAAATAAAAACTTAGGCATTCAAATGTTGTTTTGATATGCTTTGCCTTTGCAATTTATTTATGTGGCAGAGTTTTTGGACATTTAGTTTTGGGTGTGAATTTTGTACATTATTTTTAGCCTCTATAATTTACATTTGATGACCGTTTTATGTTTCTTTTATTTCATCATCATCATCATCCGCCTATTAATATTCCCACTGTTAGGACACAGATCTCCTCTCTGTGAGAGGGAATGGACCCAGTGCGGGTTGGTGGATGTCACATGTCTTCGAATTTTTGGTTCTAGGACATGCCGGTTTCCTTACGATGTTTTCCCTCACCGTTTTGAGAGCAGTGGTGATGAAATAATTTACACAAAGTAAAGCGCCTGCCTGGGCTCTAACCCACGACCTATACATCTTTTAAGTCGCGGCCGATACCACTGGGCCACCTCTGCTCCTTATCCATTATATATTTTATCTAGTTTGAGAATAAAAAAATCGGCCATTCGGCGAACTATCAGGTTATAGAAAGTCACAAAACATATTCTTTTAGGCTATATTTATTATTCGAGTTAAATTCAGAAACTAAAGTTTCTCGTCATTTTCTTTATTTGCTTGAACTACAGATAATAAAGAGAATAAAGAGCTCAGCATTAAGTTTTAATAATTAGTTATGGTTAAGTATGCAATAAGCTCTAAGATTAAATTCATTTATGACTCCTAAAGCTAACGAAAATACCTCGTAAAGTACGGTATTTATTAATAATTTTATTAGTCCTGGCACAGCACCGCAGGTAGATTTATGCTAATGGAATGGAATTACTGTTTTAATATCGGTTATAATAGTCGAAAACAAAATGATTAATAAAATAACTCTATATCGTTTTATGATATTTTGATATCATACTATTAATCAATATTGCTCTATCAATTGATATGACAATCAAAAAAAGAGACGAGGATTCTCATCAAATGGCAACGTTTGAACCCATCAAAGAATATAAAAAAATCTCTTTAAATTCAAAGAGTAAATTATTGGACGTTTTCATTGGTGAAGATACTCTTTTCGAGAGTCCAATAATTTACTCTTTCTTGATCTCAAACCGTTGCCGAATTCACATACGCAATTAGGGTCACCTCAATAGAGAACCAACTTTTAGTAACTGGTAAACCAAACAGTCCACAAAAATCTATCCCACATTCAGTTAACTAGTTGAAAATCCCGCCGGCTGCACTTTAAAATCGCATATCTCAATCCTTTTGTTAGCTTTAACAATAGGTAACTGGACCAGTTGGCTGTTGAAAAAGAAACAATGGGATACAAATTTATAATGCAGTCTGGAAATGAATCACGTCATGCCTGGGTCCTTCGGGAGGCGCCCTGAATGAAAATGAACAACAATACTGATTTAACGCGGACATGAATATAAAATATTTTCAAATAATCCATCATAGAGAGAATCTCTGCGTTGGCTTATTTTCACAAAAACTCGCAATCCGACGTAACTTTGTACCGAGATGCTTCTTTTACTTGCCTTGTTTGGATTGTTTGTCTAGATTGTATTTGTAGTTTTGCAGGGAGAGCTTACACAACGTGGAAAACCCCCACATCAATCTGCATACGGGTGGGGCTGTTTTCTATTGACTGACGAGAGTCTGACGATGGACTGATGGCAAAATGATCACCCTATATCTATTCCACTTTTTAACACACCCTTTAAAGCACCAAACTCACTGAAGCGATACTATTGGCTTCGTGTCACCTCACCACAATTGCGTAGAGCGATTGTATATCGACTTCCACTAAACATTACACTGAACGTATTCCTTAGTTCCAATTTACTATCTATTAATGACATTTTGGGAGCAACTGATGCAGTTTAAATTGGTAGGTATGTCGCGCCGTCGAACATCAATGCTGCGATCATGCTGAACAAGAGACATAAATAAATTAACATTGTATGTCGCGGTTGTGTTAATTGATTAACAGCGATGTACGGTGTTAATTATAAATTACTGTAACTTATAATTAAAGGAGGATTTCGCACTTTGATATATAATAATATGTTCCCTAACTCTTTTATTTATACATTTTTTAACCGACTTCCCAAAAAGGAGGAGGTTCTATGTTCGACTTCAAGTTTGTTTATTTTTATTTTTTTTATTTTTGTGTTTTTTTTGAAAATTCTTTTTTCTTTTGAAAAAGAATGTTCCGAAATTGGTCCCATTTTAATTTTGTGAATATCTGATGAAGAACTTCGGAGATATACAACAGAACTTTTCAATAAATAACGGCAAATCTCTCGGGATTGCTTCAATCGCATGTCTGTTTGTTGTTTATTACATTTCATAACATAACATCACGCCAGTTCGCTCTTAAGGGGTAAGCAGATCTCTCGTTTCACCGGTTATATTCAAGTTTCATGAAATCTATTCTGTCGAAATAGTTCCCTTACTAACTTGCCTATTAGGTACGTACAACTAAAATTTAAAAATAAAAAAACTTTTTGCAAAAAAATACTACCGACTTCCAAATACAAACTACAAAGTGAAAAATAACTTAATTTTTTGAAGTCGGTGTCCAAAACGCAAAAAAATGGTACCTACGAAAGACAACTAACTAACTAACTTCCCTAACTCTTTTATTTATACAGTTTTTGACTTGTGTAATCAAGGTTCAACGGATTTAAAATGATACATGAGAATGTACATAAAGTTCACAAATCCTGAGGGTAAATATATATGAGTTATGTACATACAACTACTAGTTACTATGTAGTTTCCCCTGTGCCCAAAAGTTTTGTAATAACGTTCCATGAAAAAAGGGAAGTTGAAAAATTTCACGTACTCAATCAAGTGCAAACTCGTTGGATAGGTCCAAAACACGAGTCATCCATTTTGTAGGCACTGCCGGAGTACACTTGACTGATTTTGAACTCTATTACTGCGTGCCTTACTTAGTTTTATACAGGTCACGCCCGCGTAGTTCCCAGGGGTAGGCAGAGGTGAATAAATTAATAGTGGGTAGTTTTGTAACTTCTAAGGACGAAAGTCACTCAAAGAGCAATGGGGAGGATTGTGTTCGGACTGTCTTTGCCTTTCCCTGCTAGAGAAACAAAGTAACCCACAAAGGCCGAAGATCCGCCAAACTTAAGAGGTAGTAGGCAGGGCACATTGCTCTCAAAAAGTATGGTCGATGGGTCGAAAGGTATTGGAATTGAGACCGCGTACCGGACGATATAGAGGTGAAAGGCCTCCCAATAGGTAGATCGATGATCCGGTGAAAGCCTCGGGAATCTACAGTATGCAAGATGCATAATTTATACCGGTATATGCGGTGACGTTTGGTTAGGTGTATGCCCAGCAAGGGACGTCTTTGGGCTGCAAAGATCATGATGATAATAAAAATCTTATAAATGAATGAATCTCTAGTCTTTGCTTCAGCCTTAGGAAATACCATAGTTCCATAAAGGACGTTCATAGTCTTATCTGAATAAAAATAAATAAAAATGACTACTATAAGAACCGTAAAGAGGCGATGTGAAAAAGTATTTAAAAAATTAAATGCAATTAAGCAAATTATTTTCATTAAAATTTTAATACATGTTTAAATTAAACTCGGTCGTTACCAACGTGACACTATTTTATTGCATTGTTCTCTTTTTAATTATTCATATTTTATATTCGCAAAAATGCTTTTGAAATTAAAATATGAAACACTTTGCATATTATGTTTTTGTCATAATTTTATACCAATTGATGAAAAGATTAAAAATAGAATAAGCTTTCTTAAAAAAAACCTATAAAAGTAACACCTAAACAAACTGTAATCCTAACACAGATCGTTGTACCATTTGCTCGTAATTAAACCAGATTTATACAAAAAAAAAGCAGGTTAGTGTCCCGTATATGTTTTGTAAAACCATTGTTAAAAGGCTTGGGTTCCGCTGCTAAGCCGTTAACCCCGGCGGTTAGCCCGCTCACGACGGTATAGCGACACGGCCATACTGCGTAATTGATTTTACACGACTAACTGTAAAGTGCTAAGCCTGCGTGGCTGACGCGAACGTTGCACTTGGCGGCTTTCATTGACACGTATGTACCGTCAAGAACGTAATTGTGTCACTAGGGATGTCACAAAGATAGGGTTGAAATGTCAAGTAATTGAAGCGTGCTTCGTGGTGTTGTACCGCTGGCTGAGTTTGTCAACAACGTTTGATAAACTGAGTTATTAATTGGTCACCAGCCTTTTTATATTCTTACTAGCTGTCCCATGCGGCTTCGATCCCGTCAACTGACTACCTACCTACCCATCTACCCTACCTCCCCTACATACATGATTGTTGCGTAACTTAAACCGTTTACACAGCGCACGCAACGGAAGCTCTCAAAAAGGAATATTTTTCCCATTTTTGCAACATTTTAAGCTATTGCATAGCTTCTATCGCGGGCCTTGAGCGCGGGGACCGAATCCAGAAATTCCGTAACGAAAAAACCTCACGCTCCCCACTCCGACGGGCACGGCGGTGATACTTTGACTTTTAATAAGGTTTTTGAATTCTGTGGAATCTGAGCGGTGAGGGGCAGGGGGGCAGGTTTGTTGCACGTGTTTTCGATTTCCGTGTTGGTATTTTAGGGGGGGGGGGGGATGGGTAAATCCTATCTTGTTCTCCTGGACGAAGTAGCGGAGGGCAGGGGGGCAATTTTTTTGTCAGAAATGAAAACCCTCATATCTCAGAAACGGTTGGAGTTAGCTCCAACCGTTTCTGAGATGTGAGGGTTTTAAAATTTTTGTTGGTCGTAATTTTTTTGCCTTTTATCGGTCTCTCTGAGCTGTTTCTGTGACAATGGTTATCAATGTGGACCTTATGCTAATGAGAATAAGGGTCACTTTTGCTTGTCAAAGAAAAGCGACCTTATTTCAATGAGAATAAGGGTATTTTTAAGTTTTATTAATCGTAAATAAAGGCGGGTTTGGCTCGCTACGTTTTCGAGTTTTCAACGTTTTTAATTGTTTTGATGCATTTTCCAGGACTGGATCTAGAATAAATGCTATGCAATAGCTTTACCGCGGCAGTCCCCGAGTGCCACACGACTTTTTTTTATTTATGCCCCACTCCTATTAGTTGTAGCGTGATGATAAATGGACTATCCAACACAAAAAGAATATTTCAATTCCAACCAGTAGTTCCTGAGATTAGCACGTTCAAACAAACAAACAAACTCTTCAGCTTTATAATATTAGTATACATAAATAAACTACAACAAAAGAAAATATAGAAAATGATCAAAGCAACTTTCAAAATGGAATTACTGTCAAAAAGAAAATTTTGTTTCAAATTACGTAAAATATTAAGTTAAAATATATACAGACAGAATTAATTAACACAATAAATAATACGATAGTTATCTAATAAACGAATTAAACGATACCCAGTGCTTGAATAGCACAAGGGGTAAAAACAGCGCGTTACACCACTCGTCGCTGTCATAAATCATTGTAGTACGCAAACTTAAGTAAAATAAACATGGCGGAAACTAATTAGTGTAGAAAATTCACGTGGGACCAAACAGGGTAATATGGGGGCAGCACAGTTTGATGTTGCGCTCACAAAATTAGGGAAGTTTAGGGCCAAAGTCGCCCCTGCCCGGAACAAGTTAATTTAAACTAGCCGAGTAATTTGCACAGAACCGTGACACTAATTCAATTAGTTACAAGGTATGCAAACAACGCGTGGCCTACACAATTGTTCTGAATTTTCACCCAACCACGCATATAGTTCTTATTGCCTAAATAATAAAACGTCCGAATTCATTGCTTGGGTCAATTCAGCAGTTATCAACAAAGTTTTCTCTCTCTAATAGAAACAAAACACTTACATAAAGAATATTAACATATTTCTTCACATAAATAGGTATGTAATGATCATCTTCGTTATCGAAATATTGCTTCCGGCAAAGAGGTTCGCCAAGAAACTCGGTAGTCATTTTCTCAACACGTCTGATATCGTGCGAACTGCCAAAACCTATAAAATAACTGTTGCTACAAATGGTCTGTTCAACCCATTTCAGTATTACTTTAATGTTTCATAAATGAGCATCAAATCTTGAAAATAATACTAGTTGAAAATGTCTAGACTTGAAGGAGATTTTCATAGATATATATCTAACTAGATGACGCGATCAAAAAATGGAGTAAAATTACGGAAAAATACCTACCTAATACTGGAAAAATGCTTTTTATGTCATATTGGGTTGTAAAGACTGTATAGAAAAAAGTGGCCGAGGCATTGGAAATGTTTTCTTTTATTGGTAAGTAAATTTATTTTTAAATTGTGTGTGAAAAAGTGGCACGCTTGGTTTTCATACAGATGGAGGAACTTACGTTATCTAGTTAGATTTATGTCTGTGGAGAATTCTATATTTATTTAGAATTTCGTATTTCTGTTTAAAATAAACAGGTTCTTTTTTGAGTTCTACTTGTTAAAATATTCATGAAGTTGGTTCAATGTGGCCCATGTAAGCGTTTAGGAGTTAATATTCTTCTGTAAGACCAGACGGCAAAAGCCTCTCGGAACCACGTAGGGATTTGGAAGGTTAAACCACTTTCTGCAGAGGTAACTTTAATTTAGTTACGTTGTTGGTCGTTTGTACCTTTGTCAAATTACATATCTACGTAATTCGTTCGTTGATTCCTTGTTAATTGACCATGTTCTAAGCGTTACAATTTCACGAATGCCCAAATTGGAATAAAGGAATTGTGTTCTGTTAATGAAACTTGTGTAATTTAATGTTTTTGTATATTAATGTGTTCTCACATATATGTATTTTTCCAACAAGAATGAGGTAATCAAATACTTGTAAAACACTTTTTTTAAACAGTAAATGCGGAGTTTCTTGTCCGTTCTTCTCCATAACAAGCTACATTGCCGAATGGACGGTATAATCAATTATTTTAACTTTTAATTCAAAATTTTTGACGTTCAAAGTGCTGCTTAACCCCTTGTATTATATATACATTCGAGACACAATGAAAAAGCCATTTCGTCTCCTGTAGATCTGCGTTCAGATACATTCTGATACAATGGGTTAGTGGCCTAATTGAATAAAGTTAGATCTTCATTCCTGTGATGACAATTTTTATGAATTAGATATTCAGTGAAATCTCATGAAAAGTTAAGGTAGCCAACAGTGTTTATCATAAATTAAACTACTTAAGATTTTTAAATATTTTGTACATTTCAAACTATCTTTCCATCATTTTGTAGATCATACAGTAAATTTGGGAGTAGCTACCTAACCGTTATAAAACACTCACCTTTATTTTAGGTTTCATATTATTTATGAATGCTCCAACTAATAAGTCTTTATTTATAAACACTAACAAAATTAAACTCAAATTGCTAAAACTTTTCATAATATTATAATTTGTAATCGTATTCACTCCAAGAAGTTTTAATTAATGCGCTAAAGTTAAAATTTGTTATTTTCATTATATTCTTAGAAACATAGGTAACTTTTACTACAGTACTCAGTCGTAAGGCATAATTTCAGACGAGTAAACTACTGCCAACGCAATGAAAATTTATTTAATTGTAAGACATAGGTAGTTTGTTTTTATTATTATTATTTTGTTCTCCTCGGTACGAAAGTGTCCCCGCCGGTGGGTTCCTGCATTGTCTGAATCAGTAGCCGTGGCTTGCTCACGATTAAACGAAGAGGAACCCGAGGATGGGCCGCTTATCAGGGCTTTTGTCGATTAAGCCGCGGTGCCGCTCGGGCGACATCGCAACTGAGGCGGGCCGCGATGTCGCATGGGACCTCCCATACTCATACCAATCGCGGCTGGACGGAGTCACCACCGTCTGATGGGTGATACGGTGGGGCCGCATGGGAGGTCCCTATCCCATGCGGCCGAAAAGTGGTAGGTGGCGGGGCCACTGATCTGAACCGTCACAGGGGGACGAAGGGTGCCATACACGGGGTAGTCTGGCGCCCATGTGCTGGTTTGGTCCCTGAAGTGGTCACGGCATGCAATGTATTCTGGTGCGCCGGTGATGGGGTTTACTCCTCAGAGAAAGATCTGGAGACGGACAGCCGCGGCGGGTTCACGGTGAGTGCTGCCGTGCGCCCACAATAAGTGACGCAGGAGAACACCGTTGGGTTTTAGTGGATTGGAGTCCCACATAATTGCGCAATCTCCCCGTGGTAGCGCAGTATGGCAAATATTTAAAAAAAAAACGTACTAAAGAGTCTTTTTATCCCAAAGGCAACGAAAGCCTTGTTGAATTTCTTTAATGTCTCTCCGCAAACTTCGTATTTCGTCAATCGTCGGATTTCTATCAGTTGCCCTTTGCACTTGGTGCAGACCGAACTCTCTCAATTAACTTGGAAGTATATAGATTTGTTAATACTCTTTTAACATAATGTAATTTATTTAAAAAATGGGAGGAAAGCAGCTAAAACTGCATTTTTTACAGCTCGATATTTCACACGGCAATGAAAACAATAAAGTACATAGTTCTGAATTCAAATTATTATACACGATAAATCTAATATTTGATGGACATGGAAATTAGCATTCGTTTGTATTCGGAATTGCGATGGTTGCCGAAGCACATGAAGAAAACTGTTGTACTGTATAATATTGTATTAGTCATGGTAAAAAAAAGTGTGTGCAAACTTCTTCTAGTACAGCAGGGATGTAGAATTCTCTTAAAGAATTATAGAACCAATGTATGTGTAGTAGGGAGGTACTATCTCTTTGTAGGTTAGAAAATTAAATAATCCCTTTTCTTTGTTCAGGCTTCGAATTAAATAACCCACTGCAATAAAATTACATAGCCCTTCTTAATTCACTCATTAACGGTATAGAAAACAAACCGTTGTAAACAAAAACAGTGTTTTATGAGCCATGAACGGTACGTTTTTTATTTGGAAGAGAAGGGATTCATCCTGTGTGTTGGTGTGACAGTAAGACTGAGGTCCGGTTCCTGTGTCTTACCAACCGTTACTGGCTACACTATGAATCTTGTATTTAATTGTTCTCATTAAAAAAATTAGTGTAGTCTTTTTATGTAATTGCTCGAGGGATGTAATTTAAATTGCATGGGAGCGTATCTTTTTTTTTGGTGCCCTCTTTTGTGTCCCACAGCCAGGCAAAGGTTATCCCTTTCTACTTACAAACCTCTTTATCTGGCGCGATCACTAGCCAAGTATGACCAGCAAACAAAATTTATATTTTATTGTCTTCAATAACAGGGAAGCAAAAAAATCGTGGTTGTCGAAAGAAAACTGCGGTCCCTAACTCTAGATTCAGCTCCTTTTGCATTTAAATGCTAATGCTGCTAAATGCTTAGTGCTACGATTTATTTCGCTATACAAATACTTATATCTACCTACATATTGTGTTTGTCGAAAACTTCTTAACGGAATTTTGGTGTTACTTTACAAAACTCTTAGCTGAGATTGAAATGGATTCCTCTTTTAAGCGGAAGAAACGTTCCTGAGGGAAATTAAAAATAATCGTTCGGATATCGTCGCAGTTACCTGCGACGATGTACTTGTATTGTAAACGATTACTTTACAGTATAAAGCTAAGTAAGATAAATGGTTAAACATTGAAGGCCTTTTTAATACGGGGTGTGGAAATGGAGATTTGTTTAATCAATAAATACATTTGCTGAGTTAACTGTAATATACTGTGGTAGACAGAGATATGTTTGAGGACGCGATTAATTGCTATTATGTGAATGGCTACGGTAAAAATCTGTTTTACAACCTACAGATCAGAAATACTTCTCCAAATACATCTTCAGTATTTTCTGTTATTTTAAGCTTTCGCGAAAAACCTAGAATTTATATTTTTCAAACCGAATCAAACTTTGCTAAGTTTGATTAAAACTTCTGTACCTTTGCTTACGTAGATTTACGTAGATTTTTACGAAGTTACAAAGTCTAATCTACATTCAATCTTGGCTCTGTACACTTGTGCGATCAAAGCAAGTCACTGGGAACATTGTAGTTTTGTTCAGCCACTAAAAGGTCACTATGAATTTTTAATGGTAACTGTTTTCCAAGAAGAGCGAATCGAAATATTGTCTCCGGGTCAAGCCAGGTCTCTGAATGTGACCGTAAGAAAAGTGTCCATAAATAAATAAAAAAAAACCGGCCAAGTGCGAGTAGGACCGTACCATTATCGCAAAAAAACGGCATAAAAATCACGTTTGTTGTATGGGAGCCCCATTTAAATATTTATTTTATTCTGTTTTAGTATTTGTTGTTATAGCGGCAACAGAAATACGTCATCTGTGAAAATTTCAACTGTCTTGCTATCACGGTTCATGAGATACAGCCTAGTGACAGACAGACAGACAGACGGACCGCGGAGTCTTAGTAATAGGGTCCCGTTTTTACCCTTTGGGAATGGAACCCTATAAAAGGCGTCGTAGCAACAGGCCTTTGTGCTACGAACGGCTACGAATTGCTACGAGTTTGCTACGACTGTATTTCTCTCGGAAAATGTTAAAATTAAGTCTAGTAATGAACTTGTTGTTAATAATTGTAACTCAAAGTGGTGACAACAAGTTTTCTGTAATTTTTTTGTTGAAAATAATATATCAAAACTTTCAACAGTTTGATGGTTTGTTTTGCGATTAGATCCGATTACAAAACTTCTTTCACTAATAGAGCAATCACTTATTTAAGCAAGAAATGTAATATTTCTATGGAATAGGGCACGTGTATGCAGAGGCGGAAAAATGTACTTCATCTATATAATATTATAAAGAGGAAAGATTTGGTATGTAACGAATAAACTAAAAAACTACTGGACCGATTAAAAAAAATCTTTCATCGTTGGGAAGCTACATTATCCCCAGGTGACACAGACTACTTTTTATCCCTGTAAAAAAAACTACGCGAGTGAAACCGTGAGGCATCCACTAGTAATAAAATATTCTTTTCGTAGACCCTATTTTTTTTTCCTTAAGACCTAACTTAATTTAAATAAGTGATGCTCCATATAGATGCATCATTGGACTTATATAACATCCTACCTCATTCATCATATCCAGCATTGAATGAATACTAGACGTCGAACAGTCAAAGGCATAGTGCATTAATCAATGACCGGTATGCAATCTGTCATTACATCATGTACAGGGAGATGGTATCAACTTAATAGCGTCTCCATTCGTGCCAAACGCGGTTTCAATTAGCTCTTTGTGTACTAATTGTATCTTTGCTTATCCCGAGAAGTGTCGTAAGCCTGGCTTTAGATACGGAAATGCGTATTTCGAAGTGCGAATCTTGCTAAGTGAACTAGTTTGGAATTTGCGTTTAATAAATAAAAAATCTAGAATATACGACAGTAGGGTAGTTGAAAAAATATCTATTTAGTCCGTCAGTTAGATAAACTAAAAAAAGTTGGATATATATTTTTCTTTTGCCACGTAAACAAAACGACGATACAGTGCGTTGAAATATCGTGTGACGTCACAGTGTGCTATACTCTATGCTGAATAAGTGACGTTACAAGCCCTCACTCCTGAACTTTATGGCGCTTTATCTTTGTCAATTTTAATTTATTGAAAAGCAAAAAATACGGGACCAATATTGTTTAATCTCACTGACGGACTGAATAGATTTTCCTACACAGGAAACATCCCTATTGCGAATGACTGCCGACTCCTAGTGTGAGGAAACTTTTAAAGGAGGATAAAGAATACTAACACACGTTTGATGTTGATGATAAGATTAGGACCCATTTTTCAAACCCCTGTTATCTTTAATCTGAAGAACAAATACGACAGTTTGATATATTTTCAATGATAAAAAAATTGTCAAACTGCTATATTTATTCGTCATATAACAGTTATAATAGTTATGCAAAAGTCACCTCTTAGTCAAACAAATAGTTAATCATTAGTGAAGTACGTCTATCATTGTTGGTAGGTATATATAAGCTCGTACTTGTACCTTAGATACGAGTATATTGAAACAATTAAGAATTTACAACAAGTTCTGTCAACTATATCGTAATAACGGGGATTAACTATGTAACCTGATATATTCAATTCGGATATCCGTCTTTCCCATAATACGGATCAATCCCCGATGACATAATTCAATTTATTTATGCCTTGCCGAGAAAATGGCTGTGTATTTTCGTCGATAACTAAGTTAATAATTTTTGATGACGCCATCATTTCTTCGGAAATCAATTGCCATTGTACCAAATTAATACGTTCTCTTCCGTTACCTAAGCCAAATTGTTTGAGAACTTTATGTTCTCGAAGTGAATTTATGTGCATTCAACTGCGCGCATTTCAACTAAAATCAACTGTGCAATTTACAAATTCGCCGAAGGCAGCGGTCAAACCGAGTTAGAGCTAGTTATTGTTGCCGGCGACTTAGGTTCTAAACCTATTCCAGGTTTAATAGCCGTATGAGTACGTGGCTAATCGAATCATACGATTATTGACCAATCATGTCGAGTTTTGAATATCAATATTGGCATAGAATATTGAAAATAAAAAGATAATAACCCCAGTGAACTGCCCAGGGGGTTCAAAGACGCGAGATCATTCGATAAGGGGTGAGCAGGCTGACGGCGATGTGAGTGGATACCCAATCCTAGACAAATATTTGAAATATCAAGCAAACCATAGGGAAAAGAGAAAACATTGTATTGCAATGATATCGCGCAAAGAATTGGGATTTGGTTATACCATCAAAATCCGATCATTGGAAAATAATTGGTTTTCTCATGTTCAGAAAAGAGCAACGAACGTGAAACGTTAAGGAAATCATTTCTTAGACGAAATTAACATTTGATTGTTTTCGTAACTCGTCATATTTTAATTTTGGCCTTTTCAGTCCAAGAATAGAATAGAATATACTTTGTAGTACACCATAAAAGTTTCACATCTTGTATAAAAAAAACCAGTTAAGTGCGAGTCGGACTCGCGCACCGAGGGCACCGTACAAAGCTACATTCACCAATATGTAGGTAATTAGGACAACGGGAGCTACCATATAGGTTTTCGATCCAAAACCTATAGGGTACTTCCGGTTGACCTAGAATTGTCTATTTTGGTTAAAAGCAAGGTAGGCTTACAGCACAAGTAAAGGGAAAATTACGAAAAATAAAAAAAGTTAAAAATAAAGGAAAATTTTGGTACTTACAAGTTTTCGCGAAGATCTAAATTTGCCCATATCTTTTTGTCGTGTTGACTCAGGACCTTGATTTTTATACACCTAATATAGACTATAGACCAGTATCTGGGATAAATTTCAACTTGCTAGGTCCACCCGTTCCACAGAAAAACGGTGGTGACACACGGACAGACGGACAAGAAAGCGATCTTATAAGGGTTCCTTTTTTACCTTTTGAGGTACGGAACCCTAAAAATATTAAAATTTCGGTAAATTGCCCTATCAATCAATTGTTAGCCTCTTAAATGATCAAATAAGTTAGATAGTTAATTATTTGACTACTTGTTAGACTTACAATTGATGAATAAACGCGTTCTACCGAAAATTTGAACCATTGGTTAACACATTTGACCATTGGTTGAGTCAACGGATCAAAGAGCTGGGCCTAAAAGTACATTAAAGGATAAAATAAATTTAGTTCTTAGAAATAATAAGGAAATAGAACGAATGAAATGTTTGGAACTGTTATTTTTCAAACCTTCATTTCAAACTAATAAAAACCTTTGGAAAGGTAGTTATATCGAACTCAACAATTTTAATATCAGTTAAAAAGCAATTCAGACGCAAGTCAGGCATAGATGAGACCTCTTTGAAGAATGGCAACACATATGTCTCTGACGGCGAATTCGTTCTGAATAGGTGGAGCCGACACCTCCTGCCATCATCTGTGTGAGTGGATGCAATAACGGCAACGTCGCCAAGTTATGTGACCCACTTGATCATCTCAACGTCAAGGCTTCAAGGGAAAAAGGTAATAAGGCATTACTGCCTATATGTTTTATGGGCCGCGTATTAATTAAGATAATGTGTATAATATCCCGGGTAGTGTTTAGGATATGCCTACCCCATATAAAAAATACGTGTTTGTATGTTATGGGCATGGTGTACCTACTTTTGTAAGAGTTGCTTCTAATATTATGCTGTGTTCAGTGATGGAATAATTTATTTATTTGGTTAACCAACAATTGTTTACACAGGACGTTTACAGTTTCGTTTTACCTTCATTTATAAATGTAACACACATTTTGTGGTTTATTCACATTATTATCACGTATTATAGCATTGTTTTTACTTGAAATTTAAGAACTAAGTTGACAACAGCGATTAATAATAAAAAATACAGCAGGTTTCAAGGTAATAAGTATTTAAATCTCTGGTTAACGACTAAATACGATTAATAAGTAAAATTTTTTAAAACAACACAACGTATACAATTAAAAACATTAAATTAAGATTAAAACAATACCAGATATTAAATTATAAAATATATACAATTAAAAACATTGAATTAAAATTAAAACAACTGAAACAAAATTAATAAATTGATAAATTAAATTAAGTACGTCACAGCACATCATTAATAATGTATTATATGATGATCGATTGTTCCTTCTAAAGTAATATTGTAAAGATTAGTGATGTTGTGTGTTGTGCGACATTTTGAGAATACTTTTATTATGCGTACAGCTAAGGAGTGAAATTACCTGCCAGAGTCTGTTTCCCGATAGATACCCAAGAGTGAATAGGTTACTTCTAGGCAAGCGTGCTTCACCGTCGACCACATCATCGCTTACCAACAGGTGATATTCTAATAGTAAATTATGGTACAAGTGTGTAATGTTGGTGATTACGGCTGAGGCGCCATTGAGACCCGAGCCATTAGGTTAGGGTCTTAAGAGAGCCGATGACGGTAATCATTAATACACACGTGTATCATACGACGTTTTTCAACACACTTGTGAAGAAAATAATACAAAAAAATCATTTCCAACAGTAAAAACGAGCTGAGAATTTTTTTTCGCAATGCTGGGCAAAATTAATCAGTTTTCCTATGCGCGCGCATCTAACAATGGCGATTGGCCATACACTAAAAATAATCAGTTATCTTTTTTTGGCTTTTCGCGGATAGCGTTTTAGCCACGTACAAAATGGAGAATTTGAAGTTTTCTTTATTACAGACAAAAACAAAAGTTATATGGAAGTGAAAGTTTTATTTAATAAACACGTACAAGTTGAAATTATCTATTTAAATACGAAGTTGCATGAAATGTGTTGCATTTTTACTATTAAGCACGATCTTTTTTGTATCGAAACTTTTTTAAGAACAAAGCAACTCAACCAATAAATAAAAAATAAAAAAACTCTTTATCTCACTTGTGAATAATAGTAATGAAAAAGTCAGTTTGATAACAGGTGTTATTATGTGCCTAATTGCGGTGAAATCAGAGCCACTTTATGAGCAAGTGTGTTGAAAATAAAATTAACATGTGTTTTTTCTGTTTGTAAAAAAGGTATCTCTAGAAGTAGATACTGATCGATCACGAAAACTTTTTAACTGACAAAAATCTACTCTACTTTTGAGTGGCTTTTAATCCAAAAATGAAAATCATGTGATCGGCTTCTGCGCGATAGACCACTACAGAAATAATGCTAGAAATAAATACGATTTAGCGTATCAAGTAGTTTATATTGGGCAAAGTCAAGTCAAAGTAGGTAACTAATGGCCAGAGATGTGCAAAATGGTTGAAGAAAAGTATATCAAAAGTATTTCTTATTCAAAATATAAAATAATTTGACTTTTTTTTATTTTAGGTACTAAATGTAAAATAGGTATTTTCACAATACTTTATTTAAATAAATACTTTTCATTGATTTACCAGACAATAAAATAAAAAACAATTTGTTCAGAAACACTGTCACTCATCTTCCTCCTGTGTAATCGTATAATTATGCCACTTATGTAAGTGTGTAATATCACTATGCATGTGCCCTCATATTTTAAGTATTGAAGAGTTTTATTCTAAGTCTGTGGTAGTATTTGCACTACCATCACTACTGGTTACTGAGGAGTCAGAATCCTGAAAGAAGTGGCAAGACTTTTTTTTTGCCTGATGACTGGGGTCCACTTCAAGTCTTCACATTTTATTGTAGTGTGGATAATAAAACAATATTCTATATTAATAATCTTATGCAATAAATATCTGCTTCACATGCTCTTTATTTGTCTTTATTTGTCACCCACTGAAACTTGAAGAACACATGCTAAAATGCAATTTTTTGGCTCTTGGTTTTTTTAATTAATATTTTTCCAACTGGTTTTGAATACTTTCTTTAATTATATCGATTAATGTGCCACAATGCGGATGAGTACCTATAAGGGGTTGCCCAGTAAATTTTTTTTGCATTCTAATTAATTCCGGCTGCAGGCATTAATAAATTAATGCGGCCTTGAAGTCCTCATCATTCATCATTTCAGCCGAAAGACGTCCACTGCTGGACATAGGCCTCCCCCAGGCGTCGCCACATTGACCGATCCCGTGCGTCTCGCATCCAGCGCCTTCCCGCAACCTTAACCAGGTCATCAGTCCACCTAGTGGGAGGCCTTCCAACGTATCGTCTTCCGGTTCGCGGTCGCCATTCCAGAACCTTTCGGCCCCATCGGCCATCCGTTCTGCGAGCAATGTGCCCTGCCCACTGCCACTTAAGTTTGGCAATTCTTCGGGCTATGTCGGTAACTTTGGTTCTCCTGCGGATATCATCATTCCTGACGTGATCACGCAAGGAAATTCCGAGCATAGCCCTCTCCATTGCCCTTTGGGTGACTTTGAGCTTTCTGATAAGGCCCATTGTGAGCGACCACGTCTCGGTCCCATAGGTGATCACTGGCAACACACACTGGTCATAGACTTTTGTCTTGAGACACTGCGGTAAATTGGACGAGAAGATACCACGCAACTTCCCGAACGCCGCCCAGCCGAGTCGGATTCGACGGTTGACCTCTTTCTCGAAATTGGACCTACCCAACTGGACCGTTTGTCCCAGGTAGACATAATCGTCTACAACTTCGAGAGTAGAGTCTCCGACCTTGATAGGAGTGGGTGTTACATGGGCATTCACCATGATCTTGGTTTTGTCCATGTTCATTTTAAGACCCACTCTTTCGGAAGCTCTACTGAGGTCATCGAGCATTTTACTGAGGCTCTCCATGGTCTCAGCCATGACCACTATGTCGTCGGCAAACCGAAGGTGAGTTATGTACTCGCCATTAACGTTGATGCCCAGCCCCCTCCAATCCAGAACCTTGAAGACATCCTCCAGCGCAGCAGTGAACAGTTTCGGAGAAATGACATCTCCCTGTCTCACGCCGCGCTGGAGAAGGATTGGTTTCGAGGTCTGATCCTGAAGACGGACTGACATGGTGGCGTTTTTGTACAAACACTTCAACACCTCAATGTACCGGTAGTCGATCTGGCACCGTTGGAGAGACTGCAGTACAGCCCAAGTCTCTATCGAATCGAAGGCTTTCTCGTAGTCCACAAACGCTAAACAGAGAGGCAGGTTATACTCTTCGGTCTTCTGTATAACCTGCCGCAGCGTATGTATGTGGTCTACGGTGCTAAAGCCTTTTCGGAATCCGGCTTGTTCGGGGGGCTGGAAATCGTCAAACCTGCGCGCGAGACGATTCGTGATGACTCTTGAAAACAACTTGTAGACATGGCTAAGAAGTGAGATGGGCCTATAGTTCTTCAACCGGGCATTGTCGCCCTTCTTGAAGAAGAGTACCACCACACCCCTGCACCATGCCTGTGGCGTTTTGCCCTCGAGTATGACGGAATCAAACAGCTTCTGAAGGGCCCTAAGGACCGGTTTTCCACCCGCCTTCAGGAGTTCGGCCGTAATTCCGTCATCACCCGGCGCCTTGTTGTTTTTTAGCTGTTTCAGAGTCATCCTAATCTCGTACAGGCTGACGTCCGGGATATCTTCGGTATAGTGTCGGGTCAATCTAGCTCTTGGGTCGTTTGCTAGACTCGCAACGGGCTTGCTGATCGAAGTGTACAACTGCCCATAGAATGTTTCGATCTCCCTGAGAAGCTCCGGTTTGGCGGATACGATCCTGCCATCGTCGGTCTTCAGTTTCTTGAGTTGGCTCTGCCCAATAGCCAGATCCCTTGAGAACACCTTGGAGCCTTTATTTCGCCCGATAGCGTCTTTAATACGCTCGGTATTGAAGCGTCGGAGGTCTCTTTTCAAGGATTTAGAGATCTGTCTATTGAGCTGCCGGTATTTGCACGCCTCATCTGAAGACTGCAGGATCATCTCACGCCTCTCCTTCATAAGCTTGAGGGTGTGATCTGAGAGCTTTTTGTTTCTATCTGTACGACGGGTCTTGAAAAACTTAGACCCGACCGTATGGACAGCTTCCACGAACCCGTTGCTATATTCATCCACGGAGCTCCCTAGGCACTCGAAACGATTCTGGAGTTCGAGCTGAAAGCTCTCGGGGTTTTGGACTTGGATCTGTGCTGGCCGGAGCGTGGACTTCATCAGTCGAGACCTTTCAAGCTTAATATTAATGTTCAATGTGCCTCTTACCATGCGGTGATCGCTCCCGGTTTTTACCGAATTGATCACAGAGACATCATTGAACATTTGCTTCTTGGTTGACATGATGAAGTCGATCTCATTTTTTGTTGCACCATCGGGGCTCTGCCAGGTCCACTTCCTGTGTTCACGCTTTTTGAAGAAGGAGTTCATCATATAGAGGCCCTCCTTCTCCATAAAACTGGCCAGTAGGTGACCCCGGTGGTTCCGTTGTCCAACTCCAAATTGCCCCACTTGCAGCTCATCCTCGTCTCGTTTGCCCAGTTTCGCGTTGAAGTCCCCCATGACAACGGTGAAGTGAGTTTTGAAACCATGCATGGCTCTGGAGATATCCTCATACATGGTCTCTACCTCATCGTCGGGGTGTGCCGAGGTTGGGGCGTAGACCTGTATGACCTTCAGCGAATATCTTGAGGATATTCTGAGTATAAGGTACGCCACCCTGGTCGACACACTCTCGATCTTCATCACGTTGTTCACAAGGGACTTGTGGACGATAAACCCGACACCACCCTGGGACTGCCGGTCACCTTCTCGGAAATAGAGTAGGTTACCGGATTTGAGGATTATCGAGTCCTCCCCCTCTCTTCGGACTTCAGATAACCCTATAATACTCCATCGCAACCTGTTCAGTTCCTCCTCGAGTTCGGTGACCTTCTCGTCGGTCCGAAGTGTGCGCGTGTTGTACGTTGCCAGGTCCAGTCGTCGGTGATTGTTGGGGTAGCCGGATCTCGTCCGGAGATTCTTAGCACCCCTTGCCATGCCGTAGCCTCGACCGCTACCGTAGTCGAGGGTAGGCAAGCTGCCGGGTACCAGGGGCCATTTTTTATTTGTGCTATTCATTGGGGGGGTTTTGCCATAATCGCCACGCTTGGCAGGCGGGTTGGCGATCGCAGTATGGTTGTTATAGAAGCACAGAGAACGCTGCTGCCCATTCTCTGGTTTGTCCCTTAGTCGCCTCTTACGACACCCACGGGAAGACATGGGATGGTGAAATTCTTTACGTCCGGCACCATACGGAACTTGAAGTCCTAACATACTCTATTTGGAATAAAATACAAAATACTTGAAAGTAAAAGTATTTAAATACTAAATAGGTATTTTGTACTTGTATTTTAAATACAAGTATTTCAAATAAGTCACACATCTGCTAATGGCGACTAATACCCAAACCTGTGTCTTCTATAAATAAAACCACAAACCAGCTTCTTACTCTCAAACATACCTACTCCTTATGATGTCACCCTATCTGTTTCCCCCGCACTTAACTCTTTCAGGGGATGACAAGCAGCTAATGCACTATGTTTTCCCCTCCAGCAGTAGGGAGTAATGTGACGTAATAATGTAAACAATAGTATTTCTCCCAGTTGCTTTGGACATTTTTCGCATTGCCTGTCCATTATCAATAATGGTACATTAATCACTTAGCACAAGGCATTTATACCAAGAGCTCCCAGCTGTCATTACTATTCCGAAATGAAAGTCGTTACCAACATTTAACAAATTATATTCATTTATTTAGGTGATTTGCCAGCGGCAACATTAAGTACCGTTCTGTATAAAATGGATGTTTATCAAAAAAAAAACATTCAGAACAGAAATAATTTTTACGGATACGGAGTAATTTACTAAGAATCTTGCTATTTATTGCAACAAGAATGGGTATTTTCCTTGAAATTATTTTATTCTAATAGCTTTTTAGAAATCTCTGAAATGTTTAGTACCTGTTAAATAAATACTTTACTTAAATTCTCTATAGAGATGTCACTTCAGGTGCTAAATAGTTTAGTCAAAGTCAAATATATGTTTTTCAACTAGGCCACCAAGCGGCACTTTGGTACGTCAACAATTAAAATTTACAAGTAATAATAATTTATTCTACCGTGCATTCGGAAAAGTAGCTTGTTATGAAGAAGAACGCACAAGAAACTCCATACTTACTCTTTTATTGAAACTAAGTGGTTAATAATATTGACATAAGTACATACATTTACAAATTCATATATGTGAGGACGATGCACCCAGAATAACACTTTATACTATAATACGTATAGGTATAAAGTATTAAAAGCATTAACAGGTAAATTCACTAATTTGATAAATAGGAACATGGTTCTCACATACTTACAGATATTACAAACATAGGTAAAATACCTAATTCAACTACAACGGAACAGTGTGTGAATCAATTTCTTTAAAAATGAATACAATATATTTGAATATGTTTTAGGTAGAATTTGATTTTGTCTACACTAAAGATTATTTAGAGACTTCTGTGAATGTCAAGAAGTTTATCGACAATGCGACAGCTCACTAAATCGCTCAAGTTATGTTGGTAACAGACAAACAATATTATTATCAGTGGGCTAGCGTCTGCTCCAAAGTTTATTTTTTATCATTTTCCCCACACTAGGCATTACTTCCTGTATCGTCGGTGCGTTTACAAACATATAAACACACATACACAACATCCAGAGCCGGAACAACTATCTGTAGGTCATACAAATTTTTGTTCCGTGCGGGAATCGAACCCGCGACACGCAGCGCAGCAGTCAATCGCTCAACCACTGTGCACTTCTGAACTCTAATAAACGTGCAGACAACTTTACAACTGGCTACCTATCAACTACACAAAGTCTTTCAATCCGTTGCGTGTAAAGTCACTGTAAACACAAGAAACAGACGAAGTATTACGTTTAATTATACAGCAACAAAGACTTATGCCGCTTATCAGTAACCACTCGAAGTTAACAGCTATGAACCCTAGAGCCTTCTGTGTACAAATTATATCGTTCCACACTTTAATGGAAACGGTCCCGATACGAACGTGTTTTGTGCAATTTGATATTAACTACGCTTTTTTTTATTTGTATAGGACGCGGTTTTATACGTGGAAGTGTGCTTGCATGATGTTTGAATCAAGATTTTTTTTAAATTGTGTGTTGCCACTGCTTTAAAGTGAAGAATACACGCAGAGGACTAGAGTTGTAAAAAAATGGCTTTTTTCTAAGATGAAAAAAAAACGTTTAAATAAAACATGAAAAATAACAGTTTTTTTCCAGGAGTAGGTTTTTATCAAGAGAGTACGAAAATAAAAATATGGTAAGGCGGTTATCGTATATGAGGTGATATTACATTTTTTTTTGTTTAATAAGAAATTGCCATTAGTTTTTTTGTTAAATAGTTTATCTTATCTTAAAATAATTGGCAACACGCACTGAAGTTTACCATTTACGGACTGGGATTTCCTAATTACAAAGAAAAGATGATTCTGATTGTAACAAATTAAGTATTTTCTAAGTTCATAATAATAGGTACCCATTGATTTGAACCTAATTTGACTTTAATTAAAACAAAACAAACAAATTTAATGTTTCAACAAAATTAGAAAAAAAACTACTTTTTTCATGTTTTTACAAGATTATGAAAAAAAGTCGTGTGGCACTCGGGGATTGCCGCGGTAAAGCTATTGCATAGCATTTATTCTAGACCCAGTCCTGGAAAATGCGTCAAAAAAATTAAAAACGTTAAAAACTCGAAAACGTAGCGAGCCAAACTCGCATTTATTTACGATTAATAAAACTCTAAAAAACAAAACATAAATACCTTTATTCACATTGAAATAAGGTCGCTATTCTTTGACAAGCAAAAGTGACCCTTATTCTCATTAGCATAAGGTCCACATTGATCACCATTGTCACAGAAAAAGCTCAGAGAGACCGATAAAAGGCAAAACAATTACGACCAACAAAAATTTTAAAACCCTCATATCTCAGAAACGGTTGGAGTTAGCGCATTTCTGACAAAAAATTTGCCCCCCTGCCCTCGCTACTTCATCCAGGAGAACAAGATAGGATTTACCCCCCCCCCCCTTAACCGGTTACCTCCCCTCGCAAAAAAATTTTTCATTCTAAAAATACCAACACGGAAATCGAAAACACGTGCAACAAACCTGAATTATGTACACGCATAATATTTCTTTACCTTGCCAAATAGCTCGGAATGTCAATACTCTCACGTAACGCTACTTGTTCACGTGGAGCTAATAATGTAATTCGATCATCTTTTGTTCAATATTTACTTCCTCCACGTGCTGAATACCTCGAAATTGTGAAGTTGAATATCTTTAGAATGTATAGCTCTATGTGTGAAACGAGAGATATCGAGAAGTGCTCTTTGACGCCGCCCGCGCACCCCCCGCCCCGCTGCTGCGCCCTCTACGTGAGAGATGGCTTTCAATATCAAATTGAATTCCGCGGTTCATTGATTTTCAATTTGTTAGGGTGTACTCTCATCGTTTACCATAGACACACTGGAGATCCGACTATTGTAAATCTTCCGAAAATTTTCACGACGAACAGTCGTCCATAACTTTTCTTGAATTTAGGAGGGCGATAAAGTTTCCGTTTCCCCTTTCAAGGTATATTTCAATTTAATCAGTTAAAAGTTCATGTTAAAAAGGTAAGTAACCTCATTCAGCTGGCTGTTTATCTTTCTTAGAAGCTAAGTGGAATGTAAAATAAACTAACATCCGATTTAAAATATGGGATTAGCTCGAAAGAGGAAAACCTTTTACTCTTGCGCTTACTCTTTTAAGTTACTTAGTTGAAGTTGTGCACTAATCTCATAGAATATAAAATACTGTGTGGAAACAATAGATAATATAATCCATATTTTCTCAGTTGTGAAATGTGTAACTGTTGAAAGTACTTACAGCAAACTTCAACTGCGACTGTGCGCCGGGAGACATTCCCATTTATTCAATATCGCGTAATAATACATTTAGTGCTTAGTCTGTATTTGTTAACTTAGAGATATTTTTTAATTTAAAATATAAAAATATTTGTTTAGTTAGCCGTACAAAATTAAATCTTATGTCTAAACCAGTCGGTATGTATTCAAGCGGAAATTGCGGATTTACTTTCAAAACAACTAAGCAGTCATCTCACTTTCTTCTTTCCTGTTTTTATGAATATATATATATTTATATAAGTATATATATGCCATCCAACGTGGCAATGCAGCAAGCGTTATGGGCACCTTTGCGCTGGGAACAGTTAGGGGCGGGTTGTTTGACTAGTTATAAGACAACGCTTTGTGACGTGTCGTTGTGACTTTGACATCTAATTTGTTAATCTTTGTAATTTGATTAAAATTAAGTTATAATCGCAAAGTATATATTATTTTTAATATATATGTAGCTACGTGTATTTTATCTATCTTAGTATGTTATATAATAACTGGTTTTCTTTTTATTATTAAAGAACGCACCTGTCATGTTATCTCTTCACCACCCTTAGTTGACTATTAGAGAATGCCTGAGGCATTAAGTCCTCCTTTGTACCTTTTTTGCATTAAGTCTAAAAAAAATTGTGATAAAACAAAGTAAGAACCGAATTGTCTCAATATTTGTTCAGGTATCAACCTCGGCTAATGTCTTATGTCGGTCACCCATCGGAAGGGTGGATCCGAGCCAAAAAGCCAAGTCCATTAATGACAATAATTCATTACTCCACAACTGTATACACAATCGGCTTTTATTTATCAATAACGTTGCAAAGAAAGAAAGGTTTCGACCTCAGCATTTTGTGGAAAGGAAATATGTGTTTCCCATGATTTATATCCGGACTAGGGGCGTGAGGTGGCCGCTTATATGAAGCCGGCTGACCGCTGGCGATAAGCTGAAGCCTTTCTATATACAGAATACACACAAAGATAGAAAATAAACAAGTTGCCCTCACAACCTTACGCTCCGCCAATAATCTCGGAGGAAACGAATAACATTGGGTCGTTATATAACTCTTATTACAGATGCAACATTCACGAAAGTATCGCTTTAAGTGCCTATAAACTACGAACTCCATAAAAAGAAAAGGGGTTTTCAATTAGACTGTAGCGCTCTTTGATTTTTATATCTTCTACCATATTAACTGACCGACTTCCAAGATCTCTTTATTGTTTACGGTCCATCTAAAGGTATATCAAAATATACCAAAAGTATCGATCAGCTTTTCCAGTTTGTGTACGGTAGTACTAATTTCTTATTTTCAGGAGTCGTGTCATCGTTCAGGAGTGTTTATTTTATTTTTTTTGTTTGTGATGGGTTTGCTCTTGATTCTAGTCTAGGTCAGAGGTGGCAGAGACAGGGTCGACGATGGAGTGAGTTTACCCAAAAGAAACCTGTTCACTCTAACATTGAAGAGATTCGGGTTGAATGCGTGTGTTCTAATATTAAGTTATAACGAATAAACCCATTCCTACTAATATTACCAGCTATTATTTCACGGTAAATTGATCCCCATCATATAAATATTTTGCGTGATTAACAGCCTGAAAATGATATACCTTCAGCTACATAAGCACAGAAATTCAGGGCAATAAATCAAAAGTAATAACTATCCGCTTTATCTGATCCCAACCAGTTTTATTGCTTTATAACATTTTATAACGAGAAAACTAAGCCAATATTTTCTAGATACGGCGAGGCTAAGAAATATTTCTTTCATAGAGAGTTTCATAAGAACGTTCGGTTAGACTAGGTACTAATGTTTAATAAAAACTATCTGTAAGTATGCGATAAGAACACAATTATTGAGGGCTGGTACCAAAATTACGTACTTGGAGTTGGAAACGTTCAAACCATACCAAAATGCTGAATTTACCGGTACCGGGCTCGAGGTCTGTAATTTACCGGTACTGGTAACGAGGTCTGTAATTTACCGGTACCGGTATCGAGGTCTGTAATTTACATAGTCATCACACAAAGTCAACCAAGTTGGGGTCGGCTTCCAGTCTAACCGGGTTTAGCTGTATACCGGTATTTTACATGGAGCGACTGCCTATCTGACCTCTACAACCCGTGAACTGGGTAACAAGATAACCCTTGGCAAGACTGGTGTCAGATCTCAGGCTTCTGACTACCCGTAACGACTGTCAAAGATCTTCAAATGACAGCCGGGACCAACGGCTTAACGTGCTTGCCGAGGCACAGAAGAAACTCGCTATGTAAATATGGTCACCCATCCACGGACCGACCTCGGCAAGCGTTGCTTAACCTTAAATATCGACCCGTGCGGCTGTTACTATTTAGTCAAGAGCTAAACTTCTAATTTATTGCAAATACCATGCAATAAATTAGGCCTTTTGCCCGTGTACTAATTTATTAATTGTGTTTTCAGACCCATTTTAGACCTCTTTTCAGTAAGGTACTTGAGGTATCAAAATCTACTTTTATTTGCTGGTGTTATAAATGTAAAAGTAAATCGAAATGGCTTCACGAGTATCATCAACAACCAATATTAATAATATTATAGATATTAACACCCTTATCTGATATTTCCTCGTATATTAAGCCGTGTTTTCATAGGCGATAATTATTAACGTGCAAAATATGACACATGTGGATATTGATATTTATAACTTGGCTTGCTTTATCGACATCTGTAACATCCTTATTTGTACAAAGTTTGCCTTGCCTTACAACGTCCACAAATAGTGATGGGCTATGCAAGCAGTCAAGACCAACCAGTACATAGACCATTCATACTAAAAACCAGGTTTCTCTGAGAGAGTTGCAATTACTTAGGTACACACTGTTGCTCGAACACGTATTTGGGTAAAACAGAGATTGAATCTTACGTGAGATCCTGAGTAGGTGAAGGCTACAGTGTTGCACCATTACTTGCATACAGGTTGTAATGGCAAGGTCAAAGAAAAAATGGCGAGCCCCCAAACAAATTTTTGTTGACATTTTTTTAACGTCTGTCGATGAAAAACTATTTTAAAATATAAAGTTTGAATGTTTGATCAGTTTTGTCTTCAGTTATAATTTTATAGGAAGTCAGGAATTAAAGATATTCCAGTTTGAAGTTCTAGAAACTTAGAGGTTATTTTAACAGTACTGTACTTGTCATGCTGCCGGTTGACAGATGTATTGGCAACACAGCGTAGCCAGAAGCCATGATTTTATTTATTATCGTCAATTATCTAGTCAATTGAGTTTTCAATTATGACGATTTTTTGCCAGAGTTTGATATGCCATAACTTTTATTTGATAAAACTTAGTAAATTATTTCATCGGTATCTATCACTGTTAATAATTCCATCAACAATTTTCGTGCCATTGTTTTTTTAATAACTGCTTCAACCGTATATGACCAATTTTTTTCAAGGATCTCATAGGCAAATCACAAAAAAAAAATTGTCGTTTGTTGACCAAAATGGATATGGGAAATACAATTTTTGTTTATTAAGAATTGGCTATGATATCCATGAAAAAGTTGTTCATTATACATGGGCAGAAGCAGAATATAAAGTTAATTCAAAAAATCAAAAAGCTGCTCAAAACCAGATGTGTCCTCTGACTGCACAGCACGATTTTTTTCTTGTTTACGTCTTTTTAGTTTGCTTTATAAGCAGTCGGGTTTTTTTGATTTTTTGAATTAACTTTTTAATTTATAATATTTTAGTTTACATTTTTTTTTCGAATTACTTACTTGTGGTACATTTAAACATATAAATAAGTGTTATATATTTTTGAAATCACCTCTCTATTTATTTTGATACCCCAAATGATGGTTGAGTTCGGACACTCGCAAGGTTAAGACGAATCGATTGACGTAAGAATAATCAAAATCGACCATACACACATAGACTGATAAACACATTACCATCCTTCGGCAGTCGGGTAGATATGATCGAATCTTTCCGTTACACCCTGTATATTTGAAGTGTGAAGATCCCCTATGTTCTTGTAACTTTCGTACTTCGAGACCAGATTTGATTTTTTTTGTTCTAGAAATAAAAAAAGCCATCCGTCTAGTGCTTAGTAAGTCGTCTAGGACCTGCCGGATATAGATTCTTTCAAACCTGTGTTTCAGGCCATCACTTGCAAAAATTGGTCAGTAAAAATAATGAATAAAATTAGTCTATTAACAAACACAAAAATATATAAATTGGTACAAAACACACAAAAAAAAAAGAAAAATAAAATTAAAAAAAAAGTAAATAATTTAAGATGTACAAGTAGATATGAGGGCAAATCATAATCAAACAACAATTTCTAGAAGTTTTCCTGTGTCTTTGTAATTGAGTGTCCCTAAATAATCTGTTAAGGTAAAGCAACATTTTTTTATATGTTAAGCTATAAACATCGAGTAACTTGTCGAGTCTATTATACTGAAAGGGTCCTAAAAATACATAAAACCGATTAATAAAAGCATGTTTGATCTGTGGCATTGTGCATACCAGATCCTTCCGACTCTTGTCAGAACTAACTGGATCATAGGGAAGTGCAATGTGCTGAAAATTTTAACTGCCAATTACAATAAAACAAACATTTCCCTTAATAATAAATTGTAAAGTTCTACGAGCCCTCTTAAACGGAAAGCTTAAACAAATTAAGAAGTTAATATAAAATAATGTTCCCGTAAATTATTCATCGCATTATCAGTCTGCTCCTAATAAGCTCGAACGTTGCCAGAATTAAGATGAACGCGGTAAAGTAAGGGTTAAATTGAACAAAAACATTTCTGTGCAGGTGCGTTGTCTGTTATCTATGAGGAGTGCGAAGTTGAGGCAAGTACCCCAAGTTGTTATGCTAATCCTGCCAAGATATTGTTTATGTCTCTCTAAATATAATTTCCAAGGGAAATTTTTCCTTCGTCACACAGGGTTAGGTAACTTATTTGAGCGAAGTTTCCGGCAGCGGAACTGCCAACAAAATCAACACGCTCCGTATTAATAGAACACGATCAGATATATGTAAGTACATGCATAACATGTATGTGTAGTTCATCAATTATAAATTAACCCTATTTCATTATGGATTTAATTAATTGGCATTCCAGGCGCGGTGATATTGATTTATAATTAACAATCGAGAAGGCAAGATGCTATAGATGTTTCGGAAATTAGGTGACTATGTCGCATAGGCCGGGAGCTGACGCCCGGATATCATTTTTGCGGAGATTGCCTCAAGAAAACGGCGTGGCAATCGTTCGAGTCTAGAACTGGCCAGCCTTTTCGATACTGTTTCTAGGTACCTACAATCGTGTTAAAACGGTGGTCACCATGGGTACCACCGCGTTATTGCTATTGTTTGCAAGGATTGAAGGAAAATGGGTACCTACTCAAAATCGATCCAATTGCCTATAAAAAGCTGAAAATGTTTATTTATTACGTTTCGAAAATGCTTTAAGTGTAAGTAAATTAAACTCCTACATCTCCTTATTTTTTCCTATTCTCCGATCAGTGTGGCGATGCTTGGGGGAGGCCTATTTCCAGCAGTGGATGTCTTTCGGCTGAAATGATGATGATGATGATCTCCTTATTAGTGATTGCCATAGGCGGCACTTGCGGCGGTGGTTGTGGTTTGTCCCGGTAAAATTCAAGGATACTGAGGGCAGTGAGCAGCGTTCCGTATGGTGTCGGACGTAAAAATTTCACCATCCTTTATTTTCCCGTGGATGTCGTAAGAGGAAACTAAGGGACATACTAGAGAATGGGAAGCAGCGATCTCTATGCACCTAATAACAAAATGCGATCGTCAATCCGCCTGCCAGGCGTGGCGATTACGGCAAACCCTCCCAAACCGATAAATAGCGCAACGATAAAATGGCCCCTAGTACCCAGCAGCCTACCTATCTTCAACTTCGGTAGCGTTCGAGGTTATGGCATGAGAAGCGGTGCGAAGAGTCCCCGGATGAGAAACGGCTACCATAATACAAAAGACGACTGGCCTTGATAACATTTAACACGCGTACACTCCGGACCGACGAGAAGATCGAACTCGAGGAGGAATTGAGCGGGTTACGATGGAGTATCATAGGGTTATCTGAAGTCCTAATTCCGAGAAGATGAACGGTAGTCCCAGGGTAGTGTTGGGTTTATCGTCTACAAGTCCCTTGTGGCAAACGTAGTGAAGATCGAGTGTGTGTCGACCAGGGTGGCGTACCTTATATTCAGAATATGCTCTCGGCGCACCCCGACGACGAAGTAGAGACCATGTATGAGGATATTTCCGGAGCCATGCATGATGATAATACTCATTTCACCCTGGTCATGGGAGACTTCAGTGGACGTCTTTCGGCTGAAATGATGATGATGGTGATGAGGGCAGCGTGGCAGCGGGAAAATGTCGGTTTGTTAAATATATCTATATAAAGGTAAAAATTTCATCCCGACATGCATAAAAAATAGCCAATATGAATTTCTTATTTTTGAAATGGCTTGGTTAACAAAGAACCCTCCGCTTCTTGGAATACACAGCGCAGAATTATTTCTGGCGGTGACATTTCGGTCTTTGTTCATTGTGGTAAACAGGATTCATAAATATTTTATGTATTTCAAAGAAATAATGACCTCTTGGAACAAAATCAATTGCCTGCCAATTTAAAATGAGATTGAAATACATATTTTTTGTTTTTCGCTTAATTTCACATTACTTACCTGCTAGGCTCTAGGTAAGGTGACTTTCGTTTAGAGTTTGGCAGATTCGTACGTGACACTGCTATGGTCCGCGGGTGCAGGGCACGTAAGGTAGCGGGGGTGGAAAACGTGCGCGCGGGACGGGGGTCACTTGACGGGAGCCCGCGCGGTCTATAATAGTGTCACGTACGAATTGCCAATCTATAGCATCAGTCATTGACGAAATTTTAAAATTAATCTGATTGACCAGTTGGCATTTTGGTAGCGCATGTCTATTCCAAACACTTTGCAGTTTTTGACAATCAATATCATTTATAGAATTTGAGTTTTTATTTTATTTCACTGGTCTCGAAAATGGCATACTGAGATTTGGGTTTCAGATTTCTTGTTGGTACTCTCTGTCGGGCATACCAACGTCGCGGTTCTTTCTAAAGCCCCTTCTGCCATATAAAATACAGGATACTGTAAAATAATCCACATAATCAAATTTAAACAATGCAACCCCCCTAATGCATGTTTAAACCGTTAGGCAATAGATTAGCTTAATACAAGTGTACTTAAATATTAAAGAGCCGAGATAATTTGAGTGTAGAACCGTCTAGTATTCTTCGAAAAATACTCGCGCGAAATGGCTGTGTGTTTAAATTGTTTTGTAAGATGTATGAAAGCGATTTTGTTTAGTTGAGCGAGTTATTTCGAGATTCATATCTGTTATTAAATTGAGTAAAGGGTTTCTAATGTTGCAAAATTAATTTGGACTTCTTGAATGATGTTTAACAGTAAAACAATGTCATAATAATGTTTACTATGCAACGAGTTTTGAGTTTTAAAGAAAAAAATCCATCACCATCATCAGCTTGTTAATGTCCCCACTCCTGGGACACAGGCCTACTCTCTGTGAGAGGGGAAGAACCGAAATCCACCACGCGGGTGCGGGTTGGTGGATGTCACTTGTCTTCGAATTTATGGTTCTAGGACATCCGGTTTCCTCACGATGCTTTTAAGAGCAGTGATGATGAAATAATTTACACAAAGTAAAGCGCCTGCCTGGGTTTGAACACACGACATATAACTTGAATGTCGCGGCCAATACCACTGGCCCACCATTGCTCTTTGAAGAAAATCCACCATTATAAGGAAAATTTTCTGAATGTGACGTTGCAACTATTCCCTATAGTTTAAACTATTTTTGCCTTGCAGATAGTATTAACTGCCTTCTAGTTGGAAAGCCAGTAGGAAATTTTCTTAGAGATAGCGGTGCCATATCAAATTCAAATTAACCCGGTCCAAACTTAAACTTTGACCCAACTCTCAATTTAAAATTTTGCCGCATTCTTTACTTCTAAGGAAGTCAAAATTGCAATGTGAAGTACCTCAGATACTTTTTAAGGAATTCACGGTACCATCAGGTGAGATAGTGGTCAAGCGCGAGCCTATAGGACATAAAAAAAAAATGTCTTAAAAAATAACAAGATTCCGTCAATAAAAATGCTGGTCAAGTTTCATTACATTCGCGAAAATTATTAGGCGCTTAAATATTTAGGCAAATGTCTGAAGTTTTATTTATTTGATTGAAGTTTTCAAGATTCAGTATTTCTTAAAACCTCAATTAAAATATACAAAATAATAACACGCCACTTTCCCGAAGAGTTAGGTTAATAAATAAGATTATATAGTTTTTTTTTATTGATAATTATTTTATAATTTTTCAAACACATAATATATGAATTACTTTTACAATAAACAATATAATATATTAATGTTTGCTATGAAGTTGAAGTCTGAATATATTTTTTGTTAACTTCTTTCAAAATATTCCATATTATAATATTTAAATCTAGTTTGTTCAATAACAAACCTAATACCTGGTAGAGGTTGTATCTATAATATATTTTGGCTTTGCTCGTTTCTATGGCTTAAAGGTTAGACGTCTACTTATTTCCATTGAAATGAAAAGATTAAGCTTCTAGAATCGTCAAAAGCGCCAATAATGTGTTTGTGTTATTTCCTAAATAAGGTATTGGTAATACCTGGTATTACAGGCATTCAATAGAATAAATACGACAAAAAATGAAAATGTTTGGGCAAAGTGTGTCATTTTTTATAATAAAGCACTTAACAACAAATGAAGAAAGCTATAACTTAGAATTTGATGAAGAAAGGTAAACAAACTGAAAACCAGCGCTTTCTGTCTGACGCCTAGCAAATTCTGAGTTGCTAATCATTTCAGTATAGGTACGCTCAGCGATGAGGAGAAAGTTCCCCTTTTCTTTACCTTTAAATTCGCTTTGATTGTATCCGGAAATGTATAATTTCTATAATCTGAATATTAAATACAGGAACTTGTGCAATTCTGTGACATTTTGCAATTTTCAGTGGCACAATAGCAGCGAACACTTACACCGAGTACTAACAATTTCACGGACTAAGCTGCACAAATGTAGCTCACTTTTATTTAGTAAGTATACAGCTCAAACGACCACATTATTTTAACCCCGCTTTAAAGCAACTTTGAGTAAGAAAATTGCATCGTCTAACTGTAAAGGTTCAGGAGTGTAAGCTTAAGAATAACGAAAGGCAGAAATTGGTCGCAAAGCGTTGATTTTGAAAACGCGGCAGGCACCGCGGGATTATCGTAAGCAATCTTGATAGTGACGCTAATTCCTAACGCACTGGTGGGATTGCGCGCGCACTTTTTACTATATTCTTTCGTGTCGATTAACTCAAATATCCACCAAATATTAACCATGCAGATTTTGTCCAACAATAAGTAGCTGCTTAGACAGTTCCCCTGCGAAGGAGCTCCACACTGGCACTGTGTTTTGGATGCGTCTATGATAATCCAATTGGCCAGGTTATCTCTACAGCGACCAACCCGGGCTCGCAATCGGTTTAGGGATTTTCACATTGGTCAATTTAGTTCGTGCTGAGAGATCTGCCGAAGTGATGAAGTGTCAAGGACTTTTATCATAAACACAAGACGAAAGTTTATCGCCCCCGATTTTATCGATTCCATATTTTATCGCTATCATTACAAATATATAATATATACAAAGATTGATCGTTTAATAGTATAGGATATGTCTAGGATCATCTTTTGTTCCGTCGCAGTATGGGTCAGCGGTGAGGAGGCATCGTTGTGCGTTCCGACCAAAGCTTCACGGGCCACTATCACAGTAATAAATTAATCATCTACTGCTCCGTAAATTAATTTGCTCGATATTATGCTCTCGGCAATATTTATGTCACGCGGAACAATGTTATGTCAGCCTAATATAATAGTTGGCGGCGCATTTTTTGTTTGAAGTGCCGTTTTCATATTTCATTGTTGAAAAAATGACTTGTTTTCTATTTTCCATTTCATTTGGAAGATTAAAATATTCTGAATGTAATAAACGAAATAATTGAATATCTGACAATGTCTTTAAAGCTATTATCGCTGGGTATTAAGACGGGTGGTACTTAACAATTATGCGGGTAGATATTGGTCTCTTCAAGCTTGAAAGAATAGTATCTTATTGTATGTAGTGCCCAATTACCAGGAAATCGTGTACTAAATTGAAATTTGATAACTGATTCAGCTTAGACGTTTGATAATGTGTCAGCGTTAAATACGTAACGATTGGGTAAGTAGATACAGTAGAACAATGCTAATTAGAGGAAGATAGTACCTATCGATTAACAATTTATACAGACAATAGCAGTATCTTTAGAACATCTGTAACTGCAGCTTTACTTATCGAAATTAAACAGCTTTGCGTAAGATTGACTAAATTTCTATATGATTATGGCCTACTAGTATTTGCCCGCGATTTCACCCGCATGGCCTATTGTACGGGAACTACGCATTTTTCGGGATAGTAGGTAGTAGCATAATGTGCTAGTGTAACTCTATACCAGTGAAAGCATTTTTGTGATTACATCCTACAAAAAGAGCTCTTTATAATAATAGTTTAGATGACTTTAGTTGGAAATGTCTGGAATACCAAAAAGTCATGGTAAAAGACAGTTTTGTTGTGATACAGGTATTTTTTATCTTTTATTTATGTAGGCGCTCGCTTGACTACCATCGCACCTGATGGTAATCAATGACATGGTCGACGATGGAGCACACTAGCCTAGAAGTACCCTATTCACTCTTGACTTAAAGACCCCGAGGTTGTAGCTATCGGAAAACCCAGACTCCGGCAGGGAATTTCACTCCTTAGCTGTACGCATAATAGAAGTATCCCCAAAACGTTTAGTGCGATTTCCACCATGTACCGATGACGCATCACCGCACGTCTGGTAGTCTAATGATGGAACGGGCTGGGTGGAATTAAATCATGCAATTCTAAATAATGGATTTTAACATTATCTTGTATTACCTCGATGCTATAATAATTTTTGTTTTAAGCATACGATTGTTCAACGAGCTTATAACGATATGTGACAACAATACTTACTCAGCTACGACCTCTTATCTATCTAGCAACCGCAGTCTATTCAAATACAGCAGAACAATACCAGTTCAATACCAACGGTTGTATTATGAGCACTTTTTGCAATCTGCCAAGAGTTTGGTCAAATGCCAGACAATATTGTATATTGTGCTTTTTGTTTGTGGAGACCACTGACCTCTATTATACAAGTACAAAGATCTTCGCACTTTATCGTATTAGCAAGCGATAGCCCGAACAATGCGATATCGTGTCTAATGATTCTGTGGAATCGATCAATATCGAGGTATTGTGATGGTGGGATTTAATCACTATCGAATGTGATTAATCAAAATTCATGCACAATGAATATTTAATCGCGAATTCTGACGCTAGCGCGTATTAAATTGAGTGCACGATCACTGTAGCTTTATTACTCAAACAATCACTAAAAACAAAGAAAAATAATCCATTTAATCCATTGCTGGGTTTAGTATATGGATGTTACGAAAGTGATGATATCGGAAACAATGTCAAAATCGGAAGTTTTAAAACAAGGTTCGACTTTTCGGTTTGAGAATCGAACCTGCGTAACATCCCTAATCTGGTATATGTCTCTGCCATACTTTGGTGTACATAGTCCTTTGTAACGATGGCGATTTGGACTCGACCCCGAGGAATAGGAAGGCAAAACAAAAACTAACATTTCATATTTACAATATTGTTTTACTCATTAAGTACCTATTTACTTATTCTAAATACTTAATCTATGTACTTATTACTTTTGAATTTCTTAAGACATTTGAAAATAATAAAATTTCTATTCTTCCCATTTCACTTGTCCAATAGCCATTGGTGACACCAATGGCTATCAGCAATTATTTAAATTGAGCGCGCCATTTCATTCCAAGTGACATTTCTTAAGTACTTTACTTGCTCCGTCCTTCTAGATTACCATCAAGCTGGTATACTTGAGTACAAGAGCAGTAACGTAACATTGGCAATAATGGCAATAACGCGTGAGTTTTAGGCTGCCTACATATTGCATATACACCAGAGACGAGCTAAGCGATAGATTTGTTTATTATCAGGCTTTTCTGGCTTTTCAGTAACTAGGCGATTCCAATAAAAAAATCCTACCCTTACGCAAGATACGCGCTTGGACGTGGAGTTGTCTGATATACAATATGGATGTTGCCTGGGTAGAAAAATGATAATTCTATTTTGTCCGTCAGTGAGATTATCAAATAATATTGAACACGTATTTTTTGCTTTATCAAATAAATACAAATTGACAAAGATAAAGCGCATCAAAGTTCAGGGGTGGAGGCTTGTAACGTCACTTTGTCAGTAAAAGTGTAGCACGGCGTGACGTCATTTTTTGTTTACGTGAAAAAAGAAAAAATACGTGTCCAATATTTTTAGGTTATCTACTGACGGACTAAATAGTTTTTTTTTTCATCATCACTATTACAATACATCATTTCCAACTAATAGGGCCGCTTAATTTTCATAGCGTAGCTTGGTTCAGCTTTGGTTAGATAGGTGAAAACGGGTATTAGCTTTGCCGAAACTACTAACACTTGGAGATTTAAATATTCCAGTATAATAGAATGCATAAATAACAAATTACCATACACAAGACACTCCCCGTCCACTCCATGCTTTGCTACACCATTAAGTTCTTGTGAATATAGATGCCTGGTTTGGTAGCTAAGTTGCCTCACATTCTGGTGGAGTCGCAGCCTTACCGATAGTTTGGTTCCATAGCCATAGCTCGCGTCAAGTCACGCGACTGTTCAGGTGGCTGCCGAAGTTTTAGATGAATGCCTACTAAAGTTAAGTCGTGAAGAGTTTACCGAGTTACGCCCGCCGTATGTGCTACGGAACAGCGAACGGCGAACAACTGCACTTAAACAATTACTTATCTAAATATTTTAGACGTCCTGCGGGTAAATTATATTTACATAGAAGCGAATTCTTGGTAGGTATAAAACTGCTTCTACAAACAAATTTTAGAACCTATGATGAAGATTTAAACGGCAAAGTCTCCCGCAGACAAGTGCGTCACTGCAACAACAATTAGAGGACCATTTCTTAATTCAAAGGGTCTCAAATCCGAAACTAAGAGGAATAGCGTAAAACACTGAAGGGAATCACGAGGCCGATTTTGATGAAAATAAAACTGCGTCATTGGATTTTTGAAAAATCATTATTCCTAGCCAGGAATCGATTTCTATGAAGATACGAATCTTGCAATTATTGATGACATAAAACAATCTTTGGAGTTTTTTTTTAAACGGAATCAAAATTATTGTAATGCTGAATGTAGTAGGATGCTCGAATTTTCGAATTCGACTAAGTGTTGAAAATAATGTCCATAATTTCATCATTTTAATGTTTAATAGGGAGGTAGGTACTTAACGTAGGAAAAATGAGTATTTTGTAAAAAAGGAGCTTTTTCTTTAAGTTTGCAATATGTCAATTACTTCCCAGAATTTTATCCTTATTAGTGACTCTATCGAATGGTGTTACACAGCATGATTTTTTTGTAAAAATCAACTGTTGTCGCACTGTACATCGCGCCTGTCTGTGTGTGCCTTAAAATCGGAGCTATCCAATCCAACATGTCGGCAAAAGTTGTGAAAAGTGAGTAATCTGCAAATTTTAATTGCTTTTTCCCTGAAAACGAAAAACGAGAAATAGAAACAAAATATTCGGATAGTTCAGAGTATGCAAGCTGCGTACGAGTTTGTTTTCCGCATATAGCAAGTAACTTTGTTTGTACAAAGTATTATACGAGAAATATGGCAAAAGCGTTTCAGTATTTTTTTTTCTACACCTTTGCCATTAGGTACGGCTGAGTACTCAGCCGTTGAGGCGTAATTGATTGACTTACCTACCAAATATCGAAACTTTTACATTTATAATAATATTTATATGTATAAGTAGAAATAGTAGGAAGCAAAATAGGTAATGATATCGGTCTTCCGATCCTTAGGGAGGAGAGAAGGGAAGGGAAGTATCGATTCCGAAAATCGATACTTCCCTTTTAACAAAGGCTCTTAATAGCATTTAAACCTGATATTCAGACCAATCTGGTAAGACAAACCCGATTCCAATTTATTTGGGGAATTCGAAGCTGATGATGGCTTTGAGACAAAATAGGTGCAATCCGAGTACGTGAGACAAACGCGCAATCAGTTTAGTGCTCGTTATGTGCGACAAGTCGCATGATTGCAGCCATCCTTAGGTGCCGTCATGGATTCGGCGATGAAGTCACATTCAAGCCCGAATTAGGAACCTAAAGATAGATCGAATGAAATGGTTCTTGGTGATTGTATTAGTTATGCTTATTTTAACTGTATTATGCAAGTACTTCCTTCCTTACTTCTTACTAATATTATAAATGTGAAAGTTTGGATGGATATGTGTATGTTTGTTACTCAATCACGCTAAAACGGATCTAGATGAAATTTAGCACAGATATAGATTATAGTCAGGAATAGCAAAAAGGATACTTTTTATGCCGGTATTATGTTCGCTTGGGATAATTTTCGTTGACGCGGGCGAAGCTGCTGGCAGAAGCTAATAAGTAATAATATTGTCCTTTATTTTAAAGTCATCACAATCTAATCTAAGAAGTCTGTTGACGTTTCTCATTTTACATGCCAGCGAAAAATTGCTACGTAAGAAAATGAAAAATCAAATTCATAATCCTAATGTATTACTATGGGGTAACATAGTAATACATTAGGATTATGAATCCACTATAACAACGAGTATCATTCGCAAGCATCAAGTTTAATTATTATTAAGTATTTTTATAGCTGTCAAAACGGGCCTTTTATTTTTTGACAACTTTAACAAGCTTATTTAGTTTTACTTGTCCCGTTGCTTGTAATAAAATTTTGCAAGTTTTGACCCATGTCTCCGTGTCCAATTGAGCTGAAATTTGGCACACACATTGCTTTCTCGTGATAATGCAACTTGCAACCGACTTTAAAAAGGAGGAGTTTCTTCATTTGTACCGACTTTAACAATGCATATTTTCATGTAATATAAGGTACTAAAACTAAAAAGATAAAATTAAAAAACTTTCTAACAAAGAAATTATAGTGTCAAAAATTTAAAAAATAGGTACCAAAGATACCGAATTCCGAAAATAAAGTTATTTTTCGCTTTGTAGTTTTTTTGTTTTGGAAGTCGGTTTAATTTTTTTGTACAAAAGCTTGTGAATTATTAAGTAAGTATGTATCCTCTTTTTTTACACCAAATTAATGTATAGATGACAATGCACACTTAGCTAAGCGACATCAATCTCTATCCAATAGGTATAGCGGACCAATTATTTTGTATGCACTCCCTTGATATGGGTATCAAATGAAAGAGTTTGTTGCGAGGTATAAGAATAACCTTGTTTTAAAATAGTTATTTTAATTCTTACTTGTATGTATGTTTGTTATAAAGTATCTAGGTGTGTCAAATTTTATTGGTCTATTATGCGATGCGGGCCTCGATTTTAATGCAGAGGCAACCGAAAAAGAAATTTCTTAAACATGAATGTAGGTACTACACACCCAAAATGTTTGAGTTCTTATCATAGGTTACCTTCAATACGATAACACTAACCTCTCAGTAAGTCGTGGTATTCTGCTAAACAGAACCACATATTTTTAAGTCTATTTACAATTCATAACACTATACAAACCATACCTTCATATCTTTTGATATTGCATCAACTTTTGTAATTCATTTTTATGTTTTCTTTCTATTGTTATCATCTGAAAAGCATACTACATATTTGATATCTGAAACTTAAATTATATTGATAATTTGTAATTCTTGCAATATTTTTCTACTGTGACATTTTCATCTGACATGACATCTGTCTCTCTATTTTATTTTTCTTAAACCATAGACCGTAACATAGGTACCAAGGACTAGACCTCCTTTAAGCTAAGTATACATTATTATAAGGGTAGCGTAGACTGACCCCCTTTGTGAACCGTTTTTATTCGTTCTGGTCTTATTTTCTTAATAGAAATTTGAATTTAAAATTTAGACGATATGACACAGAACGATGAAAAACGGGCGTCACCTTTTTAGGTTTGGAATCTGGACTGAACGCCGAAAGTCGTTTTACTACTGAGTATTACAAAGTGTATCTTCTGATCTAAAACTCCTGGAAAACTCTTAAACTGTAAAACCCAGCTTGTGAAAGAATGATATTAGTATCTATAAACTATAAATAAATCGCATTAATTGGTCTCTTAAAAGTACTATAACTTCCTACCTGCCCGATTTACTGCCTACCGTACGCCTACGTATCTGCATACCAACCAGTGTCCTAGCTGCCTGCGTATCTACTCTACATCCTGCCTATCCCATTGCCTGCCCTACACTACCCTACTACTGCATACCAACCTGTGTGTCTGCTTGTCCGTCGAGACTATTGCCTGCCTACTGTATGACTACTAATGCACACCAACCTGTGTGACTGCTTGTCCGTCGAGGTACCTGATCATCACCTGCATACCTCGTGCATAGAAGAGTACCCGTCCGTCCTGCTGCCTGCCTAGCTGTCGAACGCAAGCAACCAACGACGTCTGAAGCCGGTCCCTCAGTTTATATCCTTTTCCTTAATTTTAATTACTTTTATTTTATTAACGTGGCTTACGTTTAGCTCCCTCCGAGCTAAACGTAACGCTACAAAGTCAATAAGAAAAGACTTAGAAACTTAAGACACAACATCATCTATATACAAAAGGTAGTATGCTAAACGATCGACAAGGGAGCGAAATAAAAAAAAGTGAATTAGCCGCCTATCGGAACGTACGAGTTGCCAAAGTTAACTAAAGGCTGGTGGTTATTGGCTTTTCGTCAGGTAATGCATTAATGTTATGTCTAACACGGCTTTAAGGATTAATTCGAGGCCTGTTTCTCAGATTACCTTAATATTGTTTAGTGGATTTAGTTGTAGGTGTGTTTATTTATAGAGGTACAATGCTAATCATTAATATATTTTTTTTTTGAGAATAACAACATTTATAAGGCCATTTTTAAGACTCATTTGAAGTAATTCAAGTCTTTACAAATCAGCCTCTTAAATAATAATAAACCCATTTATATCCAATCATTAATAAAAATAAACATCCAAATACATGCATTATACAAACTATAAAATGTTAAAATTATTAAAATAAACATTCTTTAAACATAATAATAGAACATTAGTTAAATTAATAAATTTCCATGAACATTATAATAATAAAATAAACAATCAATTAAATTATACATTTGTTATCATTAGAATAAAATGTCAATAAAAAATATATATGTCGGAATCAAGGCTGGCCGATAGATGCAAACCATCGGGAAGTCAGGATGTATTCCCTTAGGTTAAGACATCGTGTGTGGGCAGGTCGTTGGGTACAATCGTGCAAATGAAATCACAAATTATTCGATACACTGGGTTTATTCAAATATTTAGAGTTACAATCTTGCTCACTAATATTACGGATCGACACTGATTCTACGACGTCTAAGCTCTGAGGCGGTCAGTACTAAACCTACCCTATTCCACTATCCCCACCGCGCAAGCGCTAAGTAAAAGCGCGCCAATGCTTAGTTGTTCTTGCTTTGCCGCCAGATGGCGTGCTTGCGATTTGTTTTACGTCCGTACTATTGACTAAACCCGACACGGCCATCCTGCGAGACAGGCGTCCTCGTCTGTTCCTCATTGTCAGGGTTTAACAGTGTATCGAATCATGTGGAAATCCTCATGGATGTCCTCAGCCCTTGGGGAAAGCTGAGGGGTCTGTCAGACTCCTACTGACTAAAACCACATGGTGTTCTCTAGGCCGTAATTCCTCTTGAGAGGCGAGCGTGGAACACATCACGTCGCCTTCTCAGGCCTCTCTCAGGTGACAGATCCCCAAATCTATCACCCGCAGGCTTCATCTTCTTGTCCTTGCTCCATGTCATCTCATGGTCACCTCGTGTTGCACCACACGTCGTCTTAGTCCACTCCATCCTGGCAATCTCCCATCATACAAGGGATATTTCTCTGAAACACAAAATTTCCAAACAGTATTCGCTCGTCCAATCCCGACTCATACTTTAGGTGAGTGAGGAAACATTTTGAATCAATCAAACATGATCATTTAAATCTCTGTTCACTATTGCAAGGAACGAGTTATTCTATTTCCAATTTAAAGAAAATAGCAACGTAATCATCGATTTAGTACCTAAAAGCACCTAATATTCGTGATTACAAAGTCCAAGTACCACTGATAGTCATTAATGTCACATTAAATAAAACAAAAGAAACAAGACACCAGGTATCTTATTCACGATCTTAAGCCATCGCATAGCTCTCCTAGCTATCTCACAGCTATCTTAGCTATCTCCTAGCTTTCTTAGTAATCACAACTGTGCTCTACTGGCACATCCCCACGATTTCGAGTCAACTCAACACTCTAAACTCAAAACCTGTTCACGGCAATTCATTATCTACTTCATCTACTATCTCAATTGGTACTTGAGCTTTGTGTGTCTTACTAACACGATCTACGCATAATAATCAAAATTAGAAATCCACGTTATTTCAATATTCGTAATGAGGGCTTTACGATTCGAACTTAATCAACAACATTAAAATGGTGACCTCACCACTCGCGTGACTATGTGAGTTTATTTTCTTTTTACTCTTGACTCAATAGGAATTTTCTGTAAGGTTCCTTACACAAACATGTTTTTTTTTTTTACACCGACTTAAAGTTGCCCTACAGGCCCACAGTTGTAACAAAGACCTCCAGTTGCCACACTGGCCTACAGTTGCCATAAAGGCCTCCAGTTGCCACAAAGTCTTACATTTGCCATAAAGACCAACAGTAGCCACACAGGCCAACACACAACGCTCGACTAGTCCTGACCAAACTAGTTTATTGGGTTCGTGAAAATAGGGAAATTTTAGAATTCTACTCTTTAACTAAATCATTACCCTGGCCATGTACCACAGTCATTCCAAACAAACTTTAAAACTTATTCTGCAGCAAAAACTGCCAAGCTTACAGAACCTCTCGAGTAAAACTTCTAACGCCACGGCTCTATAGCTGACCGGCAATCATTGCTCTCACACAACGGTCTCAATGGACCCCGACCTTCACCAGTATCCACTGGTACGGTCCAACATAATACGGCTGATAGACTCAATTACTCGACATCTTAAGCTAGCTCATCATCATTAAAATCCTTTTAACATCAACATCGACTGGTACATGACCCGCTGGCATCTTCATTAACCTACAGTGTGCATACTCGTACTCGTAGGTTCTAAGCGTAACTATTTAAAGCTTTTGGTGTATAACGATCACCATCATGTCACGATAACCTATCGCAGACTCAATAAAGGGCCTATTTAGTTTTCGTACCAAAGTTTCCCACACAACACTATACATTAGAAAAAAAAAGGTCAGTCGATCAACAAGTTCAACTACTAAACAAAGTTATTGTAACAATTCTGTTACTCTTTACCATAATATCCAAAGGCAATGCATACTCAACTCATGAAACCTCTTCAAAAGACCCATCGCCACATGTTACGCATGAGGTGCGGTCCAGAATCTGTCTTATGAGTAGACATGTTAATCAGATTTGGTTTCACTGCCACTGTCATCAACTAAGATATCTAATTCTCAAGGAACTTTGTGATCGGGTATCCTTCTCAAGATTTTCACTTTTTACTCAAAGAACTTGGAACATACCGATTGTTAATACGAGGTGAATAATTAAGCCTGATAATATTTGCTTCTATTGCTCGCGTGAAGGAGCTTCACGAATAACTCGGCTAAATATCATTAAAATCAGATTATCAACAGTAACCCTTTACTATCGCTCACTAACTCAGTCTTTATGTACGGAAAACGATCGCGAGATTTACTGTTATCATAATATTACTTTGAAAGTAAGCAAGTGAATTCAAATGTGAAGACGGTGGTTGTAAATCGTTACGCAATAAGATATGTTCTGAATACACGTAAATGATCAGTACCGATACTACCTAGATACAATTGCGATAGCCCAACGACGTTACTAACTCGCTTTGCCACTGAAAACGACCAGTTATTCAGTCATGTTGAATATCTCATCTCCTTCTTATGAGATATCGCATCCTAAAGTTTGTACTGAACCAAATGTTGCAACTGAACCGCCAATAGGCAACTCACTAACTACTTGCCTTTTAGTAAGTGTGTCTTAATTACCTAGTGATAGTGCTAGGTATAATCACTACCAATTCAGTGGTCAAACATGAACACTTAAAACTCGAACTAGCATCTCTTCAATAGAGAACCTTCGACCTAACTGTCGAAATAACATGGAAGCGACTCACCGAGTTTTCCATTCCAAACTTGCGCGCGCATGACCTCACAGCTTTTGTCAAAATGTTCAGCTACCCTCTGTGCATCACTGCTAGCCTGCCGTTCCTCTTAACATCTCAGATGTTGACACGTCAGCCTTCGCATACAGTCTACAGCAGGGGCTCCACTGCGACACAATATGGTATCTGAAACATGAAAAATACTACGAGAGTGAATGTTCACACAGTTATCTTAACCATACACAGATTTGATGGAATTTAACCGATGCACCGGTGTAGTAACCTAAACCAATCAATCTGCCCAGCCTTTTCCCAACTACATTGGGGTCGGCTTCCAGTCCTACCAGATACAGCTGAGCACCAGTGTTCCACATGGAGGGACTGACTATCTGACCTCCACAACCCAGTAACTGGGTAACACGGTACCCCTTGGCAAGACTGGTGTCAGATCTCAGGCTTCTGACAACCCGTAACGACTGTCAAAGATCTTCAAATGACAGCCGGGACAAACGGCTTAACGTGCTTTCCGAGGCACGGAGGAAACCCGGTTTGTTGAAATGGTCACCCATCCACGGACCGAACTCGTCAACCGTTGCTTAACCTTGACGATCGACCAGTGCGGCTGTTATTATTTAGCCACGAGCTTCTAGTAGTATAGTTCTCGCCAAACCCATTGGCCATAGTCATAACAAATTGAAAACGACTCACCAGATTGGCATAAAGATCCGTGTGTATGGATCTTTCCACACGTCCACAAGCTCCTCCTTGACCTGTCCAGCTCCTTGGTTGATGCTAGCTTCCGCTCTGGACTGGTTTTTAATTATTCAAGACTGAGGGTAGTCGCAGAAACGAACCACAACCGATTTCACTTCAACTGACACCGCAATATTTTTTGCAAGAATGTAACCGCCATTTTCACTAACATTGTTTTTACGTGTGATCTCATTAGCACGACCGAATCCCAATTCTGATGTCGGAATCAAGGCTGGCCGATAGATGCAAACCATCGGGAAGTCAGGATGTATTCCCTTAGGTTAAGACATCGTGTGTGGGCAGGTCGTTGGGTACAATCGTGCAAATGAAATCACAAATTATTCGATACACTGGGTTTATTCAAATATTCAGAGTTACAATCTTGCTCACTAATATTACGGATCGACACTGATTCTACGACGTCTAAGCTCTGAGGCGGTCAGTACTAAACCTACCCTATTCCACTATCCCCACCGCGCAAGCGCTTAGTAAAAGCGCGCCAATGCGTAGTTGTTCTTGCTTTGCCGCCAGATGGCGTGCTTGCGATTTGTTTTACGTCCGTACTATTGACTAAACCCGACATATATAATATAAATCAGCCTCTTAGAAAAGATTAAAACTCGCGGCTCCCACTTAAATCGAAAACGATTTAAGCCAGCTTACCTGCGTTCGTCGACCGATAAACATTAAGTCCTCAATTTGTACGTACATATTTACTAATTCAAATAAATGGCAAACATCTTTAGAGCCGCATAAAACCGAAATCAGGGCTGGGGTGGAGTTTTTCTAGGAAACAGCACTGCCGAGGCGTTACATTAAAGTTTCAGGCAGCAAGGCGCACCGCGGCCGGGCATACGGGCAGCCTTCTTCCTTAGCACATTTTATCTCGAGTAATTTCACACTACAGATTTTCAAATAACGACGTAATAATGTTCCCCTTCGTGTGTCTTGCTTACTAGATTGGAATACACCTGCCCGCTAAATATGTATGCCGTATACATTTATAATATTGTAATTTGACCCTTCGCATGGTAATAAAATTTTATTGGCTTACCGGTTCTTAATATAAATACGGTTGCTCCCAAAAACCGGATCTATGTTCAGAAACAACCGAAGCCTGGAATGTTAACGGTTGAAACAAGTACTGAAAACGTTTTAAGACTTATAAATAATAATAAGGCTCAGGAAAAGCTGATTGACGCGTGATTTGGCATAGCTACGACCATAATTAAATTCTAGCGAAGAGAAAATTTCTTGCAAAAAAGAGAGTAACATTTTTGACATCAATTACCCACAACGGTTCAAGATATCTTAAAAAATGAACTCGAGTGCTTCTCAATGTCAATTAGAAGATAGAAATTGTCTCAGAATGCCTTCATTATAAAATGGCCATGTTTATCTTTGGCCTCGTCCACTTAAAAAGGGAAAAAAAAAATTGCAAACTAAAAGGTATTTTATTTTCCTTGTAATAAAAATATACCTACTCAAAAGAAAATTATATGCCACGTATTGTAGAAATATTGTTCTTTGTATTTAATAACTTCGCCAAAGTGAGCACTTACTCATACACATGTAAAATCATACTCGAGACGGGAAAATTACACCCCATATGCAAACGCCTAAATATAAGTCCTTGTAATACCTGAATAATTTATTACAGCTCATCAAATAAATAGACAGACCGCTATTTATAATAGATAGAAGCTTCTAAATTCTCTTTCATGTAAACATTTCGTATACTAGATTAATGTTAAGTTAGGTATTGTTAATAACGTTTTACGTTAACAAACAGTGCAGTATAAAAGCGATTTGTTATGGCTCGAGCGACGGTGCACACACTGGGGCAACTAACAATTGTTTTGTGTTAGTTTATGACCATGCTTAACAATGGTAACTTTACTCATTCTGTATCATAATCTACGCTGTAAAGCCCTTTGAGATCAGGAACGTAGAATTCAGGGCGTTAATAAAACAAGTGAACGTCCAGTCGTAGACCGTGCCAGCTGTTTATGTGGTTCACGAATGAAAATTATGAGATTGGAAATGTTTTGATGGACATAGTGTAAAGAGAATCGAAAAGAGTTATTTAGATAATTGGACATTTAGGGAATTGTACATTGAGGGCATTGGATACTTAGGGAATTGTACATCGAGGGAATTAGATATTTAGGGATTGGACATTTACCCTCTTATTAATAAACATGGAATAAAGTTATACCAGGAATAACAAAGGAATACCCATACATTTTCATAGGTTTAAACTTGATATAACTTTATTCTGTGTTTATTAATAAGAGGGTTAGGGAATTGGAAACTTGGACATACCGTGAAATGGATATTTCCTGAATTGGAAAGGTATGAAAGTTACACATTCTGGGAATTGGACATTTTGAAACAAATAGTTATACAACCTGAACGTTATAAAACTTATTCAAACGGGCAAGTGCGAGTTGGTCTCGCGCACTAACGGTTCCGTACCATTAACTTAAAAAACGGCAAAAAAAAACACCTTTTTTGTATGGGAGTCCCGCTTAAACATTATTTTATTCTGTTTTTATTATTTGTAGTTATAGCAGCAACAGAAATACATCATCTGTGAAAATTTCAACTGTCTAGCTATCGCGGTTCATAAGATACAGACTGGTGACAGACAGAGTGATGGACAGTGGAGTATTAGGGTCCCGTTTTTGCCCTTTGGGTACGGAACTCGAAAAACATGTTTTAGGTCAAATACTAACGTCCCACGATTCTCAGATAACGACCAAGAATGAATCCTATTACTTAGTTAAATTTTATAAAACAACATTCGTCAAGTTACTATTTACGTTTCATTAATAATAATAATAAAATTTCTTTATTTATCTCGACATCAAAAATACAGTGACTATCTTAATACGTAACCTTGTATGGAGAAGGGTGTCTGAGATAGGTAAGGCCCTGTGTTACAGATCACCCATTGTTTCCAGTCCATATTTAAATTCTAATAACATGAAAACCTCAGCCAAATTTTCATCTACCATAAAAAAAACACTTTAAGTATTAAACAACGTAGTAAAAATAGAGAACTCAGTTTTAGAAAGCGCGAGTAAATTTTCCACTGAAAAATATGAACGTGAAAAAAGGGTGTAATAATTTTAATACGTTTGTAAGGCACTGAATTTAAATCAGGGAAAGAAAATAAGTTGCCATTTTTCACGACACGGAGTATTAAATCTTAGTGAAATGTGTTTACCATGGCTACTGTTGTCATTTTAGGCGGCGAAAGTGGATTAAGTAAATTTTATTCAAGTAGATTAGGTGTACTTTGTTTGGTTTTTCATGTATTTGGGTACGTGTAGGTCCAGTGGTAACAGCCGTGACTTACAAGTTATAGGCCGTGGATAGGCAGGTAGGCACTTTTCTTTGTGTAAATGATTTCATCACCACTGCTCTGAAAACGGTTATGGAAAACATTGTGAGGCAACCGGCATGTCATAGAACCAATAATTCATGTGACATCCACCAACTCGCACTGGGCCCGCGTTGTGGATTACGGCCCATTCCCTCTCACAGAGAAGAGGCCTGTGTTCCAGCAGTGGGAACATTATAAGGCTGGGCGCGGGTAGTGTAAATTTACAAATCGTAGCGGAATATCACGCGCATACGTCCACTGAACATGATCAGGAGCCCGTGGCTAAATAGTAAAAGCTGCATCGATCTTCAAGATTAAGCAACGCTTGTGAGGTTGGTCTGTAGATGGTTGATATTACATACCGAGAGATAAGAGCAGTGGTGGCCCAGTGGTATCGGCTGCGACTTACAAGTTGTAGGTCGTGGGTTCGAACCCAGGCAGGCGCTTTACTTATTTCATCACCACTACTCTAAAAAACGGTGAAGAAAAACATCGTGAGGAAACCGGCATGTCCTAGAACCAAAAATTCGAAGATTTGTGACATCCACCAACCCGCACTGGGCCCGCGTGGTGGATTATGGCCCTTCCCCTCTCACAGAGAAGAGAGGGAACATTAATAGGCTCATGATGATGATGATTATGACATACCGAGGACTCTAAGTTATTGGTCCCGGCTGCGAGAACAAAACTTGTCGACATAGCTCAGAAAGTAAGCAAGCTGAAGTGTCAATGGGCCGGCTATATTAGCCGTAGAACGATGGATCGAACCATCGACGAATTAATAAATATGGTAACAGCGCCATGTAGCTTATTTGGAACTAAACAATATTGGGCACAAAAATTAAACAGTCGTATTTGTATTGCCATGAAGAACTTATATAAATAACTTAGGGGAAACTTAGGTCAAGCAGTAAACGTCCTTGAGCTAAAATGGTGATGATCATTTATCTAAATTTGTATTTAGTTTCAAATACTATGAATATCATGGATCAGTAATGAAGACATCCACAAGAGGTGTAGTGGCAGTAGGCAGGGCACATTGCTCGCAGAACGGATGGCCGTTGGGACCGAAAAGTTCTAGAGTGGCGACCACGTACCGGCAGACGCAGCGTTGGAAGGCCTTCCTTGGTGGAGCGACGACCTGGTCAAGGCTGCGGGCGTCCGGTGGATGCGAAACGCACGGGCAGGACTGCTTGGTGTGGCGACGCTTGGGGGAGGCCTATGTCCAGCAGTGGACGTCTTTCAGCTGAAATGATGATGATGATGACTATGGATATTTGTTACAAAGTTACAATATACAATACACTAAAATATGTATTTTTCTTTGATGATGTCTTCATAAAGAAATTCTAGTAGGTAAAAACAGGTTGCAAAGGCTGCCGGTATTTATGCTGCCATCAACTACTATTACTATTGAAGAATGAAATTATAGCTTCTCCATGCACGCTGACAAAAACCACTTTGAACGAAAAAGCACTTACCGTGCTAGGCAACCCACAATTTTGACACAATAACGGGCATAAACAGTTATCGGGTTTTGAAAGTAACGGATACGCCTTGTTCATTAGAGCCAACGAAATTAAACTGGAAAACTACGGCGAATGAATATCAGAATACGGTATTTGAAGGGAATTTGGTTTTACGGCGTATTTCTAATTTTAGAAGCGCCGAAACCAGCGAGTAACAAAATAGCAAAAATAATAAAACATATTTCTTTTAAACTGCATTGTGATCTCGTAACAATGGTGTGTATTGCTATCCGAATCAAAGCGGCTTTGATAAAGTATATTGCTCGCACTGGGCTACAGACGAGTACACTAATCATGTATAACTCCAGTGCCGGGAAATATCAGACTGCCCCAGAACAGACAAATACCTGTTTCAGTTCAAAACGCTACAACAACATGGAGTCAAAGTTGAGATGAAACACAATAATCTGTGTACGTATTCGGGATTTGTGTCCTTATTTTATCTTGTGCGCTTTAGGTTTAGAAGTACGTCTAGTTTTAACATTTATTACGTTTTACTCTTGTATAATATCGCAAAAATATTCAACCGCAAATGTTTGTTGAAAATCCACTCATAAAAAGGGGATTTATTTGAACATTTAGTTATTAGCACAATGGCTCGTCTGACCTCTCGGTAACATTGAAATCTTTTAACGTAAGAATTAATATTTGTTTCGGGATATTTAACAAATATTAATTCTAATGATTGTGACCATGTCAGCTTCAAAACTTATATCTTTTAACGTACTCAATCTCCATATGACTTGTGCTTTCAACTCCAAATAATGTTCGAGTAATAAAGTTAACTATTTGATTATTTGCGTTTCATCACTTTTAATTTAAATTCTGTCTGCTGCTGGTAATTTGAAAAGAAATTTCGAGCGTTAATTACGTTTCTAAGTTTTTTCCATTTACAGCGGTTTCGTCGCAGACTTTTGTAAGCCTGTGCATAGCAACTGCAATAAAGCTTAGGTCTGGTAAAGTTAAGGAGTTTGGAAGTGATACAGCTTCCAAGTTACTCTCAAAACGTACAAGTAAAGTCGGACTGCGAAGTACCACAAGTAAGACGAAATGTTTTACAGAGATCCGTGCTGTAATTTATTTGAGTTTTATAATTTTATGCTTTCATGTTCTTACGAAAAGATAGAATGTTGTTTAACGTGCCTAAAATATTATGTTTAACTTTTTGGGGTTTATTGTAGTACGATATTAGGGCTTTGATTTACGAAAACAGTGAATTAAGTCTTTATACAAACCGATTTAGGCACGTAGACTTTTTATAGCACATACTCCAGACCAACTTTAATAAGCTGTAACACTAAAAGATAGCACTATAAAAGCTTCGAATACAAACAATTGTGGATAGTTTAAAACCGTTTCTTTCACTTTAGTAAAACACACGCGCACGGAAAGGGCCCGAATCATGAAATAAAGTTGTTTGAAGCATCTGGCGTCTCGTGGACAGTTGTAATGGTAATACGATTCAACGATTATAGCGGACCCAATGTTCCCCTCCGTAGATGTTTGGAATAATGAAAATCTTAACGGTTTGAGCCCCAAATTAGTTCTGTATATAACACCTTACAGATGGAGGTAGCTACGAAGTAAGGGTAATGGTTACGGAAAAGTAGCGGTACTTTTAAAATTGAGGTGATTTTTTTTTACCCCGTCTTATATTAAATTTCAAATCTTCCCTCATAGTTGACGAGAAAATGAATATAACCTTTATTATGAAATAATTATGGAAAATAAACTCCAGTTATTTATATAACTCCACCAGGAGTGGCTCTTCCCATACCGGTGCACTGACCATGCTGGACGGGAGATGCGTAAGCTTTCGCTTGCGCTAAATCTAACCCAGCTGGTCCATGGGGCAACAAGGGTGCCGGATGTTGATTCGCACACGGCCAATTGCTTGGACCTTCTGCTGACAACAGATCCAGACAGATACTCTGTGTCGATAACTTCACCTTTGGGTAGTTCAGACCACTGTCTGGTGAAGTCTGTGTCCGTCTACTCCCCGCCCGATCCCAGCCCAAGAGGCACCCGGCGGGTTTGGCGGTACAGGTCAGCAGATTGGGATGGCATGCGATCTTTCTTCGCATGCTATCCTTGGCAGCCCACTTGCTTCTCTTCGGATGACCCATCGTCATGCGCTGACGCAGTGACAGATGTGTTGCGTCAGGGGATGGAGTACTACATTCCGTTCTCTGACGTAACGGTGTCCAGCGTTGACCGGCCATGGTTTGGCGCCGAATGTCATTGCGCCGATGCCCTTAAGCATGAGGCATACCTGGCATGGGCCGACGCACGATCGCGCAAGGCGAGTGACGTGGATCAGAAGAAGAGAGCCTACAACAGGGCTGCCAAGTCCTGCAAGAAGGTGTTGCGAAGGGCTCGGTTCGACCACATTAGCCGAATAGGCACCAAACTTGCTTCTTACCCAGCAGGTAGTAAAGCGTTTTGGTCCCTGGCTAGTCGGTCGAATCGAACTTCTGCCGTCCCTCAGTACCACCACTGCTGAAACCTGATGGGTCCCTGGCCCACTCCGCTGAAGAGAAGGCAAATTTATTTGCCTCTCTTTTTGCGGAATCTTCGCGTCTGAATCCTGGTGATTCGCGGCCCCCTCCTTCTCCTGATGGATGCGAGACGAGTATGTCGGACATTCGCATCCATCAAAAGGACGTCCGTTGGGTGCTGCGAAACCTCGACGTGAATAAGGCTAGTGGCCCTGACGGAATACCAGCTATAGTTCTTAGAACCTGTGCGCCTGAACTGTCTCCGATCTTGACACGCCTATTCCGCCTTTCATATGAGACTGGAAAAGTGCCGAATGCTTGGAAGCAAGCCAACGTACAGCCCGTGCCCAAGAAGGGCAGTCGAGCTGACCCGGCTAATTACAGACCCATCTCTGTAACCTCCATACTCTGTAAGAGTATGGAGCGTATCCTAAATACTAAGCTCCTGGCATACCTAGAAACTAATGATATCCTTAGCGACCGCCAATACGGCTTCCGCCGAAATCGGTCTACTGGGGATCTTCTAGCGTATGCCATTCACATATGGAGTGAGGCCATTGATAGGCACGGGGAAGCGCTTGCCGTCTCCCTCGACATCTCGAAGGCTTTCGATAGGGTCTGGCACGAAAGCCTTATTGGTAAGCTTCCTTCATTCGGTCTGCCCGGTGGTCTGTGTGATTGGATTGCAGACTTCCTGAGGGATCGGTCCATTCGAGTGGTTATCGATGGCTGCTCGTCGGATCAATTGGATATTAATGCCGGCGTCCCTCAGGGGTCAGTACTCTCGGCAACATTGTTCTTGTTGCACATCAACGATCTGCTAAAACCCGGCACCTTTGGGTATGCAGACGACAGCACTGTTGCTGAGAGATACTTGTCCAACGCACGTGCTACCGGGCCACTGATCCGGTCTCTCCGTGAGGCCATGGTGGAGCGTTTAAACTTGTCCTTGCAGGCAGTCTCCGATTGGGGTGATGCCAATCTGGTCAAGTTTAATGCTGCTAAAACCCAGGCGTGTCTTTTTTCCGCTAAAAAGAGCCAATTTCACCCGGCTCCAACTTTCCGTGATGTAACCGTGCCAATAACGGACCATCTTGAGCTTCTTGGCGTTACGCTGACATCAACTCTCAATTTTGGGCCATACATTGAGGCAAAGGCTCAGCTGGCTGCCAAAAAGTTGGGGATCCTTGCGAAGGTGCGAAAGTACTTCAGGCCGGAACAGCTGCTCAACTTGTATCAAGCGCAAGTTCGATCGAGCATGGAGTACTGTTCTCATCTCTGGGACGGATCTGCCAAATATCAGCTAGATGCACTAGAGTCGATCGAAAAGCGGGCCAAGAGACTCATCGGCGATGAAGCACTGGTCAAATCAAAGCTCCAGAGCCTTGAACATCGTCGCCGAGTTGCCAGCTTGTCGGTATTTTATCGGTTACATTTCGGGGAGTGTGCGATGGAATTGCATGATTTAATTCCGCCCAGCCCGTTTCATCATCGGACAACCAGACGCACGGTGATGCGTCATCGGTACATGGTGGACATCCCACCCATACGCACAAAACGTTTTGGGGACACTTTTATTATGCGTACAGCTAAGGAGTGGAATTCCCTGCCGGAGTCTGTGTTTCCCGATAGCTACAATCTAGGGGTCTTTAAGTCAAGAGTGAATAGGTTTTTTCTAGGCAAGCGTGCTTCACCGTCGACCACATCATCGCTTTCCATCAGGTGAGATAGTGGTCAAGCGCGAGCCTATTGATAATAAAAAAAAAAAAAAAAAAAAAAAACTCAGTACTTTCTGAAATGAAATATTTTAATAGTCTCGTTCACTTAAGTACACAAAAGATGATTAATTTTCAGTGCCTTTAATTATTGTCGCCTACTAAGCCATGAATAGGGTTATTCAAAAATGTAGAGCAAAATTCTATTGTGCGAAATCGCGTGACTAAAGCAAATATCTTGGCTTTTGGGAATAGAAACGCTCCCATTTGATTCATTAGGTAACAAAAATTACGCCAATGGTTCTGTTCTATTAAAAGAATAGTCTAGAACCACTGACATACGTTCTAGTCTATTAAAGATTATTATAATAAAAAATGAACTAGCTTCCTCTTAAGAAGATCACAAAGTCTTTCTAGAGCAAGATTAATATTATAGTATATGACTCTTTGAAAGTCGCTTCGTCTAAAAATATAAAAACGTTTTCAAAAGGAATACAGACTGAGCCTCTATGTGGGGCTGAACAAAGCGATATTGTTTCTTTACATCTCGAAACTATTTCTATAGCTTTCAGTTTAAAAATGCGGTCGTTTCTAATAAAATATCTATTACACGAAGACGGTGGATAGAACGGCCAAGCTGCTGGGGACGACATCTCGCCTCACTTTCGGGTCATCGAATAGGCTGACTTGCGGTACGCGCTCAGCTGCTCATACATCGCTAATCGTTTTTATATTTTATTCTCATGTTCGGGAGTTAGTCATGGTACCTATCTATTGTGTAATACACCGGCACCTTCTGGGGTATCGGGGGTAAACGCTGGCGAACGTTCCCTCGAACAAATTGAAAAGCAATGAACCGCGGAATTCAATTTCATATTGAAAGCCATTCATCTTTGCCGCTTCTTCGAGACCGTCTGAAAGCGTTACATCTCGACTTTGCCACTCTGCTTTATCCCTTAAAAAGTTCGCCTTTTTCTGAATCGTATTGAGTAACCAGGTATAGCATAGTGAGTTGTAGCTACGTTTCGTTGCTTTATTTTTCTAAAAGAGCTGTTTCAGAATTGTACTGAAATCGTATATATTTCATGTATCAAATAGTTTTAGGAACCGCTCATTGTGGGATCACCATTGTTCCTTAAACTGTTTCATAAAAATATTGTCATCCGAATAAGGATTAGATTAGCCAGATGTGGCTGAGTAGTCGCATCTGGTGAAACAAGAAACAGATCCCAAGGACGGAAAAAGGGTATAGCTTGTCTGTTGATTGAATTAATTATAGAGATCCTATCTTTTACATGGTAAGGTCTACATTCGAGTGATTTAATGTAAAATGTTGAGGAAATTAAGTTTGATTAGGTCAGCTTTTTACATGTGCATACAGTTTTCACTCTATACTAATATTATAAAGCTGAAAAGTTTGTTTGTTTGTTTGAACGCGCTAATCTCAGAAACTACTGGTTGGAATTGAAAAAATATTTTTGTGTTAGATAGTGCATTTATCGAGAAAGGTTATAAGCTATATATCATCACGCTGCGACCAATAGGAACGGAGCATAAATAAAAATGTTGCAAAAATGTTCCGTTGCGTGCGCTGCGTAAAAGGTAAAAGTTACGCAACATTCATGTATGTAGGGTAGGTAGGCTAGGGTAGGTAGGTAGCCAGTTGACGGGAGCGAAGCCGCGTGGGACAGCTAGTAAATAAATAAAATTCAACCCAAAAGTAGAATAACAAAGCTGTTGGAAAATAAAGGAAAAGGAATATTTCACATAAAGCCAAACAGCATACGCAAAATTAATAGCACAAAGGTGACTTTTACATTTAAAGTAATAAAAAACCTTTCAGGCTCGCAATCATTATTACGAAATATTAAAAGCAACTTTGATAATTTGAAGTCATTTGTGGCTTTATAGCTCCCTCTTTTATGATGGCTGATAATATATAGCTAGGAACATATCAGTTGTTATTTTTCGCTCAATAAACTTAGTAGCATTAGCACTAATGTGCTGCCATGAAATAGGAGTTACCTTGGCGAAATAATTACCTTACTTTCGTGAGAGGAAAAGGTTTTAGCTCACCGTATTCATTACGGTATGGACCATGAAGCGTAAAGTCAGAGTTGTAATAACGTACACATTTTTGTGTAGTCTGCACTTTGTGGAAAAGCTTTTTTTCAAACATGAACTACATGCACTATGCTTGTAAGAAAGAACATAATTATGATTTATTTTTGGGCAAACGTTTCTGCTGTTTTAACGTGCTTTTACGGTAAATCTGGAATGGTAAATTGAAGTCTGCCTTTGTAATGAGCTTTATATTTGTGAAATTGCTTATTTTGAACTTATTGTATTCGACTCATTTATGAATCCCGAAAAACCCAGATAAATTTTATTGACTCTTCATAACACGTGCTATGCAAAACCGTTGATTGTATTGTAAACTCACATATTGCATCCCTATACCGGTGATCAAAGTTTTTTTTGCCGTAAACAGAACTTTACATATACTTGATAGTTGCTCCGGAATGTTAATATTGCTTGGCACATACCTATTTCGCTTAGGCTCTTTACTGTGCATAAACAGTTGCTTGCTCGTCGCTAACTTAAAGGTACCATGCACCGTTAGTTAATGGTCCAGGCTCCATTAAGCGCCTTACCTGTTACTTTCAGTTCACTTTTATTGAACCCATGTGTGTGTGTCTTACATATAGGTACAAGAATATGTGTTACTGATGACCCATTCATAGAGAAAGTGCCACTAAATTGTAGGTGCTAAAATTACACTGTCATCATCATCGCCATCATTTCAGCCATCCACTGCTGGTGGCCCCCTCCAAACGTTGCCAAACTGGTCCTGTTCTTCTCGCATCACCAGGTCCACCTTATGAGGGGTACTCTGTCACTACGTCAAAGCCTGACGACCCCACCGGCCATCCGTTCTGCGAGTAGACGTCTCTATCACTTAATTTTGTATTTTTTTCTGGTTATGTTACAACCGTGGCTCTCTGTACTAGTACTTTCAATTTTATTTTTATATTACGAAAGTTCATTAAACTTAATTCCTTTGTACTACACAACCTATCAATAAAATGTTTAGATTACATTATTACATTATACATTATTATACATTATTCAAAAAACTTTTAGAATCATATTTCTTAGGATTTGAATAAAATTAATGAGGTCTATATTTCTGGGCAACAGTGCAAATTGCATTTTACGAAGTAAACCTAAATGGCAGAATTATGAAAACATTATGGTAATAACTGTACGAAAAACTTTCTAATGTACTTTTTAACGAGAATGCGTACAAAATAGCTGTAACAGAGAATGATGTGTTAAAATATGTTAACATTTTAAATAAGTAACTGTGTAGTGAATAGACGTCAAAAATTGAATAGAAACAGCGGGCTATACCACATAATGTTTATTACCCTGCATAGGGCGCTTATTAATAAAACCCCATAGAAAGCAGGCAGCGCGCAAACACGAATGACCCATGAAAAGAGCTAGTGAACGCTATAATGTGTACACAAAGGCTTACACCATCTAACGTTTCCAGCCATTATGAGGCGAGACCACCATTCAGGGGCTCAAATGAGTCTTAATGAAAGGTACTATACCATTATGAAGTCAATTGTGAGCTCATAAAGGAAATTAAAAAGAGACAAAAAAGCCCACGCTAGTTTCTGCAAAAAGGGAATAACAAAAAGGTGTGCGCGTATTCGCAGCGGAGTGCTTTACGAGTGCATGAAAGAAACTGCCTTTACCCGTCTCATAATAATGATGAAATGATCGCGTTTGTAAACAATGGAGGGACATGAAGCTGAATTATTATAACAAACGCTTTTGGAGCTGAACTTGGCTTAGATACAGATTTCGTACCTTTTGTAGGGACATATTCACAATGTTTAAATAAGGGTTTGGCCAAATGCTTGCAAAGCCTGGTCCCTTGTTTTTTAGAATTCGTTAGAACTCTTTTGTTAGGTTCTTGTTTGGTAGATAACAAATTCTGTTTTCGCCTTATAATAAAAGCCCTGTTGGTATTCAAGATCACTTTACTGATAAGAGGAAACCAGATACTAATTAGGGTTCCCTATCCATTTGCATAAAAACTTTAGACATAATATAACATGGCATACTTTTGTTTATCCTAATTATATTTACGCATAACATTGTTTTCGCATAACAGTTTACGCATTTTTTTTTTTGCATAATTACTCTAATCACAATAATGTTTAAGCATAACATTCTAATGCATAAATTTGTTTACGCATGATGATATTAAAACATATTTTTTAAGCATAACAAATACGCATAATAATTAATTCCTAAAATTTTAGAAACTAAACACATTTTTATACAATATAATTAAAACATTCTTGTTATATGTTCTTTTTCTGGCTCCTCGCTGCACTCGTCATGCTCGCGCTCGCTTCGCTCGCATTTTAAATTGTCTCTCGTTTTCTGTCAAAAATGTCGCCGCTCGCGCTATACTGCGCTCGCTCCTTTCTGTTAGCTAGGTTCTTGATACCCTGGGAGCCAGGTTTTTTTTTATCAGGTAAAAAAAATAATATACTTCGATACTTGCATAAGCAAGCAATAACAAGCAATTGCTGAAAATATACACTATAAATATAATATAATATAAAAAATAAAACACGCATACCTTGTCAAAAAGTGTTTTTTGTCAGATATGTGACTATTCATTAATTAATTAGTAATTTATAATGCATGACAGTTACATAACATTATATATAATAAATCATTTACATGAAATATCAAAAAAATTAAAATACGTAAAAATAACTCAAATTTACGGAAACAAATTTGAGTTATTTTTACGTATTTTTTTTTTACTCCTATTCATTTTTATGCTTTAATACTATTATGCTAATAGTCATTAGGGCTAGTAAGAGTATGCGAATTAAAATTATGTCGAAACAAATTAGCCTTGTAGATAATTAGGCCAACATAAACTGTATGCCGAAAAAAAATATGGCAAAGAATTATTATGGCAAAAAAAATATATGCCAAAACAGTTATGTCAAAGTATATTAGGAAAAATAGCAATATGCGAAAAAAAGGGATCCCACTAATTAGTCATTCCAGTTACTGTTTCTACGATAAACTATAGTCTATCGTGCTTTCCTTAATTCCTCTTAAGGCAGATTTGCAAATTACTCTTAATCCAGTTCAAAAATTTGCGAAATTCTTAATCAGTTGGAACATTAACATTAAAGCTCCTATTCTTTGCTGCTGACACTGCATAATTCCCTCTGCCTAAACTACCCTCATTAACTTCCCCAATTAACTTATTAACGTAACTTTGTCTTTATCTCTAATTGTATCATTATTAAGTTTCAAATTGTGCGTAAGATTATACATCTTTGTTAAGAACTCGCTCCAGTCTCTAGTGACCACCGGAGAATTCTGGCAGCTTAACTACTTCATTACTACGAGTTAAAATTTTATGAAATATTCTCTCTATATTAGTTTGTGAACAATATGAACTTGTAGAGAGAGGGTGACAATACACGAGACGTCTTTGTTTAAAACGGCTGGATTTACGATGGCCATTATTTTTATTTAAGTTCAAGAAAATGACTTGGTTAGCTAATTATAAACACTCTTTCAAGACATAAAATATTTCGTCTGAAGTAAGACAAAATATGCGTCTCATCAGCTTTGTTCAGTTTTATGCGCTACGCTCTCGTAACCGTGACGTCAGCAAGCTGCTACGCCGTAGCAACCATGAAGTCTGGAGTCTACGTTATTTCTAATTCTAATTAATAATAATTTCGGTAATAAACTATGTTGTAATTCGGGGATCAAAATCATAACTCTTTTTGGCTTCGCCGTAGTTGGGTAAAAATCTGTTATTAACTTTCTTGCGTCGTTTATAGGTATGCAAAATAATTTAAGTTTCATGTTTTTCGAAATAGCAAATGTATGTAAACGAGATAGAATCAGGAACTACGATTCTCAAGACTGAATAATCCGGGTGATTTGAGATGCTCAGAATCGAGTAATCATAGCAGCTCAGATTTCACTAATCAAACAGCGATTTGAGGAGTTTAGTACTGAATATACTACTGAACTCCTAAAATCCTAGGATCCTGTTAGTACAGCAAAATAATTGCCATCAATTTGTTAGAATTAACAAACTGAATCGAGCATCAATCTGGAAATAGGCTATTCTAACAATCTTACAAAGTTGTCATTTGCCTAGCCTTTTCCTAACAGTTGGGGTCAGTTTCCAGTGTTGCCAGATGCGATGGAGTATTAATATTTTGCGTGAGAGCGATTCCGCTTGACCTTTACGACTAGATTGCTCAGCTATCGGTTTTCTAAGGATGTAGCAGATGTTGTCAGACTTTCAGAATCTATGTCATGCAGAACCGACGGCTTTTTTAGATACAAAATGATCACTGGTTTTTGAATAACTTATACTAGTACTGTAGAAAGGCTAAATTATATATTGAAAGTTACCTAATTTAAAGAAAGGGTTTTTCAATAAGGGTGGGTAGATGTTGAAATGAAATAAAACAAGCTGTGTGTGAGGTATTAACAAAATCCTTTTTTTATTTGAAAGGCCCATTTGTGCCATTAAGTGTGGAATATGACACCGTTCAACTGTCCACCTCGGCTATTTACAGTGGCACGGATCCGAGTGTTCCAATTTTCAACAACTCATTTTCATATACTTTGCTTACATTCATCAAAAACTGCCTTAATGGGCAAAAGTGCTTTTTGTATGGCTCCAAAAATCTACAACAAACTACCACAGTCTTATAAAACTTTGCCGACTAATCTATTCAAAAAAAGGATGCGAGAGTTTTTAGCAGACAAGTGTTATTACCATATAAGAGACTACTTGAACGATAAAATTACATAACATTATTTTTCTTTATTAATTTCGATTTTTGTGGCCTTCTGACATTGAATTGACATTCCGCATATTATTTTCTTTTTTTATGCTCTATTTTTTTATATTTGACATCCTTATTATTTTATTGATATATTTTACTTTTTTGTGTATTTTTTTTAACTTTATTTATTTCGTTTTTATGACATTTTGTGAATTAATTCGATTTATGACATTTTTTTTGCCATAATTTTATTTCGATTTCGTGACATCATTTTTATTTTTTTTTGACTTTGTTTTGTTTTATTAATTTCAATTTATGACATTTTAAGTTTTATTATATTTTCTTTTTCGTTACATTTTTGTGAACATATTATGATTTTATTTATTCAACTTTTTATCAATTTTATATTTTTCATTTAGATATATTGATTTAATAAGGATGACATTCAGTATATTGTGCTCTTTTGTAATTATGTAAATTTATCTAATATTATTCATGACATTTTATGAATTCATATTGATATCTGATTTTATTTGTTTTACTTTTTTGACATTGTTAAATTATATTATTTTTATTCTTTTTATGAAAATTTTTGAATTGATTATTTCAGATTTTATTTATATTAATTTCTGACATTGTTTCATTTTATTCATTCTGTTTTTTTTTTATGACATTTAATTAAGATAAAGGCCAATCTATTGTGATTTTTGTATGGTAATATCTGACATTGCTATATTTTAGTAAATTAATCAATTTGTAATACACATATTTGTACGCCTCTAAGGCAAAACATGTTTGTAAGCGCTAAATAAGAATTGAACATCTTGCATGCCTATTGTATGTAAACACATGTTTTGACAAATAAATCATCTTTATCTTTATTTATCTTTATAGATCCGGCTGAATTTGAGCGATAGCCTGTGTGTGTGTATTCACCTATAGGGCATCGGTCGATTGTGGTTTGTTTGCACAGCCTGCGACTTCAAGAAACCCACAAGAAAAGGTCTTGCGGGGTTAAATCGCATGACCTTGGTGGCCAATTCGCACACACACCCCTGCAAGAGATGAATAACCTTACCCTCAAATCACTCATTCAGAAATTTTATCATTTGAACGTGCTGTTCAGTCGTGTAACTTGCTATAGTGATTTGGCTAAGTAACTGAAAATAATAAACAAAACATTTGATAGATGTCACAAAATGGCCGCCACAGGCTGCCAAAATCTACCTGTGCCAATTGAAAAACCCTATATATATGATTGTATTGAAAACTTGACCACTTTTTGCTTATTCTAAATAATTTGATTTAGATGGCAATGAATGATTCTTCTGCTACTGCAGATGTTATTATAAAAATGCTCACCTTTTTTGCCTTTGTAATATTGTGGATGTTTACGTGCTAAGATATCACGGTGTAGCTAACTGGCCGGGGCGCTGGAGTGCTTGCGCAGTTTGTGTGGCTTCCCCGTCCAGGTATTGGCCCGCATGAATTCATGCAAACTCTAAATAGAGTCTGTCATCCACCCACTAGTCAATCAGAATTGTCACCTAATTTTTCCATCTTATAAAAAATACTTAGTTATATTAATAGGGCCTTGAACCCAATAGATTGTAACAATATTTACTAGGAAAAAGTAATAAGAGTTAAAAACAAAACAGTCGCAGTCTCGCCTTAATACCTTATATTGTCTTACCTTATATTTCCTCCGTCCCATAAGAGAGCAAAGATAATGTAGAAATAAACTTCAATATTGAATTTTCCAATTCACGTCGCGGCGCGTGACAAAATGATTTGTACAGGTTTATTGGAGACAATCGTGGAGTATTATTTAAAGATTTTGTCAAGCTTATAATGGCTCTTTTTGGGAGGATCTGTGTGATCGTGAGACCGCTAGCACTTGGCGTGGCCTCAAGGGCCTCACAGACGATGCCAATCGGAGGCCAGTATGTATGTTCTACATAACCCTCGGTTCTCCTCACACAGAGGTATCTATGAAGATTTCCCACCAGAAATAAGGTTAATAATGACTCTCCCTAAGATTCTGTTTTGTTTATAATATGTTATGCTATCCTATCAATCTGATGACCTAGGAAAACATAAATCAAAAACAGTTTTTTTGATCGGTTCCCCGAAAACAAGTGATTAGTACCATTCGTCATACATTGGATATTTTGATTACGAGCAGTCAGAAGCTTTAAGTCAAAATTCAAAATTCATTTATTGGTGTGATTTTTGGTACATTTTACATGAGATCTTAATAATAAATAATTAGTTCCTCAAAAATCTACCTTAAAGGTGTACACTCTTTCGCATAATTAGTAATTATTATAGAAAAGAACATCAACACAAGATTAAAATAATATTTACAACAATATAACTTAAGACAGAAAAGCAAAACATTAACAATTGAGTATAAATATGAGTGAGAGTCTTATGTCCTACTGATTTAAACTTTATTACCTTGGAATATGGGAACCCTTAGTTATTATGACCAGATGTTTGAATCGTTTTGTCTTTATGTGGGTATTTCTACCTACCTGCCTCACTACTAATATATTGAAACTTCTCAGTTGAACCGTAAACTACCTAAAATACATATACCTGGGATATATATAAAGGGACAATCTTATTCAGATTGCACGCTCTTGAAAATTAATTTTGCATAGCTTTTAAACTGCATCTATTCTACGTATTAAAAGAGATATAGGGAATATAAATTTTGCAAAAGAGTTTTTTATCTTTCAAATACATTCGCATTCTTTCAACTGCCCGAAGTGGTTCTTTCGAATAAACATTTCACCCCATTTCACCCTTACGGGAATCCTCCGTTGTGGGCAGGTTTATGTTCTAGCAATTTGGAATTGATTTTAATTCTTTATTGTACACCAAAAAGCAATATTACATACGTGTGATAATAAACTACATGCATAATGGCGAGCTTAACTCAATGCTGAGTTCTCTTACAGCAAACCCTAGAGTGACAGAGAAAGTTGACAATTATAGAGGGCAGGCATCCAGTGTACAGTATTATAATAATATAAGACTAAATAAATAAAAACATAATTATATTTACTACGCACGCACGTACATATATAAATACTAATATTATGTCATAGCGCAAGGAAATGATCTTTAATCTTCCTCTCGAAGACGTCCAGAGAAGGGCTGTTGCGTAAGGAGTGTGGGAGAGAGTTCCAGAGACGCACTGCTTTAGTAGAGAAAGAGCCATTATAGCGGCTGGAAGTGTGTCGCAGAGGACGAAGGAGAAGAGAAGTGGCAGTGCGACAGGGTTTACCTCTAGGCACGAGGTATTCAAGGCGTTCACAAGTAGGAGAATTAGGATTGTACAGTATAGTATAGAGAAGGGATAGGATATGGGTATCTCGACGACGGCGACGCCGAATCAGTAGCTACTTTAATCTGTTCCGAAACTCCGATACATAGTCGTACTTGCGGAGGCCAAAAATAAAGCGGATGCACAAGTACTGCAGTCGCTCGAGTTTATTAAGAAGTACATCCGTTGCATCTAGAAAACAGATATCCGCATAGTCAATGAGCGGTAGAAGGGATTTTTTTATACAATTTATGAATATTTTTTTATGAAACTAGCCATGAAATATGTTACGTATTTTAATTTTTGTTACGTGAAGATTGCTTGCATCTTAGAACAAAAAAAGTAAGAAATCCTCTATAATACATTTTTTAGAAACCCTATTAGTGCTGTGAATCTTGTTTCGTAGAAAGTTCGTTTTATTTTCAGGTGTTTGTATACTAACAGATAGTCTGCCTTAATCAGTTTTTAACTAAATATGCAATATTGAAGCCGTTTATTGTCATTAATCGCTGGATCAATGACCTCGTGAGCAAAATCAAAATCAATAAAAATTTCTTTATTCAATTAGGCCATTGAGCGGCACTTTCGAAAATCAAAAAATAAAAATAAAATGTAATAATAATTGATTCTACCGTCCATTCGGAAATGTAGTTATATATGTTGTTATGGAGAACAACGAACAAGAAACTCCACACTTACTTGTTGGAAAAATACATACATATATGTGAGAACGATGCAAAAAAACCGTACTTAAAAGCGTCTTGAGTAAAATAAACAATAAATAGGTAATTAAAAACAGGCGGAGGCAGCTAAGATATGACCAATCCCAACTGATGGCGCCCGTTCACGAACATGACACATGGATCGGCACCACTCAGCTCGACCATCATGAAGGGAACCGAATGATCCAACACATGTGCTACCATCAGAGAGACATTAGAGAGAGCATGACACACTCAACTGCCAGGGCATACTGAAGTCAACGAACGACACATAGGTACAGTAAATGGTAGATTTACAGTTGGTACATAGTACTCACATATGTGCTGTGAAGTTATATAATCCAAAAATAAATTGAGTTTATACAACTCAAATATATGCATACAGTCTTCAGCAGGTCCAACAATACTTCAGAACTTTTCTGCTTATCACTTGTTTTTGTGCCCTAGTGGCTGTGGAGCTGCAATAGCATTGGGTCAAGCATTTTTATCAGCGATGTAATCGCCCAACCTATAATATGCCTGCCTGCATAGTGTGGGTTTTATACAAGTTTTGAATTTCCCCTAATTCAGTTCTAGAATGTGTGGCGGTATTTTATTGTAACATTTTATACAGTACCCCATAAAAGATGACGCTACTTTAGCCAGCCTAAAACCTGGTTGAATTAATTGGTAACTATTGGTCGCTGTTTTTACTAAAAAGATGTAAATTATTTCTAACGTACATAATGTTCTCGTAAATATATTGACAAGGTACCGTCATGATGTTAATGTCCTTAAACAGTTCCTTTAGAGAATCGCGCCGGCGAAGATTGTATATCGCTCTGATGGCTCGTTTTTGCAGAACAAAAATTGACTGTATGTCTGCAGCCCTACCCCATAGTAATATACCTTAAGACATTATACTATGAAAGTAACTAAAACAGACCAGCCTCGCGGTATCTACATCAGTAAATTGACGAATTTTTCTAACAGAATAAGCTGCCGAACTTAACCGCCCCGCAAGTGATATTAAATGAGGACCCCATTGTAACCTTGAGTCTAGCGTGATCCCCAGGAGCGTCGCGGGAGTCTGCTGGATGCGAAATGCACTGGCCCGATTGATATAGTGTCTCTTGTCCAGCATTGGACATCTTTCGGCTGAATTGGTAGTGATAAATTGAGACTATTTTTAAAAAGCCATACATTTACATAACGCTATATTCATTTTCACTAATTGAATATAGATGAAACCAATTTTAGGAAATCATTGCTTATTTCGCTTCCTGTTAACAGAATCAATATAATTTAATTAATTAAATTATGAACTAAAACCTGTTTATTGCAATTAATTATCCAGACCACTAAACACTAGTTCATTTTACTGTGTACTACGTGTTGTACTAAATCATGTGTAATAATTTGGTTCGTGATAACTGCCGAGTTTCTTGTTTCCAACTGTTGTTTGAGCATTGTTTTGTTTAAATGTATTTGTTACCACCTCTTTGTGTTATTTATTGGGTTTTTCATTATTTTATTTTTTTCAGTAGGTTGAATTCTGGGTTTGTGACTCTTTGAGAGCAATATGATTTCATATGAAACTGTTGATCATTAGTGGAAGTCAAGGTTTTCAGTCAAAGTACTGATTGAAATAATGATAGGTTTCACGTTAAATATCTTTGAACTTATACTAGTGTCTAATGAATAATGATTGCTTCTTTTATAAGAGTCTGTACTATCATATCATAATGTATAATAACTAGCTCGATCCATCCCATAATATGAATCAGGTAACAACTTATATTAGAAGAAAACTGAATCGATAACACCATTTTGCTCATACCTTAATCAAAAAATTATTTTGGTTAGAGTACAGCACTATTCAGGTATAATTTTATGGTGGGTGGAGGGTTTTACTTTTATGGTGTACAATAAAGTATATTCTATTCTATTTTGCTTGACTTGTTCAGTGTACCTACGGTTTATTATCCATAGCACATCTTTAATTATCTGTTTACATGTAGTCGGCCAAGCACGTTACGTTATCCCAGACAGGTATACCTTTCTCGGTATCCTCTCCAGGCTTACTGAAGGGTACGTACGTGTATGTGCAAAATGTTGTTGTAACACACGCATAATTGTCTATAGATATATTGCCCAAACCTTTGAAGCCTTTGGGTGGTACTGAGCGAAAAAAATTAACTCTTTTTTTACAAGTATTTTCGGTAAAAATGTTCGAAGAACACAAAAATACTGATTACAGACCACCTGGTAACAAACAACTCTATCTTTCCCGTGACTACTACTTTGTTTACACTTCAAAAAAAGGCAAAGGCCTTTTGGTTTCAGTTAATACAAAGCCACCGTCGACAATTGAAGCGAGTTTTTTTGCTAGTTTACCCCTCACGACGTTGCTCGTCCCTATGGACCATTTTATTTTTGCTTCGCTCTCATCTTTTCGTCGGGACTTACAGGTATTAATTATCTTGAACTCGAATTCGCTTCGTTTGCGATGAGAAACGTCAAACGGAAAATCTTGGCGAATAAAATACTTTCAAGTTTTTAATCAGTGGAAAAGGTAGAGGTGCAGTTTCGTTTCTTTGGTCGCTGATTGGTTTACGGTTACTAAGAAAGTTCTGCTGTACCAATCCACCTAGATATTTTCCCCTATCTTCATGGAAAATTGGAAAAGTACCCAGATATTTTATTGTTTAAAAAATGCAACGTTTAAATCAGTTTTAAACAAACAAACTTAACCTAATACACAAGTAAGTACGTATAATGTGTTGCATTAAAGCGAATCTTGCCACAAACCAGTGCAACTGTGTCCAAATTGCTTATTTTGACCGGGTGTATTAATTATGTATGAGGGTGTGACACTCCTGTCGGCGCCAGATACGGCGTTCTACGTAACTATAAAAAGATTGCCATGACATTCTCATAGCAAAAACGTCTAGTTAATTTTATACATGGAGAACGAACTCGTTAAAATGTATATGAGGGTAGTACTGCCGGTAATTTTCTAGTTTAGTCCTGCTACAGAATTAATTGTACCTCTTATAAGATTGTTTTTTTTTCTACGTTTGCAGATCAATAAAGATGTATAAAAAGGCAATTAAAAAAAAATATCTACACAGTACTTAAATATTTTTAACACGGAAAACATTTTTAATAGTTCTAGGGATTTTTGATTCGGTATAGATTTCAAAACAGCTGCTACTAGTAGCAACAGATGGCGGGCAGCAAAACCTCTACACGATAGCAGTATTCAAGAATAGGACAACAATCACAATGGTCTTGAAATGTAATACGTTAGTGATTCCGGGAACTACGTTGTACTAATAAACATACTATATTAATTAGTGCTACTATAAGTCCGTTTGTCACGACCTACACTTCACCGTTCCACTTATTCACAAGTCCATAAACTGGAAGCAATGCCTTCATAACTAACAGTGAATCATAAACAAGAATTAGAATTAAGGATGTAGCTATACGAGTTGTCTATATTAGCAAACACAGATTAGCATAATCGACTTTTTTACCGCTTCAGTAGATACGTCAAAAGTTATGTCAAAGTACTAAGATAATACAAGTTTCGCTCAAGTTACCCGCATAAACAAAGATACACAGTTCGTTGAGGGTAAAAGTATCCCAACTTCTAAGATATAAGACAAAATATTATGAACGTAGTCACTCACGTATGAAGGTAAGGAGTCAGATTACCAGGAAGCGTGTGACTCTCATTACAGGGAATTGCCGTAATTATGAAGATTAATCCTGAAAATGAGGCAACAACGTAGATATAACGGCAAATATCTTCTTTGTGTACGTGAGGGCTTTGGCCCCCTTCGACGACTGCCGACTTCAAACAGTAGTTCAAATTTTGGTCGTTAGTGGTCGAGATTTTGTAGACCCTTTAGGTGTTCGTCGGACGAATAATAATAGTCTGGATGGAAGTTGTAAAACGAACAATAGATAAAAGAGACGAGAACGATACGAGCTTTGTAGTTCGCGAAAAAGAATGACAAACTGTTGTGCAGTGTGTGGAGGTTTATAATGCGGCCAATCTTTCTATCGAGCGTATAATGGCCACGTGAATATTGGGTGGCTCATTCATTCTATTGTATTATATTCGCATACGAATATTTGAGCTGTTATAACGGCAATTTATGAAACATTTTCATAGAAATTATGCATGTTGTTTCGCAATATTTTCATATTAAACTTCTGAGTTATTAATCGTGTTACAAACGTTCACCAAAAAAGATAATTTTGCGGACGCATAATTTGAGACGTGTTTGTGTACTCTACTGATAAAAGGTGGGTTTGTACACAATAATAACTAAACAAGCTATAACAAGTTACTGAATATAAAATATTGCAAATGATGTTTGTGGCATATGATAGTGATATCTTCTGAAAAACAACCTTGCAATTTTATGGTTTTCATGGTTAGTGGTTCATTTCTTTGGCTAAACTGTTAAATGAATAAATAAAACTGCCTATTTTTAAATGGTCGTAATTATCAAAAACCGGCCAAGTGCGAGTCGGACTCGCACTCGGTTTTTTCAGTTCAGTTCAGTTTCAGATCTAAGTATCGGGAACTCCCAAAATTTATTGCTTTTTTCTATTTTTGTGTGAAAATCTTAATGCGGTTCACAGAATCCATCTACTTATCAAGTTTTAACAGCATAGTTCTTATAGTTTCGGCAAAAAGTGGCTGTGACATACGGACGGACAGACAGACATGACGAATCCATAAGGGTTCCGTTTTTTGCTATTCGGCTACGGAACCCTAAAAAGTCTAGGTCAGACTTTTTACCTCACTAAAGACCACCCTGATGGCCCTAACAGGTGCCCTAACAGGCGTTGCAAAAAGGGGGGTTTCCCTTTTTGCGGCTATGATGTGCTACTGTAAGTAAACCCAAATTTTGTCAGTTAAATCTCAGTACCTAGGTGACCGAGCTCTGCTCGGGTGAAAATACAGAAAATGACGTTCTCAAAAAAAAAAACCTAGCTAGATCGATTTATCGCCCCCGATAGATACCCCCTGCATACTAAATTGCATGAAAATCGTTGGAGCCGTTTCCGAGATTCAGTTTATATTTCTACATATGTACAAGAATTGCTAGTTTATATAATAGAGCGCGGATCCTCTTCTTCTATGATAGGAGGCCTGTGTCCCAGCAATGGGAAAATTAAAAGGCTGATGATGATGATGATGATGAGGGCGTGAGCCTATTGCTATCTATTGGATGCAAATTCAGAGTCCGGTTGCTACTAAGAAATTGCAGATTGATAAAACCTGATAAAACTGCCCAACCTGGGTATCAAATCCATGACCTCATACTCAACAATAGCACTTGCCGCCACTAGACCAAAGAAAATGGAAATTTAAAATCTTATATTTTGTATTTATAATATTAATCAAAACTGGAAGAATATCCAGTAGAAAAGGCAGTTCGCCTTTATTCAAACCCACCTTGCAAAGTCAATAACAACAAATAGCGAAGGAAGGAAGCGAGAAACTTTACAAATGCAGATATCATAAAGATAGCAAAAAAAAGAAAATATTAGCTACGCCTCCCAGAACGTATTGAACTATTCTTATTTCTTTCGTTACGGTTCAACTTTGAAAACAATTCACTTGGGCTTCGTTGTCTATGTTTGTTCCAATGACAATTTTATTATATCTCGATGCCTTAGGTATATATAGGTGCAATATTTTTAGAATAACGCTAACTTGCCCTTTGAAGGGTTGCTATTCTAGGAAGTATCATGTTCGTTAAGTAGCGAAATTGTTGGTTGTTGAGATGAATTCACTGGAATGCAAAGAGGAGCTTATTATTATTTAAACAGAATTCCAGAAATATGAGTTGCACACTCATATGTATGTTCCGTACTCGTTGTATGTTCCGTATGGTGTCGGACGTAAAGAATCTCACCATCCCATATCTTCACGTGGGTGTCGTAAAAGGCGACTAAGGGATACACCAGAGAATGGGCAGCAGCGTTCTCTGTGCACTTTAACAACAAACTGCGATCGCCAACCCGCCTACCAAGCGTGGCGATTAAGGCAAACCCCCCCAAACCAAAATGAAAATCACAAGAAAAAAACGGCGCCAAGTGCCCGGCAGCCCGTCTACCCTCGACTACGGTAGCGGTCGAAGCGATGGCGTGGCAAGGGGTGCGAAGAATCCCCGGAGTGGACCCGGCTACCCTAATAAACACCGAAGACTGGACCTGGCAACGTATAACACGCGAACACTCCGGACCGACGAGAAGATAGCCGAACAAGAGGAAGAATTGAGCAGGTTGCGGTGGAGTATTATAGGGTAATCTGAAGTCCGAAGAGAGGGGCAGGACTCGATGATCCTCAAATCCGGTAACCTGCTCTATTTCCGAGAGGGTGACCGGCAGTCCCAGGGTGGTGTCGGGTTTATCGTCCACAAGTCCCTTGTGAACAACGTGGTGAAGATCGAGAGTGTGTCGACCAGGGTGGCGTACCTTATACTCAGAATATCCTCGATATATTCGCTGAAGGTTATACAGGTCTACGCCCCGACCTCGGCACACCCCGACGACGAGGTAGAGACCATGAGGGCCTCTATATGATGAACTCCTTTTTCAAAAAGCGAGAGCACAGGAAGTGGACCTGGCAAAGCCCCGATGGTGCAACTAAAAACGAGATCGACTTCATCATGTCAACCAAGAAGCAAATGTTCGATGATGTCTCTGTGATCAATTCGGTGAAAACCGGGAGCGATCACCGCATGGTGAGAGGCACATTGAACATTAATATCAAGCTTGAAAGGTCTCGACTGATGAAGTCTACGCTCTTTCCAGCACAAATCCAGATCCAAAACCCTGAGAGCTTTCAGCTCGAACTCCAGAATCGTTTCAAGTGCCTAGGGAGCTCCGTGGACGAATACAGTGATGGGTTCGTGGAAGCTGTCCATACGGTTGGTACTAAGTTTTTCAAGACCCGCCGTACAGATATAAAAAAAAAGCTCTCTGATCCTACTCTCAAGCTCATGAAGGAGAGGCGTGAGATGATCCTGCAGTCTTCAGACGATGCGTTGAAATACCGGCAGCTCAATAGACGGATCTCAAAGTCCTTGAAAAGCGATCTCCGCAGCTTTAATACCGAGCGTATTAAAGACGCGATTGAGCGGAATAAGGGTTCCAAGGTATTTGCAAGAGATCTGACTATTGGGCAGAGCCAGCTCACGAAACTGAAGACCGACGATGGCAGGATCGTATCCGCCAAACCGGAGCTATTGAGAGAGATTGAGAGATTCTATGGGCAGTTGTTCACGTCAACCAGTAAACCCGTTGCGAATCTAGCAAAAGACCCTAGAGCTAGATTGACCCGGCACTATACCGAAGACATTCCGGACGTCAGCCTGTATGAGATTAGGATGGCTCTTAAACAGCTTAAAAACAACAAGGCGCCTGGTAAAGACGGAATTACAGCCGAACTCCTGAAGGCGGGTGGAAAACCGGTCCTTAAGGCCCTTCAGAAGCTGTTTGATTCCGTCATACTCGGGGTGTGGTGGTACTCTTCTTCAAGAAGGGCGACAATGCCCTACTAAAGAACTATAGGCCCATCTCACTTCTTAGCCATGTCTACAAGCTGTTTTCAAGAGTCATCACGAATCGTCTCGCGCGCAGGTTTGACTATTTCCAGCCTCCTGACCAAGTCGGTTTCCGTAAGGGCTTTAACACCGTAGACCATATACATACGCTGCGGCAGATTATACAGAAGACCGAAGAGTACAGCCTGCCTCTCTGCTTAGCATTTGTGGACTACGAGAAAGCCTTTGATTCGATCGAGACTTGGGCTTTACTGCAGTCTCTCCAACGGTGCCAAATTGACTACCGGTACATCGAGGTGTTGAAGTGTTTGTACAAAAACGCCACCATGTCAGTTCGACTTCAGGATCAGACCTCGGAACCTGTATTTCTGCAGCGAGGTTTGAGGCTGGGAGATGTCATATCTCCGAAACTGTTCATCGCTGCACTGGAGGATGTCTTCAAGGTTCTGGACTGGAGAGGGCTAGGCATCAACGTCAATGGCAAGTACATCACTCACCTTTGGTTTGCTGACGATATAGTTGTCATGGCTGAGACTATGGAGGACCTCAATACAATGCTCGATGACCTCAGTGGAGCTTCCGAAAGAGTGGGTCTTAGGATGAACATGGACAAAACCAAGGTGATGTTGAATGCCCATGTCACACCCACTCCTATCAGGGTCGGAGACTCTACACTCGAGGTTGCGGATGACTATGTCTACCTGGGACAAACGATCCAGTTGGGTAGGGCCAACTTCGAGAAAGAGGTCATCCGTCGAATTCGACTCGGCTGGGCAGCGTTCGGGAAGTTGCGCGGTATCTTCACGTCCAACTTACCACAGTGTCTCAAGACGAAAGTCTATGACCAGTGTGTGTTGCCAGTTATGACCTATGGCTCTGAGACGTGGTCGCTCACAATGGTCCTCATCAGAAAGCTTACAGTCACCCAAAGGGCAATGGAGAGGGCTATGCTCGGAGTTTCTTTACGTGATCGAATCAGAAATGTAGAGATCCGCAAGAGAACCAGGGTTACCGACAAAGCCCGAAGAATTGCCAAACTTAAGTGGCAGTGGGCAGGGCACATTGCTCGTAGAACGGATGGCCGATGGGGCAGAAAGGTTCTGGAGTGGCGACCGCGAACCGGAAGACGTTGCGTTGGAAGGCCTCCCACCAGGTGGACCGATGACCTGGTGAAGGTTGCGGGGTTCCGCTGGATGCGGGAAGCACGGGACCGGTCAATGTGGCGACGCTTGCAGTGGACGTCTTGCGGCTGATATGATGATGATGATGATGAGTTGAACACAGTTGTAGACTAGGTTTAAGCTTGCATAGGCTAAATGTTCTAGTATCAAGAGTGAGTGTCAAACTCACTACTTAAAAACCTCAAAACCTTTGAGCTTAGTTTCTTATTGCTATTAGGTAATGCATTAATTTTTTTACCCGAATGCTGAAGGAGCGTGTGATTGATTGATTTGATTGATGATGATTGTGATTTGATGATTTGATTTGACGTGATTTGTCTTTGTATGTATGTTTGTTTATACGTGGCGTTCTAGAAACCAAACGTGTTGGCCGATTTTGGTGATTCTTCCGTTAATCGATTCATCTTAACCTATTTGTCTTACCTTTTTTTTATCAAAGGCGTGCTGAGGCCGTCACCTTGTCGGTTATTGCTGGTTACGACGGTGTTTGCATACAATCGAGGTAAGTACGCTCATTATTCGCTCTGCGGTTATGCGGTCATTGATTCAGATTAAGACACCAGTCAGCCGAAAGATTAGGCCGATTATTCACTGCCAATTTGATTGCATTATACACGCTCTTGTGTACATGCCTTAATTAACTATCCTATTATATTCTCTGGTTAATTGTCCTTTGTGTCCCATCATTCTAAATATGGAATTATGTTTATCATTTATGCGGTCTGTTTAAGACAAGCATGCTTTGATTGGACAAAGGCTTTGGCCACTATGCTTTGCAGAGCTTCTGTGCGAAGTTATTAGGGCATTATAGGACTAATTCCCAGTTTTGATAAGCAAAGGTCCGGTTCCGGGAAATTGAAAAGCCGCATGCAGTCGCAAAGGAAATTTTAGCTATAATTATCTACCAACGGTTGCCATTTTCTCCGAAACAAGTCACCATAAAGGACAAAACCGTATCCTTTATTTAGGAAAATTATGCATTGAGAATTGATATTCTTTTAGGAGAGAAACAATGGTGGTAGGCAAGCCATACTTAGTAGATACCTTATTTTAATATGCGATATAAATTGCCAATCTTTAAGTTTCTCAAATACGGTCATTTTAAATTATTCCGGTCAACTTCTAAACCATGAGTAAGACGATAAAATTCCAGATACTAAGCTTATAAAAAACTTTGTTTTAATAATATTACAACAAAAAAGTACCACATTAAATCCACGTTTATGGCCACGAAATTAAAATTGTTGCACAACTTTTTTCGTGTAATAAATCCGGCTTACAAGTATTTGTACCAGAGCGTAATAAAAATAAAAATGGGTGCATTTTCATAAAAGCAAGATGTCATAAAGTCTGTTATAAAGAGGTAGAGCGGGGGGGGTGGGTAGCGGGAGGGGTACCATGTAAACATGCTGTAAAAACAAAAGTTTCAGCTACTATCTAACGGATACAGATATAACCCGCTCATGCAAGGATCATAGTACATTTTCCTAGATTAAATAGAATATTGTGTCGCTGGTCTTATGGCCTTGTTTGTCATTCTCTTCCTTTTATGGTCCATGGTATTGACAGTTTATTTAGTACGCCAAAAGAGTGATTGCGTCATCCATACCCGGTTATTGCTCGGAATTGTTATTATGTCTGATATGTGATATCAGAAAAGTTAGTACAAGAATAGGACCGCGATCGGTTTCGCGCCGCGCCTGTACGCCCACACCTTTGATGGTGTCCCCTAGGGAACAAAACCCCCTAAATTATTTACAACAACTTCGGATACATAAGGCGGCTCAGTTATTAACTTTGATGACATAGTCATTTATGGGTCACCCTTTCAATCGCATCAATGGACGACTCTGTACTTGTAAATTCATTAGAGAAACTTTTGGATCACGATACCATTTGAACTTCATCTTTTGATGCAAGATTACTTCATAACTTTCTTGAGAATTCAATTACTATGCTATCCAAAGGATGAATTTGTTCACAGTAAGCGAACAATCAGTAATTGCGAAGGAATGGATTCGTCAACGGTTACATGGGATTGATATACGGTCGATCAATCTCAATAACTCTGGCTTTAACAGCATAGCTGTTCCAGTTTGAAATCTATGGGTGTCTTGTCAGCTTAAGCATTGGTGTTGCAGGACATGCAAGAGTTTACAGGGCAAAACAAATTCAAAGAATTCAAAAGCTCATCTATTCTGTAAAAATATCACGGTGAAAACGAGGCGAAGTGAGCTTAAATACGATGTAATTCCACACTGATGCTAGGGATGTAGATTTTTTAAAATAGCGCTACATTTTTTTTATTGGCTGTTGGCTCGCGCTTGACCTCTATCTCACCTGGTGGTAAGCGATGGTGTGGTTAACGGTGAAGCACGCTTGCCTTGAAGTAACCTATTCAGTTCTGACTTAAATGTCCCTAGATTGTAGCTATCGGGGAATACAGACTCTAACACTATTTCACACAAACTCCACTCATTAGCTATAAGCATAATAAAACAGTTAGACCCAAACGTTTAGTGCGTATGAGTGGGATATCCACGATGTACCGATAGTGCATCGTCGTACGTCTGATAACCTGATGATGAAACGGGCTAGACGGAATCAGATCATGCAATTCCATCGCACACTCCCCGAAACGTAACCGATAAAAAACCGACAAGCTGGCAATTTGGTGACAATGTTAAAGGCTCTGGAGCTTTGACTTGACCAGTGCCTCATTGCCGATAAGTATCTTGGCCCGCTTTTCGATTGACTCTAGTGCATCAAGCTGGTATTTGGCAGATCCGTCCCAGAGATGAGAATAGCATCCCTATGCATGGTCGAAGTTGCGCTTGATACAAGATGAGCAGCTATTCTGGCGTGAAGTACCTTCTCACCTTTGCAAGGATCCCCATTTTTTTAGCAGCCAACTGAGCCTTGACATGACCTAATAATGACATTTCCAAATATTTTCTTTTTTTTAATTCCACTGGTTATGATTTCAAAATCACTTTTTATCGAACTGTAATACAACATTCATGACAAAAAAGTTAGGTAATGCAAAACATCGCCGACTTATAACTAAATGGGGGGGGGGCATTTGAGGAGATGGAGGCGAGCAATATTAATATCTACATACGTTCACTCCGTCTTCATAAGTCTACATATTACGCAATTTTTATTACGTTTCGGCCTAGCCCGCCCCCTCTTCTTGAGGAATTTACTAAACAAGAAACTGCAATTTTCTGAGACTGATTCATTGCTATTATTAATCTTGTGGGTTGTATTCTTATTTTCTGCTGGAATGTGGTCAAATATATATTTGGTTGACCGTTTACGTCTGCATTTGTATGTATGTTCTTTTTATGAATGTTTTGCTGTTTCGTACCAATTTTCTTTTGGGGTTATGGGGTCTGGTAAGATTTGATGTATAATAATACAACTGTTTGGTCAATATTATTGTCATAATCAGCATACTATAGATTGTAATAAAAATAAGGATTGGGTTACAACGGGCGCTTTTGTTTCAAATCAAATCAAATCATTCTTTATTTGCTCAAACATGACTATCATACATATATAACAAATTGCCAGACTGAAGATTTATTAAAATAAAAACATCATGGAACATCATGTTTGCCTTGGGCAATGGAATGCAGATATTGATATAGAATACAGTTCGAAATCATTATTCTAGATTAACAAAATTTAATAAAATATGTGCAAATGTAAATAAAATAATGCAAGTTTAAATTACCATTCTAGAATGTCAGATCAACCTCTTTGGAACATTGAGCTTGCGCTTGATTGGCTGTCGCTGAAAACCAGCGCTGTGGGCTGTGGGTCTGTATCGCATATAAATCACAACATTATGCTGAGCGATGGCCGTTTTGAGCAGAAGTGATGTATTTCACCCCATTTATTTTTTTATAATTTTTACCTAGTATCACTATAAACACAATATTTTTCTGTCGGTCTTTATAGTTTCGAAATTGCTAACAAACCATATTTTCAACAAAATTTCTCAGATCGTTTCAATCTGCCTAGCCTTTTCCCAACTATGTTGGTGTCGGCTTACAGTCTAACCGGATTCAGCTGAGTACCAGTCTTTTACATGGAGCGACTGCCTATCTGGCCTCCTCAACCTTGTATCTTGGTAACACGGTACCCCTCGGCAAGACTGGTGCCAGATCTCAAGCTTCTGACTACTCTTAACGACTGTCAAAGATCTTTAAATGACAGCCGGGACCAACGGCTTAACGTGCTTTCCGAGGCACGGAGGCAACTCGGTATGTTGAAATGGTCACCCAACCACAGACCGACCCCGTCAAGCGTTGCTTAATCTTGAAGATCGACCCGTGCGGCTGTTTTTATTTAGCCACGAGCTCCTCCCGTTATTTCTCAGACCGTTTACAAGAGAAAATGATCCCTAAATCATGGTTAATAAAGCCCCATACAGAAACACGTGTTCATAAAAATTGTAACAAGTGTAATGCCGTGAGGACGATAGATCACCCTGAGTGTGGGACACACCGGCGCACTGAGCACCGTGCACTGTGCATACATCGAGTTAAGTGCCACTTAGTTACCAGCTAGAACATTTCTACCATACGTGCAGCCAGTGTATTGGCATGTCTTTACTTATGTAAATACTTCATGATATAGAGTAGTGTTTAATAAGGAATGGTGATAGCAGACTGTATTCTGAGAGACTACTCCAACCAACAAAATATTTATTAATACATAGTGCACACATATCATGAAATCAAGCCTGTATTCCTCGAAGACAAGGGGTGTACTTACTTACCTATAGCACATATAATATAATACCTACCACGGGGTCTCAGCGCTAACAAAGAAAATTTGGTTCAAATAAATGTCACAAGATGGCGCGATATGCATCGAATTGTTATTGAATTGCGTGTAAAATTAACATTTTCTAGAATTGATCAGATAATTTGTATTTTTTTTTTCTTTTGTAATCATCTCTCCTAAGCACACAATTATGGAATATTGGGCTCTTAATTCACATTTCAAAGATTATTTAAACGGATCAATTAAAATTGATTCCATTAGATGGCGCGGTTTTAAATTTCTGAGGATTTTGTAAATTTGTATTGTGACGCTTTTTGGTACAATTAATCTGTAAAAACGTGCGAAATAATACTATAAAACAAATAGTCGCGAACCAAAAAAACCCTTTTATTTGCAAGTCGCTGCTAACACCATCTATAGTCATAGAACGGAAGCGAACGCCATCGAAGTACTTATAAAAATAATCATCTTAATCAGACGAAAAACGCTGGTTACGTCGGCACGTTTACTTTGTATGGGATGAGACATCCCTATGCTAGTATTATATAATCTGTGCTTGTACTATTCTTTGTTCTCTGGTTAATGGCCATCAATTGGGTACAGATCCTAACTCCGCAATGCTACTGAGAAATTTAATAATAACTATATGGCAAAACCCACAGCCTAAGTAAATTACCAAAAACTTTACCAAAGAAATCGTCCAAGAATTTTTGGTAATATCCAATTATTTAAAGAGAATTTGTCTAATTCTTTCATGGGGTCAAACCCTTTGCCTTGCCGAATTAACACTTGGCTGGGTCACACCACCCAGGCATCGAACACAGGACAATATTTCAAGCACCACACAGTAATTTGTTGGCTATTTTTCGAGGTCTCGATTTTTTAACGTATCATACATATAATATATACAGGGTGTTTGGAAGGGAGCTGTACATACGCCTAGGGTAGAAACTAGGGATAGTCTGCTACCTACCCCCGCCCATTATATTGACCTTGGCCTCAAGGTTTTTTTTAAATTTATTATTATTTTTTATTTGACTTTTTTATGATTTTTTGACTAAAACTACCTGTAGCTCAAAATCTATCCATGGGACCGGTCGGCTAATGGTCTTGTTTTAATCGTTAGAGTCTTAGGGTCCTGCAAAAAATTATTTTACACCAGAAAATTGTGGAGAAGAAAAGTTATGGGGCCTGAAGTACCGTAGTAAGGTAAAGAAATAATTTTAAGGGCAACTTTCTATGGGGTTTAAAAAAAAACTAACAGGGTTGGAGTTCTTCTGATTTTTTTAAAACATCCTCAGTCCATGCCCTTTCTAACGATATGCTAAAAGTGTATTTATCACTTTTAGTTTTAAAGTTATTAATTAATTTCCGCAACTAGGGCACTTCAAGCAAAAATTTCAACTAATGAAAATTAAATGTGTTCGATCGTAAAAGGATGGCAAATGAAACAAAAAATTTGGTAATGACTAATGTCATTAAATTACAAATTTTAATTAATTACTAATTTTAATTAATTACAAATTTTGTTCAAATTGATGACCATTGACCTGTAAACATGCTCGGCACCTCTTCCTCATCTCCACGGTCACCGTTCTAAGCAGCAGTTCCTCGCGCATTGTATCGAATGCGGCGTGGATCCTGTTAATTAGAACCTCCCTTGTTGGTACTTCTTCTGCGTAAACCAACTCTTTCGCCCTTCCCCAGACGTAGAAGTCGAGTGGGGTAAGGTCAGGCGACCTTGGGGGCCAGGGAATTGGCCCACCCCGACCAATCCAAGAATTAGGAAAGCAGTTGTCCAAAGTCCAAATCCAAGAATTAGGAAAGCAGTTGTAGATTGGTCGGGGTGGGCCAATTCCCTGGCCCCCAAGGTCGCCTGACCTTACCCCACTCGACTTCTACGTCTGGGGAAGGGCGAAAGAGTTGGTGTACGCAGAAGAAGTACCAACAAGGGAGGTTCTAATTAACAGGATCCACGCCGCATTCGATACAATGCGCGAGGAACTGCTGCTTAGAACGGTGACCGTGGAGATGAGGAAGAGGTGCCGAGCATGTTTACAGGTCAATGGTCATCAATTTGAACAAAATTTGTAATTAATTAAAATTAGTAATTAATTAAAATTTGTAATTTAATGACATTAGTCATTACCAAATTTTTTGTTTCATTTGCCATCCTTTTACGATCGAACACATTTAATTTTCATTAGTTGAAATTTTTGCTTGAAGTGCCCTAGTTGCGGAAATTAATTAATAACTTTAAAACTAAAAGTGATAATTACACTTTTAGCATATCGTTAGAAAGGGCATGGACTGAGGATGTTTTAAAAAAATCAGAAGAACTCCAACCCTGTTAGTTTTTTTTTAAACCCCATAGAAAGTTGCCCTTAAAATTATTTCTTTACCTTACTACGGTACTTCATGCCCCATAACTTTTCTTCTCCACAATTTTCTGGTGTAAAATAATTTTTTGCAGGACCCTAAGACTCTAACGATTCAAACAAGACCATTAGCCGACCGGTCCCATGGATAGATTTTGAGCTACAGGTAGTTTTAGTCAAAAAATCATAAAAAAGTCAAATAAAAAATAATAATAAATTAAAAAAAAACCTTGAGGCCAAGGTCAATATAATGGGCGGGGGTAGGTAGCAGACTATCCCTAGTTTCTACCCTAGGCGTATGTACAGCTCCCTTCCAAACACCCTGTATATTGGCAAAAAAGTTTTTCGTCAGATATCATTTCTCCCATTATTACTAATTTAGTTTACAGTCTATAAGTGCATGATTTCTGAAAGACTACATAATCAGTTAAAAAATCCACATATCATTATGGAAACAATTCAACACGAACATAATTTGTTTTGCAGCCAGAATTAATCAATTATTTTAAATCAATACTAACTTAAAATTACCTTAAAAATCACAAACAAATTATTTAAAGATCATAAAATAAACCTAAAATATTTTAAATAAAGAACACCACAAATAAACGAAACAAACAGTACCTTCAAACGATTAACCTCACGTCAATGCATTTAAAGAGAGAACCGAAAAAAAATCCCAACTTCCGCTTTCAATCGCTCATAAATAGAATAAAACCGCGATCAATTTTGTGAAACAGAATTTTATTTATTATTTTCGTTTAGAGCGATCAAGTGTGTAAAGAAAAGAGTATCGCCAGAGATTGTTGGCATAAATCATTTTTCAATTCAATTTAAACGACACAGTGTTGTTGTTGCCGATACGGAGCAACTCGCAAGGCGTCCGCTACTGCCAGAGGATACACCGCGTATTTTTGTTGTAGAAAAATCAAGAAAATATCTTCGAATATATTTTAAAACGTTGTTTGTTTTTTTTTTATGTTTGTATTGTACACTATGTTCGTTGTAGTATGGCAACAGCGTTTATTGATCCACAAACATCCTTTTACATTCTTATTTTTTTTTAACTTTTAAAATGACACAAAGCCGTAATGAATCGACATCCATCGATCCACTCATAGTTTATTGTTCGGGTTCCTACGCAATGGCGGTCATTGCACGGTTTTGATATCTCTTATATTGAAACAGGGCAATGACCGATATTGCCATACTAAAACAAAGGAACAATAGTAAGTTATTTTTACTCTACCCGCATCAAAACAAAATTGATTTAATCGTTGTTGGAAACTATGTATTGTATTTACACAAGTCGTATATTGTTTTATTTTAAAATTAAACTTAAAGCATTTATATTTGTTTCTGTTCACCGCAATGTTTCTTAGTTTATTTAAACATTTAATAAACGCAATTGATTTAGCTTTACAGTAGCTAGTGCAATGTGAAATCAAAATATTTAAATGGTTCAAATATCGACGCAAAAATATGTCGAGTAGGTATTTTTAATATTTATCTGTCAACATACAATAAAATCCTTTAACAAAACTCATAATTCTATAAATATCTTCCAGACTAGTACAAACAGTTCCACAAGAATAGTAATAGTGAGTCGCAAGCTAAACCGAATTTGCATTCCTTAAACCGTCAACGCAAGGTCCACGCTATTCTAACGCGCCCCAAAGCAATTTCGGCTTGCAGTTTATCAAATCCAACATTTAAATGACCAAAGTCGGCTTCTACAAACAACTTGTTTGGTTGATAGGATGCCATCGGGTCGTATTGCGTTTGTTTGGACCTATAAATCTGTCTCTAACTTCTTCTTAACGCGTATCTAGTGTTTTGGCGTTGGCGTCTCGTTTCGCAGACGCTGGAAAACCAATTTTAGTATATTGCATTAAAAGTTGTTGCCAAATGCAGTTTGTGTGTTGATTTTCCCGTTTTTGCACTCCGGGCCCGTTTCGTACCACACGAATACGCATTAAGGTCCGACTCATACAATCCGGAATTCACTTACCTGCCGCTGTATATTAGAATCAAACGGTAATGGAAAATTTTGCGTTTGATTTCCTGGAATAGATGTGGAGGCGGGAAACATTTTTCAGTGGAAGTTGTTAACGAGTTTATGTTTATTTTCAGTTATATAGGTATTACTTGAGGCAGTAACAGAAGTTACTGTGAACATTTTTACCTTTATAATTTTCAGTTCACAAAAATAGTTGAGTCGATAACCTACATGCATGTTCGCAATTCCAGCCGATATGCCTCAATACAGTCGTACGATCCAATATGTCGTCGTGAGTTTTATCTAACATCAAAAACGTCCCACTTTTACTGGCGGGCGCTAGTTCACGGATAATAACATTCAATTTTAGTCGAAGTATTTACGCGTCCCCGCTAGGTCCCAACGCGACAGATATTTATGGAAGCCTGTGTTGCCTGTGTCCCACTTTTACTGGCGGGCGCTAGTTCACGGATAATAACATTCAATTTTAGTCGAAGTATTTACGCGTCCCCGCTAGGTCCCAACGCGACAGATATTTATGGAAGCCTGTAGCAGCCTTCCCAAATAGAAATACATTAATATTTTACCATAAATGCGACACTTTCATGCGGAACATAGCGTTATCGTAATTGGATTCTTCCTTCAAAACGATAAACGTCCACATATCATGTGAAAACTACCAGTTTAAGTAATTATGCGAGATATGAGTTATTTATTGTATTGAACCTTGCAGTTTTTGTTGGCATTAAAGACTTTTTCTCAAACATGCTTGGAAATTTGAGTTGTATGAAAATCCATAATTATCTGTCTTTTGTAGCGGCCAAATAAATTACATAGTAAACTCATATCTGTCGTGTAATTTAAAAATGGAACGATCTTTTACTCCGAATCATGGCCACCAAGGAGGTAACTTATCAATGGTTTTATTTAAATTTCGAACTGGCTTGCAAATAGAAAGCCTTTTATTGGAAAAAAAAACAAATGAATACTTTGAGGCTTAGCACGCACTGCGATTTTTATTTGCGCGGATTTTTGTAGTATTATTCCCGCGTGATTTTTATACCGCAACGCGTGAGGCTTCATACAATTCCATAGGCCGCAGAATGGGCGCAATAAAATCGTGCGAATAAAAATCGCAGTGCGTGCTAAGCCTAACGCGGGCATAATTATTGTTGTTCGTTGTTCGTCATTGATTTTAATTGTATTTGACAAAATGAGTTCTAGGTAATACTTAGTTTTAATTTCCACGCATTATTTGAGAAAAGCTCTATACAAGCCTTGGCCACAACTAGGCATTGATGGACGAACGTATAAATGTGGGCCGAGGCGAAGCCGAGGCACACATACGTAAGTTTATACGTTCGTCCATCAATGCCTCTTTTGCTGGCCGCTGCAGTAATGTACTATTTCTCAAATATGCTTGGAAATTTGAGCATTATTTTGACAACCTTCTTCGAGATAAATCGAAATTGCTGTACTGGCCATATACATGCGAGCAGCGGCCGGCAAAAGTTGTATGAAAATCCATATCTGTCGTGTTTAGCAGCCAGATAAATTACATAGTAAACTCATATTTGTCGTGTAATTTAAAAATGGAACGATCTTTTATTCCAAAACATGGTAACCTCATGGTGGTCTCTCGTTCAGTCCATCCAAAGGTTGTCTGTAAGAGATTGCCCTGTGCGATAAGACCGCCCATTGTACACTTATCCTTATAAATGTTTTGTCCTGTAATTATTTCAGTGGTGTACAATAATAGCTATTTATGCAACTGTTACGTTATGGACGGTCTTTTAATACGAGTGCCATTTTTCGGTACAAGCGTAGCGCGTACCAAAATAGGTGGGCACGAGTTATTAAAAGACCAATAACGTACAGTTGCATACAAGATTTTATCTACGAAGGAAGTAATAAAACACAGATATAGACAAATAAGTATTTCAGGAAGTGTGTTTAAGTATTTCATTTCTCATATACATGTCTTGATTTTTCTGGTAGTAAATTATTTGTAGCCGCAACTGCTCTATTTGTTATATCTGGTGGTGTATTTTCAATATCACTTGATGTTGAAGACATTTTTAATAAAATTTGGAACAAAATTTCACTCGGAATTATTTTCCCGCGTCCATTTTTTATTTTATTTTTTTATTTAGTCATTATTAGGTATAAGGCAAAGATCTTGTAGCCGCAACAGCCAAATAGTATACGATACTTTTGTTCTAAAATTGTTCCATTTTAAAAAACATCATTTACATTGTCTCGATTTCGAAGTAATATTATAGGTACCTGGCTTTATGTTCAGAATGTCTTTGCTTGTGTTTAAGAATTTATGACGATTCACATAATGCAACCCGATGTCGTTATGGGTATCATAATGAAACCGCTGTCAATTTTATAATTCGAATATAACGAAACCGAAGTAGATAAAGTATATAATAAATAGCCAAGGAGGTAACTTATCCAAGGTTTTATTTAAATTTCGAACCGACTTGCATAATTATGCAAAGCTGTATTATTGTTGTTCCTTGTTCGTCATTGATTCCGGAACGTAATTGTATTTACCCGACTGTCGAAGGAGGGTAATGTGTTTATCAGTCTATGTATGTATGTAAGTATGTCTGTATGTATGTATGAATGCTTGTTCCTATGTGGCGTTCCAGAGACCAAACGCGTTGGCCGATTTTGATGATCCGTACGTCAATCGATGCGTCTTAACCCTGCGAGTGTCACTGGCTACATTAAAATTGAAAAATAGAAAAATGGCGGCTTTTGGGCGCCATATTGTGGGCTCCCAATTTTTTTTTTGCATCCAATCCCATCGTGTGGGGTATCAAATTAAAGTGTTTCAAGAGGCGATTTCAAAAATATATAACATTCATACGTTTAAATGTACCTTATTCGAATAAAATGTTAACTAAAAAGTGATAAATAAAAAAATTAATTAAAAAAATCAAAAACACCCAACTGCTTAAAAAGCGAACTAAAAAGACGTAAACAAGAAAAAAATCATGCTGTGCAGTCGGAGGATACATCTGGTTTTGGTCAGCCAACTCGTGAATATGTATCCTCCGAGTGCACAACATGATTTTATTTTTGTTTACGTCTTTTTAGTTCGCTTTTTAAGCAGACGGGTGTTTTGATTTCATGTTTTTTTTTTTTTTGGCAAAATGAGTTCTAGGTGCTACCTACTTAGTTTTAATTACTGCGCATTATTTGAGAAAAGCACTATACAAGCCTTGGCCACAACTAGGCATTGATGGACTTGTATGTGTGCCTCGGCTTCGCCTCGGCGTACATTTACACGTTCGTCCATCAATGCCTCTTTTGCTGGACGCTGCAGTAATGTACCATTTAGTGTAGCGTAACTAGAATATTAGTGAAAGGAGATATTAGAAAGGTCGCTGCCCAGTATTAATATACTATTTGAGAAGTTATCTAAACTTTTAACATTAAATATAGAAAAAGTATTAGTTCTTGCTCAAGTTTGAATACTTCACACAATTTTTACCTGGACCTTTTATTTGAGGCCACATCCTCATGAGAAATTGACAAACCCAACTTGTAGGGACACAGGTCACTATTTAACTTAGGACCCAAAGTTACGAGACGATAAATAATGCAAGACACATCTATAAAAATACACGCGCATTGTCGCACAAAAGTTAAGTGAATTTCTAGTCGCATGTGAAGGTACACTTACGGACGTTGTCGCGTCGTGTACGACACACGACGCTTGTACACTCGCCGCCAATAAAGTTACGTTCGCAATACTTTTTAATACAGTAATGGTTTGCTCATCCATTCAAATATGAACAGGCAGAGATATACTTTATCTCGCGCCCAAATCGAATTTTCGTCTGTCGAAATATTCCGCAAAGATGCAAGAGAAATTCCTTTGTGTTTCCTATGGGTATAGATATGCTGATATTAGAGATGAAACTGGAAAAGAGCATAACTCTGTCTTCTCTGAATCGAGGTTGTCCCGAACGATAAGCCTTACCTAACGTCTTCATTTCAGCAAATTGGAAGATTCCTGTAATGGACCGTTTTATAAAATAGCCTCTTTGTCTACGGAAATCGATTGGACATACCTTGAATAAGCACTTTGTTCGTTGAAGAATACCCGTAGAGATAACCCTGAACAATACTTTTATATCGGTTATACTCCACGTCTGTGATAACAAAGGTAAATCAAATATTTTCTTGACCATATCTTGACCTGTATCGATATGTGGTTAATAATATTATCTAACTCAACCATGAGATATAAAGCTCATGACTAAGGAGAAAAAGAAATGCGTTACCTATAAAATACTGTCAAAAAATAACTATTTATGGTGTGATTATGAATGAAATTATCAGGACAAATAGGGAAATGAAAAGATATACATACCTACATACATTTATATTAAAATTATAAAATTAATGGCCGGCTGTGTTTCGTACTGACCCAAGCAAATTGTAAAAATACTCATCAGGTTGCCATTAAATCATTATTAGCTCGGTCGGATCGTGCGACGGCAATTTTCTCATTTTCCTTGCAAAATTATTCGAAAGAAATCATCATAAACATTTTTGTCTCTTGTGCTAAATATTTCACTTTTATGCCCAGACTTTTGTAATCAACGTATTATTGTGTTTGTTAATAAGAATTTTATATCCCATTTCCACATCGGGGGGAAGAGCTAGAGAAAATGACATTCTTTAATATCATTTTTCTCTGGATTCTTCCAATGGTGTGGTATGTTTTGAATAACAAGACATCTAATCTTAACACAAAAAAAGAAAAGAAATACATAGGTAGCGATTTTTTTTAAACTTGTTCAGGTAACATTTGCATATCTATTTTTGACATTCAAAAATTCTTTGTCAAAAATAACAAAACAAATTGTGATACGACGTTAAGAAATATTTCAGCGTGAAGCATTCTTTTAATATCAGGACGTCTCAAAACGTCGTCATCACAGAATTCCCAAAGCAAAATACTAGTTTCTGGTGAAAATGTGAGATATATTTTATTTTTAAGGTCAAGCAGATCCGCCGCGGAGGGCCATTAAATCACAATTAGAAGTAATGCGGGTGGATGCGTGAGAGGCGACCGGAGGCTTAGCGGCGCGGGCCCTAGCCGTAGGGCTTTGTCGGACTTACCCTCTTGTCTTCTAATACTTATATTTCACGCCTCCAATAGTCATTGTTGCTAGAAATAGGTCTTATTAAAGCTCCTCTCATATGAGCTGAATAACGTCCGAATTTATCTCCATTGAAGACATTGCCAGATAAAACTTTATTATAGCCGTAACATGGCGGTGGCTATTTCGGCAAATGTACGTGATGTAGCAGACAATAAGATAGACGTCTGAGGTAACGACCATATTCCTTGAAAGCCGTAGGGTTATTGAGAAAACGATGCCTCGACTCGTATGCCCCAAAAGTGAGTCCCATCGGTCAGCCCAACAATATTAGAGGCCGTAAGGACCGATGCGAGGAACCATCCCGGGACATTAGACAAGGTGGAATGGTGAAAAATTGTTCGAAGAAGACATTTGGCTTTTTCGGGATAGTAAGATAAACGTGAACTGGAGTTTCTTAAAAGACTTATTACGGTCGAAAAATTACTGAGTGTAGCCACTAAATCAATAGATAGCACTTTATCTAAAAAGTAAAGTTATTGCCTTTGAGATAATTAAAGAACTTGCAACTAAAACTTTGGCGGTGCTTAGAAAGTACCAACCTAAGGTAACAGAAGGGTTTATAGTATGAGAAACTTGAAATTTTAATAGTATATTATGCAACTAGTGAATAAAAGATGGATTTAATGCGAGGGCCGTAGATGAATCACAAGTAAGTGAAGGATTCTAACGACTGAATCACGACCGTAGGGAGTGATTCATGATGATTGAATCACGAGCATAGCGAGTGATTCAAGTGTTAGAATCATGAGCGACGCGAGTGATTCATGGCCCTCGATATAAATCCGTTTTATTCAAGAGTTGCATACTATATTTTATACCATGACTACGAGAAAAAGAAAGATTGAAGCGGCACAAGGAATAATAATAAATAAATGGATTTATTACCTTCAAAAATTACAAAAAAATGTGAAACCCTGACCCCCTGAGCTAGGTAACAGCACTTGTGTTTCTCTCTATCTCTATCTTTAACTCTATCTCTATCTTTAACTCTAACTCTAACTCTATCTTTAACTCTATCTCTATCTTTAACTCTATCTCTAACTCTATATTTAACTGTATCTCTTACTCTATCTGTAACTCTATATCTAACTCTATCTCTAACTCTATCTCTAACTCTATCTCTAACTCTATCTCTAACTCTATCTCTAACTCTATCTCTAACTCTATCTCTAACTCTATCTCTAACTCTATATCTAACTCTATCTCTAACTCTATCTCTAACTCTATCTCTAACTCTATCTCTAACTCTAACTCTATCTATATCTCTAAATCTATCGCTATCTCTAACTCTATCTCTAACTCTATCTCTAACTCTAACTCTAACTCTATATCTAACTCTATCTCTAACTCTATATCTAACTCTATCTCTAACTCTATCTCTAACTCTATCTCTAACTCTATCTCTAACTCTATCTCTAACTCTATCTCTAACTCTATCTCTAACTCTATCTCTAACTCTATCTCTAACTCTATCTCTAACTCTATCTCTAACTCTATCTCTAACTCTATCTCTAACTCTATCTCTAACTCTATCTCTAACTCTATCTCTAACTCTATCTCTAACTTTATCTCTAACTTTATCTCTAACTCTATCTCTAACTCTATCTCTAACTCTATCTTTAACTCTATATCTAACTCTAACTATCTATCTCTAACTCTATCTCTATCTAAGTTTGTATCGAATATTTTATGCGCAAGGAAGTTGTATAGCATTGAGATGGAGTTTGAATATTATATTGGTGTGTTCTAAATTCAAACACCAAAACAGTGATTAAAAGTGCTTTTTATTCACTGTTTTCAGTGAATAAAATAAGCTTTTTAGAGGGGGAATGGTATAATAGTATATTATGCAACTAGTGAATAAAACACGGATTTAATGCGAGGGCCGTAGATGAATCACAAGTAAGTGAAGGATTCTAACGACTGAATCACGACCGTAGGGAGTGATTCATGATGATTGAATCACGAGCATAGCGAGTGATTCAAGTGATCGAATCCTGAGCGACGCGAGTGATTCATGGCCCTCGATATAAATCCGTTTTATTCAAGAGTTGCATATTATATTTTATACCATGACTACGAGGAAAAAAAAGATTGAAGCGAAAAGCACAAGGAATAATAATAAATAAATAGAGTTCCTTCAAAATGTACAAAAGAATGTGAAACCCTGACCCCTGAGCTAGGTAACAGCCCTTGTGTTTCAATCTCTATCTCTAACTCTATCTCTAACTCTATCTCTATCTCTAACTCTATCTCTAACTCTAACTCTATCTCTAACTCTATCTCTAACTCTATCTCTATCTCTAAATCTATCTCTAACTCTATCTCTACCTCTATCTCTACCTCTAACTCTAACGCCATCTCTAACTCTATCTCCAACTCTATATCAATCTCTATCTCAAACTCTATCTATGTCTCTAACACTATCTTTACCCTATCTCTACCTCTATCTCTAACTCTAACTCCATATCTTTCTCTATCTCTGTCTCTATGTCTATCTCTAACTCTATCTCTAACTCTATATCTAACTCTATCTCTACCTCTATCTCTAAGTCTATCCCTAACTCTATCTCTAACTCTAACTCCATCTCTATCTCGAAGTCTAACTCTATCTCTATATCTATCTCTTTATCTATCTCTATGTCTATCTCTATCTAAGTTTGTATCGAATATTTTATGCATAAGGAGGTTGTACAGCATTGAGATGGAGTTTGAATATTATATTGTTGTGTTCTAAATTCAAACACCAAAACAGTGATTAAAAGTGCTTTTTATTCACTGTTTTCAGTGAATAAAATAAGCTTTTTAGAGGGGGAATGGTATAAATGATTTTAAATCATTTAGACTAAGTAAGTATTCTTGGTAAAGAATTACTACGTTCAAAATATTCCAGCCCTGCAAAAAAAAAAAAAATTAAAATAATCAAAAAACCTGTCGGCTTAAATAGCGAACTAAAAGACGTAAACAAGAAGAAAATCATGCTTTGCAGTCGGACAATACTTATTCGCGATCTGGCTGACCAAAACCAGATGTATCCTCCGACTGCACAGCATGATTTTCTTCTAGTTTACGTCTTTTTAAGTAGTCGGGTTTTTTGATTTTTTGAATAACCTTTTTTTATTTATATCTTTTTTGTTATTTTTTTTAGATTCAGGTACATTTTAACATAGAAGTATTATATATTATTGAAATCACCTCTTAAAACCCTTTATTTTCCCACACGATGGGATTGCAAGAAAGAAAAAAAAATTCTTCCACTATATGGCGCCGAAAATCAGTTTTTTTTTTTATGTAGCGTGACACTCGCAGGGAATGACGTATGAATACGTATACGAATCGATTGACGTATGAATCATCAAAATCGGCCAACGCGTTTGGTCACTAGAACGCCACAAAGGAACAAACATACATACGTACATAAACTGATAAACACATTACCCTCCTTCGGCAGTCGGGTAAAAAAACATCACGTGCACTATAATTCACTTTAAAGAAAATAATGATTGATTCCTCCCCAATGTCTAATGAGAGAGGACGTGGAGCTGAATTAAATTTCCGGCACTCCGGCTCTCTTTTGTTCTTTACAATCTCATTAATGTGAAATACTTTACAAATACCGTCCAATTCACCGCGGAAATCTTATTATCCGAGATTCAGGATTGTCTCTTATTAACGAGAAAAAAGGGACAACGATTGACCGGGGAGGAGCACCCACAATTTAACACGAATTAACAACCACAATGGCTTGAAATAATGAGAGGGGGTGCTGCGGAACCCTCCGGAGGCTTCCCAAGATGGTGATTGATAGATCGAGTTAAGGATACACTAGTCGAAAATTCTTCCATACAAACGTAGTCTGGCGATTACTCCACTGTTTAACGGTGTACGTTCAAAATAAAAAATGATATCAGTTTGTCTCATCATTATCTAGTCCTGTATGGAAACAGATAAGTAAAAAAATACAATATTTGAAAGTTATGAGCGTCGAAAGTTCCATAATTATTCATTTAAATTATCATCCATTTCACTACAAATTTGCAAAAGTACTAATTCGTACGAGAACTAGCTTCTTACTGCTCATCACAGCATCAATTTCTTTCGCACGCGTTGTCGGATGAGACAGCATTCATTTTAACCCGGCGCACAAAATAGTTCGTGCCTTTGTCTAGGGGAACCTTAACTTACGAACGTACAGCGAGTGCGTCCGTACCGATTATTGCGTATTGATTCCGTTTTATCTTACCATTTTCCCACTTATATGTATACTTATTCGGGGCTCTAACAGAGGTCAAGTGTGAATAAGTAAGTCTTTTATGTAAGTGTGCTTCTTTTGCAAGTGAAGAGAAAACACTGTTTGTATCGAGGATGCTGGATGATTGGCCACATTGTTGTTCACGGTGGAGCGTGTTATATTATTCTGGATACAATATACATACATCAACACGGTCTAGGGATATTTCATACTCAATTAAATAACTTGAAAAGTACTGGCCGCATTGGAATCTTTTGTACACCGATTAGTTTGTAATTTATCTCAGACTAATTCCAAATTCAAATTTTTGAAAATTCTTTTGTTTCGGTGGCATAAAAATGTCTTGAGGAGAGGGAATTTTCATTTGTGCGAAATTTAGAAAACAATACGAATTACGTTTAGTTACAGTTTTTTTTCATTTTTAAACGATTGACATGGGACAATATTCCGCAGCAAGACATTGACAACCTTGTTCTGAGCATGCCGAATCGTTGCCGATGTGTTATGAACATCATGGGCGCATTCTCAGACTACTAACTTCAAGTTTATAAACACAAATTAAATGATTTTTCTATTTTTTTCAGTTTTACTCATAAATTTAAAGTTAATTCATATACGGTTTCCGTCTATGCTTAATTTTTTTCCATAAAATCCTGAAATTTTAATCGAAGTACCTTAACCATTATTAAAAAATGGTAGAATATTAAATAACGTATCTTTTAAATATATATATATGTCATATAAATAATTAACACATTGATAGTAACTCGCTTTTTTAAAAATATCCCTAGACCGTGTTGATGTGTGTATAACAGGAATTTTTCAAAATTATGAAGCGAGCTAAGTCGTAAACCTTTGCTAAAACATTTTCCTTAAGATTTCGTGACTTGGTTGAATATCCGGCGCAAAGAAAATTAGCACTTGGAAATAATAAAGTGAATATAAGCCGTCAATTTTCTTGCTATTCTTTATATGTACAAAATGCTTGCTTTTAAATTTCAATATGCTTCTCAACCAACATTCATTAGACAAAAAAAACTTTAAAGCAATTAAAAATAAATTAAAAGAAAAATGTATTCGAATCAACATGCAGGTTTTTCATTAATTTTCAACCAGAAACAAGGTAGTGGCATTCATTGAAGCAGACAGGTCAATCAATAAATCAGTCGTCACAGACGGCCATTAAGTAACAGAGCAATCGAACATTGTTTGAATTTAGTGCAGCGAGCGAGTCCACTCGTCCGGAAATGAAGAACTATTCTTTGTTGAATTCCACTTTCCAGGTTATAGTGTCTGTCAGCGTACGGACAATGGACATTTTCTTGTGTAATTGTGTTGTTGCTTTTTCAAGTGGCGTGCTTATTTTTGTATGTAAGGTGTTTATTTTTTTAATTAGATTGTGTATAATTGATATTAATTTTGACTTATGTTTTAAGTATCTCTAGGCCGGGAATTAGGCAATCGCAGTTAGAGTATGAGATTGAATCACTTCACTAATACGAGAGTGGCAATTCCGCCTAAGGCATATATAGTGCTTTTCTCAAAAGAATGCAGGGAAATAAAACATAACTTTTATGTTATACATTTAATTTATTAAAAGTTACAACAACATTGCTAGAGCGTTGTAATGTTCCAAATTCAAAAAAACGCTCCTGCAATGGATTTGACCAACATTGCTGGAGCGTTGTAATGTTCCAAATTCAAAAAACGCTCCTGCAATGGATTTGATTTTCCTTGTCCGTAAATTCGATACCACGCGTGTTCTGTTTTCGAAAATAATTACAATATTTCCAAGCATGTTTGAGAAAAACCTATTTGTTTACAGTTTCCAGATAAATACAACCTTCAGCAGAAACAATATTCGCAGCTTGTATTTATATATTTTTATTCAAAGAATTCCATTCGCTTTTTTACCAAAACAATGCATGACGTAACTTCCGACAAAACAAAATAAAAGACCCTTAAATTACATCATTAGACGCAAATTGAAAGGAGTTTCGATGCTTGTAATTTTCGTGAAAATACACTCTTTCCAATTTCCGTTTGTTCTTCTTGCTAAATTCTTTTTCATTAAAAATCTTTCAAACGAATTCGTTTACATTTGCACAATTTATCTCGATAAATAGGCCTCTAATTTTGATTTTCTAAATTAATTAGCAAAAGTTAATCATTGATTGTATTGCCATTTTATTTATTTTATTCAGTTGCTTTTGTTGTTATTTCTCATTTCTAGTTAAATACTTTGAGAACACAGCTCACATTTGGCTAGAAAAGCATTTAAGTCTTTGGTTTTACCTGAATAAAATTTACAAGTGATCATATTCCACTGAAAACATTTTTGAATTTTAAAGCCGGGTGACACAAAGGGAAAAATCACGTACACCAAACAATTTGCAGGCTCTTAAATAGCGATAAAAGCATAAAATAAAAGAAATATTTATGGATTTTTTTTCAATTTTTACAAACGCAGCTCAAAAACAAAAAGAGCGATGCGATTAAAAATATTCCGGATTGACAGTACAATCACAGCATGTATACGTATAAAGAAAATGCAGTATGTTTCGTATCGCGTCTTCTTATTGGCGAATATTTTCCGTGACGTCGGAATGAGCGCGTGGGACTCCCGCACCGAATAATATATTTTATTGCTAGGAGGTATATCACGGCGGCGACAGGTGTGCGGAGGCAATCCTCTTTTATCCTCCTCCGAGCTTTTCGACCCCAAGGAACCCCTTTTAAGTAACATGACTTTTAACTTTGTGACCATCTTTGCTTTAAAGTGCTCAGACTTATCCAATTCTGGGCGCTTATTACTGAGCTTCCGAGGCGTAATTTAAGCGGAAAATCAGTGCGTTCCAGACCATAGATCACAGTAATGCTCCCTTTATATAGATTGACGAATATAAAGGATCAAAATTACTGAGTTGCTTGTTTAAGGGACTGACAGGTTTGTGGTAACGAACATTTAATTATGGTTCCTGAAGATTCAGTTTATTTTAAATTGCTTGCGCTCAATGTTGTGTTTTTAAAGTAAAAATGTTAAGTATAAAAATAAAAAACCGGCCAAGTGCGAGTCGGAATCGCGCACGAGGGGTTCCGTGCTTGGTAAATTGCGGTTTACGATTTATGACGTATTAAAAAAATCTACTTTCTGGATCTCGTTCAAACCAATTTTCGGTGGACGTTTACATGGTTAATGTACATCATATTTTTTTTTAGTTTTATCATTCTCTTATTTTAGATGTTTCCCGGTCTATGGACATTTTACCACTTTGGTAGTGTCTCTCGCGAAAACTATTCAGTTTAGAAAAAAATTATATTTGAAACCTCAATATCATTTTTGGAACCCAAAAAATTTTTTTTTTTTTTTGTATAGAATTCTTAATACGGTTCACAAAATACATCTACTTACCAATTTTCAACAGCATAGTTCTTATAGTTTCGGAAAAAAGTGGCTGTGACATACGGACAGATAGACATGTCAACATGACGAATCCATGAGGGTTCCGTTTTTTGCCATTTGGCTACGGAACCCTAAAAACGGTGTTTAGTTCAAAAGATAACAAAATAAATAATCTTTGAAATATATACCCTGAATGAAATATAAAGCCGGAGATCACCGAGAGGTAATTGGAGACAAGGAGTTTTGAATGACTGATGTTAACGGTCATGCAAGATAGGAATCTGTTACTTTTTGTGTAACCGCTTGTTTAATCGTTGCTTTTTGCACAGATTTTTCTTTTGTTAACCGTATTGGTTCTTTGGTCAGGTTAGTCCGTAATAGAGATACTCGTATTGCACAAAATTTTATTTCAGCAAACTCAAATTCTCAGCACTAAAACCTTATTTTGCTTAGGTAAAAGCTTGAAAACGTGCATTGTAAGCCTCGGTTTAGACAAAAGCTTATAAATAAACATTCTATGACAGCAGAGAGTATAGCCTGGAGCTATTTTATATTATTCTGTGGACATATTTTCGGCGGCCATTTTCCATTTCCGATCAACCCTTTTGACAATTTATCGGGACATCACATTTTCATACAGGCGGGTCGCACGAACTACGGGACCGCGCCTCATACATATTCAAATAACACGCGCTGTACAAAACAGAACCGCACTGTGCCCCCGACGTGTTAGAATTACAAAAATGTATACGAATATGCCAACTGATAAACAATCTATATCGTGATAACTTTACAGATACCCATCTATGTATTACTTAACTAACCCGCGCGGGAGCCATATCTGTAAATGTTTCACGTATTGCTGACCCTTGCTCGGAATATAAGTTAGTATTATATCTATATTGTTTTAAAAGACTCGTAGAGAAAATGTTTCCAACTTAGGTACAAACCAAAGTGCATATTGACATTGTTTCACAATACAATGTTCAGTTTGAGACTGCTGCTAATGGTACAAAACTAGTGTTTAAACGACTTATAACTTCTCAGTGAAACAATTCACCTTTTTATTTTTCTTCACTTCGAATGTAGCCTATGGTTAAACTGAACTCAATTAAAACATGGTCTTAATTTCCAAGTTACGTCTTTGCTCTCGGTCCAAATGTTAATATCTACAAAATTATTTCCCACAGTTGATTTATATTCAAATTAAAATGAATCAAATTACTGGCAGTAAATTACTTTACGCCATTTTTTTAACTTTTAGATTTTGTACAAATATAGTCTTCATATTTTCTGCTTTTTGCCTTTGTGCATGCAACGTTTCAAAGCACTTGTTATGTGTCATTTATAAACTATCAGGAAATAAACAGAGAGCAGTGAGGGCAGATCACAGCCGCCATATTGGGTGTCGTAAGAGTCGTTCTGCTCGCTACAATAAACACTACGCGCCTACATTTACATAAGCCCTTCCTGACTTGCGTGAGATGCTGATTTATCCACTTACCTAGCTGCTCTGTAAGGTTCGATGGAAAACTGAAGCAGTGTAAATATATTTTATCTGCATTCACAGCGTAATTTCCCAAATATTAATTAAAAAAATATTATATAAACACGTACTTTCTTTCATGGATAGGTAAAATAAATAAAAAAAACCATTACAGTGCAAAATTTTCCCTCAATTTTCAAACAACTGCATTAAAATAAGTTTTTAATTTTTATAGCACACTTTTACTTTTTAATTTATTGGCGTTCCACTTTTGTTTTATTTCAACTGTATGAGTGAAGATAAAATAGTGTATGCAACGTCATATAATTAGGTATTAAACACTCGTGTGATACCATTATAACACTCGGCTTCGCCTCGTGTGGTAAACACACGCTCGTGTTTTAATAACCCGTGTATTGCACCCTTGATCTCCCTGTGACGGGTCAAGATCAATGGCCCCGCCACCTACCATTTTGCGGCCGCAGGAGATAAGGAGAGCGGCTAACGCTATACCGGAACTTTACTTCTCCTGCAGCCCCACCGCGTCCGCCATCAGACGGTGGCGAACCCGTCTAGGCCGCGGAAAGTTGGGAAAGCGGCGCACCGCAATACCGGCACTCCTCTCCCGCCGCGGCCTTCAACCCTCAGCCGCGATATCGTATAGGACCTGGGACGCTGCATAAGATGTCGCAGCCCGCCTCAGTTGCGATGTCGCCTGTTACCAAGCGGCACCGCAACCTACTAGTTGGCCGCTACGTCGTCGGTTTAATCAGCAAAATCCCTGACGAGCGGCCCCTCCTCGGGTTCCTCTTCGCTTCACCGTGGGTGACCAAGCCACGGTTACTGAGCCCCCCTACCTCGAGGGGATATGTGACACCGTGGAAACTGAACTTCACAGAGGCATTAACAATACATCTGTCAAGCTCGTGATTATAACCACGTACCCGACCAACTCGCGCTTTGTAGTGGTAAGTATACAGAATCCCATATTCAACAGCTGTTGACATGCCGTTGTGTGATCCTGTGTAATTAACAATCAGGTGTAAACGCTGGAGGAAATGGTGCTAAACCACTATGTGTTGAAGGTAAGAAAAAAGGGAGAATCTTTGATTTTATCGGTCAAAAAACGTGCATATAAAAGATAATCTCAGTATTAGAAATGATTATTAAAGACAGTAGTAGATAGTTTAGCTACTTAATCATACAAGTTAAGACAAACCGAAAACTATTATACTAAAGTTTACGGAACGAAATATGCAGATGCATGTCATAACTGTGAAAGACGAGAAAGAAAAAGAACTATCCATTCTGTAGATACTGAGCCATGGGCAACTGACAGCAGACGCTGATTTCAATGGGCACCTTAAAAGGAAAACAACGGCCTTTCCTATTCAGAAGATAGAAACCCCACAACCAAAATATTGTAAAATCTCTCTAATATATCTCATATCTCGTTAAGCAATAACTTTACAAAGTTACTAAATATACGGCTTGCTTCTCCGATGACGTACCGAGAGCCTCTTAAAAGTCTATAGCAGTTTTCAAACGTTTAATGGACGCCTTTCGCTCGCGTGGAATTGTGTTCCAACTTTTAGCGGCAACTTTGAATTTCGAATTTCATTGTGGTTTTTGTTTTAAAAGTAAGTACGGTATTTTCTTACATTTTTCCGTCATTCTCCGTAAGAAATTGTTTGTGCAGTCTTTACCGTTCCTTATGAATGAATCCTTCATAGAGCTTCTTCTTTTAAAAGAAAGAGGCGATCCTGAGTTGTTAGTTAAATGCAAAGAGACTGAACAGATGGTCTTGATAATATTAAAATAAGGGTTGCAGTCAAGTATAAGTAATAAAAGATTTAATAACGTACTTTTAGATATTATAATGGACTTACTCAAACAGTTTTGCGGTAGTGTTTTCTTTTTATCTATAAGGTACAGTGTTTTTGTTAGCAGACACAGTAACTCCTTTAAATAACTTCATTTTTAAATAGTATAGTTAACAAATTAATTTCATTTGAGGAAGCATTCTAGAGCAGTGGTGGTCCAGTGGTAACGGCCTCGACTTATGTGTCGTAGGTCGTGAATTCGAACCCAGGTAGGCGCTTTACTTAGTGTTAATTATTTTATCACCACTGCTCTTAAAACGGTGAAGGAAAACACCGTGAGGAAACCGGTATGTCCTAGAACCAAAAAATCGAAGACATGTGGCATTCACCAACCAGCACTGGGTCCGCGTTGTAGATTAAGGCCCATTACCTCCCTCACAGAGAGGTTGCCTGTTTCGCAGCAGTGGGAACATTATAAGGCTGATGATGATGATAATGATGAGGAAGCATTAAAAACATTTGCCAATGTATTTGTGACTTGCGTTTTATCTCTACTTTAAACCAAATATAATTTATGTAAATGCAACAGTTACAGCAATAAATTGATTAAATCCTGCGGCTCAAAAACTATCATTGCTGTAGTTTTTTGAGCACGTGCAGCTAAAATATCTAAAACAGCATTATTTTGAAATATGTTACACATGTTTAAAATCAAATAGAATAACAATAACGAGGCCTACATGTTAACGAGGCACTATTTTAAATTAACCCCAAACAAAAGAACTAACACCACGTCTTTACAATATCGAACCACACATCCATATAACATATCAAATTTTCAACAACCAGAAATCATCTTTGAGCGTGATTAAAAATATACATAGAAGTGTCCACAGGTAGAAAGATGTCTACCCACTAGATGTGACTGTCCACCCACTGGATATAATTTCTTAGTTGACTTTTACGACACCCTTGGGAACAGATGGGGTGACTTATTTTTAGCTAGGTACTCGAAGCGCATTACACCTTCTTTTCTATTGTTGTGTTTGTTGAATCGTGGCCTGCTTTACAGTTGAATAATTATAATAAAAATTAACGTTGAATTAAAAATGTTTCAAAGTCCTGGCGTGTAACTTGGCGACATTTGTGCCAGTGTTATTAAGAAAAATTGTAGCGTAAACTGATTAACCATTTGTGATCCTTAGCTTGTATTTAAGCGGTAAGAACAAATAGTATTTCGTTGATTCATCAATCTTAATAAATGAATAGCATGATTCTCAGTATTAAGAAGACAAATTAATCAGAACCCCAGTTTGCAATAATCTTAAAATCCTAATAGATAAACTAAAATCAATATACATCAAAATTTTAATTACCATACAACATCACAATCAGGACTCCGTTATTATTAACTTCATCAACACCACCATTATATTTGCAGAATATCGAGTGAAGGCTCCTTTGTACTGTATTGTGTGTTCGTGTATGACCTATATACGCTTCCATTGTTTTGTTTTAACCCGTCTCTCAAAGCATGGAGGTTGTAATCCATCAATGTACGTCGAATGAGTGACCATTGTTGTCAGTGCAAGGATATTTTTTTGATACTGCAGAATGGAAGTGCGATGTGATTCGTCATTGAAAGCTTGAGGGGTAAAAAATTACTTACTCAAATTGATTTGAAATATAACAACGAATATTTTGTTACTGATACCAAAATTCTAAATAATTATCGACTAGTAAAAAACTATATATAGCACATCAGTTTTATCTCTATTACAAAAACCTAAAAATATCAAAATACTACCACAGGTTTTTGGACGAATTACTAAAATCTTAATATTACAGTTCCGCTAAAAACTTAATTTGGTACAATTTCACATGGAAGAAAAACAAAACAGAATCGAAGCTCTTATTTGAAAATGTTCATACAACAATTCATACACCGTATATTCCTAGGAAATTGCGAAAGAAGACTTTCGAAAGAAAATATAAACAATGGATAGAATGTAACAGGAGCTCTATCGTAAATCCAATAACAGAAATACATTATCAGCCGTGAACGCCTCCCCGGTAGAATGTTGATCGTAAAAAACAGATAAGTATAGCCGATAAAATTATAATCATTTTTGTCTATATACTATGGTATTTGGTCGTCAAATTTTATTACAAGCTAGGTTAATATCTGTTAACGAGGTTCCTCGAATCTTTTTTATGCCGAAACGGAGTAATATTGAGAGTTATTATCGTAGTCGTAATAGTAAAAATGTGAGGAGATAGTCACTGAGTTATTGGTTATTATTTTACCATTATGTTTTATAATACTGTATTAATAATATTTCTCGTAACGTGTTTCTTTTGTTATTTTTAAATGTTAGGTAACAGCCGTCTTTCTAATAAAACCGAGACAAACAGATATAAAACCTTTTAACAAAATGTATTAAAATTTAATAATATCGTGTATTTTTCAACAATCCTTGAAGTAACGGGCAATATGGCCAAGCGGCGATAAAGCCGATATCTCTGTGGAGTTTAGATACGTACTCATGTAATAGCTAGCTCCAAGTTGTAAAGAGAGCAACGTCGAAAGCAATAAAATGACCGATAAAATTGGTTCACCTTCCAAAAGAGGAAACTTTGCATACGAAAAGTACCTACAAACGAACATTATATACTCTATATACGTACATGGAAATGTTAATACTCAATGTGAATCGAGTCCTCATACTGGAAATGAAATACATTTTGTTTCGATGTTAAATCGAAACAAAATACATTTGCCACTTCAGTATTTATTTGCGAAACACGGGGCAAATAAAAATATACAACGTTCAAAACGGTTTACGTAACTGTGTCACACCATAATTACAGTAGCTACTTATATTTACATACCTACTCAGCTTTATTTTAGTTTTAATAACATTCAATTTACGAAAATATAGACGTCATATTTCTCAAAATTAATTCCAACGATCCCCCAATTTAAATACGTCAGCGATAAACAATTAAATATTCCCATCCACATAAATATAGATAAGATATAAAATATAGGTAGGTGTTCAGTATTTATAGCGCAAATCTACTCGCTTACCGTATATAAAATTAACGTGCGATAAAGACAAAGGAGGAAAGAGAATAGGAGCGGGCACAAAAAAAAAACTGTGTACACATGCACTGAATCATGGGGTCAAGTGGACGTACCCCGAGGATTTGGAAACCGATACACGACTGTGCACTTAGGTTCAGGCAGCTGGACCGGGCGGTACTGCCGTCGATGTGATAATAGGCTTATATCTTAGCAACCTGCGATTGAAGTGCTTATGAATGTTGGTATTATTATAATGGGTTAATTCTATAGCCCCTTTCGTTTTATGGCGGGGAAATCATAACGCGAAATCTTTTATGCCTAACATCAGCCCGGAAATAAAATTTCGTGTAGGATCCCATGCAAATTATTGGAGCAATTGTATTGGTCCTACATATCAACAAATTTTTGTTTTCGTTCCATGAAGACTCCTGAACAAAGGCGCAACGCGACAATACGACAACGATACAAAGAAGGTTGTAGCATCGGAAGTAAACGGAATAATAAATCAGTAAGCATTTACAATTCTCAGAAGTAGGTATTGCTTGCAGATCGACACACTGTTAAATATTGACAGTTAAGTACAGTGCACTTGAGTTGATAGTCAATTTTCTAAACAAACTGTTCTTGTCTGTACAAACTTACAGTCTCAATACCAAGAAGGTCTGCTCAAGAATTAACTATGTCCCTAAACATTGACATAATGTTAAAGATCGACAGAAATTACAGTTTACTTTAGTTGCTAGTCAATTTGCTAAAGAATCTGGTTTCGGAACAATGTTATTCTCAATAGAAGGAATGACTGATCAAGTACCAACTACGTCCCGAAGAGGATACAATCACGTGGAAACATCTGAGATATTTCGAGGAGTACTCGTACATTAGTTGAGAATACTCGTGATATCAATAAGCATCGAGGAGCCATTTATTTGCCGTTCCAGATCATCTCACTTCGCAACCTCGGGCTATGAGCTATCCGGTGAGAATAAGGTGCCGATAAACTGCTCGTTTACGTTGAAATCTTGTACGTACAAGTTGTCACAATGTTAGAACTGTGTGGTCGTCAGAATATTATTAACTATCTTTTGCCTGCGGATTCACCCCAACTAAAAGGTTTCCTACATTCTTTTCTGACGTAAATATCTAAGCTACTTCCACCCTAATAAGTACACCTAACCTACTTCAATCTTAATAAGTATCTATACAAGCTGAACAAAATGCATCACAGTGAATAATAATGCTTTTCTGGGTTGTTCCCTAAACTAAGGACTATTGAAATGAATTAATTTATTGACTGCAAAATCTTTCGTAATTTTAATTCATGGTGACTATAAGTACGTTACTACGCATAGAGTAACGTAGAAGTAGATACCGTGGCATCAATGCGTTGACGGCTACACGGGACGTGATTGCGCTTAACGCCAAAGTATTAATTAATATAAGCCGCCGATAATATGACATCGAGATGATTCGACGAAATTTTCGAGAGAGTTGACGCTTACATAATTAAATTTTCCTATTATATTAATTCTTTGTCAAGGAGGCTGTTTTTAGATAGGAGGAAATGTGTTGCTAGGTAAGTCGTTAATTGATTCTAAAAGCATAATTGAACATTAATTCATTATTATAAAGCGGGGTTGTTTTTGTTTGGTTTGTATTAGCTCATGTCTGGAAATTGGTACAGATCTGATTGCGATTTCGAGTATGAGCGCCATAGGCCACGTTTTATTTCGAAAAAAGGTGTATAGTTTTTGCGTGTGTGCAAAAAAAAGACGCGGTAAATAGTAGTGGGATTAATTTTAAAACAAATACGTATTCACCTTTTGTTTCACAAGCAAATGGAATAACGTTAAATTTTATTTATTGGTCGCCTTTGAGCACCAAGCTATTATATTGATTGGCACTCAAATAGGAATACCTTTGGTGCTCAAAGCATACGTGCCCTCAAAATAGGTGCGCAAACGGGAATACTTCTAAATACTCTACACATGAAACTTGTAATACTTCAGCACATAATATCCAGTCACATCTCAATTCTCCGTGTTCTAATATAAAGTGTTCCAAGACGGGTGAGAATCGAACGCCATAAATTACAATCCACCGTTCATTCGTTGTTCAACTCTTCATTCGTTCTCTTCGAAATTAAAAGTTCCATTCATATTGCCTCAATCAAAAGTACGGATAGGCTAAGGCTTCTTATCTTTGTAATAGTTCTCTGCCTTTAGTGAATGTTCCACATTTAAACTTTAGTTATTTCACCAGAGGAGTAACGTGTAGAAAAGCGCTCCTTGGTGAGTAAGCCGGGCTGCTTTGTTTTTCTAGGGCTTGTTCAACAAAGTTATATTTATTTTATTGTCTATAGGATCACCTGATGGTAAGTGATGATGTGGTCGACGGTGAATTACGCTTGCCTAGAAATAATCTATTTACTCTTGACTTGAAGACTCCTAGGCTGTAGCTGCTTGTCTGAATTTACAAAAGCTAATTATACTAGTGCTCTAAATACGGTGACCCTCATCCGATTTAGAGCACTCAGATATAGCGGTATATCTTAGAACAAAAAATCGAAGACATGTGACATCTGGTGGCCCGCGTGGTGGATTAGGGCCCATTCCACTAATGGGACACAAGCCTCGCACAGTAAGGAGGCTTGTGTCCCATTAGTGGGCATATTAAAAGGCTGATGATGATGATGAATTATGTCCGCGAAACTATATTAAATACGCTTAGTAAAATCAAGGTCATTTATTTGCTTCAAGTGCGGTACAAAAGATCATATACATAAATTGCTAGCGTAATGACATTTCACTGTAGGTGCACTTCCGAGTAGAGCGGATCCAGCGACACTGAAGTAGCATAGACATAGTATTATGTTGTTGTATGTACTATAACGAGGTTGCGTATCTTTTATTAATTGTTTCTGGCTGAGTGAACTTTAAAGGGTCATTCGTATTATGCATGATTTGATTGTCATCAATTGTCAGGGCACCAGTGAGAAGGCGTAAGTAATTATTGTTAAATATTAATGTAAAAATAGTCGGTGTTCCTGTTTTTGTTTTTTAATTTTTTGACACTGACTTCTGAAATTGAAGTAATTTTTCTCTTTATAGTGTTTTCATAAAGTTTGTAAAAAAAGATTTTAATTTTTCACTTTTAGTTGCGGTTCATAATGAGCATGTGTAATAGTAATATACGAGTACCTATAATGGCCAAAGTTATGCCTGAATAGATTACCCGAATAACATAAAACTTGAACTTAACCGGTGAAATGAGAGTATACCAGGGTGAACTGTACATATCTGCGAACCGGCGTGATGTTATGGTATGAAATGGCGTAAACAATAAACAGACATACGATTGCAGCAATCCCGAGAGATTTGCCGTTGTTATTTGTTTTGTTTGTTGTTTTTTGTTTGAGTTCTGTTCTATATCTCCGAAGTTCTTCATCAGAACTTGATGAAATTTAAATGGACCACATGAGAAGCACCAGCTATCAAATAAAAAAAGAACCAACAAAACCGGTACACCTAGAAAAAAGTGCTGAGATAACAACCATAAAAAAAACAATCGCATTGGGAATCTCGTCCTTTTTGAAGCCGGTTAAAAATATCACTTCGTGCAGGAACAAACAAGATATTACTAGTAGATAACTTTTATTTTAGTAGGAGCCTCCCAGGCTCTTGCAGTTCCATGAAAATGTATAGCGGACCATTAGAGTGCAGCGCTACTAACGCTGGAGCCGCTTTGCTTGGAAGTCTACGCTTAGTTTGCAAGTCTTCTAGAATTAGCCATAACTTAGCATATGTCGGTAGTAGTCAAAGTGTCACGTTTATATTGTTGTCGATATTAGCTTATAGGAACCGAGGACTCTATTAAAAAGTATCTGGTTCTAATATCCTGATGAATACAACCTAACAAGATTGAAACCTAGACCCTCCCTCCCTACAATAAACCTACAAAGAGTACCGTTTAAAATTACGAACCCTTCACAAAATAGTATTGAGTGATATGAAGATGAATAGGAGTCCATATTAAATTGGATCCCGTGGTTCATTGATTTTCAATTTGTATGGGCGTGCAATGTTCGTCGGGGAGGACATTTGGGTCTCAAATAGGGAAATAAATCTATGTAGAACCTACTAGTGTTTCGAAACAAACCACTTTCCGAAACAATTAAGCCAGGGTAGTTATTACGCGATTTAACAACGGCACAGATTAAGTTATAAATGGTTGTTATATTGAAGAGTTTCTTGCTAAATAAATGAGCAAAGCTGTTGGGTCAAAATTAAAATTACAGAGACAAAAAAAATAAAAAGTATTCGTAAAAGTCCTACTTGCAAAAATAAGTGCAATTTAACTGGATATATACCCAAACAAAATAAGTCACATTAGCGGCATCTTTTGCACTTCTGCTTGCCTAGTAATCTTGATCATTGAAGCGGGCAATAACGAAAAACATATCTCTTTATCTATCGTTCTTATCTGCAACTAGCACTGACTGACAGTGAAATAACAAAGAAACGAGATTTTACAAGCTTTTTATTAAAGTTAATGTAAAAATTACTAGAATGCAGTCAAACAAGAACCATATAGTTCCAATATCTAGCAAAGCAGACCGAGGCAATATACGTCGCATTAGCAATATCTTCCGGACTCCTGCGCTCCTGGTAATGGAAAAATGAGTTTCTAGCTGATATTGGATATACACTACAATCGTAAGACTCGCATGTATGTAGGTATTTTATTACTGAGAGCTTCAAGAAATCGAATAAGTTTGTTGTACTGTTGTGACTACACGTCATTTATATCTATATTTTAATATTTAAAACTGCGCATGGCTAGCCCATGTGCAAGACACATTGAGACACAAGCATTTGGGTAAAAGTACGGTCTGACAGACACGCCAATAAATTACGAAACAATCTATTCACTTTAAAATAGTGATTCAATAATGGACCTTTAACAAAAACAATCTGGTTGAAAGTATAGGGAAAAGGGACTCAAGAACCGAGATTCTCTACAAAAAAACTAAGAAATTAGCACATGGTTACAATAAAAATAGAGAGACGAGCCCGAGCCCCGGCCGGCACTTAGGCGAGGTGATGAAGGAAGAAAGGGCTCGTAACGTAAGGCAGGTAGCGTGGTTGCTGGGTCCAGGCAGGGAGCGAGTCAACGAGGTTGAGGGACACTTGATCTTAGGCAGAGAGATAGAACGGTCGGTTGGTGAGGAACGAAAGAAGACGAACGAGTCATGATACTAGAGTGTTAGAGATACTTAAGGTGTAACTTTGGAACGAATAATCAAAAGTCGTATCGTGGTAACAAGTTTGATTATTAAGTTAATTATAATTTAGTCTAATCTCGTACTAATTACATGTGAGTGAGTGAAGAATTATTGTGGGTAAGTTTTAATCATTATATTACATAGGTAGGGACAAATCACTAATGTGCCTTTTGGTTCTAGCGTGGCGAGACCCTGTATTCATATCCTAGTCCACACCTGACAGAATATTTCAATAACATTTGGTTTAGGGAAGCGGTGAAGTCTTCTTTTACACTTTCATACCCTAATCCATCATTTATACACTAAACAATTACTCATTTGATTATGGACCTTTATTGAGTTTTAACTGACATTACATACATGGAAGGTGGAACCGCTAATATTCACTTCTGTATAAAATAGGCTAAATATGGCCGCTCTTAATTGGGCACGTAGGTCAACCACTGACTGCGGGTCTCACTGCATTGCACTTGATGTATGTACACTTATAAACTAAAGGGGGTAGTCACCGCCGAACATCACACACAGGGATATGATCATTTTAATGAATGTTAGAGTCGTGTCTCGTTAAATCGCACCAGGCTTTCGGGCCAATATCTGTATAAAAAATAATATTTGTCGAGACACGATGGGTGCCTAGTGGAAAAACGCCGTTGTTGACGTCGCACAGCAGTCAATTACGCTAAAGCACTCTCGAAATGGGGAAGTTTAAAGAAGTGTGAAGTGACGACTTAATCCATTTCGACATATAGCAAGCAATTGTGGTGAACCTGCATCAGACTGAGCCTACGGTACGCTTGCTAGTTTTGTATTGTATTAGTAAAGGGTGTTTAGATCGAGGGTGAGCTATTTATTAGTGCGCGTCCAGTAATTCTGGGAGCATGTCTCGAGACACGGCAAGACACTTAGGCACAAAACCGTCCTTGCCTTAGGATTGTGTAAGACATGTTTAAGTTTAGGGAAACATGTATTGCAAGGACCGTTGCAAAGCCTTCTCAAAGGATTTGTGTTCTAGGACCAGCATTACAAGTACGACGTACCTGCTGTATAGGTGGTCTCACGTCACTTGGGTGGGAAATTTAGACTATTGTCAATGAACTCATTAACGTAATCCAAGTAAATGTATTTATCAAAGCAAGCGTAGCGTTCCTACCAATTCCCTTCCGTTAGGTAAATATTGCACTTTGCAATCCCTTTGTCTAATTAACTTCAAACATCACTATTGTTTTACTAATATAGTCCTTATGGCTAACATACTGAAACGTGTGCTGTTAAGTTTCCCTTCCGTTAGGTAAATATTGCACTTTGCAATCCCTTTGTCTAATTAACTTCAAACATCACTATTGTTTTACTAATATAGTCCTTATGGCTAACATACTGAAACGTGTGCTGTTAAGTTTGTTTCATCATTTCTTCTTACCAGCGGAAACACCTAGGAAATGATGGCTTGAATGGCTCCCTGAGTTAAAACTCTCTGCCATATTAGTTACTTCTATTTGTAATAACTCATGAATGTAAATTCATTATCCGCGACCACTATTCAGTCTTTGATTTAAATACTCTATACATTAGTGTAAAGGGTTTCTCACACAACCTCTAGTTAATTGAAAGAATTTAGTTTATATCCCTTAAGTTATATTTTATTCTTCTAAACCACTTCCAAGTTATAATCTTATAACTGAATTCCAAAACAAAACAAAACTATAATTTGGAATTCGTTTACACGGTGGAGAGGCGACCAAGTCAGGAAGACGAACCTCACAAATTTGTGCGGCTGGTTGGGCACAGATTCTACTTCTTCAGAAGTAGCCGACCTTTAACTCTATGTCTAGGGCATTTTAGGAAAAACAAAAGTTTTATCAGCCTGGGGTCATTTAGGAACAGTCACACTGTGTTCCGTATTGAAAGAGCTTTTATTAAATTAATAATACAAATATTTACTTTTTCCGTATTGGTATTGTTTATTTCATTCCGACCGTAACCTTTATTTGAAAAAGTTGTTCTGTTATTTTTGCTTTAATATTACTTAACTGGCTGTATTGATTGAAACTACTCTCACGGGGAACATCTTTCAAGCAGCCTTATAACAGAGGCATTGAAGTTACTCCATCAATTATGACTTTATTTATAATTGCAACAATTATATTTTTTTTTTTTTTTTTTTTCAATACATTTAGTTACACTTATTGTACAGCATAACACTTGTCTAAAACCTTAAAAGGTTTATGTGACAAAGTAGAGGAAGCAAACTCGCACCGCATATTACTAAAATAGGTAAACAATTTACATATACCCACTCAAAACCTAAGATGCGATGTCACCTGTTGTATAACATTTTTTTAAGGTAAGTTTACATTTTTTATATGTGCTAGTGACAATATTTGACTGCATAGTTTTAGGAATGTTATTCAGAGTATTAGGTAGTATATATTCCCACGTTCTCGTGCCATACACATTTACAGTTTTAGGTAGTTTATATGTTGACAGGTAATCCAGATCACGTAACTGTTTTGGTCTATTGTTTAAAGTTAAGCAGCTAATATTATTGAATTTATCCAAGATAATTGCCGATCTGAATTTATCAAAGACTGACACAATTTTACAATATTTAAATAGTCCGTACTCATCATCTTTATATTTAAGTTTAATATTCTTTGGTACAATAGTCTTAAGTATACTTAGTTGTAGTCTATATATTTTATCTACATAAGTTTTATAGGAACGTCCGTAACTAGTTAGGCCATAGCTTATGATGGAATCTGCCAGAGCGAGATATAGCATGCGTAGCGTGTGGAAGGGAAGTTTATATTTTAGGATAGCTAACTTGGCGTTAATAGACCTGAGTTTGTTACTTACACTTTCAATGTGTGGTCCCCAATTGAAATGCTTGTCAATAATGAGTCCCGGGTAGGTGTGCTGGTCGACAGCCTCTAGCGTAGGGCACGCACACATGCGTGCAGTAGGGCCGCGATGCAGGCACTGGTGATCATGCGCAATTATCTTAGGTACATGTCTGATCTTCATATAAGGAGAGTGTATATGGATAATCTTGGTTTTACTAGCGTTGATTTACTTGCATTATTATAATAAATTCAATATTTCTGAATATTTCTTCTAAATCTTTTAGAGCATTCATAACCTGACTACTTAATTGTCATTTTAGTAGACAACCGACTTTCAAAAAAAACACTACAAAGCGAAAAATAACTTCAATTTTGAAAGTCGGTGTTCCTGTTTTCGTTATTTTTCACACCGCAGTGCTTTTTTTTGGAAGTCGGTTTTACATTTTTGTAAAAAGGATTTAATTTTTGACTTTTTAGCGGTATACAAAGGACAAGTTCAAAAGTAATGTACCTGTAATGCCCACAGTGATGCCAGAATAGATAACCCAAGCAACATGTAAATTGAACATAACCGGTGGAATAAGAGTATACCAGGATGAACTGTACACATCTGTGTACTCGTTTAGAGCATACTGGGGTGATGGTATGTTATGAAATGGTGTAAACAATAAACAGACGTGCGATTGCATCAATCCCAAAAGATTTGCCGTCATATATTGTAGAGTTCTGTTGTATATCGCCGAAGTTCTTCATCAGAATTTTATCAAATTTAAATGTGAATCATTTAAATTTGATAAATGTACATGTATCATTTCGGAATAAACTTTTTTTAAACAAAAGAATTTTGCAAATGCGTTTATATATGACGGAGTTATGCCCGAATTAAGAACCTCCTCCTTTTAGGAAAATCGGTTTAAAAAAAGTCCGTATTTCAGACTACAGCTTTTCAATTATCACCTAAAAAAGCTTTCCAAATGTCTCTCCCAGTAACCGATCGGTACAGTCTAAACGAAAAGTGTATTTGGTGCAGTGAGCGTGCATTGTCACCGCTTGCACGTACCGAGTCATCCGTTCGCTAGCCAGCACTGCCCAGATGTATTGTTAACCTAACAGGATGTCTCGCAAATAGAATGCGGGTTGCATACTGAATACCTACATTGAACCAGCAAACTGAACGCGGAATTACCTAGCTTAAACGGAACATTTTAATAATGGGATTCTGTTACAGACGGTTCCTTATTGAACTTGGGAATGGATATGTAGAGATATTCTTTGTTTTTTTTTTGATCTTATAATATTGTAAAGAGTTAAATTGTTTGTGTGTATGTTTGTAAAAGGTAATTTCTGGAATAGTTACTGATCTGATTACTCTCAATGGCTTTTGTATAGGCCACTATTTATTTAATAAGTAGAAGAAAACAAACGAAATATAATACTCTTCTTAAAACGGAATAAAGATAGCAGTGTGGAAGACTTACGTGTCGTAACGATGAAGGAAAACATCGTGAGGAAACCGGCATGTCCTAGAACCAGAACCAAAAATTCGAAGACTTGTGACATCTACCAATACGCACTGGGCCCGCGTGGTGGATTATAGCCAATTCTCTCTCACAGAGAGGAGGCCTGTGTCCCAGCAGTGGGAACATTAAAAGGATGATGATGATGAAAACGGAATAAATGGCAGAATCACAAGAAAACTTATCCTTAAAAAACTAACCACAAGGATCTAGAATAACAAGCACTATAGAAAGATGATTAATATTATTATTACTTACAAGCGAAAAAATACTAACGTACTAAAAGTGGAACAACCCTGTGCGTGGCAAATTGAAAGTTACGCGGGATTCCCGGGGAGAGCACGCATAGCTCCGCGTTAAGGCGCTACCCCGAGCAAAACGCCGCGCTAGGCGTTTTTCGTGCAGTTTTAGGAGCTATCTACTCGTTATTTAAAATGAAATATCAACTAATAAAAATACATAAAATTTCTACATATTATTGATTCCTAAATTGTAGAATTCTTTTTTTTTTAAATGTAGTATATGTTTCACTAATCTCCTTCCAACAAAAACATAAAAATGAGAAATAATGATTGATAGCATGCATCTCCTCGTAAAGTGTTCATTAATAATTGTTTGTACTAATACTAATGGATAGCCAATTTAATAACGAACTTTTTAGTAGATTTACTTTTTTCAAAACACCAATATTTGATTTTATAAAGTATTATTCTAAAATCTGGGCGTATTCACAACTGTAATCCATGCGCCGACAGTGCCGCTAGGCCAATAGGAATGCTCATATCTCATGCTGATTTTTTGGTCAGGGTACGGCCTTAAACAAAGTTGTAAATAACATTTATTCACTTGCGCCGGCTGAATTAGCTGCGTAATTCCTAATCACCTACATTACGTGCAGTGCACGAACAAAGGAAAATGTTTGCGGCTTCGTTGAATGCCTCACCCTTGCACACGGTGATTTAGGATTAGTTCTGGTAATATTGTGGATTATGTGTGCTAAGTTTTCGAACCAAATAGTAATCAAAATAGGTACATCAAAAAACTAACCTTTTCCCAAGTATGTTAAACCAAAAGAAGGGAAACGAAAGAACGGACTGGATTTAGAAAAACGTTTAAACCTAATTGAATTGCGTTTTATTATAATTTTAACTAAACAATTTTGAGCTCGACTGTATCCACGGGTAGCTTAAAGCAATAGATGTTTTTTAAGTTAGAATGTAGGTCCAGTTAAGTAATAAAAATACAAAAAATAAATTATGGGATCAAGTGGACTTGCGGGTCCAGTAGCGAGCAGGACCAGCAGACCAAAGAATCTTGTCTTTAAGTATATTTGGATGCAACTGAAAACCAATGTTTTTAGACCGTAACGGCTTCCAAAGATCTACAAAGACTGCTGGAACCAACCACATAGCGTGCTTTCTGAGGCGTGTCGTCATATAATGCATGGGCACGAGTCATACACGGACCGTTTTCGGCAAGAGTTGCTAAACCTTGAAGATGGACCCGCGCAGCTGTTATTATTTACCTATGTGCTCCTCATGCACGAACAAAGACATAAATACACTTTAAAATGTTTCTCATGTTATATTCTGAGGGGCAGTGTAAGGTCAACTTTTTAAGAATAAACATAGGTGAGAGCAGTCCTCAACCGCGGCACCGCGCCGAGGCTGTCGTCCCCTGACGGTCATTCCGACCCAGCATCCGAAAATTGTCACCTCGCTCCCGTCTTCATTTGCAACAAATATAGAACCCGAGGCTGAGCAATAAATTGCTGAATTTACTTTGCCTCCTTTTCCTCAAACGTGCTATTTTCAGGCTCTTTGTTACGTTACAAAAAAGGACACTTAGCATCAATTCTTTTTTCCGGAATTGCGTTTATAGGGACGCTGCAGAAGTAATAGCGTAGATTCTGTTTGTATCCTCGGATTAATTTTGCTCCTGGTCCATGGACTTCGAAAGTCAAAAATCTGGTGTATTGTGAGCTTTCTTTTACGGTTATATAAGTATGAAGTTTGATAAACTGAAAGGCTTGTTTATGAGTAAAATAAAAACATGTCAACATGAAGCGAGCGTAAGTCCGCGTGCGGATTGACGCGTGACATGCGCCTTAAGTGCTTTCGTATTATATCGTAATGTATATTTTATTTCTTGGCTATCAGTCATGTCTTGAATTAAACCTTTCATTCCTCCATTACCGCATAAACTTACATTAGGTAACGAATAAAATATCTAGTGTATATAAGTAAGTCGTAATGTTTATATTACGTTCTTATCGCTAACGTAAAATTTCATGATAAAAAAAGTTAGTTAAAAAAATCTAAAAACCCGACTGCTTTAAAAGCGAACTAAAAAAAGACGTAAACAAGATGAAAATCATGCTGTGCAGTCGAAAGATAAGTATTCGCGAGCTGGCTGACCAAAATGCTTTTGTAAGAGTCATATATTTTTGAAATCACCTCTTAAAATCCTTTATTTTGATACACCACACGATGGGTTCGGAAGAAAAAAATAAATTGTCCCCTACAATATGGCGCCCAAAATCCGCCATTTATCTTTTTTCAATTTTAATTTAGCCAGTGACACTTGCAGGATTAAGACGAATCGAGTGACGTAAGAATCATCAAAATCGGCCTACGCGTTTCGTCTCTAGAACACCACATAGGAACAAACATACATACATACATAGACTGATAAACACATTACCTTCCTTCGGCAGTCGGGTAAAAATAAATTTCATTCACAAATGAAGTTATTTATCGCGAAAAAGGCTGTTATTTGCTTGCAAGTACTTATATAATGGGTCGGCCGGTGAAAGGAATTTTATCAAACCAAGGGTCGTACTAAATCGAAGTGTCAGCGACAGAGCCCTTGTACTTGACAATAAAGGGAAAAATACAGTCTCTTTGTTTTGTACTACAGAAGGTTCATATCACCGAAAAAGCTTTAATTGTAAAAAATATAGGTCGGCTTTCACTACCTGCGTTTTACTGTGGAAACACTAACTAACCAATTCTATTAATTTTATCAATTTTCTTAAGTTTCTCTATTTTATAAATTTTCTTAATATTCTCAATTTTCGCAATTTTATAAATATTATCATTTTTATGTGTTAAAACTACCCACTTGTATGAATAATTAGCGCTTACGACTATGTAAGTTAGCTTTTGGATTCTTTGAAATTGTGAAGGAGTGTATAGGCATGTATTTTTGTTTCATGTAAACAATTGTTGGTGAACCTAATAAAAAATAAATAAACTGAATAAATTAAGCAAACAGGATTTTTTTTCTGAAAATCATGATTTCATTATTGAATGCAAAAATTGTATGTGCAACTGAATGTGACTACAAGTAAAATTTCAAAATTTAAAAAACCCCCGACACATTTATCTTGCGAAAACATCACGATCTAAACAGTAAAACGCGCATAACTTTTGAACCGCTGAACCGATTTTATTCAAAGATAGCTAAGAACACTCTCGATACAATCACCTTTCAAACAAAAAAAACTAAATCAAAATCCGTTCATCCGTTGAGGTGCTATGATGCCACAGACAGACACACAGATACACAGATACACAGATACACAGATACACAGATACACAGACACACAGATACACAGATACACAGATACACAGATACACAGATACACAGTAACACACCTCAAACTTATAACACCCCTCTTTTTCCGTCGGGGGTTAAAAATAATAATTAAGTCCATTTCCAAAATAATGTTCCAATTAATAAATCGTTACTACTTAAATTTAATTGCCTTCGCATTCAAACCGTGACGTTAATAAATTAATGAAAAAGGTCTTTAAAAAAGCTTTTTCACAAAAATCTAAAATTACATTCCCAGACAAAGGAACGCGAACTATTGCTAATTAAAGACTAGATACGAAGTATAGACCCGAACAGCCGAAACTAAGAATTTAGAATTCAGATAACAGTAATAAATCAAGCCAATAAATTCCGTCTTCAGAAACGCCTAATGCTGAAAATTTTTCAGAAAACACATCGTTTCCTTCAGTAGCGGAAACCTAAAAACTGTAATAGTGCAATAATTTAAGTTGGATCGAGTTGGCACTGTTCCAATTGTTAAACTACCTATAATTATGTATGTTAATACGTGCGAGGTGGTTCAGATACCGTCTAACGACTTCCTTTGATAAAAATAAAGTTGCGTTGAAATTTTAGTTCCGTAGTTGCAAGTTTATTGCCGAATTGCGTGCAAAGTGTTGCAATCAAGGGTTTGCCATCGCCCTTTATATAGACATTGATTTAATTTACATAGGAATGTGATGGAGATGATAATAACGATCTAGATGTTGCCAGCTGTAATGGATACGTATCAATTTGTTGTTTATAGTGAGTAACTATTTGCTTTTGTAGAATTATCGTTATTTATTTGTTGGTTCAAAATTGAATTATTTATTGAAAAGTTAATTTAAAAAATCAAAATGCCTGACTGCTTAAGAAGCGAACTAAAAATCGAATTAGGTACTTTGATGTTTTAAATTTTTGTAATCACCTCTTAAACCCCTTTATTTTGATATCCCACACGATGATTTTGGAAGAAAAATAAATATTGGGTACCCACAATATGGCGCCCAAAAGCTGGCATTTTTCTATTTTCCAATTCAATGTAGCAATGTAGACACTCGCCAGGTTAAGACGAATCGATTAACGTAAGAATCATCAAAATCAGCCAACGAGTTTGGTCTCTAGAACGCCACATAGGAAAAAAACATACAAACATAGACTGATAAACACATTATCCTCCTTCGGCAGTCGCGTAATAAAAACACATTCGTACTTTTTTGACTAAATAAAAAAATATTCATAAATAATCATAGGTAATCATTTTGAACACGTCAACCAGTACGGTTTTCCAAAAAATAATAGCCGCAATACTATCATTATTTACCGCTGCTTTGAGGAAGAATAATAGAAAAAACAACAATTCTGTGACCAAAACCACTCACCAATCCCATATTATTGTTTTGTGATAATGAAAGAGCTTTTAATTAAGAAAAATACTTTATACAAAGCCCAGCGTGGGCCCCGAAGCGATTACATTAAAACATTTCGATTGGGATTACGGAAGCTTGATTTCCTTTTGCAAAATCTCGATTAACGCCCAAAGCTGTGTGTAAAAGGTGTGCTGGGCTCTCTAGTGAGTCATTAACAAAGATTTTGCGGCGTCGACCTCAGTTACACCATTTCATATTTAATTTTGTTTACTCTTTTACCGGTAGACAATGTGGTAATTTGTTAAAGGATAATATTTGAGCCCGTTTATGAGATCGTGATGTGGCCATATTTGTTTGTTGCACTGCACCGACAATACGGGGCTGTCATCTGTCAAGCTCAACCGGCGAAAATATGTACAAACGGACGACGAATAAATTGCCCGTCATTTATATTGATGAGTGATGTCGGTGTTATTTTAATATATTGTATAATAAATAAACATACAATGTTAGTAAACCCAATATTCGTGTTTTTACAACATCGACGCACCTTGTTTAAAGAGTTGCATGCAAGCTCTGATATTGAGATACCAGGATCGCAGATAAAACAAGCAGTATACGAGCTCGCAAATCTTTGCGTTGACGTTCATGTTGATTGGAGATTTTAAACGCAAGGCAGTTTAAAATTTTACATGGAATCTGGAAAAATCTGGATGTATTTATTTTCTTTTTTCGTGATTTTTTATTGATTTTAATTAATTTTACGTTGTCAGTATGACGTGTCAGCGATATGATATGATATTATCCCGTTAATATTTTTTGAAGTTTGGAGCAGTAAGCTCGCTTTGGTAAACATTGAAATGGGATGGGGCCTTTCAAAGGATCGTCTGTTTCTGCGATTTAGTAAATTTACAATTTCTTATTAATTCTTGATTCCTTAAAAGGGATATAGGGAAAATTCAGAAGTTTTCCTTTAACTGCATGCTGTAACAGGAGCTTGCACGTTTACCGCGCCGCGCCGCAATGACTGCTACCTCGGTCATAACAGGTACGTACGCAATATGAGGTACGTGATAAACAAAAAAATACCTATTACTTTCAGCTATTGTAACTTGAAATTATAAGACTAGTTTTTTTTAGCTTCATTGACCTGTCACGTTTTAGGAGTTTTCTAATTATTTATATGGACCCTGTTGATACCTATTTACCTTACTTTACCAAACCTCTGATCAATACTAGATATACTCCATATATTTTCTTTCAGCTCGCGAACTGGTCGCGCCATTTCTGAACCTCGAGCTAAGCTAGGTGACCAACCAACTTGCACTTTGTGTCACGGGCTTCACACATATACTTGGCAACAGTTGTCAGACACATTTTTATTGCTCGTTTGTGATATTATATCAAATCAATGATAAATTTATGACGAACAGCAATCTCTAATGATCGCGCTTGACCAACATAGTTTGTATAGAAAATGACATTTCTATAGGTATATTGACGAAAAGCAGTAAATAAATAATATGTACTTACACGTACACAAACTTAATTACTTATACAAAACTGAAACTGTGGGAATTATATGGGTAGCTTTATGTAAGAAAATATATGAGGAGTCATATAATGTTTGTGACTTTTCTCCGCATTTAGATCGCTCTAATTAATTACAGACCTAATTGCTTATCCAAGAAAAACAGATACTTATCCTGTATCTGTTTTTAGTTTTGACCTTTACAAAATAGTTTTATAGACAAAACTATTATAAGTAACTTATTTGTCTTTGTCTGAGCGTAAATAAAAAAAGAAAATTATTAAAAAAAAAATACAAAAAAATATAATCTACTTTCAAATAAAAACCCTACAAAGTAAAAAAATAACTTCAATTTCAGAAGTCGGTGTTCCTGTTTTCTTTTCGTTTTTGACACCGCCTTCAATTTTTGTGGTACATAATGGACATGTTCTATAGTAAGGTGGTACCTATAATGTCCACAGTGATGCCAGAATAGATTACCCGAATAACATGTAACTTGAACATAACCAGTGGAATGAGACAGTACCAGAGTAAACTGTACACATCTGCGTACCCGTTAGAACATACTGGCGTGATGGTATGTTATTAAATGGTGTAAACAATAAACAGACATGCGATTGCAGCAATCCCGACATATTTTATTGAAGAGTTATGTTGTATATCTCCGAAGTTCTTCATCAGATCTTTACCAAATTTAAATGGCACCATTTTGGATTCTTCCTTATACTTCTTTCGAATAACAAAAGAATTTTGCAAATCCGTTAATTTATGACGGAGATATGCCCAAACAAACATAAAAAAATGCGAACCTCCTCCTTTTTGGGACTGCGATTAAAAAAAAATTGCTTGTTTTTTACAAACCGCATTCATTGATATGCAATATATACTAAATTATCATTTTGTCAAAAATAAAACTGAGCACCTTTAAATTCAGCTATTTATGCTGACTATCTTTGTTTAATATTTTATTAATTACCTAGTAGGCAATACCCAGTACCTACCTAATATATTATGTCTTACATAAAACTTCAAACACTTACACAACAAAGAGTTAAAGTGGTCACGGGGTCAGTAAGTGCACATTAAAACTATTTCATTTACATCTACAGAGTTTTTTTTTTTTTTTTTTATTCGTTATAGGCTCGCGTTTGACCACTATCTCGCCTGATGTTAAGCGATGATAAGGTCGAAGGTGGAGCACGCTTGCCTAGAAGTAACCTATTCACTCTTGACTTGAAGACCCCTAGGTTGTAGCTATCAGGAAACAAGGACGCCGGCAGGGAGTTCCACTCCTTAGCTGTACGCACAATGAAAGTATTTTCAAAACGCTTTGTGCGTATGGGTGGGATATCCACCATGTACCGATGGCACATTGCCGTACGTCTTGTAGTCCGATGATGGAAAGGGCTTGGCGGAATCAAATTGTGCAGTTCCGTCGCGCACTCCCCGAAATGTAACCGATAAAAAACCGACAGGCTGGCAACTCGGCGTCGATGTTCGAGGCTCTGGAGCTTTGAGGCGACCAGTGCATCGTTGCCAATAAGCCTTTTGGCCCGTTTGTCAATCGACTCAAGTGCATCTAGCTGGTATTTGGCAGATCCATCCCAGAGGTGAGAGCAGTACTCCATGCATGACCGAACTTGCGCTTTATACAAGTTGAGCAGCTGTTCAGGCGTGAAGTACCGTCTCACCTTCGCAAGGATCCCCAACTTTTTTGCAGCCAATTGAGCCTTTGACTCAATGAATGGACCAAAATTGAGGGTCGATGTTAACGTAACACCAAGAAGTTCGAGATGGTCCGTTATCGGCACGGTTACACCACGGAAGGATGGAGCCGGGTGGAATTGGCTCTTTTTTGCGGAAAAAAGACACGCCTGGGTCTTAGCAGCATTGAAACTGACTAGATTGGCATTGCCCCATTCGGAAACTGCCTCCAAAGACAGGTTCAAGCGCTCAACCATAGCCTCCCGAAGAGACCGGACTTGAGGCCCAGTAGCCCGTGCGCCAGATACGTATCTCTCAGCAACAGTGCTGTCGTCTGCATACCCAAAGGTTCCGGGTTTTAGCAGGTCATTAATGTGCAGCAAGAACAATGTTGCCGAGAGCACTGACCCCTGAGGGACTCCGGCGTTAATACCTAACTGACCGGACGAGCAACCATCGATAACCACTCGGATGGACCGATCCCTCAGGAAGTCTGCAATCCAGTCACACAGACCACTAGGCAGACCGAAGGAAGGAAGCTTACCTATAAGGCTCTCGTGCCAGACCCTGTCAAAGGCCTTCGATATGTCAAGGGAGACAGCAAGCGCCTCCCCGTGCTTCTCGATGGCCTCACTCCAGATGTGAATGGCATACGCTAGAAGATCCCCAGTTGACCGGTTTCGGCGGAAGCCGTATTGTCGGTCACTAAGGAGGTCGTTGTCTTCTAGGTATGCCAGGAGCTTTTTATTCAATACACGTTCCATACTCTTACAGAGGATGGACGTTACTGATATGGGCCTGTAGTTGGCCGGGTCCGCTCGACTACCCTTCTTGGGCACGGGCTGAACGTTAGCTTGCTTCCAAGCCTTCGGCACTTTTCCAGTCGCCATCGAAAGGCGATAAAGGCGTGTCAAGATCGGAGACAATTCAGGCGCACAAGTTTTAAGTACAATTGCCGGTATCCCGTCCGGGCCACTAGCCTTGTTCACGTCAAGGTTTCGCAGCACCCTATAGACCTCTCTCTGATGGATGCGAATTTCCGACATACTCGTCTTACATCGAACAGCAGAAGGGGGGGGCCGCGTGCCATCAGTATTCAGACGCGAAGATTCCGCAAAGAGGGAGGCAAACAAGTTAGCCTTGTCCTCAGCGGAGTGGGCCAGCGAACCGTCGGGCCTCAGCAGTGGTGGTAGTGAGGGGGGAGTTTCTTAACAATCAGATTTCGCCATAACAACTTGTAATTAAAACTTAAACTGCGACCACAAAACTTTTCATTACTGAGAACTTCGCTATTCTATCTACCGCTCATTGTCGTATAGGTCGCTATTAATGTCTGGCCAAAGTAATTATGAAACTTAGCGTGTGTTCAGGAATCGTACAGCATTATTGCTTTGAAATTTAACTAATAATGGAGCTGTAAACAATAGGCTTGAATTTATTCGTGTTTAGCGTGTTCTACTTGAGTACACGATTTGAAATCATATTGTGAGTGAGAATGTAATCCAGAATATTACACCTTCATAATCAATGTGAGCTGTAATTAATATTTCAAAGTATTTCAATTAAGTTCGTGATATACAGAAAACATTTAAGGTTAATTTACGGTTTCATATTAAGGGCCTTCCACCGCTTTAGTGCCATAAAACGGTTACTTTCTAAAGCATACTTATTAGTAACGGCTAGGTTAAAAGTTTTGAAAAAAAATGAAATATTTATCTTTGTTCATTATTTGTGAAACATAGTTTTTTCGTGTAACTAATAGTTCTGCTTTAAAAAAAAAAAAAATAACTAAAACAACACGATAGTTTTTCGCTACTTTTGGATACTCCTACAAAACGACTTGGATGTTTAAAAATATTTTTACACGGAAATATTGATGGCTAGAATTTTGCATGACTGAAATAACTTATGTAAATCAATGAATATTTTGCAAACAAAACTGTCCAAATGGTCATCATATTGATATTCTGGCTTCGAGCGGGTGCACGGCCAGTACAGCGTTAACATTGGGGAATATATACGCCTTAACGGGATTTGACATCTTTGGCACATGTACTCCGAACCACTCTCAGCGTCTGTAAAAAAAAAACCGGCCAAGTGCGAGTCAGACTCGCGTACGAGGGGTTCCGTACCATTATAGCAAAAAACGGCATAAAAATCACGTTTTTTGTATGGGAGCCCTCCTTAAATATTTATTTTATTCTGTTTTTAGTATTTGTTGTTATAGCGGCAACAAAAATACATCATCTGTGAAAATTACTACTCTCTAGCTATCACGGTACTTGAGATACAGCCTGGTGACAGACAGACAGACGGACCGCGGAGTCTTAGTAATAGGGTCCCGTTTTTACCCTTTGGGTACGGAACCCTAAAAACAAGCAAAGCTGATGTAGTTTTCATTAACTGAAAAGCCTTCAATCTCATTATGGCGGCTGCCAAACAAAGAATTTGAGGAAACGCGCCGCCATTTTTACCCACAGAGTGATGCTAAAACGCATTTCGCTCTGATTAATTTAGAACAGCAAAAAAATCTAATGCTGTCCGAAAACTTTCTTGTTTCGTCGACAAGAAAAAATAAAGCAGATTAATCGTGGAACCCTTATTAACAAAGCAATTGTTACTGGGGCTTACTTTTGAAAAACAACAATGGAAAATAAAAATGAAGTAGAGTGCGCTGCGTCCTCTCGTCCTAATTAATGAGGAGTAATTTCAGTTTAAATAAAAGGGAGAACAATCAAATACCCATTTTAAAAACAGTACGATGAGCAAATTGCCGTGGCATCCAATTTTTAGACAATGAGGGAGAACTGTTAACATTGCTATTCCCATTAAGAAGAGCGAGCACTGAACACTGAAACAGTTCGTGGTCGTGGTTCAGCTTTTTATTTTATTTATAACAGCACACACTCAAACAAAAAAATATAAAGCATAGGACGAAAACAAAGGAGTGGAATTCGCTGCCGGAGTCTGTATGGAAATACAGACTCCGGCAGGAAATTCAAATGTTGGCTACAATCTGGGAGTCTTTAAGTCAAGAGTGAATAGGTTTCTTCTAGGCAAACGTGCTTCATCGTCGAACACAACTTCGGTTACCATCAAGTGAGGTAGTGGCCAGCGCAAGCCTAAAAAAGAAGTGTATATAAAAAGATGTCTGTTCAAATTTATACGTTTGTCAAAATACAGCTATTGGGAATATTAATTTAATCCAAATATTTGCATGAATTACTTGAAAGCAATATGATGATGTACAATGCCAGCTGGGAATACGTCACAGTGAAACAAATCCAATACCCTCCGAGTCGTTATACATACATGAACATACTAAATAAGAAAAGGGGAGTTTTTTTCACTAAGTCCCTAAATTGCTACGAAATATTTCATTTCGATCGAACGATTGGCTCGGGCCCAACTGTGTGACTCGTCGGATGCCGACAGACCTACGACGTTCACTATCAGATGTTCGAGGTATATGCTATTTTTCTCCGTAAGAATACAAATGTCTTGCCAAATTGTCTACCGCCGAACTAGTCCAATTTAGAAATCAATTTCGCAACCAATTCGTTTTGTAAGCGGATCAAGAGGCCAACCTTAAATATGGCCATTAAATCGTTTGCGCCGAACCCACATTCGTCTTTTTAATGCGAACTTCCAACGCTAACAAATAAGAAACTCCTATCGGCGCTAACTTATCACGTCTACGGTACGCGTTTCACCTACCTATCCTTCTATTTTTTAAATAAGTAAGAAATGACCAAGTAACTCCCAGTTGCGGAAAACGTCCTAATACGTTTGGTGTTTTTCCTTATTATATTCTTGATGCTGTTGTCGAGTGTACAAATAGAACTTAATAATATGTTTTTGCTGGCATTATCGCTCTTGAGGGCCGTTTGTTTTAATCATTTTCTTCATGTGTCTTGATGAGGGATAGTTATCTGGAGGCACGGTAGTGCCCCCGCCAAGACGAGTCAAGAGAAACCAACGGCACTACCTACTTTTTCTCGAAGCGCTTCGTCATTTTCTTGAACCCTAAAAACTTGGGTTTGGATATGTGGGTTTTTCCATACAAACTCAATTCCATGCTAGAAATCTGAAAATTATACAAGTACACAGACTTCTTAATACAAATTAAAACATACGTGATTCAGGTTTGTTTTAAATCATTCCTCAACTCATTAAATTAGAGGATAAAAGCGTATATGGGGTTTTTGTCAAGTTTCAGAATATGCGTGGTGTTCACCTTATAAATATTCAGCTTTTGTTGAATATAATCGCTTAAGAGCCAGGTATCTCCCTGATCTATCAAAATCGAAAAACCAAAATTAAAACCAGCTATCGCTCATTATAAACAGTAAACCAATAAAGAAAAGGCAAAAATAGAGAGTGGGCTATGCAAAAAAGCATTTCTGATGTGCAAGAAATACACCCCAAAAAAACAAAAAAAAAACAAAAGTTGTCATAAGCAACTTATTTAAAGAAGTGAAATCCCACAAAAACATTTTCATGTAAAATGTTACCGAGACCTCACTGTCAAAAAGTTATCAGATCTCATGCAGAGCCAAGCTACTAACTCCACAAGCCCTAACTTAACAAACTCTACACCGTAGTCAAAATATGTGGCTTGGCCGTTTCACTACCGTCATATGCCTCGTTACTAGAAGTCGCCACTTGTGGGTTTCACGTATGTCGTATGCGCATCTCCTCGTCGCCACGTTTTGTTACTGTAAGAACTAGTGTTTAACAGACAAGTATAATATTTTCACCTTACGCCCATGTGACGGTAGCGAAACGGCCAAGCCCCATATTTTGACTAAGGTGTAGAGTTTGTAAAGTTAAGGCGTGTATAGTTAGAAGCTTGAAACTTTTTGACAGTGCAAGCCATATGGTCTCGTCAGGCAGGATATACTTTGTTTATTTGTAAATCGGATCTCCTTGCATTGTGTTTCACAGAACTGTTTGTTAGAACATGTTATGTCTCCATTTCAAAGTCACTACAAGCACTATTAGGTTTAGTAACCACTAGTAAAGTTTTCTGCAAAAGTACTACTTTACTTTCAAAAACCCCATTAAGTATCTTTTAATCTTAACTTTTTAACAGACGTTGGCGGCAGCCGAAATTCATTAGGAGGTCAAGAAGACATAAATAAACAAACGCCCGTTTATATATTTTAAAACCTTTCACCGACACGCGAGGCTAATGTATACACAAAATAATATCGATATAAACTGTTGACAGGGCACTTTCAACTCGCCTCGACATGAAAGAGCTATGGGTGAAATGTTATGAATGGCATTTGTTGACGTGTGTGTGCTCTAACGAACAAAGTTCTGGCGTGATTGAAACCGTGGCCTTCCGATAGTCATCACACCCTTTCATTCACCGCTGACCCTCGGGGAAAGATTCCCTACATCCTGTATACCCCTCATATTTGATAAAATAGCTTAATTAAAACTTTGCATAGTTTGGGCCGGACGACGAATAGAGCCTGTTTTACCGCAGCAGATAAGATGCTTTTAATTACGCAGGATTTGAGTTAATTAAGCCAAATGTGGTTTTGTATGATGTAGATACAGGTCTCTCGGCACTGAATATGGAAACACGTCTCATCCTTTTCATCGAGAACTTTAATTAGATGAAGAGAACAGCTTGGTTTCAGCGAGGAGCACGTATGAATGATTGATGAATGTAACAATTTATAAGTTAGCTGTTTTGTTTTCCTTACTTCGAAGTAAAGTGTATTCATTTCTTTAAGTGCATACGAGGAACTTTATAAACAACTGTTATGTCAAAAAACGAAACACTGAATTCGGGTGCAAATATACATACGTAGCGTGGCCTCAGTTTTGATCGGTGTTGTGACGCAGTGTTGATATTTCACTGCAAAAAATAGACAAGTTCCAAACCAAAACGAAAACTGAAAAAATCTTTCGCAAAAGGAAACTACACTAGAAAAATGTGTGGTTCGAGAACTTCTCTCCATAGAATTGAATTTGAAACTTAGCAGCCTTGTCTGACTTTAATAAATCATGGCATTTAACTTTCAAATCGACTATGAACCAATTTCTCTGAATTGGTAGGCAATTAATTGGTGCTTTTGACATTAATTTGCTATTAATCAAAAGATCTTTGGAACAATCAATAATAAAGTTTTATAGTAGAATGTTAACAGTAAAAGTTACCTCATTTGAAACATTGCCGATAGTCATACATAAATCACCGAATCTAGAAGCTACAAACTCCTGACTACATCAATTATGTGTGCTTCCTACAATTCCAAATCGAACAGTTTTATAGTAGGATTTTAACAGTACCTTACATAAGTTACATCATTTGAAACATTGCCGATAGTCAAACATACATCAGCGAAACTAGAAGCTACAGACTCCTAAACTACATCAATTATGTGTGCTTCCTACAATTCCAAGTCGACCATACTTTAGCAAACAAAAGCGAGTATGCTAAACCGATGTGATTACGGCGCAATACGCACGATTCCGTATTCGGCTCATAGTTGACATTGTATGCTGAGAGCGATCGAAGTTTGATTCGATAGCGGAGCAAGCGAGCCAAGCAAGCTGTAAGGTAGCCATCGCACGTTGGTAAAGCAAACTCGCGGGACGTGAGGTACATAAACTTGTAGATCAAGCCAGAACCCTCCTAGGACATATTGGTCACGTATTTTCACCAACTGCTTTTATTATATCTCCGTCGTCGCTTTTAATTTTCTGCCAAACTTAATCGCCGCTAAGCCGACTAACTGCCGTATTCTTCGTAGTTGGTTTTATGTCTCGCTTAATGACTCGATGTCTCGAACTTCTGGGCGTCAAACTTAATTAAAGGAAATATCAGTAATTCGTGAGTTACGCTCACTGCTGCTATATTTTCGTAATTGGAACGAATGTTACGGTCAAAGTAAACTTTTGCGATAAAAATAGGCGGCTCCATTTTTTGCCTTTTCATTAGCAATTTCTTTGAATACTAATATATGTACTACGACTAAACTGTAAAGTATGTATTTATTTCTCAGTATATGGTAGATTAAGACCTTACATTTTACATTGTCTCACACACACTACCATTGCTGGTGTGGAAATATTAAATAATAAGCTAGCATATGCAAATCAATACTAGGTAAATTATTAGAATATTATATAAATTTATGATATTTTGTATAATGTCAAAAATATAAATCATAATGTCATAAAATAAATCTTCATGTCAAAATATAAATCACTAGCTGACCCCCGCGGCTTTGCTCCCGTCAAAATTATAGCCTATGTTACTCGGGAATAATGTAGCTTTCCATAGGTGAAAGAATTTTTTAAATCGGTCCAGTAGTTTCGGAGCCTATTCGGTACAAACAAACAAAAAAAGCTTTCCTCTTTATATTATTGGTATAGATAGCGTCAAAATAAAAAAATACAATGTTAAAGAATTCATAATAATGTCAAAGTACTATCATTAAAAAGATTTTAATAACAATATCAAAATATATGACTTAAAAATTCATTGACGGAATAAAAACACATTATATATTACCTAATAAGATTTCAATAGAAAATATTCTGTAAAAAGGCTCCAAACAGATACCAAAAGCAAGATATTCAAAGTATATATATTTAGTTTCTTTTTTGCGAAGCCCATTATAACTTGTTGCCTTTACTAATTCTCACCCAATTCAAGTGCCAAAGTAATAACGTAAAGGGTGTGTAAGGGCGGCTCCTTTGAGAATAACCGAAACTATGCCCACGTCCTGCTAGATGGCGCTGCGCTCAGAATAAATATTTAATTTCTAATACGGTGTTAAAATATGGGGTTACATTTATTTAGAAAGAATGCTATGACTCTTGGAGCGTGTGTTATTGCTTGGCTGTACTTGCAGTCTGCTGTGTTTTTGCTGAAAATATATATAATACTAGCGGACGCCTCGCAGTTTCACTCTCGTAGTTCCCGTTCCCGTAGGAATACAGGGATAAAAAGTATTCTATGTCACCCGAGGATAGTGTAACTTCCCAACGGTGAAAGAGTTTTTGAAATCGGTCCAGTAGTTTCTAAGTGTATTCGTTACATACAAAAATACACATCTTTCCTCTTTATAATATTATTAGTATAAATACATTAATAAAAGGAAGTACATTTACCATCTAATTATTTTAAAGAAATGTGTTGTACTTGTACTTGTCATTCAGTAAATATTTATTACGGTTGCCTGAAAACATCTAGTCAGCATAATTACACAGAATTACTTTGGCACTTATGAGAAAATCATGAAAACTTTAAGAGATTTCATGGGGTATGGTTAATTACATTAAAACTATAGAAACATACACTCACTGCCACATCACAGTCACACACACAACCACAACTTACCACATTCATATCTCTCACACACACACACGCACCACATATACATATACACCACATCCACATATACCTCACACATACACACACCACATTACGATTTCTTTTATCTTTACGTAGTCCAGCAGATATATTAGAAATAAAAACCAACCCTACCACGTCTACTTAGTTCCAAATAAACATGTTTTCGTCTACGTTTCTACTCGTTATCCTAAGTTTGTAGGATATAAAAATAAACGCTTATTTGTGAAAGTCGTTCGTCTTACTATGTGCTTGGGTAGCCGCTTATATACTATTCCTAATATAATTTTAACTTTTTGAACGATGATGTAATATAGGGTACCTAAATTTTACATAATAATATCGTTAACTTTTTTGCGAACAATAGGTTTAGGTATGTTCTTCGCAAAAGGATTAATATTAAATCTAAGATCAAAAACGGACAATGGGCAAGCTTATTTTCTTGCTAATAGCAATGTCTTCCAGACAACCTTTGGATGGACAAGACAATACTTAGGTACGTTTTCAAAATGTCAAAACTCCAATTCCTAAATATATATTTACATAAATCCATTAAATATAGAGATGCCTAGAAACGTCTTCGTCAGTGTCTATCTTCAAATTCTCTATACTTTTGTATGTATGATTGTATATGCTTCTGTACTTACTTATTTTAATGTAGGCAAGGCCACATCAATAATGAAGTCAATTTATTATTATCAACCTGACCCTGAATGTGTCATCTGGTTTACCACAAGGTTGTGAAAATTATGAAACTATAATAATTATCTGGTCCGAACAACTACTATACTTAGATAATTACCTATTGTCGCGTCCTCAAATTCATTCCGTACAAAAAAATTGTTCGAAAAAGCAAGAAATGATATAGCATCATAAATGTAACAGAATCCACACGTATGTTTGGCGAAAGCTTCTGTATGCAAAACGTCGTCGTTGAGTTTAATACTTTAATATGTTTGTCGTTCGACTTTATCAGGCATTGTTTTGAGCGACGAAATGAGCTTTTACACTGGATTATGTTCTAATAATATTCTGCAAGATCAATCCTCTTATTATGCTTTAGAGAACTTTCTTTAATTTTAACTTAATTTATCATATCGAACAGCGTCAAAAACAATTACCCGCATAAAAACTTTTGATCAAACCACGAAGACAGTAACCTAATTACGAATAAATTGATAGATAAACTCATTTTTAGCCTTTGTTTACAAGCTCAAAACATTTTAATCTCAACTCTAATGTAATTTGTTCTTAGTAATTTCGATGTTCTTTGAAAGCTTTATTAGACTCGAACGTATGTAGGTGTCTCCACCAGAATATGAACCTAACACCTAAGGTCGCACGACACAATGTTAATAAATTTAATGTAAAATATTCCCCACTGAGACATTATACACAGCCATTTGTGTCATACTTGTGTACGTGTGTAAATATAAATAGAAAAAACTCGTTTCACCTCGCAGCTTTGTCCCCTGTGAATAAACCGGGATTAATAATAATTATTATTGTGACAGTCGAGTGCTTCGTGTCACATCCAGAGCAATACAACTCCTTGCTTTTCCACCTGATTACTTTAGTACAATGGTCTGAACAAACAATAATATAACCTGGGGTACCATTGTTAAAGAGAAATAATTTCAGTTAGCAGCAGTTCCCGTTGTACGATGCCATTCGGATTTTTCCTTCCATTAACAGCATTTTTAATACTTCGCTGAAAACAAGAAATGAATTCGCTCGGTGTCCCAATTTTTGTACGTATAATAATTGCCTCATTCGATATCCGGAACGCTGGAAAGACAAGCAGAGAAACATCAAATAAACAGAATGGAAGCTGTCATAAAACATGTTTATTGTTTTTACAACATCAGATGAATTAACCCTGCAGGCTGTAACTATCCGAATTGCTGAATTACATACGTGTATTGTAACTAATTAAGAACAAATGAAGGCTACAACTAGGTTTAAACACGTGTTCGAACGAGACGACGTGAATGGGCATCGTAACATGTTCAGGGTTGTAAAATTGTACCATAAAATAAATTTAATATAAATCCAGAGTAGAGGCGACACATAAAATTGGAGTAAATCACCGAAAGTCAGGCGCTGGAGACGTTTACAGCCTCCGTGGCTGTTAGTTCAGGAAGTGTGTCGGGATCGCGGGTACCACTCAAAACGCGGCATTACCAGATATATATGTCGCAACTGCACTTAACGAGTCGCTGTCGTACTATTTTCGTATTTTTAACATTCATGTTTTACTGTATTGGATCCCGCAACGAAATTAATCAGAAAAGAATAATGGAGGAGTAGGAAAAAATACAAATTTCCACTTCCCTCCATATCAAGCAGGAGATATAACAAACAAGATCTCTAGGCACAAAGGGTTGTTTACAACTGGGATAAGCCCAGTTGCCTAACACCACGGATAAAAATTAGCATTAATATTAATGGGTCCGAACATTGTGAGATGTTATAATTGATTCCAATAATAGGTACGGCTAAATCGCTTGAACGCACGGAAATTTGTTCTAGTTTCCATAAGGTCCCTATAGTAAACAGCTCCTGATACAGCCTGTACATTATTCAACATAGTATTGCGTTCATTCTGCCAAAGAATACTCTCCCATAAGATATGATGTGCAGATTGTACATATTCGCAGTCAGATGTAGAACACTGACATAAAGGCTAAGCAACAAGCTTGAAGGAAAATAATTTTCTTTTAAAGTTACCATGCTCTGTGAGAAATTGGTAATTTTTTTCTCCGGGACTTCGTAGAGCTTCATTGCCTCGGCGCTTTTCTGCTGGTTGCCACTGTTGATTCTGGCTTTCAGGAGTTGCAGTGGTTTGGGAATAGTGCGGTGGGATTGTTCCATAATAAAGTCATGTTTTACATTAATAGTTTCGTTTTCAACAGAACAGTGTGTAAATTGTAAACTAGTTAAGCTAATTCCAAACGGGTAGCCTTGCTTTTTGCATTCGCTCGTGAAGCATATAACTTTACAAACGGTTTAGCTCATATCTCTGTATAATTGAATGGACTTCATCAGCCAGAAATCCCATTTTAATAGCTGAATTTAATATCAAATGTTACGTATTCAGTATTATTAGAAGACAAAACCCTGTGATGCTACTGGTATTATTTTAATTATAAATGTAGATTTATGTAATATAATAGTCTGTAAAATTGAACTACAATAAAGTTTAGGGTTGCAAAGAGTGGCTATAATTTTTTAATCAAACTATACATGTTTTATAAGAATATAATAAAACACGATGAAGTTTTTCGTGTTTTATTTTTGATATAACGCGTGTTCAAGTCGTAAATGATGCGACATGTGGTTTTGTCATGCTTGCATACCTTTACTGAAAATGTATATATCATTTATTTCCCACGTGTAACAGAATACGTTGGTACTCATAACCTGAACATCAGATAGAGCTGGGCTTGAAAATTTCTGTGCCCCCTCTCTGTTAGAAGTTACGTCAAATACGTATCAATCTGCCCAGCCTTTTCCCCTAGTACATTGGGGTCAGCTTCCAGTCTAACCGGATTCAGCTGAGTACCAGTGTTTTACATGGAGCGACTGCCTATCTGACCTCCACAACCCAATAACTGGGTAACACGGTACCCCTTGGCAAGACTGGTGTCAGATCTCAGGCTTCTGACTACCCGTTACGACTGTTAAAGATCTTCAAATGACAGCCGGGACTATAATTTAGCCAGGAGCTATTTGGCCACACACATACCTAATAATAATATTATTTTAAACAACATTGTTCTTAAACATCTCCGTATACACGTACGTACTTACTCCGTACGTTCTTTCTTAATAAAGTGTTGTCAGGTTCTACCGTTTCCTTATTTGTGTTGGACTTTAAGATAAGCAGTCGGCACTCTTAACATTTTTCTCATTACACATCTTCATCGTATGAGTGTGGAGTTCTACGTTCTTGTATTTTTAGGTACATCTTCTATTGTATTTTTGTATAATGTACGTATTTGACGTATATTAGAGACGTTCGTGGCTAAATAATAACAGCCGCACGGGTTGATCGAGGTTAAGCATCGCTTGACACCTCGTCAAGTCACCTCGTCGGTCCGTGGATGGATGACCATTTCAACATTCCGAATTTCCTCCGTGCCTCGGAAAGCACGTTAAGCCGTTAGTCCCGGCTGTAATTTGAAGATCTTTGACAGTTGTTACGGGTAGTCAGAAGCCTGACATCTGACACCAGTCTTTCCAAGGGGTACCGTGTTACCCAGTTACTGTTTTGTGGAGGTCAGATAGGCAGTCGCTCCATGTAAAACACTGGTACTCAGCTGCATCCGGTAAGACTGGAAGCCGACCCCAACATAGTTGGGGAAAAGGCTAGGCAGATTGATTAGATATGTGTGTGGTCCTAAGTGTAACTAATATAGTTATTTTGTATTACCATGGCAATAACGGTCATTGCTCTTTTCCTATAGCACGGGGTCCCAGCGCTTAGAAAGAAAATTTGCTTCAAATAAATCTCAGTTATGGAATTGTGTGTAATATTAACATTTTCTGGTATTGAACATAAAAAAATTATGTTCTTGTTTAATCAACTCTTCTAAGCACAAAATTATAGAAGATTGGGCTCCTAATTCACATTTCAAAGATTATTTGAACGGATCATTTGAAATAGATGGCGCGGTTTTAATTTTCTGAGGCATTTCACTCGTTTGTTTAAATTTGTGTTGTAACATATTTTGGTGCAACGAAACTGTAAAAACGTGCAAAAAATACTATGAGACAAATTTTCAATGTATTTAAAGAAAAAAATATTCACGAACCGAGTAAACCCTTTGACTTGCAAGTCGCTGCTAACACCATCTATCTATCACCGTGGAGCGAAACCGAACGCGATCGATGTATAAAAAATAATCAGTTTAATCAGACGAAAACTCTAATTAAGTCAGCATGGTTTCTTTGTGGGGGATGAGACATCTGTATGCTAGTATTATATTATCTGTGCCTATAGTCTCTTCGTAAGAATCAAATAATAAACTGCCAATGTATCGTTCTTCATTAGTAATATCAATGATTATGTTTGGGTCTATTACCGCTATTGCCGTGCTAAAACGCTAGGTATGCGCATAATCACCCCCAACAGATTAATTAAGAACACCTCATTTTAATAACAGCGCTACACATAAACGTGTCGAATCATAAAAACAAATGCTAACGACAGACATTTCCGCAGTAGAACACTGTCACCTTCGCACAGTTTGAGCTCGAAGCAACATTGCCATGTTATTATTTGGGGCGTTTACACCGCTAAGCCAGACATATGGGCCATTTGCCGACAGAGTCGTGTGAACCGCTTCACGTTATTCATGGGCGACGCATTAATATCGTCCAAATGTGTACTTACGTCCAAAAATTAAAGTAATACCAATGTTTATTCGTACTTCCGACGATAAATGTTACCATGTTTCTATTCTACAACACATAAAATTTGGGATGGCTGTCTGTCATTCTGAAAATGAGCAGATTTTCATATTGTTTGAAATTTTAATTGAGAAAAGTTACGCAAACTTTACATGGGATTAGGTCTCATGTAGTTGGGAATATTTCCAAAATGTGGACAGCTACTGAAAGTTTAATAGAGACCAACCAATGAGAAAATTTAACTTCGGAATAAAACTAGGTTTTAGTATCATTAGTACAGTATATCATTCTTATTCACATTTAAAAGACATTATACAAAGAAAGTTTTTTGATTTAACTTTTTTTATTTCCCACTTTTTTTTTCTATCATGGTATATTTAAACATTTATTATATATTGTTAAAAACACCTCTCAAAACCATTTATTTTGATACGCCACACGATGGGATTAGCAGGAAAAAAAATGTGCCCCCACAATATGGCGCCCTAAATCCGCCATTTTTCTATTTTCCAAATTTAATGTAGCCAGTGGCACTCACAAGGTTAAGACGATTCAATTGACGTAAGAATCATCGAAATTGGCCGTCGCGTTTGGTCTCTGGAACGCCACATAGGAACAAACAAACAAACATACATACATACATAGACTGATAAACACATTATGCTCCTTCGGCAGTCGGGTAAAAACGGATGCGAATTATCGCATACACATTATTACTGTATTATTATGTTACCACTGTGCATTAGTACAGCTAGTCACTTGATATTGTAATCAATACTCCTGATGATCACATCAATATTAACCAGCAATGAATAATGTCAGAAGTGCCGCTATCGATAATAAAACAGATTAATGAATATTTATTTGATAATCTTGAGATGATGCGTTGTTAACGTATTTACTCTTTCCTTTATGACGGTAAATGTAAAAGTGTATCCAACTGAAAATAACCGATAACTTTTGTTATCCAACAATACAGGATTCACGTGGAAGTTGTTAGCCAAATAAATAGACCTATTTATTTTGGTAACAGTATCCATTTCAAGCGAAATACTTCAACACAACAATGAAGCCACAAAAATACGAAAAGCCTCCTTTTATCATTTTATTCGCTAAAATAATTAACTCTACTGCTACGTTAGGTACACTTGTCGCTACCCGGGGTTGCTACGCCACGCATCATCACTACGCCACGAGTTTCTGCTTCGCTTTGCGACCCCACTCCGCCACGTCTCTGTTACGTTGCGTTCTTTTACTACGCCATGCGTCTCTGCTACGCCGCGCGGCCCTGCTTCGCCTAGCGTCCCTGCTATGCCGAGTGGCCCTGCTACGACGCACGTCACCCACACATGACGCGCGAGTCGCGCGACTCCGTTACACAAGGCTTCGTTTCGGGACTCTGCTACCCCATGAGTCTCCGCTATGTTACCAACATAGTTTTAATATTTCCTATGACTCTGTTACGTTGCGTAGTTTTACTACGCATCGCCTCTCTGCTATGCCGTGCAACCACAGAAAGCGATTACACTATGCTACAAGTCCTACATAGTTGTATACCTCTGCTATGCCACTCATCGCTTATACACCGTAAGCTTACCTGCGCAATTTAACATTGCGAAAGTTACACCAAACGTTACGCCTTCCATTGTCAACAATTGCTACCATAGTTATATTTTAGCCCGACTGCCGAAGGATAGTAATGTTTTTATCAGACTAGTATGTGTCGTTCTAGATACCAAACGCGTTGGCCAATTTGTATGATTCTTACGTCAATCGATTCGTCTTAACATTGCGATTGTAGTGGACTACATTAAAATGAAAAATAAAAAAATGGCGGCTTTTTGGCACCATATTGTGAGGGCTCCATTTTTCCATCGTGTGGGGAATCAAAATAAAGGGTTTTAAGAGGTGATTTTAAAAACATTTAACACTTATATGTTTAAATGTAACTAATTCGAAAAAAAAAATATTTACTAAAAAGTTATAAATCAAAAAAACATAATTAAAAAAAACAGACTGCTTAAGAAATGAACTAAAAGACGAAAACAAGAAGTAAATCATGTTGTACATTCGGAGTAGTTTTGGTCAGCGGCTCGCGATCAGGATTTTTTAATTTTTAAGTATGGGAATAGATAAATATATACCTCTTAGTAAAAACCCCATACAACAATATGTGATGTTTTTATTTTAGTCAAATAAATTTGATTATGATTGCAACTGTTGTCGATTTACGACGACGGCTTCTGAAATTAGAAATCAAGTAAAATTTGGGTGTTACAAAGAACAACATGCTAAAATAGAAATGGTATACACTCAAATACTACGCAAATGCTTTCCTTTCGATAGTGTAAAATATGAGAACAATAATAATGCAAAATGTGGTTCTGTGCAATAAGTTAAAATAACAATAGAGCAAGTAATTGCAGTTGCAAACTGATCATTTACGGGTGTTCTAGTTCGAGCGAGCTGCGTGTTCAAAGTAAGCAACTATTTCACGGTGTTTCTTTCTACAATTTATCTTTTTGCAACATCTATTGCCACCGTTAGGTTTCTAATCGGTGATGGTGGCTGTCAACAGAGTGGTTGTGAATTGGATACTATTTGTCTTTTTCCTGTTTTAAAGATGTTTTAGCTATTCAGGGTGACATTTATTCATGTACTTGTTATGTTCATGTGGGCGCACGGTTGGCGCAGTGTTTGAGCGATTGACTGCTGCGCTGCGTATTGCGGGTTCGATTCCCGCACGGAACAAATATTTGTATGACCTATAGAGATTTGTTCCGGCTCTGGTTGTTGTGTATGTGAGTATATATGTTTGTAAAAGCACCCACGATACAGGAAGAAATTCCTAGTGTGGGGTAAAAGTTTTATTTAAAAGAAAAAAACTTTTATTAAACAAAGTTCTCATGTGTATGAACGATTTTTACTATGAAGCCAACTATAAATGAAAAAAAAAATCTGTTCAGTACCCCTACTGATGTTCGCAAAACATGACACAATGTTTGACAAACAGCAGATTATTGCGATTTCGAAGTTGGGCCCTTAGCGATAGTTAATCGTATTCATGAGTACCTTCATGTCCTGAAAGATTTCCAATGCATTTAAAGTAATTTTGTATTTATGTCAAAATACCTAGTAACACATTATATTAGGGCTTTATGTATTGTGCATTATGCATAAACAATATTATATGACGTCTACTAATAGTGGCCTACCCAGTACCGCAAGGTGTCAACCTCATTACAAATTGACCCTGTATATTCCCCTAAGCCCCAGGCATATTATTTATTTTGATACACACATCGTAACAATGATTAGAGCTTACGTAATACATGGAGGCAAGCCTATTTCTTAATGTTTATGCAAAAGTTAACAGTTTATAAAAGTCTATTGCAGAAATGAATGTTTATGTCACTTGAACACCCATATCACAAGTACTCTTATCCATGTACTAATTAACTAGACATTAATTTTCAAAATAAATTTTCACGACATTTGCATTTTACACATTAAATATTCTTGAATTTAATAATTTTGCGTTGACATTCTAGAATGATTATTTTGAATTGATTTATTATTTTAATTTCTTTATTATTTTACTCTGCCATTCGAGAAGCATAACTTGTATTATTTGCTCGACATTTATAAAAAAAAATATTGTTACTAAATATGACTTTATATTAATTTGTATTCTTTATTAAAATTTGCATGCCATTTTCCAAGGTAAACGTGACGTTCTTTCATTTTGTATCGTAACATCTCTTCATGCTGACAATTTGGTATGTATAGTCCTCATTTTTGAGCAAATAGAAATGATTTGATTTGATTAAAAAAGTTATCTTGTCAAAAATGGGAAACAAATTATTTCACTGACCTTCCATGTATTATATCCCAATTTACTAAATCTTACTAATATTATAAATTTGAAAGTTTGGATAGATGGGTGGATGTATGTTTGTTACTTAATCACGCCAGAACGTCTGAACGGATCTGGCAATTCGGCACTGATATAGGCTACTTTTCATCCCGGTATAATGTTCTCTTGGGATTATAAAACACTTTTCACTCGGGCGAACCCGCTGGCAGAAGCTAGTCTTAAAATCATTAAGCAACTCAATATACCTAAAAGTAATCGAGGTCTAAGCAGTAAATATTTTTGCCAATTCCCTCCGGTGCAAGGCAAACCGCAGGCAAAAGTTTATTTATTTATTTATTTATTTATTTATCATCATACATCTACCCTTACAGCTAACCAATGCGGTAAATGTGCCTTAACATAATTTTTCCTTATAACTAATACCTATAACTAATAACAAACAAAGCATTCCTTGTGAATTCACTCAGAGAACAACAGAATAGGTCTGTCTCACTCGCTATGAGGTTGAGCGTGCGGAGTGCACGCGTCAGCGGCGCCTCCTTCAGAAGGTTGGTCCTAGCACGCGGTTCCACCAGCAGTCGTGGCTGCCGTCGTCGCCACACGTACCTGTCCGGAACACACAGACTCACCTGGCCTAAAACAACTGCATTATGCACCTTCCCTCTCAGTACTTTAAATATATATGAGGCGAGTGCAAGATCCCTCCTAACCCTTAGCTCGTTGTATCCTACCATACCTAGAATAAATAAGGTTGGATACATTAACGAGTTAGTTGGTTAGTGAGCTATAAATCATAAGTGTGCGGACCTCAGTACAATTTATGTATAAGGCCTATTGGGTGGCTTAGTACTGTTTGATTGATAGTGTGAAGAAGACCTAATTCGAGAACTCGCATCCGTCACATAATGACTCCCACACCTTACACGTGTGTGGTGTGTCATTAGAACAATATCCAATTAACATAAAACAAAACATCATCACGCCTGGATTTCAAGAAAGTTTAGGCAGAGATACACCCAAATTTCGCTAGTTGTGATTAAGTTAAAGTAATAGAGTTGTCTCAGAGCCATAGTTCATAACTGGTAACACACACTGGTCATAGACTTTCGTCTTGAGACACTGTGGTAAGTTGGACAAGAAGATACCGCGCAACTTTCCGAACGCTGCCCAGCCGAGTCGGATTCAACGGCTGACCTGTTTTTCGAAGTTGGCCCTACCCAACTGGATCGTTTGTCCCAGGTAGACATAGTCGTCCACAATTTCGAGTTTTTTGTCATTGACCTTAATAGGAGTGGGTGTAACATGGGCATTCAACATCACCTTGGTTTTGTTCATATTCATTTTTAGACGCTCTTTTTCGGTTTTCGGAAGCTCTACTGAGGTCATCGAGCATTGTACTAAATACAATGCTCGATGAGCATGGTCGCTGACAATGGGCCTCATCAGAAAGCTTACAGTCACCCAAAGGGCTTTTGGCTGATATGATGATGATGAAGAATAGAGTTGTTGCCATTAATCGGGCACACATTCAGACTCCACGGGAATGACCATAAGCTCTTAAAGCATGGTTATTTTGAGTGTGCGTAAGGGACAGATGTATATGACTTGTATACATCTGTTCCTTTTTTACAGTCCAACTATGATAGTTTATGACACGTCAGGGTACGGGGGCAGAGGCTCTAGAAAAGTGTCATTCGACATCAACGATGGCGACGGTCGAAATGCCAAAACATAAGGGCTTCATCACGTGACATTTCGATAGCGTTTGACATCCTCATACATTTTTGTAATTCATCAAATCGCTATCGTCACCCTTTCGTTGTTAGAATGTTGCTTGTCTAGGGCATCAGGCTGCTACTGAGAAGTCTGTTGGTCAAAACTATTCGGGGAAAAACCGAAATAAATATGCACCTAAGTAATAACCCAACAACATTAATTATCATGTAATAAACCTTTGTACGTAGTTTTGGGCTAATCCTTTGAGCACCCTGGGGAAGTCACAAATAAATTCTGACGGCAAATCTAGTAAAACCGTGTTTGCCTTTATATCAGGCATCTAAACTCTGCTGATACTGTATTTTATTTAGCACTCAACTTCCCCCTTCTTTACCTACTTCAAAAGTTCAGCTAAGTCACCCAGAACGCTTTCCAATAGTCACGACCTAACGAAAAAAAGAAAATATATTATCTGTACCTCCAAGGCCAAATAAATTTGGTAGCGCGCGAGAATTTGGGGCTGCAGCCATTGAAATGCAACAGCTGGTACTCAATATCAATTTAAAAACTCGTTAAACACGTCAGTACTAAATTGAAAGCTTTATAGTATTGGAAAAGGTGCTATAAACTTGCCTAATATTTGTTCGTGTTGAATGTATATTATGGAGCTAGATGGCATTTTATATTCAAACGATTTTGCTACAAAAAAATAAAATAAAAACCTGAACAAACTCAAATGTTGACTTTCCGTCGAAGAAAATGTTATGTTTAACAGCTACGGCTTAAGAAAATCTGAGAAATGTGTGAAGTGAAATATTAATTTCTCCTAAAATCACAAACAAATATCTGACATAAAAAGTGACACATGTACACGGAAATCTTTATACAGCAGAATACATATTGTGCTACCACACTAATTCACAAACACTCTAATGAACAATGAACTGGCTGTGATACAAATAGAACCCATTATTTTCATAATTTGCGAAATATTTTGAATCACATGTTTTCATCTGAAGGTGTCAAGCTCTCGGCCCTTGACCTTTATCGCTTGTCTTATTACAACATTAACAATGACATTTTTTATTTATTTTATTTTATTATTGATAGGCTTGCTTTTGACCACTATCTCACCTGATGGTAAGCGATGATGTGGTCGACGATGAAGCACGCTTACCTAGAAGAAACCTATTCACTCTTGACTTAAAGACTCCCAGGTTGTAGCTATCAGGAAATACAGACTCCGGCAGGGAATTCCACTTCTTTGCTGTACGCATAATAAAAGAATTCCCAAAACGTTTACACAAACATTACGTTACATTACTACAAAAGGCTCGCAATCTTATAAGACGTAAAATGTATTGTAGTTATCATACACGATATTAAACAATAGATAGAAGATATTTCTTGGTTCGTGACTCAAAGAGAAGTGTTTGCATAGATGATGTATTGAATAAACAAAGGCAACAGTGCACGACTCTAAACGAATTCGGTATTCAGTAATGATAAATCGCTCGCTCAGGTTCCTATACAGATATCCTTTTTTGTCCATGAAAATCGATAACAAAAAGGAATTGCAATCAACAAAACACCACTTGGAGTGTGTATAGTAAAATCTTTTCTAATAATTTTCAATTGTCACGTTTTCCGTTTATCCAATGAAAGAATTCGCGAGCTCGTTTAATAGATTCTTTTCACTTTGACAGATATTGATCGTCGGCAGTTTCAATACCTTTCTGTTTTATTCCACAAATACTTAGAAGCAGTATAAGAAATCACTGAAAGTGAAAGATGCTTTTTAAGCCTTTGAAAGTCTATAAATCATATTATAATAAATGAGGAGACTATATAACTATTCATATTTTTATTTTTTATATACTAGAGAGAGTTTTGGCGATCCCTTATTGAAATCAGTGCAGTAAACTGAGACACCAGTAAGTGACGGCCGATTTAGGTATGAAAGTAAATTTATGTTAATATTGTAAATTTTTGGACTTACTTTTTTGAAGTTCGTTTAGAATTTCGGTTTTCTGGATCAGTGAATATTTACCGAAACTGTTTTTGATGAGTTCATTTAAATTCAGTTTTAAAACGTTTACTTATATTCAGACTAGATTTACGTATGATAATTTATGGTGGATAAGTTAGTTTTGTAAAGGAGTTTAATCAATTTATTTAATGATAGTAAACACTATAGCTTCTATTGTTCAGGGTTAAATCTCGGAGTCAAGCTAACTGTGATTAGGGTTTAATGCATGCCCGAGTGGCCCGAGATAGGAACTGCCGATAAATAGCGATAAGCGTGGCTCTATGGCTTCGAGACCTAATATTGCAATTGACGAACAAAGGCTGATCAGAAGAGCACATTGTGTGTGTAAGGTTAATTAGTCAAGATGTGGGTATTTTGATAATATCCTAGCTATCATGTAACCACGAATACAATGTATTTGTATCTAAAGTAAAAGCTAATTAAAATGGTAGTTGTTATAATTCTAGTCGAATATTAAATCGATTATTTAATTGTATCGAATCGAGAGTTAAGTATGACAACACTTTGTATCACAGTTTTGACTTCAGTTTTGTTTTCATTCGTCATTTGACGGTTAAACTAAGCACTTGTTTAAAATAAATCCGTTTATATCGCTACAATCTTCGTTTAATTGGAGAGATGAAGATTAGATCCTTTATCTCAGAATTGGGATAAGTCAATTACGCCTACAATTTTGAAGAAATATCCTCAAATAACGTGCCCACGTGTTGCCACGTGTTTTGTGTTGCGTACGCAAGTCACTGGTTATTATCTGAGTAACAATGGATAAAACTAGAACTAATCGCAAGAGCAATGAACGTAAACGTCGCCGTGACCGGAGCAGAGAAACAAGAACAAGCACTACGCATAAACGGAAGCAACGAAGTCAGCGATCGAGCAATCGCGATTCTTCGTCGCAGTCTCGTCGTAGTGGAGACCGCAGTTCCCGTGAGCAGATTATGAGGCGCCGTCACCAGCCGAACCGGAGTCGCAGCCGTGGTGGATATCGCAGTCGGAGCAGCAGCTACGAGCCGCGTCGGTCGAGCCGAGGCTTGCAGGGGAGACGCAGTAGGCGAGGCCACAGCAGGTGCTCAGAATCCGGCACCGAGCGACACACACCCCCACTTCCTGGTCACGTGAGTAGCGCCAATGTTCTTAGTAATGACACGCAAGCGTTTTTTGCAACTTTAGTGGAAGCATTAACCAAAAATCGATCTGAGGGTAATAAATTTCCTATGCTAGGCAATGTGATCCCAGACTTTGACCCTATGGTAAAGAGTCAGACTATAGTTATGTGGATCAATAAAGTTGAAGAATGTGCTAGGCTTTATGGTTGGGGCGATGATCAAATAATACATTACGCGCTGCCTTAACTGTCAGGGATTGCCAAAACGTGGTACCAGGCCCTTCCATCTATGTCGTATTCATGGTCTGAGTGGAAGGACAAACTGGAGCAATCGTTTCCGAGCAATGAAGATTATGCTGAATTACTAACCGAGATGTTATCAAAACGTGTGAAATTTAATGATTCGTTAGAACATTATTATTACGAAAAAATTAATCTACTAAATCGATGCGAAATACATAGTAAACGTGCTGTGGATTGCCTACTATATGGGATTGAGGATCGGTCATTGAGATTAGGCGCGAAAGCAGCAAAATGTCAGGAGCCGGCGCAGGTTCTCACATATTTTCAATCAATCTAGCAACATCTTCGCGAACCAGATAGGTCAAGGGCGAATTTTGATAAACGTAACAACACTACCCCTTTATCATCTAGTAATAGTTCTAAGCAAATGGGTAATGGCAGCGAAACAAAGACTTCGAAGTCAAACAATTTTGCATCAATTGTATGCTTTAACTGCAATGAACCTGGGCATTTCAGTTCTAGATGCACAAAAAAGATATTGAAGTGTAATGTTTGTACCAGGAATAACTTGAGTATTAATTTATTAGATTTTGAAAATACTGAGACCAAGTCTGCCTTCAATTATGGCAAACAGCTAAGTGAATATGAGGTTAACCAATTAACAGAGTTGCTCAAAAGGTTCGAAACATGTTTCTCGGATAACCTAAAAGACCTGGGATTGACTAATGTAGTTCAAATGGATATTCAATTAAGTGACTTGCAACCGGTAGTTTATCGCCCGTATAGGCTCTCCTTTCCGGAGCGTAGACAGATTCAATCTATGGTGAAAGAAATGATAGATGCAGGCATAGTATGTGAGTCAAACTCGCCTTACGCAAGCCCAGTCTTACTGGTAAAGAAAAAGACTGGTGAAAGCAGGCTATGTGTTGATTATCGTACATTAAATAATAAAACAAAAAAGGAACACTATCCGTTACCCTTAATTGATGATCAGCTTGACAGGCTAGCTGGTAATTCTTTATTTGTAAGTTTAGATCTTGTATCTGGCTACTACCAAATTCCAGTAGAGGCAAAATCTCAAGACAAGACTGCGTTTGTTACTCCCGATGGGCAATATCAGTTTAAAGGCATGCCTTTTGGTTTAGCAAATGCTCCTTCGGTATTTCAACGAGCAATGAGCAAAATACTTTCTAAAGTCGGTTATACGATCGTTTATATGGATGATGTATTGATTCCTTCGAGATCCTTTGATCAGGGAATGAGACGGCTAGAGGAGGTACTTCAACTCGTAAAAGATGCAGGTCTTACACTTAAGATAAAAAAATGTAGCTTTTTCTGTACCGAGCTAGAGTTTCTAGGATTTCATGTTAGTGGTGAGGGGATACGTCCAGGGAAGCGCAAGACACTGGCTATAGAAAACTTCCCAAATCCGCGGAACGCTCATGATATCAGACGATTTATAGGCCTGGCTAGCTTTTTCCGGAGATTCGTAAAAGACTTCGCCCTTATTGCCCGTCCACTAACCGACCTGTTAAGGTCTAAATTCGAATGGAAATGGACAGCAGAGGAGGCCGAGTCATTTAGAGTTTTGAAGGCAAAATTAGTTGAACGACCTATATTAGCTTTATATGACCCCAGATTAGAGACCGAAATTCCTACGGATGCGTCGAAGCTAGGTATTGCGGGGATTCTCCTACAGAGAAGTTCTGACGGCTTACTCAGGCCGGTGTCATATTACAGCCGTAAAACCACGGTAGACGAGCAAAAATTTCACTCCTTTGAGTTGGAAACCTTAGCGGTAGTCGCATCATTAAATCCTTTCCGAGTCTATTTACTAGGACTAAGATTTAAAATAGTCACTGACTGTAACGCACTTCGTACTACCTTAACTAAGAGGGATCTTGTACCACGAATTTCTCGCTGGTGGATCCAGTTTATGGAGTATGACTGCGAAATTGAGTACAGACCGGGTTCGCGTATGGCTCACGTAGATGCTCTCAGTCTTGCCCCTGTGAGTGACTCAACCGATGCGGATACGGAGCATGTTTTTGATATTCTACACGTAGATGTTTGTGATTGGATCGCTACTGTACAGGCTGATGATAGCGAAATAAAACGTTTAAAAGACATCTTAAAAGATGACGAGACTAAGTTTGTAGCTGACGTGCGTAAGAATTATATGTTAAAAGGTTATTATGTATATAAAATTTTAGACGAAGGTTTATGATGGGTAGTTCCGAGAGGGTGTAGGTGGCAGGTGCTGCGTATGAACCATGATGAGGTGGGACATTTTGGCTTCGAAAAAACGCTCAGCCGTATCAACAGCATATTTTGGTTTCCAAAAATGCGTAGGTTCTCTAAGAAATATGTCTCAGCTTGTTTGGAGTGTGCACATCATAAGGCACCTGGTGGCCCCAAAGAGGGAATGCTCCATCCAATACCTAAGTTGGAGAAACCATTCCATACACTTCATGCTGATCATCTGGGCCCATTCATTCGCTCTAAGAGAGGCAACATGTATTTACTGGTTATCATAGACGCATTTACAAAATTTATCAATATACGAGCTGTTAAAGATACTAAGACGACTACAGCAATCAAGGCGTTTAAGGAACATTTTAGTTATTTCGGCGTTCCTTCTCGTCTTATTACAGATCGTGGCTCTTGTTTCACTAGTGCAAAATTTAAGAGTTTTATGGATCAATTAAAAATTAAGCACATCTTGAATGCAGTAGCCACTCCAAAAGCGAATGGACAGGTCGAAAGGTTTAACCGAACCATAACTGATGCTCTAAGTACAAAATGTCATGACGGAAATGACAACTTATGGGACGAATACATAGGTGACGTACAATTAGGTATTAATACCACTACTAATAAGACAACAGGGAAAAGTCCCTCTGAGCTTTTGTTCGGTTGTAGATTGATGAATGCGTCGGAAAACGTGTTGAGTGACGTAATAGCCGAAACAACTAACCGAATCGATGGTGATGAGTTACTAAAACTGAGGTCGAATGCTAGGGTAAGGACAGAAAAACAACAGGAATATGCTAAAAAGCAGTTCGATAGGCATAGGAAGAGTCTGACAAAATATAATGTAGGTGATTTAGTCAGGGTAGAAAGGACAGTTATAAACAAAGATCATGTGGGAAAATCACATAAGCTCATCCCCAAATTCCAAGGCCCCTATCGAATCCTCAAAATATTACCTAATGACAGATTTCTCGTCGAAGATACTCCATTATCTAGAAAGGGTAACAAGAGGTATGAAAATGTTGTCGCGCTGGACAAAATCCACCCTTGGATGAATTTTAAAGGTTACGACAGTGAGAGCACTGACTGTGAACAGAGTGAGGGTACAGAAATAGAGGTAGACAGAGAGTGATCTATTACTCTACATAGTAGTAGGTAACAATAAGATTATTCGATTTTGGCGATAATATTGAAATGCTGGGTTAATCAATGAATATGAATAAGAATTGCGTGTCATTATTAAGGTTATATATCCATAAATGAGCAATCAGTGCAGATGATGAATGACATTGAGAAATCGATGCCGCACGTATTATGATTGCAAGATAGTGAATAAGATTATACGATGTGAGCACAATTTGTCATAGAGGTCAGTGCAGATAATGAATGGTACCAAGATAACGGTGCCGCACAGATGACCAAAGATGAGTGACAGATTGTGCAAGAAACAAAGAATGAGAATGCTGATCCTGATTTATGAATTCGAATTTTGATAAAGATATTGACCTAGATAAAAATAAGCTGAATTGAGATTAACTTTGATGTAACGCAAACATAATGTCACTTAAAATTTTGTTTGTGATGAGATTTTTGAATATAGTATATTAGTTGAACTGTAAAGTAAAGAATTTACCTTGCGATATGAATTATTATTGAAGAATGAAATTAGTTATAGAAGTATGTAAGTATTGATAATCAAGTTATTACCTATGTTTTGTTTATAATTTTATCATGTATTATCAAATTAGTAAACAAGTAAGAGGACTCACTTAAACAGGATGGCCGAGTTGTAAGGTTAATTAGTCAAGATGTGGGTATTTTGATAATATCCTAGCTAGCATGTAACCACGAATACAATGTATTTGTATCTAAAGTAAAAGCTAATTAAAATGGTAGTTGTTATAATTCTAGTCGAATATTAAATCGATTATTTAATTGTATCGAATCGAGAGTTAAGTATGACAACACTTTGTATCACAGTTTTGACTTCAGATTTGTTTTCATTCGTCATTTGACGGTTAAACTAAGCACTTGTTTAAAATAAATCCGTTTATATCGCTACAATCTTCGTTTAATTGGAGAGATGAAGATTAGATCCTTTATGCTAATACCCTGTTTTCTGAATAATACTCCCATTGTTATTTTAGCTCGCAAGGTTAGCGTATCGACTAGCGTCCATACGCTAGACAAACATACATACTATAAAATGTAAGGTATTTAATGATAAATGATTTTATTTCTGTAAGTTGGTTTGAACAAACACTTTTAGATGTCGATCAAATTTTTTAAAACTAGATGAGGTCGGCGTCTCCTATCTGACTACTCTGAGAAGAAAGGCCGATACAAACTCAGTGGTTACAGTCTGTTTTAAAGTCCAGACAAAATCTTGGTTAGATCATGTGAAGACCATGTGGACTGATGTCTGTAATGATCTTTTGAGGAAAGGACCAGCTAGATTAGAGTGGACCTGTCCAGTCAGTGCACACATTTGTCAATAACTGAGCAGCTCAACTCAGAATTTAAGCAGCTCAACGATTCGATGAACAATACGAAAGAAAAAACATTCGGGTAGGCCGCATAAACTACTCAAACTGCCAGACCATGATTAAAAACTAACTAACATAAATAAAAAACAAAAACTAAATGATCCACATAGTCTTCACATTCACAATAATTAAAATAAAATAATATAATATTTTAAAAAGTAAATATTCTTGTCATTGCAATAAAACCAAAAAAAAGACTATCAAAATTCAAGGTGCAAAATATAAAAATAACAAAATTAATTTTAATTTAATTTATTTATGCGTTACCAAAATAACATGTGATTGATCCCATGGGTTGAATTACCATGACCCGTGGATTAAAAAAGCAGGAACAACAAAGTTGATTTTTTATGGGTTGCATTTCTGGGAGTGTGTTATGGAATTGCATGATCTAATTCCGCCAAGCCTGTTTGCTCATCGGACTACAAGACATACTGCGATGCGCCATCGGTACATGGTGGACATCCCACCCATACGCACTAAACGTTTTGTAAATAATTTCTTTATGCGTACAGCTACGGAGAGGCATTGCCTGCCGGAGTCTGTGTTTCCCGATAGATACAAGGTCGAGGTCTTTAAGTCAAGAGTGAATAGGTTACTTCTAGGCAAGCGTGCTACACCTTCGACCACATCACCACTTACCATCAGGTGAGATAGGTGGTCAAGTGCAAGCCTATCTACTAAAAAAAAGCTGAAAGTCATGGAGTGAGGCCTCTTTGGCCAGCAGTGGGATGGCTGAGCCTAATACTAACTTTTAGTTTATTGTTAGATTATATCAGTTATAAGCGACGAATTGGCGTATTTTTATTTTGCTAACGTCAAATAACATAACTTTTGCTAAATCAGAGCATACTGTGGTTTATATTTTATTGTGGTATCATTAAGAATATTGCGGTCTCATGATTTTAGGGACCGTGCACGTTATTTAGGAAATCAAGATAAATCTTAAAAAAGCACTAGATCATTCACACACAATTCTCATATTTATCTAATAGATGGCCTCGATAAAGATTGTTAAAAAGTAAAAAATTACAAACATTCCTTACATTTTGGCATTGTAACAATCACTATACTAAAAATTATGTATTCTGTAATTTTCCCTTTTTTATTTTATTTGAATATGTCTGTATGTACGGGTTCGTGGAAGCTGTCCATACGGTCGGTTCTAAGTTTTTCAAGACCCGTCGTACAGATAGAAACAAAAAGCTCTCTGATCCTACCCTCAAGCTTATGAAGGAGAGGCGTTAGATGATCCTGAAGTCGTCAGATGAGGCGTGCAAATACCGGCAGCTCAATAGACAGATCTCTAAATCCTTGAAAAGAGACCTCCGCCGCTTTAATACCGAGCGTATTAAAGACGCGATCGAGCGAAATAAAGGCTCCAAAGTTTTTTCAAGAGATCTGGCTATTGGGCACAGCCAACTCACGAAACTGAAGACCGACGATGACGAGACATTCTATGGGCAGTTGTACACATCAATCAGCGAGTCTAGCAAACGACCCAAGAGCTAGATTGACCCGACACTATACCGAAGATATCCCGGACGTCAGCCTGTACGAGATTAGGATGGCTCTGAAACAGCTCAAAAACAACAATGCGCCGGGTGATGACGGAATTACGGCCGAACTCCTGAAGGCGGGTGGAAAACCGGTCCTTAAGGCCCTTCAGAAGCTGTTTGATTCCGTCATACTCGAGGGCAAAATGCCACAGGCATGGTGCAGGGGTGTGGTGGTACTCTTCTTCAAGAAGGGCAACAATGCCCGGCTGAAGAACTATAGGCCCATCTCACTTCTGAGCCATGTCTACAAGTTGTTTTCAAGAGTCATCACGAATCGTCTCGTGCGCAGGTTTGACGATTTCCAGCCCCCTGAACAAGCCGGATTCCAAAAAGGCTTTAGCACCGTAGATCACATACATACGCTGCAGCAGGTTATACAGAAGACCGAAGAGTGTAACCTGCCTCTCTTTTTAGCGTTTGTGGACTACGAGAAAGCCTTCAATTCGATCAAGACTTGGGCTGTACTGCAGTCTCTCCAACGGTGCCAGATTAAATAACGGTACATTGAGGTGTTGTAGTGTTTGTTCAAAAACGCCACCATGTCAGTCTGTCTTCAGGATCAGATCTCGAAACCAATCCTTCTCGAGCGTGGCGTGAGACAGGGAGACGTCATTTCTCCGAAACTGTTCACTGCTGCGCTGGAGGATGTCTTCAAGGTTCTGGACTGGAGGGGGCTTGGCATCAACGTTAATGGTGAGTACATCAATAACCTTTGGTTTTCCGATGACATAGTGGTCATGGCTGAGACCATGGAGAGACTCAGTAAAATGCTCGATGACCTCAGTAGAGCTTCCGAAAGAGTGGGTCTTAAAATGAACATGGACAAAACCAAGGTCATGGTGAATGCCCATGTTGCACCCACTCCTATCAAGGTCGGAGACTCCATACTCGAAGTTGTAGACGATTATGTCTACCTGGGACAAACGGTCCAGTTGGGTAGGTCAAATTTCGAGAAAGAGGATAACTTTAGAACGGCTGAACCGATTTTCATCAAACATAGCTAAGAACACTCTCGATAAAGCCAACTTTCACAAAAAGAAAACGGATTTAAAATCGGTTCATCCGTTTAGGGGCTATGATGCCACAGACAGATACATAAACAAACAGGTACACACGTCAAACTTATAACACCCCTCTTTTTCCGTCGGGGGTTAAAAACGAAAAGCCACCGAGTCAGTGAGTCAGCGACATCTTGTTATAGTGTGCATTCTCTCCAACTTGGTATCCTTGTCACAGCTGGCCGGAACCACTCAAAATAATTACAATCTCACAAAAATGTCACAAGCTCGGCTTCTAACAACAAAGTAGAGCTGAATAAGTGATGAAGCGAACCAATGATATTTATGATTGATGAGTCTAAGTCGTACACTGCGCAGCCGGCTGGGACGCGAATAAAAAAATGTTCATTGAATTATAAATGTTAATTTTGAATTAGATTGGTTTTTAGCCACGTTTTCAGCACATAAGGGGTGGCGAATAATTAGTTCGAGTAGGGGACATGATTTTTTTTCGAAATTATATTAGGAAACAAACGTATTTGTTTCATAATTTCATTTCCAAAAAAAGGCTATGGTTTTGGATCAAAAACAAAAGACAGGAACATTTGCTAGACTCATTTTGAAACATTTTCTAAATTGTTGTTTAGATGTAAAATTAAAAATCTGGTCAAATGTGAGTCGCACTCGCACTCTAGGGATTCCGTACAAACATCTAGTTCATCAACATAGTTATGTAAAAATTCTGAGTTCATAAACAATCAAAGCACCGAACATTGGTTTTATTTTGTTTTCTAACGAAAAGAAAAAAAATATTTTTCCAAGTACATTTCATAAGTTGGTCGACTATTTTTCAGAAACTTGTAAAGCCTACTTAGCTGTGATAGTTTTCCTTTTAATTTTATTATATATACTACTGCCGTGGAATTTTTCACATACCCAAAAGCAACCATTTAGCTGGCTCAGGGGGGAGGACACGTGACTCTAATAAAATTAGCAATATAAAACTTAATTTTACGCAATCGGGGATCCGTTTGCGGCAACAAAAATCGTTTTTACATAAGCGTAATATTTTTGATTGGCCTATCCAACGATATCCCACACACACAAAGAACACACACATCAAAGCAATGAAAAAAAAACACGCTTTGGTAGTATTTTTTTTTACCACTTTTGTCGGTGTGAATAACATGTATAACCATACGAAATTATAGCATTCTTGTACTAAAAGTCTCTGAGCTAAGCTGCGGACGGTCGGACAGACAGACATGGCGAAACTATAAGGGTTCCTTGTTGACTATTTTTATACTTGGGTTATTTTTGTAATCATTGTTTCAGACTAAAAATAAATACATACAAAAACAGACGTGAAATCTCAGCGATATCTTTTCAAAATGGGCCAATTATTTTGATTAAAAAAATTTCATGTTCATATCTCACAGTTTTTTAGTCCCGCTTAGCTCAATGTTATCCGGGAGATACTTATTCGGAGAAACGACTAACGTCGTTTCTCCGAATAAGTATCTCCCGGATAACCAGTTAAGCGTCTTCTGCAATCCGTTTTATGGACAACAGACAAGTTTTTTTTTAAACAAAGCTTCTGGCAAAGTTTAAATAAGACGAAGACCCCATTTTGGAATACGCAATTATAAATTCTTTATAATTCTTTGAGGTAAAGGAAGGCCCTCGTTAAAACCAAGTTACAGAATTCTTCTCACAACTCCAACTTATTTCAAGTAAATCACAAAGATTTATGAATAGGTGTAGGTAAATGTACTCATGTCGACTTCTCAACTGAACTCGAAGTAAGATCTACCAAAGTGAAACGCTAAGAGTTTGGCTCACTTTATTGTAGCTGGGTAGCGGGTGTCGGTACCATGTGTCACGTTCACAGCCCGCCAATTTGTCTGTCATTTGCCAAATCCGAACGCGCCTTGAATGTAGACCGAATATCTACTAAATATGTATTCAGTGTTGCCACATACCTACTATAATTTCACATACATTAGATTATACCTCATGTCAACATAGCCAATTTTTACCAGGCACCTACTTACTCGTATATACTACGTACCTATATATATTATCTTTTGCAAGACATGTAAATCTACTGATTTGTATTCACACGTTGGTGTCCCAGAAAATTGAGTTTTTTTATAATAAAAAATAAATAATTTAAAATAGCCCCCGAAATCAAAATTATTGAAAAAAGCTCTCTTCGTCTCCTTGGGTCCCCAATCTTCGATGATTCCTTTCCCGATTTGATTGAGGGAAAAATACAAAATTTCAACAACGTTTCGGAAAGATTGCTCCAAATTAACATGCATTCGGCCATCACCATAATTCGCTTTTGTTGTTTTGGCCCCAAATTATCATATTTCCTTCGTGCTTCTCATCTATGGAAGCACCCTCCTCTTTTAGAAAAATGGACCAAATTATCCGTCATACATTAACTCTAATTTTAAATGTGGCCATGGACGACCGAGCTTGGGCTCAAGCTACTCTTCCCATCCGTATGGGAGGCCTCGGCATCCGCAAAATTTCAAGTTTTAGTTTAGTTTAGCATTTATATCCTCGGTCCACGGTACTGAGAAATTAATCAGGAATATCCTAGCTCCCATACTGATTAATTTCGATGTGCCGTGCTTCACCGAGGCTATTGATGCTTGGAGTCTCGCTTGCCCGAACTGTAATCCCCCCGACTACCCATCTTCCCAGAGACGGTGGGATGAGCCGCTCTGCAGAGCAGTTCAGGAGCACCTAATTGCCACTTCTGCCACTCCTGCCGAGCGCGCTCGCCTGCTGGCTGTGGGTGAGTGGGAGTCGGGCCTCTGGCTTCACGCAATACCGTCGTCGAACATAGGCACCTTGTTTGACGACACTACTTTCCGCCTCGCTGCTTCCTTACGTCTTGGCGCTCCTTGTTGTACTCCACATCGTTGCCACTGTGGCGAAGTTGTCAACAGCCTTGATCACCACGGTCTTTCATGCAGCCGAAGTGCTGGTCACTTCGCTCGGCACGGAAACTTAAACGACATCATCCGACGTGCTCTCGTCACCGTCGGCGTTCCGGCCGTATTAGAACCCCATGGCCTGGCACGTGACGATGGCAAAAGACCGGACGGGATGTCTTTGTTTCCATGGAAGATGGGTAGGCCTTTAGTGTGGGACGCTACTTGTGTCGATACTCTTGCGCCATCCCATCTTCCGAGTTCATCATGCTGTGCTGGCGCTGCCGCTGCGGCAGCAGAGAACCTCAAACGGCGGGAATATAATAACCTTATCGGTAGTTATATTTTCGAACCGTTTGGGGTTGAAACTCTTGGTCCGTGGGGTCCGAGTGCTATCGCTTTGTTTAAAGATCTGACGCCTAGTTGACACTTCGCGTGACCCAAGGGCTGGCTTTTATCTTGGTCAGAGATTAAGCATTGCCATACAACGTGGCAATGCTGCCAGCCTTTTGGGTACATTACCAGTGGGCAACGATGTGGAGGAGTTTTTCGAGGCCATATTTTAGTTGTGTATATTTTTAGTTTTAGCTAGTAAGAAGTTTTTGGTTAAAGAGAATATGTTTGTAGTCTTAGTTATTTAAGTATTTTATACACTGTATATACTTTTATCTTAGTGTTATTAAAAAACTATCTAAAAAAAAATGTTTATAATGAAATAAGAAAAAATCAAGATAAAGTCACGAACATGGGTGGCTTATTAAATAAAAATATGCATAAATTTTGTATTCATATCAATATCAAAGGTGTGTTCAGGCAATTTGCATTTGTATTGAACAAAAATATGTGTCGTTTTATTGAAACTTTCGTGCTAACTAAATTTCAATGTCGAGTCAAAATTAGAGAAGTCAAGTGAATGGATTTCTTAAAATAGCTTTATTATTGTACGATTAATATCCTCGTCAAGTTAAAGTTGATATTCCGGTTATTGGACGATTCGCACGAATTTAACTCGCCCGAAACGTGCGAAATGACCCCTTTTAAAAATAATATTTTTTTCTGTGGCGATTCACCCGAAGTGAATTTATCGGTGTGCGAATCGACCACTCCACAATTATGTAGTAGGCAATTGGCACACATATCGTATTTTATGCAATACCGTTAAGATTAAGGGAAGGGAAGTATTAAGGGTTAAATATTGGTATTGATATAAAATGAGTCACTAATTAATAAAAAATGTTTTTCGCACTTTTCGGGCGAGTTATATTCGTGCGAATCGTCCAATAACCCGATATTCTTGGCTCTATTCTAAGAAATAGGAACCTTCTTATTAGTAAGATAATTTCATTAATCTCAAACATTCTATCATGCTGTTTGGTCTCGTAGTGGTGGTACAGGGTAGGTACAGATCGTTTCTTGTAAGTGTTTGTAAGCAAGCGAACGGTAACAAAAAAAAAAGAATGGTGATAGCACAAGTAGACTCTAATCAATTAAATAAGGCTTATAACATTTAAAAAAATCACAAAGAATGCCTAATTTAAATAAAAATGAACGCGTATTTTTTGTTTAAGTAAAATTTATAGTTAGCAAAGTTAACGACCACAATTAGACAAAGTTTTCGTTTAAAAAGGTTTCAGTATTTAATAGTCTAATAAAAATAGCTTGTAGCTCCTCTGTAGGGCACTTAGCATACCAAATAGGTAACAAATTTATAAACTTAGCTAATTAGGCGCTTGCTGGACTGAGTTTCATGTTTGCTTTGAACATCGTAAACTTCTTCTAACTTCCTAATTTAGAACGGCCGTAATTATTGTTTATCTGAATCATTTACAAACTTTGTACCCCTTAGAGAAAAATGATAATTAAAAACGTGAAATAGTGGGTTGTGCCCCTTTTTATATGACCAATAAACTTGATTAAAGATATTTTAACTGCTGTACTGGCAACATATTAAATTATTTTACTTCTTTTTTATTCGGTATTTAAGTACGTATAATGAAAGAGGGTGTTAAAGTTAAACACAGTTTTACTGTGTGCATTATTAAATTGTGTTATTATGGTAATTTGGTAATAAGCATACAAATTAATTCGCCGAAATATAAACTCCTAGCTGTCCCACGCGGCTTCGCTCCCTTCAACTGGATACCTAACTACCCATTTACCCTACCTACCCTACACATATGATTGTTGCGTAATTAAACCGTTTACGCAGCGCACGCAACGAAAGCTCTCGAAAAGGAATAATTTTGCCCGTTTTTGCAACATTTTACATTTATGCTCCTATTGGTCGTAGCGTGATGTTATATAGCTTATAACCTTCCTCGATAAATGGACTATCCAACACAAAAATAATTATTCAATTCCAACCAGTAGTTCCTGAGATTACCGCGTTCAAACAAACACACAAAATCTTCAGCTTTATAATATAATATAGTATAGATAACCTTAGTCTATAATACCAATACCTACAAATATATCTTCATAGGAAACGCCTCGGCCAGTGGTTTATATTAGAATGTATAACGAAGAATAACATCTTAAATATAAATGGGTCAACAAGACATGCCTAGGTACTGTCAGTTTCCATTACTCCGGATACAAAAAGTAACTGACGTTATAAATGGGAATAAGAATACTTATTTCAACCTTCAATGAGAACTAAGAATAAATCTTAGAGTTTAGGTCTGAGAAAATAAAAGAAAGAAGAAAGTTTTATTGTTATTTCTGTATACGTTTCTCTATGGATACATTGTTAGTGTTACCCAATAAGAAACTTTAATAACGCATTTTCTTCGCTTTTAAAGTATTCCTAAAAAGTTTGCAGCGAACCAGAAAATAAGACAAACGTGCCTTCTTAGTTACTTTATACCTTAATACCCGACTGCCGAAGGAGGGTAATGTGTTTATCAGTCTATGTATGTATGTATGTATGTTTGTTCCTATGTGGCGTTCCAGAGACCAAACGCGTTGGCCGATTCTGATGATTCGTACGTCAATCGATTCGTCTTAACCCTGCGAGTGTCACTGGCTACATTAAAATTGTAAAATAAAAAAATGGCGGATTTTGGGCGCCATAATGTGGGGCACCAAATTTTTTTTTTCTTCCAAGCCCATCGTGTGGGATATCACAATAAAGGGTTTTAAAAGGTGATTTCAACAATATAAAACACTTATATGTTTATATGTACCTAAATCAAAAAAAATATCTAAAATGTTATAAATAAAAAAGTTAATTAGAAAAATCAAAAAACCCGACTGCACAAAAAGCGAAAAACATCTGGTTTTGGTCAGTCAGCTCGCGAACATGTATCCTCCAACTGCACAGAATCATTTTCTTCTTGTTTACGTCGTTTTAGTTCGCTTTTTATGCAGTCGGATTTTTTGATTTTTCTAATTAACTTTCTATTATATACTTCTTAGCTACTTTAGTTTTGTTTTTTTAGTTATCTAAAATAATTAAGGTATAATTATACCTTAATTATTTTAGATTTAGATTTAGTTTACATACTGTTATATAATTATGTATAAGTAGATTAGGTTTACTGTATTTATAATGTGAAGTAACTTAGGATGAGCGCATGTATCGCACTGGGTGAAATCCTGTAAAGATGTATGTGATAAGGTTGAAATAAATAAATAATAAAATAAATATGACGTCTGACAAAGCAGATACTGTGATGACAACACTGCACTTAAGTCCCAAGGATTAAAATGCTTTCGGATACGACCCTGACTAGATTATTCTGTTCCTACCAACCTACGAACACAAATACTAACTACGTCACAGCAGCGGCATCTCAATGTGATGTTCTCGTCCTTTTATCCCAGAAATTATCAAAGCTAACCGTTTTCCATATTCAATATTAGCGGGCATGTTGTGCCCCAGTCGCCCCAATGGCCGTTATTAGAGTGACACGTTATTTTTGTGAGATGCGTACATAAGTAATAACGGCCGGGTAGTCGCGTCCACGAGACGGACACGAGCGAATTGATAAGGGTCACATCGGAACATTACCCCGACGGACAAGCTAAGCCTCCTTTTTTACCTAAATTAGTTAAGCGAAACGTAACTCAATAATATTTTTTGCTAACTCCTCTCCGGAAGATTCGTCATTAATTTTTCCCAAGCAAACTTCTTTAACTTTTTTTAATTAGCTCCAGGGATTGTCTATCGAAATACCTACTGCTCTTTTTCATTACTGTTCGCGCCGTCTACGAGTCCTGGCCGATGACGTCACGCGAACCGGACGAGAGGTGCGGCGCGGGCCGGCCGCGACACACTCGCTCACAATACTCAAGAACGACGCACGCGCATCGCCTTATTATTTTTTCTTAAAACTATTTTATTGTAACGAAATTCATTAAACCAAATCAAATCATAATACTTTGTTTTTAATTGTCTGCTCCGTGGACAATATTGGCGACCGTTAAGGCAAAGAATTTGCAAAATCTCAAAAAGTTTGAAAAGTAACGGAACATCGGTGACGAAACAAAGGAATCGAGATCAAGGAGGTGGCTGCCGGGTGTGCTTCGGCTGCATTACTGAACCAGGGGAGTGCTCTTTCCTTTATTCCTTTGATCCATACTATTCCTTTCTATTTGTGTAAAAGTGTATTTAACATTAAATCTATAAAATTAGTGAATTGTTTCACGCGAGTTCCGTTATCTGCTTGCGCGCTTAGCCGGTGCAGTGAGTGCATTTTACGCTTAATCTCGGTGCTTAGCTATTCTTTATGCTTCCAAAGTGCACATCGCAACGAGTGGTTCCATAATTATAATCACCGTCTTAATTGCTAATGTGCAGAATAAGTACATAATCATATTTTGTGCGTGCTATTTCTTAAATACATAATTACTTACATAATTACAGCTAAGCATTCATTTTAACTGTCGCAAGCGTGATATTCTTTCACATAATTAGCTCAGTCTTATGCTTAAAAATAGCAAATTAATAAATTTTTATTTTACCCACATTCTTAATTAATAATCGGATTTCTTTGTGTGATTAATCTTTTCACAAGCCACTTCTCATGCCCAAACTTATTCAGATTAATTCAATATCATAAACAAAGGCAGTCACCGCAGTTTGGCCGAACATTCCAGGATATCAGCGGATCGCGCGTTGTGCGCGTGACCTACATTAGACCGACCGGCCGGCTGCGCTAGCGCGCAGGTGCAAGGGTCCAAGCGGTTACACCGAAGCGTCCGCCGCTCGGCCGTCTGTGACACCGTGCAGTAACAGCTACGAAGATTGGATCGCCGCATAATCAACATTGTGGTTTGATGCACATTTATTATCTTATCTAATTTGTTTATTTGCCCTTAACAATAATTGTATTTATTAATAATGACTTCTGGAAATGATGAAATTCAAGAAGTCGCGTCGGTGAATGCAGGCTTAAAGGAATTAATAAGTTTAAGAGGCACTAAAAAAGGTCAATTAACTAAGTTTAATAATTTCGTAAGCACTTTATCTGAAATTCCTGTTCAATCTATTACAAATAAACAAAATAAGGAATTAATTGTTCGGTTGAGTAAAATAGAAAATATTATTCATGAATTCGATGAAATTCAAAACAAAATCGAAGTGATGACCGAGGAACCTAAACAGCGTCTCGAGCGAGATTTATTCGAGGACCTTTATTATTCTAGCGTAGCGTTTGCTCAGGAAGTCATTGAGTCGTACTCGAAAGCTAATCCTGATAATAACAACGACGTAAATAGTCAACCTTCTTATAAATTTGCGAACACGGGTTGCAATCACATGAATAATATCAAGCTTCCAACTATTAATTTACCTACCTTCGACGGGAATTATCTTAAATGGCTCGAGTTTAGGGACACCTTCGATGCGTTAATAAATTCAAACGAGTCAATGTCCAATATAAACAAATTTCATTATTTGAGATCGTCTTTGGTAGGCAGCGCGACTGTAGTCATTAAGTCCATTGAATTTACGGCTCAAAATTATATAATAGCATGGGAGCTGTTATGTGCTCGTTACGATAACAAGAAAATTTTGATAAACAATCATTTAAAAGCCTTGTTTGCTTTAGAGCCCATGACCCGTGAGTCGCACAAGGCTATACAATTTCTGATTGATCACATATTAAAAAACTTAAGATCACTTGAGACCTTAGGTCTACCCACTGATAAGTGGGACGTTCTTATTATTTACGTTATGACTACGAAATTGGACCCGGTTACTTTATCAAAATGGGAAGAACATAAAAACAATTTTACAGACTACCCTACCTTAAATGATTTTATTAAATTTATACGTAATCGGGCAGACATTCTTGAGACTATGTGCGTTAGTAAAAGCGACAAACCGAAACAAAATGTTTTTTCTTCACAAAAAGATATAAAAAGATCTGATAGTGATAATAATCATAAAAATTCGTTTCAACAAAAGAGTTCGAAAAGTTTTGTCGCTTCTGCTAATAATAGCAAGTCAAAGCATAATAACACTGACAATCATACATGCCCATTCTGCAATCAAAAGCATAGGATTGTGGAATGTAGCACATTTAAAGACTTGACACCGCAAGCACGATCAAGTGAGGCCATAAAACTTAATCTTTGCTTGAACTGCTTGAGGAGAGGCCATGCCGTAAAAGACTGTCGCTTGGATGGCAGTTGTCGAGTTTGCCGACAAAGACATAATTCTTTGTTACACGTAAATCAAAACAATGATAATAATCAAACAGGCTCAAATTCATTATCAGTTTCGCTGTCAGCACAGTCACAAGGTCAGGTACTTTTAGGTACTGCTGTAGTGCAAGTCATGGATCCTAAAACAAAAAATATTTATACTGCTCGCGCGTTGCTTGATGCAGGCAGTCAATCATCATTCATAACAACAAACTTAAAAAATACAATGAAGTTAAAAACTCAAAACACTAGTTATTGCGTTACCGGCATTAGCAATAATACGATTAATTTGTCGGACAGCTGTGAGGTGATTATTCAGTCACTAAACAGTCCTTTTATCACTCATCTTAAGTGTTTAGTGATGCCTAAAATAACTGGTCACTTACCTAACATTCCTGTGGATGTTTCGCGTCTTAATCTACCCGCGAACATAAAGTTAGCTGATCCTAATTTTAGTCAGCCATCAGAAGTCGATCTGCTTTTAGGTGCAGAGATATTTTTCGAAGCTATTTCTCCTAACAAACATAATATGGGGCCGGGGATGCCCATCCTCCAAGATTCTCAATTCGGATGGATTGTAGCGGGACCTCTTAATATAACAACAGGTTCACTTAATAAATCAGGGATTAAAAATACAGTTTGTAATTTTACTAAAGAAATTAATAATAACTTAACAAAATTTTGGAATATCGAGGAAGTTTCTACTTCAAAGCTACCTTTATCACCACATGATGAGTTCTGCGAACAACATTTTGTTGAAAATACTACCCGTTTGGAAGATGGTAGATTTTCAGTTAAAATGCCATTTATTGAGAATCCTGAAACAGCGCTTGGCGAATCCTATTACATGGCTGAAAAGCGATTCTTAAACATTGAAAGGAAATTACTGAAAAATTCAAGCCTAAGAGAACAATATCGTAATTTCATCAAAGAATACGAGGAGCTTGGTCACCTTACTAAAATAGATAGACCATCCTTCGGTTACTTTATACCTCACCATGCGGTGATACGGGAGACAAGCGAGACAACAAAACTCCGGGTCGTCTTTGATGCGTCAGCTAAGACTACTTCAAAAAAATCGTTAAATGACATTCAAGCCATAGGTCCGACCATTCAAGATGAATTGTTTGACATTCTAATTCGGTTTCGCCAGCACAAATACGTTCTGGCAGGCGACATCACGAAGTTTTTTAGACAAATAAAAATTGACGAGTCTCAAAGAAATTTACAGCTTATCCTATGGCGCGATGATGATTCAGGGCCCATTAACATTTTACAGCTTAACACTGTCACATACGGTACCGCTGCTGCACCGTTTTTAAGTACAAGATGCCTTAAGCAACTAGCAGATAATTGTACAGATCCTATAATATCAGAGGTCATAAAACATGACTTTTACGTCGATGACCTACTTACTGGCTCATCCAATCAAAATGACTTATTACACATTCATAAAGGTGTGACAGAGACACTAGCTTCAGCTTGTTTTCCCATTCATAAATTCCGTACAAATTGTTCCCAAATATTCACATCCCCAATGGAGACTAAATCTCTTGATCTAGATAAGGATTCTAATGTTTTAGGAGTCCTGTGGGCTCCAAACACTGATTTACTTAAATTTTCTATTAATATAAATACAGACACACAAACACTCACAAAAAGAAACATTCTATCCAATACATGCAGAATATTTGATCCTCTTGGCCTTCTGAGCGCTTGCACAATTACTTTAAAAGTATTGTTGCAAAAGTTGTGGAAACTAAAATTAGAATGGGATGATCCCGTCCCACAGGATATTAAAAAGTCATGGGAAAAAGTAATTAGCAATCTTAACCTTTTTCTTACAGTATCTGTTCCGAGGTACGCGATGGGTTCCTCACCCGTTAAAACGGAACTACACTGCTTCGTGGATGCCTCCCAAGACGCCTACGCAGCGTGTGTGTACTTACGTTCACTTGATGCTGATAACGTCGTAACTATAAAACTTTTGTGTTCTAAAACTCGTGTAGCGCCTTTAAAGCCTGTGACAATTCCGCGACTTGAATTGTGCGCGGCATTGCTGGGTGCTCGCCTCATGCATAAAGTCAGTAACGCACTGCGTTGTGGAATAGACAGTAAATACTTTTGGTCTGATTCAACCATCACGTTAGGTTGGATTAGAACTCAGCCTAAATTATTGAAAGCATTTGTATGCAACCGCGTTAATGAAATACATGAGCTTACCGAACGAAACTCTTGGAGATACGTACCAACCGATCTTAATCCTGCGGATATGGCTTCAAGGGGGGTAGCACCGAGTATTTTAGTTAATTCTTGTTTATGGTGGGAAGGCCCACCCTTCCTCTTAAACTCGGTATCGGAATGGCCTACTCACCCAAACATAAAACTAGATTTACCAGAAATTAAGGTTAATATTACTCAAGAAATTCATAAATTCATTAATTTTGAAAATTACTCTAGTGCTACAAGGCTTAAAAGAGTCTATGCTTATGTATTTCGATTCATTAGTAATTGTAAAACTTTAACTAAAAACAAGTCGCCGTTGAACGACGTTGAACTTCAACATTCTCTTGATTTTCTTATAAAAATGGCTCAGCGAGAATCTTTCTTAAATGAAATCGAAACTTTATCTAACGGTAAGTGTCTTAAGCCTAAATCACATATTTTAAGTTTATCTCCATTCATTGATAACAGCGGTGTGTTGAGAGTAGGCGGTCGACTCAAAAATGCTGCTATTAAATATGAGAAAAAACATCCAGCTTTGCTAGATTCCAAACATCATTTCACAAATCTCTTAATGACAGCCGATCACCTGCGTCTCGGTCACGCCGGTCCTCAACTTCTCCTATGTTCATTCAGAGAACAGTTCTGGCCTATAGGAGGCAGAAATTTAGCCAGAAGTATAGTTCGTAAATGCATAATATGTAAAAGATTTAAGGCTAAAACTATAAATCCGTATTTTGGTGATCTGCCCTCTAGCAGAGTTACTGAATTTTATCCATTTCAGACCTGCGGAACTGATTTCGCTGGCCCCTTCATGATATCAAGTAAGAAGGGTCGCGGCAATCGAGTGTCTAAAAGTTATTTATGCATATTTATTTGTTTCGCTTCAAAAGCAGTACATCTCGAGACAGTCAGCGATCTCAGTACCGCAGCTTTCATTGCTTGCCTTAAACGATTCATTTCCAGAAGAGGGAAACCTTATAGTATTTATTGCGATAATGCAAAGAATTTTGTAGGGGCGAAAAACGAATTGGGTAGGATGTTGCGATCCAGTCTACGTTCTGTTCATGATTTTTCTAGCAATGAAGGCATTAAATTTGTGTTTAATCCACCATATTCTCCTACTTTCGGTGGGCTATGGGAAGCTGGCGTAAAGAGTGCTAAGCATCACCTTAAGCGTATTGTAGGAAATGCCAGTCTTACTTTTGAGGAGTTGAGTACGCTTTTTACACAAATAGAGGCGATCCTCAACTCCCGACCTCTTACTCCTTTATCACCTGACCCCAACGATCTCTCTCCTTTGACCCCAGGGCACTTCCTGATCGGGCGGCCACTGACGTCACTGCCAGCACCTCCAGGCGAGAACAAGAACCCCAAGAACCGATACATCTTAATTGAAAACTTAAGACAACAGTTTTGGGCACGGTGGACGCAAGAATATTTATCAGAGTTGCAACAGCGTACAAAATATCGCCTACAGCAGCGAAACTTACAAATTGGTGACCTGGTAGTTTTCAAAGAAGAGGGCCTTCCACCTCTCAAGTGGAAGATGGGCCGAGTACAAAAAGTATACCCAGGCGCTGACGGAGTAGTCCGCGTCGCCGACTTCAACACATATCGGGGAACGGAGCGGCGCGCCGTCAACAAAGTATGTCCGCTCCTAACAAACCATGAAGAGGAGGAGGAGGCTGAATAGAGTCTTGAAAGTGATTGCTCCTTTCAAGGAGGGGCAGGATGTTCGCGCCGTCTACGAGTCCTGGCCGATGACGTCACGCGAACCGGACGAGAGGTGCGGCGCGGGCCGGCCGCGACACACTCGCTCACAATACTCAAGAACGACGCACGCGCATCGCCTTATTATTTTTTCTAATTTGTTTATTTGCCCTTAACAATAATTGTATTTATTAATAATGACTTCTGGAAATGATGAAATTCAAGAAGTCGCGTCGGTGAATGCAGGCTTAAAGGAATTAATAAGTTTAAGAGGCACTAAAAAAGGTCAATTAACTAAGTTTAATAATTTCGTAAGCACTTTATCTGAAATTCCTGTTCAATCTATTACAAATAAACAAAATAAGGAATTAATTGTTCGGTTGAGTAAAATAGAAAATATTATTCATGAATTCGATGAAATTCAAAACAAAATCGAAGTGATGACCGAGGAACCTAAACAGCGTCTCGAGCGAGATTTATTCGAGGACCTTTATTATTCTAGCGTAGCGTTTGCTCAGGAAGTCATTGAGTCGTACTCGAAAGCTAATCCTGATAATAACAACGACGTAAATAGTCAACCTTCTTATAAATTTGCGAACACGGGTTGCAATCACATGAATAATATCAAGCTTCCAACTATTAATTTACCTACCTTCGACGGGAATTATCTTAAATGGCTCGAGTTTAGGGACACCTTCGATGCGTTAATAAATTCAAACGAGTCAATGTCCAATATAAACAAATTTCATTATTTGAGATCGTCTTTGGTAGGCAGCGCGACTGTAGTCATTAAGTCCATTGAATTTACGGCTCAAAATTATATAATAGCATGGGAGCTGTTATGTGCTCGTTACGATAACAAGAAAATTTTGATAAACAATCATTTAAAAGCCTTGTTTGCTTTAGAGCCCATGACCCGTGAGTCGCACAAGGCTATACAATTTCTGATTGATCACATATTAAAAAACTTAAGATCACTTGAGACCTTAGGTCTACCCACTGATAAGTGGGACGTTCTTATTATTTACGTTATGACTACGAAATTGGACCCGGTTACTTTATCAAAATGGGAAGAACATAAAAACAATTTTACAGACTACCCTACCTTAAATGATTTTATTAAATTTATACGTAATCGGGCAGACATTCTTGAGACTATGTGCGTTAGTAAAAGCGACAAACCGAAACAAAATGTTTTTTCTTCACAAAAAGATATAAAAAGATCTTCTTCTTTTATTCATCTATTATTTGATCCAATGGAAATCCAGCTTTCAGGATTAATTACCTACGCGTTTATTTATTTTGCTTATGAATGCTGTGCGTACATAGCAATATTCAATCAATCTTCATACTTTGATGGAGGTAATCAGAGCTCAATTAAAATTCCGGCAGGCTTACTGGATTCGAACCAAAATATTCCGAATGCATCTCTGAATAATTTACCAATATTTTTTCAGTTTGCTAAGCACTGCTCAGCCAAAGAAAGATAACTGCCAACCAAACTTAATGACTTTCTTCACACTGATTGGCCGTGAGCAAAATACTAACGAGTCTCGATTTCAACAAACTTCGCAAATTGTTTGCTTATTCAACGTAAGGTAATAACAGTCGGGACACACGGTCGTAAATTTCAGCAAGCGAGGTATATAAAACATTCAGGTTCGCACTATAACGCTATCGATCTCTTTTGTAATTATTGTGCTCTACATATTTTACACTTTATGGGAGTTGGGTATCGAGTTTTGATTACAATTAACAATTTCGTTTGTGTAATGTAGATTTACTTTTTAACACGCGTGAAGTATAGCCGCAGTTCAATTGTTCAATTTTAAGCGTACGTGTGTACGAGTAAAACCTACCTTCGTATAAATTATTAATCATTATTATATTTTTAAATATTATACCAAAAAAAAAAACTTTTTGCAAAAAAATACTACCGACTTCCAAATACAAAACCACAAAGTGTAAAATAACTTAATTTTTTGAAGTCGGTGTCTTTCGTAAGTACCATTTTTTTGCGTTATGGACACCGACTTCAAAAAATTAAGTTATTTTACACTTTGTGGTTTTGTATTTGGAAGTCGGTAGTATTTTTTTGCAAAAAGTTTTTTTATTTTTCACTTTTTAGTTGTACGTACCTAATAGGCAAGTTAGTAAGGGAACTATTTCGCCAGAATAGATTTCATGAAACTAGAACATAACCGGTGAAATGAGAGGTCTGCTTACCCCTTAAGAGCAAACTGGCGTGATGTTATGTTATGAAATGTTATAAACAACAAACAGACTTGCGATTGCAGCAATCCCGAGAGATTTGCTGTTATTTATTGAAGAGTTCTGTTGTATATCTCCGAAGTTCTTCATCAGATCTTCACCAAATTAAAATGGGACCAATTTCGGTATATACTTTTTCAAACAAAAAAAGAATTTTCAAAATCGGTCCATAATTGACGGAGTAATCGGTGAACAAAAAAAAAAAAAAAAAAAAAAAAACTTGAAGTCGAACATAGAACCTCCTCCTTTTTGGAAGTCGGTTAATGATGTACGAAATAGGTAAGTATGTCCCTACCTTTAGCTCTTTGAGTTTGGCGGTTGCATTTCCCCATGAAATATTTTGTGGAGGTGGTTTATTGATGCTGAATATTTTTCCTCGAATATAATCATATTACACTTTGTTTGAACAGGGCCCAGGGGATCGAACCGTTTCTGGTATCATACTGTTTTCACTGGCTTTTATATAAATATGGTTCAAATGCAATTAGGTACCTACCTGTTTAAGGTACGAGTAAAAAAGCTACGAATTGAATGCAGAGGTATAATTAACATAAGATCAAGAATTAAAAAATAAACACATGATATATGATTTCAAATGCGTTTATCAACAACGACAAAAATACTGAAAATACAATAAAATTTTGTTCAAACAATTGTTTGCTGAAAAACACAATCATGTGTATTATCCAACATATTGAACAGGACTAATAAAGAATTTTTCCAAAGTTCAGAGAATGGCGATTACGGACCATTGAAATACGTCGAACTTGAAATGATTGAACCTTTGAATTTTGAAATGCTTTATCGACAGAATTAATAATGGCCGCTCCTGGCTCTACGTCATTCTAATGATTAAAATATTTTTTATGTGCTGAAGTCAATTTTAATCAATAAAAAGTTATCTCAAAGGAATTGAAAATAATAAAATTATTACAAGGATTGGAAGATTATTTAGGAAGCCCTGGCAAGGAGCATTAGGGAAAATGTACATAAAATTGCAAACTGGTAGTCAATTCAACTCTGTGCACTTAAAAACAAAAACAGGCCAAGTGCGAGTCGGACTCGCGCACGAAGGGTTCCATTCCATTATCGCAAAAAAATCACGTTAATTGTATGGGAGCCCTACTTAAATATTTAACTTACGGTTCATGAGATACAGCCTGGTGACAGATGGACAGACAAACAGACAGATGGACCGTGGAGTCTTAGTAACAGGGTCCCGTTTTTACCCTTTGGGTACGGAACCCTAAAAAAGTAACAATCATAAATTATACTTACATAAACATGCAATTGAATTAACAGAATTTATTCACAGGTTGGTACGAGTAATACAAAAGTTTGGTGTACAATCGTTTACAAAAATCGTAAAAAAACTATGAAAGTTCTTTTTTTTTTATCTTCACTACAAATGCACTCAGGTATTGTTCTGGTTGAACTGACATGGCGTCGCCGCCGCCGCTTGCATGCTTGAGAAAATCTAATAACGCTGTCTATATTTTTTTTAAATCAGTAATTCTTCATATCCCACTATGCTTCTTGCCCGGGCTTCCCCTACAATAAAAAAATAATGGTTCCAATAGGTAGCTGCAGTGCGGAGTCCATTTAGAGATTACCAGGATCGCCACGGTAAAGTGTGCCCACGCATATATCTGAGGTGGCGTTGCCTTTAGATAAACCCACGAATGCAAGAAAACTTTCTCGGGTCGGTCGCAGCAAAGACATCAAACATGACCAGTGCCTGTGCGGCGTCTCTCCGCAAACCATTGCCCACCTTTCGTCCTGTACCGCATACCCTGTCACCTGTAAATCTGAGGACTCTAAAGCTGGATCAGCAAATGGTGTTGCCGTAGCTGTATACTGGGTCAAACATAATAATATGTAACACTGTATGGAGGTACAATACATATACACGGCAATTATGGTCTTTAAGTACTATAGATGTAGTATAATTTCTGGCTAGTGTATCCTAGTCAAGTGCGGGATCCTTATTTCCTCGACCAGGTAGAGTAATATTGTTACCGATACAATAATAAGATGGACCTCTATTGAAATTTTATTAGACACTCTTTCAAATGGGGGACTATAAGAGTACCCTTCTGCCTACCCAGGGGAGTATTACAGGCGTGACGTGAATTCTATTTACAAAGATATTGTCCATTAAAAGTTTAAACAACGAAATAACTCTTGAAATACAAATACAACTTTTATTTATTTTCTCAAACAATTTATACGCTAGACAGATAAATGGCTTTTTCAACACACTTGCTCATAAATTGGCTCTAATTTCACCGCAATTAGGCACATAATGACACCTGTTATCAAACTGTGACTTTTTCATTGCTATTATTCACAAGTGAGTTGTAGAGTTTTTTAAACAGTTTCGATACAAAAAAGATCGTGCTCAATAGTACAAATGCAACACATTTCATGCAACTTCGTATTTAAATAGATAATTTTAACTTGTACGTGTTTAATAAATAAAACTTTCACTCAAATATAAATTTTGTTTTTGTCTGTAATAAAGAAAACATGAAATTCCCCATTGTGTACGTGGCTAAAGCGCTATCCGCGAAAAGCCAAAAAAAAAGAAAACTCATTATTTTTAGTCTATGGCCGATCACCGCGAGATGCGCGCGCATGGGAATGAATAGGAAAACTGATTCATTTTGCCCGCCATTGCGAAAAAAAAATCACAACTCGTTTTCACTGTTGGAAATGTTTTTTTTTGTATTATTTTCTTCACAAGTGTGTTGAAAAATGTCGTATGATACACGTGTGTATTGATGATTACCGTCCGCGGCTCTCTTAAGACCCTCACCTAACGGCTCGGGTCTCAATGGCGCCTCAGCGGTAATCACCAACATTACACCCTTGTACCATAATGTACTATTGTACATTTGTACTATATTATTTCTATCCAAAAAAACATGATATTATATTGTTTATACAAATCTACTACGTGTATGATATAACTGATTTTGTGTCTATAGTAAGCACTATCTTAGGCCATGGTTACTATGGACACAAAATCTGTTTAGGCTAGATTGTGGTCTACCATATCTTCTTTCAGTTCGCATGAGGGAGAAGGTTACGAAAGTGTATACTGTAAAATAAAGCGAGAGTGTAAGATTCTGTAAAAGAAATACCATCAGTAAGTTTGGCAGACCTATTAGTAAGAATTTGTTAGGTTGTGTAACTAGCCCAGTCACTAGTTTCTTTTAAAAAACATGGTTAATTACCATTTCCTTTCTCTAACGCTTTTTTTTGAGATCTAATCTCTTTCCTCATTATTCAACCATTTTTCTCTCTCTTTCAATGAAATTCACGAATGTATAGTTATGTATAGTATTTATTATAGAAATATAATTTTGTATATATGTATGATTTAATGTAATAGCAGTGCACCGCAGACTACCCTCTTTTTTATTCTAAGATTTTTCAGTCCATCCAAAGGTTGTCTGGTAGATATCGCTTTCAGTGATAAGACCGCCTTTGTACCCGTATAAATACATATTTCTTGTAAAAGTGTATAACTTTTATGGTGTACAATAAAGTATATTCTATTCTATTCTAACAGGGTATTAGGAGAAACTGTTACTTACTTATTCTCGTGACGTCATCTTAATCGACTATATCACCCACGAATACGAACGGGTGGCCTATGTAATGTAAATCATCTACTATCACAAATTATTCCGCAAAGATCACTGATCATAATATTCTCTATAGAAATAATATAGCCTAAAGTTTAGGAGAGGCTCAGACCGAATAAGCGGTTACATAAATTAATATCAAAATGTGCAAATAAATTGTTCCGAAAATAGAATTCGTAACTATCGGGTGGGTTCTATAAAATGACGAGCCGTGCCAAACGAAGCCTGTCGAAATAAACTCATTTGCAGAAAGTTATCGGCGAGACTGAATTCGTGCTACTAACGATTCCACTGGGATTCGGCGAACTCAGTATATCTGCCTACTACATTACTGTTCGTAGGTGTTAATTGAGTGATAGTTCTGATAAATCTGATCTAACGTTTAGTGTGTAATTTACACTTCCTAGAAGTCTACTACACAACCGGTTACCGAATTTTCACAGTAGAGCATACATCATTTATCGGGTGGGTAGACAGATAGGTAATCACAGTGATATATTATGGCGTACATTTTTTTTTTTTTTTATTCGTTATAGGCTCGCGTTTGACCATAATCTCGCCTGATGTTAAGCGATGATATGGTCGAAGGTGGAGCACGCTTGCCTAGAAGTAACCTATTCACTCTTGACTTGAAGACCCCTACGTTGTAGCTATCAGGAAACAAGGACGCCGGCAGGGAGTTCCACTCCTTAGCTGTACGCACAATGAAAGTATTTTCAAAACGCTTTGTGCGTATGGGTGGGATATCCACCATGTACCGATGGCACATTGCCGTACGTCTTGTAGTCCGATGATGGAAAGGGCTTGGCGGAATCAAATTGTGCAGTTCCGTCGCGCACTCCCCGAAATGTAACCGATAAAAAACCGACAGGCTGGCAACTCGGCGTCGATGTTCGAGGCTCTGGAGCTTTGAGGCGACCAGTGCATCGTTGCCAATAAGCCTTTTGGCCCGTCTGTCAATCGACTCAAGTGCATCAAGCTGGTATTTGGCAGATCCATCCCAGAGGTGAGAGCAGTACTCCATGCATGACCGAACTTGCGCTTTATACAAGTTGAGCAGCTGTTCAGGCGTGAAGTACCGTCTCACCTTCGCAAGGATCCCCAACTTTTTTGCAGCCAATTGAGCCTTTGACTCAATGAATGGACCAAAATTGAGGGTCGATGTTAACGTAACACCAAGAAGTGCGAGATGGTCCGTCATCGGCACGGTTACACCACGGAAGGATGGAGCCGGGTGGAATTGGCTCTTTTTTTTCGGAAAAAAGACACGCCTGGGTCTTAGCAGCATTGAAACTGACTAGATTGGCATTGCCCCATTCGGAGACTGCCTCCAAAGACAGGTTCAAGCGCTCAACCATAGCCTCCCGAAGAGACTGGACTTGAGGCCCAGTAGCCCGTGCGCCAGATACGTATCTCTAAGCAACAGTGCTGTCGTCTGCATACCCAAAGGTTCCGGGTTTTAGCAGGTCAATAATGTGCAGCAAGAACAATGTTGCCGAGAGCACTGACCCCTGAGGGACTCCGGCGTTATTAATTTTTTTTCGTGATAATCGCTTCGTTGAGCTTTACAACACTCATGGGAAAAGATAGGATGTACTTGCTCGTGACTGGAATTATAAACTGTTGTCAATCCCAGTGATTAATAATCTCAAATCGTCTTACAGGATCTTCATTGTCTGGCTTAAATGCGATACTCTTAAGGAGCGTCCTCACTGAGAGCATTCACTTGTAATGAGCATTTGAAGTCGAATATTCGAGTGGTGTGGACGTTGAGCCGAGCGTTACAAAGCTTAGCGCAGGCCGTGTTATTGAGCGTAAAATCATCTCGCTTTATTAGAAAACCATTTGCTATTCGGAGCGAGCGAGCGTATTACATAAATAAACTGTTTGCGTTCGGTTCGTGTTTGCGTAGGAGGACTATCGAGAGAGGCAAAAAACACACGTGCCGTGGACGTGGCGTGACGTGGCAAGCGTGCCGTGGCCACGCTGCACCAGTGTGGTAACTGAAATAAACAGAAATTGTAGTAAGTAGGTATACCAAGAACAGTGTTATCAAGGTTAGATAGTATGAAATAATCATCCTAATGAAGCCAATTGAGATAAATAGTGAAAAGATATTCAATATCACTCTGAAGCTCGTCTTTGGAATAAACAGAAGATACTTAATACGCACGTATTGTCCTTTGAATCGTGCTTGTCACAAACAAAGCTTACTATTACTTAATTATTGATCTAAACATGTCTTGTGTTGGCATATCCAATCTAAAATCATGCGTTAATTGCTTATGGAAATCATGATTGCTCATTAACGCATCAGTAGGCTTGTCAGGCAATTTCTGGAACGTCATTTGCACTTTCCATTTGCGAGGATGACGAATTAATCGGACGTCAATTATTAAACTTAGCTTGTGATTGTACTAAACGTCGGGTTGACATCATTTTGGACGGATACGCTCGAAATGGATTCACAGAATTGCATCATAATCATGTTTTCGTCATGAGCCAAATGGTTAGTGTTAAATTATATGTCAGAATATTTAAGACCGTCGTTTATAAAATAATGAACATGTGGGTACTTGTTTTTGTGTCTCAAATTCTCATATAACGTAGATACGGTCAAAAAAGTCCAAAATGTGCGGCGGCCCTACGCTAAGGCATATTTTATGAAGAGTCATCGGAGCCTACATGTTCTATATACAGTAACTATGTAAAATATTCGCGAAACCCACATAGGGGCCACATCGGCTGATAGCTGATAAATTGATACCTGTACGTGACCGTCCGCGAGCCTTTCACGAGATGGGATCATGCTGAGTCAGCGATGTCGCGCGATGGACACTACATGATATTTGATACTGTATAGATGTCTAACTGTCACTGGATGAATTATGAATGAAATGAAATATATGACAAGTGTGACTCGCTCAAAGGAACGCAGTTTGGATATAAATTTTAAATATATATAGAATTTTGCAGAGGACAGAGTTATTTCGTTTTTGAGGGTGACATTTTTTGTGCAAGATGTCGTTGGATTTTCATATAGTATTAAGGCGTATATATTCCCCAATTTTAACGCAATACTGGCCGTGCGGCCGCTCGGTGCCAGAATATCAATACCTCCTTTTGGATAGTTTTGTTTGCTAAATATTCTTTGTTTTACATATGCTATTTCAGTTATAAAGAAATTATCGCCTTCAATTTTTCTGTGTAATAAATCTATATTCTTTTCTATGTGTAAATATTTTTAAACATCCAAGTCAAATCGTTTTGGAGGAGTATCCAAAATTATCGAAAAAATATCATGTTGTAATTTTTTTTAAGCAAATCTATTAGTTACACGAAAAGAACATGTTTCTCAAATAATGTACATGGACTAATTTTTTTTAAATCCTTTTTACCTAGCCTAAGGAGTATGCTTTAAAAAGTAACTGTTTTACGGCACTAAAGCGGTTGTAGGCCCATAAGACTGACACAGACAATGGGCAACTTACTTGTGACAGATTTCAAGAAATCTTTTATTAGATCCTTTGCCTTCGTCAAATATTTCAAGAATATATCAGGCCAATAAAAATAAAAATATGTAGGGACATTTTATTATACGTAACCGCCTAGCTAGGTACTACGATATTAGTTTAGCTGTGAATAATTATTTTAAATTTTTGTATTTTATTATTGATAAAGGTACACGAATAAGGACTGCTGTAAAACATTCGATACCTCGGTTAAGACATTCAGGGTCGCCAAAGGAGCAACGAATTAAGTTTATCATTATTTATTTATAACATGGTTACCCTTTTAGTGTGACCCTGTTTACTGTTACTGCCAGTATTTATTGCGGGTATTTGCCCCTTTACATCTCAACTCATACAAATTGAAAAAGAATAGTGCTGTCAGAATGTAAGCCTTAGGTAAAAAGTACATTTGTGTTGGCGTATCGTAATTTGGACTTTGATAACATCAGTCTAGCTTTTATTTTTGGCAGCAATATATATATGTCATGGACCAATGATTTATCAGGGCACTATGTATAATGCCCGGCAATATGAATGAAGTGATGTCAAATCGGGCAATGTAATGAATATTGATTTAAACTTCTATATTTATCACATTTTCTGGTCATTATGAATATTCCGTGGACCTTGTTGCTAAAATAGTAACCGTGCTAACCTATTCTATATTAAAATCAATGTTAATATTAAATTTTAAAAAAACATGTCTTTTGATTGCCCATTTAGTGATGGCTATTATTCAGAAAGCCCGGTCAACTTAATTATTTCAATAGTTTTCATTATATGGCCTACCCATTTTGGACGTTTTTCCAGGTGCCCGGGAATTATTTATAATACAATATTAATCACTTGGCCCATAACATTTAATTAACTAAATTTTCAAACATTTGTTAAGTTTCATAAATACTTTACCTACCTACAACTCTCACTTTGACAGCAACTTAATAAAAATTAACGTTATAGTTTAAAGTTGAAATTAACATAACATAAAATAACATCACGCCTTATTCCCCGTAGGGTTAGATAGAGCAGCGCATACAGCATCCAGTAGTAATTAAATCACAAGATAATCAAAATCACTACCAAAGGTCATGTACTGCTGCTGAAAAACCTTATAAGCTTGACAAAAAGACTTAGAATTTCTTCTCATCAATTAATAAGTCTACCTTGTGGGAGCGAATTGAACTTTTGAAATTGAATGCATGCAAGCAGTGCATTTTATTAAAAAAGTAGGAATGAAAAGGACTAAAAACTTCTACCACAAATAAATAATCCGCCTGCGTTGTGGCATGTCGTTATAACCACGGAACATTATGATTGAATGTGAAGACCATGGCACCGCATCCGCGTGGCTTCGGTCGTCGTTATTTTGTTTTATACCGAATTGCCGATAGGTAGCGCTTAGTGCATCTTTGGAGTGATTGACAAAGTTGGGTCTGTGTACCTTGTCTAATTTAGCTCATCCGACTTTTGTGTAGATGAGTATTGGTGGTAGTGAGATTACTTGGCTTCTAAAAAAGTACGATTGAGGACCAAAATCCGTTTTAATTTAGGTATTACTATAATAGCCAAGACAAGAGTGGTATGTCTCTAACGTGAGTAAACAACGAAAATATTATTGGATTAAGTTTAATACGTCAGGCGAGTGTATCAAACAAACTCAGCGGCTGGCACATGATTTAGATAAGTCGCCCGTTCTGCACGTTTAGAAGTTTTCCTTTTGAGATCTTTTCATTTTAATAGTACATTATTGCAAAGGCCGAGCAATAGGCAATTGCAGGTCGAGTATTAGATTGAAGGCCAGGCAGTTGCCATTCCCGGCGAGGCATATATAGTGCTTTTCTCAAAAGAATGCAGGCAAATAAAACATACTGTTTATATTATACATTTACAACAACATTGCTAGAGCGTTGTAATGTTTCAAATTCAAAAAAGCGCCTGCAATGGATTTTATCAACATTGCTGGAGCGTTGTAATGTTCCAAATTCAAAAATTTGATTTTCTGTGTCTGTAAATTCGATGTTTCGCATGTTCTGTTTTCGAAAATAATGATAAAATTTCCATGCATGTTTGAACAAAGTAATTTTACTTTACCATCGGCAAACTCGGTTTGGAAACATTCCTTGAAGAACACACTATTTAAGAAAAGCTTTGTAATGTGTCTTTACGTTAATCATGTCAATTAAACTAGAAAATGTCCATTACTCCAAAGGGTCTATTGTAAAAAAAAACATATTGACAGTGCCGTTATGTCGTAGCAGTAAGAGATTTTCTCGTGATTCAACTGCGATATTTTAACACCCTATTTGGATTCTGACGGATTCACCTACAGGACCTGAAAAAGCTAAAATAATAAAATATATAGTTATAACAGAAACCACAATGCAAGAAAGGGTTAATTATCGATTGATTAATCAGTTACAGGAGTCCAAAGCATTCACATATAACTAGGATAAAAGAGAAAATAAAGTGGAAAACTCTTAATGAAATGCTTATGATCTTTCACTTAGCAGCTAACTGGCAGAACCAGCGGGTCGTGTAGGGAGCACATCGGTCGCAGCCGCTCAGTTTCTGGTCGAACTAGTCCTCACACGGTGCATTACACTCGGCCACCGCATTCGAGAGCTATTTGCTGCCCGGGATTAGATTAATGTTGCCACTTTTCTACTTGTCGTAACCACCAAACTTTGCCCGACCGCCTTTACCCACTCTATTGTATGCCAAAGGGAATTTATTTCTGTTGAGTAGCTTGGTATCTCGCGGTTTTGGGGAATAATTGGGTTGTACCCGTGAAATAAGACGAATTTCTTGTCATTTGGATACTTTTTGATATATGTGTGTTGGTTTTTGTTTTTTAATTCGTTTTTCACTCATACTACAGTATCTCGGCAATAGTTGTTAGCAGGGTAAGCCATTGGTCCCGCACCTGATAAAGAACAGGGCTAGAACAATGGGGAGAGAGTCGGTCTTTTAAATGTCGTCTAATCGGACGATGAGAGTGAGGAAATCGAGAGTGCAACTGTGTTTGGACACATCATTTTGCACTATCATATTTCCCAAGCGGATCGCTAGTCTCCGCTGATATTGGCCGCCGTGACCGACATTCGGTCTTAAGGACTTCTATGTTATGCCAAAAAGCCGAAGAAAGACAATACCAGCTAGTTTTCATTATATTAAAAAAACGGGCCAAGTGCGAGTCAGACTCGCGCACGAAGGGTTCCGTACCATTATAGCAAAAAACGGCATAAAAATCACGTTTTTTGTATGGGAGCCCCCATACTCTACTCGTTGCTCCTTAAATATTTATTTTATTCTGTTTTTAGTATTTGTTGTTATAGCGGCAACAGAAATAAATCATCTGTGAAAATTTCAACTGCCTAGCTATCACGGTTCTTGAGATACAGCCTGGTGACAGACAGACAGACAGACAGACGGACCGCGGAGTCTTAGTAATAGGGTTCCGTTTTTACCCTTTGAGTACGGAACCCTAAAAAGGACCGATTTACAATAAGAAAGCGTTTCAGAACTTAGATAATGGCTTTTCTGACGACGAGTGACATGTAGCTACGTCTTTTTATATCGCCTTAGATTTAAATCTAGACTTTTCAATTGTATTTCGTAGGATTAGTTTAATACGAGACATTTAGAAAGCTTTATTTAAAAAAAACCTTTCATTTAACTACTATAATAGAGTCATATATTAATTATAACGGCATAAAACATAAGTTAAAATATCGAACTTCACTGTTCATTATTTCGACTATATAATTCAAATTAAATCTTAGAGTCAGCTCACAATGAGACATGGCACGACGCTGCGCGCACCTTTTAAAAATATTGCGATACAACAAAGAAAATAATTTACTACACATAATCGCACATATTTCAAGTAACAACAAGCAGTGTTGTGTCACGGTATGACCTGGCCCTTACTTTAATTATGACAGCAGACCGAATGACCTGTAACGTCAATGAGATTACAGTAGGAACCCAAAAGTGAATTTGGTTTTAAAATAAGTATTAATAAAATATCAATGAAGGTAGGTACAGAGGTACAAACAGACCTACGGTTGCTTATTAAAAGCAAAAATAAGAGTTTTAAGTAACTCACTTTCATGTATGAAAAAGCAGCCAGATAAAAGAATAAAACGAATACCTATATTTATTTAGAAACTGCGTCAGATTAGGCACACAATAAAACTAAAATAAACGCCACCTTATCATACAAAACATATTATGCTGAACCCACTTGAAAGAGAAATTCTGGGGTCCCTTATATTACATTCTAACGGCGACAGTAACCCAAAACATTAAAATGAAAACCTTTATCAAATAAAGTAAAATTCAGGTGTGCGTACGCCGCGTGTGGTAAAAACGTGGTAAAAGGTGGTAAAAGTAGATACATTCCTTTTACCTCTTGCTTCCGTTCACGCGCAGGTGGAAATATTACGCCGAGGTGTAAATGGGCCCCGGCAAGGCCGTTATTGCCGTCGTTAAGTTAAAATTTTCTCTCTTGAATAGCAAAGCGAATGTGAGACATAAACACAGACATTTATGTTATTTGCAAACGAACATCGAGATGAATATTATGTAAAATAAAGGTGTGTCTACGGAAAATTAGATACGCCTTTATAAGCAAATAAGCTGGATGTGTGTTTGTTTTATTGATGTTAGATGATGAAGATTTTGTTTGTTTTCAATGTCATTTCGTCTCAAATAAAAGGTTAAATTGCTGGAAATCAAGAAGCTCGTGTTGCAGGAATACAAAACACTTGTACGTACCGTCACTTTATTTTCTCGTGAGACTTGTTATAAAACACTTTGCTTCGACATTCTGAGAAATACAAAAATATAGGTGAAGAACAGAAGAACATGGTTATGAAAACAGGCTTTACCGTAGATTCCTTTTTATGTTCACCCCAAAATGTTTTGCGCAACTGAAATAAAAAAGAGAAACGAATCAACTAAATGATGCAGAAAAAATTGTCACTAAATTCGCTGTTCACCGTCCAATTCACTGAGTCAACTCATATTACCGTTAAAGAATAATAAGTTGTTTCATTTGGTACATTCGGTTGGCCAACAGACGTCAGTTGAACAAAACAAGCTGGCAATAGAAGAGATTTCCCTAAGGAGTGCTATATTACGACTTTCCATAGAGGAAATGTTCGTAAGTGTTCTGAAAAAGTGGGGGCATTAGTAATTTGATGGTCGAATTACTTTTACTCGTATGACGGACTGCCACTTCTGTCACAAAGTAATGGCCTTTGTCACTTTGTTGTAGGTGTCAATTTAATGGCGAATGGAAGAAAATGGTGAAAAAATAACATCGGGTGGTCTCTTGAGCGGCAAATGGTAAAAAGGTAGGTAGTTGAGTACAAAAACAAATAGGTATTGCATCAATAGGGTAGTTGACAAAAAATCAATTTAGTAAGTCAGATAACCTAAAAATATTGGACACGTATTTTTTCTTGTGCCTCGTATACGAAAAAAATTGGAAATCACAGTGCGTTAAAATATCGTGTGACGTCACGGTGTGCTACACTTTATACTGACAAAGTGACGTCAAGCCCCCACTCCTGAACTTTGATGAGCTTTATCTTTGTAAATTATATATATTTGATAAATCAAAAAAAAAACGGGTCCAATATTGTTTGCTAATCTCACTGACGGACAAAATAGAATTATCATTTATACTACCCAGAAAACATCCCTGTTACCTAGGATATACCTACCTGTACCCTTATACCCTACCTTTTCTGTACCTTTATAAAAATGATTTTTAGATACGAGTACCTACACTTTTATGTTTTGTTAGGAGCTACTTATTATTTACTCATTTTCATATGATAATTAACTCAACTTTTTTAATTATAATGAAAACGTAAAGTAAATTATTTTGTTTCTTTTTTCAAATTATAATAATTGCTTGGCAAAAAATTTGTTTCATAACATTATCATTAATTTACCAGACACTTCATGCTGAAAACGTATGGTGGATTGAGTAATTCATTAACGCTCGTAAAAACATGGCAATGGACAGGGCTATGCTCGGAGTTTCCATGCGTGAACGAATCATAAATGAAGACATCCGCAAGAGAACCAAGGTTACCGATATAGCCCGAAGAATTTTCAAACTTAAGTGGCAGTGGGTAGGGCACATTGTTCGCAGAACAGATGGCCGTTGGGGCCAAAAAGCTCTAGAGTGGCGATCGCGTACTGAAAGACGCAGCATTGGAAGGCCTCCTTCTAGGTGGAGCGACGACCTTGTCAAGGCTGCGGGCATCCGGTGGATGCAAAACGCACAGGGCCGATTAGAGTGGCGACGCTTGGGGGAGGGATATGTCTAGCAGTGGACGTCTTTCGGCTGAAATGATGATGATGATGATGTGTGAAAACACTGACCTCGAGTCCGTAGCTATCATATAACTTCGAACGATGCTAAATAATTGTTAATTTACTTTTCATCACACTTGCACGTAAAAAGTATCTAAACATACATGTTAACTTGGGCCGTAATGCCCCATATAAAATCCTCGGGCTTTATTTTTGTCATGAAACCCTAGGGCGGTAAGTAATATTTTTTTTAATTTATGGCACAGCACACAGGTCATGCAAGTTCAACCAAGGTGTACACACGCAATTGAAAAATTGTCTTAAAATATTATCTAAACAGGAATTTCTTTGCAATCTCGCTACATGTTACTTAAATACTCAACTAATGTTCTTAATAATCGATTTTAATAGTTATAGTATGAAAAATTCGAAATTATTTCATTCTTTTTAAACTCCGTCATGGCTGTATACCTACGTAAGTATTTGCCCTTAAAGTTTCTGAACGAAACACTGTATAATCTGTGGTGTGGGCAAAAATTCGCAAACCGGTTAAAAAAAAGTTCACGTATTTCGTAATAACAGCTGTGCTGACTTGTGTATTAAAGCTATAATTCATAATTATTACTCGCAAATGTGATGAAAAACATTGTATGTATCACGGGCGGTACGGGAATTACGAACCTCGACTCAGAAAGCCCTCTGTCTTCGACTTCGGGCTTCTACTAGAGTCTCGATCGTAATTCCTTACTTACCGCCGCCGTTAATACACAATGTACTATTGTGCAGACGAGGTCGAATATGATATTACGAATAAGTTTACTATATCATATTAATGAAGTAAGTAATTTTGTTAGGGCAGCTGAATTTACGTGTAGTTAAAATAAAGTACAACTGGGTAGTTGACTTTAATAAAGAAATAAAATTATTTATTACCACAGAAACTTGATACAGAATTTGTGCTAAAACTTGGCTAAAACTAAAATCCTTATCCCCAGTTTCTCAGCTCAAAATTATCGCAGAATTAATGTGATAAATTGTTAAGCACGCCTTATCTACTGTGATTGGCAGTTGAAAATTCATTCACCCAATCACAGCAGAAAACGCGTGCTTAAACTAGTACTTAACTTATTAAGTTAATACAAAATTACGATTTATTCCAGTCGGATCCCCCCGATCTGATTCCCTGCTGTACGATGTTATGCTACAAAAACCAATAGGAAGAAAAATGTGACCATCACTACTTAGAGCAAGGTTATTTGGACAGATGTATATGAATTGGATACATCTGTCCCTTTTTCAGAGTCGAACCATGGCAGTTTTGACACGTCATGGTGCACGGCATGAATTAGGCAATACCTACCTTTTAACAACAACGTTGTGCGTGTACTGAGTTTATGTCTTTGGTAGTCTGCATGCTGATCTTATATTGTCCCCACTGCACCCCCTCATTTGTGATCCACCCAATAATTTCATTGTGCGTACAGCTAAACAGTTTAATTCCCTGCCGGAGTCTGTTTCCGGATAGGTACAACCTAGGTGTATTTAATTCAAGAGTGAATAGGTTACTTCTAGGTAATTGTGCTTCACCGTCGACCACATCATCGCTAGAGATCAGGCGAGATAGTGGTCAAAAGGGACGTAATACACCATGCAGGTCAGTCCATGCTGGTGGATGATACGATGAACGGCATATGCGATTAGGTGGCTATAATTTTTGAATTTAGGACACACCGGATTCCTACTGAAGTTTTCCTTCATCTTTTTGACAACACTCGTCGGCCATCCTCAGGTATTAAAGATTCAGTTTCAAATGAATACTACCAAAATTCCTCCGGTGTTGAAGACTCAGTTCGAAATTAATACTACCAAAACTGCCTATGCAGGGCAAATATCCTATTTCTTGTGAACACACCAAACTATTTTATTTCCATTACACAATATTACTTGCCAGCTATCCAGTGGGTTCGGGGTCGAAGGATTCAGCGAAGCTCGAGACTAAATTATAGTGACTAAATAGTATAAGCACTTATGGACGGACAAGTTTGAAAATGGTCTAACCGACGCGCACTTCCACTGATAAAACTATGTTGAGAGTACGACAGGAATGCGACGAGCGGTACTGTTCCCTAACCCGAGGATAAAGTCATATAAATATATTGTGCTATGTAGTGTATAGGAAATATTGAGCGAGAGTTTGCAATTGTTTTGTCCCTTAAGACAAAGTGACGTTCTATCGGCGATGTCAAAATGCCAAAATGTTTGGGTTTGACCACGTGATTTTACAATTGCGCATTTCAATCCCAATTTTTTATTTTTGGCAATCATTGTTACTGATTAAATGTTACTTTGTATAGAGGCTCTTTTATTCCTTTAGTATTTTTTTTATTAGGGATGCCACGAATAGTGATTTGCCAAATACCGACTACCGAATATTCGACTAGGCTCTCGGCTTAAGCGCCGAATATTCGGCGACACTTAGTACATTTCGCGGGTGACAGGTTCTAACCTCTGCCGCTAACAAGTGGTGGTGAGCAAACGCAAAGCAGTATTCAAGGCTGGCAGAATTTGCTAAGATTGATTTATCGACCCCGGTAAAAGTGTTTTAGTAGTGGCTGGTAAGCAGGCATAATTTATGAAAGAAAGCGCAATCGTTTGCTAACCACAAATGAAAAAAAAAATGTTTTCATTCATCATAACTTACCTACCGCCTATAGATTTTAAATATGCTGACCATTTTTCAATTTTTTTTTGGTTATCTTAATTTGATATTCGATATTCGGCCGAATGGTTCGCAATATACGGCCAAATACCGAATACTAGCCGAATATTGGTGTATTACTTAATAGTAGCCGAATATTAAATATTTTTATACCTATTTTATATGTACAAAATGTCTAAGCAATTTTGTAGAAAACCATTTTTGAATCACGTTAACTGCATGTTCATCTTTTACACATGAATGTTCGCCAAAGGAAATACTTTGTGACGAAAATATTTAAATTTTGTACTTGCTTCAGTGAAATTTTTAAAGCAAAGGAATAGCGTTCCACTCTTAGCTCTCACGTTAATGTAGGTAGAGCATATTGCTCCCGGCGGCATAGTAAAATACATGCAAAGGTGATAACTTAGATGTTCCTACAACATGTTTACATGTTTAGGAGTTCAGATTTGATTAAAAAGATTGTAGATATTTCTCTTGAGATTGTTGTTGCTTTCGTCGTTTGATTTATTTTTAACCCCCGACGGAAAAAGAGGGGTGTTATAAGTTTGAGGTGTGTTGCTGTGTATCTGTGTATCTGTGTGTCTGTGTATCTGTGTATCTGTGTATCTGTGTATCTGTGTATCTGTGTGTCTGTGTATCTGTGTATCTGTGTATCTGTGTGTCTGTCTGTGGCACCATAGCGCCTCAACGGATGAACCGATTTTGATTTAGTTTTTTTTGTTTGAAAGGTGATTGTATCGAGAGTGTTCTTAGCTATGTTTGAATAAAATCGGTTCAGCCGTTCAAAAGTTATGCGCGTTTTACTGTTTAGATCGTGATGTTTTCGCAAGATAAAAGTGTCGGGGGTTTTTTAAATTTTGAAATTTTACTTGTTTAACTTTACGAACGAGAAAATAGGGTAGTTTGTAACACTTGGATTCTCATCGAGAAATTCACTTTGATTAAAGATGTTCTTATTTCAAACTTGCAAGTGAAATAAATTAAGAAGGTATAATACAGAGATGCATTTTTAATCTGTGGTCGAGTATCCTCAATTCACCGAAGGAATGGAAGAGCATCTCGAGTGTAAGACTCATGTGCTGAGTTTAAAGATATATGCGGAACAGGGCGGAAAGTCCCACATACTCTATTGAAAAGGGAGGATCTTCTGACCAGACCGAAGTGTAGAGTGGATTTGTGTTGGATATAGTTGTTATTGGGCTTTGATTGCGCAATGTAGGCATTGTGTGACGTCAGGTCTTACTGTAGTTTGTATGTAAAAGCTACATATCCGCGACTCACCGAAATAATGGAAGATGCTCTTGAGTATGAAACTCATATGCTAAGTTCCTTGAAAATGTAAAACCAATCGTAATTTGCGGCATCAATCTGTTGCCCAGCAGCGGCTCACACCAGTTGCCTTGTGTGCGCTTACAATTAGATATAGAAATCCGATCTGGCATTAAGTACTGTGATGAGGAACACACCCTTTCCTATCTAGAGAAATTACCAGTACATTTTCAATCCTATTCTAATTAGCGTTGTATAACAAGCCATTGTATTGTACCATCAAGTTATTTTTACCTTAATTAAGATACCTTCCATAAAATCGTAAATATCCCATTACGATAATAGAACTTGAAAGAGTTGGACTGAAGAGGAAAATCCATTTATTCAAATTAACGGACTGTCTTTTGAAACTTCTTGGACGTCAAAAGTTACAAAGGACAGCCCCCAAAATGCTTAACTTTTACAACTACCTAGTTTTCTGTAGGATAAGATTTAACAGCAAACTCCCTAGCCTTACGTTGCTAGTTCGTAGCTCATGTCATTTGCTGGATACAGTCAGGTATGTCTACATAGAAGTAGGACGGCACTTATGCGCAAAAGTGTTTTCTGCATGGCGCCTACTATTTATAATAAGTTACCCAAAAGTTGAAGGGAGCTTAATAACGTACAATTGAAGAAACAATTAAAAACTTTTTTAACCGACTTCCCAAAAAGGAGGAGGTTCTCAATTCGGATGTTTATGTTTTTTTTTTAATATATGTTCAGGCATAACTCCGTCATATATGAACGGATTTGCAAAATTCTTTGAAATGTGCTTGACTGATGTTTATATACAACAGAACTCTTCAATAAATGCAAAACGGCATATCTTTTGGGATTGCTGCAATCGTATGCTGTTTATTGTTTACACCATTTAATTACATACTATCACGCCAGTTTGCTCTGAACGGGTACGCAGATGTGTACAGTTCACCATTGTACACTCTCATTCCACCGGTCATGTTCAAGTTACATGTTATTTGGGTAATCTATTCTGACATCACTGTGGGCATTATAGGTACCTTACTATAGAACTTGTCCATAATGTACTACTAAAAAGTTGCCTAAAAAAATGAAAAACAGTAGGAACCAAAGACACCGACATCGGAACAGAAGTTATTTTTCGATTTGTACCGTTTTTCTTTAGAAGTCTGTTTTTAAGCAAAAAGGCTTTAAAATATTAGCGAATTTCTGGCAGAATAATTTATTTTGACATATATTATTATTGATTTTGACATTTGATGAATGTTACATAGATTTGATATGGCTAACTACATTTTTATTTAGCACTTATTTGATATTTTACACAGATCTGGCATAAAAATTTATTTGATACTAGCGGATGCCTCGCGGTTTCACCCGTGTAGTTCCCGTTCCCGTAGGAATACAGGGATTAAAAGTAGTATATGTCACCCGGGGATAGTATAGCTTCCCAACGGTGTAAGATTTTTTTAAATCGGTCCAGTAGTTTTTAAGTTTATTCGTTACATACAAGAATACAAATCTTTCCTCTTTCTAATATTAGTATAGAGAATATATATAGAAGTATAGACAGTAAAGATACAAATCTTTCCTCTTTATATAATCTAAACATATAAAAGAAGAAAGTGACTGACTGACTCACTCACTGACCATCAACGCACATCCCAAACGGCTGAAGCTTCAATCATGAAACTTGGCAGGTAGGTTCCTTTGGTAGTATAGGTGAGCACTAAGAAAGGATTTTTGGAATTTCCACCCCTAAAGGCGTGAAATAGTGGATGAAAGTTTGTATGAAAATCCGTCAATTTTAAAGTCAGGATCTTCATATTTTGGATTTAAGCTGAAGATTAAAAAATAATTTACAAGTGTCTCAGCAATTTTGAAGATTCCACCGCCATGAGGGTGAAAAGGGGGATGAAGTCATGGGAATAATGAAATCGTCTAGAGACTTGAAAAATTGCACATAGATACTTTATATTGTGCAGGCATCCACTAAGAAAGGATTTTTGTGAATTCCATCCCTAAGGGGGTGAAATAGGGGATGAAAGTTTGTATTAAAGTCGGTCAGTTTTGAAGTTAGAATCTTCGATTTTTGGGTTTGGGCTGAAGATTAAAATATTACGCAAATTAAGGTTTTTTGGGAATTCCGTCCTTAGGGGGCGGAACATGGGGGATGAAATGTTGCGTTACAAAGGAAAAGTCCATTTTCAAGTCTTTAAAGTCTGTTGGTAACTATAAAATGGCTCAACGCATAAATATGGGAATTAAATAGGGACGGGATAGGGATACACCTATTATCTAAGCTAACTTATCAATGTTAAACATTTTCGTGTAACAATTGTATTAAAATAATTTTCAGTTTATTTCGTTTTAATTTCATTTAAGCTGTTGGATTAGGGGTCGGTAGTGTAGCAAAATAAAAATAGGTATTCTGTAAAGAATGTAGTACCTAATAATTACTTCAGTAGGTAGGTAATTAATTTCCAACTACATAATAAATGAATCAGTGATAGGAAATAAGTGTACCTATGTATAATCCGCGGCACCTAACGTGAGCTCTGGCTATCATACTATCAGTTAGATGCATTGCATTGCGGATGCATACCTCTTAGATGCGATGATAATTGTGACCGCTTCAGTTAATCGGCAATGATTACGCCACAAGGACGTATTATAACGGAGCACGCAGTGCACCTACATAAATATTGACAATATTAGGAACATGCAAAAAATCGTAAGTTATAAATAATATTGTAATTTAATGATGTATATGTAACTTTTATGATTTACATATATATACCATTATTGTCTTTGATACATTACATTGATATTCAAACTACCGACTACATATTATATATTTTTTTATAATCATGGTTTAATGATGTTGCAGCCTGTAGACACATATTTGATTCAGGAGAAATCAAAATTTTGCCTGTCTTGCGGGAAGTACGGTTTAAGAGTAACTGGTAAGATGGGTTCTCTTTATAAATGTTGTGATAGTTAAGTATAAACTTATTATGGTTAGGTAAATACCTATAATTTTATATAGTACATTACTGCAGCGGCCAGCAAAAGAGGCATTGATGAACGAACGTGTAAATGTGGGCCGAGGCGAAGCCGAGGCACACATACGTAAGTCCATCAATGCCTAGTTGTGGCCAAGGCTTGTATAGTGCTTTTCTCAAATAATGCGCGGAAACTAAAACTAAGTAACACCTAGAACTCAAAAATCAAAATCAAAATCAATATTTTTATTTCACATAGGCCTACATGGGCACTTATAAAACGTCGACAAAAGGTGCACGGTTCGGGTTGGTCGTTTCCTATGGAGAAGAACCGGCAAGAAACTCCATGGTTACTCTTTTAAAAATGTTTTGGTTTTACAATATTTCCATGTTACAGCATTAGTACTTAGACATGTGGGGACAACGTAGGCCCGACTTATGACAATAAGTCGTAAGAAACTAAAAAAATAAAATAAAAGAATTATATATTTTATAAAAAAGTTAACAAATGTTAACTAGCAACTAGAAGGCCTACAATGTTCACACATTCACAAAACAATCGGTAAAAGAATCTATACATTGTAAATAAAAATAAGTATAACAAGACTAAATTTAACATGTGGCACAAATTTTGTTATCAGTGCTGTAACTATTCTTAGCAAAGGGCTATAAAGATGTTTGAAAACCATTGTAAAAAGTCTAATTAAAAGAAGGAAAGAAAAATGAGATTGAGAATAGTTAGAGACATCCACATATTTGTGCCGTTTACAAGTTACCAGGGAAGCTGCATGCGCAGAAGGAGCTAAGGCCAAATGTTTTTATCTTCAACGTAGTCCTTGATTTTATAATATGCTTTTTTAATAAGGATACGTTTGATGTAGTTTTTGAACCTTCCATCGGTCAGTTCTATAACTGACTTTGGCAACTTGTTATAAAAGCGTATACTGTTTATAAGAAAAGACTTGCTAGTTTTCGTTAATCTGAATTTGGGTATTACAATTTCGTGCTTACTGCGTGTATTTAAATTATGGAAGTCGCTTCTAGTTTTGAACAGCCCCCGATTTTTACGGACATACAAAATACATTCCAAAATATAAAGTGAAGGTAGAGTCAGTATATCGATCTCTTCAAATTTTTCTCTGAGGGACTCGCGAGGACCCATTTTATAGATTGCGCGGATTGCCCTCTTTTGTAGGATGAAAATTGAGTCAACGTCTGCTGCTGATCCCCACAGCAGAATGCCATAAGACATAATACTGTGGAAATAAGCATAGTATACTAACCTAGCTGTAGCTACATCGGTTAGCTGCCTTATTTTCCTTACTGCATATGCAGCCGAACTTAACCTACCCGAAAGAGTTCTAATGTGCGCGCCCCACTGCAATTTTGAATCGATAGTAATCCCTAAGAATACAGTTTCCGTTATAACTTCAAGATTTTTGCCGTCAAGATTTAAGTTTAGGTCATGTTGTGGTACATTTGGTAAAGAGAACTTTAGACATTTTGTTTTTTTCGCATTCAGTAAAAGATTGTTAGCTGCGAACCATTTTGAGAGAACAATTAGACTTTCGTTGACATTTAAAACATCCGTATCTTGCCTATCTATTTTAAAAATTAGCGAAGTATCATCAGCAAATAGAATTATATCCGATAATTTGGCCATCATAAAAGGGAGATCATTAATGTAAACAAGAAAAAGGAAAGGGCCGAGAATTGAACCTTGGGGCACGCCCATCTTGACTAGAGACCCGGAGGACGTCGCCCCATTAACATTTACTTTTTGCTGTCTGTTTGATAAATAGGAAAGCACGAGATCAGCAGATTTTCCACGAATTCCGTAGTGGTGCAATTTACAGATCAGTGTGTTGTGGTCGACGCAGTCGAAAGCTTTTGAGAGATCACAGAAAATGCCAATGGCATCCTGCGACCTCTCCCAAGCCTCCAAGATGTGGCTGATGAGTTTTACTCCCGCGTCCGTTGTTGACCTACCTTTCGTGAAACCAAACTGTTGACTATGCAGGATTCTATTTGAATTGAAGTGAGACAACATCTGTTCCAGCATGATTTTTTCATAGATTTTACTCAATGCTGGAAGCACGGATATAGGTCTATAATTAGAAGGATCACTCTTACAGCCTGATTTGAAAATTGGTACTACTTTACTGTGTTTCATTAAGTCAGGAAAAGTGCCGCTGTCCAAACATTGATTGAATATGCCTGTTAGGACAGGAGCAATTGAGTCAATAATATCTCCAAGAACCCTAACGGATATCCCCCACAAGTCTTCAGTATTCTTTATATTGAGACTTTTGAACGCGTTTTTAATTGTATCAATACATATTGGTTTAAATTTAAAGATTGGTATGTCTTCAGTAAAGTTTTCTTTAAGAAGAGCTTCAGCTAATTTAGATGAGGAAGGAAGAGACTTCGTAACCTCTAACGGAATGTTGGTAAAGAAATTTTCTAATGTCTCAGCGACTTCTTGCCTATCAGAAATGGTTTGATTAGTTATTTTCAAAGACAACTCATTCTGATCGCGTTGTTGTATCTTTCCAGTTTCTCTATTAATTAATTGCCACACAGTTTTTATTTTATTATTAGAAGCACCAATTTTGTTAATTATTATTTGAGATTTTGCTTGAGCGCAGACTCTTTTGAATATTTTGGAATAGTTTCTAACATAAGTGTGAAAAACTTGATCGGAAGTCAAAGATTTTTCGTAATATAAATTATATAAGATATCTCGGCTTTTTCTTATGCCCACAGTGGCCCATTCACTAAATTTCGATTTGGAATTGTTGACTTTAACTGTTTTTACAGGACACGTTTTATTGAATTCTTGGCAAACTGTTGAAAACAACTTGCCGTAATTTATATTGGGGTCGTTTGAATCAAAACTGGCGTTACAAAGGTTGCTAAAAACATTATTATTAAAAGAGATTAATTTATTTTTAGTAAGTGGTCTTAATCGAATTGATTTAGCTAGGTTATTTTTTTTATTTGACTCAAAAGATACTAGTTGACCAGTATGGTCTGACCTAACGCCACTAATTAAAAACGAATCTTTTACTTTACAATTAGTGAATACATTATCTATGCAAGAAGCTGAAGTCGCTGTTATTCTTGTTGGTTCATTAAATAAATATTTTAGGTTAAATGATTTAAATAATGAAATGAGCTTACATTTTTCAGGCGAGTTGACTAACAGATCTATGTTTAAGTCACCACAAACAAAAACTAATTTATTATCTCTGAAAAGTTTACTTAATAATTCTTCCATTGTAATCAAAAACAATGACAAGTTTGATGCTGGTGGTCTGTAAACGCACAAGACAGTATGCCCCTCGACCTCTGCACATGCTACCTCACACAAGCGATCAACAGAGTAAGCAGTGATATCCTTCCTTTTCTTATATTTTAAATGACTATTACAAAGTATCAGGGTACCACCACCCACTGTGGATCTGTTGTACGCGCTGGCAACTGAGAAATTATTTACATTAAACAACATCCTATCTGGTTTTAACCAAGTTTCACAAAAACATAAGATATCCATGTGGTATTTATCTACTAACAATTCCACGTCTAAAATTTTGCCGGAGAAGCGATTTATATTTTGATGATATAGTAAAATATTACTATTCGACTTCTCTTTTGTCGGCTCTAATCGTTTAAAGAATCGTCGTTTAAAGTATTATCAGAAAAACTGGATAATACTGTTAAATCACTAAACCTAGTCTCAGTTAAATTATCAATAACTGCGTGTATATTAAAAGCTAACAATGTAGCTAATAAATGTCGACTATTTTTGGGAAGAAACATATGGTTCCCAATCAAAACAAAATCACTAACAAAATTGTTGGTGTCAAAAAACAATAAACGGTCACTATGACGACAAGATAATATATGCATCAGGTTATTCAAACTAGAAATGTATTCATTTTCATGAACAAGTAACTTGCCAGAATAGGGCAATGCACATAATATTAATTTGCCTAATCTTAACTTAAGTAGGGTGTCGATACCATTAACTATGTCCCTTTTTGTTATACTAAGGCTATTTCCAATAAGAAGTACTACAGTAGTTTGCTCTTTTTCACAACTCATTTTGTCAAATACAAATACTTTTCGAAATCAATGACGAACAAAGAACAACAATAATTATTCCCGTGGCTTCTTAGCCCGCACTGGGATTTTTATTCGCACGATTTTTTTTCGCCCATTCTGCGGCCTATGGAATTGTATGAAGCTGCACACATTGCGTTAAAAAGAACACGCGGGAATAATACTACAAATATCCGCGCAAATAAAAATCGCAGTGCGTGCTAATAAAGTGTTCATTTGTTTTTTTTTTTCAATAAACTGCTTTCTATTTGCAAGCCAGTTCGAAATTTAAATAAAACCTTTGATAAGTTACCTCCTTGGTTGCCATGTTTCGGAGTAAAAGATCGTTCCATTTTTAAATTACACGACAGATATGAGTTTACTATGGAATTTATTTGTCCGCTACACACGACAGATATGGATTTTCATACAACTTTTGCCGGCCGCTGCGCGCATGTATTTGGCCAGTACAGCAATTGCGATTTATCTCGAAGAAGGTTGTCAAAATAATGCTCAAATTTCCAAGCATGTTTGAGAAAAAGTAGTTACCTAAATGATCAAGTTATATAAGTACAATATGCTAAATTTACCACATTCAACAAGAAACTCTGGTTGGACGTCATAAGAACATATTTGGTTTTCTGCCGGTATTATTATTATCGTAAGTACGGCAATTATTAACGGTTTATTTGTTTTTTCAGATCAATGTAGGGTATGTAGTCAGTCATACGACGAGCTCCTGGGAGAACTAGAGAGGTGTCATATGTGCAAACACATCCTAGCTCCCAAATGGAGCTATTGTGAAGTGTGTGGGAAGGAAACGCTAAATAACTCAGACGAGCGAAGATGCTATCGAGCTAATCCATGTCTAAACATATTAGCTAAATAAAAGAAGAAAGTGACTGACTGACTCACTGATCATCAACGCACAGCCCAAACGGCTGAAGCTTCAATCATGAAACTTGGCAGGTAGGTTCCTTTGGTGGTGTAGGTGAGCACTAAGAAAGGTACCTACCTACCAAAGGTAAATAAATAAAGAAAGTGACTGACTGACTCACTGACTATCAACGCACAGCCCAAACGACTGAAGCTACAATCATGAAACTTGGCACGTAGGTTCCTTCGGTGGTGTAGGTGAGCACTAAGAAAGGTACCTACCTACCAAAGGTAAATAAATAAAGAAAGTGACTGACTGACTCACTGACTATCAACGCACAGCCCAAACGACTGAAGCTACAATCATGAAACTTGGCACGTAGGTTCCTTTGGTGGTGTAGGTGAGCACTAAGAAAGGTACCTACCTACCAAAGGTAAATAAAAGAAGAAAGTGACTGACTGACTCACTGACCATCAACGCACAGCCCAAACGGCTGAAGCTACAATCATGAAACTTGGCACGTAGGTTCCTTTGGTGGTGTAGGTGAGCACTAAGAAAGGTACCTACCTACCAAAGGTAAATAAAAGAAGAAAGTGACTGACTGACTCACTGACCATCAACGCACAGCCCAAACGGCTGAAGCTACAATCATTAAACTTGGCACGTACGTTCCTTTGGTGGTGTAGGTGAGCACTAAGAAACCATACCTACCTACCAATGCAACGCATAGCCTACAGGCATCCCGCCTACTGATTTCCTGTAGGTAATTTACTACAGGTAGGCTACAGGTAACTGAAATTATTGCAATACCTCTGGCACACTCATCCTCTTTATTTATTTAACAGAATTAGGTACCTACACTACACTATCACTACACTACATGATAACAATAATATTAAAGAAATAATATAATAATAATCAATAATCACTCGAATCTACTAGACAGACAGGCAGGTAACTTGAGCCCTGATTGTCATACTTTCGGTATGGTAGCCAAGGGTCAAGATACGTGGCGGGGATTAGGTATACGTTCCATCCACACGGCTGCAACGTGGAGTGGAGGTGCAACAAAGGTGCAAGGGGCGAGGGGGGCACCAGTATGAGTGCAGAGCCCTAAAGCGGGCACTCGCTGCAGGGCCGACGTCGTTGACAGTTGTATGCGAAAACGGAATTTTGAGCTTATGCGTGAATACTTTATGGTTTTGCTGGGGTCAGTTTCTTTTCTTCATTGGTTTTGTAGCATAGTTTTGTTAGTTTAGAAGGTTTTTGTTAAAATATGGTAAGGAGAAGCATTTAGTCTACGCGTGCGAAGCCGCGGGCAAAAGCTAGTATTTGTATAGATTTGTATTTTTTATATTCTATAGGCTCGCGTTTGACCACTATCTCGCCTGATGCTAAGCGATGATGATGTTTGATATTTTTAAATAGATTTGACGTACATTTTTAATTGATATTTTACATAGTTTTTGTATCATTTTTTATTTTCATTTTGTAATTATTGTGTTTAAATTCATTTTTGTAATTGCTTTGGACATAAGATATTTTACACAGATTTGACATCCATTTTTATTTGACATTTGATTGATATTTTGACATGTTTTTTGTTTTTGTTCTTTATTTTTTTTTGTTTTTCTTCTTTTAATTGGAATTTTTACAATAGTTTGCAATCATCTTTATAGCCCTTTGCTAAGAATAGTTACAGCACTGATAACAACATTTGTGCCACATGTTAAATTTAGTCCTGATAAAAATAAAAAATAAATTAACTTTGTATAGATTCTTTTACCGATTATTTTGTGAATGTGTGAACATTGTAGGCCTTCTAGATGTTAGTTAACATTTGTTAACTTTTTTATATATATTATATAATCTTTTTTTTTAGTTTCTTACGACTTATTGTTGGGCCTACGTTGTCCCCCCATAGTACTAATGCTGTAACATGGAAATATTGTAAAACCAAACCATTTTTTAAAAGAGTAACCATGGAGTTTCTTGCCGGTTCTTCTCCATAGGAAACGACCAACCCGAACCGTGCACCTTTTGTCGACGTTTTATAAGTGCCCATGTAGGCCTACGAGTATGTGAAATAAAAAAAAAATAGATTTTGATTGATTTTTGATTTTATTGCTGTTATTTTAATTATTGTGTTTAAATTCATTTTTGTAATTGGTCATGACATTAACTTTTGCATGCCATATTAGGTGGCCTACATGTCCGAACTTTTTGTTTTATAAATGTTATTTTGCATGCACTTATTATTTATTCATGCATATATACACGTGTTTGAGCAAATAAATATATCTTTATCTTCACAGATTCAAGCTACCTCGTTGTTCCAGTGATCGCAAACCCTGCTGAGCACGATTTCCCAAATCTGACAAATATTGCCTAATTGGGTTTTTCCCTATGCACTTTTCAAGTGGTTGCCAATTTGCCTTCGCTGTGATGCTCATATTGTTTCTATTTTATATAATGTGCTCTTTACTCCTTTCACCCTCTTCTTTACCTTCTTTACCTCAAGGATCGTTTTCAGCTCATCTGCAATTACACGAAATCTTTAAGTCAGTAGACAACTTGCGACTAATGCCAATGCATTCCACCACATTCTTGTATAAATCTTTCACTGTCCAGGCTGCTCGTCTGTGGAATGCATTGCCCGACCCAATTAAACGTGCTCAGTCATTGCTTGTATTTAAAAAACTCGTGAATGAACATTACCTGTAGCTGTGATTGTTCTCTCGTTATTTCAACATAATGTGCGATGATTGTCATTAGTCAATATTTACTTTCACTATCTATACATATATTGAGTATGTATGTATTTTTGTATCTATACAGTCAATATTGGTAATGTTATTTGTTACACCAATGAAAACCCAATTTCATATCCAGGCAACCACTGTTCATATCAGGTTGCCTGGAAGATATCGCAGTATGTATTTATTATATTCTTTATTGCGCACCACTTAAATAATTACAGTACAAAACATTTATGAAGATAAGTGTACAATGGGCGGTCTTATCGCACAGGGAAATCTCTAAAGGAGCGTCCTCACTGAGAACATTCACTTGTAATGAGCATTCGACGTCAAATATTCGAGTGGTGTGGAAGTTGAGCCGAGCGTTACAAAGCTTGCACGCAAGCGCGAATTTCGGCCGGTGTGGACGTCGCAACGATTTTCGCCGAAACGGCTCGCATTCGAATGTTCACGCAAATTAAGCGAGCGCTCAGTTATTGATATGAATGAGTATATATGTAGGAATAATACTGGCCACTTATAAGCAAGGAACACTTCCTTGATCTTAAGTGTTTGTGTGACCTTCTTGGTCAATCGAATTATCGAATGAATGACATTTAACGAGATCGTATTCGAATGCTCCAAGCTCGCAAGGGAATGGTTCGACTAGAACGTCCATAGTTTTGCTCGAATGTAAATGCTGGGCTCGCCCTTTGGATGAACTGAAGGAGAGCCACCTTAAACATCGCTAGCAATTGTGCGTGTATTATGGTGTATTATTAGGTATACCTCTGCATAAATAACCTCTTTGGAGAATACACACTTAATGTTCTCAAGTTATATACATAAATAACTTCAAACATAAACTGCTGCAATCATCAAAAATAGTTTCCTAGTACTGGACCTTAAGTTTCGAACCCAAAACCTCCTATACATTTTGCAGCCGCGCTTATGAATATCAGCCCTAGGTTCCCTCTGCAACCCCACCGAAAGTGTCTCCACGTTGTCTTCGTGGTGGGGCTTGCGCGTCTCAATGATCTTGGAGCTTCGTCGGTAGAGCAAGGCCCAAGTGAGAGACCTGACTAAGAGAGACACACGGAGGGGTCGCTCCTGATCGATCGACGGTCGTTGATTGACAAACGATGCGACCAAGCCGCAGTGGTGCAGGCGCGGCACCAATGCGGCGGGTGTGTCTCTCCTTGAGGGGATTCCTTTGAGGAGAGAACTTTCGGCGGGTTCGCTGAGTCGGGTTGGCCGGACAGCGAACAGAGGCATGTTTAATGCCGCCGTCGGGGGCTTGGCTTAACCGCCTGGCCCAGAGGAAGGACACCTCTAAGATAAAAAACCACCTAATCCTAAGCTTGAGGCGCGGCGAGAGGATGAATGGCTGGAGGGACTTCAGTCGTTAGCGCTTCACCTGTAGAGCAGCTGCCGCACTCTGCAGTATTTAGGCTTACCTGGGTAAAAGGCTCTGCCCAGGTGGACATTTATTCCTTTACTACTCGTGGGAACAAATATGGACACACTCAATAAAAATAATATCGACGAAGAGGTGAGGAGTGATGCGGGGTCGGAGTCCGACGCCGCATCTGGCGCAAAGGGCTCACAGAGCTTGTAGTGCGAAGTGGTGGGGGCTGCGGAGAAGAACCGAAGGTTCTTTCGGAAGCGCCCCAAATCGGGGGATGGCCTGGAGTCATTCTCCGATGATATTTGGCCTCGGCCCGGATCCCTACCAGTATGCAGGGTGGGGGCCGAGACAGAGGAGGAAGGAGGGGGCTCACCACCCAGGAGGCTGCCCAGCGAGTCGAGAGGCTTTCTGCGGAGGGGCGCCACCCCGGATCGACCAGCCGCAGGGCTGTCCTCTCGGGGTCTTCTGGTGGTGAGCTAGATTCGGAGCTGGATCTAGATTCAGAGCGAACGGCCTCTGACCTGGTGCAGCAGGAGCTGGCCGCCTTCCAGAGTCGTTTTTCTGCTCTGAAGGCTATCGTCCTGCGTCCCCCGCTAGCTGCGAGCCAGGCAGCCCTGGGCCAGCGGAAGGCAGCCTCGTTTGCCGCCGCCGCGGCTAAATCGGGCTCGTCGGGACAAGCCAATCGCGAGGCCATGCCTGCAATTGCGAGGTCGACCCCAGCGATACCGGGAAAATCAGCACCCAAAGGGGGCAGAACGGCTTCACAGGCAGCGAGGGCCCCATCCCGGGCGGCGTGTCAGCCGCCCCAATCTCTTCCACCTCCTAAAACTCCTGCGGCCGACGCCGAATGGCAAGTGGCCGGGGAGAAAAAGAAGGCGATTAAGGCAGCAAGGGCGGCCAAAAGGAAGGAGAGGGAAAAGCGGCGCAAGGAGAGAAGCGTCGCGGCTAGGCTCCGCGCCCCGAAGTCCGCAGCTGTAGTGATTACACTACAGCCGGAAGCGGAAAAGAAGGGCGTGTCCTACCGCGACGTGCTCGTCAAAGCAAGGACGGCGGTGAACCTGGAGGAGCTCAGCTTCACCGAGGGTATCCGAGTTAGGGTCACCGCGACTGGGGCTCGGATGCTGGAAGTCCCCGGTGCAGCCAGCGGCCCGACCGCCGACGCTCTGGCCGATAGGCTCAGGGCATCCCTAAATGCGGACGAGGCCCGAGTGTCTAGGCCCACCAAGTGCGCTGACATGCGCATTCTGGGCCTGGACGATTCTGTGACGGAGGAAGAGTTGTTGGCCGCCGTCGCCAAGACTGGGGGTGCTCTGCCGAGCAGATCAGGGCAGGCATCATACGTCCTGATGCCACGGGGATGCGAGCCGTAACGGTAAGCTGTCCCGACTCGGCAGCCCAAAAAAAAAAAAAGTTCCCTCTGCAAAACTGTATCTCTAGTAACATTAGTCACCGCTATCGAGTCACTATTTTGTGTTGTAGGAATTGTAAAAACGCCATGCGAGCGTACACTTGCCTACATGGTGTTTATGACTAGGTACAGTACAATTATTTTTTAATGTCTCTTGGCAATGATCGCATTGCTGAATACAAACGAATGCTAATTGCCATGCCCATCAATTATTACATTTATTATGTATAATAATTTGAATTCAGAACTATGCACTTTATTGTTGTTTTGTTTTGATTTTCGTGTGAAATATATAGAGCTGTAAAAATAGCAGCATTCCTCCAATGTTTAAAATAAATTAAGTAAGAAGGTTAATCATCCACGATTAGTTTTATCTATACTTTAGTTAGATTCGCATTATCTGCCTAGCCTTTATACCAATCATTGTTGGGGTCGGCTTCCAGTCTTACCGGATTTAGCTGAGTACCAGTGTGTTACATGGAGTGACTGCCTATCTGACCTCCACAACCCAGTAACTGGGCAACATAATACCCCTTGGCAAGACTGGTGTCAGATCTCAGGCTTCTGACTACCGTAACGACTGTCAAAGATCTTCAAATGACAGCCGGGACCAACGGCTGACCATGCTTTCCTAGGCACGGAGGCAACTTGGTATGTTGAAATGGTCACCCATCCACGGACCGAACTCGTCAAGTGTTGCTTAACCTTTAAGATCGACCCGCGCGGCTGTTTTATAGTTAGATTCTATGCTATATATTAGATCAGTCGTTAATAAGTCGTTCTTCTATAAAGAAAATGTTGACACTTTAGTTTTGGTAGAGACAAGACTTTAGACTATTTATTCGAGTATTTTATAAACCCTTCGTCAGTTTTCAATTCATTCCATTGTCAAGAAGGACACAATTATTTTGAAGCTACGGCTCTGAGCAAAATATGCATTGAAAACCTATTTTAATCCCTTGAAAACAGAGCTCAAAATAGCATGAAAATTTCACCAATGTTTAGTTGACATCAAACTAAAACCTTTTTAATGGACTGGCCGTGTAATGAAATAAATCAAAACTGTTAAGTGGTCAGTGTCACATTTTTAATATATGATATTTTGGCTTTTAAATTATTACTGACTGGGTTTCGCAGATTCTATCGTGAACTGATCAAAGAATAACATGCCTTAATTTTACGCTTACAACAATCAAGATCTTGAAAAAGATCTATCCGATTTGTATTCTTTCTGCCCTATAAAAAGTATCAAGAAGGACCAACTTACGAATATGTACAGATAAATCTGCAAGTAACAAACATAGACTACGTAGAAGGTCAAGCTATTATATTATGAACCTTACAGTGTGAATTCAAAACCATTTGTACAAGCTTTTATTATATATGTGTTGGGTCAAATCTTGCAAGTGAATTTTAAAGCAGTTATCCTCCACCTATTAAGATGAAATTTTGCATACATGTTTTGTTTGGATGCATGGTTAGTTAAGTGACGTAATTCTAAATCCAATATGGCGAACAGCCCAAGACTAGTTATTTTTTGTGCACTGCCATGCTATGGGTATCAAATGAAAGGGATTGCTGAGAAGAATACGAAAAAAACTTGTTTTAAAACAAAGTGTTTAATAAATAATTTATTTAAAGTAAACGTTGCCTTTCCGCCGTGGAAATGCATGGAAAAAGATTAGACGGTAGGACTTCGGAGACAATCTTTTCCCGTGTCTCATAGTAGGTACGCGTCCTAAGACCCTAAACTCATAATCATCAGCCTTATAATATTCCCACGGCTGGGACACAGGCATCCTCTCTGTGAGAGAGGTAATAGGCCTTAATCCACCACGAGGGCTCAGTGCGGGTTGGTGAATGTCAGATGTCTTCGAATTTTTGATTCTAGGACATGCCGGTTTCCTCACGATGTTTTTAACCGACTTCGCAAAAAAGGAGGAGGTTCTCAATTCGACTGTTTTTTTATTTTTTTATTTGTGTTACCTCAGAACTTGTTACTGGGTGAACCGAATTTGATGATACTTTTTTTAATTGAAAGCTGGTGCTTGTCATGTAGTCCCATTTAAATTTGGTCAAGATCTGATGAAGAACTTCGGAGATATGCATCAGAACTCTTCAATAAATGACAGCAGATCACTCGAGATAGCTGCAATCGGATGTCTGTTTATTGTTTACATCATTTCATAACATAACATTACACTAGCACGCTTTAAAGGGGTACGCAGGTGTGAACAGTTCACCCTGGTTTATTCTAAAGCCACCGTTTTTGTTTAAGTTTCATGTTTCTGGGTTAATCTATTCTGGCTTCTCATTAGAGAATTGGTCCGTTATGTACCCACAACTAAAAAGTGAAAAAGAAAAAACTTTTTGACAAAAAATACAACCGACTCCCAAATAAAAACACTACAAAGTGAAAAATAACTTCAATTTCGGAAGTCGGTGTCAAAAAACGAAGATCCCAAAACAGGAACACCGACTTCCGAAATTGAAGTTATTTTTCACTTTGTAGTGTTTTTATTTGGAAGTCGGTTGTATTTTTTGTCAAAAAGTTTTTTTCCTTCACCGTTTTAAGAGCAGTGGTGTAAATAATTTAAATAAAGTAAAGCGCCTGTCTGGGCTCGAACCCACGACCTACAACTTTGTAAGTCACGGCCGATACCACTGGGCCACCACTACTCCCTAAACTAGTTTCATTCTATCATCGAAAGCACAAACTACGTCATTTTGCACACACACATTGACATTGCGATTTTACAGGGATTATTGGGCAATATTGGACCAATTACAATATAGGACCGAGCTGAGTCGTGGCTGTCACGGGTGCTTTGTGCGGGCGTTTGTCACGTCATTCATACATAAAGTACTGTAACGAGGTTGCATTGGCTGGGTTACCTTTATTAATTGTTACAGACCAAATATACTTTAAATTTGTTGTTTCATTTATTTTTAAGTTATAGAGGTCATAATTTTTTTAAAGATGACAAGTTAGAAATTCAATATTTAGGAAAATAATAAATTATTTTAAGTCCATAGAAAAATTGGAAAGACTTTGAAACTTTTCATAATAATATGATTTAAGTCATCCAGCCAATGATATTAAAATAAACAGATACGTTATACACTCACAAAACAATTGACAAAAGTGTTCCGCGCAGCAGCGGCAGCACACATACACACTTTTCATTCATCTGACATTTCACTAAAAGTCGAAAGGGATGGCTTGATAAAACTAACAAGAAAAAAGAGACAGCTAGTGTTTGTTACTTGCGTGTGAATGTAAACAAATATTATTCTGACCACCAATGTTATTATCTTTTTCTAACCTCCAAATACCAGCATATTAGGAAAAAAAAAAATATTAGTAAATTGAGACGTATTGCGTACTTACATATGGTATGAGATCCCTTCTATTTTATGTACTTTGGTATCATAATTGGTACAATTTCTAAATACACACGATGGCATTTTTTTATTTTGTTTTTGTTTCAACAAAGTCTATCGCTCTTCGCCATGCGTGACATAAACTAAAGACTAAAGGTCACAATTGTGACCTATTCGAGTCACAACATTGCGCGCGCTCATAACATATCTGTTTATTTCAATATCATTACATCCAGCTCACAAATATGTTTCCTCCGACTACACAGCATAATTTTCTGTTTAAGTATATATTTTTAGTTCGCTTCTTAAGCTGTCGGGCTTTTAGATTTTATTTAAAAAAACACATTTATATTTTGGTCGAGTTTGGTGCGTTTTCAAATTTTTATGTTTTTGGTGGGATCATTATTACACCATTGTTACGTCTTGTTACCATCCAATTTTCGTCGTAGAGTCGTGATCTTTAATTGATATTTGATACTCTGTCTACCCTCTAAAGCATCTAAGCATGATATGATGTATGTTTAGACGAATCGACGTATTTATGTTTGTCTCTTTTTTAAATTTGGAATCTATACAGTAGCAACCAAGTAGCAACCCTATTGAAAAAGTCAAGTTTAGCAGTCAATTTTCAAAACGGCGGGAGTGGCCCTTCTCGAAAGCGTGGTGATAGCGATTGTCAAAATTGTATGGGATTAACAAGTAATATCGAAAATTATACCATTGTCTATATCATTTCGAAATTTCGACTACCGCCTTCGCTGACATCATATGCCACTTGTTTAGAGCCTCTCGTCACCACGCCACTACTTTCCGGAGCTATATCGACGGCGCATGCCATCATCAGTAACCAATAGGGATGTTTACTGGATAGAAAAATGCTAAATATTATTTGATAAATGCTAATTTTTATATATTTATCAAATAATATTGGACCCGTATTTTTTGCTTTATCAAATAAATAAAAACTGACGAAGATAAAGGTCATCCAAGTTCAGGAGTTTGGCTTGTGACGTCACTTTGCCAGTATAAAATATAGCACACCGTGACGTCACACGATATTTGAACGCACCGTATCGTCGTATTTTTTTGTTTACGTGGTAAAAGAAAAAACACATGTCCAATATTTTTATGTTATCTAACTGACGGACTAAATAGATATTTTTTGTCAACTGCCTACCCCATTCCGTGGAGAGTAGCCCAGCGATCATTGTATATGCAGCTGTCAAGACCCACCCAATCCAATTTGAGGCTCACACCCACGTTTAATATTATAACAACACTATTTTCGTAAAACCTTGGTATAAAACCTGTCAATTAAAGATTCCACCAGTTAACGGTGACCCTTCAAATGTTTTCATTACACCCAATGTGTATGACATGTCATACCGTAGGTCGTCTCATAGGTATACACATGAATATCAAGTGGCAAAGGCTGTTAGGGGTGAATAAACTCGTTAAAACGTACAAGATTTCTACTAGTTTAAAAGGGTAACTAATAGGTTTTTATTTCATAGGGGATTATCAGTTTATTTAAGTTTTAGTTTCCTTCAAAATCGTCCCCGTGACTACTTTGAGTGTTTTTCACTATGATTGAGTACCAAACATACATCATGTTTGGTACTCAATCACACTAGAACTGTTGTACGGATCTGGATGTAATTTGGCACAGACATAGATTATAGTCTGGTATAGCAAATAGGCAATTCATCCCGTTATAATGTTCCCTTGGGATAAAAAAACACTTTTCACGTGAGCGAAGCCGCAGGCAGAAGCTAGTACTTTTATATTTTTCTGCTTTTAAGTTACAAAAGGAGGAAAATAAAAATATAAAATATATATTTAAATGGGAGGCCTATGTCCAGCAGTGGACATCTTTCGACTGTAATGATGATGATGATGTTAAAATACAGAGATGAAACTCACAAATATGAACTTCTTTATATTTTCCTACATGTCACCGTTCTTCGTAAGGTATGTACAAGATTTGCATTTCTTAGTATTATTTTAATAAGCTCTCTTTTTTACTCGACTGCCGAAGTAGGGTAATATGTTTATCGGTCTATGTATGTTTGTTCCTATGTGGCGTTCTAGAGACCAAACGCGTTGGCAAATTTTGACGATTCTTACGTCCATCGATTTATCTTAACCCTGCGAGTGTTACTGGCTCCATTAAAATTGGCGAATAGAATAGAATGGCGGCTTTTGGGTGCCATATTTCATATTTTTTATTTTGGGCCCAATTTTTTCTTTTAAACCCATCGTGTGGAGTATCAAAATAAATTGAATGAAGATGTGATTCAAAAATATATAACACTTATATATTTAAATGTACCAATATCGAAACTAAAAAGTTATAAATAAAAAATGAGTCTTCAAAAAATCCGACTGCATAAAAAGCAAACTTAAAAGACGTAAACAAGTAGAAAACCATGATGTGCAGTCGGAGGTTACATCTGGTTTTTGGTCAGCCAGCTCGCGAATGTGTATTCTCCGACTGCACAGCATGATTTTCTCTTTACGTCTTTTAGTTCCCTTTTTAAGCGGTTGGGTTTTTTGTATATTTTTTATTTACTTTTTTTATGGTAATAACGGCTTTGTTCATTATCAAATCTAAATATTATATCTACCTTAAAAAACACGTGTCTTAATATTTTGTGTATCATTTTACAATCTTAGACTGAACTTGTTAATAAAATAAAATTGAAAGCTTGCGATGATCGCGTGTCGGTTGTTATGGAAATGGATTACCTCGTAACAAGTAATTTGTGAATAATATATTAATGGGGAACTCACTAGAGAATTCTGCTTATTTATTAGTAAATTTTCCCAATGCTTGAGTCATGGCTCATGATCGTTATGGTTCTCGTATTATTTGATCATATTAAGCCACCTTAATTTTATATTTAATTCTTTTTAATAGTACTTTCGTGATCATATTCTATTTATCTACTTTACTTTACTTTACATTTACAGAATTTTCCCACTGCTCCTTATGTTTGGAAAGTTCTCGAATGATGGAGGCGGCACCAGCGACGGCGACCGCGGGGACACGGCGGGACGCGGGCGAAGGGGTGCCTGCGCCGGCCATCTCCGTATAAGGCAGAAGCGCGGCTGGGAGCGCCACACACATGACCATCTTCCGCGAGCATTGTACGCGTCGAATCGTAATTTTTTATTGTAAACTCTCTTCAGCTAAGCAATAAATCATTGAAATCAAGTAATCAGCTTCGTCATTTAATACAGTCCTCATAAACTCCTTAACAAATTGGTCCTTCGCAAGAAAATTTCAAGACGAACGGCGTTTGCAGTGCAGGATATAACGTGGCGCACACGCTTCTCTGTGAGAAGAAAACTACGAGAACGGAGAACTGTGGCTACAGATCGGTAATTAGTGTGTCGTTCCATTTAAACATTCCCGTACCTTCATACTTTCTAAACTTTTTCCAAGCTTTATTTTGGCCATTTGATCTGTTCCATTTTAATTCCCATATTTTGTAGTCATCGCATTCATTTCAATTCAAATATTTCATGCCTTATTAATGCTCAAACTCATTACATCGTTGCGTAATTTGTTGCAGAGCATTTATTACAAAATAGATTTGCACGTGCACGCGGTAGCTTGACCGCTCATTAACCCAAGGTCAACACCGGTCGCTTTTTCGCATTCGCAGTGCATTATTCGTCGCGTTATTTGCTTATTTTTTACTTATAACGCAATCAATCTTTACTTTAATTATGGAGACTAAAGTTAAAGAATTAAATAAGAAAGGTGCAAGCTGCAAGGCTAAGCTTACGCTTTTTAGCAATTATTTAAATGTAGCCATTTCTTGTGCTAAATTAAGCGAACTACAAGTAGCAGAACTAGAAACGAGACTTGATAAAATGGATTTACTATATAATGACTATGATAAAATACAGGGGGAGATCGAGATGCTGATGGAGGACCCTAGCGAGGCATTGGGTGATCGCGAAGCTTTTCAAAACCAATACTTCTCCTTGGTGTCCACGGCGCGCGAGTTGCGGCGTCATCATAGCGAGCGAAGAGCCAGCGTTTTGGTGAGTTCCGTACAAGCTTCAGATTATAATAACGATGTCACACAGTCTAAACATAGTGTTGTAAAATTACCGCAGATTAGTTTACCGCATTTTGATGGCAGCTATCAGCATTGGCTCGAGTTTAGAGACACATTTGATTCACTAATACATAAAAACATGTTGTTGGATGATATAAGTAAGTTTCACTACCTTAGGTCCTCGTTGAAGGGTGCTGCTGCCTTAATTATAAGAAGTCTGGATTTTAACTCTGGTAACTATAGCATTGCTTGGGATCTATTGACGAAACGGTATAATAATAATCGTCTTTTGGTGAATAATCATGTTCAATCGTTATTCAATGTCGAACAGATAGAAAAGGGGTCTAGTAAAGCAGTACGTTACCTGGTCGATATAACCACAAAAAATCTGAGGGCTTTAACAATTTTAGGACAACCAACGCAACATTGGGACATCTTGGTTATTCACATTGTGGCTCATAAGTTGGATACTAAAACTTATATTCATTGGGAAGAATTTAGAAATACGTTATCCGAGGCACCTACATTATCGCAATTATTCTCGTTTTTGAATAACAGGGCCGACTTATTAGAATCAGTTGAGGAATCCGACATTAAACAAAATAAAGCCTCAAACAATAAAATGCATAAACAAAAATCTTTGCATTAACATCAAATGATAATAGTGGTTCAAATAAAGGTACGAGCTCAAATTGTCCGATGTGTAAACAAAGTCATGTATTATTTAGATGTGATAGTTTTTGTAAACTTTCTTCAGAGGTACGTAATGAGAAGGCTAAAGAATATAATGTTTGCCTTAATTGTTTAAACCCGGGCCATGCCGAAAATAAATGTAAATTGTGGGCTCGGTGCAAGTATTGTAAGGCTAAACATAACACGCTATTACACATGGACAAAAATAATGAGCCGCCTGCTAGCAATCAAATGACGGATAATGTTACTTTAACAGCAAAGGCCGTACAGAATACTACTTCTTCCACCGTATTGCTTTCCACAGCACGGGTGAAGGTGCGAGACAGCAAGGGCAGCCATCACGTGGCGAGGGTGCTTTTGGACAACGGGAGCACCGCAAATTTTATAACTAAGGAGCTGTGTGGTAAGCTGGGTTCACTTAAACGTAACGTAAACTCCAAAATAACGGGTATTAACCAGCAAACTTGTAAAAGCACACAGTCTTGTTCTGTAACCATAGAATCTTATTCAGGTACTTATAAAACAACTATTGATTGTTTAGTATTACCTGAGATAACTAAATCATTACCATCGACGTTAATTGATATTAGTACTATTCCACTGCCATCAGGCATCAATCTAGCCGACCCCCACTATTATAAACCGTCAAATATTTTGGGTACTAACACAATCAATTTAGGCAAATGTCAACCAAGATTATATGAATCAAAATTAGGATGGCTTATCTCTGGGTATATTGCACAACCCAGTCCATCCCGGGAACAACCAGTGTGTAATTTCGTTCAGGAAATAAAAACTGAACTGAGTCGCTTCTGGGAGCTGGATTCTATATCTGATAAACATTCGTTGTCAGCCGAGGAACGTGCATGTGAGGAACATTTTTTACGTACTACTACTCGTGGTAAAGATGGCCGTTTCATTGTAGAAATGCCATTTAAACAGTCACTCGAAGCATTAGGTGACTCATATCAGATGGCGAAGGTTCGATTTCTTTCGCTAGAACGTAGGTTCGTTCGTGATCCCTTATTTAAAAATAGGTATATTGATTTTATGCGCGAATACCTAGAACTAGGGCACATGTCTGAAGATAATAATTCTAAAGATATCATAAGTTACTACTTACCGCATCACGGTGTTATGCGCGAGCAAAGTACCACAACTAAATTACGAGTTGTCTTTGACGCGTCAGCTGTGACGACTTCAGGTATTTCTTTAAATCACTTACAGATGATTGGTCCCACTGTGCAGGACGATCTTTATTCCATTTTGTTACGCTTTCGGCAACATAGATACGTAGTATCAGCGGATATTGAGAAAATGTACAGAGCAATAGAATTAAATAAATCTCAACGTTCTTTACAAAAAATCCTATTTCGTTTCAATCAATTTGAACCGCTAAAAACATATGTTCTTAACACAGTGACATATGGCACAGCTTCGGCACCATATTTAGCGACAAAGTCACTCGTCAGTCTAGCTTCACAGGCCTCAAACAATGGCGTAAAGCAAGCTATACAACGAGACATGTACGTTGACGATTATCTTGGTGGCTGTGACACTGAGTCCGGCACTATAGAGTTGTGCAAGGAGGTGAGCTCGATTTTCGCTTCAGCTCAATTCAAATTAAGAAAATGGCAATCTAATAGCCCACAGGTGTTGAAGGGTATATTATCATGTCTTGATCCTAATGACGATAATATACTCGATTTAAATCGTAACCAATTTCCTAACACTTATAAAACATTGGGTTTAAACTGGGTTTGCGATTTGGACAAATTAACTTTTTTTATAAATCTACCTCCAAGTAACAAAATAACTAAACGTCATATTTTGTCTAGCATTAGCCAAATCTTTGACCCATTAGGCCTAGTGGGGCCATGTGTCGTGTTGGCAAAGGTAATAATGCAGAAATTATGGTTAGAGAAATGTTCCTGGGACGAACCAGTTTCTAATGACACAAAAGAACGTTGGTTGTCATTCGTTACAATGTTATCGCGTCTGAATAATTTAAATGTACCACGGTATGCATTTGATGTCAACTGTAAATTAATAGAGTTACATATTTTTACAGATGCATCTGAATGTGCCTATGGTGCATGCGTCTATATACGATGCCTAAATAAAGATGGTACAGTGACCATTCATCTTTTAACTTCAAAAAATAAGGTCGCTCCCATTAAAAATACAACCATACCTCGCCTTGAGTTATGTGGGGCTTTATTGGGAACAAGACTGTGTGCAAAGGTACTAGCTTCATTAACCATTAAAATAAATAAAATCTATTACTGGTGTGATTCCACGATAGTTTTATGTTGGTTAGCTACATCGCCGAATAAATTAAAGCCTTTTGTCCGTAACCGTGTCAGCGAGATTCAAGAAAGTACTGGTGAAAATTCGTGGAGATACGTGTCGTCGAAAGAGAACCCGGCGGACCTAGTATCCCGCGGGCTGAAGGCCGATCAAATCGGCACCTGTTCATTGTGGTGGTCAGGCCCAGACTTTTTAAATTTCGGTGAAGAATGTTGGCCGAAAATGCCAAATATAGGTTCCAATTCCAACATACCGGAAATTAAAGTTCATTTATTAGATAATTATCAATCAACTCAATCAGTTATCAGTCGGTTGATAAGTAATAAATCAAACATAAACAAATTAAAACGTATTATCGCTTATATACTTAGGTTTATTTTTAACTTAAAAAATCCTAATGACAGGTTGTACGGTCATTTGTCATGTAACGAATTGCAGGAGGCATGTATGGTCATGTTACGTATTAGTCAAACAGAAATGTTTCCTGACGAATACAAAATACTTAGTTTAAAAAAGCCATTATCTAAAAAGAATAGGCTAGTTTCATTATCTCCATTCTTGGATAATCGGGGTGTCATTCGCGTAGGTGGCAGATTAGGTAACGCTAACTATAGTTACGATATTAAACATCCCATATTGTTAGATAGTAAACATCACATTACAAAAATATTATTTCGTTGTGAACATGTTAAACTTATGCATGGAGGGCCACAACTCCTTTTGTCACACATTCGTCAAACTAACTGGCCTTTAGGAGGCAGAAATCTGTCTAAAGGTATATTCAGAGAATGTGTCAAATGTTTCAGATTTAGAACTCAGGCGGTGCAACCAGTCATGGGTCAGCTCCCATGCACGAGGACACAACTTGAATTTCCTTTTTATAATTGTAGTGTTGACTACGCCGGGCCAATGCTAATAGCTGACCGTAAGGGAAGAGGTACCAGACTCATTAAATCGTATATCTGTGTGTTTGTTTGTTTGGCAGTAAAAGCTGTCCATCTGGAACTTGTTACGGATCTCACCAAAGACGCTTACCTGGCCGCGTTAAAGAGATTTGTTGCTCGTCGGGGTAAACCATACAGCATCCTTTCAGATAATGGCACAGCGTTTGTGGGAGTTTTTAATGAGCTTGCACAATTCTTATCTCATTCAGAGTTAGAGACAGATCTTGCACAAGAGGGTATAAGGTTTAGTTTTACACCACCCTATAGTCCACACAATGGCATAATAGAGGCCGCTGTTAAATCTACAAAAAAGCATTTAAAAACTATTGTTCATTCTTCTCATTTAACGTATGAAGAAATGAACACATACTTAGTCCAAATTGAAGCTATATTAAATTCCCGTCCCCTTGTTGCCCTCTCGTCGTCACCTGACGACTTCACTGCTCTCACCCCCGCTCACTTCTTAATTGGACGACCGCTAATATCAGTTTCTCAGCCACAGGTACACTCCATCAACATCAACCGATTGGATCGGTACAAAAGGATTGAGCATCTTCGACAACACTTTTGGAACCGATTTAGTTATGAATATGTTGTCATGTTGCAGCAGAGAAACCGATGGCATGCGTCCACAGGTGAACTTAAATTGAACCAATTAGTTCTGATCAGAGAGAAGACGCAGCCACCACTACGATGGTTAATGGGCCGTATCATCAAGGTGTTTCCTGGTCCTGACGGCGTCACGAGGGTGGCAGAGATTAAAACCAAGAAGGGCATGATTACAAGGGCCTTCAACAACATATGCCCTTTACCGATTGAAGACGACGCTCCAACCCGGGCAGGATGTTTGGAACGTTCTCGAATGATGGAGGCGGCACCAGCGACGGCGACCGCGGGGACACGGCGGGACGCGGGCGAAGGGGTGCCTGCGCCGGCCATCTCCGTATAAGGCAGAAGCGCGGCTGGGAGCGACACACACATGACCATCTTCCGCGAGCATTGTACGCGTCGAATCGTAATTTTTTATTGTAAACTCTCTTCAGCTAAGCAATAAATCATTGAAATCAAGTAATCAGCTTCGTCATTTAATACAGTCCTCATAAACTCCTTAACACCTTACAAGCTTATAATGTTCCTCGTGGTAATGGGCCTCAATCCACCACGCGGGTTGGTGAATGTCACATGTCTTCGATTTTTTGGTTCTAGGACATGCCGGTTTCCTCACGATGTTTTCCTTCACCGTTTATTGACTTAAGTTAGGCGTATTTACTGAATAAAACCCAATCCACAATTGCCACAAGTTCCACAATCTTTAGTTAGATAAATTATATTGTTGTTATTAACTAGTTTACTTTATGTAGATGATAGATTGAGGAATGATGTAATAAGAAAACTTTGTGATTTAGACGTAAATGTAGTTAAAATCATTGAAAAGAGTATTAATATATCAATTTAGTAGTAAATTGAATATTGAGAATAGAGTATATAGTAGTAAGTAGTAGAGTACTAAGATGGTTTGGCCATGATAAGACGATAAATCAAAGGTGACTAACAAAAGGTATTTACAAAGCAGCCATGAATAGAAACGCCGGGATATTGGAAGCCCCAGAAAGACATTATCATATCAGCCGACAGACGTCTACTGCTGGACACAGGACTACCCCAAGCGTCGCCACATTGAACGGTCCCGTGCGTCCCGCATACAGTGGATCGCCCGCACCCGCAACCTTCACCAAGTCCATCTGGTGGGAGGCCTTCCAACGCAACATCTTCCGGTACGCGGTCGCCACTACAGAAATTTTCTGCCCCATCAGCCATTCGTTCTGCAAGCAATGTGCCCTGCCCACTGCCACTTAACTAAAAGGAATGAGTTTATCAAATCAAATCAAATAATTTATTTGCATATATAGGTTAGTAAGGTGTTACAAATAAGATTTTCAATAGATACACTATATTATAACCGAATGGTGTGCAAATGTATACAAGTTTAGACTCACAATATAAGTAGTGTTACAATAAATTTAATTTCAAACATTGCATCATTTAAATTACAAATTAAAATGTCAGGTTAATTATTAATGTCATATTAAATTATCATAGAAAGTCATAATGTAAGTTAATTAAATACAGGTCATAATAAGTTGTGGAATTTCATAATGTCAGATTTATTAAATACCGATCATATTAAATTATTAAAAGGTGTCACATAAAATTACAATTAAATATAAGATATTCTTCTTATAAAATAGATTAAAACATCTATGACAAAATTACAATATTTTTTTTCTGTAGATACTCTTGGACATTATAGTAACATCTTGAAATTAGGAATTTGTGTAGTTTTGACTTGAACTTTGTAATGGGTAACTTTTTGACATCGTCAGGCAATTTGTTATATATCAATGATGCCATACAAAGAACACTTTTATTAATTAAGTCTGTTTTCCCATACGGTATTTCTAACTCTAATCTTTTTTGTCACGTAGCTGTCTGTAGTAGCTTTTAAAAGCGGTTTTGTAATAGTCTGGATTTGATTTCACAAACAGATTTAATTCATAAATATATAATGAAGGCAGTGTCAGAATATTTAAGTTTTTAAAATATGGTTTACAGCTTGTAGTAGAGTCAAGATTACACATTGCTCTGATGCATTTCTTTTGAGCTTTAAAAGCGGATTCCTTTTCAACCGAGTTTCCCCAGGATATTACACCATATCTAAGGATAGGTAAAACTAGTCCGTAGTATGCGGCTAATACAGTTTCTTTATTGACAATCTTCGAGAGTTTGTAGAGAGCAAACGAGGATTTATTAACTCTCTTACAGACGTGCTCTAAATACGTTTTCCACGAGAGTATATTGTCAATATGAATGCCAAGAAACTTTGTGTCTGTCAAAGTGTGAACTATCTTGCCATCGTAACTGACGTTTAAGTCTTTGGGCTGTGTTCTTTGATGAAAGTGTAGAATTATCGTTTTGTCCATATTTATCCTTAAATTATTTCTGGATAGCCATTGAATTATGGTAAACAGGGTGTAATCATTTTCGTAATTATTTTCTTTGTCACATTTTATAATTACTGTACTATCGTCCGCAAAGAGAACCATTGGTTGTGTAATATGTTTCGGAAGATCATTCAAGTATATCAAAAATAATAAAGGACCTAAAACACTACCTTGTGTACTCCAAATTTTATTGTTTTGATTATTGATCTATGTTTGATCTCAAAACGTGTTTTTTGACATATTTGTGTAATTTCTATGATTTGTTGTCTCTCACACAAGTATGAAGATATGAGATCTAGCGCTTTACCTCTTATGCCATACATACTCAGTTTGTGAATCAATATCTTATGATCGACTCGGTCAAAGGCTTTGCTCATATCCATAAAGATAGCGCATGTTGGGTTTGTTTTGTCGTTTTAAGTAGGTCATAAATGGCAATATTAATAGATTTACTCTTGCGGAAACCTTTCTGTTCGTCTACTAAAATATTATGGTTTTCTAAATAATTTTATAGTCGGTTATATATGACTTTTTCGAATACTTTTGAAAAGATAGGGATCAACGCTATGGGCCTATAATTCCATACTACGTTTGTCATCTTTTTGTGGATTGGAATGACAATAGAGGTTTTAAGTTTGCTTGGGTATGTTCCGTTAGAAATGCACAAGTTTATTATGTAGCATAAGTGAGTCGCAATTATCGGGGATACATATTTTATAACTTTAGTACAAATGCCATCGTCACCCACGCTATTAGTATTTTTCAATTGGTTAATCTCTCTAGCTACTTCAATAGGTGTTGTCGGTGTAAGAAAAATTGAATTTATGTTCGTGTCTATTATGCAAGTTGAAGGTTTTGTTAGGGGATTATTAGATTGCTCTGATTCTAAAGCCTGGTCAATAAAGAATTCGTTGAAATTATTTGGAATAAATTTAGGATCTGTAATTTTGATGTTATCGTTGATTATTTCAGTAATCGGCTCTTTGGGAAAGTTTAATTTAGACTTGTTTATGATTGACCCGGTTGCTTTGGACGTGTTTTGAGATGTACTTATGTAGTAATTATTTTGTGACCTTGGAGTTAGAGATATTTTTTTTTTAGCCTTGCAGCATATTTCTTAAAGGCATTTTTATTAGTTTTTGTTGGATGAGCCCTATACTGCCATAACATTCTTATATATAAGATTCTAATATATCTTATATATTACATACATAAACCACTAGACCTACATTGACTAGTTTTTTAAGCGACTTCGCTAACGTAGCCTATACCACACTGAACCCATCCCACACCGGATTTGTGCATTTTACCTAGTATCTACCTACACTAAGCGATAGTTTATCTCTCAGGAATGATTTGGTTCAGTACTTTTAGAGATATTTTTTTTAAACATATTACACAAAGGGGTTTTCCTCTTTTAATAAGTTTTAACGAACATAATAATAATATGTTCGTATCGACCAATTAGCAAAATTGGGTTTCACACAAACTTCATCACAAAACCAATCAATTAATCGGACCTAAATATCTGTCTATCTAGATCGAATGTTACCGTGTATGTAGGTACTAAATATTCTCGGCCTCGATATTCATGACACCTACAAGAGAGCATGTGCTACATGATCTTGATATGTCGTAGGTATTGGTTTCATTGGACCCTTGCGTAGACCTGTCACTTATAAAATAGAAGGTACCTAGATAGTGTCTATGGATACCTACCTAATTGAATCATTTCTCCGGGACTCGTAAAGCTTCATTGCCTGGACGCTTTTCTGGTGATCGCCATTATGTGCTCAGTATACTGTGATTTTTTATTTCGTAGACTAAACTGACATTTGGGGGGTTGCCAATTTATCGTTACATAAAAATAGTGTCGTATCCTGACTATACTGAATGATCGAAAGTTGATCGAAAATCGGAGTAGATCGAAAATGGAACTAATTCGGGGCAAAAAAAATTGTTAAGAAATTAGCAGCCCTTACTTAGTTTCTACTCATTTATGTCAGACTACATTTTATCGATCGCATTTATTTTATTGTTGATTTCATATTTAACACAATAACAGTTTATGTACTATGAGTATCAATACTGTTATATTTAAATATATTACTTTTTAGATTCATAAAACATTTATTTACACCAATTAGTAAAATCAAATTTAGGAATCATGTCACATCGATTCGATGAATAACTTAGGATTGAGCCTTACCTACAACACTATGCTCCGCGCTTGCAAAATTTAAAAAAATAAGATCATTGGTAGCTGTCGTTTAGTCTACGAAATTAAAAATCACAGTATAGTTGCAGTGCTTGGCAATAATGTGGAGGGATTACGATTAACCGCGTGGTAGTAGGTCATTCTTGAATTATGAAAACTAACCTAACTGCTACGAAAAAAAGACAACATCACAGACTATCGTCAAAAAGCATAGGTAATTGTCTTAAAATATTTATTTCAGGTGAGAAATTCGTACTATCTTTAAAGCAAAGTAGAAAAAAAATATGAAAAAGAAAAGCGCGTATTTAAGACCATATTGTTTGTATGGAAATGCAAATGGAAGCCATAATCTTCTCCCGGCTCACAATAATTTGCATTAATTGCTTGGGATTAAAGGTAAGCAAAGAGAACTAAAAAAACAAATGGGAAGTCGCCGATAGTGGCTAAATTATTAAACTATTCTTTCTGAATGTATTCAACAAAGGATTTAATCTTATATATAAAATTCTCGTGTCACAGTGTTTGTCTGCCAACTTCTCCAAAACGGCTTGACCGATTCTTATGAATTTTTTTTTGCATATTTGGTAGGTCTAAAAATCGGTCGTAAACTTTTTTTAAACTCCTAGGTAGGGTAGGTAGGTTAAAAATTCAAAGAATTAAAAAAAAATATGTTTGATGTTTTTATGGCAAAACAACCTTTGCCAGGTCATCTATATAATAGGGAATCAGTTCAATGAAAACATAAGTACATAGGTACTATAAAGTACATTATGAGCTGATCCTTTCAATTGCTTTGCTCATGTTAAATATTGTTAAAATCATCGGGCCGTAACACAAATTCAAATCTAAATAATTTATACAATGCATGGGTTTAATGCAATGCATTTATATAATGTTTTATATTAGCTGATATTAAGCGTTGTTGAAAACTAGTTTAGGCTTATTATCAAAATAAATAAACAGGACAAAATCAACCTGTTTCATTATAATCAAATCTAAATCTACGCTACATTATTTTGATGATGTCAACATGGTTTATTGTTGGCAACATCAAAATATTTAAATATTGGTTTATTTAGTTACCAATGAATAATTTTATCCACTGAGATCCTACTGCGAAAATCTGCGGGTATTTTTTTTTGATTAAATCTCATTTTTATGAATGATTTTTGACAGTAGAATACATTACTGCAGTGTTGACCGGCCGCATCTTGCAGCAACTACTTTTTATTTATTTTTTCTTATCTGCACTAGGAACTTCTCCTGTACATATGCCACATCAACTAGCTCTCAGTTAGCCACCCTTTCTGGGTTGCTAGGTTTTGCAAGTAAGCCAGCATCCCACAGCTTGCGGCTAACTGAGAGCTGACAACCTTATATTTTCCTATTTTCTACACCAGTTTCTTTCAAATGACTTTTAATTCACTTCAAAAACGTTTATATTTGGAATTAATTATCAAACTTAAATTTAAACTTATTTGATTAAGGTTATTGCGGGTAGACATTAATTTCCAGGCAACCCTGCAGCAATCTACTATCAAGTATTATTTATGAAAATTAAGTTGAATAAAAAACCCTGTTTCCTGCAGATTTCCCTGCTTCCTGGCTATAAAACCAAGTCGGATAATCTATACAGTAGGTACCGTAACTTTTGTGTTTTCTAATATAAAATAAAGTCGGTTAGTTCGTTTGTTATGCCCTCTTGGTCACAAAAAATTCAGGCTTATAGCTTTATCTACAACGAAGTTATAGCGGGGTCGTTATTGTTTTGCATAACTTCGAGAAAATGACGGTACGTCATTTTCAAGTTATGCTTTGGCTTTCCTTTGTTTGCTTTGCTCGACTTGGTGGGGGCACTACCTTGCTCCCAATAAACCAACACAGGCTTGAAAAACCCTGAATTCAAAATCGACGGTTTCATAAAGACGTTTAAAACCCACAAAAGTTGTTTTTAACCCTTCGCTATACCTTGACCACGGCGTATATTATTATTTATTGGATATGAAATGGTCGCGGCATGTTCATTTTAATTAATACATGCTGCGTGCAACATGTATAATTAAAATACACTCAAACAATTCCAGCATTTATTATTGTTATTGGTTATCGGTCTATTTATTTTAATTGTCAATAATTGGCGGGTAAATGCTAACGGAAATCTCCATAGCAACCGTGTACCCGAGAACGTTGGAAAATTAGAATCTAATTTGCCGTCAAAAATAGAGAAAAATAACTTTAGTCTTTAGCAAATTGAAACAAAACCGTTTTTAATAAAATAAAATTTTATATGAAGGAAAATCATAAAACGGTAATGGAAAATATCGTGAGCTAACCAAGAGATAGTAATTTTATAAAAACGCCATTAAGTATGCACTTAACTGCGTAGTGCCCCGTGTTCATACTTACTCAAGTGAAGAACAGGGGGTGACCATAATCTCGTAGAGGTAAATTATTTCTTTTTAGGGTTCCGTACGCAAAGTAAAAACGGGACCCTATTACTAAGACTCCGCGATCCGTCTGTCTGTCTGTCTATCATTCCGTCTGTCACCAGGCTGTCCTTGAAATTTTCAAAGATGATGTATTTCTGTTTCCGGTATAACAACAAATACCAAAAACAGAATAAAATAAATATTTTAGTGGGGCTCCCATACAACAAACGTAATTTTTTGCGATAATGGTACGAAACCCTTTGTGCGCGAGTCTGAATCGCACTTGGCCGATTTTTTTATTAGTTAATTTGACTTTTGTAACAGGTTTTTACCTAGCTGAGAAGTCAGGGTTTCAATTATATTGGTGTAAATATTTATTTGACATTAAAAATATTTGATGTGATTTGTTTTCTAGTATGCGTAAGGGATAGATGTACCTATATGACTTGTATACATTTGTCCCTTTTTCACAGTCGAACTATTATAGTTTTGACACGTCATGGTACCTACAGAGGCTGAACCTGCGGTGAATTAATACTTCTAGGTATTTTTTAAGTATGGGATGGCTTCGTTATTAAACTGACAAATTCTGTGTAATAGTAGCCGTGGATATAGAATCATCATCATCAGCCTATTAGTGTTCCCACTGCTGGGACACATGCCTCCTCTCTGTGTGTGAGGATGGACCGTAATCCACCTCGCGGGCCCAGTGCGGGTTGGTGTATGTCACATGTCTTCGATTTTTTGGTTCTAGGACATGACGGTTTCCTCAAGATGTTTTCCTTCACCGTTTTTGAGAGAAGTGGTGATGAAATAATTTACACAAAGTAAAGCGCGTAAGTACCTGTAATTCGCGGCCTATACCACTGGACCACCACTGTACTGCACTGCTATAGAATCATGCTGCCTTAAAGATATTATCTATCAATCATTCATTTAGTTTTATTTCAAAATGGCTAATTTAATTTACATAAGTAGGCACCTTAACTATGGACGGATCAAAAATCTTAATGCCAAAACTATTTCAAGCTAGTCGTTTCCAGTAGGTATTTTGTGATCTTTGTTTCCTCGAGTCAGTGCTTGTACTAATAATAGAGCTTGTTGACTGATACCTTTATGAGGTGCAAACACGATACCTATGTACGAGTACCTATATGTAAATGACGTATTAATAGTATGTGAACAAACTGCGTTTACATTTTTAGTCTATCATGGAATTTAATGATGAGAGAAAAACCGGCCAAGTGCGAGTCTGACTTGGAGAGAGGATTCCGTATAAGTAGCCACATTCACTCACATTCACAATAAATAGGTAGCATTACTTATAAAGTTCATAAACAATGAAAGCACCGAACATTGCTCTAACAAAGGGACAAAATTAACTTTGCCGTTCGAAAAATGTTGTCCCTTATTCATTATATAAATTGGTCGACTATATACTTGTAAAGCCTACTTCGCTGTGATAGTTTTCCTTGAAATTTTGTTATATATACCTACTTACCTGAATTTTTTTTACTTATCCAAAAGCTACCACTTAGCCGGCAGGGGACACTTGACTCTAACAAAAATGAGCAATTTAAAGCTTAATTTCACGCAAAGGGATCCCTGGATCGAAAAATGGTTTTCACAGATCCATCATATTTTTGAATGGCCTATCCAACAATACCCCACACCAGGGGATAGACGAGAAAAAGACAGGCCCACTTTACGAGTACAGAAGGTACCATAAAAAAGATAATTATCCGGATTTTATTTTACCACTTTGTCGGCGTGATTAATATGTATATCCATGCCAAATTATAGTTTTCTTGTACTGAGTCTCTGAGCTAAGCTGCAGATGGACGGACAGACGGACATGGCGAAACTATAAAGGTTCCTTGTTGACTATGGAACCCTAACAATCCTAAAAAAAATATCATTCCCTTTGTGGCTGCTGGAAATCCTCTACTGCTGCGCAAAGGCATCAACCGAGCGCTACCACAACGACCGATCCGGTGCGTCTCACATCCTGTTAACAGACTTTCACCAGGTCATCAGTTCCAACTTGTGGGAAACCTTTTCTAACGCTGCGTATACTGGTACGCGGTCGTCTCTTCTGTTGCCCTCATCAACCGTCAGTTCTGCAATCATTGTCTAATCCCACTGCGGCTTAAAGTTGGCTATTCTTCGGGCTTTGTCGAGGACCTTGGTTTACCTGCGGGTCTCTTCATTTCTAATCCAATTACCCAAGAAAACCCTTACCATTGCCCTTTGATTTACTTTAAGAAAATACAACTACGGAACTGTTGGTCATAATATTTATGCAAGTAAAACCACGATTATTAACAAAAAACTGTAGATTTTTAATATAAGACTTTATTTAAATTAAATCTAAATTGCTTTTTGTAATAGCTACGAGTTTTATGTTTTCGGCTTGTTATCAGGAGCACCCCATCCCTACATACCCGCGGGGGTCGTACAACATGAGATTAAAGCATCATTTTTATTTATTAAATATTTAGAGACCAGCCATGATATCATGGGGTATCTAAGTGAATAATCTGAGAGAAAAACAAATTCAGGTAATCTGTCCATAAAAATTAAATAACTTTATTAAAATTGCAAAAAATAAGTTATGCCTGCTCTAATCTAGGAAAACATCTATCTACACATCATCATCATCAGCCGTATAGTGTTCCCACTGCTGGGACATAGGCATCCTCTCTGTGAGATAGGTATGGGTCTTAATCCCCACGAGGGCCCAGTGCAGGTTGGTGGATGTCATATGTATTCGATTTTTTGGTACTAGGACATGCCGGTTTCCTTAGGATGTTTTCCTTCACCGTTTTAAGAACAGTGGTGATGAATAATTTACACAAAGTAAAGCGCCTGCCTGGGTTACAACTCATGACCTACGACACGTAAGTCGGCCCGTTACCACTGGGCCACCACTGCTCTTATGGCATCTACACATGCTAGTAAATAATTTGACAAATAAAACAATCCAGCACCCTAATAGGCAAAATTTAAAAAAAAGTCGCTGTATTTATGTTGCATTCATTGCTTCATTATGTTAAAAAATCCGTCTACTCGATAGCGTCAAACACGCAATGAATACTGTTGAGTTGTTAAAGTAAAAGGGAGCGTACGTGCTTCGAGCTGTCAAAACAGTTACAAATTTATGGTGCAGGTTATTCGTTCTCCTTCTTCTTCTTCTTCCTACTTTTACTTGTCAACCTTCCTTATCCTTCTTAATTCTTAATTCTTTATTGTACACCAAAACAATACATTTACACAAGGTGAAATCAATATTAATGTACAAAGGCGAGCTTAACTCCAAAATGGGGTTTTCTTCCAGCAAACGTTTGAGTGATAGAGATTATAATAATTGAGGGCAGTAATCCAGTGTACAATTTTACAGTAAGATACTAATTAAATATATAATAATAATACATACATAAAAGAACCACGTTCATAAATATATATATATATATACGTATATATCTACTAATATTATTTATTGCGTTGAAAGAAAATGCTCCTTAATGTTCTTCTTCAAGACATCGAGAGAAGGGCTATCGCGTAGGGAGTGTGGGAGAGAGTTCCAGAGATGCACTGCAGTAACAGAGAAGGAGCCATCATAGCGGCTGGAAGTGTGACGAGGAGTTCGAAGAAGAAGCGAAGTGGCTGTGCGACAAGGTTTACCCCTCGGGACGAGGTACTCAAACCGTTCGCGAAGATATTGAGGAGAAGTAGGACTGTGCAGGATAGTATAGAGAAGGGGTAGGATGTGGGTCTCGTCGACGCCGAATTGGCAGCCACTTCAATCTGGTCCGAAATTCCGACACATGGTCGTACTTGCGGAGGCCAAAAATAAAGCGGATGCACAAGTTTTGCAGTTGCTCGAGTTTGTTTAGGAGTACCTCCGTTGCATCTAGAAAACAGACATCCGTTTAGTCTTCCGGCAGAAGAAGAGATTGCGCAAGAGTTACCTTAGTGTGAAATGGTAAGAATTTTTGGAGACGTTTAAGAGACTGAAACGAGTAGAAGACCTTCTTACTCACATCAGCAATATGAACCTCCCAAGAGAGGTTAGTATCAATATGGACGCCCAAGTTTTTCGCGCGAGTAATATATGGTCACAGAATTATACATAACTGGCGGGAGGGACTGGGGATCTAATAAATTGAGCATGTACCTGCCACCAATAACGAGCGCTTGAGATTTAGTTAGGTTCAGGAGAAGTCCAAAGGAATAAGCCCACTGGTTGATACTTTCAAGGTCATTATTGATGGCAGCCACAGCCTCAGCGAGTTCACCTACTTTAAAATGGCGATACAACTGCAAGTCGTCTGCATAGAGATGATAGTTAGAAGTTAGGACCCTAGTGATAGCATTTATAAAAATTGAGAAGAGAAGAGGAGAGAGGACACCACCCTGAGGAACGCCCGAAGCCAAGTCACACCATTCAGAGGAATCCTCATCGGATCGAATAGACTGCGAGTGGCCCCGAAGATAAGAATTGAACCACTCAATTACCGGAGCAGAGACATTAAGGTAAGAAAGGATTCCTAGGAGAATGTCAAAGTCAACCGAGTTAAAGGCACTGCTGAAGTCCAATAAAACCAATATGGTGAGACATTTCTTATCCATAGCTAGCCTTATGTCATCAGTTATTTTGACTAGAGTAGTAACAGTGCTATGGCCAGGTCTGAAACCAGATTGGTAAGGACTCAGCAGGCCATTAGAGGACAAATAACAGGACAGTTGCTTCTGAACAATACTCTCGAGGACTTTGGAGAGGATTGGGAGGATGGATATTGGACGGAATCCTTATCCACAGAGCCCGAATTTGTTCGGTACCATCATCCAGTTGAGCTTCTTTCAGGTCAGCCGTCTTCAATCGAGAGGCGGGTGGACTTCCACGAACATATTTCATCGTTAGCAAGTTAAGGGCGAGTTTTAGCATAACCATTAACAGCTCTTATTCATAAAAATCTCTAAACTGTTGACCACTTATTTAGCAACTGATTAAGAAAATTCTACAAACTGATCTTCGATTTCTAAATTAAGAATTTGAAGGTGAGTATTTGTGAGACTCTAGTCTGAAAATCTGCCAAAGTTTGTGTTTGAGACGTTCTTACTTCAAATACTCAGAAACTGAACCTTAGATAATTAGAATTAAGAATCTGCTTCACAGGTGCTAAACAGTTCAGGAATTTTGACATATAAGGGCCTTTAATCCAATTTATGTAAGTTCTGCCTGCTCTAATCAGGAAAAGTATGAAAAGTAATACGTAAGTACTTCTTGAACTTTGTACTAAATTTCCAACCTTACCTTTGTACGAGTATGTACCAAATGTTTTGTGTTGTGGAAAACAAATTAACGTTACGGAAACAAGACCGTAGTAATGAGGTCCACATGGGGAATACTGTCAGGAATGGGCTGCATAACACATAGTTTTTAACAAATTCTGCTCCGCGCCGGCGAACTTCTGCGGTTAGTTAATAATTTATATCACATTCTGATTAAAATTCAACTGCAAACTTTTTTGTTTGTTTGTACCAAATGTGGGATTTATTTACATAGATAAAAGTATATACAGTGTATAAATTACTTAAATAACTAAGACTACAAACATATACACTTTAACCAAAAACTTCTTACTAACTAAAACTAAAAATATACACAACTAAAATATGGCGTCGAAAAACTCCTCCACATCATTGCCCACTGGTAATGTACCCAAAAGGCTGGCAGCATTGCCACGTTGTATGGCAATGCTTAATCTCTGACCAAGATAAAAGCCAGCCCTTGGGTCACGCGAAGTGTCAACTAGGCGTTTGGACAGATCTTTAAACAAAGCGTGAGCACTCGGACCCCACGGACCAAGAGTTTCAACCCCAAACGGTTCGAAAATATAACTACCGATGAGGTTATTATATTTCCGCCGTTTGAGGTTCTCTGCTGCCGCAGCGGCAGTGCCAGCACAGCACGATGAACTCGGAAGATGGGATGGCGCAAGAGTATCGACACAAGTAGCGTCCCACACTAAAGGTCTACCCATCTTCCATGGAAACAAAGACATCCCGTCCGGTCTTTTGCCATCGTCACGTGCCAGGCCATGGGGTTCTAATACGGCCGGAACGCCGACGGTGACGAGAGCACGTCGGATGATGTCGTTTAAGTTTCCGTGCCGAGCGAAACGACCCGCACTTCGGCTGCATGAAAGACCGTGGTGACCGAGGCTGTTGACAACTTCGCCACAATGACAACGATGTGGAGTACAACAAGGAGCGCCAAGACGTAAGGAAGCAGCGAGGCGGAAAGTAGTGTCGTCGAACAAGGTGCCTATGTTCGACGACGGTATTGCGTGAAGCCAGAGGCCCGACTCCCACTCACCCACAGCCAGCAGGCGAGCGCGCTCGGCAGGAGTGGCTGAAGTGGCAATAAGGTGCTCCTGAACTGCTCTGCAGAGCGGCTCATCCCACCGTCTCTGGGAAGATGGGTAGTCGGGGGGATTACAGTTCGGGCAAGCGAGTCTCCAAGCATCAATAGCCTCGGTGAAGCACGGCACATCAAAATTAATCAGTATGGGAGCTAGGATATTCCTGATTAATTTCTCAGTACCGTGGACCGAGGATATAAATGCCGGTAAACTAATACTAGAAATTTTGCGGACGCCGAAGCCTCCCATACGGATGGGAAGAGTAGCTTGAGCCCAAGCTCGGTCGTCCATGGCCACATTTAAAATTAGAGTTAATGTATGACGGATAATTTGGTCCATTTTTTCTAAAAGAGGAGGGTGCTTCCATAGATGAGAAGCACGAAGGAAATATGATAATTTGGGGCCAAAACAACAAAAGCGAATTATGGTGATGGCCGAATGCATGTTAATTTGGAGCAATCTTTCCGAAACGTTGTTGAAATTTTGTATTTTTTCCTCAATAAAATCGGGAAAGGAATCATCGAAGATTGGGGACCCAAGGAGACGAAGAGAGCTTTTTTCAATAATTTTGATTTCGGGGGCTATTTTATTGAATTTTGAAAGTGTCACTTGTCTGTCGGTACTGTCAGATAAAAATAACTCACATTTGGAAAAATTTAGATCCAGTCCTATAGAATGTAGTTGGTTTTTTAAAAATTGCAAGTCATCTAAAACTGTGTCTACATCGCCTCCTAGGGTACCATCATCGAGATACCATACGTTAAATTTTGAATTTAGCTGTCGAATAATTGGGTGAATAGCTAGACTGAAGATCACTGGCCCGAGAGGGTCACCTTGTTGACAGCCAACAGCGGATTCCAGAAGGTGGTCCCGAAAAAGTAATTTAGATGGATGCCTATAACATTGCCAGAGAAAACTAAAAATTTGAGGTATTTCTTTTTTAGTTTCTGCCAGCAAGGTGTCCCTATTAACCGAATTAAATGCATTTTTAATATCAACCTTCAGGATGACCTCTCCTTTGCCAGAATTTAGGTAGGTCGATAATGCATGTACGGCAGCCTCACAGCCCCCTTTGGAACCGTAACCAAGCTGCAGGGGCTGAAATTTTTCCGAAACCACCTCACCATAAAATTTACAGCAAATCTTGGCTGCCATACGCCGGTAAGTAGTCCCTACGGCAATGGGACGAATCCCGCCATCCTTCTTGCGCAGGGCACATAAATTGGCCCCATACAACATGTCGATGACGGTCTCGTTTACCTTACCGGAGAGCATAAGGTTCATCAGAGCCGTAAGCTCCTTCAAAAGCAACTCACCAGCTTCCCCAGCGCCTGAACACATTAGGTCCTTTAAGTGCTGAGGACTCAGGCCGTCGAGGCCGCCAGCTGAGCCACTCCGGAAGGAACACACGGCTCTGATCACCTCTCGAACTGCAATGGTGAGGGTATTAATATCAGGATCGGGGGCGTCGGGAAAAGAAAGACCATCCACTGGGGCAGGGTGTTTGCTCTCCAGAGCTGCAAGAGTATCTGGAGAACACGGTGCCACCACATCACTACTAAAAAGAATCCTGGCTGCTCCGCTAATGTCACCTTCCCCTAACTTCGATTCAACCAGATGGGATATACCTCTTGAAGAGGTATACCTCTGTGTCGATAATTTTGAATCCAAATTATGGGCCGAAATGTTACAATTTTCTTTAATTTGTGAAGTTAACGTCTTTTTGCTTGCCTGAACGTTTAAAATTCTGTAAGGGAAGGTGAGAAGATGTTCCCAAGCACTTTGTGAGTTCTCCCGGACGGCCAGGCGGATGCAACCTGCAAGATAATGTGCCACTAGGGGTCTAGCGCCGCGGGGAACTCGTTTTAAAACTGGAACAGAATTTTTCAATTTGGAAAGTGTTTGCCAAAACGGGTCTAAAGTGGATGTAGCTTGTGTAGGAGGTGTAGTAACAACAGGGTCTGAACCGGGTGCATTTTGGAGCTTATGTGCCTTTCCAATATGCACGTTCAGACCCCGCTTACCTTTAAAGAATCGTGCCTGGGTGCACAGAGGACACCTCTCCAGGATGTTTAGTGATGATGAAGGTTGACACGCACTATTTTCCACCACATCACTGCTACCACTTAACATGTATATTTTGGTTAAAAACTGATTCACTTAAATTATATTTACAATTAAAACAAATTAAAAAACTAAACAATAAGTAAAAAAAACACTAAAAATGTATCAGAAAATGACAACTTCTGTCAAAGCGGCGCAGTCGCTTTGCCGGCCTGGGGCGCCGCGAAGTATACTCGTGTAAGTATCTCTGTGCCACGAAGTCCAGAAGGCATTCCTACTGCGGTGCCCTGGAGCACGCAGTTGCACGCAGGCTGGCGTCGCCACGTTAGCTCCGCTTGTTCAGAACGCGCAGTGATGAGGGCTGCTATATTTGCTTAGACACAATTTCGATAGAATATGATTGGCACGATGTATCTTGAATGCCTTCCAATCAAATCCACTTAAGTGTTTATTGTAGCAGATTGTTGCTGACTCATAATCATTTATTAAGATTATTGCTCATAAGAACTTACAAATACAATAACATATTTTGTTTATGCACTCATTAGCGATTAATTTATCGACAGTGATGAGCATTTATTGATTATAAAAAGGCCTTTAATATTATATAATATAATTTGGTCAGCAAGAAAATATAGTTGCTGACAGTTGCTGTTGTTCTCAATATTAGATAGTTGCTGACAGTTGCTGTTGTTCTCAATATTAGATACTGCAAACTAAAAGGAAATCACGGGGAAAAATTGGTTTAAACCAAAAATATTTTATTAGTCTTGTTACTTTAGATTGTGCAAATTAGGTCGTTACAGGAAATTCTAAATGGTGGATGCAATGTGAATCACTTTTTCTATTCGTTTTTTTTTGCAATCAGTTTTTAAACTATCATCACGGTTGTATTCTGACATTGCATCTAAAATGCTAACTTTTGAAGGAGCACAACGCTATAATAAGTTACCTTCCTGTATAAGAAATCTACACTCTTTCAATGTATTCAAGACTCAACTTAGCCAGCACATCATTGCGGATCGATCACTTCGGAGAAATGAATGCATATGACGAAATTTTTGTAATCTATATACTACCTACTATGTATCTTTTTTAACCCCCGACGGACAAAGAGGGGTGTTATAAGTTTGACGTGTGTTGCTCTGTATCTGTGTATCTGTGTTTCTGTCTGTGGCATCATAGCGCCTCAATGGATGAACCGATTTTGATTTAAAGTTATGGGCGTTTTACTGTTTGAATCGGGATGTTTTCGCAAGATAAATGTGTCGGGGGTTTATAAAATATTTGTTAGTATTGTTTTCAAGTAAGTGACATAAATGTCTTTATTGGGAATAAATTAAACCGAAATTTCACTTGCGATATCATTTCATTTAGCTACAAAAATAAAGCCCGTACATCACATTTTATTTAAGAACAATGGGGTTACATTTTATTTTTCAATAGGCTTACTTTATTGATGTGTTCGATGCAGTTGCAATATTTCACTGGCGTAATACATGCCCCGTGTTACAGTAACGCGTTAATGTGGCTCTATTCTGGCAATGACTGCAATATGCGTCCGACTGTATAAACGGGGCACTGGGGAGCTTTCCATCTAGATTGGGAGTCCGATGGCTATGCGAATATCAATTGCTTTAAAAATGTATTGTTGAAAGTTCGCCTCAGATTCCCTGTAAACTCGGACTTTTTCATCGTTATTGACTTGGCCCAGTGCGGATTATTGACTTGAAACTCTAAACTTTGGGCTGTTGTGTGTTGAAGAGAAAACTGCCAAACTGTAACGTTACAATGTTTTTCTCATTAAACGACGTGTTGAGGTGTTCAAATGTGTTAACTTTATTGTCTACTGAACTCACCGTAATAGTTTTATTAATTGGATTTAGTTCAGATGAAAGCGATTTAGGAGTTAAATTAAACTCTTCCCTGATTTTTTTTCTGGAAAAGGTTTAATTTATCATCTATACATCTTTAAGCGCTATGAAGACTGAAAAACACGGTCTGACATTATTAAGTAAAATTTCAAGTTGTTCGATTTCATCTAGTTTCTTAGTAAGGCGAGAAGACATTCCAAACATAATGCTCACATACACAATAATGGACTCTGATGCACCCTGAGTTCTGTTCAATGTAGTTTATAGGTTTCGATTCTGATTTTTGGTAAGTTTGCTTTTTGAACCAGCTGATGGATATTGTGTTTAACTTGACAGTAGACATGGTTTAAAATATTACCAATGTATGTTGTACATCTAAAGTATTACAGAGAAATTTTATGCTTTTAATTTTGTTTTTCTTGAAGAAAATGACAATTTTGGAACAAAGCTTTTGATGTTAAAGAAAAGAGGGAAGATATTAAATTACATACCTGTTATTTACTTTTGCTTCTGTTCCATACAAAGAGTTGGTCTTCTTTGCTTGTTGTCGGAATAAAGTTTTGAATATTGTTGATTGTATTATAGGATGATCTTCATACGACAAGACTCATACATTTTACCATCTGACTTTATTTACTTATTTATTAAAACTTGATGCAACACACAGATGCATAAATGGACTTTAGCCTGAGAATAAAAGAAATAAATATTTTGAGTAAAATAGCCTTTGCCATAATCATAATGCTTATCGAAACCCATTAGCAAACCTTTCAAAAACACAGGTAGGCGCTTTCCATCTCAGCAGGACAATCATCTCATCAATTGGCAAGGAGTCCCCATTGATCACTGCAGTAATCCAACCTTCTTGGGTGTTACCCTTGTCTGAGCACTGACATATAAGAGCCACTGTCTAAAAACCAAGAAAAAATCGAGACCCGCATCATCTTATTCAGGCACCTAATATTAACCACCTGGAGGGCCTCACTTCACGTTCTCCGGACTACTGGCCTAGCACTCTGCTTCTCTGCAGGCGAATATGCGTGTCCAGAGTAGCACCGTTCCGCCCACGCCAACGAAATAGATGTTAGTCTAAACGAAACATCGGCTGCCTCAAACCGGTCAGCGTACTGTACCCCACAGCCGGGATAGCACCTCTACACGAGGGATGTAGCGAGTGCAGCCAAGAAACAGAAATAGGCGCGTGACACCAGACACCCACTATTCGGTGCACTACTTTATTTTATTTTATCTAATATGGGCTCGCGCTTGACCACTATCTCACCTGATAGTAAGCGATGATGAGGTCGATGGTGGAGCACGCTTGCCTAAAAGTAACCTATTCACTCTTGACTTAAAGATTAAAAGACCCCTAGATTGTAGCTATCGGGAAACACAGACTCCGGCAAGGAATTCCACTCCTTAGCTGTACTCATAATAAAAGTATTCCCAAAACGTTTAGTGCGTATGGGTGGGATGTCCACCATATATCGTTGACGCATCGCCGTACGTCTTGTAGTCCGATGATGGAACGGGCTGGGTGGAATTAAATCATGCAATTCCATCGCACACTCCCCGAAATGTAACCGACTACCGACGCAAAGGCTGAAAATCAGACACATCTTCCTGAAATCGGTAGTTATACTCCTGACAGGAGACCCACTGCAAACAATGATAGAAGAAGTGTCGGTAAAGCTGCAAATCGTCTGCGTAAAGATAGAAGTTGGAAGAAGAGGATAACCTTGGTAACAGTGTTTATGAAGATAGAGAAAAGAAGAGGAGAGAGAACGCCACCCTGAGGAACACCAGCAGTGAGATCACACCAATCAGAGAACATCTCATCACGACGAATACACTGCGAGCGAACCCGAAGATAAGAGTCAAACCAGGCTAATGCTGAGGAAGAGAAGTTAACAGACTGAAGGACCCCAAGCAGAATGTCGAAGTCCACTGAATTAAACGCACAACTGAAGTCAAGCAGGACTAACACGGTGAGAGATTTATTCTCCATAGCCCAGTGGATGTCGTCAGATTTTTTTATTGGAAAAAAATGTTTGTGTTGAATACTTACTGAGATCGTTTTCTCAGTTAGTTGGGTGTCAAAAATGATCCGGGGATTGTTTTCATCCTCCATTGCATCTTAATAAGTTTCTAAATGATAGGACACTTTTCCCCCACCCAATCAGTATTTACCAACAAGCGAGCATCTTCCCGCAGGGTCTAACCTTACGTGCCTGGAAGTCCCTGAACCGCCTCAGAACCCAAGTAGGAAGGTGTAACGCCTACCTCGCAAAATGGGGCTACCTCGACAGAGCAGCAGCAGGGTGTGCATGTGGCACCGAGTTGCTAACCATATATCACCTCCTGTCATGTCCTCTGTACCCCAAAATATGCGATCGGGGTGATCTATGCGCTGCTAGCAGTTTTGGGCCAAACTAATTTGAAAGATTGTCGTGCAAGGGATACGAAGAATAAGAAGAAAAACATGGTGCTTTTGCCACTATTATACCTAATCTCTTATCTTACCTATCTACTCGTTTCAGACACGGACAGAATGCAGTGGCCTATCCTTCAAAGTGTTCACTAAAGTTTCAGATAAGCTTATAGCAACGAAGGAAAGGAATTGCCTCTAAGCCACAGAATTCCACAGCGAATTTTCACTATCGCCCTATACATACGATACTAGTCAATCGCTTGCCATTGACGTGTTCGCTCCACATTATTCGATAACGCCAATTGCATACTTTACCTGTATTGTGCCACCTTATACATAATACCCTGACCATGAGCTCCTATAGAAAATAAGCCGTCACTCAGTAACGGATGTCCTTAAGAGGTGCGATCATCTTTTTACGAACCCTTATAACTTTACATATTCCTTTTTAGAGATCGACTAAAATTCTTATAAAGGTAAGAGCATATTCAATAAATAGCGTGATTTGGCAACGTGCCACAGGAACAGGTACGGCTAATACATATCTGCAAGCGTTTTATCTCTTGTTTCCATTAATTTTACATATAGTAGCCAAGATCCTAACGTTATTTTCCGTCTGTTATTGCGGATAAGAAAATGTTCGACATGTTCGGGAAGGAATTTTGCAGTTAATCACGATGGTTTCAGCGTGTTTTTCTATTTGAGTAATTGACGGATCTGGCAGACAGCCCATCTGGTTTTCATTCGTACCTCGTTCTCGTCTTTTTACTGCATTACCTTGTGGACCACATCCATCAAAATTCTCTCTACGTGGCATTGCATATTAGTTGTTACCTTAATCGAGAAAAGTTTAATATTCTATTTGCATCCGAAAATTACCTTCAAACAAAACTAGTACTATTGGTAGGAATATTAAATGATGGTAGACCTTACCCCTTTTTAACGGTAACTTTTACAAGTAACCATTTACTAAAAATACGTACATTAAAGCCACAATAGAGTCCAGTTTCCATTACGTTTGAATAAAGGCTTGAAAATTAATTTAAAAACTAACTGGTTCTTATTGTGTGTGCTATACAATAGTGTCAATTACCTCTAACGCAGTTGGCAGTGATTGTGTCAGTCGAAAAATGATACTCCCTGTCCTCGACGAAATCCTTCCTGTCCTTTGCTATATCCTTAACTACTCAATATCCCATGGGGTCTTTCCATCAGCTTGGAAAGAGGCCAAAATCACTCCTTTACCCAAAAAGGTCAATCCTACTTCCTTTTCCGAATACCGTCCTATCTCCATCTTGCCGTTCCTCTCCAAAGTCCTTGAACGCCTTGTCCACAATCAGCTTAGTGCTTTTCTTTGTAAGAATAGTCTGCTGAATCCTTTTCAATCCGGTTTTCGTCCTGGTCACAGCACAGCTACTGCCTTAGTGAACGTTACGGATGACATACGGCTAGGCATGGAACGAGGACATCTGACGGTTCTTTGCTTGCTAGATTTTACTAATGCATTTAATGCTGTCGATTTCGATATCCTGCTTGGCATACTTCGGTCGCTTAACATATCTCCAACGGCGATTGATTGGTTTCGTAGTTACCTGTATGGCCGCCGGCAACGTATATGCATAGAAGAATCTAACTCTTCTTGGTGTTATACAACTGCCGGTGTACCTCAGGGTGGCGTTTTATCTCCTTTACTCTTCGCAATATTTATAAACGCTATCTCCAAAAAGCTTCTCTCCTCCTACCACCTGTATGCAGACGATTTACAAATCTACAAACAAGCTGCCCTTGCAGAGTTAGCTGATGCAATTAATACATTAAATAAGGATTTGGCAACAATTTGTGAATGGACTGAAGCAAATGGGCTTCAGGTAAATCCGTCGAAGACCCAGGTCATAGTTGTTGGCAGCTCTGGGATGATTCCAAAAGTAAATTGGACACAACTTCCTCTGGTACAATTTAACGGAACTACTATTCCAATAAGTGAGAAGGTTAAGAACCTTGGGGTTTGGATCGACAGATATCTGTCTTGGGGTCCGCAGCTTCAGGACGTAAGCCGCAAAATGTTTGCATCTGCCAGGTCCCTTAGACGATTGCGGAACTTTCTTCCCACAGCAACTAAAATTGCGCTTGCACAGTCCCTTCTGCTTCCAATCCTTGACTATGCTGATGTCAGTTATCTCGATCTCACCCAGGCACAACTAGATAAACTTGAGCGTCTTCAAAACCTTTGCATAAGATTTATATTTGGCTTGCGCAAATATGATCACATTTCTGAATTTCGGACAAAGCTCAAGTGGCTTCCCATACGTCTTCGCCGGGATTCTCATATTTTATTTCTGCTTTACAGTATTCTATACAATCCTACAGCCCCCTCTTATCTCAAAGAACGTTTCAAGTTCCTTCATGACACACATAATAGGTACCTGAGGTCATCGGAAAACTTGGGACTAGAGATGCCGATGCATTCCACCAGATTTTACGACAAATCCTTTACGGTTCAAGCGGTGCGATTGTGGAATGCTTTGCCTGTGTCAATAAGGCGAGCTCAATCTCTGCCCATTTTTAAAACTATGGTAAAGAATCACTATCTCTCTCTTTAGTAGTTGTTTTCTTGATTTCTATGTTTTTGTTCCATACTTATAACTGTATATATTTTTATATATAGTATGTTTATATATATGTATTTATTTTATATGTAAATAGTACACCAATAGACTACCTACAGTACTTTCTTTCCTTTCTTTTTTAAAATCCATCCAAAGGTTGTCTTGAAAAGATCGCTTTTAGCGATAAGGCCGCCCATTGTGTCACCCATGTTTTTTTTTTTTTTTTCTTTATCTATGCTTTCTGTAACATATTTGGTGTACATAATAAAGAGTATTCTATTCTATTCTATTCTATTCTATTCTATTCTATTCTATTCTATTCTATACAATAGCGTTTCATAAATACCTTGCTTTTATAGCTGTTTAAGGTTAATGTTATCTAATTCTCTGTTATCTAATTTGTATTTTAATAAACGAAGTAGTCTAGTAATTTCTATGAAAAAGTTACGAAAATAAATAGGTTGGTAGGATGAGCTTACTAAGTTAGCTTAAAATAACTCACGGTTAGCGATTTTGAAAAAATATATTTTCCAAATAAAATATTTTTTTATGTAACAATCCTTTAGATGCCGTACATTGTTATATCCAAACCAAACGTGTATGCAATATTTCAACTAAATCGGTTGAGAATAACTGCTTTAAAACTCAGTTGCAAGATTTGACCCGCAGCCTTATTGCGTAATGAATTCAGCAAAGCAAAGGGTAAAGAGTATGAAAAAGCCCAATCACATGTGAGATGAAATTGGTCGATTTTTCATAATCTTCGCCCTTAGCCTTACTGAATTCAATATGTAAGAAGGCTGCTCAACATCATACATACATTGCAAGTTAATATAAAATGCTTGTAATTACGTTAGATAAAAGCTAAATCAACTTAGTCTAGCCCTAGGTCTGCAATCAAATTTAGGACATGCAAGAAAGCTAAGGCACAGTTCCTTTGGTATTCGCTCACACAAAATGTGACAATATAGTATCGATTATACGAAATCGTAGTCAAACTTAATAGGTAAGACATGTGACCTAATGATTCACAACAATCGAAACGAAGAATTACCAAACTTAAGTCGCAGTGGGCAGTTAACACTGCTCGCAGAACGGATAGCCGATGGGGCTAAAAGGTTCTCCCCCAAAATGGAATGTAGATATACCTAGTGCAGACTAAGAGTGGATACAAGCAGCACAGTATCGGTCATGTCCAGCAGAGGACGCCGTTGCTGTCACCAGACGGGTGAAGTAATAATAATGAACGAATCGATAGCATGAAGTAAAACTGAAAACCAAAATAGACAAGGCAAATGTACCACGAAATTCACGAAAACACTACGATAATTTACGCGAAAGGTGCTTTCGAAATAATTAAAACAGTTTTTAAATTCATCGAAGTGAAACTAAATCAATGGGTTGACAATAATTCGAACACTCGGGTATTAAGGCCGTTATGACTTGAAAACGGCAAGTCTAAGGCCTGTAGCGCTTCGGACTCAATTGAATTCCGATATTGGCAGTGGTACAGTATGGTAAAGGGGCTTATACGTTTTATTGATTTTTCATTAGGACCGGTTGAAACCGAGAGAATGCTATTTTGTTTCAATTTACTTTGTGATATAAGCTAAATGATCATGTAACATGATTTACGTTTAATAAATATTAATATTGTGGCACTCCCAAGGTCAAATGTGCGAAGTTCGACACGCACTGGGCCGGTTTTTATATATAGGTAGGTAAATGTCAAATTAACCCTCTCTTAAACATATTAGAGATGCACTTTCAAGAGACAATATTTCTTTATTATATTCATCATTAACATTTCAGACGTATCGACGACATGGTTGGCGTAGTGGTTGAACGATCAACTGCTGCGCTGCGTGTCTGGAGTTCGATTCCCGCACGGAACAAATATTTGTATGGCCCACAGATAGTTGTTCCGCATCTGTGTGTCTTGTGTATGTAATTTTTAATGTTTGTAAACGCACCCACGACGATACAGGAAGAAATGCCTGGTGTGGGGTAAAATTTAAAATAAAATAAAATAAACTTTCAAGGGACAATATTTTTTATTCTATCCATCAATATCATTTCAGATGAAAGACGTTTACTGATGAATTAGATCTCCAAAAAGCATTTCTACGCTATTCCGTCCCATAAAGAGAAACCTTCAATAACAAAACACAAGTTGATATGGAAAACACGCTAATTATTCAGTGACAACGAAATTGCATTCAACAACATTGTCAACATTGAGCCATTCAACAAAACAGGCTACACAGCAAGCCCACGGCCAATAGGCTAATATAAAAATCGCTTCCGATACGTTTGTGATAAGGGTGTCGTGTAAGCAGGCCTTCAATGGCCGTACGGGCGCTTTCACTTATCCAAAATACAAAGCGTAGTCCCATTAATGGCGCCCTGGATTGAAATACACGGTGCTCTCAAAATAGAATATTCAAGTTTGTTACAAGCAAGACAATTTGTAGAACAATCTCAGACAATTTCGCGATCGGACGTCATCAAAAAGTGGACGAACAAGAGAAAACACCATGTACAGCCAAGAACAGTGATTTAAGAAGCAAATAAGGGTTCCGTGATAAGACTCTCAGTTTACATTCAAGTATTTTCATTGTTACGGAACAAAAGGGGCATCGTTGTTTGAAACCTGTTTTGTGTAAAATGGCTAACACTCACCGGAACTAAGAGAGCTTATTCACGAACAAAGTGACGGGTACTCTCGAGTGTCAAGAATTTGCTAGTAATTGTAATAACCGGTTCAGCTAACTTAGCATTTTACGAGAACAACCATTCCGCTCCTTTGTACTCTTGTCTTACTTATTTCATCAGAGTTAATTATTACACTGAATTTTACATTGTTTCTCTCTAATTAATTATTTGGCCAGTGAATTCTGACTACATTTGGCATGGTTGCAGCTCCAACGGTCCTTCACAGTTAGTTGGAAAGGCCATGAAATACGATATGAGTGCTTTCTCAGATCCCAATTAGCCATTTATATTCCAGAATAGCCTATAATTAAAATGTAGGTTGTACGCTGGCGCTAATGGAAACGACTACATAGAGGGAACGCACAATTAATACTGTTGTGGAAGTGGATAGGGTTGGGGTTTAGTCGTATTATCCTCATTATCATTCTTATCAACTTACATATAGGTTACGCTCTAAGAATATATGTTGAAGATTTGTTTTTAACCGACTTCCCAAAAAGGAGGAGGTTCTATGTTCGACTTCAAGTTAGTTTTTTTTTTTTTTTTGGTGTATGTTCACCGATTACTCCGTCAATTGTGGACCGATTTTGAAAATTCTTTTTTTGTTTGGTAAAGTATGTTCCGAAATTGGTCCCATTTTCATTTGGTGAAGATCTGATGAAGACCTTCGGAGATATACAACAGAACTCTTCAATAAATAACGGCAAATCTCTCGGGATTGCTGCAATCGAATGTCTGTTTGTTGTTTATAACATTTCATAACATAACATCACGCCAGTTCGCTCTTAAGGGGTAAGCAGACCTCTCATTTCACCGGTTATGTTAAATTTTTATGAAATCTATTCTGGTGAAACAGTTCCCTTACTAACTTGCCTATTAGGTACGTACAACTAAAAAGTGAAAAATAAAAAATCTTTTTGCAAAAAAATACTACCGACTTCCAAATACAAAACTACAAAGTGAAAAATAACTTAATTTTTTGAAGTCGGTGTCTTTCGTAGGTACCATTTTTTTTGCGTTATGGACACCGACTTCAAAAAATTAAGTTATTTTTCACTTTGTAGTTTTGTATTTGGAAGTCGGTAGTATTTTTTTGCAAAAAGATTTTTATTTAGAACCTAATTGTTAGCGGTCTAGACATATTATTAGGTACGTACAAGTTCAAGTGAATTTTATTTGTATAGAAGCAGTTGGTCTCAGAAGACAAGAAGTCTTGGATGGAAACCGTCAAAAACCGCTTGATAAAAATCTTTCTCATTCAGATAAAGATGATGAAAACACATGGTTGAAAAAGTAGATACTTTTAGCCTACTTTAACCTACTGATAATAATATGTGCCTAGCTAAGAAGAATTTGTTTTTCTTTCATAGAAGCTTTTATCTACAGGATATACAGAACAAGTGCGAATTTCACGTATGTTTATAAAACCCGGATCCTGTAACTTAAGCCTACTTGTCGTTTTTATTGCCTGGCACATGGAACTTCGTATAAGGCTTTCTAGCTTACCAATGAACCCTTTTTTAATAATAATATAATTTTGTCTTTCCCTTCTAGTACTGGCAAAGACCGTCGAGTACGGATATATTGCGTCTCACAGCAAACTCATAAGCTTTACGATATCGTCTTTCTTAGATTTTATTACAATTCGTGAGTGATACCAGATGCAATAACGTGAACAAGTACTAAAATAATATACAGGTTATTTCAGCTATAGAACGTGGGTGTGAGTGATATAAAGTACCAAGTTTCGTGGGTATAAATTATGAGCAGGTATCGGAAGCCCAAGGGATTAAAGTAGTTGTTCATTTTAAGACCTCCTAAAATCTGGTTGAAGGCGACTTTTACGATGATATCAGATAGCAGACGGTTTAGTCGCTGTTTATTCATAAATCATTTATGCTCAAGCATGTAGGTATCAAGTGTATGTATTCTCAATCAAAATACATATATACTTTTAACATTTATTTGAAGCTAAAAGATTTATAAAAATATACCTATATGAAAATTGGCAATAACGCAAATGAATCTAGAATAGATACATGATATAAATTTTAATATTACAAGTAAAATGTCAATTACGAAGCCTTTATTGAAATTGAATTCTGAAAAAAAATCTCTTTTATGAAATAGCTTTTTATCAGATCTCTCAAACGGCTATGAATTTGAGAGTCACATGTTTAAATTGAATAGCATATAATCACACATCTTCTATATATTGGCTGGTTTCTGAAATCGTTATTATTTCAATACTTTATATGAGAATTATAAAGATTTCTCTTCTTTTTACAAGCTTTTATTAAACTTGCAATGTATGTATGTATGTAATTGTGTTCGGGTCAAATCTTGCAACAGAATATTAAAGCAGTTATCCTCCACCGATTAACATGAAATTGTGCATACAGTGTGTGTCACGTGACAGTGACGTCATTCTAAATCCAAAATGGTGGGCGGCCCTAGATGGCGGACTAGTTATGTTTTGCGCACTGCCATGATATGGGTATCAAATGAAAGGGTTTGCTGAGAAAATACGAAAAAAGCTTGTTAAAATTAAAGATATTTATTTAATAATAATATTAGATCATCATGTTTGTCTTGTGATATTAATTTTACCGCATTTTCAGTGTTGCCAGCGATTTCTCCCACGGGACAGTCAAAATACAAAAAAGAATCCTATGTCATAATAGACGCCATGGTCTACCCGTGTTACCATCCAAAGGCATTCAACTGTTAAGGCATTATTGATTGTCAAACATCTAAACATAAAGACAGGTAAATAGAAAAAATGTGTTGTCTTCTGTAAATATCAATTCTTGTTGATGTTACACGAGATAAACGTTTTACAAAAACAACAATAATTTTCTGAAAATTAGACTCATTTATTTTAAAACAAAACAACTTTACAGTCTAGCAAATATTTTGTATGTAGGCCACCGTTTATCATAGCCAGATTTACTGAAAACAACATCATAAATTTACAGGGTATCTTTGTTCTACTTTTGATTTCAAAGGCAAGATCTAAAGGGATTTCACCTAGATTCAAATAATTTAAGTTATTTTCTTGTAGCAGCTTTTCGCTTAGGGGTATCACAGCATTCGTTTTAGGTCCATACTGACGTACAACTCGAATTTTCTCCTAATATACGCCTGATTTAACTCTTAAGGTTCCCCTAGTTGACGGCACGAACTATTTTGTCCGCGAGGTTAAAAAGCATGCTATCTCATCCGACAACACGTGCGAAAGAGATAGATGCTGTGAAGAGCAGTAAGAAGATAGTCCGCGTACAAATTAGCACTTTTACAAATTTCTATCGAAATGGATGATGATTTAGGACGAAAACCAGCGCGCGATTTTTATTTTATTTTGAACGTACATCTTCAAACAGTGGAGTAATCACCAGACTACGTTTGTATGGAAGAATGATCGACTAGTGTAACCTTAAACGTCAGACTTACCCCTTTAAATACGTTAGCGCATCCTTTATTTTATTCTACAGTTAAGGGGAAGTTTTTCCAATGAAATATTAATTTGACAGTGGAAATATAAAATAATTAATGTGCACACACAGTATAATAAATAGAGACAATACACCATGACAACAGACAAAGCTTCTGCTTATTTATTTAGAAATTTCTACCAGCAGACCCGCGAAAAGGAAAAATGAAACAGAAATGTACATTGTCATACATTGTCTAGCTAGACTACCTCTGCCTAAATTGCAGAGGTAGTCTAGCTAGACAATGTTATCAAATGTTATACACAATAACCCTTTGTATATAAACACGTCCAGTTTTTGGTAACGGGAAATATGTCAAGTCAGCCTTATATAAGCAAAATTACCGTAACTTTGTCAAAAGCCTAGCCTTAGGGCTGAAACTACGTTAATCGGCAAAAGTGACAAAAGTGCTCCGTCACGGAGACATGCGCGGGCATCCGTCGCAGGGGCACGCGCGGGTCCCGCAAGTCACAACAGTTGCAGTTTTTGGCTACATAATAATATATTAAGTGATCCATCGACACAACTATATATGCACACCGTTAAAATGTAACTACCTGCGTAAATAAAATAATCCGTGTCTACGCGCGTAGACACGCGATGAGAGCCCGTCGCGGGAGCCCGCTTAACGCAGCTTCGGCCCTTAGTGACGAACTTGATGATGATACTATCTTTAAAACAAGAGACGCCCTGCCCTTAATAACATAGCAACAACGGCTGGTACTTATAATTTTATCCATTCCTGACCCTTTCACCTTAAACCTCCGATTTTGTTTCCACAGAAGAGACCCAAAGGCTTTCTACTGGACCCCTAAGTAGAAACATTTATTCCAAATTTGATCCACTTACGAAAGTACATACCCATAGTTTATCCCTTGTAAATATATAAATACATTTACCTTTACTTAAAAAACCAACACGGGGCAGTAGTTTACAGTTAAGTATCTTAACCTGGTTTTAGCAATTTTATTTGGTTGGGTTTTCGTAATTTAGCATCAGTAAGGGTCGTCTATGGTGGGTTCGAATCCAGGTAGGCACTATTTATGTATTATTTGTGTATGTTTTATGATGATGATGAAAAATCATCTTTTTTGATCGCAATTTTATTTCTTAGAAGCAAGAAGAAACGCTAGTTGATGATTTTTCTTATTGCTTCTAAGAAACAAAATTGACTCATCGCCGCAAGGTTGCCTGCTTGTCGGTCTTCTACAGACTGTACTTTGGTGAGTGTATTCAAGAAATCCACGAACTGATCCAACCAGCCCCCTTTTGCCATTGGACATCTAGACGCACTGCAAGATACCATCCTTAACTTGTTGCCATTCCACCAATTCGCACCAAGCGCTTCAAAACAGCCTTCATAATGCGCACAGCGAATGAGTGGAACTCACTACCTGCGTCTGTGTTTCCGAATGCATTCAACCCGAATCTCTTCAAAGTTAGAGTGAACAGGCTTTTTCTGGGTAAGCTCACTCCATCGTCGACTCTGTCTATGTCTGACCTAGACTAGAGTCATGAGCAAACCCATTTAAAAAAAAAACGCTTTTTTATAACAATGAAAAATAAAATTGCTGACCTAAATTATAATCATAACTAGCTTTTGCCAGTGGCTTGGCCCGCGTAAAAAGTGTTTTCTTATTCGAAGGAAACATTATACCAGGATGAAAAGTAGCTTACCCAGACTATAATCTATCTCTGTGCCAAATTTCATCCAGATCCGTTCAGCCTTTCTAACATGATTGAGAAACAAACATACATGCACATACATATCCATCTAAACTTTCACAGTTATAATATTATAGTAAGGAGAAGTGGTAGTCCAGTGGTAACGGCCGCGATTTACAATTACTTTGTGTAAATTATTTCTTCACCACTGCTCTCAAAACGGTGAAAGAAAACATCGTGAGGAATCCGGCATGTCGTAGAACCAAAAATTCGAAGACATGTGACATCGACCAACCAGCACTGGGCCCGCGTGGTGGATTATGGCCCATTCCCTCTCTCGGAGAGGATGCTTGTGTTCCAGCAGTGGGAACATTAAAAGGCTGATGATGAAGATAGTAAGATTAGTTTACTATATATCTCTTGTTTCTATATAGTAAGAGACTGACCTAAAACTTTTCATCATTTCAGCCGAAAGACGTCCACTGCTGGACATAGACTCCCCCAGGCATCGCCACATTGACCGATCCCGTGCGTCTCGCATCCAGCGCATTCCCGCAACCAGTATGCTTAGTGCGAGTTTAATAAAATTATTCGTTGAACGTCATCACCGTGAAAGGCAAGTATACGTCGACGGTATCGACTATCGTAAACATGCGAGTGTGTGTTGCTACAGCAGTCAACGACTCGCAAGCGTGTAGTCACTGTGAGACGCGTTCATCATTTAATAAACCGACAAAATAGGTTGACATTTTTATTTGCTATTCCTATTGGAATTGACACACTATTAAAATAGTAGTGGTTATAACGTGTTTTTTAGTTAGAAATTAGAAGTTTGTTTATGTTTTGCATTTGAAGTGGTGTTTTGGGGATTTGGAATTTTGGACTGCTCTTACTATTTAATATGTTATCGGGTACTACATGACCACTTGTCGACACTTGACATTCTATATTTTTGGCTGTTTGTGGCATAATTTTTGCTTGTGCGTGTCTCAGCAGACAAATCACAGAATATTATTAGAACAAATATTGTAGACATAGAATATTTGTTCTAATAATATTCTGTGATTTTATCATTAATTGTGAAAAATGAGCGACGTCGAACTACTATCGAAACGAACTACTTATCATACATTCAAACCACAATGGGCACAGTCTAAAATGCTTATTCAAGTATTCATCGTATTATAAAAAATATCAAATGAAAACATGTGCGAGCGAGCCTCGGCGCCCGACCGCTGACGTCACGCGCTCTCTCGGTGCTCTGTGGATTCGCTAGGCATATAACCTTTCAAATTATAAACACAAGCATCTATTGCTTAATTATTGTATTGTGTAGTGTCAGATAGGCAGTTGCTCCATATAAACATATTCGGCTACATGAACATTGGACAATTAAATAAAAAGAGTAAAATGTAATTACAAAATTTTAAACTAATAACATAATAATTTAATATTTAAATAAACAAGTTTTTTTTTTTTTTCTTATTACGTAAAAACAATCTTGACATCATTTTTATACAGAGTTATTTTATGTGTTAAATAAAATAAAACAAAAACAGTGTCTGACCTAGGAATCGAACCCAGGATCTCATGCTGCAAGCCAGGTGGTTTCATTGATGATCGCAGGGATGGTCTATCTATAGTTTCTAGTGAACTCGATAGATATAGTTTCTAGAAAACTCGCACTAAGCATACTGTATGCTTAGTGCAAGTTTTATAAACGGGATGGTCGCGTAAACGTTTACGCAAATTTGTATGGCGCTGGATAAGCGCCACCTAGTGGCGTACGTGAGAACTATAATTTCTGAGTGCAAGTTTATAAAATATTTCGTGACTAGTGACAATCGACTACATCTCACAAGTAAGCGCGTCATTAAGCACTTATATTAGCGTAAACATGCTTTTCGCGAGTGTGAGTTGTACTTTTTGACAGTTTTGACATCTCGTATCGTAAACAAAATCACTTGTGAGCGACTAAGCTTGTCACTGATATTTTTGCGGTGAGAGCGCTGTGAGAGTGATAAACTTACCAAGTTTTAAATTTAATTATGTTATAACATATACCTTTATGGTATATTATGGGTTCTTTTTCATTTCTATCACTTCTAATAGTTATGGGAATGGGATTGGTAATTTAAAAAATCTTCAGTCAAATTAATTATAACAGATTACCAAGATTAAAAAATGAAAATTCAATTTTTACTAATTACATAATAATAATCTTGGCATAAATAAAGGTAAATAAAAAAAAGATAAACCAAAAACAGTGTCTGAACTGGGAATCGAACCCAGGTCCTCATGTTCACTAGAAACTATAGATAGACCAACCCTGCGATCAACAATGAAACCACCTGGCTTGCAGCATGAGATCCTGGGTTCGATTCCTAGGTCAGACACTGTTTTTGTATTATTTTATTTAACACATAAAATAATTCTGAATAAAAATTATGTTAAGATTGTTTTTATGTAATTAGTATTTTTTTTTATCTTGGTAATTTAAATATTAAATTATTATGTTATTAGTTTAAAATTTTGTAATTACATTTTACTCTATTTATTTCATTGTTCAATGTTCATGTAGCCGAATATGTTTATATGGAGCAACTGCCTGTCTGACACTAGTCACTACACAATAAAAAAATTGAGCAATAGATGCCTGTGTTTAAAATTTGAAAGGATAAATGCTTAGCGAATCCACAGAGCACCGAGAGAGCGCGTGACGTCAGCGGTCGGGCGCCGAGCCCCGCTCGCACATGTTTACATTTGATATTTTTTATAATACAATGAGTAGGCATTTTAGACTGTGCCCATTGTGGTTTGAATGTATGATTAGTAGTCTATGTCACTAGTCCTCATTTTTCACAATTAATGATAAAATCACAGAATATTATTAGAACAAATATTGTAGACCGCTGAGACACGCACAAGCAAGAATTATGCCACAAACAGCCAAAAATATAGAATTTCAAGAGTCGACAAGTGGTCCTGTATTACCCGATAACATTTGAAATAGTAAGAGCAGTCCAAAATTCCAAATTCCCAAAACACCACTTCAAAGGCAAAACATAAACAAACTTCTAATTTCACACGTTATAACCACTACTATTTTAATAGTGTGTCGATTCCAATAGGAATAGCGAATAAAAATGTCAACCTGTTTTGTCGGTTTATTGAATGATGAACGCGTCTCACAGTGACTACACGCTTGCGAGTCGTTGACTGCTGTAGCAACACACACTCGCATGTTTACGATAGTCGAGACCGTCGACGTATACTTGCCTTTCACGGTGATGACGTTCAACGAATAATTTTATTAAACTCGCACTAAGCATACAGTATGCTTAGTGCGAGTTTTATTAACGGGATGGTCGCGTAAACGTTTACGCAAATTTGTATGGCACTGGATAAGCGCCACCTAGTGGCGTACGTGAGAACTATAATTTCTGAGTGCAAGTTTATAAAATATTTCGTGACTAGTGACAATCGACTACATCTCACAAGTAAGCGCGTCATTAAGCACTTATATTAGCGTAAACATGCTTTTCGCGAGTGTGAGTTGTACTTTTTGACAGATTTGACATCTCGTATCGTAAACAAAATCACTTGTGAGCGACTAAGCTTGTCACTGATATTTTTGCGGTGAGAGCGCTGTGAGAGTGATAAACTTACCAAGTTATTACATTTAATTATGTTATAACATATACCTTTATGGTATATTATGGGTTCTTTTTCATTTCTATCACTTCTAATAGTTATGGGAATGGGATTGGTAATTTAAAAATCTTCAGTCAAATTAATTAGAACAGATTACCAAGATTAAAAAATGAAAATTCCATTTTTACTAATTACATAATAACAATCTTGGCATAAATAAAGGTAAATAAAAAAAAGATAAACCAAAAACAGTGTCTGAACTGGGAATCGAACCCAGGACCTCATGTTCACTAGAAACTATAGATAGACCAACCCTGCGATCAACAATGAAACCACCTGGCTTGCAGCATGAGATCCTGGGTTCGATTCCTAGATCAGACACTGTTTTTGTATTATTTTATTTAACACATAAAATAATTCTGAATAAAAATTATGTTAAGATTGTTTTTATGTAATTAGTATTTTTTTTTATCTTGGTAATTTAAATATTAAATTATTATGTTATTAGTTTAAAATTTTGTAATTACATTTTACTCTATTTATTTCATTGTTCAATGTTCATTTAGCCGAATATGTTTATATGGAGCAACTGCCTGTCTGACACTAGTCACTACACAATAAAAAAAAATAGCAATAGATGCCAGTGTTTAAAATTTGAAAGGATAAATGCTTAGCGAATCCACAGAGCACCGAGAGAGCGCGTGACGTCAGCAGTCGGGCGCCGAGCCCCGCTCGCACATGTTTACATTTGATATTTTTTATAATACGATGAATAGGCATTTTAGACTGTGCCCATTGTGGTTTGAATGTATGATTAGTAGTCTAAGTCACTAGTCCTCATTTTTCACAATTAATGATAAAATCACAGAATATTATTAGAACAAATATTGTAGACCGCTGAGACACGCACAAGCAAGAATTATGCCACAAACAGCCAAAAATATAGAATTTCAAGTATCGACAAGTGGTCCTGTATTACCCGATAACATTTGAAATAGTAAGAGCAGTCCAAAATTCCAAATTCCCAAAACACCACTTCAAAGGCAAAACATAAACAAACTTCTAATTTCACACGTTATAACCACTACTATTTTAATAGTGTGTCGATTCCAATAGGAATAGCGAATAAAAATGTCAACCTGTTTTGTCGGTTTATTAAATGATGAACGCGTCTCACAGTGACTACACGCTTGCGAGTCGTTGACTGCTGTAGCAACACACACTCGCATGTTTACGATAGTCGATACCGTCGACGTATACTTGCCTTTCACGGTGATGACGTTCAACGAATAATTTTATTAAACTCGCACTAAGCATACAGATACCGGCTTCACCTTGACTACGTCACGGATTCAAGCGTGCTCATTATATTATTATTTTTAGGCGAGGCCATCTACCTTCGTCAGGTTCTGGTACAGGTGCGTAAAATATCTAAATATGTACGAAAAATATAAACTTAGATATCTGAGTATATCAGGTGTCTCGTAAAATAAGGAGGAAAAAGAAGCTTCAATTGTGGGCTTCAGCATAAACCTACAAGTAAATTATTGTCTAAATTAAACCCTCATTTTTACGGGTGCCTTCTAACATTACTGTTGTATAGCTATATTATTTTGCAGCTCTTTTTTACAAACATTATTTTCCTTAAATGTCGTATAGCGTGCATTTTTGTTGGATCAGAGATATTTTATATATGTATTTCTAAACAGTTCGCCAGCTTTGGCCTGTCCGGACGAAGGCATTTGGCTGACTTTTGTATTTTCCTCAAGACAAATAACATGTTTCATCTGATAAGGGGCTGTCGTCGGCTCGTCTGTCTACGGAACCAATCGCTTTGTGCACGTTCCTTGTTATTCCATCTTGTTTTTATTGCGCAAGCTTGGGCGTTTGTTTTTTGAAAGCCTATTAACGTCTCGTCTTTTCAGGACAGTATATTGGTCCCGTTATCAAGATTAAATTCAAATAACCCGAGGTATGATGTCCCTGTAAGCACAGAATGAGTGAACGCTGCAAGTAATCGCCGCCCGGTTGCGGCTGCATTATGAATTTGTACTCTTTTAAATTAAATTAAATTAAAAGACATTTATTTCAGAATCACTTCCATATTTGTTAGTAACAATTTAAACTTATAAAATAGTGTTAGTAACATTTTTTTTTTTTTTTACATTTATTACACGCTGTGCGAGGCACGCCGATCCTGGGGAATGTCTATTTGACTGCGTGCAGTCGTATCCATCGCCCCAAGATCGGATTCGGATCTTTTGTCCGCTGTTTTTAATTCTACCGGTAAAATGTATTGTTCATGGAACAAAAGTCTCCAATGTCATTGTTGTTGGCCAAAGTTCATTTAAATTCCGTGCCCGTGAGAGGGAACAGTAGCAAATATGAATTCCTTTGCCTATTGTCAAACTGCTTTTGCTCGCTTTGGTATAATGCTTTTGAAAGCCACATTATATACATGCAGGAACACAACTCTATTCGAATCTTTTTTTAGTTAACAAAGAAACAGAATGTGTAGTAATTATATAAAATTAGCGTGTTTGTTTGAAATAAAGTTTAAACTTGCAGGCATGGGGAAGTGTACTAAACTGCTGTTGTCGACGGCCGACTCCTTTTACCTGGCTTACTTGCAAGTAGTCGTGAATAATTCAAAACGTTGTACTAATTAAAATTCGGAATTTGCACAACAGGTAGACGCTTTATAATGGAACATTAATCATTAAGCAGGCCAAAAACCTCAACTAAAATATTTTAAAAACAATGTTACACGTGTAGCGCAGTAGTAATCAAAGCATTGAAAAGTTTCGATGGCTGCAAAGAAAAAGGAATGACCGCTGCGCACTGGCTCCGGTCCAGATCCGTCGCTTTTCATCACGTTTTAAGGGCGTCGCAACAAGTTTTGGGCCTCTTTTTGGAATCTCTCCCCATCATACTTGAAGAATAGCGTGCAATACGGGATATTATCAATTCGACATTACTTCGCCGTTTTTCAATCTATTCCACGAAAAGCTCCGTGTTTATGTGTCAGCCATCGACGTTAACGCGTATTTAGATATGCGATGTGACTCATGACAGCAAAAAATGGACGGACTTGACAATTTATCGCCAGGAAAAGGAAAATAAAAATATTTAGCTATAAAGGACAATAAAGAAAAATGATAGAGCTTTTCGCAGACGCGCAAACAACAGCGCTAATTACAATTAAAAAACACTTTTATACTTTTTCATGAGACAATTATTTAACACAGTTACGAAAAATTTACATAATTTCCTTAGGAGCCATGTAGCAGAACCGAGCTAGGGAATAATTTGATTCATGTAATTATTACAATCAATTTTCATCATTTCTTGGTTTAAATGGCGGGTTGCGGGGCCAAAGTAATTTCGTCCGGGCCAACAGAAGTTGAAAAAGGGAAAATTACACAATTTGCTAATGGCCACGGCACAGATATTAATTTGTTGCGCGGTTTTTATTGCTAGAGAAGGATATTAATGCGAATTGAAATTTATATTTATGACTTATGATTGAGTTACGTGGTGCTCAACGGGAAATGTATTGACTTTTTATGTTCGTTCATCGAGTATTAAAATATGATCGTTGAGTTAGTTACATAGGTATTTTATATGGCTGTGGCGTCTATAAAATAATTTTTGGGAAGCAGATGGATTTCTATGTATTTGCACGTACACCTACCAAATAAGTATCTTTAAAACGGGCATAACCCTCTTGGAATAATTTTTTAGGCATAACGTTTTCGCATAACTTTTATCAGCATAATAATACTGCGGTATAATAATACTTTGGCATAAAGCAAAGGTTAGCATAACACTCATTTGGTGTAATTTTATGGATACATATTTGAACGTCGAAAATTAAAATACCTACGGGTAAAAAGTCAATGTCCAAAATATCGAAAAATTTAATATCGATTTGAATCGATTTAAAATTGTTTTACCTACGCTTAAAATGACTAATTTATATATTTGATAAAAGGACTCAAATTAATTAGGTTAAGGTGCGGCGGACTTGAGCCGCGAACATGTTTGTTTTATTCCAAATAACATTATGTGTAAATATCATTATGCTGGCAATTTACGCTTATGTTTATTATGGGAATATATTTTATGCTTATCATTGGTAAACCCTTTAAAACTCTTCAATAATAAAGGAAGTGTACAAAGCAACTCTATTATAAATGAAAAAGTTTCGGTAAGTAGTAGTAAGTAGTAGTAACTGTGGTAAAAGACCAGGAAGCTAAGACTCCATCTACACTATCACAGTTGCACAAAAAACTTCTCCATTCAATGTAGGTTAAAATAAAAAGTAGGTGAAGTCCGCGGGAATTCTGCCGCTGTGTACAATGCCTGCTGCAAACAGACGGAACTTTGGTAAAAATGCAATGTAATTAAACTGTGCGAAATACAAAATAAAAACACTTTTGAAGGAATTCCGGCCATTGTTGCCTTTCTACACCCTGTGAGCTTGAGGGGATGCTGGGATACAATTGATGAGAGCGGGCTAGGACTTGTTGTTAGTACTTACTTAATAAAATTATCATGCAGAGTAGGTACTAGCAACAAAAATGTAAATGTGTAATTTTTTTTGGCGGACGTGATCATTATTTTTTTGATGATGCATACAAATATTTGGTCCCAGCACAATTTGAAACCGTTACCTATAGAGCCAACCAAGCTAACAAGGTGTAGCGGCATCGACGCCGCCACTTATGAACTAATGACATGACGTCACAAAAATCCTGCATCGCGCAAGCAGAGCTATCGGCGCGATTAGAACACATACAACAGTCCGACAATAATCGTTGGGTAGTTGCCCGAACCAGAAAAAAACACCCGTCTGGTCGGAGGATCCTCTCTTTTCTATGAAGATTTGTGGCACTTCACACCCTGTTCCAACTACCTCCAAACTGGTAACGCTCAAACATGAACATCAGCACAGCCTTCATGCAGAGCTACTTCATCGTGACGTCATCATCACTTCCTCAAGCTTTCGAGTAGCTAGTCACAAAGCGAGTACCCACGTCATCTACAGGGGTATCCTGACCTGGTGGTCATGATGCTGGTATATGCAGCGGACGCGCATTCCTGGACATTACCCATAGCTTCTATCATCACCCTCAACCAAAACAGCGACCCTGGCACAGCACATTGCAGCTGCCGCAGGCCAACAAAGGAGAGCCTTGAAGATGCTCTCCTGCAGCCGAATTGCGTAAGTGATTCGGCAAAGGAAACAGTTTGAAACCTTCACAAAAACGACTTCACGTTTTGCATATTACTCTCTGAAAAGGAAAGGAGATGAATCTTTCCATGGCCAATATTTTGACGTAGAATTGATTGTAAAGAATAATTGTTTTTTTTCCAGTTTTAAGGATTATATATTTTTAATTAAAAGCAATGAAGAGCATTAGTTGTAAGTAAAACAAAATTAAACTATATCCTAATTATTTGGAAATAAATCATCAGGAGGATGATCGTACTCTTTCTAAATTAGTTTCGCAATACCGATAAAGTTGAAAGAAATGATTCTAACTCTTTGAAGGTTCCAAACTATTGCCTTTGCCGAATTCACTTACGCAATTCGGCTGCTGGTCGTCGCCAGAAGTCAAGTCACTACGCCGCTCAGCATCGCTCCATTGCACCAAAAACCAAGCAAAACCATGAAAACCAATATCTATAATAGTCTATCTAGTGGAGCACAAAACAAAGATAAGTGCATAACCACAGTTTCATGGCCCCCTTAACTACGAGACGTTATTAAAACTATCGGTGGAACCATTCAAGGAAGTTCAATTTTTGCCAGGTCCGTAACGAAAGCTGTTAAGGCGGTCAGTCGAGTTGTATAAACGTCCAAATCGGTGGCAATTTTACAACTTTTTCTCACTTCCCTATCTCAAGTCGGGGCAGTAAACTGGGAAGCATTCTCACCCCGACTACAGAGTTATTTCACAGAATATTGCGGAGCGAGACTAATAAAATGACAAATGGCTGGTGTTTGTGCACTAGAGAGTTGACATCAAGCAAAATGCATGCGGCGACATACTTTCCAAATGTATTTGCCAATAATTTGCATATAATGCGGTCTTACCATCGATATTGAAATATATTGCGATCGTATGATGTAGGTAATATGGATGTGTTCGGTCCAGGTTCCGGTCGGGTAAACATAATAGTAGTGTGTTCAGTGTAACCGATATCTTCGAAGGCGGGCTCGCTGTGCTCAAATTCTCGAGTAGAAGTGCTCTTATCCACAATATCGGCCGGCCTCTCTCAAATGTCTCAATTTCACATCGTGAGGACATCGATACGTTCTACCTGTGGAACCCTAATCCAATCTGTCCGTGTCTGTATGCACGTTAACGTATATAGTAAACCTGTATATGGCCTTCATGTTGCCAACTATCGGTTTACCGTTTATTTTTGATAAGATGGCATGTATTTATGCTTTCAACAGATATTTTTGAGAAAACTTTACGATTTACTACATGCAATAAGTCTGTCGTACGATAAAGAAGAATCAAGGCTAAACCTCTTAAATAAATTCTGCTAAACAATCGAATTATTTGGACGGAGAAGCGATTAATAAAGCCAAATTCAATCACTGTCCATTCGAGCGCCGATTCCGTAAATAATTATGTCCTACATACATACGTCACTCACAAAGAAAACGTGCCTAACCAATAAAACGAAACAACGAGGTTATCAGAAACAGACGCAAGCGTCACTGGCGCTCTGACATTGACAAATAAGCCATTCTGAAAAAGAGCCCATTTTCTCCAAGACCCCTACTACGTACGACTATTAATAACAATTAAATAAACGAAAATAGCGCTAAAACGCAAATTAATGTTACGAATATTTCAAGAATACTCGTTAATTAATTCCTGTCTTTATTAAACTGTCGTCGGCTTCAATATGCGACAGGTTTTTCACTAATTTATATTTGCGCGAAGAAATGATCAATAATTTGCCCCAAACGTTCGTGATTGAACTTAATTTTACCGAATTTGAATTTCTATTACTCCTAGAACATCGACAAACGGCTATCTTGTTCGTATTATTCAAGCTTGTTAACGTATTTACTAACCTTTCTGAAACAATATCGTTGGTTATAGATTTCATGAAATCTGAATGGTTTCCCGAACAATACTAGCGGTTTTAAAATGTATTATCTGAACGTGTTGAAATGTAATTTCTTTCATATTGATACAATGTGTGAAGTTTGTATTTTGATGGAGTGAACGTGAGGCTATGAAAACGGCATTCAAGGAATGAATGTTCGTTAAAATGGGTTAGCAATAAAGATTTTGTGGTCGCTAATCTTGTATAGATAGAAAGTTATCGATACGTTCAGTTAGTCGGGACACATTAAAATGCAATTTCGAATGAAAGCACATAGTAATAAAGTCTAGATCTAAATCCGTTCTGTCGGTCAATAGACCGTTTTTGGGATGCGATAGGTGCCTAATTCGTATACAATTATCTGTGACGTGCATCATGTGTCGACTTTGTGGTATCGGTAAGCTCGGCGATATCAAAGGGTGGAACTAATGCAGCTGGTAGTCACCCGCTGCTAATGCAGCAGGTTATCCGCTGCTAATATCGAGTTGCATGTGATTCGCGGAGAGAACTCGATATCTGTTAACGCTTACGCAAATTCCTGTAGTAGGCGCACTGAATACGGAACTGAGCCGTAGGAAGCCGTATTACGAATTTAATCTCACAGAAATGTGGTATCGTGGAAATTGCTGCAACAAAGCCTCTGTTTACGACAAACGTCTAGAAGCAATATTACCTAGGGGAAAAATTTAGAATAGCTGGCTTATAATATTTTCTACATGAATTTTTAAATGAATATCTTAGAGTTCCGTTGGTAAGGTTGGACCTTATTCGTTTCGCAGCTTCAATGGCTTCTGTTCTCCGGTAATTCTAGTAGATTTTGTACATTGATTTATTCTGTAAATAATATTGTTTTCAAGTTTTATTATTCTTGCGGCAGATTCGAGATTTCTAATATAACGTCATTTTGGTTTCCGGCAATTTTAAAAAATCTTTGCTCACAAAACCGTTTTATAACCGATTCTGTTTCTACCCGCACTTTCCACCATGACCTCCACCGAGACGAAGTACCACCACCTGTCCACATATTCTATGGTAGGTACAGATTTAGTGTACCTTTGTCAAAATCAAAACATTTTATTTCAACTAAACCATTAAGGTAATTTTGTAAGCAAGAAAAAAAATGAAGCTATATTCATAAAAGATAGCTTGATCTCTATGATAGCTGTCAGTATCAATACAGTTACAATAGCGCTTGTCAGGCTAACAATAACGTATACGTTAGTTTGACATGTATCTTTTATGAAGTAGAGTTGTACATTCGCAAGCTTCAGTAGGTCTATAGGAGAAGAAAGTGCAAGAACCTCCACGGACACGCTTTTTCATCAGTTTTAATTACAATTATTTGGATACATCATTCATGTTGGCAAATTACAAATATGTGAGAACGATGAAAAAAAGACGTGCACATAAATAAAAGCGTCTAGACAAAAATAACCTCAAAATACAATAATTAATTAAAAGAGGCCGAGCCAACCATCCTATTTTATCGTTGAAAGATTTTTTATAATAGATCTATCTACTTAATAATCACTCCTTCCAGAAATGGCTTACCACTTACAAACAAGCAATTTTACCTCTTCATAATATTTGTTTACATAAAAGATATGTTTTATGAACACTTATGTTCAGGTTCGAGTGTTACGAGTATATTCCTAAAATAGACATTGTTGGTTTACCTATTGCAAAGTTCAATAAATAGGCATTGCTTGCTAGTTACGGTAATATGAGAGGCGGAGTAGAACAGGCACAGAGCAATAGCACGTTGCAGCATGATAAGTTTTCCAATCTAACTTCATGGTACATCAGGAATTGCTCGCTTCTTACGTGCCGTTCTCAATGTAATTTTGTGTTTATACCCACAGTTCAGGCATCGCATCGGCGCGGCGTTCTTGCATCGCACCGGCGAATCATTTCAGTAATGAATACTGTGTGAAGGGGCTTTTATCATTAACTCTTTTAGGAACCTCTTAAAAGGGAGCTTTTAGCATGTTTTAAGCTATTGCATAGCTTCTATCGCGGGCCTTGAGCGCGGGGACCGAATCCAGAAATTCCGTAACGAAAAAACCTCACGCTCCCCACTCCGACGGGCACGGCGGTGATACTTTGACTTTTAATAAGGTTTTTGAATTCTGTGGAATCTGAGTGGTGAGGGGCAGGGGGGCAGGGGGGGGGGAGGTTTGTTGCACGTGTTTTCGATTTCCGTGTTGGTATTTTTAGAATGAAAAATTTTTTTGCGGGGGGAGGTAAACGGTTAAGGGGGAGGGGGTAAATCCTATCTTGTTCTCCTGGATGAAGTAGCGACGGGCAGGGGGGCAAATTTTTTTTCAGAAATGCGCTAACTCCAACCGTTTCTGAGATATGAGGGTCTTAAAATTTTTGTTGGTCGTAATTTTTTTGCCTTTTATCGGTCTCTCTGAGCTGTTTCTGTGACAATGGTGATCAATGTGGACCTTATGCTAATGAGAATAAGGGTCACTTTTGCTTGTCAAAGAAAAGCGACCTTATTTCAATTTGAATAAGGGTATTTTTGTTTTGTTTTTTAGAGTTTTATTAATCGTAAATAAATGTGGGTTTGGCTCGCTACGTTTTCGAGTTTTTAACGTTTTTAATTTTTTTGACGCATTTTCCAGGACTGGATCTAGAATTAATGCTATGCAATAGCTTTACCGCGGCAGTCCCCGAGTGCCACACGACTTTTTTTTAGTTTATTTCTGTAGACGAATGGGGGCAGGGGTTCCAGTTAGAAGGTGGCTGCCGAGTACTAAGACTATTCTAACGTAGCGAGAATAAAGTATGGCGTTATTCAGTATGTTAAGTCGCAAATGAAATGTTCTGTATAAATAATCCCGAATAAAACCTTCACACAAAACGGGCGACACAAGTGGGGGGAAGGAGAGATTTATCCTCTTGAATCTAATCTTGCGGATGGCGAGAAGAGCAGTTTCTACAAAAAAAATATGTGAGTTGCCGCGTCTCGACCTGTCTCGCGACTGTATACATTGAGACAATTCCCGCCGTCTGCGCTCAACTCATCTGGCGTCCACGCCATGATGCCATCCGAGTGCTCTTTAAAAACTCGTACAAACGTAAACGTATTTGTTGGTAGCATCTACAGAGCCGCACCAAAGTTAAGATAAGAAAATAGCTGTGACTACTCGTTTTCCAAGATCTTACGAAAACTTCACAGTTTATATAGAAAATATTTGTAAATTCGGCAGATATTCAGACAAGCCATTCAAAACTCAATGAATAAAGCTAAATTTTAATTGAAATAAACGTCATGAAAACGATCCAATTTTCATATTTTCAATAAATTAATGATCGCGAATCCACCTGTACAAACGTCCATTCAAAGGGATTTCCATTCAATTCTCTAGTTAATGAACGAAGTTTTTATAAAAAAAATCCGATTTACAATTTACCTTTACCAACAAAATAATGTAAGGAAGCACGATGTCAATTTTATTTTATTTTTGGTTCACGTTGAGCGTGTACAGTCAAGAGCAACAATTACTGATAAGAATTAATATAGAATAATGTCATTAGTAATAATAGGCAAGTTTTTTTTTATTGTGTCTATGTAGTTTACTCTGTAAAATATACTTCTAGGGAAGACTGTAATTGTCAGGCAAAGCCATTATTGCATGGGTCCTTCTCGGGCCAGGAGCCAACAAACGAACTTCTTTGCTTGTATGTAAGGTGTCACGTTATGTATTGGCGAATAACGTAAACGAAATTCCACCAAGCACGTAGTTTGATCTACACGAACAATCAGTAACTCTGACTGTATTTCTCCATAGTTTTTATATCAAATAAACAACTCAATCCAAACCGCCATCTTCTTCCTCGATCTCTTGTCTGATCCCCTCTTTTTCGCGCCAAAAACTAGTGCTTAGTGTTATGTCAAGTTGACACCTGTCAGAGTCATTTGAACCCGTATCTCTCTTCAGAACTAAATCTTTAGAAGTGCCGACATACACGTAAAAACAAACAAACCAGATCTTGAATGTTTAAAACACGTTAGTTATGTAACTCTTGTTGTCGAATATACGGTTACTGCTCGACGCAGGTTCCCCACTAGAATTGTTTCAGAGTTAATTTAAGATTAAAAGGAAATAAAGGTGCTCGGAGAGTTAAATCGCGCCAGGTGAACCAACTTTGTGATTAAGTGGACCTACCCACTCCAACACTAATTTTGTATGGATGGTCTGAACTCTGGATTAGTTTAACATTTTAACGGAAATATTTAATTTAAAAGTTACTTATTTGACCTGGTCGGCTTAATTGCTGTTAATAAATTTTAGTTGTGTTTGAGTGTTTTTCGTGTGCATAGTTATTATTAAATGTTTTATGAATAAACTAGAGCCACGAAAATTTTGTATTGAATATTAGCTTCTGTGTTTCATTATAAAAATTGAAAAGTTGAGTCCTTTTAATTACAAAAATCTTAGAAACGTTAGCAAGTAACAGTGAGTTTTAAAATGTTATGAGGTTCCTTCTTGTGTTATAATTTTTTTTTGTACCAGAGGAATTAGTTATGAATAATATATATTTCTATTTTTAACAGACTTTCCAAAAAAGTTGAGGTTCTATGTTAGGCTGTATGTATGTTTAATTTTATTTTTGTGTTTGTTCACCGATTCCCCCTAAATTGTGGACCGGTTTAGATTTTTTTTTTTTTGTTTTGTGAGATTACGTACCCAAAATGATCCCATTTCAATTTGGTGAAGATCTTATGAAGAACTTCGGAGATATGCGATGACCGTTTTGCGTGGTTGTGACGCATATTTTATATTTGTATTTAAGCTTTCCTTTGTTTTTTTTGTATGGTATGCGTCGTGCCTGGCGCAAATAAACGTTTTTCTTTCTTTCTTATATGGAACAGAACTCCTCAAAAATTACTATCAAGTTTTATGTTATTCGGGTTATCTATTCTGGCATAACTTTGGGCATTGTAAGTACCTTAAATTACTATAGAACTTGTCCATTATGTACACAACAAGAAAGTGTAAAAACCCGACTTCCAAATATAAAGTGAAAAATAACTTCAATTTTGGCATTCGGTGTCAAAAAACAAATAACTAAAACAGGGACTAGATATTTTTGTAAAAAGTTTTTATCTACAATCTAACGCATACAGAACACTTGCATAAATATTTACCTACAATACCTTTCAAAGAAGACATATCTTTTACATCTGGAAACATATTTTCTCAGTGCAGAGTTTCATCTTGATAATTAAGTTCTCTATTTCTGCTTATGACAGTTTCTAAATATATAAACTGTGCAATTTACTTAGAAAAACTTGTAGCTTTAAACGCAAGGAAAACGAAAGAAGATTGCTTACTTTCCTGGAAATGCAAAAAATATCTGACATCTACTAACGGGCGTTAAAGTCTGAGTCTAACGAAGAAGATATAATATTATTAAATAGATACTAGATACTCGGACTGACAACTAAAGTCACCGCCAGATAACAAAAAAGCCTGTAACATCTGTCTACCAATATAATTCAATATTTTAAAACGAAAAGAAGAAATATGTAAAGGCTAACATGATCAAAAACGTATCGCGGTAAGGGCTGAACGGATTTGGGTGAAATTTGCCACAGAGATAGATTATAGTCTGGAATAGCACATACAATGCTTTTTATCCCGGGAGCATGTTCCCTAAGCATAATTTTCGACTTGCGCGCGGGCTTAGTTTTGTATAATTACGATTGCCTTAAAACAAAAAATAAACCGGTCAAGTGCGAGTCGGACTCGCGCACGAAGGGTTCCGTACAAAGTAAGTTTAAGTTTGTACTTGGTAAATTGCGGTTTACGATTTATGACGTATAAAAAAAAAACAATTTTCGGTGGAAGTTTAAATCATATTTTTTGTTTAGTTTTATCATTCTCTTATTTTAGAAGTTACAGGGGGGGGGGGCACACATTTTACCTCTTTGGAAGTGTCTTTCGCGCAAACTATTCAGTTTAGAAAAAAAATACCTACGATACCTTAATATAATTTTTGAAGACCTATCCATAGATACCCCACAAACTCAAAACAAAATGAGTTTCAGTTCTAAGTATGGGGAAACCCCAATTTTTTTTGTTTTTTTTTTCTATTTTTGTGTGAAAATCTTAATGCGGTTCACAGAATACATATACTTACCAAGTTTCAACAGCATAGTTCTTATGGTTTCGAAAAAACGTGGCTGTGACATACGGACGGACAGACAGACTGACAGACATGACGAATCCATAAGGGTTCCGTTTTTTGCCATTTGGTTGCGGAACCACAAAAACACTGTTTTGATGGTATTCTTTTGAGGTAATTAAATATCTTTCAAACCCGTTTCATTTCAATAATATTACCTATGTGAGATGGTTTTCCAGTTGAACTATATTGTTGCCTATAGTGTGACCAGTTGAGAGTCACACCAAAACATCGCAATACAAAATCATAAAAAACGACAAATTATTCATAAACATTAGAATCGGAGTCAAAGCGCTCAATGATCCATCTATGTACTCTAATATTATTTCAAACGGGTGGCTTCGAGTCGACAACGGTTCATGCTGAATTAAAATTGATGAGAGAGAATTTATATTCAAGCATCTTGATTTCAGCATAAACTATAAATCATGCGGCTTGTAAATGTTTTGTGTTCTTACAGATTCAGTAATGATGGATAAGAAAATGTATTTTTTAAGGAGCTATAAAGCTTCTTGAATAAAGTAAATGGTGCAAGCAAGGGTGCATACTGTCGAGCGCTGGACTATGCTGGAAAACTTTCCAATTTGAGCTTGTACAGATTTAGTTTTGTGCGCGAGATACTGGACCGATTAATCTCTCCGAAATATTGTTACTGCGAAGTAAACTTTGTTGTTCCCACTTTTTTAATAATGTCCCTAAATACTGTAAATAATGTATTTAACTAGTGTAATATAACTTTGTTGCCGAAAGTACTTTTTGAAAACTTAAAAATACAATTATTTAGCGAAAAATCTTTTAAAAGTGTTTTAGAGGAGCTCATGGCTAAATAATAACAGCCGCACGGGTCGACCTTAAAGGTTAAGCAACGCTTGACGAGGTCGGTCCGTGGATGAGTGACCATTTCAACATACCGAGTTTCCTCCGTACCTCGGAAAGCACGTTAAGCCTTTGGTCCCGGCTGTCATTTGAAGATCTTTGACAGTCGTTACGAGTAGTCGGAAGCTTGAGATCTGACACCAGTCTAGCCAAGGGGTACCGTGTTACCCAGTTTCTGGGTTGTGGAGGTCAGACAGGCAGTCGTTCCATGTAAAACACTGGTACTCAGCTGAATCCGGTAAGACTGGAAGCCGACCCCAACATAGTTGGGAAAAGCATAGGCAGATTGAATCATTTAAAAGTGTTTTATTTTAAGCAATACTGGAAACAAATGGGAACAGATTGAATGCCAATGTAAGCAAAAAATCGTGGCTAAATTATCTAGGTTCCTGAAAAGACTAGCCAACCTAAACAATCGATCTCACTTGAGCCGTCAAACAGCACAAGTACTAGTGATTTTGTTTTCCTGTCGTTCAATCGACAAGAAATCATACAACAAAACATACGTACATATATCTATGAGTCTATTTGTCATATCCATTTTGGTAGAAAGTAGAATCCTTAGGGGATAAAATAACTTTTTGTTTTACGAATTCTATGTGAATGACGCCCAGGGCGAAAGCTTATTATAAGTATAAAACGCGGAGCAACGTGTATTCCACGCTTTGTTTTATACTCACGTGAAAGAGCAAACGCAATCACAATACCTTAAGTAAGGCGTTAAGCAATTTAATAGTTTCACGAAAGTCGTGAAAGTTAAACGAAGCTTCTCTTTGTGTTTTACCAAGTTAATCTGTTCTAACCTTTCATTCTGGATAAGTATCTCGTGTGTTAACAGTTGGACTGTTCGAGACAGGGCTGTCGATACGTAGTTCTGTAAGTTTGTCGGTGTTAGGGCTGACGTAGCGTCGAGACTCAGATTTATTTAGTCACGTAACCCGAGTACAAACTCGCTTCTTTCGCGTACTTTCTAATCTGCTATCAAACTAACTTTTTTATTACTTGGTAACTAGTAAACAACGCTGCAGGAGCGTTTGTTTACCGGGACGGTATACAGAATATGAAGAAAAAAAAAATAAACTATTAGGTTTTAAAACCACCTCTGCCTCCGTACCATTTCGTGTCAAAACTATAATGGTTAGAATATGAAAAACCGGCCAAGTGCGAGTCGGACTCTCGCACGAAGGATTCCGTACTTATCGCAAATACGGCAAAGAAATCACGTTTGTTGTATGGGAGCCCCACATAAATATTTATTTTATTATGTTTTTTTTTTCTGTTGTATTTTTTGTTATAGCGGCAACAGAAATGCATCATCTGTGAAAATTTCAACTGTCTAGCTATCACGGTTCATGAGATACAGCTTAGTGACAGACAGACAGAGGGACAGTGGCATCTTAGTAATAGGGTGCCTTTTTTACCCTTTGGGTACGGAACCCTAAAAAGGTACAGATGTGTACAAAAAATATACATCTGTCCCTTACGTACACTGGAAATAAGCTTGTTCTAAGAGGTTATGGTCACCTCCCTGTTCGCACTTAATAACTCAACCTGAAAAGATTTTCTTAAATATATTTTTATTCACCAATCCCTACTAATATTATAAATGCGAAAGTAACTCTGTCTGTCTGTCTTTCTGTCTGTCTGTCTTTCTGTCTGTCTTTGCTTCACGCCTAAACTACTGAACCGATTTGTGTGAAATTTGGTACAGACATAGTTTGGAACTTGAGAATGGACATAGGATAGTTTTTATTACAAAAAATAAAATATAAAATAAAATTTATTCCGGACATACAGCGCCATCTATTGGTCAAGAGTCGGCATCAGAAGTCACTATTCCACGCGAACGAAGTCGCGGGCAAAAGCTAGTCTTTTATATTTATTACGCGATGAATCTATTCAATAAATAAAAATCCTCTTCGATAGACTGTAAATAGCCTCTAATCGCCATTGAAAATCGCGGCAGAAGAAAAATAACATGATTGAAAGTAATAACGTTGCCCATTTTAAGCATGATTTTCGTAAGGGGAGCGGTAAAAAATTGTCAAATCGAATCACGTCCGTAAACGTGAGAAAGTAATCAAAATTTATTATTCTTCCCTTCAATGTCGGCGACGTTACTTACAGATCGAATATAAAATTCATCTGTATTTTATTTCTGCGTTCGCTATGCGCTTCTATATGAAAATAGCACAGAATTACTCCACACGACTAATTTTGTTGGCGGGGTGGTGTTCCATGTTTTCCTACAAAACGTCAATACAATTTGGATTTTCATACATTATGTAATTTTCTTGGTTTTAGTGTGAAATATTCGATAAGTGCCTCAAAGATTGTGCTTGGTTTCTTATTTCGTAGGCTTCTTCGTAAGTGACAATAAATATACTTATTGACAGAGTTTGTAGCACTCGTAGAGGTTAATGTTAGAACTGATTTTAAACTGGGCCTACGTAATGATCGTGTATGCTTGTCTCAAAGAATAGAACGCAATACATTCTCAAACTATAATGTACAAACACTTTTTAACAAAAAAACTAAACCGACTTTCAAAAAAAAACACTACAAAATAAGTTTTTAAGCTGACGTGGTCACAATCATTAGAATTAATATTTGTTTCGGGATATTTACCATGCATATTTTGATTTTGGTTGAGAGCTCGATACGCATGATCAAAATATACATGGTAAATATTCTGAAACAAATATTAATTCAAACACTACAAAGTTTATTTATCTCTTTTACTTTTTGTTAGGTACTAGTTCATCTTGAAAATCATTAATAGCCAAAGTACATTGTTTTATTGCGAAGTGCCAGTGCCTACCTGCCGGCTTCATCATCAGATTAGTTCGATGGTACCATTTTCATATTTGGTTCATTATACGTCGGTTAACTATTCCAAATATCATAAACCCGTGACATACTTAGCATTAGTGGCCATCTGTGGTCGTCTTCATCAGTTCCACTTCAAATGATAGATTCTGAGTGCAAATGATTGTATTGTTGATGAAAATACCGAAATTTCTTTAAGGAAGTTTCCCCGATTTCTCCAGGATCCCATAATCAGATCCTGACCTGATGACCATGGGACCACCTGGGAAGTATAAGCTTTCAAACAAAAGTACATTTTTCCAAATCGGTTAAGGCGTCTTTGAGTAATCAGGGAACAAACATAAAAACATACCTATACGGAGAATTGAGAACCATCTACACTTTTAGAAGTCGGTTAAAATTAGAACGCAATACACTCAAACTATCAATTAAAACAAAATACATCTGCGTCACTATCATCAAGGCCCTACCTACATTAAGCAAGAACAGTAACAAGATTATCAACTCCGAACAGAACAATAGTCCTACAATAGATAAAGTTGTGATCAACGTATTGTATACAAACTATTACGAAAGGTTTGATACGCAATCGGAGTCGGCTCATGAATAAAATTATGTAACTCATCGAAATATTCAGCATTACCTGTCGCCGTGGTGTAGGGGCTTCTATTGCTCTGCAGGGTATAGTTACTTTCATTTTAACTTCCACAACGATATGAAAATATTTCTCGAGGCGTTTATTGCTAGCCAGAGACTTGCGGTGCGAACTGAAGCCGGGATATAGTTATTCAGTTGAGTTATTATAACTACTCTCTGTAACCTTCGCGGGTTATATTTATACAGGGTGTGTTTTTACCTGGTTTTCTTTGTGGGGAAAATGTTGAATCGGCTTAACGTAAATGTTTTGTTAGTAAGATAGGTTCTTGAGCTTGTTTATGAGAGGGTTACAAATCCGTTGAGTGATATAAGCAATTCCAAATTTGATAAATACACTTCTGGAAGCTCTAAGGACGGTAGGAGAAAATATTCTTGAAAATAAATCAACTAACGGTTTTGGGGTCAGTGCCAAACTGTAACGAATTGAAATCAAATTAAATTGAAGGCATCGAATTGAAAACTTCTTTCCTTATAAATTCGGTTATGTTCAACCAACGGTGCGAATGACAACTATTTAACACTATAAATCAAAATGCCAAAAACTAGGCAATATGAATGGAATATATTGTTTAGAAAAATGCAGTTGTTATAGAAAGACAAGGACTTCGTTGAGATATGTGAAGTATTTTATCCTGTTAAAGTTGGAAGCGCAAAGAGAACATTTTTCGCAGGGACAAAATAACTAAAACATAGTACACCACACAAAGAAAGAAAAACTAAATATTTGTGACTCGCACAAGAGACACGAGATAGGCAAAACACAAACAATAATAAAAAATAAAATAAATAACCCGTGCGGGACCAAAAAGGCTATCTCATCATGTGCAATGATATTACGCACATGTTATAATATAGGTTGGTAGTTGGTACGAATTTATAAAATTTCGTAGGTCTAATAAAGTCTAACATTCGATGAGTCGAAGATAAACTATAATTTTCAAAAATAATAATATAAACTTAATGATTATAACTCGTCCGTTGCTTACATTTTTAGGATATAAGCAATTTTACCATATTACAATTATACCTCTGCTATAAAAAAAAAAAAATATCCTCTCACGGTTTTCAATGTATCTATTCAAGTAACTTCGTTAGATTTAGATGCCATAATTGCCGAAAAACGAGAGTTGAAAACTTTTATAGCTTTTAACGTGGGATGGTGTATCGGGAATGCTATAATTTTAAAGCATGTTCCCCTTATAGCCCGAGGAAACTTTTAGTGTGTTTTCTTTTGTTTCTATAGTAATTCTTGCTCATAAGAAACAATTTCGACTGACAAGGCAGATTAATAACATAACATAACATCAAGCCTGTTTTCACCGAAGGGTTGGGTAGAGGTGCACGTATTAGTACACCCACATATCTCCAGTCATATTTTCACCGAAGACTTGGGTAGAGGTGCACTTATTAGTACACTCACATATCTCTAATTATGTTTTCACCGAAGGGTTCGATAAAGGTGCACTTATCAGTACACCCACATAACTCTATGTATGTTTTCACCGAAAGCTTGGGTAGAGGTGCACTTATTAGTACACCCACATATCTCTAGTTATGTTTAAGTCTCATATAATATTGGCGAGTCTATTATTGCCACCAACAGGGTCACAAATCGGGCAGTTGCGCGTTATCTTCTCGTCCAACTTACCACAGTGTCTCAAGACGAAAGTCTATGACCAGTGTGTGTTGCCAGTTATGACCTATGGCTCTAAGACGTAGTCGCTCACAATAGGCCTCATCAGAAAGCTTACAGTCACCCAAAGGGAAATGGAGAGGGCTATGCTCGGAGTTTTCTTGCGTGATCGTATCAGAAATATAGAGATCCGCAAGAGAACCAGGATTACCGACATAGCCTGAAGAATTGCCAAACTTAAGTGGCAGTGAGCAGGGCACATTGCTCACAGAACGGATGAAGACTGTATGAATATATTTGTGTTGTATAAACTCAATTTATTTTTGGATTATATAACTGCATAGCACATATGTGAGTACTATGTACTACCACAGTCTGAAGTGCAGTCCTATCTTCACGAAACTATAGCATAGCCAATCAATCCCACTTACGACCTTCTTCTATAGACACATCACACTCATACACAAATATGTATGTTGAACTCTTTCATAATGAAACAATGAGAACGCGACATGGCCGCAACGTCATACTATTTATTAAAATCACAAAACATGTGGGTGGTGGTGTTTCAAATCCATCCTCATTAGTAGATATTATAATATAAAACAAACGTTTACCTAAACTTTTTAACATTGTGGGTAGTTTTCAAACACAATAACCACACGTTTTGTCGCCAACATCGATCGCAGTTTCTCTCGTATATTGCAATTCATCAAGAATCCTAGAGAGCGCGGTAAATAATCATTTAACTTTGAGTTACTTTGATTAGAATGAGGTATTTAATTTCATAGTCAAACTTAAGTGTCCACCTGGTCTAGCGGTTAACACTGCTTGATAAACCACTGCAAGACTGGTTCGAATCCCGAACACATAAAATAATACTAAACTAACTAACTTAAACATAAAATGTTTCTTCACTTTTTTTTTCTATACATATTTTATACATTTTAAAATATTATTTTTAACTTAAAAAAGTGTTTAGTTAATTAATTGGATCTTGAGCATTGCATTTTAATGAGGGTAAAACTTTTTTATTTTATTCGGTAAAATCACCGAAGATGAGGGTATATTGAAAAAATATGATTTGCTTGAAGAAACACTTAATACGACGTTGTTGGTTGGTGAACTATAATCAGAGCGTTCGAGGTATTATAATAGCGGTGTTTATTTGAACAATGTTCAATATGATTGCAATATGATGTCATCATATTGCAATCAAATATAAGTATAGAAACTAGGGCACACATTGTTGCCTTGCATATCTTATAGGCTAAATAAAATTACAAATTTCTGATGATACCGGATTATGTGTAAGTTATATTATAAAATATGGAAATATGGTAGATGATATGTTTGTGTCAATTAAGAAAATAAATCGCTTTTTTGAAATGTTTAATAAGGTCTTTTTATGTTTTAGAGGAGAACTGTGATACTTTGGATAATGAGGTTTGAGGAAGAAGGAAGTCTCAAGAGTCGTGCATGAAGTGGGAGACCACCGCTTATAAGTCAGTCTCAATGAAGTGTTATGGTGAATGAATATGAAAACAATGGTTTTATACCAACTAGGCGTTTTGCTAGTGAATTCGATACCTACGTCTGCGCACTGTTCGCCGCGCACTCCATGCCGAAGGAAAGAAGCGACATCATTTCGTTTTTAGGGTTCCGTACCCAAAGGGTAAAAACGGGACCCTATTACTAAGACTTCGCGGACCGTCTGTCTGTCTGTGACCAGCCTGTATCTCATAAACCGTGATAGCTAGACAGTTGAAATTTTCACAGATGATGTATTTCTGTTGCCGCTATAACAACAAATACTAAAAATAGAATAAAATAAATATTTAAGTGGGGCTCCCATACAACAAACGTGATTTTTGCCGTTTTTTACGATAATGGTTCGGAACCTTTAGTGCGCGAGTCCGACTCGCACTTGGCCAGTTTTTTTTTACACAAATTATTCATCATATAATGTTATGGTTTTTTTTTTTGTTTTACAATGACGAGATACTGCATTGAATTTCTTTATTTTATTCTATAGTGCTTACAAACTAAAATCAGTGTTGGAAATCTTTTAACTTAGACCACCGCCTTATCTCGGGAATGTGTTGAATTCGTTTCTCGGCTTGTCGAAAACGAATCATTTGTTTTTCTTTTACCCTCACTGAGATAATACTGTCTGATAAGTGACAATTTGTCTAAATGTGAATAACGATATTAAAACCGATCTAAGAAATAATTTAAAGTTTCTATTATCGGTATTCTATGTAAACATCACTGTATCATATTTTATTTAAATCATTATTTATTTAAATAAATAGTTGGTTGGTTTTGAAACAGAGGATGTCCTGACAATAGTAAACATTTAACATTGTATTGTTGAGGTTAAGCTTCAATCCTCTTTTCCTAGTGAAAACGAATAGTTAAGCTATGGCCTCAATAACAATAGGTATCATATTATATATATATTTTTATTTATTTATTTATTTATTTAAACTTCATGTACAATGGTGATACATAGGCGGACTTAATGCAGCAAGGCATTCTCTACCAGTCAACCTTTTATCTGCCTACTATTTAAATTAGTGTTTATAATATATATTATATCAATAAATTACTTTATTTTTAACAAGGTTTCTTTTTTACTGGTTGGGTATGAACAATGTTAATAAAAGATGCACAAAAAAACTTTTGTTTTTATTTTATACCTATTTAAGATGCATACGCGTAACTTACTAGTCATTATTTGTTACCATGAGTATAAGTTACCAAAAATAAATTTCGTGCAGCCGAGATTTGAACTCGCGTCTATATTAGGATCCCGCTTTGGAGTGACACTCTCTCACGGATCTGCCACGAGTTACGATAACTGCTATGACGAATTTTAGACTTAGTTTTGAACCGGCTCGATACGGACTTTTGTAGTTATATCTAAGTGAAACGAGTAAGTATATATTTTTATCTTTATGTGGCGTTGACCACGCCCCTTCACCTCGTAGTTAGACTGTATAATGTCTTATTGTTTGCGTTTAAATATCACGCACACATTTATATGCACAGAACCGTGCAGGACTGCACTTTTGACCCTTGACTGTACCAACTGTAAATCTACCATTTACTGTACCTATGTGTCGTTCGTTGACTTCAGTGTGCCCTGGCAGTTAAGTGTATCATGCTCTCTCTAATATCTCTCTGATGGTGGCACATGTGTTGGATCATTCGGTTCCCTTCATGATAATTGAGCTGAGTGGATCCATGTGTCATGTTCGTGAACGGGCGCCATCAGTTGGGATTGGTCATATCTTAGCTGCCTTCGCCTGTTTTTAATTACCTATTTATTGTATATTGTATTGTATATTGTAGTTTCTTGTCCGTTCTTCTCCATAACAAGCTGGAAATGTTTCCGAATGGACGGTAGAATCAATTATTATCATTATATTTTGTTTTTTCTTGACTTTCGAAAGTGCCGCTTAATGGCCTAATTGAATAAAGAAATTTTGATTTTGATTTTTGATGGCCTATGGTTCAAAAATGTTGCGTTGGAAGGCCTCCCACTAGGTGGATCGGATAAATTTGAAAGAGAGTTACCGCGGCCCAGGCACAATCAACTGAAGGAACACGGGTGGGTTTTAGTCAGTAAAAGTCTGACACGCCCTCCCGCTTGTTGAAAAGCGGAAGAAGTCATTGGATGATTTCCAACCGAAAAAAAAACTTGGGCCGATGACCTGGTGAAGGTTGCGGGGTCCGCTGGATACGAGACGCACGGGACAGGTCAATGTGGCGACGCTTGGGGGAGTCATATGTCCAGCAGTGGACAACTCTCGGCTAAAATGATGATGATGATGAGGGGCCACAAATCCAGACTCCAGGCGGGAAACGGGGACGGGAATCGAACCCAGGACCCGAAGTTGATTATTGGCGCTTGCAACTACTAGATCAACGACGCAGTCAAATTAATATTGCAACAGTAAATAAAAACACGACGAAAATGTTACCACAGTAAATAATAGCTTTGACTGAAAGAAATTGTATCGGTTGTAGATTGAAAATGTAGTGGCTGTACCCACTGTAATATCGATAGGTACTTCGTTATTATGCCGCCTCACTGGGCACCAAGTACTGAGCACAGCTCCACTGGTAAGCACTGGATTCTCGATAAAAAATAGAACAAATATTGCCGTTTCATTCAAAGCGTACCAACGTTGATTGTCGGAAAGATTCTAGTAAAGAAAATCACTGGCAGACGCTGCAGTCACAATTCCAGTCCAACACAGTTAAGAATTCCTGGAAAATTAGGTTAGATAAAAATCATGTTAGAAACATATCGGGTTCCAACTTTGTTAGTACGATTATTTTTTGTAAATCGATTGCGTTCGATTCCGCTCCACGGCGATAGATATATCCGTGGAACGGAACGGAACCGAATGCGATCGATGCACAAACAATAATCAGAATAATCAGTATAGTACGTCGGCACGGTTTCTATGTATGGGATGGGACACTACTGCCCTAGGGAACGTCACTCCGGGATAAAAATAACCTATGTGCTATTTCAGATTATAATCTATATCTGTGCTAAATTTCATCCAGATCCGTACAGTAGTTTTTGCGTGAAAGAGTTACAAACATGCAAACACACACACACTCACAAACTTTCGCCTTTATAATATTATAGTGTGATGTGGTAGTGTGATTTTTAATACCATCTCATAATAGTATTTTTACTATCTTTCTACGATAATGGCTATGAAAATCGCATACGGGACTGTAAAAATATACGAGGCGCCGTTATCACGATTTAAACCACAATCAAGTTTATACACCGCACCGCCAAGCTTTAGCAGAAATTAAAATTCCACACTTAAGCCAAGTACTAAAACAAATTCGCGGCAACTACGCCTTAATTCTCTTCGCGTGCCGACTTACCTACGTCCTAATTTATTGGAAAAGCGGAACAAGAAAGAGTTCGATCGCTATAATAAATTTCAAATTTCATTATTTGAAGACGAAGTCGCGAGTTGCTAATTGCAATTTGGTTTTCCGATCACGTCACCTTTCATTGGTGAGGATATTCGAGCCACCTGTGCCCGTACTCTATGAGGCTTTAAACGCGCCTCTGCTCTTTGGATAAACCGACTGTAAAATATTTGCGGTGTACGCCAGACGCATTTCCTTATGAATGATACATGCCACACCGGTCGCCGTTTTCTAACTGCAAATGTTATCGAACCACTCGTATTTGGCAGTCAGTGCATAATTTCTAACTCCGCTGTGAAATCTGACTCGGTACGAAGTGTTCGTGTTCATATAACTTAAAAAAATTGTATAAAGCTCGCCAAGTTATTTGTCACCTTTGATTGTTGTCCGCGGGGCATCGTATCGCTTCGTTGGGATATATTGTTCGCGATAAATCTCATAACTTATTAATAAGTCCACTAGGTGATTGTTGGCTTTTGTTTGCTCATCGATAATAATTACATGATTCTGATCTAATAGGAATTTATTTCCTATCGTTAACCTTTCGAATCCAATAACTAAACGTAGCTATATTATGAGATATTTGTATTGTAATTCTAAGTGGCTAATGATATATATTCATATAGGTTGTTGTTCTTGTAATATTATACAATTTTCTTTTCTCTGTCATAGTTTTGATATTTATTAGTACATTTTGCATCGTATATATGTATTTTATATTATTATGTCTAAGTAGGTAACCTAAAAAAGATGATCCTGTCTATTAACTCCAAGGCTGTGGGCCATTATGTCATCAGTCGTTATATGGTCACCTTGATCCTCGACTTTCTTCTTCCTCCTATTACCCACATAATTAACTTTCTTCTAGATTTCGGTCAGTTTTCAACCCTGTGGCGCATGGCTTATGTCCGTCCACTTCCTAAAATTTGAAATTCCTCTCTAGCTATTAATTTTCGACCAATTTTTATTCGCCCTTTCCTGTCAAAAGTGCCCGAGGTCTGCGTCCACAAGCAGTTTTCGGGATTCGTGCACCGTAACAAACTTTTCAGCTCATTCCAGTTTGGGTTCAGGCCTGGGCATAGTGCTGCATCCGCTCTCACCAAAGTGACTGTTGAAATGGAGGAGTACCAAAACGGTAACCTTAGTAAGGTTACCGTTTTGGTACTTATTGATTTCTCCAATGCCTTGAACACCGTCAATCACGATATTATTTTATTTATCCTCGCACATCTTATGGTTTCATCCAAGGCACTGGAATGGTTATCTTCTTATCTTCGAGGACGTCCGCAGTCGGTTCGTGTTGACGAGAGCTCGTCGACTTGGCGTGATCTAGGTGCTGGTGTTCCAAAAGGCGGTATTATTTCTCCATTATTATTTTCTATCTTCATTAATGTTATAACTATAACTATGTCTTCGGTGTTCGTATCATCTTTATCCCGATGATCTCCAACTGTATGCAGCTGCGTGGGTGGAAGGTTTATCAGACGCTATAGAAGATGTAAACCGAGACTTGGATGCCATTTAAATCTGGTCTAATAGATTTCGGGGTGCCTGTAAACCTCTGTAAGTGTCAGGCCATTGTAATAGAAACTCACGCATGATGGGTAGAGTGGCGTTTAGCTCTCTCCCCCTCTTCTTTTTTTAATAGGGCCGTCATTCCCATTAGCCCTTGGGTAAAAGATCTTGGTTTGCATCTTGATTTGACACTGGGCTGGCATAGTTAATTCTCCTACCCCACCTTCTTACCTTATGTCTCACTTTCAATATTTAAGTTCTTCACACGGTGGAAATCTGTGGTCCTCTGATAATCTACTTCTACCGTGTCCTTCTCATACTACTGATTTTGTTCATTCTTCCTTTCATATTCAGTCTATTTTTCTCTGTAACGCACTTCCTCTCGAAATCAGGACGGCCACCAGTCGGTATGCTTTCAAGCGGAAACTGCGGTTTTACTTTCAGGTATGTATTATATGTATAAAATATATATGTAACATGTGTATTTAACAACTTATTATTAGTGTTTTTTGTTTTCTTATTTGCATTCCACGGTTTAAACAATACACCTGCCATGTTATTTCGTCACCAACCTTTACCACCACCGTTTAAATAAATAAATTATTTATGATGTTTGTACTCTGCCCTAATACTTTTTCCTTTCGTACAGTCCGATAAGTCCACCCATTGTACACTTGATTTTCTAAAGGTTTGTCCTGTGCATATCTATGTCATTACCGTATGCAATAAAGTACATATGTTTAAATAAATTTAGATTTACTTTTCTGTCTTTTACTAAAAAAAAAATAACTTTAACAATCAGTCTAATCAGCCATCTAATCATCCTTCACATTAAAAATGCTTACAAGCAAATTTACAGTCGCCGCAAAAATCTACTTATTTCCATCCCAATATATCACCAAACTGTTGGCTGTTAAAATATGCGGAGAGCAGTATTAAAGTAATACAATAGCAGCTAATTCTGTGTATAGTTACGTAAAAACTTGGCGACGGCGGTGTGTGGTCGCGACCGTATCTCAAATTAAATATCACCAACAAATCTTCGCGGGGAGATGAACCGCTACGACCTCTACCATCGACCTTTATATTCGCTTTGAATTCCCCTAAACTTTCTGTTTGAAGTTCGTGATATGGAGACTTGGGAAAATAGTTTGAGGTTGTTTTGAGTCTTGATGAAACGAAATTAGAGTAGCTACATACGTACGTTGGTAAGGTATTTTTCTATTACAGCCAAGAATTTGGCTAAACAACTTGCTTCTATTGAGCAATGCCAAGGAATGTTATTTAATTCAGCCAATGATTTGGTATCAGAAATTGATATTGATAATAATTTAAATTAGAAATTAGGACAATAGGGACAACCTCTTGCAAAGTTATACAGGATAAAAATTGCAAAATAAAATCAAATAAAAGTTTAAATTCGGTAAATAGTATTAACCTGGTGCATCAAAATATTCAAGGATTTATGAACAAAGATTTAGAAGTAGAATTATTTATGAACTTTAACAGTATTGATATTCTTTGTATAACAGAACATTGGCTTAAAAGCCACCAGTTATTGTTCAATTTAAATAATCACCAGGTTGGTAGTTCATTCAGCAGAGTTAATGCTATACATGGTGGCTCATTGATTTTAGTAAGTAACCAGCTTAAATTTAAAGACCGTAAGGATATTGTGAGCCTATCTGTTGAGCGGACAGTTGAAATAGCTTGTATAGAATTGGAGCAGTTTATTGTATTAAGCGTATACAGACCGCCTTCAGGATTGTATGACTGCTTTGAAAAGGTAATGGATGAAGTGTTACACAAGATTTGTAACTCGAATAAATCCATTATCACTTGTGGTGATTTTAACATTAATTTATTAGAAAACTCAGCTTCTTGTAGTAAAATAATAAGTCTGTTTCAGTCCTACAATCTTGTAAACCTATTTTTGGAGCCCACAAGAATAACTCCAACTAGTGCTACATGCTTAGATAATATTTATACTAATGTTATACCAGTCCACAAAGAAATTATAAATTTACTAGATTCTGATCATTGCGGGCAGAGGATTACTATACCAAACCAAAGCAACAAAGTGGCTAAAAAGGATATCACTGTTAACCCCAAAACTGCAAGTCGCTTGGCAGCTTTTAAAGTTAAACTCATTAATAAATTACCAATTTTGTCAATTGATGCTGATCCTAATCATCTATATGATGATTTTTTTAGTATATACTGTAAACAATTTAATTCGACCTTTATTCCCAAGACTATCTCCGTTAATAGTGACGCATCATTCAGTGATTGGGCTACCATTGGTATTCATAAAAGTAGAACACGGCTTTATGAGCTGTACAGTGAAAGGACTTATGTAAACACTGCTGAATTTAATTTATATGTCAGAAATTATTCAAAATTATTTAAAAAAGTTTGTTGTTTGGCCAAGTCGCGTTATTTGAGCTCGAAGATTAAAAACAGTAGTAATATTATTAAAACGACTTGGAATATTATTAATAGTGAAACGGGAAGATCTGGTAACCGAAATATTGACTACGGCCTGTCTATTAATGGCAACATCATAAAATCAGACTCACAAGTCGCAGTGGCCTTTGAAAATTTCTTTTCAGATATTCCCATTTCAACTACTAAATACTTAAACTCATCACCTTCTGTTGCCGAGTCTTTGCTAAAAGAAAATGTTAATGTTTGCAATTCGGAATTTCGTTTTGAACATATTACTTGTAAAGACATAATTAAAACCTTTCACACTTTAAATGTTAAAAAGACTGCAGATCTGTGGGGTCATTCTGTAGAAGTTGCTAAGTCTATTATTGACATTGTCGCACCTAGTTTAGCTATTATCTTTAATAATTGTATCGACTGTGGGGAGTTTCCTGACCTTATGAAAAATAGTAAAATAATACCTTTGTTTAAATCAGGTAGTACATCAGACCCTACAAATTATAGACCTATTTCAGTACTACCTACGTTTAGCAAAATATTTGAGAAATTAATTTTAGAGCAATTACAAAGATTTTTTAATAAACATAAATTATTACATACCAAACAGTTCGGTTTTACAAGGGGTCGTTCAACTACTGATGCCGGTGTTGAGCTTTTAGGACATATTTATAATGCATGGGAAGATAAGTGCGATGCCTTGGGAATCTTTTGTGATTTGTCCAAGGCATTTGATTGTGTTTTTCATGAAACGCTAATCAGGAAACTCCGCCACTACGGGATCCGGAACAGCGCTCTGGATCTTCTTACTTCATATTTGAGTAATAGGATTCAGACCGTTGACGTTAATGGAAAAAGATCTCCTGGATCTATGGTAACAATGGGAGTCCCGCAGGGCTCGATTCTTGGTCCTTTCTTGTTTCTTATTTATATTAATGACTTGCCTTACCTCATAAAGGATAAACATGATATAGTGTTGTTTGCGGATGATACTTCACTTTTGTTTAAACTCAAACGTCAGCAGCTGGTTACTGACGATGTAAATAGCGCGATCTCAAAAGTAGTTCACTGGTTCAATGTTAATAATTTACTTCTTAATGAAAAAAAAAACAAATGCATTAAGTTTACCCTACCTCACGTTAGGCAGGTGAAAACCGATGTGTTGATAAAGGGTGAAGAATTGAATCCTGAAAATAGCACAGTATTCTTAGGCTTAACTTTGGATGCTAAGCTTCAGTGGGGCCCACATATAGATAAATTGTCAAAGAAGCTAAGCTCCGCAGCATATGCTGTTAGAAAAATTCGTAATTTAACTGACATAGAGACAGCCCGTTTAGTATACTTTAGTTATTTTCATAGTGTAATGTCATACGGTATTCTGTTGTGGGGAAATGCCGCCGACATCCAGACTATCTTTGTTTTGCAGAAAAGAGCTGTTCGATCAATTTATAAATTAAGCCCGAGACACTCTCTCAGAGAGAAATTTAAGGAGATTAATGTAATGACTGTGCCTTCTCAGTATATTTATGAAAATCTTTTATATGCCCATAAAAATATAAAATTGTTTAAAAAATACAGTGATATCCATAACATAAATACTAGGAACAAACACAAATTTGTAGTACCTACAACAAGGCTCAAGAAAATAGGTGGCTCGTTTAGATGTCAATGTGTACGCTTTTATAATAAGCTTCCAAGCCACGTGCAAGATCTAAGTCTTAATAAATTCAAGTCTTTCATTAAACGTAAGTTGTGCCAAAAAGCGTTTTATACAACAAAAGATTACATTGAGGACAAAAAGGCTTGGGATTGAGCTGCTCCAATTAATTTTGTTTTTTTATTATATTTTGCACTATGCATTTTGTTATTATAAATATTTTTTTTATTTTTTTGGTTTTCTTGCAATGACAAGAATATTTACTTTTTAAAGTATTATATTATTTTATTTTAATTATTGTGAATGTGAAGACTATGTGGATATTTTTTTTTTGTTTTTATTTAAATTTATCTTAGTTTTTTATCATGGTCTGGCAGTTTGAGTAGTTTATGCGGCCTACCCGAATGTCCTTTCTTTGGTATTGTTCGTCGAATCGTTGAGCTCCTTAAATTCTGAGTTGAGCTGCTCGGTTATTGACAAATGCGTGCACTGACTGGACAGGTCCACTCAATCTGGCTTGTTCTTTCCTCAAAAGACCATTTCAGACATCAGTCTACATATAATAATAATAATAATAATAATAATAATAACTTTATTGACATAAAAATATTACAACCATACATGTGAAGCCCCTGACTCCCGTGCTAGGCGAACCTGTGTTACAGGAATCAGTGTCCTCCGCTGATATAAATCAATACACATTTCAATTTGTATGTAATAGAACACAAGGAGTAAGTAACACTACTAGTCATTGAAACAGTAAAACTAAACAATAAAAAGAAGCAAAGCGACCGTGCGAGCGTGTGATTGTGATTGTGAGTGTGTGTGTGTGTGAGTGTGTGTGAGTATGTGTGATAGTGAATGGACGCTTGAGTGAGCGTGTGGGAATCTAATGTAATCTTGATGAACTTTAATTGTTCAAATTATACGCGTCTTTTATGGTACTGATAAAAATAACTTTTCAGTGTCGTCATAACTTAATGACTGAAGCCATGGTCTTATAATTTGTTTCACTTTATATAACGTGAGCTTATAAATTGAGATAGATTTATTAACCCGGTTATAGATCTTTGAACTTAACGCACAAAAGTGTCTGGACGCGAGTGCAGTGCGACATTTGGTAACTTTGCAAACTGGAAAACCAGTACGTCTATTTATTGCATCTAAGCTCATTGGCAACATGTGTCTACGTAGGACAGTACGGAGGATATATAATTGTCGAATCGTAAGTACATGGGCTTCCGAGTACAACTTTCTAGTGGGATAGATTTGTTTTTTGAAGGACATCACTTTAAGTACTGCCCGTTGTGCCCGTTCCGCTCTAAGCATAGCTGTCTTAAATGTCCCTCCCCATACTGGAATACAGTAGGTAATTATAGACTCACATAACGTGCGGTAGACCATGATTGCCGTGTCCTTGTCCGCAGAATGTCGTAGTTCTTTAAACAAATAAATAAGCTTACGGAGCCTGGAACATAAAGCATCTATGTGTGATCGCCAGTCAAGCTTTTCATCTATATGGACTCCTAGATATTTGATGTGAGGTACCAAGGTGAGGCTAATACATTTACATTGAGTAGGATCTGTGCATAAATGTGGTATTATATTTGTAATAGTTGGAGGCTTGGGGCAGTTTGTTGGAGAGAACTGTATGATTTTTGTTTTAGCAATATTCAGAGTCAGCATGTTGTTGCTTAGCCAGTCCATTATACTACGCAATGAAGATTCGACTCTATCAGTCACCTTGGTCCAGTCTCTGTCATAAATAAGAAGTGCCGTATCATCAGCGTAGGTGAAAATATCACAATGGATGATAGGTAATTGGCAGAGGTCATTAATGTAGATTTGAAAGAGTATGGGCCCCAAAATACTGCCTTGTGGTATGCCGTAGCAAACCGGTTCCTCTTTACTGATAAGGTCTTCAATTTTTACGCATTGACTACGGCCAGTCAGGTAACTTTTAAAAATATCCAGAGCCAAACCACGTATTCCTATATGCTCCATTTTGGCCAAAAGTTTAGGAATTGAGACAGTATCGAAGGCCTTAGTGAGGTCCAGAAAGACTCCGTAGCATTTGAAGCGATTATCCAGTTTATCCACCAAGTTGTTAACAAAGTCTAACACCGCATCCTCGGTTGAGACACCTGTGCGAAATCCGTATTGTTTTGGAGATATTTTTTGCAAGGAATTTTGTCAGGGAATTATTAAGGATACGTTCTAGGATTTTAGAGAATGCGCTAAGTACGGATATTGGTCGATAATTGGACACATCGCCTCTTGCCCCAGCCTTGAATATAGGGTGCACTACTGCACGCTTAAAGGCTTTTGGGAAAGTTCCCGAATTTATGGCACAGTTACAGATGTGAGCTATCATAGGAGCGAGAGACCTACTAGATTGGCGAAGTATTCTGGCAGGTATATTGTCCCAGCCAACCGCACACTCACTGCGCAAATTCTTGATTATGGTTATCACCTGTTCTTGGTCAACCAAGGGGATGGCCAATGAGTTCAGTGGCGATGGGGAATGGATGGAGGCGGTGCTGGGACTATCGGAGCCGAATTTTGTTGCAAGATTTTTCCCGATATTCACAAAGAAATTATTAACGTCGTTAATAGAGGCAGCTGGATCGGGTTTCAATTTTAGCAGCACACTAGGTGATTCTTTAACGTGGTAACTATTCGTGATATTTTTAATTACCTTCCACGTGGCCTTAGGGTTATCTTTCGCTTTCAATAACTCTGATCTTTCGTGTGCTCGTTTGAGTTTTCTAAGTAACGCATTGCAGAAATTACGATATCGATTATACGATATTTTTAGAATTAAATTTTCAGGTTGAGATTTGGCCTTACGATGCATCTCGTCGCGATGTCTTAAACAGCGGACTAGACCAACAGTCATCCACGGTTTTAAGACTGTTTTTCTGTTAGATGTGTGTATGGTTTTACTATGCTTGAACAGTACTCTTTGCATGAAATCAACTAGAAAATCCGTTGCAAGGTCCGGGTCCTCCGTACATAGACCAGCGGCAAAATCAAAGTTATCAATTTCATTTTTTATGGATACGTAATCATATCGAATTGAGGATCTTTTCAATGGGAGTTTGCAAACTTTTAAGTCTATGAATAGGGCAACGGGAAGATGATCTGTAACGTGAGAATTGAGTACGATGACTCTAGCCGGTGACCGAGTTCTTAAAAGAATATGGTCAAGACAGTTGTTTATTCTGGTGGGGAATGTATGTGCGGGTAATAAGCCGAGTGTCGCCATAGTTGTTAAATAATCATTAGAATGTCGATCCGAGTTACCAGGCTTAATATCAATATTAATGTCACCTATTAATGCAATATTGCAGTAGGATTTGACAGATGTTACTATCTCACTTCAACTAGAATAGAAAAATGCAGCATCTTGATAAGATGGAGATCGATAGACAGCGATGATCGCTGTATTGTTGTAGCAACACACCAGACAGTTAGCGTCGCGTATTGTTGGTTCAAATGTGAGACAATTCAGTGTGCTTTTGGCATATATTACAACACCGTCATTTTTAATGGGATTATTTATTGTATGATAAGAATTATAGCCCTGTAAGTAGGGTAGGTGTCCCGTGAGTTGTAACCAGCACTCAGTCAGAATTATGATATCAAATTCGATTTTTGTAACTGATATCATTGTAATAAATTGGTCCAAATTCTTTTTTATGCTCCTGATGTTTATATGAATTATTCCAAGTCTTTGATTGCTCTGTCCAGCAATGTTCCGACAATCTTCCGGACTACATATAAAAGATTCCGCAACCGAAACGTTATCGATGTCAAGAGAAAGTTCATTTATGTTCATCATTTTTAGTTGTATGCAAAATTCTGGAGATCGAGTCACAGTAAGAGCTAAGAATGTTATATATTGTCATAGTCATTTTATAATTTATAAGGCTACACAAACGAAAAACGTAGTATAACTGTGGGGTTTTAAATTTTTTGATTGTGTTGTAATTAGACCACATGATAAGTACGAGTATATAGGGATTAGAATATTTTGTTTTATATATTTTTATGTATGTTAATTTAACTGAACTATGTAGAATGTTTATATGATAGAAATATAGGTAACAGAGAATGTAGTGTAGGTGAGTATTGGACGAATGGATTGTGAGAGTGTTATGAGTGGTAGATTTTGATATTGTGAAAAAGTACTGATTAAATAATAGTGTACAAGTGACGGCTACAAAATTTGATATTTTATAAGTAATAAGAAAGAGAAATAGTCATTGCTCAACGGTTTCAGATGGTTTCAATTTGTTAAGGCAGAGTTCTGACTCCACCAGTATATGTTTAGAACCTTGCTCCTTCCGCAGGAACACTTTTCCATTTGAGTACCAGCAGAATGTGTATTCGTGCGTTTTAGCAAACTCTCGTGCCATCAAGAAGGTTCTCCTTGCAGAAGGTGGCATATACTCTGCTACATAAATGGGCTGGCGCGCTCCAGGAAGACACAAAGATTCCGTATTCAATTTATTTTCCTTAGTGCGGTTTTTGTTAAAGTTGCGAGTAGCTGTTAGCAGATTACTTTTCATATGTACGGTGGTGAGTTCCGCAACAATAGTTTTATTAGTGTTAGGCTTACCAGGAAGTCGGTATACGTCTCTTATGTCCCTGGGGCTAATGTCGAACTGGACCGCATTACCAACCTTGGTAATTAGGTTCGTCAAGTCGGCCATTGACTCTCCTTCCCGAGCTGGGACATTTCTCAATTCAATAACGGAGGCGCGTGAAGACAACTGCATATCTTGTATTTTTTTCTCAAGCCCAGTAATGGAACCGAGAAAGTCTTGGCGCTCGTTTTCAAGAACTTTTATTTTATTTCTCATTTCTTCGTAGTCCTTATTTATAAAATTTATTGATTTTTCAATTTCAAGGTTTGACTCCTTTATTTGTTGATTTTGTGCTTTTAATTTACCCACATCACGGACCAACTTTTTCAAGATCGTCTCCTGATCCGATTTCCAAGTTTCCAGCATTGTTTTTAGTTGTTCAAATTGGTTTTCAGGACACAGGTCATCCGACCTCATTCGTTTACGAGTCGTTTTGTTCGGTAAATCGTGGTCACTCACTCTTATTGAGGATAAATCCGGCTCAGAATGCGCGTCTTTTATGGCACCGGTAGCCGTAGGCGGGGGTGGTTTAGGTGTGCGTGGCATAGCAGTCTACCAGTAGTTGCCTCAGATAATAAAAATGTAAATAAATCCACACAGTGCGTACAACAACACTTTCGTAGCAGGAGTGCGTAGCAGATAAACAAATAACGTTCGTAGCGCTCGTAGCATCCAACGCGTAGCCGATGCGCGATAGTGACGTAGCGCGAGCTCCGTAGCAGCGTAGCACGAGGACACAGATTTGCTGCAGTGACGTCAGTGTTGATTTGGCGCAGTCGCTGAGTGCGTTGTCCCGACGCTCGGTGCCCCAAGTTCGAATCCCAGCACGCACAGTCCTCTTTTCGAGATTTATAAAAATCTTGCTCTTGACTCACCAGAGGTCACAGCGATGTCCCGAAGACGACTCCACGTTGACTCGTGAGTAAGTGAGACTTCCGACACCAACCAATATGTCCGCCGCGGCTTATGGACACTTCCCCAAGAAGAAAGAGGAGGGTCCGAGTTTCGGTATAATTTAACTTATCAATTTAAAAATACAATAAAAATATGTTTTAAGATATTTCAATATTTACTAAAATAACGCAGAACACACGTCCGTTCCGATCAGGCGCAGAGCGGGAAGGAGATCAGACATGGTCTTCACATGATCTAATCAAGATTTTGTCAGGACTTTAAAAGAGACTGTGACCTCTGAGTTTGTTTCGGCCTTTCTTCTCAGAGTAGTCAGATAGGAAACGCCGACCTCATCTAGTTTTAAAAATATGTTCGACATGTAAAAGTGTTTGTACAAACCAACTTACAGAAATAAAATCATTTATCATTTATCATTTACCTAAATATTAACGCAGAAAACTGAAAACTTCATCTATAGAATTTATATAGCAAGAATTTAAATTATAAAGGGGCTGTATTCAAACTTTCCAGGACACGTAACATACCGGTTATACCTACAACAGGCTTTCATTATATCTCGTGGTTTCACATCTCGCAATGTTTTAAGTTTCTCGCCAGTTTGAAACAGTCTGAGTACCGTGGTATGGGCTCAAGCTCGCGTCTTGGTTCCCTGCGAATGTACCGAGACGCAATTTGTTCCCACTTCACTGTTCACACTGTTCACACTCACACACTCGCAATTTGTACAACGTCACAAACTTTACCTCTTTATAATATTAGTATAGATACTCAACAAATTACACCCATGGGTGTAACCAGACTACACGCAGCACAATTAGGATTCGAACGATTCACAAACAAAACTTTAATTACTATTGAGATCAAAGAATATTTACGATAGAACTTAATTAAACCATTTGTTAGACACCTAGTACCAAAGTTAATTTTGATGTTAATAAAGAATGGTTTTACAAAAAACTTGTGCAATTAGAAGATAAATCGAAGATCTAGGCTAGACTAAGTATTAACAAACGTAGATAATTTCACAATAGACAATAAAGAAGTTTAAATAATATTGAAATAATTTATTAACGCATTTTGGTAAGTATTTTATTTACTTAAGTTAATCTTTGTTTTATTTCAAGGAGACTTTCGTCTGATGGTCTGACCACAGTCTTGCTTGTGCGGTTGAATATCAAAACACGCTTTCCTTGAATACACCTTCCACGAGTTGTAACAACTAATCTGTAAATAGAAAACTGACTCCTGTGTGAAATCAATCGCTCTATGACGTTTGAAGTGATTTAACGGTGAAAAGGATTAAAATTACCCAGGTGATAAAAAGCAAATACTTATCTACGTCTGATCAACGATGAAACGAGGATATTAAAAATGAGGTATGAATATATGAATAAATAAATATTTATAACCCGAAGTTACACAGCAGGTCAAAGGATACACATTACCGAAATTAATCCGATAAAAAACTGATTTCAGATTCACACGATTCATTTTCAATTTATAATTTACAATAAGTTTTTATATTCATAAATCATGTTTAATTTACAAACTGCGTATTTTAATCTTTATGAAAATATTTTTGTCTTCAGTGTGATTTAATTTATTAATCGCTTGATTGAGCATATCATTGACTAATGCAATATGAACTAGATAGTCCGCAGTACAAACTGAAAAGTCATCATCACATCCTACTCTGCCTTCATTCCCAGAAAATAGTTTTGTTCCTCATTACCGCATCTGACGTGTGCATAATATACTGTGATGCATCATGGCGTCATACACAGGATACACATTTGGCATGTTAGCGGAATAATTAAAGGATGCGACCTATTTACATACGAATTCTACACAATTTCGGGCCTCCAAATGGAACGTAAATTATTTATAGTTACAGTTTCGTGCACTGTCTCTGTTATTATTTGACTAACTTATTATTAACCGACTTCAAAAAAAGGAGGAGGTTCTCAATTCGACGGAATCTTTTTTTTTTTATGTATGTTCCCCGATTACTCAAAGACGCCTGGACCGATTTCAAAAAATCTTCTTTTGTTTTGAAGGGTATACTTCCTAGTTGGTCCCATAGTCATCAGGTCAGGATCTAATGATGGGATCCTAGAGCAATCGAGGGAACTCCTCAAATATTATAGGCATACATATAGTGATTTCGGTATTTTCATCAACAATGCTATCACTTGCACTCAGAAAGTATAATTTGGTGAAGTGGAACTGATGAAGATGACCACAGATGGCCACTGGAACTCCTGAATGCTAAGTATGTCACGGGTATAAAATATCTCGAATAGTTAACCGACTATGATGAAGCAAATACTTACAAATGAATGGTACTGATGAAAATGGTACCATTGAACTGTTCTGATGATGAAGCCGGAAGGTAGGCACTGGAACTCAGAAATAAAACAATCTATCCTAGTCGTGCTTGGGCTTATTGGAATCGTCATGAGATGTACTTTGGCCATAAATGATTATCATGTTAATTGGAGATACCTACCAAAAGTAAAAAGAGAAAAATAAAAAACTTTTTAACAAAAAATCAAACCGACTTCCAGAACAAAAAACTACAAATCATAAAATTAATTTCTTTTCCGAAGTCGGTGTCGAAGAACTGAAAAAATGGGTACAAAAAACACCGACTTCGGAAAAGAAATTAATTTTTTGATTTGTAGTTTTTTGTTCTGGAAGTCGGTTTGAATTTTTTTTCGTGAAAAATCTGCTACTATTTTAATCTTAGCAAATCTTTGCGATGTTTTCAAGCATATTATTTGGACAATGGCGGCAGATGGTTTAGTTTAAGCTTTGCTTTATAATTAATATAAGCTAAAATTCGTTGTTGACAGACATCGTCTTCATATTTTCGAGATATTTACGCATTTACAAAGAACAAAGAATATGCTGGATCCTATAAGATAACTACTACTAGATCCTACCGAAGCCTAAAGAAAACTGATTAACACTGCTTGACATAGGAAAACTTCGAAATGAAGTCATGTTTCTACCACCAAAATAAAAAGCTTCTTTTTCAGAATGAGCCTATATGGCGACCCCTTTCCTACATAAACTTTCCTTCTATCGAGCGAATGACAAGCCTATTCCTCTATAAACCTTTTATTCCAGGCTCAGTATGATAAATACACGAATAAGTTGCACGGCCTAGTATCGCTGGCACACAAAGTGAAATAAATTGTATGAGTTGGTCGTTGCGTGCGATCGCGCGCGCTGCCCGCGCTGCCCGCGCCTAGTTCCCGCGCTCGACGGACGTGCACCCGTCAATTCCTCCCCCAACTTTTATTTTTCTTGATTCTATTCAGCTGGCATTTAGAATAGAAAATCTCTATGTAGTTAAGAATGGCGAATTTTAACGTGGTAACAAATCAATCATAATATATTCGCTTGATTCAGCTGGTTTAACTGTTAAAGGAGTGATGGGTATTTGGATAAAACTGTTTTTAATGTGTCGAATTTATTGTAGGTCTGTAAGTATTCATTTATCATTGATTCTTTTCACTCCAAACTTTATAATAATGAAAACGCAGTCGTCCTTTGTTTGACACCTTTGTAGGTCAGTTTTATTCCTATCGGTGCGTATTTCGACAATCAATACTGAATTGATTTTTTGAATTCATTTATCATTGATTGATAACCGGACATGCTAGCAATCATCCTATGGCATCAAAGCCCTTATCAAACTTTTCAGATAAAAACTCAGTTAAAAAAGGAATGCATACAAATGACGTCACGAGAGAAATAAAATATTAAAATTGTGAAAAAGGCCGTATTACGCGGACGTTTCCCGCCGAGATTCGGATCGCGCTCGGAACAAATAACGTCAGTGGGGCCGTGCAAAATGGAGCGGTTAAAACGCGCCTATTACAGCGCTCCTCAAGCACCTCTACATAAATTGCTCGAGCTGAATATACCTGCGGATTTTTCGCATAATCACAAAAAGATTTTTTTATTTTTTTCGGTTTATGCTTGTCGGGGTTATCCATATTCACAGTTACACCCAATAAGGATATAATTGGAGATCACGAATATTTCGGATATATTTTGTTGTTTGAATGATTTTATCTTACAAAAAATAAATAAGATATGGTAAACCGACAATTCACGTGGGTACAACACTGGACATGTACAAACTATTACCTATCACAATGAGTTGGTACAGGAAAATGCAGTGAGGAAAACTGGGCTAATAGTTAGCTTCTACAGTATAAAATACCGATACTGTAACAACATTCCAAATTTTAAACTGTCTAAAACAGAATTTTAGATTTCCTAAACTTTCAGAATCAAAAATACACGGCGCACGATGAAAATTTGATTAAAACTCTTTCTCTAGTATTTCCAAAGAGAATACGATCAAGTTTAAATTTCCTAAAAATGCTTTCCCTGATCCTATGATTCAATGGAACCACATTTTTGCAGATGTTACCTATCACGTAAAATGTGAGCGAATGAAATTGACTTCATTATTATTTCAATTTCGAACACTTACGAGTCACGACTCTATTCCTGCCGAAAAAGTTATAAGTAAGTATACTGTGATTTTTAATTTCGTAAACCAAACCGACATTTGGGGGGTTGGCACTTTATCGTTACATAAAAATAGTGTCCTGACCATCCTGAGTGATCGAAAGTTGATCGAAAATTGAACTATTTCACGGCAAAAAAAAAACATTTGTTAAAAAACTAGATGGCCCTTATTAAGTTTCTACTTATTTATGTCAGACTTCATTTTATCGGTCGCATTTATTTTATTGTTGATTTCATATTTAACACAATTAAAGTATATGAATACGTAATATATAATATTACGTTTATATTCTTAAAACATTTATTTACACCAACTAGTAAAATTAAATTGAAGAGTCACGTCACATCGATTCGATTAATCACTTACAATTGAGCCTTACCTACAACATAGTGTTGTAGGTAAGGCTCAATTAAGGCTCAAAGGCTCGCTCCGCGCTTGCAACATTTAAAAATAACAACTTTGGCAGCTGTCAGTTTAGTCTACGAAATGAAAAATCACAGTATAGCAGCGTTATGTCAGCTGGAGGTACAGTCACGAACAGTGCCCTTAACCAAATTAAAATCCAGCAAAGGCAATAGACCACGAAAAAGCAAAAGACACCATTTTAAAAGTTCCCCACCACGCTTCGTTAGATAGTGATACCATTATGAAAATTAATTACCCCAAATCTTCAACGTAATTTTAACTGGCCAGAAGTGTTGCCAGCTGTGACAGATGTAATTACTTATTGGCGATGCGAACTCGCCATAAATGTAATTGGCTTCTTCGTACTTCAATGGACTCGCATTAATACAAATGGATTAAGTGAGATTTTATGCATCTGTTGCGGATTTAAATAATAAATTTTGCTCTGATCTATAGCTTGTCATGTTGATGTGATGGTGAAATCAATGTGCGAGTGTATCATACGTTGTACGGCCGGGTTTGAAATTAATTGATGTATATTGAATAATTAGTTAGTTTGTAGCATACATTATTTTATCGACATTTGCTATGACTGAGGGATAAAGGGGATGGAAAATATGAGAACTAGTAAACTAACCTTTTTGGTGAAAAAGCATTGATTGATTGATTTCATTTTAAAGATCTTTATTGACATAAAGATTTTAAAAAGTTAACAAAAAAGATCTGCTTCTAAATGAAAACTTGAATACATCAAATAATGATAAAATAATATATAATTTATTTTAAAATTTATTTTATTTTAGTTCCTGATCAACAACAATACATTAAACTAAGTAAATTTTGTAGGGTTTGCAGACCCATTTTTTTATTTGTATGATTTTATATTAAATATTTTATACAAAGAAAGCGAATTCCTAATAATATTCATGTTAGGTCTAGTAGCTGATATTTAATTAGTTCAATATTATTAATACAAAACAATGTACACATAAGCACGGTAACAGCAATTAATTACAATGGTAAGAAAGTAAGAATTTGAAGAAGCATTAAATGAGAGAAAAGACGTCGTGAATGAATAAGAAGTGTCCAAATAAATCCTCTTCATCAATAGCCTTTTTAATGTTCCCACTGCTGCGACACAGGAACTGAGGGACTAGGCTATAATCCACCACGCGGGCCCAATGTGGATTGGTAGATGTCACAAGTCTTAAATTTTTGGTTCTGGGACATGCCGCTTTCCTCACGATGTTTTCTTTCACCGTTTTGAGAGCAGTGGTGATGAAATAAATTACATAAAGTAATGCGCCTTCTCGGGTTCGAACTTACGACCTACACAACCCGTAAGTCGGCGCCCGAACCACTGCGCCACCTTTGCTCTCCAACTACGTACTACGGTAATAAATCCTACTACGTTTTTTACACGTAAGTTTGTTAAGATGGATGAATGGATGTTTCTTACTCTTTAAAGAAAAAAAACTACTGAACTGATTTTGATAAAACTTTACAGTAATATAAATAACCTATACATCAGCATAACACTCATAGTCTATTAATAAATATACTGAGGGAAGTACTAATTAAACCTACATACCTCTTTTAGAAGAGTAAATCTTTTCTAATAAAATATCACCTTACCACCCCATTTTCTATCTTTCCAAAGCACTTCTTCACTCCAACTCTTCTAGTATGACATCTTATTAACTTGAACGTAATTAGAGAGCGCAGCGGCCATTTTGAAAGAACGTGCAAGACTACAAAACGGTCCTCAGGTGTACAGAGCATAAAAGTCCTCTACAATATTGTGTTACAACACCTAATTACTGTCAGGCGGCAAAGAAAATGTACACCATTGTAGTTACCTTTGCCTTTAACTGGTCGTTTTTGTACAACGTAAGAACTGAATTCTACTAAACGACGAGAAGAGACACTTTGTTTAGAACTACCCGAGCTGGACTTAAAAACTTTCCTAGACAGAAAAAGCATATTTTCATCATCACAATTATCACCCTTTAGGGAATTTTCTACTTTTCACTTCAAATTTTTAAGTAGTAGGTTCAGATCAAATAAAAAGTCAAGATGAAACGTTGCAAACAACAAGGTGACGCCGGTTAAAACTACGCCTTGCCGTATACATACACAATTACACGCACACACGTACAATGAAACTACGCCTTAGCTTGTCAGTCGAGCTCTCGCAACGTTCCATCTTGACTTTTTATTTGATCTGATGTAGTAGGTAGGTAATAATTTATGTTCTAGAGTTTTTTTTACTGCCAGATGTAGACCCTCTAGCGACCTCACTTAACAGACTGATATGCCAGTGCTATCTTAAAATTTTGTAGCAGATTTATAGTATGGATAAAGACATTTCAATAATATTACATTTATTTAAGTTTACATGTGTAACTTTACAGGTCACACCTAAGGCGTTATACAGTACAAATAACACAAGAAAAAAACACTAAAACAAAACTTACAGGAAGTAGACAGAATAACATATATCTATTTATAAATAAAACTAATTAAAAATATAACACACGAGATAACAAAACATACAAGAAAAATATACAAAAGCCAGAATATAACAACAACAAAAAATCTTTACAGAAGTAAAAATGTAAAAAGAATATACAATTATTTACTAATTTATCTTCCATCCATCTTCTCACAAAACGACATACATCTATCCATCTCCCAGCAAACAGGTCACAATGCTCTTCTGACATCAGCACCGGAGCTGATGTCAGAAGAGCATTTAGCATCGTAAGAGCCCGAACTAGAGGCGAGTTAGCTCGGAACACCGTACGTGCCGAAGGTAGGCCAAAACCGGTGACTTCGCAGTCTAAGCTTTTACAAACCATTACTCTACCAATAGTAGAACTCACCTACCTTCGAAATGAAGAACCTAAATGGACGGAACAAACATATTAAGCCACCTTCATAAGATTACAGCTCCTAATCTGAGCTAACAGTCCAGTTATTTATTTCCTGCGATCTTCGTATCAAAGGCGACTGCGGAAATTAGGGGTGGTACACATTCGCTGCACAAAGTGTTCACACCTCACTAATGGTGTCACGGAAACGATACCCCACGGCTCTTCCTAACGGTTCTATTATCAACCAAAAGATACCACTCATTATTTACTTAAAGCTCGGTTATCGTTTTGCCATCTACACAATCTAACTCCCCCATTTTCTTACCCAATCTCTGTGTTATCGATTATCAATAAGAAATAATTGGGTAGCGAAAATATCTAACAACATTGCCAGCTTTTAGTACTTTCTATAACAATAGGCGTTTAAAAACACTTTTACAGAATTGTACAGCTTTCAAATCAGGAGTCTTTATAATTATTGTGCTAAACGGAGAAGCGGAGCGAGTCGCGGATTCGTAAAATTGAAAATAAGATGTTGAAGCAGACGCATATTTTAGGGGACGACGAGCACAAAAATATGTTTTTTACTTTTTTTTTAAAGTCACTCAGTTGTTTATAAGGCGGCCATTGGCCGGATTCCATTCAATTCGGTCTCGTCGACTACATTAAACTGATTGCTGCAATTAGTGAATGGTGTAATTCTCGTTTTTCAAGCGTCTCCCGTCGCTGAGGCTGTCCCCCTCACTCCCTTTAGGAAATTACTTGAGCCCCGCAGGTCGTGGCGACTTTCCTGGGATTAAATAAAATTGAAGATCTCGAATGAAATTGTTTTGGATTTCTCGTCTTGATCAGTTAGGTTTGTCGGCGTTCAACTCTGGATTGTAGCCTTAATTATAGTAAGTGGATTGCTAATCGCATTTATTTCGAGAATGTGCGGCATTCTGGGAATTGTGGCGAGCTCGATTTGGTGACAGAATTATAGTGGTATTACTTTCATCGTTACCGCTCCCACAGACTTTATTATTTTCAGGCGCTGTTTACTTAAAGAAAGGCAGGGATAAGGCTAATGTAGTCTAACCTAATTTAAAATGTATTTGTTGTGCTACAGAAAGAAGTCTGTATATATAAGGAAAAAGTGAAAAAAATAGAATCACCAATGTAAGTGGTCTTTGAACAAAATTGGCCATCTCAGATTTCGCAGATAAGGACTTTTGGACCAAAACCTATTTGGAACATTATCTATTCACACTTCAAAGAGTTGTGCTGACCTTTCAAACATGAAAGGCTTGTAAACTCCTTTTAACGGCAAAAAATACATCACGCCAAATATTTCATAGCCAATTATTTCGCTAAAGTGATATTTATAAGTATTTTATTTACGTTTCTGTAGGTTTGTATCTATTTATCATAAGACAGTTTCAACTGTTCGGTGAATAAGATTTTGTGTCTTACTCAGTCATTCTTTTCAAATTATATTCACTCCCAGTTTCACAACCATATTTCATCGGATAAAGTAATACAATTTGTATTTCAGTGCAGTCATATATTGCCATTTCTGTTCTAGGGGAAAACGAATGTCATAAAGATAGCTAACTAGATTCACATCACTGGTTCATAGGAACCGAGCCAAGCAGTATTCTTAACAAGATGCAGTTTCGCCAACGATTCGGCGGCGAAATGAGGTAATACGGGATTCCAAAGGCGACGGTAAAGTGGTAAAATGATATATTTCTGGCATGTATCGCGAGGACAATAGCGGATTGTGTATGGCACTGTTATACTAGTTTTGTATTATTTGGAGGGGGACGGCAATAAACAGGACGATTGCACGGCCGGTCCTCGTCCCTGCTATACACGAGTTTATGTACGCGTACACTGTTCATGTACACTCGCCGACATAGGTTATACGATCTAATAAAAATATGTGTTTTACTAGTATTTTTCTGACATAAAATATTGAGAGGAACGCGATTGAGGAGTGTAGTTTACTAAGGTTGAAGACGTATCACTGTAATGAGATGGTTTATATTGCTTTGAGATGAATAGAAGCAATTGAGTAACACAATGTGCTCGTTAGACAAAAAAGCTCACAGAAACGCAAAAGCATATATCATAAACTTATCCACCAGATAAATGTCTATATACACACGCGACTGAGCATAGTTTTCAAAATTGAGGGGTGTTTCAATAGTATTGTATAATGTGACGCTTAACTCTAGTATACCGGACATACAAACTTTATGGTCAAACGGTCACGCGTAAATTGTTCAAACTGCTATTAAATCTGCGACTATGTTACTGCGATGTAGTGTGCTGACGTAACGAAGTTTGCACCGCTCTCGCCCCTCGCACTATATCTACGGTACAATGTAACGTGGCTGAAATCGGAGTTAACAGTGATTCATGTGCTACATACATGCAAATAAAATACCTCATAGTTATACTAATGGGAATTTACAAAGAGACGATGAAGGAAAAATTGCGAAGCTATGCGTTTTAATAAATTCTCAGGTAACTACTGTTATGGACGACTGTACGTTCGCACGTATCATGTAGAGCATAAATTAATGATGCAGTCGGACACTGCTTTTTATCACATGCTTACGTACGAAGGAAATGAGAATAACATTTATTTTATTGTAGTTTAACGACCCCTCAATAGCTACCGAAAGTAGGCAAGAGCCGCGTCACGCTTCAAGACGTTAAGTAGCGTTAGGTAACAGAATCCCTCCTAGGTGAGACGTCCAACTATTACAAGTTTCACAAAACTATTCGAGAAGTTATACAGGAAAGACGTAGTAACATCGGGGGTTATTAGGCACATAGCTTACCCAGTACAATAACCAAAATATCAGGCGTAACATAGTTGGCTGTCAGTTTCATATTGTGTAGGAGCGATCGGCCTGCCCACCCATAAACACAGATATATGAAAGTTAATAACATTTACCTAATGCAATAAAATATATTAATGTCAGTCCCTCGTAGGGCTGGCTGGCTCAGTGGCACAGCGGCGCAATATGGCCTGTGTGTACGATCAAACATGGCTGCCGAACCACACGTACGAATAATTCATCGCTACGTATTGTTAATCTCTCACGCATCACTTTCCACTAATTGTTTCTTGTCGTCTACAGATAGTCATATAATAATTAATCAGTTATTTATTGGTAATACGTTGTTATCGGATAATTCGTTCTCTTTATCTGATGGACAAAAGATCTTCATTATTACTCAAAATCAAAATCGTTTTTTTTAATTTCACATAGGCCTACATGGGCACTTATAAAACTTCGACAAAAGGTGCACGGTTCGGGTTGGCCGTTTCCTATGGAGAAGAACCGGCAAGAAACTCCATGGTTACTCTTTTAAAAATGGTTTGGTTTTACAATATTTCCATGTTACAGCATTAGTACTTAGATATGGGGGGACAACGTAGGCCCGACTTATGACAATAAGTCGTAAGAAACTAAAAAAATAAAATAAAAAGATTATATATTATTTAAAAAAGTTAACAAATGTTAACTAGCATCTAGAAGGCCTACAATGTTCACACATTCACAAAACAATCGGTAAAAGAATCTATACAAAGATAAAAAAAAAAAAGTAAGTACAACAAGACTAAATTTAACATGTGGCACAAATGTTGTTATCAGTGCTGTAACTATTCTTAGCAAAGGGGTATAAAGATGATTGAAAACCATTGTAAAAAGTCTAATTAAAAGAAGGAAAGAAAAATGAGATTGAGAATAGTTAGAGACATCCACATATTTGTGCCGTTTACGAGTTACCAGGGAAATATAATATATACTTTGATCTTGATCAGCTTTTGTCTGCTTTAAGTTTTGATGTCATTAATTCATTATAGATTTTGATATCGTTGTAATTTCTTCGGGAATAACAGCTCTATTAATGTGTTTTTTACAATAATGGATAATAGTTACTTAAATCACCTTTAATAGGTATATATATACTTAAAAAAACTAAAAACAAATGCTATTAACTAAACAGGGTTCTTAAGAGGAAATACGGTCGCAGACATCCAACTGAATATCCTAAGTAAAAAATTATAATTTGAGGTTTGGCTCTCGCCTATTTCCTCCTTCAAAATTGGACCAATTTGAAAACTATTCTACTACTAATCTCTGCCCGCATTTTTTCTTAAAAATCTCGTGCTGGTTAAAAATTATTTATAAGCGCTAAAATCCACATTGGTTTCCAATATTCACACCTTTCATGTTCGTGAATTTTCGCAGGTATTACGCTAAAATAGAATAGGCGTGATAAAATAATAGTAGTTTATGAAACTGTTGCATAATGAGGGGTATTAAAACATGAGTGTGTGTTTAAAAACCGAGCCGTAGGCGAGGTTTTTAATAGTTTTCACACGAATGTTTTAATACCTAGTTATGTGCAGTTTCATACACTACTTTATCTACACTCATAAATTGGGATTGAACCTACAAAATACCTCTTTTTGCATTTTCCATGCCATAAAATCTTGATAACATTTGTCATATACTTTTCTCGACTTTGCTGGTAATAAATTAAGAGTAATTTCCTTCGCCGCATCTAAAATATCGGGTGGAGTCAAATTTTCTTCACATTCACTGATATCAGACATTTTAAACAATAATTAAAATAACTCATGAAATTCAGTATAGCAAAACTTGCAAAACGTATGAAAGGCGCCAAAACCCAGCACATCACCACATTAACCGCGCATGCGCTAAGGCTTGCACGCACGCACTGCGATCTTTATTCGCGCGATTTTTTCCGCCCATTCTGTGACCTATGGAATTGTATGAAGTTGTTCGCATTGCGGTAAAGAAATCGTGCGGAAATAATACCGCAAGAAATTCGTGTTTTGCCACAGAATCCATCGCACTACGGCGCGAATTTTATTCGCCCGAATATTTTGAGCTCTATGAACAATTAGAAGGAAACAAAATTCGCGCGAAGAAATCGCAGTGCGTGCTAAGTCTAAAGCGGGCATTGTCATAGACAATTTAAAATTGGAATCAAATCTTTTTATAATAGGTACTATAAAATGGCATTACAAAAAAAAAATATGGAATCTCCTTAGTGATTAACTTCTTGGATTTGTCCTGTATCGTAATAGAAAAAAAAATGTTTTATAGCATTATTTTGTTAGAGAAATAGTGTTATAATAAGATTCTATTTTTAAATTTCGGTATTGTGTTTATAAAGTATGCCAATATAAACTCGTTTTGAATTTTATAATTCGAATATTACGATATGAGAGTAGATAAACATTTTTATGACATTGGTCGAGCGAATTGCTTCATAAAACGCAATTATCCCCAGAATAAGGCCAACCTCACGATATAGGAAGGTTAGTTGCGAAAGTATACTCTACTTTGATTTCGGTGAAGTATCTTTGTAGGTAATATTGCTCGGGTGTACAGGCTTTCAGTATTTAAGTGTCAACTGTAAGGATACTGGTTTCCTACAACACTGATAAATAATAGTTTTTGTATGACCTCAGTTGTATATGTTTTTGTACTCAAGGAAAGGATATAAAGGGTCCGTCCTGGCTCTAGTCCTAATGTCACTTTGATTGAAACCGTACCACTTATATTCAAATAAAAACTTAGGCATTCAAATGTTGTTTTGATATGCTTTGCCTTTGCAATTTATTTATGTGGCAGAGTTTTTGGACATTTAGTTTTGGGTGTGTATTTTGTACATTATTTTTAGCCTCTATAATTTACATTTGATGACCGTTTTATGTTTCTTTTATTTCATCATCATCATCATCCGCCTATTAATATTCCCACTGTTAGGGCACAGATCTCCTCTCTGTGAGAGGGAATGGACCCAGTGCGGGTTGGTGGATGTCACATGTCTTCGAATTTTTGGTTCTAGGACATGCCGGTTTCCTTACGATGTTTTCCCTCACCGTTTTGAGAGCAGTGGTGATGAAATAATTTACACAAAGTAAAGCGCCTGCCTGGGCTCTAACCCACGACCTATACATCTTTTAAGTCGCGGCCGATACCACTGGGCCACCTCTTCTCCTTATCCATTATATATTTTATCTAGTTTGAGAATAAAAAAATCGGCCATTCGGCGAACTATCAGGTTATAGAAAGACACAAAACATTCTTTTAGGCTATATTTTTTATTCGAGTTAAATTCAGAAACTAAAGTTTCTCGTCATTTTCTTTATTTGCTTGAACTACAGATAGTAAAGAGAATAAAGAGCTCAGCATTAAGTTTTAATAATTATTTATGGTTAAGTATGCAATAAGCTTTATGATTAAATTCATTTATGACTCCTAAAGCTAACGAAAATACCTCGTAAAGTACGGTATTTATTAATAATTTTATTAGTTCTGGCACAGCACCGCAGGTAGATTTATGCTAATGGAATGGAATTACTGTTTTAATATCGGTTATGATAGTCGAAAACAAAATGATTAATAAAATAACTCTATATCGTTTTATGATATTTTGATATCATACTATTAATCAATATTGCTCTATAAACATGACAATCAAAAAAAGAGACGAGGATTCTCATCAAACTGCAACGTTTGACTCCATCAAAGAGTATAAAAAAATCTCTTTAAATTCAAAGAGTAAATTATTGGACGTTTTCATTGGTGAAGATACTCTTTTCGAAAGAGTCCAATAATTTACTCTTTCATGATCTCAAACCCATTAGGATCACCTCAATAGAGAACCAACTTTTAATAACTAGTTAACCAAACAGTCCACAAAAATCTATCCCACATTCAGTTAATTAGTTGAAAATCCCACCGGCTGCACTTAAAAATCGCATATCTCAATCCTTTTGTTAGCTTTAACAATAGGTAACTGAACCAGTTGGCTGTTGAAAAAGAAACAATGGGATACAAATTTATATTGCAGTTTGGAAATGAATCACGTCATGCCTGGGTCCTTCGGGAGGCGCCCTGAATGAAAATGAACAACAATACTGATTCAACGTGGACATGAATATAAAATATTTTCAAATAATCCATCATAGAGAGAATCTCTGCGTTGGCTTATTTTCACAGAAACTCTCAATCCGACGTAACTTTGTACCGATATGCTTCTTTTACTTGCCTTGTTTAGATTGTTCGTTTAGATTGTATTTGTAGTTTTGCAGGAGGAGCGGAGAGCGTACACAATGTGGATAACCCCTACATCAATCTGTTTACGGGCGGTGCATTTTTCTATTGACTGACGAGAGTCTGACGATGGACTGATGGCAAAATGATCACCCAATATCTATTCCACTTTTCAACACACCCTATAAAGCATCAAACTCACCGAAGCGATACTATTGGCTTCGTGTCACTTCACCACAATTGCGTAGAGCGATTGTATATCGACTTCCAATAAACATTACACTGAACGTATTCCCTAGTTCCAATTTACTATCTATTAATGACATTTTGGGAGCAACTGATGCAGTTTCAATTGGTAGATATGTCGCGCCGTCGAACATCAATGCTGCGATCATGCTGAACAAGAGATATAAATAAATTAAAATTGTATGTCGCAGTTATGTTAATTGGGGTCTTAATTAACAGCGATGTACGATGTTAATTATACATAACTGTAACTTATAATTAAAGGAGTTTGATATATAATAATATGTTCCCTCTTTTATTTATAAATTCTTTGACTTGTGTTTCAAGGTTCAGCGGATTAAAAAGTTTTACATGAGAATATTCATAAAGTTCACAAATCTAGAGAGTAAAATATATATGAGTTATGTACAGACAACTACTAGTTACTATGTAGTCTCCCCTGTGCCCAAAAGTTTTGTAATAACGTTCCATGAAAAAAGGGAAGTTGAAAAATTTCACATACTCAATCAAGTGCAAAATCGTTGGATAGGTCCAAAACACGAGTCATCCATTTTGTAGGCACTGCCGGAGTACACTTGACTGATTTTGAACTCTATTACTGCGTGCCTTACTCAGTTTTATACAGGTCACGCCCGCGTAAATCTCAGGGGTAGGCAGAGGTGAATACATTAATAATGGGTAGTTTTGTAACTTCTAAGGACTAAAGTCACTCAAAGAGCAATGGGGAGGGCTGTTTTCGGAGAGTCTTTGTGTGGTGTATGCTATGTATACATTATGCAGGTACCTACGTACGCGCCGGGCCGCGCGAGCTGCGTCTCCGCGCCCGCGCTCCCCTTTCATCAGTCAGTAATAAATCGGCTACGCAAGCGAACGGTTGTTGTTTACTTCTCCGCCCGATCTCCCTAGTACTCACTTACAGTTCAACTGGCGACGTTAGTGTGCATAACTTAGTTCTAGGAAGATGAGTTTTATCGGAAATCTATCAGTTTTTGACTACAAAATGCAAGAATGGCAGTTTTTCTGTGGCAGATTGAAACAATTCATAAAGTTGAATAACATCGAAGAAAATAATAAGTGTGCATTGCTTCTAACACACTTATCGGATGATTCTTACCGGCTTGCGAAGAACTTAGCTCACCCTAAAGATTTAGAAGCAATCTCCTACGAAGAGCTAGTTCGGTTACTCAACAACCATTTTTCGCCGAAAAGGTCGACGTTCGCCGACAGGGCGACATTTTATGCAGCGACGAGATTTGACGATGAATCCATCGAAAATTGGATAGTTCGTTTACGCGGACTGGCGGCATTGTGCGAATTCGGCACGGAACTGGATACTCTGCTGCGGGACCGCTTCATCCTGGGTCTGAACGCGGGACCGGAACGTGACAGATTGTTCGAACAGGACGCGAGTAAACTCACCTTGGCGGCAGCAGTGGAGATAGCAGCTCAGGCGGCGTGTGCGCGACAGGCGCGACGCAGCCTCGCAGAGCCCGCGGCGGCAGCTGTCGTCAAGGAGGAGCCCGTGTACATGGTGCGCCAGGGCGGCGCCGGCTCCGGTGGCGGCGGCTCCGGTGGCGGCGGCTCCGGCGGCGGCGGCGCTCGTAATCAGTCGGGAAGTGTTCGGTGCTCGGTGTGCGGTCTCAAAAACCATAGTGCGAGTGTGTGTCGGTATAAAAATTATACTTGCCAATCTTGCGGTACGAAGGGTCACCTAAAGAAAGCATGCTCGAGGAAGAACAGACAATCCCGGGTAAATTGTGTCGAGGAAAATCCGGAATCCGATTGCGGCGATTGTAAGGAATGCGCTTTATTTAATATGAGGTATGTGGAATATAAACCTTTAAAATTAAATGTGGAAGCTAACGGCATAGATTTAATAATGGAACTAGACTCTGGTTCAGGAACGTGCATAATACCCGACAGTGTTTATTTTAAATATTTCACAAGGTTTAAATTATGTAGTACTTGTTTAAAAATGTGTATGTACAACGGTCATAAAATTGCGCCATTAGGATTTTTCAATTGCCATGTGAAATACAATAACAGGGATGCTTGGCTTCAATTTTATGTCTTAAAAAACGGGGGCCCGCCGTTATTAGGACGTGATTTTATGGCGAAGTTCGGTCTTACCATCACGTCGGAAATAAATAGCATTGATACCGGTGAGAATAAAAATAACGTGCAGAATTTATTACATGAATTTTCAGATTTGTGGAAAGATGAGTTAGGCTGTTTTAACAAGTTCCAAGTAGATTTACACCTAAAAGATAATGCAATTCCAAAATTTTTTAAATCTAGACCGCTTCCATTTGCCCTAAAGGAAAAAGTTAGTGACGAAATAGACAGGCTCATTAAATTAGGTATTTTAATTCCAGTTACCCATTCAGATTATGTCACTCCTATAGTACCGGTTTTAAAAAACGACGGTAAAGTGAAGATCGCCGGGGATTACAAGTGCACATTAAATAAAGATTTAAAAATCGAGAAATACCCTTTGCCGCGTATAGAAGAAGTATTTGCAAAGTTAGGAGGGGGTGAGCAGTACTCCAAAATTGATCTGAGCAATGCCTACAACCAATTTGTTCTGAGTGAATCATCACAGGCCCTCACAACCATCAACACGCCAAAGGGACTTTTCAAATATTCCCGCCTTGCATACGGGCTAGCCAACGCCCCGGCTATTTTTCAGCGAGCGCTAGAAACGCTCCTGGCGGGCATAGACGGCGTCACGTGCTGGTTCGACGACATCTGCTGCACAGGTCCTGATGAAGCCACCCACCTAAGTAGGCTGCGGGAGGTGCTGAGTAGACTGCAGGATGCCGGCCTAAGACTACATAAAAGTAAGTGCGCTCTGTTTCAGGGAAGTGTTACCTATTTAGGGTACGTGATCGATAAAACCGGTCTACGGACGTGTCCGAGTAAAGTCGAAGCGATATTAAATTCACCGGCTCCGACAAATGTCGTAGAAGTACAGCGGTTTTTAGGAGTAGTTAATTATTATCGCAGTTTCATTCCGAACGCATCGAGTCTTTTGAGTCCGCTCCACGAACTTCTGCGCAGCGACGCGCGGTGGGAGTGGGGGCCGCGGCAACAAGCCGCGTTTAAGCGCACGAAGCAAGAACTCGCGTCGGAGCGCGTGTTATCGCATTTTGATCCCAGCGCGCCGCTCGTGTTGAGCGTGGACGCCGGCCCCGCGGGGCTCGGCGCGGTGTTGGCTCACGCGCCGCCCCCCGCACTCCCCGCGCACCCTGCCGACAGCCGCAGTGTTGAGCGGCCGATCGCGTTCGCTTCTAGATCGCTTACAGCAAGCGAGCGGAATTACAGCCAAATTCAAAAGGAGGCTACGGCGATAATATTTGCGGTAACCCATTTTCATCAATACCTCTACGGCAGGGACACCCCATTCATTCTTAAAACCGATCACAAACCATTATTGTCGATACTGGGCGAAAATAAAGGAATTTCTATTACCACCGCAGCGCGACTTCAGAGATACGCTATCATTCTCTCGGCATACAACTACAAGGTTCAGTTTGTAGGTAGCAAAAATAATGAGATCGCTGACTATTTTTCAAGATCATTGCCTACCGATAATTTTAAATCAGAAACTAATTATACGTGTCGTTCGTACCTAAACTTTTTAGACTCTCATTCAAGACCGATTTCTTTTTCTGATATTAAGGAAGAAACGTCCAAGGATCCCGTTTTGGTAAAGGTAATAAAGTACATGAGCGTAGGCTGGCCTCGAAAAATTACCTGCAATAATATTCTGCCGTATTTCAAATGCAAAGCGGATTTGGAAGTTCAGGAAGGATGCTTATTTAGAGGCTATAAAATAGTCATACCTACCAAATTTAGGAAAAAACTGTTGAGCGAGTTGCATTCGACTCATTTTGGTGTCGTAAAAACTAAGAGTGAAGCTAGAAGTAGGATGTGGTGGCCAAATATCGATGCTGACATAGAAAAATTTATAGCGAGCTGTTATGTTTGTGCCGAAACGCGCAGCGCCCCCCCGCGCGCCGCCCCTGCGTCCTGGCCAAGCCCGCCGCGCGCTTGGTACAGATTACACATAGATTACATGACTATTAATCAGAGAGTGTACCTAGTAGTTGTTGTTGCGTTTAGTAAGTGGTTAGAGTGTATCTACATGGAATCTGGAACTACAACTAGAGCTTTAATTCACAAATTAAAATATTTATTCTCACGATATGGTATACCTAATGTTATTGTTTCCGATAATGATGTTAAGATTTGCTCATCTGAATTTGTCGAATTCTGTCAAAATAATAATATTCATTATTTAACGTCTCCCATTTACCATCCCGCCAGCAACGGTTTAGCGGAAAATTCTGTTAAAACGTGTAAAAAAATGATTAAATCTATTCTGTCAAGTGGGGGAAACCGAGAATTAAATGATAAATTGTTGGAGTACCTGTTCCACTATCGCAATAGTTGCCACTGCACCACCGGCAAATCGCCAGCGCAATTAATGTTGGGGAGGTCTTTAAGGTCGAAGTTAGACATGATCTTGCCAGGAGACCGGTTACCTCATAAAGATACAAAGACTGTAGTGAATAAGAGGTCTCTTTCGGTAGGCGATAGAGTGTGGGCTAGGTGGTACATCGCTAGGAAGGGTAATTGGGAACGAGGAATCATAAAAAATGTCATCGGTAATAGATTGTATGAAGTGTATTTTGATAGGTATAAAGTTATTTGTAAGCGGCACATCGATCAAATTATCAAAATCAAGGGCGAGTACGCAAGTTCTGAGGACCAGGATACTGAAAATTACTATGAGTCAAATTCACCACGAGAATCAAGTCAATCGAATCCAATGGAACGTCCGTCCTCGCCTATTGTAGTTGCCGGGTCGCCTCGCCCCCACTCTCCGGCGCCGAGCCCGCGCGCGGCCGCAGAGGAGGAAGCGGTGGAAACGTCCGCGTCAGTCGCAGACGATGTAAGCGAATCCGAAACTCCACCTTCGGTTGAACCGATCTGTGGGGTACCGGATGAACCAGTCAGTGACGGCTCGGTAGGCCGCTCGAAGCGCCATAGACATAAGGTAGATTATAAGGTATTCTTTTAAATAGCTGTAACTACTAAGTTTTAATGTTACTTATTCTTATTGTGCAGGTTTCCTAATTAAGTTTAAATAGAAGAGGAGGGAGTTGTGGTGTATGCTATGTATACATTATGCAGGTACCTACGTACGCGCCGGGCCGCGCGAGCTGCGTCTCCGCGCCCGCGCTCCCCTTTCATCAGTCAGTAATAAATCGGCTACGCAAGCGAACGGTTGTTGTTTACTTCTCCGCCCGATCTCCCTAGTACTCACTTACAGTTCACTTTGCCCGATCGAATAAGAAATGAAGAGATCCGCTAGAGAAATAAAGTAACCCACTGTAGGCCCAAGACCCGCCAAACTTAAGAGGTAGTAGGCAGGGCACATTGCTTGCAAAAAGTCTGGTCGATGGGTCGAAAGGTACTGGAATGAAGACCGCGAACCGGACGATATAGAGGTGGAAGGTCTCCCAAAAGGTAGACCGATGATCTTGTGAAAGCCTCGAGAATCCACTGTATGCAAGATACACAATTTATACCGGTATATGCGGTGACGTTCGGTTAGGTGTATGCCCAGCAATGGACGTCTTTGGGCTGGAAAGATCATGATGATAATAAAAAAATATATAAATGAATGAATCTTTGATACAGTCTTAGGAAATACCATAGTTCCATAAAGGTCGTTCTTAGCCTTGTCTGAATATAAATTAAATGAAAATGACAACTATAAGAACCGTACAGAGGCGATATGAAAAGGTATTAAAAAATTCAATACAATTAAGCAAATTGTTTTAATTAAAATTTTAATACACGTTTAAATTAAACTCGGTCGTTACCAACGTGACAATATTTTATTGTTTTGTTCTCTTTTGCATTAATAATATTTTATATTCGTAGGAATTAAAATATGAAATACTTTGCATATTATGTTTTTTTATGTTACACCAATTATGTTTTCAAAACAAATTATTAACAAGTATAATTTCAAAATTTAAAAACACCTGACACATTTATGTTGCGAAAACACCCCGATTCAATCAGTAAAACGTCCGTTACTTTTGAACGGCTAAACCGATTTTATTCAAATATAGCTAAAAACACTCTCGACAAAATCAATTTTAAACAAAAAAAAAATACGATATCGGTTCATCCGTTTAGGCGCTATGATGCCACAGACTCACAAATACACAGCAATACACGTCAAACTTATAACAACCCTCTTTTTCCGGCGGGGGTTAAATATAGATCATACAATACAGAATAAGGTGTTTTAAAAAAAACCTATAAAAGTAAAACCTAAACGAAACTGTAACCCTAACACAGATCGTTGTACCATTTGCTCGTAATTAAACCAGATTTATACTAAAAAAAGCAGGTTAGTGTCCCGTATATGTTTTGTAAAACCATTGTAAAAAGCTTGGGTTCCGCTGCTAAGCCGTTAATCCCGGCGGTTAGCCCGCTCACGACGGTATAGCGACACGGCCATGCTGCGTAATTGATTTTACACGACTAACTGTAAAGTGCTAATCCTGCGTGGCTGACGTGAACGTTGCACTTGGCGGCTTTCATTGACACGCATGTACGTCAAAAACGTAATTGTGTCACTAGGGATGTCACAAAGGCAGAGTTGAAATGTCGAGTAATTACAGCATGCTTCGTGGTCTTATACCGCTGGCTGAGTTCGACAAAAACGTTTGATAAACTGAGTTAAAACTACTTACAACAAAAGAAAAGGTAGAAAATGACCAAAGTAACTTTCAAAATAGAATTACTGTCAAAAAGAAAATTGCGTTCCAAATTACGCAAAATATTAAGTTGAAATATAGAGACAGCTTTAATTAACACCATAAATAATACGATAGTTATCTAATAAACGAATTAAACGATACCCAGTGCTTGAAAAGCACAAGGGGTAAAAACAACGCGTTACACCACTCGTCGGTGTCATAAATCATTATAGTACGCAAACTTAAGTAAAATAAACATGGCGGAAACTAATTAGTGTAGAAAAATCAAGAGCGACCAGACAGGGTAATATGCGGGAAGCACAGTTTGATGTTGCGCTCACAAAATTAGGGAAGTTTAGGGCCAAAGTCGCCCCTGCCCCGAACAAGTCAATTTAAACTAGCCGAGTAATTTGCACAGAACCGTGACACTAATTCAATTAGTTACAAGGTATGCAAACAACGCGTGGCCTACACAATTGTTCTGAATTTTCACCCAACCCACACATATAATTTGTGTTGCCTAAATAATAAAACGTCTGAATTCATTGCTTGGATTAATTCAGCAGTTAACAACAAAGTATTCTCTCTCCAATAGAAACAAAACACTGACATAAACAATATTAACATATGTTTTCACATAAATAGGTATGTAATGATCATCTTCGCTATCCAAATATTGCTTCCGGCAAAGAGGTTCGCCAAGAAACTCGGTAGTCATTTTTTCAACACGTCGGATATCGTGCGAACTGCCAAAACTTATAAAATAACTGTTGCCACAAATGGTCTGTTTAACCCATTTCAGTATTACTTTAATATTTCATAAATGAGCATCAAATCTTGAAAATAATACTAGGTGAAAATGTCTAGACTTGAAGGAGAATTTCACAGATATATATTTAACTAGATGACGGGATCAAAAAACGGAGTAAAATTACGATCAATGATCATAATTTGAGCTTTTCATTTAGCATTATAGGCACAAGATCCACCGAGATCTAGAAAAATGCCTTTTCATGACCATATAGAGCTTTAAAGACTGTATAGAAAAAATGCCCAATGCATTGGAAATGTTTTCTTTCTGTAAGTAAATTTGTTTTTAAATTGTGTGTGAAAAAGAGAATTGGGTAACTCGCGTTATCTAGTTAAATTTATGTCTGTGGAGAATTTCATATTTAATTGGAATTTCGTATTTCTGTATAAAATAAACAGGTATTTATTTCTTTCGAGTTCTACTTGTTAAAATATTCATGAAGTTAGTTCAATGTGGCCCATGTAAGCTTTTAGGAGTTAATATTCTTCTGTAAGACGAGACGGCAAAAGCTTCTCCGGACAACGTAGGGCTTTGGAAGGTTAACCCACTTTCTCCAGAGGTAACTTTAATTTAGTTACGTTGTTGGTCGTTTTTACCTTTGTCAAATTACATATCTTCGTAATTTGTTCGTTGGTTTCTTTTTTATTAATCATGTTCTAAGCGTTACAATTTCACGAATGTCCAAATTGGAATTAAGGACTTGTGTTCTGTTAATGAAACTTGTGTAATGTGATGTTTTTGAATATTAATGTGTTCTCATATGTATTTTTCCAACAAGAATAATGTAATCAAATACTTGTAAAACACTTTTTTTTTAAAGAGTAAGTGTGGAGTTTCTTGTCCGTTTTTCTCCATAACAAGCTACATTGCCGAATGGACGGTAGAATCAATTATTATTACTTTTTTGACGTTCAAAGTGCCGCTTAACCACTTGTATGCCATGCATTCGAGACACAATGAAAAAGGCATTGTGTCTCGCGTGGATCTGCGTTCAGATACATTCTGATACAAGGGGGCTTAATTGAATAAAGTTTGATTTTGATTTATCTGATGACAATTTTTATGAATTAGATATTCATTGAAATCTCATGAAAAGTTATGGTAGCCAACAGTGTTTATGATAAATTAAACTTCTTAAGATTTTTAAACATTTTGTACATTTCAAACTATCTTTCCATCATTTTGTGGATCATACAGTAAATTTGGGAGTAGCTACCTAACCGTTATAAAATATATTATTATTATATATTTTAGGTTTCATATTATTTATGAATGCTCCAACTAATAAGTCTTTATTTATAAACACTAACAAAATTAAACTCAAATTTCTAAAACCTTTCATAATATTATAATTTGTAATCGTATTCACTCCGAGATGTTTTAATTAATGCGCTAAAGTTAAAATTAGTTATTTTAATTATCTTCTTAGCAACATAAGTAATTTTTACAACAGCACTCAGTAGTAAGACATAATTTTGTAACTTAACGAGTAAACTACTTACAACTCAATGAAAATTCATACAATTTCATACCATTATACATAATATATATTATACATACAATATATACAAAAAAAATTGTATGACATAGTTTGTTTTTTAACCGACTTCAAATAAAGGAGGAGGTTCTCAATTCGTCGGAATCTTTTTTTTTTTTTTTTTCTATGTATGTTCCCCGATTACTCAAAGACGCCTGGACCGATTTCAAAAAATCTTCTTTTGTTTTGAAGGGTATACTTCCTAGTTGGTCCCATAGTCATCAGGTCAGGATCTGATGTTGGGATCCTAGAGCAATCGAGGGAACTCCTCAAATATTATAGGCATACATATAGTGATTTTGGTATTTTCATCAACAATGCAATCATTTGTACTCAGAAAGTATAATTTGGTGAAGTAGAACTGATGAAGAAGACCACAGATGGCCACTGGAACTCCTAAATGCTAAGTATGTCACGGGTATAAAATATTTCAAATAGTTAACCGACTGTGATGAAGCAAATACTTATAAATGAATGGTACTGATGAAACTGGTACCATTGAACTGTTCTGATGATGAAGCCGGAAGGTAGGCACTGGAACTCTGAAATTAAACAATGTAGCCTAGTCGTGCTTGGGCTTATTGGAATTGTCATGAGATGTACTTTGGCCATAAATGATTATCACGTTAATTGGAGATATCTACCAAAACTAAAAAGAGAAAAATAAAAAACTTTTTAACAAAAAATCACTTCGGAAAAGAAAGTTATTTTTTGCTTTGTAGTTTTTTGTTCTGGAAGTCGGTTTGATTTTTTGTTAGAAAGTTTTTTTATTATTTTTATTTTGTTCTCATAGGTACTAAATAAAGTGTACGGTGTAAGGTACAGTACAAACATTTTCTTATTGTCCCTCGGCAAATTTCGTGTTTCGTCAGTCATCGGCTTTCTATCAGTTGCCCCATTGCACTTGGACCGGACTTTCTCAATTAACTTGGTAGTATATAGATTTGCTAATACTCTTTTAATATAATGTAATTAATTTTAAATATGGGAGGAAAGCAGCTAAAACTGCAATTTTTACAGCTCGATATATTATATCCACACGGAAATCAAAACAATAAAGTACTTAGTTCTGAATTCAAATTATTATACATAATAAATCTAATAATTGACGGACATGTAATTAGCATTCGTTTGTATTCGGAAATGCGATCATTGCCGAAGGACATTAAGAAAATAATTGATCTGTATTTTATTTTATTAGTCATGGTACAAAACGTGTGTGCAAACTTCTTCCAGTACAGCAGAGGGGATCAGAGAGGAGATCGAGTAAGAATATGGCGGGTTGGAATGAGTTGTGAATTCGTGATAAAACCTAAGGAGAAACACAGTTAGAGTTACCGATCGTTCGTGTAGATGAAAATACGTGCTTGGTGGAATATCATTTACATTATTCTCCAATACATAACGTGATTAGTTTCATTGTGACCCTAGGTACATACAAGCAAAGAAGTTCGTTTGTCTAACTCCTAGCCCGAAAAGGACCCATGCAATAATGGCCTCTCCAGACAATTACATAGTCTTCCCTACAGCAGGTACATAGGATTTCTCTTAAAGAGTTATAGAACCAATGTATGTATAGTAGGAAGGTACTAACTCCTTGTAGTTACCATTGTATCACAGGCAGGATTTCTAAACAAGATAATTAAATAATCCCTTTTCTTTGTTCAGGCTTCGAATTAAATAACTCACTGCAATGAAATTACATAGCCCTTCTTAATTCACTCATTAACAGCAAAGAAAACAAACTGTTGTAAACAAAAACAATGTTTTATGAGCCACGAACGGTACGTTTTTTATTTGGAAGAGAAGGGTTTCATCCTGTGTGTTGGTGTTACAATAAGATTGAGGTCCGGTTCCTGTGTCTTACCAACCGCTAGTGGTTACACTATGAGTCTTGTATTTAATTATTCTTGTTATAATAACTGAGTGTAGCATTTTTACCCGACTACAAGGAAAAAACAAACACAAAGGATTTTGGGCGCCTTATTGTGGGGTCTCAAATTTTTTGTCTTCCATATTAAAATAAAGGTATTTTAAAGGTGATTACAAAAATGTATACCATTTGTATGTTTAACAGTAATTCGTAAAAAAATTACAACTAAAAAGTTGTAAATAAAAATAGTTAATAAAATTAAAAAACCCGACTGCTTATGAAGCGAACTAAAAAGATGTAAACAAGAAGAAAATCATGCTGTGCAGTCGGAAGATACATATGGTTTTGTTCGTCCGACTGCACAGCATGATTTTCTTCTTGTTTACAACTTTTTAGTTCGCTTCATAAGCAGTCGGGTTTTTTGCTTTATTAACGTTTTTTTTGTTGTAATATCTTGAGGGATATAATTTAAATTGTATGGGAGCAACTCTTTTTTTATTGCTTCCCTCATTTGTGTCCCACAGCTGGGCAAAGGTCATCTCATTCTCCTTACAAACCTCATTATATGGCGCGATCACTGGCCAAGTATGACCAGCAAACATGATTTCTATGTTACTGTCATCAATATCAGGGTAGCTAAAAACATCGTGGCTGTCAAAAGATATCATTTCCTTACTGTAGATACAGCCCTTTTTTCCTTAATATTTTCATGTACGGCTTCCATACCAAACTTAAGATATATCGGCGTTTTAATCACACGCGCCATTATCGCATGGCGTCTCCCAGATGGCCTGTGACAGATCTGCGATTTCGCGACAATGGCCGCGACCATGCCCGATGTCATGCGATGCTTTTTTTATATATTCTATATGCTCGCACTTGACCACTATCTCTCCTGATGGTAAGTATGTGGTCGAAGGTGAAACCCGCTTGCTTAGAAATATTCACTCTTGACTTAAAGACTCCTAGATTGTAGCTGTCGGGAAACACAGACTCCGGCAGGGAATTCCTGCTACGATTGATATTGCTACACAAATACAAATACTTATATCTACCTACCTATTGTGTTTGCTGAAAACTTCTTAACGGAATTTTGGTGTTACTTTACAAAACTTTTAACTGAGATTGAAATCGATTCCTCGTTTAAGCGGAAGAAACGTGCCCGAGGGAACTAAAAATAATCGTTCGGATATCGTCGCAGGTAATACTTGTATTGTAAACTATTACTTTACAGTATAAAGCTAAGTAAGATAAATGGTTAAACATTGAAGGCCTTTTTAATACGGGGTGTGGAAATGGAGATTTGTATAATCAATAAATACAGTTGCTAAGTTAACTGTAGTATACTGTGGTAGACAGCTATCTGTTTGAGGACCCGAATTATTGCATATTATATTGCGTTATTATATGTGAATGCCTACTGTAAAAAGCTGGTTTACAAACTACAAATCAGAAATACATCTTCAGTAACTTCTATTATTTTAAGCTTTCTCGAAAAAACCTAAAATTTCTCTTTGCAAACCGAATCAAACTTTGCTAAGTTTGATTAAAACAGAAAACTTCTGTACCTTTGTATACGTACTTTTTTACGAAGTTACAAAGTCTAATATACATTCAATCCTGGCTATGTACACTTGGGTGATCAAAGCAAGTCAATGGGAACATTCGATCACTAGCCAAGTATGACCAGCAAACATGATTTCTATTTTATTGTCATCAATAACAGGGTAGCTAAAAAAATCGTGGCTGTCGAAAGATATCAGTTCCTTACTGTAGATTTTCCCCCTATTTCCTTAATAGATGTGTAACTTTTATGGTGTACAATAAAGTATATTCTATTCTTTTCTATCATCAGCTCCCATACCAAACTTAAGATATATCGGCGTTTTAATCACACGCGCCTTTATCGCATGGCGTCTCCCAGGTGGCCTGTGACAGATCTGTGATTACGCGACAACGGCCGCAACCATGCCCGATGTCATGCGATCATTTTTTTATATATTCTATAGGCTTGCGCTTGACCTCTATATCTCCTGATGGTAAGTATGTGGTCGAAGGTGAAACCCGCTTGCTTAGAAATAACCTATTCACTCTTGACTTAAAGACTCCTAGATTGTAGCAGTCGGGAAACACAGACTCCGGCAGGGAATTCCTGCTACGATTGATATTGCTACACAAATAAAATACTTATATCTACCTACCTATTGTGTTTGCTGGAAACTTCTTAACGGAATTTTAGTGTTACTTTACAAAACTTTTAGCTGAGATTGAAATCGATTCCTCGTTTAAGCGGAAGAAACGTTCCTGAGGGAAATTAAAAATAATCGTTCGGATATCGTCGCAGGTAATACTTGTATTGTAAGCGATTACTTTACAGTATAAAGCTAAGTAAGATAAATGGGTAAACATTGAAGGCCTTTATAATACGGGGTGCGGAAAATAGAGATTTGTTTAATCAATAAATACAGTTGCTAAGTTAACTGTAATGTACTGTGGTAGACAGACCTCTGTTTGAGGACCCAAATTATTGCTTTAATGTGAATGCCTACTGTAAAAATCTGTTTTACAACCTACAAATCAGAAATACTTCACCAATTAAATCTTCAGTAAATTCTGTTATTTTAAGCTTTCGCGAAAAACCTAGAATTTATCTTTTCAAACCGAATCAAACTTTGCTAAGTTTGATTAAAACAGAAAACTTCTGTACCTTTGTGTACGTACATTTTTACGAAGTTAAAAAGTCTAATCTACATTCAATTCTGGCTGTGTACACTTGGGTGATCAAAGCAAGTCACTGGGAACATTGTAGTTTTGTTCAGCCACTAAAAGGTCACTATGAATTTTTAATGGTAACTATTTTCTAAGAAGAGAGAATCGTATTATTGTCTCCGGGTCAAGCCGGGTCTCTTAATGTGACCGTAGAAAAGTGTCCTTAAATAAATTTAAAAAGGCGTCGTAGCAACAGGCCTTTTTGCTAAGAACGGCTACGAATTGCTACGAGTTGCTACGGCTGCTGCGAGTTCTACGACATGAACAGAAAGTGTATTTCTCTCGGAAAATGTTTTAAATTTATTCTAGGAATGAACTTATTATTAATAATTGTAACTCAAAGTGGAGAAAATCAGTGTTTTGTTTATTTGTAAAATAATATATCAAAACGTTAAACAGTTTGATGGTTTGTTTTCCGATTCGATCCGATTACAAAACTTCTTTCACTAACAGAGACACACTATCCCTTACTTAACCAGGAAATGCAAGATTTCTATGGAACGTGAGTGAAGTGGCGGAAAAAGGTACTTCATAATAAAATATATCCTGTTCGTAGACCCTCAGTTTTTCCCCTTAAGACCTAACTTAATTTTCATAAGTAATGTTCCATATAGATGCATCATTGGACTTATATAACACCCTACCTCATTCATCATATCAGCGTTGAATGAATACTAGACGTCGAACAGTCAAAGGCATAGTGCATTAATCAATGACCGGTATGCAATCTGTCATTACATCATGTACAGGGAGATGGTATCAACTTTGTAGCGTCTCCTTTCGTGCCAAACGCGGTTTCAATTAGCTCTTTGTGTACTAATTGTATCTTTGCTTATCCCGAGAAGTGTCGTAAGCCTGGCTTTAGATACTGAAATGTGTATTTCGAAGTGCGAATCTTGCTAATTGAACTAGTTTGGAATTTGTGTTAAATAAATAACTTATGCAAACTATCTAGAATATACGACAATAGGGTAGTTGACAAAAAATATATATTTAGTCCTTCAGTTAGATGAACTAAAAAAACTTGGACACATAATTTTCTTTTGCCCCGTAAACAAAACATTACGACGATACAGTGCGTTGAAATATCGTGCGACTTCACGGTGTACAATAATGTATGCTGAAAAAGTGACGTCACTAGCTCCCACTCCTGAACTTTGTTGCGCTTTATGTTTGCCAATTTTCATTAATTTTAAAAAGCAAAAAATACGGGGCCAATATTTTTTAATCTCACTGAAGGACTAAATAGATTTTACTTAACAGGAAACATCCCTATTGCGAATGATTGTTGACTCCTAGTGTGGGGATAATTTAAAGAAAAATAAACAAGACTAACACACGTTTGATGTTGATGATAAGATTAGGGCCCAATTTTCAATCGTTAGTTATCTTTAATCTGAAGAACAAATACGACAGTTTTTTATATTTTCCATAATAAAAAAGCTGTCAAACTGCTATATTTATTCGTCAGATAACAGTTATAATACTTATGGAAAAGTCAGCTCCTAGTCCTAGTCCCATTGTAGGTATGTATATAGTATAAGCTCGTACTGCTTGTTAGATACGAGTATCTTGAAACAATTACGAATTAACAACAAGTTCTATCAACTATATAGTAATAACGGGGATTAACTATGTTACCTGAATATATCCGTCTTTCCCATGATACGGATCAATCCCCGATCCCATAATTCGATTTACTTTATCCCTTGCCGAGAAAATGGCTGTGTATTTTCGTCGATAACTAATTTAATAATTTTTGATGACGTCATCATTTCTTCGGAAATCAATTGCCATTGTACCAAATTAATACGTTCTCTTCCTTTACCTAGCTAAGCTAAATTGTTTGAGAACTTTATGTTCTCGAAGTGAATTTATGTGCATTCAACTGCGCGCATTTCAAATAAAATCAACCGAGCCATTTACAAATTCGCCGAAGGCAACGGTCAAACTGAGTTAGAGCTCGTTATTGTTGGCAGCGACTTAGGTTCTAAACCTATCCGGGGATTAATAGCCGTATGAGTACATGTCTAATCGAATCATACGATTATTGACCAATCATGTCGAGTTTTGAATATCAATATTGGAATAGAATATTGAAAATAAAAAGATAATAACCCCAGTGAACTGCCCAGGGGGTCCAAAGACGCGGGATCATTCGGTAAGGGGTGAGCGGGCTGACGGCGATGTGAGCGGATAACCAATCCTATACAAATATTTGAAATATCAAGCATACCATAGGGAAAAGAGAAAACATTGTATTGCAATGATATCGCGCAAAGAATTTGGATTTGGTTATATCATCAAAATCCGATCATTGGAAATAATTGGTTTGCTCATGTTCAGAAAAGAGCAACGAACGTGAAACATTAAGGAAATCATTTCTTAGACGAAATTGACATTTTATTGTTTTCGTAACTCGTTATAATTTAATTTTGGCCTTTTTAGTCCAAGAATAGAATATACTTTGTAGTACACCATAAAAGTTACACATCACATATAAAAAATCCGGTTAAGTGCGAGTCGGACTCGTGCACCGAGGGTACCGTATAAAGCTACATTCACCTACATAATTAGGTATCTATTTCTACGGGAACTACCATATAGGTAAAATCTATACGGTACTTCCGGTTAACCTAGAATTGTCAATTTTGGTTAAAAGCAAAGTCTTTTAGCACAAGTGAAGGGAAAATTACAAAAATAAAAAAAGTTAAAATTAAATGTAAATTTTGGTACTTACAAATTTTCGCGAAGATCTAAATTTGCCTTGATTTTTATACACCTAAAATGGACTATAGACTTCAGTATCTGGTATAAATTTCAACTTGCTAGATCCACCCGTTCCTGAGAAAATCGGTGGTGACACACGGACAAGAAAGTGATCTTATAAGGGTCCCTTTTTTACCTTTTGAGGTAAGGAACCCTAAAAATATTTAAAATTTCGGTAAATTGCCCTATAAATCAATTGTTAGCCTCTTAAATGATCAAATAAGTTAGATAGTTAATTATTTGACTACTTGTTAGACTTACAATTGATGAATAAACGCGTTCTACCGAAAATTTTAACTATTGGTTAGCACAATTAACCATTGGTTGATTTAACAACAGATCAAAGAACTAAGAAAAAGTTAATAAGGCATTACGGCCTATATGTTTTATGGGTTGTGTATTAATTAGGGTAATGTGTATAATATCCGGGTAGTGTTTAGGAAATGCCTACCCCCATAGGAAAAATACGTGTTTGTATGTTATGGACATGGTGTAGGTACCTACTTTTGTATGAGGTACTCCTAATATTATACTGTGTTCAGTGATGGAATAATTTATTTATTTGGTTAACCTACAATTGTTTACACAGTACGTTTACAGTTTCTTTTTACCTTCATTTATAAGTGTAACATTTAATTATAAGCTAACATTACATGCACATTTTGTGGTTATACACATATTATCCCGTATTATAGCATTATTTTTACTTAAAATTTAAGAACTAAGTTGACAACAGCGATTAATAATAAAAAATACAGCAGGTTTCAAGGTAATAAGTATTTAAATCTCTGGTTAATGACTAAATACGATTAATAAGTATTTTTTTTTAAAACAACACATAACGTATACAATTAAAAACATTAAAATAAGATTAAAACAATACCAGATATTAAATTATAAAATATATACAATTAAAAACATTGAATTAGAATTAAAACAATTGAAACAAAATTAATAAATTGATAAATTAAATTAAGTACATCACAGCACATCATTAATAATGTATTATATGATGATCAATTGTTCCCTCTAAACTAATATTGTAAAGATTAGTGATGTTGTGTGTTGTGCGACGTTTTAAGAATACTTTTATTGTGCGTACAGCTAAGGAGTGAAATTCCCTGCCAGAGTCTGTTTCCCGTTAGATACCCAAGAGTGAATAGGTTACTTCTAGGCAAGCGTGCTTCACCGTCGACCACATCATCGCTTACCATCAGGTGAGATTCTGAATAAAAAATTAATATGTGTTTTTTCTCTTTGTAAAAAGGTATCTCTGGAAGTAGATACTGATCGATCACGAAAACTTTTTTACTGACAAAAATCTACTCTACTTTTGAGTGGCTTTTAATCCAAAAATGAAAATCATGTGATCGGCTTCTGCGCGATAGACCACTACAAAAATAATGCTAGAAATAAATACGATTTAGCGTATCAATTAGTTTATATTGGGCAAAGTCAAGTCCTAGTAGGTAACTTATGGCCAGAGATGTGCAAAATGGTTGAAGAAAAGTATATTGTGGTGTTCTGATTTACAGATCCACATTTTTAACTCTATTTAAATATATTTGCACTATACAAACCATACCTTCATATCTTTTGATATTGTATCAACTTTTGTAATTCATTTTTATGTTTTCTTTCTATTGTTATGATCTGAAAAGCATACTTGTAGTTATCTCTAATTGTTCTAATATTTAAAACTTAAATTATATTGCTAATTTGTAATTCTTGCAATATTTTTCTATTGTGACATTTTCATCTGACATGACATCTGTCAATCTATTTTATTTTCTTAAACCATAGACCGTAACATAGGTACCATGGACTAAACCTGCTTTAAGCTAGGTGTACATTCATATAAGGGTAGCGTAGACTGACCCCTTTGTGAACTGTTTTATTCGTTCTGGTCTTTATTTTCTTAATAGAAATTTAAATTTAAAATTTAGACGATATGACTGTCAGCTTCTTTTTTTAGTTTTGAATGAGGACGGAACGCCGAAAGTCGGTGGACTACGGAATACTACTTAATGTACGATCGTATCTGAAAGTCTTTAAACTATATACGGCTTGTGTAATATTATCTGAAGTGCTCTAATTTTAATATATATATAAATATATAGTGTTATACTGTGTATAATTTGCCAGCCTTCCTACTTACCGTTTACCTGCGCATCTACGGCGTGTAACGCCACAGTCCGATCCCCGACGCTCCTTATTGCCTACCTACCACACTTGGTGTATGAGCTGTAGCAGAAAAGTCTTCAGACTCGCGCAGCCACAGCGCGCCCGTTTCAGCACGCGCAGATTCCTGCCGCCTACTCATTTACGTACCTTCCCGATTGCCTGCTGATTTGCCTTCCTAGGGCATAAGACGTCATCCTGCCCGTTCCATCACACCGTGTCACGTCTGCCGTACCCACCTGATGCCTGGTTAGCTGCCCATGTCGTTCCAAACCGGACCTTACTTTTATTCTAAATATCCTTTTTATTAATTTTAGTTTATAATTATTTAACGTGGCTTACGTTAAGCTCATCAGAGCTTCACGTAACGCTACAATATCAAAAGTATTTCTTATGCAAAATATAAAATAATTTGACTTTTTTTTTATTTAAAAAACTAAATGCTAAATAGATATTTTCACAATACTTTATTTAAATAAATACTTTTCATTGATTTTCCAAACAATTAAAAAAAAACAAGTTGTTCAGAAACACTGTCACTCATCTCCCTTTCTTTTTTTCTTTTTTTGTCTAATGATATATACTATATGATACTTGTCCAACGCTCGTGCTACCGGGCCTCAGATCCAGTCTCTCCGGGAGGCCATGGTGGAGCGCTTAAACCTGTCCTTGCAGGCAGTCTCGGAATGGGGCGATGCCAATCTGGTCAGGTTTAATGCTGCTAAAACCCAGGCGTGTCTTTTTTCCGCAAAAAAGAGTCAGGCATAGCACGCACAGCGATTTTGATTCGCGCGAATTATTTTCCGCGCGAATTTTTTAGTACTATTTGAGCGCGATTTTTTTTCCGCAGTGCGTGCAGCTTCATACAACTCCATAGGCCACAGAACGCGTGGAAAAAAATCGCGCGAATAAAAATCGCAGTGCGTGCTAAGCCTCAATTTCACCCGGCTCCAACTTGCCGAGATGTGACCGTGCCAATAGCTGACCATCTTGAGCTTCTTGGCGTTACGTTGACATCGACTCTCAATTTTGGGCCATACATTGAGGCACAGGCTCAGCTGGCTGTCAAAAAGCTGGGGATCCTTGCAAAGGTGAGAAGGTATTTCACGCCAGAACAGCTGCTCAGCTTGTATCAAGCGCAAGTTCGATCATGCATGGAGTACTGTTCTCATCTCTGGGACGGATCTGCCAAATAACAGCTTGATGCACTAGAGTCGATCGAAAAGCGGGCCAAGAGGCTCATCAGCGATAAGGCACTGGTTAAGTCAAAGCTCCAGAGCCTTGAACATCGTCGCCGAGTTGCCAGCTTGTCGGTTTTTTATCGGTTACATTTCGGGGAGTGTGCGTTGGAATTGCATGATTTAATTCCACCCAGCCCGTTCCATCATCGGACTACCAGACGTACGGCGATGCGTCATCGATATATGGTGGACATCTCACCCATACGCACTAAACGTTTTGAGAATACTTTTATTATGCGTACAGCTAAGGAGTGGAATTCCCTGCCGGAGTCTGTGTTTCCCGATAGCTACAATCTAGGGGTCTTTAAGTCAAGAGTGAATAGATTACTTCTAGGCAAGCGTGCTCCACCGTCGACCACATCATCGCTTACTATCAGGTGAGATAGTGGTCAAGCGCAAGCCTATATTAGATTTAAAAAAAAATCTCCCTCCTGTGTAATCGTATAATTATGCCACTTATATAAGTGTGTAATATCACTATGCATGTGCCCTCATATTTTAAGTATTGAAGAGTTTTATTCTAAGTCTGTGGTAGTATTTGCTCTACTATCACTACTGGTTACTGAGGAGTCAGAATCCTAAAAAAAAGTGGCAAGACTATTTTTTTTCTTTATGACTGGGGTCCATTTCAAGTCTTCACATTTTATTGTAGTGTGGATAATAAAACAATATTCTATATTATTAATCTTCTGCAATAAATAACTGCTTCACATGCTCCTTATTTTTCTTTGGCACCCACTTAAATTTTAAGAACACATGCTAAAATGCAATTTTTTGGCTCATGGGTCTTCTAATTAATATTTTTCAAACCGGTTTTGAATACTTTCTATTATATCGATTAACAATGCGGGTGAGTACCTATAAGGGGCTGTCCAGTTCCATTGAGTCCAATTTTTGCATTCTATTTAATTTCGGTTGCCGGAATCAATAAATTAATGTTCTCTAGTCACCTTCCACAAGCTCCAGATGGCTTCAGCTATTGGCCTTGAAGTCCTAAAATACAAATTTTTAACCAGTTACAAGTATCTAAATTAAATATAACAGGTATTTTTGGCAAAACTTACCGTAAAGTATTTTGCATTTTACAAGTAGAAAATACGTCGCGTAAAGTATATCAAATAAAATACAAAATTCTTAAAAAAAGGTAATTACATACTTAATATAAAATAGGTATTTGTATTTGCATTTTAAATACACGTATTTCAAATAAGTCACATCTCTGCTAATGGCGACTAATACCCAAATCTGTGTCTATAAATAAAATCACAAACCAGCTTCTTACTGTCAAACATACCTAATTCTTATGATGTCATCCTATCCGTTTCCCCCCACTTAACTCTTTCAGAGGATGACAAGCAGCTAATACACTATGTTTTCCCCTCCAGCAGTAGGGGGTAATGTTACGTAATAATGTAAACAATCTTTATTATTTCTCCCAGTTGCTTTGGACATTTTTCGCATTGCCTGTCCATTATCAATAATGGTACATTAATCACTTAGCACAAGGCATTTATACCAAGAGCTCCCAGCTGTCATTACTATTTTGAAATGAAAGTCGTTACCAGCGTTAAACAAATTATATTCATTTATTTAGGTGATTTTCCAGCGGCAACATTAAGTACCGTTCTGTATAAAATGGATGTTTATCAAAAATTACTTTTATTTTCTCGAAACATTCAGAACAGAAATATTTTATACGGATAGGGACTTATTAACTAAGAATCTTGCTATTTATGGAAACAAGAATGAGTATTTTACTTGGAATTATTTTATTCTATCAGCTTTTAGAAATCTCTGTAATGTTTAGCACCTGTTAAACAGATACTTTACTTAAATACTCTATAGAGACGTCAATTCAGGTGCTTAATAGTTTAGTGAAAGTCAAAGTCAAATATATTTATTTCAACCAGGAAACCAAGCGGCACTTTTGAACGTCAACAATTAAAATTTACAAGTAATAAAAAATTATCCTACCGTGCATTCGGAAAAGTAGCTTGTTATGAAGAAGAACGCACAAGAAACTCCATACTTACTCTTTTGATGAAACTAAGTGGTTAACAATATTTATATAAGTACATACATTAATAAATTCATATATGTGAGGACGATGCACCCAGAATAATACTTTATACTATACTACGTATATGTATAAAGTATTAAAAGCATTAACAGGTAAATTCATTAACTTGATAAATAGGAATATGGTTCCCACATACCTACAGATAATTCAAACATATGTAAAATACCTAATTCTACAACAACGGAACAGTGTTTGAGTCAATTTCTTTAAAAATGAATGCAATAGCTATGAATAGAATATAAATTAAGAAATTTGATTTTGTCTACACTAAAGATTATTTAGAGAATTCTGCGAATGTCAAAAAGTTTATCCAGAATATGACCGCTCACAAAATCGCTCAAGTTATGTTGGTAACAGACAAACAATATTATTGTCAGTGAGCTAGCGTCTGCTTCATAGCTTTTATTTTACTTCTGAACTCTAATGAACGTGCAGACAACTTTACAACTGGCTACCTATCATCTACACAAAGTTTTACAATCCGTTGCGTGTTAAGTCACTGTAAACACAAGAAACAGACGAAGTATTACGTTTAATTATACAGCAACAAAGACTTATGCCGCTTATCAGTAACTACTCGAAGTTAACAGCTATGAACCCTAGAGCCTTCTGTGTACAAATTATATCGTTCCACACTTTAATGGAAACGGTCCCGATACGAACGTGTTTTGTGCAATTTGATATTAACTATGCTTTTTTTTAATTGTATAGGACGCGGTTTTATACGTGGAAGTGTGCTTGCATGATGTTTGAATCAAGTTTTTTTTTAAAATTGTGTGTTGCCACTGCTTTAAAGTAAAGAATACACGCAGAGGACTAGAGGTCTAAAAAAACGGTTTTTTTCTGAGATGAAAAAAAAAACGTTTAAATAAAACACGAAAAATAACAGTTTTTTTCCTGGAGTAGGTTTTTTATCAAGAGTACGAAAATAAAAATATGGTAAGGCGGTTATCGTATATGAGGTGATATTACATTTTTTTTTGTTTAATAAGAAATTACCATTAGTTTTTTGTTAAATAGTTTATCTTATCTTAAAATAATTGGCAACACCCACTGAAGTTTACCATTTACGGACTGGGATTTTCCTAATAACAAAGAAAAGATGATTCTGATAGTAACAAATTAAGTATTTTCTAAGTTCATAATAATAGGTACCCATTGATTTGAACCTAATTTGACTTTAATTAAAACAAAACAACCAAATTTAATGTTCCACCAAAATTAGAAAAAAAACTACTTTTTTTCATGTTTTTACAAGATTATGAAAAAAAACATTTGTTTTATTTTTCAATTTACATCTCTACAGAAGACTGAGAAAAAGATTTGATTTATAAAGTGTATTTAGGACAGGAATCCGATCGACTTAATTTTACCACGTCTTATTAAAAACGATTGGTTGACAAAACGAATCACATATTTTTTCTCTTCCCTTTCTTTTTTATTAAAAACCTTTTTGTATTTTACGCCACACATTCAAAAGGGGAATTATGTACACGCATAATATTTCTTTACCTTGCCAAAATAGCTCGGAATGTCAATACTCTCACGTAACGCTACTTGTTCACGTAGAGCTAATAATGTAATTCGATCATCTTTTTTTCAATATTTACTTCCTCCACGTGCTGAATACCTCGAAATTGTGATGTTGAATATCTTTTGAATGTATGGCTTTATGTGTGAAACGAGAGATATCGAGAAGTGCTCTTTGACGCCGCCCGCGCACCCCCCGCAACGCTGCTGCGCCCGCTACGTGAGAGATGGCTTTCAATATCAAATTGAATTCCGCGGTTCATTGATTTTCAATTTGTTAGTAAGTATTCTCATCGTTTACCATAGACACACTGGAGATCCGACTATTGTAAATCATCCGAAAATTATCACGACGAACAGTCGTCCATAACTTTTCTTGAATGCCGAATTTAGGAGGGCGATAAAGTTTCCTTTTCCCCTTTCAAGGTATATTTCAATTTAATCAGTTTAAAAGTTCATGTTAAAAAGGCATGTAACCTCATTCAGCTGGCTGTTTATCTTTCTTAGAAGCTAAGTGGAATGTAAAATAAACTAACATCCGATTTAAAATATGGGATTAGCTCGAAAGAGGAAAACCTTTTACTCTTGCGCTTACTCTTTTAACTTACTTAGTTGAAGTTGTGCACTAATCTCATAGAATATAAAATACTGAATGGAAACGATAGATAATATAGTCTATATTTTCTCAGTTGTGAAATGTGTAACTGCTGAAAGTACTTACAGCAAAGTTTCAGTTGTGATTTAGTTAAAATCCTCAAACTCGTTAAACTTCAACTGCGACTGTGCGCCGGGAGACGTTCCCATTTATTCAATATCGCGAAATAATACATTTAGTCCTTAGTCTGTATTTGTTAACTGAGAGATTTATTTTAATTTAAAATATAAAAATATTTGTTTAGTTAGCCGTACAAAATTAAATCTTATGTCTGAACCAGTCGGTATGTATTCAAGCGGACATTGCGGATTTACTTTCAAAAGAACCGCAGTTGCAGTCATAAGCGTTCTTCTTTTCTGTTTTTATGAATATATATATTTATATAAGTACTAGCTTCTGCCAGTGGCTTCACCCGCGTGTACAAAATAGACAGTAGCCGATTCTCAGACCTACTGAATATGCATATAAAATTTCATAAAAATTGGTCAAGCCGTTTAGGAAGAGTATGGTAACTAACATTGTGACACGAGAATTTTATATATAAGATATATTATTTTCAATATATATGTACATTCGTGTATTTTATCTATCTTAGTAAGTTATATAATAACTGGTTTTATTTTTATTATTAAACAATGCACCTGTCATGTTTTCTCTTCACCACCCTTAGTTGACTGGTAGAGAATGCCTGAGGCAGTAAGTCCGCCTTTTTACCTTTTGATCATGAAGTCTAAAAAAAAAATAGTGATAAAACAAAGTAAGAACCGAATAGTCTCAATATTTGTTCAGATATCAACCTCGGCTAATGTCTTATGTCGGTCACCCATCGGAAGGGTGGATCCGAGCCAAAAAGCCATGTCCATTAATGACAAAAAATCGTTAGCTCTACAACTGTATACACAATCGGCTTTTATTTATCAATAATGTTGCAAAGAAAGAAAGGTTTCGGCCTCAGCATTTTGTGGAAAGGAAATGTGTGTTTCCCATTATTTATATCCGGACTAGGGGCGTGAGGTGGCCGCTCATTTGAAGCCGGCTGACCGCTGGCGATAAGCTGAAGCCTTTCTATACACAGAATACACACGAAGAAAGAAAATAAACAAGTTGCCCTCACAACCTTACGCTTCATCAATAATCTCGGAGGGAACGAATAACATTGGGTCGTTATATAACTCTTATTACAGACGCAACATTCAAGAAAGAATCGCTTTAAGTGCCTATAAACTACGAACTCCATAAAAACAAAAGGGGTTTTCAATTAGACTGTAGCGCTCTTTGATTTTTATATCTTGAAGGTGAGACGGTACTTCACGCCTGAACAGCTGCTCAACTTGTATAAAGCGCAAGTTCGGTCATGCATGGAGTACTGCTCTCACCTCTGGGATGGATCTGCCAAATACCAGCTTGATGCACTTGAGTCGATTGACAGACGGGCCAAAAGGCTTATTGGCAACGATGCACTGGTCGCCTCAAAGCTCCAGAGCCTCGAACATCGACGCCGAGTTGCCAGCCTGTCGGTTTTTTATCGGTTACATTTCGGGGAGTGCGCGACGGAACTGCACAATTTGATTCCGCCAAGCTCTTTCCATCATCGGACTACAAGACGTACGGCAATGTGCCATCGGTACATGGTGGATATCCCACCCATACGCACAAAGCGTTTTGAAAATACTTTCATTGTGCGTACAGCTAAGGAGTGGAACTCCCTGCCGGCGTCCTTGTTTCCTGATAGTTACAACCTAGGGGTCTTCAAGTCAAGAGTGAATAGGTTACTTCTAGGCAAGCGTGCTCCACCTTCGACCATATCATCGCTTAACCTCAGGCGAGATAGTGGTCAAACGCGAGCCTAAAACGAATAAAAAAAAAAAAAAAAAAACTTCTAGTATATTAATTGACCGACTTCCGCGATCCCTTTATTGGTTTACGATTCATCTAAAGGTGTCTTTTCCAGTTTGTGTACGAAAGTACTAGTTTCTTATTTTCAGAAGTCGACGAAAAATATATTAAGTTATACAGAATAAACCCATTCCTGAAGATATTACCAACGCCTAAAATACACGGTAAATTGATCCCCATCATATAAATATTTTGCGTGTTTAACACCCCGAAAATTATATACCTTCGGCTACATAAGCACAGGAATTCAGAGCAATAAATCAAAAGTAATAACAATCTGTTTTATCTGATCCTAACCAGTTTTATTGCTTTATAAAATTTTATAACGAGAAAACTAAGCCAATATTTTCTTGATACGGCGGGGCTAAGAAATACTTCTTAAATAGAGAGTTTCATAAGAACGTTCGGTTAGACTAGGTACTAATGTTTAATAAAAATTATCTGTAAGTATGCGCACAGTTATTAAGGGCTGGTACCCAAATTGCGTACTTGGAGTTGGAAACGTTTCAAACCGTACCATAATGCCGAATTTACCGGTACCGGGCTCAAGGTCTGTAATTTACTGGTCCTGGTTTTGAGGTCTGTAATTTACCGGTCCTGGTTTTGAGGTCTGTAATTTACATAGTCATCACACAAAGTCAACCAATCTGCCCAGCCTTTTCTCAACTAAGTTGGGGTCGGCTTCCAATCTTACCGGGTTTAGCTGAATACCGGTATTTTACATGGAGCGACTGCCTATCTGACTTCTACAACCCAGGAACTGGGTAACACGATAACCCTTGGCAAGACTGGTGTCAGATCTCAGGCTTCTGACTACCCGTAACGACTGTCAAAGATCTTCAAATGACAGCCGGGACCAACGGCTTAACGTGCTTGCCGAGGCACAGAAGAAACTCGCTATGTGAAGATGGTCACCCATCCACGGACCGACCTCGGCAAGCGTTGCTTAACCTTGAATAACGACCCGTGCGGCTGTTACTATTTAGTCATGAGCTAAAGTCCTAATTTATTGCAAATACCGTGCTATAAATTAGACCGTTTGCCCGTGTACTAATTTATTAATCGTGTTTTCAGACCTATTTTAGACCTCTTGTCAGTAAGGTGCTTGAGGTATCAAAATGCGTACCTTCTTTTATTTGCTGATGTTGTAAATGGAAAAGTAACCCAAAAGGGCTTCACGAGTATAATCAACAACCATTATTAATGATATTACAGATATTAACACCTCTATCTGACATTTCCTCGTATATTAAGCCGTGTTTTTATAGGCGACAATTATTAACGTGCAAAATGTGACTGATGTAGATATCGATATTTATAACTTGGCTTGCTTTATCAACATCTGTAACATCCTTATTGGTACAAAATTTGCCTTGTCTTACAACGTCCACAAATAGTGATGGGATATGCAAGCAGACAAGACCAAACGGTACATATACCATTCACACTAAAAATACCATGTTTCTCTAAGAGAGCTACAATTTTATTTAGGTACACACTGTTGCTCGAACACGTATTTGGGTAAAACAGATTCGATCTTACGTGAGATCCTATGTAGGTGAAGGCTAGTGTTGCACCATTACTTGCGTACAGATTGTAATGCAAAGGTGCGATTAAAGAAAAAATGGCGAACTCCCAAAAAAAAATTGTTAATATTTTTTCAGCATCTGTCTATGAAAAAAATTACAAAATATAGAGTTTGAATTTCTGAACAGTTTTGTCTTCTGTTATACTTCTATAGGAAGTCAGGCATTAAAGATAGTCTAGTTTGAAGTTCTAGAAAATTAGTGGTTATGTTAACAGTATTGTACTTGTCATGATGCCGGTTGACAGATGAATGTCCATGACAACACAGCGTAGCCAGAAACCATGATTTATATTTACGATCGTTAATTATCTTGCCAACGGATTTTTTAATTATGACGATTTTTTGCCAGACTTTGATATGCCATAATTTTGATTTGATAAAACTTAGTAAATTATTTCATCGGTATCTATCATGGCCACATATGTAGACGCTTAATAATTCCATCAACAATTTTGTCGCCATTGTTCGTTTGATAACTGCTTCAACCATGTATATTATGACCAATTTTTTTCAAGGATGTCATAGGCATATCCCGTTAAGAAATATGGATATTCTTTACAAAATTGTCGTCAGCTGACCAAAATTTGTATAAGAGATACAATACCTTTTGAGAATTGACAATGAATTCCTTAAAAAAGTTGATCATTATACATGGGCAGAAGCAGTATATAATAAAAAGTTAATTCAAAAAATCAAAACGCTGAAGCGTACTAAAAAGACGTAAACAAGAAGAAAATTATGCTGAGCAGTCGGAGAATACACATTTGCGAGCTGGATGATCAAAACCAGATGTATCCTCCGACTGCACAGCATGATTTTCTTCTTGTTTACATCTTTTTAGGTCGCTTCTTAAGCAGTCGGAATTTTTGTTTTTTTTAAATAACTTTTTTATTTATAGCTTTTTAGTTAACATATTTTTTTTTTCGAATTAGGTACATTTAAACATATAAGTGTTATGTATTTTTGAAATAACCTCTTAAACCATTTATTTGGATACCCTACATGATGGTTGCGTTTGGAAGAAAAAAAGTTAAACCCCCACAATATGGCGCCCGAAATCTGCCATTTTTGTATTTTCCAATTTTAATGTAGCCAGTGACACTCACAAGGTTAAGACGAATCGATTGACGTAAGAATAATCAATATCGGCCAAAGCGTTTGGTCTCTAGAACGCCACATAGGAACATACATAGAGTGATAATCACATAACCTTCGACAGTCGGGTAAAAAATAACGCATCTTTACTTTCCTCCTCCTCGCGTCGTTTTCCTCATTACTGAGGGTCGTGACTCCCCCACTGCATCAGTTTCTCCCGTACGATTTCCCTCCATCTGCTGCGATCCTTAGCTTCATGAAGGGCATTGTTGTTATTGTTGTTGGAAGTTGATGTTCAGAGAAGATCGTATTTGGTCCGACCATCTCGTGGGACTGCGTCCTCTGGAACGTTTGCCATCTACCTTGCCTGTCACCATCAGCTGTTCAAGATTGTGACCCTCTTTACGAGCAATATGTCCGAAGAATTCCAGCACCCTACGAAGGCACATAGTGGAAAGTCTAGTTTTGACATTAAACTCTCTCAGAATAGACACGTTGGTGCGAAAGGCGCTCCATGGAATCTGTAGCATTATTCTCCAGCTCCACATTTCAAAGGCGTCTATTCGGTCTCTGTCGGCCTTTTTCAGTGTCCAGGTCTCCGCTCCTTAACTGAATATGGAGAAAACTAGCGAAGTCACCTATTTGGTTTTGGTTTTCCGCGTGATGTTACGGTCACTCCATATCTTATGCAACTGGGATATTGCATTTTTGGCCATCCCTATACGTCTCCTTATCTCTTTTTTGCTTGATCCTGTGTTGTTAATATTAGACCCTAGGTAGACGAAGTCGCTCACGATGTCAAGGTTCAGCGTTCCCGTTAGTTCAAGGCTGTTGGTACGATCCACCACCATTACTTTGGTTTTGCTGTAATTGTTTTTTTTTTTTTTTAGACCCAACTGCAAACTGATGTTCTCAATCCTGGCCAGGAGGTTCACCATCTCGGTTTCACTTGCAGCAAGGAGTGTGGTATCATCTGCGTAGCGGAGGTTTGTTATTTTAGTGCCACCTATTGTGACTCCACCCTCCCAACCCTCACATGCCCGCCTGATTATGTACTCTCCATAGGCGTTAAAGAGAGAATAGCATCTTTACGTTAAACCCTTGTATATTCGAAGTGTGAAGATTCCCTATGTTCTTATATATATTTTTTTTTTTTTTATTATTTATAGGCTTGCGTTTGACCACTATATAACTTATAACCAATATAATATTTATAACTTTCGTACTCCTCTCATACCTTTTGCATAGATAGAGACCAGATTTAATGTTTTTGTTCTAGCAATAAAAAATGCCATCCATCTAGTGCTTGATAAGTCTAAACTGAAAGTTTTAACTGCCACTTAGAATAAAACAAACATTTCTCTTAATAATAAATTGTAAAGTTCTACGAGCCCTCTTAAACGGAAAGCTTTAACAAATTAAGAAGTTAATATAAAATAATGTTACCGTAAATTATTCATCGCATTATCAGTCTGCTCCTAATAAGCTCGAACGTTGCCAGAATTAAGATGAACGCGGCAAAGTAAGGGTTAAATTGAACAAAAACATTTCTGTGCAGGTGCGTTGTCTGTTATCTATGAGGAGTGCGAACTTGAGGCATGTACCCCAAGTTGTTATGCTAATCCTGCCAAGATATTGTTTACGTCTCTCTAAGTATAATTTCCAAGTGAATTTTTTTCTTCGTCACACAGGGTTAGATAACTTATTTGAGCGAAGTTTCCGGAAGCGGAACTGCCAACAAAATCAACACACTCCGTATTAATAGAACACGTTCAGATAGATGTAAGTACATGCATAACATGTGGGATCCCTTTTTTTCGCATACATTTCTTTTTCCTAATATACTTTGGCATAATTTATTTTGCCATAATAATTATTATGCGTATTTGATATGCTTAAAAAAATATGTTTTAATATCATTATGCGTAAACAAATTTATGCTTAAATGTTATTATGATTAGAGTAATTGCTAAAAAAAAAATTAAAATAATGTTATGCGTAAATATTATTCGGATAAACAAAAGTATGCCATGTTATATTATGTCTAAAGTTTTTATGCAAATGGATAGGGAACCATAACATGTATGTGTAGTTCATCAATTATAAATTAACCCGATTTCATTATGGATGTAATTAATTGGCATTCCAGGCGCGGTAATATTGATTTATAATTAACTATCGAGAAGGCAAGACGCTATAGACGTTTCGGAAATTAGGTGACTATGTCGCATAGGCCGGGAGCTGACGCCCGGATATAATTTTTTCGGAGATTGCCTCAAGAAAATGGCGTGGCAATCGTTCGAGTCTAGAACTGGCCAGCCTTTTCGATACGGTGCCTAGGTACCAACAATTGTGAGCTTCGTTACTGCTTTTGCTTGCAAGGATTGGAGGAAAATGGGTACATACTTAAAATCGATCCAATTGCCTATAAAAAGCTGAAAATGTTTATTTATTCAAATTCAAATTCAAATTCAAATTCAAATATTTTTATTTGTAGAACATAGGTAAATAAACAGATGTCAATATTAATAAAATGAACGCTATGTCTTGCCGTCAACGGCGTACAAATATTCTAATTATAATTCCTGATTAATAATTGGTAAGAAATAATAATACATGCAAAATTTATTAACAAAATGTCACAATGTCAAATTAATAATTATTACGATTCGAAAATTCTTTCGGTGTAAGTAATTAAAACTCCAATAGTTCCTTATTAGTGATTGCCATAGGCAGCACTTGCGGCGGTGGTTGTGGTGTGTCCCGGTAAAATTCAAGGATGCTGAGGGCAGCGAGCAGCGTTCCGTATGGTGTTGGACGTAAAGAATTTCACCATCCTATATTTTCCCGTGGGTGTCGTAAGAGACGACTATAGGACATAACAGGGAATTGGCAGCAGCGTTCTCTGTGCACTTAATAATAAGCTGCGATCGCCAACCCGCTTGCCAACCGTGGCAATTACGGCAAACCTCTCCAAACCGATGAATAGCGCAACAATAAAATGGTCCTTGGTACCCAGGAGCCCACGTACTCTAGACTACGGTAGCGGTCAAGGTTACGACGTGGCAAGGGGTACGAAGAATCCCCGATGGAAAAATGGTACCAGAATACAAAGCGACAACTAGCCCTGGCAACATTTAACACGCGTGCACTCCAGACCGACGAGAAGATCATCGAACTCGAGGAAGAATTGAGCGGGCTACAATAGAGTATCATAGGGTTATCTGAAGTCCAAAGAGAGGGGGAGGACTCGATAATTCTTAAATCGGTAACTTGCTCTACTTCCGAGAGGTTGTCCGGCAGTCCCAGGGAGGTGTTGGGTTTATCGTCCAAGAGTCCCTTGTGACAAACGTAGTGAAGATCGAGATCGAGTGTGTCGACCAGGGTGGCGTACCTTATATTCAGGATATGCTCAAGGTATTCGCTGAAGGTCATACAGGTCTACGCCCCGAACTCGGCACACCCCGACAACGGAGTAGAGACCATTTATGAATATATTTTCAGAGCCATGCATGGTCATAATACTCACTTCACCCTGGCCATGGGGGACTTCAATGGACGTCTCTCGGCTAAGATGATGATGATGATGAGGGCAGCGAAGCAGCGGCAAAGTGTTGGTTTGTAAAATATATCTTTATAAAGGTATCAATTTCATCCCGAAATGCTTATAAAAGCCAATATTTTTAAATGGCTTGGTTAACAAAGAACCCACTTGGGATCCAACGAAAATAAATCACCGCTTCTTGGAATACACAGCAAAGAATTATTTCTGTCGGTGACATTTCGATCTTTGTTTATTGTGGTAAACACGATTCGTAAATATTTTATGCACTTCAAGAAATAATGACCTCTTGGAACAAAAAAATTTGCCTGCCAATTTAAAATGAGATTGAAATAAATATTTTTTGTTTTTCGCACAATTTCACACAATTTCACACAACTTACCTGCTAGGCTCAAGGTAAGGTGACTTTCGATTAGAGTTTGGCAAATTCGTGCGTGACACTACCATGGTCCGCGGGCGCGGGGCAGGGAGGGTGGAAAACGTGCGCTCGGGACTGGGGTCACTTGACGGGAGCGTCATCGCGCCGTCACGTCATTGGGTAGTAACGTCCCCCGCCACCCGCACGGTCCATAGGAGTGTCACGTACGAATTTGCCAAGCTATAGCATCAGCCATTGATGTAATTCTAAAATTAATCCGATTGACCAGTTGGCATTTTGACAGCACATGTCAAACCCAAACACTTCGCACTTTTTGACAATCTTTGTCTCTGGTCTGGAAAATGGCACACTGAGATTTGAGAGAGTAGTTTCATATTTCTTGCTCGTACTCTCTGTCGGCGATACCACCATCGCGGATCTTTCTTCAGCTCGATATGCCATATAAAATACCGGGTACTATAAAATATTCCACATAATCAAATTTACACAATGAACGCACTCGCAAACAGCAAAAAGTTCTTGGTCATAATGTCGAAATAGAGCAAAACATTAGTATAATTGATCGCTGAAATGCAACCTAATCTCTCAGGGGAATGACGGGTTTCCGGCCCCCCACTTACCGGAATGCATGGTTAAACCGTTAGGCAAAAGATTAGCTTAATACAAGTGTACTTAAATATTAAACAGCCGAGATAATTTGAGTGTAGAACCGTCTAGTATTCTTCGAAAAATACTCGAGCGAAATGCCTGTGTGTTTAAATTGTTTTGTAAGATGTATGATAGCGATTTTGTTTAGTTGAGCGAGTTATTTCGAGATTGATATGTGTTAATAAATTGAGTTAAGGGTTTCTAATGTTGCAACATTAATTTAGATCTTCTTGAATGATGTTTAACAGTAAAACAATGGCATAATAATGTTTACTATGCAACGAGTTTTGAGTTTTAAAGAAAAAAAACCATCATCATCATCAGCCTGTTAATGTCCCCACTGCTGGGACACACGCCTACTCTCTGTGAGAGGGGTAGAACCGAAATCCACCACGCGGGCTCAGTGCGGGTTGGTGGATGTCACATGTCTTCGAATTTATGGTTCTAGGATACGCCTCTTTTTCCTTCACCGTTTTTGAAAGCAGTGATGATGAAATAATGTACACAAATTAAAGCGCCTGCCTGGGTTTGAACACACGATATACAACTTGTACATCGCGGCCAATTCCACTGGCCCACCATTGCTCTTTGAAGAAAATCCATCATAAGGTTTTTCTGTGTGTGACGTTGCAACTATTCACTAAAACTAATTTTGCCTTGCAGATAGTATTAACTGCCTTGTATTAGGTAAGCCAGTAAGAAATTTTCTTATAGATAGCGGTGCCATATCAAATTCAAATTAGCCCTGTCCAACCTTAAACTTTGATCCAACTCTAAATTAAAATCGTTGCCGCATTATTTACTTCCAAGGAAGGTAAAATTGCAATACCACAGATACTTTTTAAGAAATTCAAGGTAAATTTGTCTTAAAAAATAACAAGATACCGTCAATAAAATGCCGGTGTAGTTTCATTACGTCCGGGAAAATTATTAGGCGCTGAAATGACTTCGTTCGCACTGCTGTAGTTCACTGTACATGCGGTGTTCTTTTACTTTAGAAAACTCATATATTCAAATAAATGTTCTGAGGTTTTATTTCCTTATTTGATTGAAGTTTTCAAGTTTCAGCTTTTCTTAAAACCTCAATCAAATACATAACACAATAACACGCCATTTTCCCGAACAGTTAGGTTAATAAATAAGATTATACATTATTTCTTATTGATAAATTTTATAATTTATCAAAACCGTACATTTATGCATGTTTGCTATTAAGTTGTAGTCTGAATATATTTTCTATTAACTTCTTTCAAAATATTCCATATAATATCAATCTAGTTTGTTCAATAACAAAGCTAATACCTGGTAGAGGTTGTATCTATTAGAATAAATATCTATATCGCTTTGCTTGTTTCTATGGCTTAAAGGTCAGACGTCTACTTATTTCCATTGAAATGACAGAAGACTCGTAAAAAGCGTCAATAATGTTTATATATTATTTCCTTAAAAAAAGGTATTGGTAATACCTGGTATTACAGGCATTCAATAGAATAAATATGACAAAAAAATTAAAATGTACCTACAAACAGATGAAGAACGCTATTACTTAGAATTTGATAAACAAATTGAAAACCAGGGATGGCTGTCTGGCGCCTAGTTAAGTCTAAGTTCTAGGTTGCTAACCCTTTCTGTATAGACACGATCAGCTATGAGGAGAAAGTTCTCCTGTTCTTTATCCCTTTAAATTCACTTTAAATGTATCCGGAAATATAGAATTTGTATGATCAGAATATTGTATATAGGAAATTGTGCAATTCTGTGACATTTTGCATTTTTCAGTGGCACAATAGCAGCGAACACTTACACCGAGTACTAACAATTTCACGGACTAAGCTCCACAAATGTAGCTCACTTTTCTTTAGTTAGTATACAGCTCAAACGACCAAATTGTTTTAACCCAGCTTTAAAGCAACTTTGAGTAAGAAAATTGCATCGTCTAACTGTAAAGGTTCAGGAGTGTAAGCTTAAGAATAACAAAAGGCAGAACGCGGCGGGCACTGCGGGATTATCGTGAGAAGTCTTGATAGTGACGCTAATTATAATAAAGCACTGGTGGGATCTAGCGTGCACTTTTTACCATATTCTTTCGTGTCGATTAATATCCACCAAATATTAACCATACAGATTTTTCCAACAGTATGTAGTTACTTGGACAGCTCCCCTGCGAAGGGAGTAAAAGACACAACACTGGCACTGTGTTTTGGATACGTCTATGATACTCCATTCGGCCAGGTTCTTTCTACAGCTGCAAACCCGGGCTCGCAATCGGTTTAAGGATTCCTACATTGGCCAATTTAGTTCGTGCTGGGGGTTCTGCTGCAGTGATTTAGTGAGGACTTTTATCATAAAACCTGGACTAAAGTTTTTCGCCCCTGAAAAACCCTATATTGCAAATTTTATCGAAATCGTTAGAGCCGGTTTCGAAAACGTGATTAGAAATATATATATATACAAATATTGTTCGTTTAATAGTATAGGATACGTCTAGGATCATCTTTTGTTCATTCGCAGTATGGGTCAGCGGTGAGGAGGCATCGTTGTGCGTTCCGATCAAGACCAAAGCTTCACGGGCCACTGTCACAGTAATAAATTAATCATCTACTGCTCCGTAAATTAACTTGCTCGATATTATTCTCTCGGCAATATCTATATCACGCGGGACAATGTTATGTCAGCCCAATATAATGTTTGAAGTATATTTCTTTGTTAAAAATTTGACTTTATTCCTATATTTTCCGTTTCATTTGGGAGATTAAAAAAATCCGAATGTAATAAACGAAATAATTGAATATCTGGCAATGGCTTTAAGGCTATTATCGCTGGGTATTAAGATGGGTGGTACTTAACAATTATGCGGGTGGATATGGGGGTACCTACTGGCTCGAAAGCAGATAATACTATTGTTATAATAGTGCCCGCAAGCGACGCAATTAACTAGAAATCATGTACTACATTGGAATTAGATAACTGATTCAACTTAGACGTTTTGATAATGTGTCAGCGTGTAATACGTAAGGTTTGGGTAAGTGGATATGGCAGAACAATGCGTATTAGACGAAGATAGTAACGGTTAACAATTAATACAGACAACAGCAGTATCTTGAGAACATCTCTAACTGCAGCTTTACTTATCGACATTAAACAGCTTTGCGTAAGATCGACTAAATTTCTATATGATTATGGCCTACTAGTCTTTGCCCGCGACTTCACTAGAATGGCCTATTTTACAGGAACTACGCATTTTTCGGGATAGTAGGAGCAGCATAATGTGCTAGTGTAACTCTATACCAGTGAAAGCATTTTTATGATTACATACTAAAAAAGTGCTCTTTATAATAATAGTTTAGATGACTTTAGTTGGAAATGTCTGGAATGCCAAAAAGTCATGGTAAAAGACAGTTTTTGTTCTGATACAGGTATTTTTTTCTTTTATTTATGTAGGCTCGCGCTTGACCATTATCTCACCGGATGATAAGCGATGATATGGTCGATGCTTGCCTAGAAGTAACCTATTCACTCTTGACTTAATGACCCCTAGATTGTAGCTATCGTGAAACACAGACTCCGGCAGGGAATTCCACTCCTTAGCTGTACGCATAATAGAAGTGTCCCCAAAACGTTTAGTGCGATTTCCACCATGTACCGATGACGCATCACCGTACGTCTGGTAGTCCAATGATGGAACGGGCTGGGCGGAATTAAATCATGCAATTCTAAATAAAGGATTTTAACATTATCTTGTATTACCTCGATCCTATAATAATTTTTGTTTTAAGCATACGATTGTTCAACGAGCTTATATCGATATGTGACAACAATACTTACTCAGCTACGACCTCTCATCTATCTAGCAACCGCAGTCTATTCAAATACAGCAGAACAATACCAGTTCAATACCAACTGTTGTATTATGAGCAATTTTTGCAATCTGCCACGAGTTCGGTCAAATGCCAGACAATATTGTATATTGTGCTTTTTGTTTGTGGAGACTCATAAAGGCATCGCTGAGTAATCTGAATAGGTAAATAATAAAATGACAAATTGAAATATTATTTGTAGATGTATTTATGGTGGAGAAACTTGTAAAATTAATACTTTCTATAAAAACATCCTAAATGTTTGAGTCTTTATCATAGGTATCCTTCAATACGATAACAGTAACCTCTCAGAAAGTCAATTAGAAAAGACTTAGAAACTTAAGACACAACATCATCTTTATACAAAAGGTAGCATGATAAACGATCGACAAGGGAACGAACGAAAAACAAAGTAAATTAGCCGCCTATCGGAACATACGAGTTGCCAAAGTTAACTAAAGACCAGTGGTTATTAGCTTTTGTCAGGTAATGCATTGATGTTATGTCTAACACGGCTTTAAGGATTAATACGAGGCCTGTTGCTCAGATTAACTTAATATTGTTTAGTGGATTTAGTTGTAGGTGTGTTTATTTATAGAGGTACAATGCTATTCATTAATATAGTAATTTCTTGAGAAAAACCACCTTTTTTAAGGCAACTTTTAAGACTCATTTGAAGTAATTCAAGTCTTTACAAATCAGCCTCTTAGAAAATATTAAAACTCGCGGCTCTCACTTAAATCGAAAACGACTTAAGCCAGCTTACCTGCGTTCGTCGATCGATAAACATTAAATCCTCAATTTGTACGTACATATTTACTAATTCAAATAAATGGCAAACAACTTTAGAGCCGCATAAAACCGAAATCAATGCTCGGGTAGGGATTTTCTAGGAAACAGCTCTGCCGAGGCGTTACATTAAAGTTTCAGGGAGCAAGTCGCACCGCGGCCAGGCATGCGGGCAGCCTTCTTCCTTAGCACATTTTATCACGAGTAATTTCACACTAAAGATCTTCAAATTACGACGTAATAATGTTCCCCTTCGTGTGTCTTGCTTACCAGATTGGCACACACCTGCCCGCTAAATATGTATGCCGTATACATTTATAATATTGTAATTCGACCCTTGGCAAGGTAATAACATTTTATTGGCTTACCAGTTCTTAATATAAATAAGGTTGCTCCCAAAAACCGGATCTATGTTACGAAACAACCGAAGCCCGGAATGTTAACGGTTGTAACAAGTACTGAAAACGTTTTAAGACTCATAAATAATAATAAGGCTCAGGAAAAGCTTACAATAACGCGTGATTTGGCATAGCTACGACCATAATTAAATTCTAGCGAAGGGAACATTTCTTGCAAAAAAGAAAGTAACATTTTTGACATCAATTATCAATTACAACGGTTCAAGATATCTTAAAAAATAAAATCGAGTGCTTCTCAATGTCAGTTAGAAGATAGGAATTGTCTCAGAATGCCTTCATTATAAAATGGCCATGTTTATCTTTGGCCTTGTCCATTTAAGAAGGAAACAATTACTTTGCAAAATAAAAGGTATTTTATTTTCCTTGTAATAAAAATATACCTACTCAACAAGCTTAATGCCAAAGAAAATTGTATGCCACGTTTTGTTGAAATATTGTTCTTTGTATTTAATAACTTCGCCAAACTCACTTACTCATACACATGTAAAATCAATCCCGAGACGGGAAAATTACGTCCCAAGTGCGAACGCCTAAAGATAAGTCCTTGTAATACCTGACTAATTTATTACAGCTCCTCAAATAAATAGACAGACCGCTATTTATAATAGATAGAAGCTTCTAAATTCTACATCATTTAAACATTTCGTATACTAGATTAATGTTAAGTTAGGTATTGTTAATAACGTTTTACGTTAACAAACAGTGCAGTTTAAAAGCGATTTGTTATGGCTCGAGCAACGGTGCACACACTGGGGCAACTAACAATTGTTTTGTGTTAGTTTATGACCATGCTTAACAATGGTAACTTTACTTATTCTGTATCATAATCTACGTTGTAAAGCCCTTTGAGAATAGGAACGTAGTATTCAGGGCGTTAATAAAACAAGTGAACGTGCACTGTGGACCGTGCCAGTTGTTTATGTGGTTCACGACTGAAAATGATGAGATTGGAAATGTTTTGATGGACGCAGTGTAAGGGAATCTGTTGGCACATTATCTAATGTGGGTTATTTTGATAATTTGACATTGAGGGCATTGGATACTTAGGGAATTGTACATTTATGGAATTGGATATTTAGAGATTGGATATTTAGGGAATTGGAAAATTGGACATACCGAGAAATGGAAATTTCCTGAACCTGTCGTATGAAAGGTAAACATTCTAGGAATTGGACATTTTGAAACAAATGGTTATTTAAAAATTTGGAAATTATCAACCTCATTCTCTCTGGTTATAAAACCGGCCAAGTGCAAGTCGGACTCGCGCACGCAGGGTTCCGTACCATAATCGCAAAAAACAGCAAAAAACACGTTTGTTGTATCGGAGTCCCACTTAAATATTTATTTTATTCTGTTTTTAGTATTTGTTGTTATAGCGACAGAGATACATGATCTGTGAAAATTTCAACTGTCTAGTTATCACGGTTAATGAGATACGCCTGGTGACAGACAGAGAGACGAACAGTTGAGTCTTAGTAATAAGGTACTGTTTTTGCCCTTTGGGTACAGAACCATAAAAACCTGTTTTAGGTCTAATACTATGGTCCCACGATTCTCAGATAACGATATATATATAGATATATATAAATGAATCCCAGTTCTTAGCAGAATTTTATAGAACAACATTCGTCAAGTTACTTTTACGATTCATTGTTTCCAGTCTATATTTAAATTCTAATAACACAAAAACCTCAGCCAAATTTTCATCTAACATAAAAAAACACTTTAAATATTAAACGACGTAGTAAAAATAAAGAACTCAGTTTTAGAAAGCGCGAGTAAATTTTCCACTGAAAAATATGAACGTGAAAAAAAGGGTGTAATAATTTTAATACGTTTGTAAGGCTCTGAATTTCAATCAGGCAAAGAAAATAAGTTGCCATTTCTCACGACACGAAGTATTGAATCTTAGTCAAATTTGTTTACCATGGCTACTGTTGACATTTTAGGCGGAGAAAGTGGATAAGTAAATTTTATTCAAATGGATTAGGTGTACCTAGTTTGGTTTTTCATGTATTTGGGTACGTGTAGGCCCAGTGGTAACAGCCCCGACTTACAAGTTGTAGGTCGTGGGTAGGCAGGTAGGCACTTTACGTTGTGTACATGATTTCATCACCACTGCTCTCAAAAACATAATGGTAAACATTGTGAGGAAACCGGCATGTCCTAGAATCAAAAAATCGAAGACATGTGACATCCATCAACCCGCACTGGGCCCGCGTGGTCGATTACGGCGCATTCCCTCTCACAGGGAAGAGGCCTGTGTCCTAGAAGTAAGAACTTATTAAAGGGCTGATGGTGATGATTAAGGGTATTTGAAGGATCAAAGGGAGAGGGGTTTTAAAATGTAAGTGAGGATAAGAAGACGATACCAAACCAATCTGCCTATAGGCTTTTCCCAACCAGGTTTGGGTCGGATTCCAGTCAAACCAGATAAAAGCTGTGTACCAGTATATTACAAGGAGCGACTGCGTATCTGATCTCTTAAACCCAATAACTGGCACGATACTCCTTCGCAAAGACTGGTGTCAGAATCTGGCATCTGATGTTATGGCTGTCATCATCATCATCATCAGGCTATAGCAGTCCATTGCTGGACATAGGCCGGTCCAATTGCACGCCATTTGCTTCGATTTTCGGCAACTCTCATCCAGCTACTACCAGCCACCCTGCGAAGATCGTCGCTCCACCTAGCCTGAGGGCGTCCTACCTTATGTTTATCAGTTCACGGTCTCCACTCACGAACCCGTCTACCCCAACGGTCATCGGTTCTACGGCTAATATGGCCGCTATTGTCACTTCAGCTTGCTTATTCTCTGAGCTATATCGACAACTTTTGTTCTCTGCCGTATCAATGGCTGTTAAAGATGGACAAATGGCAGCCGGGACCAACAACTTATAATCCTCGGTATGTAATATCACCCATCTACAGACCGAACTCGGCAAGCGTTGCTTAATCTTGAAGATCGATGCAGCTTTTATTATTCAGCCACGAGCTCTTCATCGAGATCAGTAAACATATGCGCGGGAAATTCTGCTACGATTTGTATATTGACACTACCAACGCGCCCAGCCTTATAATGTTCCCACTGCTGGGACACAGGCATCCTCTCTGTGAGAGAGATAATGTGCCTTAATCCACCACGCGGGCCCAGTGCGAGTTGGTGATTGTCACATATCTTGAATTTTTGGTTCTAGGACATGCCGGTTTCCAATACACTGGATTGATACTACACAGTTATTGAAACATTATCTCCAGTAAATTTCTACTACATCATCATCAGCCTAACCTTGCCCCAACTATGTTGGGGTCGGCTTCCAGTCTTACCGGATTCAGCTGAGTACCAGTGTTTTATTTACATGGAGCGACTGCCTATCTGACCTCCACAACCGAGTCACTGGGTAACACGGTACCCCTTGTCTAGACTGGTGTCAGGTCTCAAGCTTCTGACTACTCGTAACGACTGTAAAAGATCTTCAAATGACATTTGGGACCAACGGCTTAACGTGCTTGCCGAGGCACGGAGGAAACTCGGTATGTTTAAATGGTCACCCATCCACGGACCGACCCCGTCAAGCGTTGCTTAAACTTGAAGATCGACCCGTGCGGCTGTTATTATTCAGCCACAAGCTCCTCAGTAAATTGCTACTAGATGCGAAAACAATTTAATCGAATCAAAACAGAACATTGTAACAAATAAAGTTTTAATTAATTGATACGAAACGGATATTGTTATTGGTTTCATTTTCACACGCAGACTATAATAAACGCTATGAATATTTACAATAACTACGGACAAACAAGACGAACATCATTATATTTAACGACTTTGTATTCGCCGTCTGAGTGCAATGCGACATCTTGTAATGTTTCCTAACTACGTCTGTCTTAAATATACCTTGGCTAACTTCGATCTACCGACGAATTAATAAATATGGTAAGAGCGCCATGTAGCTTATTTAGAACTAAACAAAATTGGAAACAAGAACATTAAACAGTCGCATTTGTATTGACATCAAGAACTTAAATAAAGAACTTGGGGGAAACTTATGTCAAGCAGTGCACATCCTTGGGCTAAAATGATGATCATTTATCTAAATTTGTATTTAGTTTCAAATACTATGGATATCATGGATCAGAAATAAAGACATCCACAAGAGAACCAAGGTTACCGACATAGTCCGAAGAATGGCCAAACTTAAGTGGCAGTGGGCAGGGCACATTGCTCGCAGAACGGAAGGCCGTTGGGGCTGAAAAGTTCTAGAGGGGCGACCACGTACCGAAAGACGCAGCGTTGGAAGGCATATGTCCAGCAGTGGACGTCTTTCAGCTAAAATGATGATGATGATGACTATAGATGTTTGTTACAAAGATACAAATTCTATAACTAACAATATACATTACATCATAATATGTATTTTCTTTGATGATGTCGTCATAAACAAATTCTAGAAGGTAAAAACAGGTTGCTTAGGCTGCCATCGACTACTATTACTATTGAAGAATGAAATTATAGCTTCTCCATGCACGCCGATGAAAACCACTTTGAACGAAAAAGCACTTACCGTGCTAGGCAACCCACAATTTTGACACAATAACGGGCATAAACAATTATCGGGTTTTGAAAGTAACGGGCATAAGCCTTGGTCATTAGAGCCAACGAAATGAAACTGGACAACGGCGAATGAATATCAAAATACGGTATTTGAAGGGAATTAGTTTTTACGGCGTATTTCTAATTTTAGAAGCGCCGAAAGGTGGTCAAATCAATAGTATTGTTCCAGCGGGTAATATAAAAGCAAAAATAATTTAAAACATATTTCTTTCTAACTGCATTGTGATCTCGTAATAATGGTGTGTATTTCAATCCGAATCAAAGCGGCTTTGATAAAGTAGGTATATTGCTCGCGCTGGGCTTCAGATGAGTACACTAATCATGTATAACTCCAGTGCCGGGAAATATCAGACTGTCCCAGAACAGACGAATTCCTGTTTCAATTCAAAACGCTACAATAACATGGAGTCAAAGTTGAGATGAAACACAATAATCTGTGTACGTATTCGGGATTTGTGTCCTTATTTTATTTTGTGCGCTTTTGCTTACGTAGGTTTAGAAGCACGTCTAGGTTTAACATTTATTACGTTCTACTCTTGTATAATAACGCAAAAATATTCAACCGCAAATGTTTGTTGAAAATCCACTCATAAAAAGGGAATTTATTTGAACATTTAGTTATTAGCACAATGGCTCGTCTGACCTCTCGGTAACATTGAAATCTTTTAACGTTCTCAAGCTCCATATGACTTGTGCTTTCAACTCCAAATAATGTTCGAGTAATAAAGTTAAGTATTTGAGTATTTGCGTCTCATCACTTTTAATTTAAATTTTGTCTGCTGCTAGTAATTTAAAAAGAAATTTCGGGCGTTAATGACGTTTTTAAGTTTTTTCCACTCCGGTTTCGTCGCAAAGACTTTAGTAAGCCTGTGCATAGCAACTGCAATAAAGCTTAGCTCTGGTAAACTTAAGGAGTTTGGAAGAGATACAGCTTCCAAGTTACTCTCAAAATGTACAAGTAAAGTCGGACTGCGAAGTACCTCAAGTAAGACGAAATGTTTTACAGAGATCCGTGCTGTAATTTATTTGAGTTTTATAATTTTATGCTTTCACGTTTATACGAAAAGGTAGAATGTTGTTTAACGTGCCTAAAATAATATGTTAAACTTTTTAGTTGTTTTTTGTAGTACGATATTAGGGCTTTGATTTACGAAAACAGTGAATTGAGTCATTATACAAACCGATTTAGGCACGTAGAATCTTTATAGCACATACTCCAGACCAACTTTAATAAGCTGTAACTCTAAAAGATATAACTATAAAAGCTACTAATACAAACAATTGCGGATAGTTAAAAACCGTTTCCATTTACTTTAGTAAAACACACGCGCACGGGTAGGGCCCAAATAATGAAATAAAGTTGTTTGAAGCATCTGGCGTCTCGTGGACAGTTGTAATGGTAATACGATTCAACGATTATAGCGGACCCAATGTTCCCCTCCGTAGATGTTTGGAATAATGAAAATCTTAACGGTTTGAGCCCCAAATTAGTTCTGTATATTACACCTTACAGATGGAGGTAGCTACGAAGTAAGGGTAATGGTCATGGAAAAGCACCGGAACTTTTCCAATTGAGTGGATTTTTTTGACCCCGTCTTATATTAAATTTCAAATCTTCCCTCATACCTGACGAGAAAATGAATATAACGTTTATTATGAAATAATTATGTAAAATAAACTCCAGTTATTTATATAACTCAGCACTTTCTGAAATGAAATATTTTAATAGCCTCTTTACTTAAGTACACAAAAGATGAATAATTTTCAGTGTCTTTAATTACTGTCGCAGTCAGCAACATTCTATTGTGCAATAGCGTGACTAAAGTAAATATCTTGGCAAATGGGAATAGAAACGCTTCTATTTGATTCATTAGGTAACAAACATTACGCCAATGGTTCTATTCTATTAACATAACAGTCTAGAACCACTGACATAAGTTCTAGTCTATTAAAGATTCTTATAGTAAAAAAATGAACTAGCTTCCTCTTAAGAAGATCACAAAGTCTTTTCTGCAGCAAGATTAATATTAGAGTATATAACTCTTTGAAAGTCGCTTCGTCTAAAAATATAAAAACATTATCAAAAGGAAAACAGACTGAGCCTCTATGTGGGGCTGAACAAAGCGTATTTCTATAGCTTTCAGTTTAAAACTGCGGTCGTTTCTAATAAAATATTTATTTCACGAAGACGGTGGACAGAACGGCCAAGCTGCTGGGGACGATATCTCGCCTCACTTTCGGGTCATCAAATTAGGCAGACACGCGGAACGCGCTTAGAATACATCGCTAATCGTTTTTATGTTTTATTCTCATGTTCGCGAGTGAGTCATGGTACCTATCTATTGTGTAGTACACCGGCACCTTGTGGGGTATCGAGGGTAAACGCTGGCGAACGTTCCCTCGAACAAATTGAAAAGCAATGAACCGCGGAATTCAATTTCATATTGAAAGCCATTCATCTTTGCCACTTCTTCGAGACCGTCTGAAAGCGTTACATCTCGACTTTGCCACTCTGCTTTATCCCTTAAAAAGTTTGCCTTTTTCTGAATCGTATTGAGTAACCAGGTACATAGTGAGTTGTGGTTACGTTTCGTAGCTCTATTTTCTAAAAGAGCTGTTTTCTTTTTGCTGTTTCTGAATTGTACTGAAATCGTATATATTTCATGTATCAAATAGTTTTAGGAACAGTTCATTGTGGGATGAATAAGGATTAGATTAGCCAGATGTGGCTGAGTAGTCGCATCTGGTGAAACAAGAAACAGATCCCAAGGACGGAAAAAGGGTATAGCTTGTCTGTTGATTGAATTAATTAATGCGATCCTATCTTTTATATGGTAAGGTCTACATTCGAATGATTTAATGAAAAATGTTGAGGAAATTAAGTTGGATTAGGTCAGCTTTTTTAAGTGTTTTTTACATGTGCATAAAGTTTTCAATCTATACTAATATTATCAAGCTGAAATTGAAGCTGAGTTAAGAAGAGTTTGTTTGTTTGAACTCGCTCATCTCAGGAACTACTGGTTGGAATTGAAAAATTCTTTTTGTGTTGGATAGTGTATTTATCGAGGAAGGTTAAAGGCTATATAACACGCTGCGACCAATAGGAACGGAGCATAAATGAAAAATATTGCAAAAACGGCAAAATATTCCTTTTTGAGACCTTCCGTTGCGTGCGCTGTGTAAAAGTTAAAAATTACGCAACATTCATGTATGTAGGGTAGGTAGGGTAGGGTAGGTAGGAAGCCAGTTGATGGCAGCGAAGCCGCGTGGGACAGCTAGTAAATAAATAAAATTCAACCCAAAAGTAGAATAACAAAGCTGTTGGAAAATAAAGGTAAAGGAATATTTCACATACAGCCAAACAGCATGCGCAAAATTAATAGCACAAAGGTGACTTTTATATTTAAAGTAATAAAAAACCTTTCAGGCTCGCAATCATTATTATGAAATATTAAAAGCAACTTTGATAATTTGAAGTCATTTGTGGCTTTATAGCTCCCTCTTTTATGGTGGCTGATAATATATAGGTAGGTACCTATCAGTTGTTATTTTTCGCTCAACAAACTTAGTAACATTAACACTAATGTGCTGCCATGAAATAGGAGTTATTGGCGAAATAATTACCTTACTTTCGTGAGAGGAAAAAGTTTTAGCTCAGCGTATTCATTACGGTATGGACCATAGGTGCGCATGAAGCGTAAAGCCAGAGTTGTAATAACGTACACATTTTTGTGTCGTCTGCACTTTGTGAAAAAGCTTTTTTTTCAAACATGAAAGCTCTATGCTTGTAAGAATGAACATGATTATGATTTATTTTTGGGAAAATGTTTCTGCTGTTTGATTGTGCTTTTACGGTAACTTTGGAATGGTAAATTGAAGTCTGCCTTTGTATAGGGCTTTTTATTTGTGCATTTGCTTATTTTGAACTTATTGTATTCAACTCACCTATGAATCCTGCTACACTTCAGATAAAAATATTGACTCCTCATAACACGTGCTATGCAAAACCGTTGATTGTATTGTAAACTCACATATTGCATCTCTATACCGGTGATCAAAGTTTTGTTTGCCGTAAACAGAACTTTACAGATACTTGATAGTTGCTCCGGAAGTGTTGATATTGCTTGGCACATTCACACACTATTTGGCTTAGGATCTTAACTGTGCATAAACAGTTGCTTGCTCGTTTCTAACTTAAAGGTACCATGCATCGTTAGTTAATGGTCCGTTAAGCGCTTTACCTGTTACTTTAAGGTCACTTTTATTGAAGGCACATGTGTGCTACATATACAAGAACTAGCTTCTACCAGCGAGGGAAAAGTGTTTTCTTATCCCAAGGGGACATTATACCGGGATGAAAAGTAGCGTATGTGCTATTTCAGACTATAATCTATCTCGGTCCCAAATTTCATCCAGATCCGTTCAGCCGTTTTAGCCTGATTGAGTAACACACATACACACATCCATCCAAAGTTTCTCATTTATAATATTAGTAAGATTGGTGGTACTGATAGGTTCTACAGTTACACCGTCACCATTATCATCATATCAACCCTCCACTTCTGGTAGCCTCCTACAAAAACCGCTAAATCGAGTAGTCCTCTGCATCTTGTATCCAACGGATTCTCGCAAACTTCACCAGGTCAGCGGTCCACCTTATGAGAGGTCCTCCATCTGCCGATACACCTCAGAGCCTTTCGACCCCATCGGCAATTAATCTGATAGCAATCTGTCCCACCCGCTGTCATTTAATTGTGGAAGTTCTTTCGGTTATTTTACTACCTTGGTTCTCTTTGTATTAGGACTAAACTTTGTTTTTTTAATTTAATTCCTATTTATAACCTTATACACGACCTATAAACCGATAAATAATAAGTATAATTTACATACAAATTAAAGTAAAACTTTTTTGGATCATATTTCGTAGGATTTGCGAAAGGTTAATGAGGTCTTTATTTCTGGGAAACAGTGTAAATCTCATTTTACTAAGTAAACATAAATGGCAGAATTATGAAAACATCATGGTAATAACTGTACGAAAGTCTTTGTAATATACTTTTTAATCGAGAATGGTTGTAACAGAGAATGATGTGTTAAAATTTGTTAACAGTTTAAATAAGTAACTGTGTAGTGAATAGGCGCCAAAAATTGAATAGAAACAGCGGGCTATACCACATAATGTTTATTACCCTGCATAGGGCGCTTATTAATAAAACCCCATAGAAAGCAGGCAGCGCGCAAACACGAATGACCCATGAAAAGAGCTAGTGAACGCTATAATGTGTACACAAAGGCTTACACCATCTAACGTTTCCAGCCATTATGAGGCGAGACCACCATTCAGTGGCTCAAATGAGTATTAATGAAAGGTACGATACCATTATGAAGGCAATTGTTAGCTCATAAAGGAAATTAAAAAGAGACAAAAAGCCCACGCTAGTTCCTGCAAACAGGTAATAACAAAAAGGTGTGCGCGTATTCGCAGCGGAGTGCTTTACGGGCGCATGAAAGAAACTGCCTTTTCCCGTCTCATAATAATGATGAAATGATCGCGTTTGTAAACAATGTAGGTACATGAAGCTGAATTATTATAACAAACGCGTTTGGAGCTGAACTTGGCTTAGATACAGATTTGGAACCTTTTGTAGGGACATATTCACAATGTTAAAATAAGGGTTTGGCTAAATGCTTGCAAAGCCTGGTCCCTTGTTTTTTAGAATTCGTTAGAACTTTTTTGTTGGGTTCTTGTTTGGTAGATACCAAATTCTGTTTTCCCTTTATAACAAAAGTGCTGTTGCTATTCAAGATCGCTTTTCTGATAAGAGGAAACCAGATACTAATTAGTAATCCCAGTGACTGGTTCTACGATAAACTAAAAACTTGTCTTAATTCCTCTTAAGGCAGACTTGCAAAATACTCTTAATCTAGTTAAAAAATTTGCGAAATTTGTAATCATATGGAACATTAACATTAAAGCTCCTATTCTTTGCTGCTGACACTGCATAATTCCCACTGCCTGAACTACCCTCATTAACTTCCCTAGTTAACTAATTAATGAAACGTTGTCTTTATCTCTAATTGTATCATTATTAAGTTTCAAATTGAGCGTAAGATTATACAACTTTGTTAAGAACTCGCTTCAGTCTATAGTAGCCACCGGAGAATTGTGGCTGCTTAACTATTTCATTACTACGAGTTAAAATTGAATGAAATATTCTCTTTATGTTAGTTTGGGTGACAATACACTCAAGACTCTTTGTTTAAAACGGCTGGATTTACGATGGCCATTATTCATATTTAAGTTCAAGAAAATGACTTGGTTAGCTAATTATAATCAATCTTTCAAGACATAAAATATTTCTTCTGAAGTAAGACAAAATATGCGTCTCTTAAGCTATGTTCAGTTTTATGCGCTACGCTCTCGTAGCCGTGACGTCAGCAAGCTGCTACGCCGTAGCATCCATGAAGTCTGGAAGCTACGATATTTCTAATTCTAATGAATAATAATTTCCGTAATTAACTTTGTTGAAATTAGGAGTTCATAATCATAACTCTCCTTTTAGCTTTGCCGTAGTCGTGTAAAATATATTGTTAACTTTCCTGCGTCGTTTATAGGTTTGCAAAATAATCTAAGTTTCAAGTTTTTCCAAATAGTAAATGTATGTAAACGAGATAGAGTCAGGTACTACGATCTTCAAGACCGAATAATCCGGGTGATTTGAGATGCTCAGTATCAAGTAATCATAGCAGCTCTAGATTTCACTAGTCAAACAGCGATTTGAGGAGTTTAGTACTGATATGAATACTGAACTCCTAAAATCCTAGGATCCTGTTAGTACAGCAAAATTATTGCCATATATTTGTTAGAATTAACAGACTGGATCGAGCATCAATCTAGAAAGAGGAAATTCTAACAATCTAACAAAGTTAGCATCTGTCTAGCCTTTTCCTAACAGTTGGGGTCAGTTGCTAGTGTTGCCAGATGCGACGGAGTATTAATATTTTGCGTGAGGGCGATTCCGCTTGACCTTTACGACTGGATTGCTCGGCTATCGGTTTTCTAAGGATGTAATAGATGTTGTCAGACTTTCAGGATCTATGTCATGTGGAACCGACGGCTCTTTTAGACAAAAAAGGAACTGGTTTCTGAATAACGTATACTAGTGCTGAAGAAAGGCTAAATCATATATTGAAAGGAATCTAATTCATATATATATTATTGTGTTGAAAACTAGACCACTTAGTGATTATTCATATTCCAGCTTCTAAATTCTTTTTTTTTGTTTATTAAGTTGACTCACACACTCTTCCGTTGTTGTTGAATGTATTTTTTATACCGTAAAAGTATTTTACCTATGTTTGCGATATTTGTTAGTATGTGAGAACCATGTTCCTATTTATCAAATTAATGAATTTGATAAATTGATAATTTGACAAGTCTGCGAGGCTGAAGTGGGACTGGGCGGGTCACATTTGCAGGATGCAGGGAGACAGATGGGCCAGGATTCCCACGCAGTGGGTACCTGGAGACGGACGCCGCAACCGAGGCAGGCCTAAAAAACGTTGGCGTGACGATCTGGACTTGTTCCTACCGGATTGGCAGGAGACGGCAGGAGACAAAGTAGCCTGGAAAGATGTGGGGGAGGCCTTTGCCCAGCAGTGGGACAAAGTAGGCTAACACAAAAAAAAAATGAATTTACCTGTTAATGCTTTTAATTATTTATACCTATACGTAGTATGGTATATAGTCCTATTCTGGGTGCATCGTCCTCACATATTTATGAATTTATTAATGTATGTACTTATGTAAATATTGTAAACCACTTATTATATTTAAAAGAGTAAGTACGGAGTTTCTTGAACGTTCTTCTCCATAACAAGCAACTTTTCTAAATGCACGGTAGTATCAATTTTCATTACGTGTAAATTTTAATTGTTGTCATTCAAAAGTGCCGCTTAGTGGCCTAGTTGAAATAATTATTTTTGACTTTGACTTTGTTGCCTTTCGTAATATTCGTGGATATTTACGTGCCAAAACTTCACGGTGCAGCTACCTGGCTGGGGCGCTGGAGTGCTTGCGCAGTTCGTCGCGAATCCTCGGCCTGTTATTGGCCCCCATGAATTTAGATTCTAGATAAAGTCTGTCACCCACATGTCAATCAGAATAGTCACCTGCTTTTTTCTATCTTATAAAAAACACTAAGTTATATTAATAGGGCCATGCATAGGCCAGGCCGGGCATAGTCAAGGCCTGGCCTTGATCACAATAGGTCGTTACAATATTTACTAGGACAAAGTAATAAGAGGTAAAAACAAAACAGTCGCAGTTTTACCTTATATTTCCACCGTCGCATAAGAGAGCAAAGTTTATGTTGAAATAAACATCAATATTGAATTTTCCAATTCACGTCGCGGCGCATGACAAAATGATTTGTACAAGTTTATTCGAGACAAGTTTATTTTTATTGATGAAAAATTTATTTGTTTATTATTTAAAGATTTTGTCAAGCTTATAATGGCTCTTTATGGTAGGATTTGTGTGATCGTGAGACCGGCAGCACTTGCGTGACCTGCAGGGCCTGACAGGCGATGCCAATCGACCAGTTTATTACTGTAGGGTTTTATTCGGTCCGACATAACCCTCTGTTCTCCCAATACGGAGGTATCTATGAAGATTTCCCATCTGAAATAAGGCTAATAATTACTCTCCCTAAGATTCAGTTGTGTGAAGTGAAGCTCCGTTTTCCATATTTATATGTTATGCCATCCATCTGTGTGCCAATCTGCTGAGATAGGAAAACATAGAACAACAACAGTTTTTTAAATCAGAACCCCGAAAATAAGTGATTGGTACCATTCGTCATACATTGGATACTTTGATTACGGGTAGTCAGAAGCTTATAGTCTTAGGGCCTACTGATTTAAACTTTATTAACTTAGAATATGGGAACCCTTAGTTATTATGACCCGATGTTTGAGTCGTTTTGTCTTTATGTGGGTATTTCTACCTACCTATCTCACTATTGATATATTGAAACATCTCAGTCGAACCGTAAACTACCTAAAATTCCTATACCTGGGATATATATAAAGGGACAATCTTATTCAGATTGCACGCTCTTGAAAATTACTTTTGCATAGCTTTTAAACTGCATCTATTCTACGTTTCAAAAGAGAAATAGGGAATAGAAATTTTGCAAAAGAGTTCTTTATCTTTCAAATACATTCGTATGAAGCAGACAACAGCCCGAAGCGGTTCTTTCGAATAAACATTTCACCCTTACGAGAATCCTCCGTTGTGGGCAGGTTTAGTATGTAAGTAAAACAAATGTTCTAGCAATTTGGAGGTGATTTTAATTCTTTACTGTACATACTTTTGATAATAAAGTACATGTACAAAGGCGAGCTTAACTCAATGCTGAGTTCTCTTACAGCAAACCCTAGAGTGACAGAGAAAGTTGACAATTATAGAGGGCGATCATCAAGTGTACAATATAACAATAACATAATAACAATTAAATAAAAACATAAATATACTTACTACGTACGTACATAAATACATATATTAATACTAATATTATGTCATAGCGCGAGGAAATGATCTTTAATCGTCTTCTTAAAGACCTCCAGAAAAGGGCTGTTGCGTAAAGAGTGTCTGAGAGAATTCCAGAGACGTACTGCTGTAGCAGAGAAAGAGCCATCATAGCGGCTGAATGTGCCAGTGACAGTGCGACAGGGTTAACCTCTCGGCACGAGGTATTCAAAGCGTTAACAAGGAGGAGAATTAGGATTTTGCAGTATAGTTGTAGTAGTATAGAGAAGGGATAGGATATGGATATCTCGACGACGCCGAATAGGAGCCACTTTAATCTGTTCCGAAACTCCGACACATAGTTGTGCTTGCGGAGGCCAAAAATAAAGCGGATGCACAAGTTCTGCAGTCGCTCAAGTTTATTAAGAAGTACCTCCGTTGCATCTAGGAAAAATACATCCGCATGGTCTATGAGCGGTAGAAGAAGGTTTTTTTTTTAAACTAGCCATGAAACATGTTACGTATTTTACTTTTTATTACGGAAAAATTGATGCGTTGGAAGGCCTCCCACTAGGTGGACCGATGACCTGGTTAAGGTTGCGGGAAGGCGTTGGATGCGAGACGCACGGGATCGGTCAATGTGGCGACGACTGGGGGAGGCCTATGTCCAGCAGTGGACGTCTTTCGGCTGAAATGATGATGATGACGTAAAAATTGCTTGCATCTTAGAACAAAAAAAAGTAAGCTCTATAAAATGCTCTATAATAAAATTTGTAGAAACATTATTCGTGCTGTGAAACTCGTTACGTAGAAATTCGTTTTAGTTTTCAGGTATTCGTATACTAAGAGGTAGTCTGCTTATTCAGTTTTTAACTAAATATGCAATATTGTCCGGTCGATATAGTGACTCTTGGTCAGCATTGGACGTCTTTCGGCTGAATTGATAGTGATAAATGGCGATTAATTTTGAATACATTACATACATTTACATAACGCTATATAAATTTCCACTAATTGAACATAGATGAAACCAATTTTAGAAAATCATTGCTCATTTCGCTTCATGTGAACAGAATCAATATAATTTAATTAATTAAATTATGAACTATAACCTGTTTATTATAATTAATTATCCAGACCACTAAACACTAGTTCATTTTAATGTGTACTACGTGTTGTACTAAATCATGTGTAATAATTTGGTTCGTGATAACTGCCGGGTTTCTTGTTTCCAACTGTTGTCTGAGCATTGTTTTGTTTAAATGTGTTTGTTACCACCGCTTTGGCAGTCAATTCCCAAGTTAGGTTTGTGTTATATATTGGGTTTTTCATTAATATGTTTTTTTTCAGAAGGTCGGATGCTGGGTTTGTGACTCTTTTCATATGAAACTGTTGATCATTAGTGGAAGTTAAGGTTTTCGGTCAAAGTACTGATTGAAATAATGAAAGGTTTTACGTTAAATATCTTTGAACTTATACTAGTGTCTAATGAATAATGATTGCTTCTTTTGCAAGAGTCTGTACAATCATATCATAATGTTGCCTATAATACTCACAACGGATCTTTGTGTCTCTGAATTGGCTCCAAGACCCTGCGCAGTAGCTATTTTTGTGTCAATGTTGAAGGTAACATTGTATAACTGTCTCTTTCACACGCTTGTGTTTGTCGCATCGTCCTATCTGGCTTACTCTACGCAGTATACTCGATGACAAACAGTTTCTTGCGCAATGGTTGGCAGAGCCAACTTCAGAGACACAATAATCCGCTGAGTTTGAGAGGCAAAGAGTTCTGACCAAATCCGCCGAAACTTTTTTAATGAATTTGTAATTCCTCTGTCGCAGTCCGTGTTACAGGTTTCTTTCACTTTTTGATCAAAATTTTATTGTCTGCGGAATATTCACCGAAAATCTGACGAGAGATGGCAAATAATGAAATAGGGTGGTTTTCCGCTTTTATGTAATTGTCCTCCGTTTAATGGTTTCATTTTCTGTCTGTATGAATGTTTGAATATTTTTACATTGTTCTTATTGGAAAATTTTGGTTCGCTGAAAAAAAATCAAGATTTTCTTAATGATATTTTGGTATTTCTGCCAACTTTTATTGAGGAGTCCGAAACTGAATTTTCCAGTAATTTCAGACATGAATTCGCCACAACATAAACACTTAGTTTCTAAGGGCGCTGTTTCAAAGCATAATTACTCATCTTAACCATTTCTGACTTATGTCGGTCTGTCTGGACGTAAAGATTACTTCATTGTTTTAATGATATTGAGAAACTCACAAGCCAGTATAGTGTAAATACTCAAACTCAACTAACAGTACCACAAAACTTATATAGACCTCTTACATAGTAAGATTTTTTAACCTAGGACTCAGCGCGTTAAATTTGAAGTTTGTGAGACTAAAGCCTTGTCCAGATTATGTAAGTTTCGTCGTCAGGTTGAGTTTCACTTACAAACTTGTAAAGTTATTTAGATGTTATTTTACAGGCATGTATGAAGTTGTGTGTTGTGTGGTTTACTCATTGGGATGTCTATCAAAAAGTTCGTTGGCGTGTAGTCCTGTCAACCAAACAGCTATAAATACAGGATCGGCCGCATAAATCAATTTCAAATACCGATAATTGGATGCCTAATATATATGAGAATACATTGAAGAGACTGCGCATATTTACCCGCCCCGAATCGAAAAATCATATTCGAAGCTATTAATAACCACTGAACCACTAAATTCATCATCGCACGAACATAATAAACTGGATCAAAAACCATAACAGGCATTGAATAAACAAACGATAACCAAACAAATCAGACTAATAACCAATTTGAGTAGAACAGACAACGGTAGAGTTATACAATAGAGTGAATAATGGTTTGACGACGCCAGGTAAAAAGTAGGCAATAAGAGATTCGACGCAAATGGTTGGAACACTGTCGCATTAGTCATCACAATGCCGACTTGGTGACGTTTGGACAGCTCTGACAAATGATACCTTTTATTGAATAATTATCGCGAGTCGGCTGTCACGAAGCTAGAGTACATAAATGTAGGGGTGTGCGATGTGCCATACGGAATGAAGGCCAAGGTGTTTGCTTATACTCCACACATGCTGAGGCTACTTTAGTTTATTAAACAGGGATTTCATTTATTTGATGTGCATTATATTCGAAATAAGATTACTTGTCGTTGCTATAAAGTATTTGATGAATGATGTTAAACTGATGAGTGTTTTGGGACTGTATTATAACTAGCTCAATTCATCCCATAATATGAATCAGGTAACAACTTATATTAGAAGAAAACTGAATCGATGACAACATTTTCCTCATACCTTAACCAAAAATGTTTTTAGACAGAGTCTAGTACTATTCAGGTAATTTTTTCTTGACGTTTTCATTGAAGGTACCTACGGTTTATTATCCATAGCAAACCTTTAATTATCTGTTTACATGTAGTCGGCCGAGCACGTTACGTTATCCCAGACAGGTATACCTTTCTCGGTATCCTCTCCAGGCTTACTGAAGGGTACGTACGTGTCTGTGCAAAATGTTGTTGTAATATACATGCAGAATTATCTATAGATATATTGTCCAAACCGTTGCAGCCTTTGGATGGTACTGAGCGAAAAAAATTAACTCTTTTTTTACAAGTATTTTCGGTAAAAAAAAACTTGTTCGAAGAACACGCAGATACTGATTACAGACCATCTGGTTACAAACAACTCTATCTTTCCTGTGACAACTACTATGTTTACACTTCAAAAAACGGCAATGGCCTTTTGGTTTCAGTTAATAAAAAGCCTCCGTCGACGAGTGAAGCGAGTATTTTTACTAGTTCACGACGTCGTTCGTCCCTATGGACCATTTTATTTTTGCTTCGCTTTCATCTTTTCGTCGGGACTTACAGGTATTAATTATCTTGAACTCGAATTCGCTTCGTTTGCGATGAGAAACGTCAATCGGGCAAATATTGGCAAATAAAATACTTTCAAGGTTTTAATCAGTGGAAAAGGTAGAGGTGCAGTTTCGTTCCTTTGGTCGCTGATTGGTTTACGGTTACTAAGAAAGTTCTGCTGTACCAATCTACCGAGATATTTCATCCTATCTTCTTGGATAAATACCTAGATATTTTGTTCGTTAATAACTGCAACGTTTAAATCAGTTCTAAACACACAAACATAACCTAATACACAAGTAAGTACGTATAATGTGTTGCATTAAAGCGAAGCTTGCCACAAACCAGTGCAACTGTGTCCAAATTGCTTATTTTGACCGGGTGTATTAATTATGTATGAGGGTGCGACACTCCTGTCGGCGCCAGATACGGCGTTCTAAGTAACTATAAAAAGATTTCCATGACATTCTCATAGCTAACACGTCTAGTTAATATTATACATGGAGAATGAACTCGTTAATATGTATATGAGGGTAGTTGCTGGCGGTAATTTTCTGGTTTGCGGTTTAGTCCTGATACAGAATTAAGTGTAACTCTTCTAAGATTGTTTTTTTTTTACGTTTGCAGATCAATGTAGATGTATAACAAGGCAATTCATAAAAAAACTTACCTACACAGTACTCAAATATTTTTAACACGGTAAATATTTTCAATAGTTTCAGGGATTTTTGATTCAGTATAGATTTCAAAACAGCTGCTACTAGTTGCAACAGCTGGCGAGCAGCAAAACCACTACACGATGCGAGTATTCGAGAATAGGACAACAAACGCAGTGCTCTTCAAATGAAATCCGTTAGTGATTCCGGGAACTACGTTGTACTAATAAACATACTATATTAGTTAGTGCTACTATGAGTCCGTTTGGCACGACTTACAATTCACCGTTCCACTTATTCACTAGTTCATAAACTGTAAGCAATACCTTTATAACTAACCGTGAATCATAAACAAGCTTGTTACTCACGAGGAACTTTGTCAGAATTAAGGACGTAGCTCTCCATTTAATACGAGTTGTCTATGTTAACAAGCACAGATTATATCATAAGGCCGGCTTTAGATTGGCAGAATCGACATTTTTACCGCTTCAGTAGATACGTCAAAAGTTATGTCAAGGTACTAAGATAATATAAGTTTCGCTCAAGTTGCCAGCATAAACAAAGATTCACAGTTCACTGAGGGTAAAAGTATCCCAACTTCTAAGATATAAGAGAAAATATTATGAACGTAGTCACTCACGTATGAAGGTAAGGAGTCAGATAAGCAGGACGCGTGTGACTCTCATTACAAGGAATTGCCGTAATTATGAAGATTAATCCTGAAAATTACACCAACAACGTAGATATAACGGCACAAATCTTCTTTGTGTACGTGAGGGTTGGCGTTTAACAGCTTTGGCCCCCTTCGACGAATGCCGACTTCAAACAGTAGTTCAACTTTTGGTCGTTAGTGGCCGAGATTTTGTATACCTTTTAGGTGTTCGTTGGACGAATAATAAGTCTGGGTGGAAGTTGTAAAACGAACAATAGATAAAAGAGACGAGAACGATACGAGATTTGTAGTTCTCGAAAAAGAATAACAAACTGTTGTGCAGTGTGTGGAGGTTTATAAAGCGGCCAATCTGTCTATCGAGCGTATAATGGCCACGTGAATATTAGGTGGCTCATTCATTCTATTGTATTCTATTCGCATACGAATATTTGAGCTGTTATAACGGCAATTTATGAAACATTTTATTATAAATTATGCATGTTATTTCGCAATATTTTGCAAATTAAACTTCTGAGTTATTAATCGTGTTACAAAGGTTCACCAAAAAGTATAATTTTGCGGACGCATAATTTGAGACGTGTTGGTGTTCTGTTGATAATAGGTGGGTTTGTATACAATATTAAATAAACAAGCTATAACAAGGTTACACTGAATATAAAATATTGCAAATTGCACCTAATGTTTGTGGCATATGATAGTGATATCTTCTGAAAAAAAAAAACATGCAATTTTACTGTTATTATGGTTATTGGTTCGTTTCTTTGGGTAAAATGTTAAATGAATAAATAAAACTGCTTATTTTAACATGGTCGAAATTTAAAAAATCTACGTTAGACTCGGTTACCCAGAAAAATGTGTAAGTTTTGAATGCTCCTACCTGCGCTATGAAAAGTGCGGCTTTATCGGAAAGCTTTTTGAAGTTTATTCATTTCGCGAAGAACTTCGCAGCGCTCTGTTGAAGCGTTCCGATTTATTTATGTATTTATCACATGCATAAATATTTAGAATTGGAACGTTTGTAAGCTATACCTTTTTTTTTGTTAACGTGGGGAATCCATCAAAAAGCGCTTGGACTTTTGGGGAAAAGCCCTGGTCTTTATGGTATAGTCCCTTTGTGCAAAACCTGTTATGCACATGACGCCCATATTCATTGTTGGGATCGGCTATAGTGTGCTACTATTAGTAAATCCACATTATGCCAGCTAAATCCCATGTAATAGGGCTTGAGCGCTCTTCCTCTATGATAGGAGGCCTGTGTCACAGCAGTGAGAACGTTAAATAGAAATGAATAGAAATAGAAATATATTTATTCGACACAGGCACAACACAACAGCAACAAACATGGAGTAAAAGACAAAAAGAAGTGCAAAGACAAATTGCGCTGGAGGTGCCCATACCGAAAGGGTTACCAACTTAGCATTTGCTGCTCAGCAGCTCAACAGCTCGAGAACTGTCAAAGTCAATCTCAGACCCGGGCTAACTTCTCTTCCAATGGCCGTAGAACGTCCGTGCTTGGACTTTTCCGGCTTGGCTCCGCTCGCGCTAGCGCGCCAGGTGGTTGTCAGGATCCTGAAATTCCCCAACGCCAAAAAGCCTGAAACCAGCTGATATGAACGGGTACAGTGCTCGAAAGAATAGCCGCGAAAACGGCAACTTTCTACGACCGCCGAATCCGGAGCTAAGTCTGGTGAAAGTTTTTCAAGATGGCGTCCAAAATGGCGGCCGCTTGCACAGAATTGGTATCTTTTGGACAAAACCCTCCCAGTTTGGGCTCTCCAGAATGGGCTTCAAGAGCACAATCCTAATTTATTAATTTTACCCCCGTGAGAGCAACCTCCGATTCTTGGAAGCCAAAAAAAACCCCGATATTTAACTTAAATCTTTATCTCATTCCTTAATCAACGCCAAGTCCTCCATACCAAATGTTACTGCTTAAAAACTAAGTAAGCAATTGCAATTGGAATAACAAAGCAATAACAATTGCAATTGGAAAGGAGTCAAAAAGGAATCACAAACGATTAAAAGGCTGATGATGATGATGATAAGGGCGTGAGGCTATTGTTATCAATTGGGTGCAAATTCAGAATCCAAGGTGCTACTAAGAAATTCCAGATGAAAAAAAGAACTGATAAAACTGCCTAAACCGGGTATCAAATCCATGACCTCATAGGCAATAGCGATTGCGATCACTAGACCATAGAACATGGACATTTGAAAATCAAATATTTTTATTCATAATATTACTCAAAACTTGAAGAATATCCAGTAGAAAAGGCAGTTCAACTTTATATCCATACACACCTTGAAAAGTCAATAACAACAAACAGCGAAGGAAGCAAGGGAGAAACTTTACAAATGCAGTTATCATAGAGATAGCAAAAAAAAGAAAATATTGTCTATAGCTACTCCTCCCGGAACTTATTGAACCTTAGTATTGAACTATTCCTATTTCTTTTGTTACGGTTCAACTTTCAAAAGAAATCACTTGGGCTTCGTTGTCTATGTTTGTTCCAATGACAATTTTATTATAACTCGATGCCTTAGGTATATGTAGCTGCAATATTTTTAGAATAACGCTACCTTGCCCTTTGAAGAGTTGCTATTCTAGGAAGTATCATGTTCGTTAGGAAGCGAAATTGTTGGTTGTTGAGATGAATTCTCAGGAATGCATAGAGGAGCTTGTTATTATTTAAACAGAATTCCAGAAATATGAGTTGCACATTGTCTGCATAGACTAAATGTTCTAGTATCAAGAGTGAGTGTCAAACTCACTACTTAAAAACATCAAAACCTAAAACCTTCGAGCTTAGTTTCTTATTGCTGTTAGGTAATGCATCTTTTTTTTGCCGAATGCTGAAGGAGCGAGCGTGTGATTGATTGATTTAATTGATGATGATTGTGATTTGATGATTTGAATTGACGTGATTTGTCTTTGTATGTATATTTGTTCCTACGTGGCGTTCTAGAAACCAAACGCGTTGGCCGATTTTTATGATTCTTAGTTAATCGATTTGTCTTAACCTTGTGAGTGTCACTGGATACATTAAAATTGGAAAATAGAAAAATGGCGCCATATTGTGGGGCTCTATTTTTTTTTTTTCCAAGCCCATCTTGTGGGGTATCAAAATATAGAGTTTTAAGAGGTGATTTCACAAAAATATAACACTTACATATTTAAATATTCCTAATTCGAAAATAAAATGTTATAAACAAAAAAGTGAATTTAAATAATCAAAAACTGCTTGAGAAGTGAACCAAAAAGACGTAAACAAGAAGAAAACCATACTGTGCAGACGGAGTATACATCTGGCTTTGGTCAGCCAGCTCGTGTATCCTCCGACTGCACAGCTTGATTATCTTCAAGATTTTTAAATGAACTTTTTATATATATTTTTTTTATTTTAACAATGGCGTGCAGAGGTCGTCACCTTGTGGGTTATTGCTGGTTATTATAAATAGGTTCAACAAAAACAAATCAAATGAAACAGTAAAGAACGATGAAAAGTGTACCTCCCTTGCTTAAATAACAGAACCCACACGACGGTGCTTGCGTGCAATCGAGGTAAGTACGGTCATAATTCGCTCTTAACTAGCCAAGGTGCGGTTATGCGGTCATTGATTCAGATTAAGACACCAGTCAGCCGAAAGTTTAGGCCGATTGTTCACTGCCAATTTGATTGCATTATGCACGCTCAAGTGTACATGCCTTAATTAACTACCCTATTATATTCTCTGGTTAATTGTTCTTTGTGTTCGATCGTTCTAAATATGGAATTATGTTTATCATTTATGCGGTCTGTTTAAGCCTATTGCATGCCTTGATTGGACAAAGGCCTGTTCACTATGCTTTGCAGAGCTTCTGTGCGAAGTTGTTAGGGCATTAAAGGACTAATTTCCAGTTCTGATAAGCATAGATCCGGTTCCGGGAAATTGAAAAATCGCATGCAGCCGCAAAGGAAATTTTAGCTATAATTATCTACCAACGGTAGCCATTTTCTCAAAAACAAGTCACCATAAAGGACAAAACGTATCCTTTATTTAAGAAAATTATGCATTGAAAATTGATATTCCTTTAGGAGAGAAACAATGGTGGTAGGCAAGCCATACTTAGTGGATAACTTATTTTAATATCAAAAAGAAATTGCCAATCTTTAAGTTTCTCAAATACGGTAATTTTAAATTATTCCGGTCATCTTCTAAACCATAAGACGATAAAATTCCGGTCACATACTAAGCTTGTAAAGAAACTTTTTTTAATAATATTACAACAAAAAAGTACCACATTAAAGCCACGTTTATGGCCTCGAAATTAAAATTGTTGTACAACTTTTTTCGTGTAATAAATCCGGCTTACAGTATTTGTACCAGAGCGTAAAAAAATAAAATTTGGTGCACTTTCATAAAAGCAAGATGTCATAAAGTCTGTTATAAATAGGTAGAGCAGGAGGGTGGGTAGCGGGAGGGGTACCATGTAAACATGCTGTAAAAACAAAAGTTTCAGCTACTATCTAACGGATACAGATATAACCCGCTCATGCAAGGATCATAGTATATTTTCCTAGATTAAATAGAATATTGTGTCGCTGGTCTTATGGCCTTGTTTGTCATTCTCTTCCATTTATGGTCCATGGTATCTATAGTTTACTTAGTACGCGAAAAGAGTGATTGCGTCATCCATACCCGGTTAATACTCGGAATTGTTATTATATCGCGATCGGTTTCGCACCGCGCGTGTACGCCCATACCTTTGTCCCCTAGGGAGCAAAACCCCTACATAATATACAACAACTTTGGATACATAAGGCGGGTAAGTTATCAACTTTGACAACAAATTAATTTATGGGTCACCCTTCCAATTGCATCAATGGACGACTCTGTACTTATAAATTAATTAGAGAAACTTTTGGATCACGATACCATTTGAACTTCATCTTCTGATGCAAGATTATTTCATAACTTTCTTGAGAATTCAATTTCTAAGCTATCCAAAGGACGAATTTGTTAAAAATAAGCGGACAGTCTGTAATTGCGAAGGAATGGATTCGTCAACAGTCACAGAGGATTGATATACGGTCGATCCATCTCATTAACTCTGGCTTTAACAGCATAGCTGTTTCAGTTTGAAATCTATGGATGTCTTTTTAGCTTACCCATTGGTGTTGCAGGACATGCAAGTGTGTAAGTACAGGGCAAAACAAATCCAAAGAATTCATAAGCTCACCTGTTCTGTAAAAATATCACGGTGAAAACGAGGCAAAGTGAGCTTAAATACGACGTAATTCCACACTGATGCTAGGGATGTAGATTTTTACAGAATAGCGCTTCATTTTTTTTAATGACTGTTGGCTCGCGCTTGACCTCTATCTCACCTGGTGGGAAGCGATGGTGTGGTTAACGGTGAAGCACGCTTGCCTTGAAGTAACCTATTCAATTCCGACTTAAATATCCCTAGATTGTAGCTATCGGGAAATACAGACTCCAGCACTATTTCACACAAACTCCACTCATTAGCTATAAGCATAATAAAACAGTTAGTGTGCGGGACGGACGTGATCGATCAAGGCCCCAGGCTGACTGAAGGTTGTAAGGCTTCAGCTTGAACGCGTTGACGCCCCTTGCACCTATTGTTCAGTTGTCTTCGAGCAAGTACTGACCCTGCAGTGGTTGGAAGGCTGCCAAGGATGTTGAGGGGAAGGCGTGATGTCCAGTTCAGAAAAAAAGTCAGGTTTTCATGTCCAAAAGCGACGTCTCGTCATGGTCTCCGTTACGCAAAGTGACGTGGATTTAATATTTAGAAATAATGGCTACGATTAGGACGGTGCCTCAGCGCACTATCCTACTACCACACTTGACCGTAACGAGGACCTCAAAACAACGACCGCGCATAAACTTTAATTAACAAATTAATACCTTACGGCTAGTCGCTGAAAACCGACAGAAACCCCCCTTCTACTGAACCGATTTTGATGAGACTTGTGTCTCTGGATAGGTCTCGAGAAGACCTTCCCTCCGGACCTTGGTCCAGGTTCATATTTGCTACCTTCACGGAGCCCTTGCGTGGAGAACGCCTAATAAGGGGAATTTCAGTCAGTTTGTAGCTTTATATGCTACTTTACAATACAATGGTGCACTTTAGTGCCAGGGTACCAGCGAGGGACTTGTAGCCCTACTCCTGGACCATCGATCTGTGACAGTTCCACAGCTTCATCTGTCACCTTCACGGGCACAGCCACGTGAAAGTGCGAAAACATAGCTTCTGTGCCTGTTTTCGGCATATTTAGTGAGTTTGTACTCGAGCTGGTGGGCGGATCCGCATTCACCAACCGTCATCGGATAGCCCTCGCGATGGGCTACCCCATGGTGGAAGTCCGGTGGATACAGCTCCAACCCTCGATCCAGTATTCACTCTGATGTGGTCGACGATGCGAGAAAACCATGGAACCTCTTACTATATTAAGTCGGTTAGTTCCCTAACCACCAGAGCTAGGCTCCTTCCAAAAATGTGGTTGGGAAGCTGGAGAATTGGGCTATCGAATGGTAGTACCCTGATGGGTGTACCACCAGCCCTTCTGGGACTTCTGATGCCGGGAAGCGGCTGAAATAGAAAATATCGTGTTGTTCCACGGCTTTAACGCCTCTGTGTGTGTATGTGTAGCTATATATTAGCTATGTGTTGTGACTGAGTCCAGGCGTGTGCCCGAGGGTCCCCAAAGGTAATGCTTCAGATAGCATATCAATAATCCTTCAGGCACCAAGTGTGTCTGAAGGTAGTGGGCCCTCTGGCAGACGCGTAGAAACGTCCATGCTGGCACATACAGACACATTATTTCAAGTAAGTAATATCTATGTACTAGAATTACATAGATGCCATCTATATATAGGGCCTGGACACAGTTCCAGGTCACCTAGAAGCGCTAAAACGCTTATAACCAAAATTCTATTTACTTACTTGAGCAAAAATGCATGTATTTACCATCTCAGAGTGAAACTGTTTTAAACCTGGCTATGTACTGTTATTATGTACAGTTTTTCAGTCATAGCACCAAGGTATACTATCTAGAACACCTAGGTGGTGTTTCCTAACAAAATAAATGTGTAAGGTAAATAATACGATTGGTAGGTGGGCAGAGCGCACCTATCGATACTTGCGACCCGGCCATTTTCGGGGGGTCCAAAAAACGCAAACAAATATTTTTTATTTGCTTAAAATACTACTTACACATTTTATCTATAGTATATTAATTCTAATTATACTAGATAACCATATTTTAGGTACTATAGGCTATTATAAAGCCCTCAAAACGCTATTCTAAAATACCAAATTTGCCTGCTTACGCGCCAGACTATATATATCGTGCACCGCCATCTGACTGCTCACTCTTCGCCTGCCATCGCCGCCGCGCGGACGTCTCGCTGCCGCCCGCCGCTCTCGCCGCCCCCACCGCGCGCCCCGCCGCGCCCCTCTCTCCGACTCGTCGCGCCACTGCGTGACGTCACTGCGGTCGCCGCGTCTCCGCGCGCCGCTCACAGGTGTCGCTACTAGTAACTTCGGTTACTAGTAGGGACATCTTTTTTGGCCCCTTCCGGGTTAAAACCACGACTTAGTGGTCCTTGGTGGAAACCTAACGGTGTTAACTAAGCCAAGTGAAGTGGTGACCCGCCCACTTGCCAAGTCCCGTCTGGACACGGCAGTCAGAAGGAGTCGGGAGCAGGGTAGTTGGCCTTGGTAGATAGCCTAGTCAACCCCTGTCTCTGCCCCACAGCGATTCACCTGGCACGGTCGGGTGTCTCAACCCCGACGTGCCAGACTTTCGGTACACAGGAGGAGGGTGGCCCACCTTCGGTGGGTTCACCGGTACCCTAGGGCCCCTGCCACCCAATAAGATTGGTGGCAGGATTACAAGCTTAGGGCTCACCAGTTACTCACCTCCCAGTCTAACCCGGCTGGGAGGGTAGGATTCACACATCCCCGGGCCCATCCACCCGGGGAATAAGGTTATCAGCCCCTTAGTAGGTTAGTCTTTTTCTCTTCTCCTTGTTCCGACTCTATCGACAACGATGCATCCCGTAGAGGTGTTGATAGAGCTCGTAAAGGACTTGATGTCGGACAATCCCAGTCCGCGTCATGAAAACCAGGCCCGATTTAAGATCATTCTTTCATCTCTTGCCAGATGTGAACCTTACAGTGCCCCTGCCCCCCCGCCCTATTCTGACTTTAGTCAGCTCCCCGAAAATGCGCAATATGCCATTAAAACTATTAAGGAGAGGTTCGCTCAGGACTTTCATCTCCGAGCTAGACTCGCCACTCTGTTTGGCACAGTGCTAGATACACTAGTACCAAACAGGGTTCCGGTCGTGGATGATCCGATACTGGAACCTGAACCTAGCATGGCCCCCGTGCCATGTGAGGAGAAGGACTCTCCCAGATCACCCACCCCACCCGTCAGGCCCACTTCCGGGCCTAGATCACCCACCCTTTCCCAGGGTGAGGTTAGTAAGTCAGACAAAATTCCCTCTGAGAGAGACCGTAGCCCTTTAAAGCCCCAGACTTCGGCTACTAAGCCTCCTCCTCGTAGGAAGTCCGATCGCCTCCAGTACAAAAAGTACAAGGAGCGCATAGCCGCTTTTCACGCGGACTCCAAGTCCAAGTCCAAATCCAAATCTTGGGTCGATGAGGAAGGTGACTCTCCCAACGATATGGACGTAGCCCTTAGTACCGACGACGAATGGGCAGCAGTAGCTGTCCACGTCGATCAGGTTTTAGATAATCCCCCAGTCGACCCTAATAACCCCGATTTATCAGAGGACTATGCCACCATGTCCTCTTCTTCTGACTCTGATGACAGAGAATTCACTGTCCACTCTGGTGGAAAGAGGAAGATGAGGAAAAGTCCCCCTCACGCTACCAAGGCCAAAAAGCCAGTAGCTAAGACCTCTCCCCAGCCAGTTCTGCCGCCGGCCTTGCCCGACAGGCAACCCTCCCCCGCCCCCGCCCCCGCTAGTCCTTCTCAGCGGTCAAACCGCTCGCCTAGCCCTATGGTAGTAGTAAATAATACTACCACTAGGAAGCCTCCTCCTCCACCACCCATTTATCTTCAAGATAAAGGGAAATGGAGCGACATTTCAAGCGCCTGTGTAGCGCGGAAAATCAATTTCACCAAGGCCACTGCATGCCAACAAGGCATCAGAATTCAGGTCCCCACTCCCAATGATTATCGAGCTTTGACTCGTTTTCTAAAAGACAGGAAAGTTTCTTTCCATACTTACTCCCTTCCGGAGGAAAAGTATACTAGAGTCGTCATTAAGCGCGTTCCGAAGGAAATCCCGACGGAAGCAATCCGAGAGGATTTGTTAGCGCAAAAAGTCCCCGTTTCAGAGGTCCACCGATTGCATAAAGCAAGAGGCGGAGATCTCTACGACATGGTCCTAGTCGTGTGTTTCCCCTTCCAGGGCCACAATCCCATATTTAATGTCCGGACCGTATGTAACTTATCTGGCATTTCTATTGAAAAGCCATACCGTCCCCATCTCGTTGGTCAGTGTCACAACTGCCAACTCTACGGTCACTCTCAGACCAATTGTTTCGCTCCTCCCAGGTGCGTTAAGTGCTTGGGAGAGCACAATACCAAGGACTGTTCCCGTCCTAAAGACCGATCACAATGCACGGAGCCTCCCAGCTGCGTGCTTTGTGGACAAGTCGGGCACCCGGCTAATTACCGTGGTTGCCCAAGAGCCCCTAAGCTTGCGCCTAAAATGGCCAGGCGTAATGACGCGCGCCAAGCGCGTCAAGCCCCTACCACTCAACTCCCCCCCAGACTAGCCCCTCAGAGGCCTTCACCCTGGGGCAAGCTGAACCACCAAAGTGTGGCTCCTCAGTCTTGCTCCCAGCCGATTCCAGCGCTGATGGCTACTCCCATCGCAGTGCCAATTATTATCCCCGACTCAATGCCCCCCGCCGCCCCTATGGCCGCCCCTATGACCGCACAAAGCCAGAAGGTGGCTTCCACCACCCCTGCTGCTAAGTGCCAGCCCCCTGTCGCCCCCTCCGGGCAAAAGCCATATATATGCGTTGGTATAAATATAATTAGCGCGTACTCCATTTTTATGACCCCTCAAGCCCGTGCTCTGGATGCTGAAATCCGGAATGCGGGCTCTCTCCTTCCCGCTGAATGCGCCAACCTCTTTAAGAGGTATGAGTCCATCACTGAGGAGCTCGATAGCCTTATCTACAAGGACGGTCAGTGGGTTCGTAAATAGTACGAACCCGCCGTTCATACAAAATTAAGTTACATATTCGTTCCGTCCTCACCGCAGAGGCTCGTCGCGTAATCCTTTTCGATTCTATAAGCTAGCCCGCGTGCTGAGCCATAGTTAAATACCAGTCAGATATTATTGGAGTTTCTTGTCCGTTCTTCTCCACGTAGGCTTTTCCGAACGGATGGTAGAATCACTTTATCAGATCCGGCCTTTGCCATCCCCCAAGCGACGCCCTGAGCCGAGGTCCGACCCCAACTGGGGTAGCCCTTAGTGCTGTCGCTTTAGGTTTAGAAACTTTAAGCCTGGCCGGAGGCTACTTAGCTTAGTCTCCACAGGTTAGTCCGGTTAAGCAGAGGACGGCTACTTTGGCCGAACTGCGAGACGCCACGCATTAAAAAAAAAAAAAAAAAAAAAAAAAAAAAAAAAAAAAAAAAAAAAAAAAAATCTGACTGCTCATTTCGAACTAAACGGCCATGGCGGCCGGTCGTGTTTACGGAATTTGACTTGTTTTGATTTTGCTTTCTTTCCGTAACTACCGCATTTAGTATGTATGTAACGATTCTAATTTACTCTTTAGACCCCATATTTACTTAATACGTACTCATATACACTAAAACATAATGTTTAGTGCCTCAAAAAGTGGTCGAAATTTTATGTTTGAAAAAACTATAAAAGAAAAATTCTCGTCTAAAACTGTTTAGTACGAGCTAGCGCGCTGGGGTAAGCAGACGTATGTTTGTTCATAACATTTTATATTTACAACAAACTATACTAATATTGTTTGTGATGCCCCGTCGCGAACATCTCTCCCGCCGTGCAGTGTCGTGTCGACCCGATGTGTTGACGCGGCGCTGCATCACGCATAGTGAGCGACGCACGTCGGCAGCGCGCGTGCCACGACGCTCAGCGACACGTCGCTCTGCTCTCGCCGCGGGAACTCTGCTACGCTCATTTCGGTAGTGACGAATGAGCTTCTTCACCGGACGCTTTAGAGTGCCGCCAGTGGTGCGCACCTCAGCGGTCCGGACTTCTCTATCAGGCCCAGGGTATATGGCCTGGATGCGCCCTGCGGCCACGGGTTGCGTGGCGGCTGGCCGTCGGCGACGGGGGCGGGGTGGCCTCCTGCTGGCCAGGCCCGCAGCTATGGGCTCCCGCCGGTTTTGGAGCACCGGCAGGCAGCCTCGGCGACTGGCCTCCTCTCGGAAGGCCTCTTGGAGCTCTGTCTGTGTCTCGTTCGTGGTGAAAACGCCGTGTGATGGCGATATTCACGACCTCTATTGGTCTATCTATTGGTCGGTGAAAGCGCCGTATGATGGCGTCATTCACGCCCTCTATATGGTCGGTGAAAGCGCCGTGTGATGGCGTCATTCACGCCCTCTATATGGTCGGTGAAAGCGCCGTGTGATGGCGTCATTCACGCCCTCTATATTTCTCTGAAGATCCGGTTTCCTACCCGGCTTCTTCTCGATGGAGACTAGCTTTGTAAGAGCTGTCTCGTTACTGTCGGGCACTTCTATGGCTTCTTCCCGCCATAGCATAGGGGTCTCTTTGTGCCCGCTCTTTAGCCGCCTTATGTCGCGGTTCAGGATGTCTTCTGCCCTCTTCTGAGGGTCAGAAGCTGGCTTATTTGGCTTGATAGCCAACGATTCTGTGGCAAAGATTTCACGGAGCCGCCGGTTCGGTTCCGTGTCTCGCCCTTCAACGGACTGCATCCCGTTGATATGATCCAACCGCCTTAAGTCGCGGTTGGAATCTGCCCTCCTCTGAGGGTCAGAAACCGGCTGTACATAGATTTCGCTGGCGAAGAATTCACGGAGCTGCTCGTTCAGTTCCGCATCTTGCCCCGCGTCAACGTTCCGAGTTCCGTTGACACGATCCAACCGCCTTATGTCGCGGTTCAGGATGCCTACTGCCCTCTTCTGAGGGTCAGAAATCGGCTATACAGCTATGGCAGAGATTTCACGGGACCGCCGGTGTGGTTCCGTGTCTCGCCCTACAACGGACTGCGTGCCGTTGACATAATGCACCTGCTGGCCCAGTGTTCTGGTGTGTGCACCATGCAATGTCCAGCCCATCATGGTCCTTGACGCGATGGGTTGGTCTCTTGGTCCCCTACGGACCTCAGTGGCCAGCAGCAAATGCCAGTTGTCCTGTCCGACGAGTATCTTCGGTACTCCCGCCGGATATGTAAGCTCAGACGTCAAGTCTTGAAGGTGCCTGCATCGTGCCAGGTCCTTATGATTGACTGCCTGTGGAGACAGGTTGAGCTTCGAAATGGTGCGCGCCTTGAAGGGCACCCGATTCTTCAACTGGCTTGTGAGAACGACCGTTATTCGTCTCGATAGTGGAGTATCGATCCTAGTGTGTCCTATGGCATCGATCTTCAGTGGCTCAATTGGGCCCACTGCTCCTACTAGCTGAGCGATTGCTTCGTCGATCAGCGAGACGGTAGACCCATCGTCAAGGAGTGCGTATGTGTCTGCCTCTCCCGCCGGTCCAATAACCCGGACCGGTATCATCTTCAGGAAGGCTTTACTTGAGGCAGTTCGCGAACTGGCTACCGTCTCCTGAGACTCCTTCTTCGCTTCTGGAACAGCAGGCTTCCTTGTCCTGTCTGTCTGAGGCTTCCTTGCCCTATGAAGAAGTCGGTGATGAGTAGCTATGCACCCCTTGAAGCCACACTGCTTCTTTCCGCAGGTGTGGCCCTTACGGTGGTTCCTTAGGCAGCGAAAGCACAAGCCATATTGCTTGGCTAGCTCCCATTTCTTGTCACATGTTGCGTCTCTGTACTTTGAACAGTCAGACGCGTAGTGACCCTCTTTGTCGTAAATTCGACATTTGTTTACCGGCTTGTCGGTAACTATGTGCGTCCTCTATATGACGCGTTTTCCCGCGGGAGAGTCCATCTCTTTGATGTCCTCAGGCGGGGCGAATGCACTGCAGAAGTGAGCTTGTTCTGTTATAAAGTCGCTGAAGAGTGACAGGTCTGGCAGCGACTGGTACTTTTCTGTGTACGTTCTATTCCATTGTACACGTAGAGAATTGGGCAGCTTCTCAGTTAACTGGCGCATCAGCTCAGCATTGAGTAGGTAGTGGCCCTTCTTGAGGGCCCGCAAGGTGACGACTCCGCTTCTGATCCGACTTGCAAAGGTGCATATATCTTTGGGCTGTTCGCTGCAGCGTGGCAGCCCTCTGAGTCGGTCGGTTTCAGCCTGAGCTATTGAGTCGGGACGTCCAAATTGTAGCTCCAATTCTCTCATGATCTCATCCGGTTTCGCGTTCCCGATGAGTTCTGAGCTCACTGTCTCCAGTGCGCGACCACGCAAGCTCCTTCTGAGTCTTGCTGTGTTTTCAATGTCGCTGAAGTAGGCATGAGTTGCCTCGTAAATGGCTCGAAAAGTCAGCCATTCTGTGTGAGCTCCACCGAAGTTCGGCAGAGTCAACATAACCTGCGACGCCGTTCGGTTAGGCGTCCATGGTTCGAATTTTCTGTCGGCTAGCGACACTATAGCGGATGTCAACTCCGTTAGAAAAGGACGGAGTGACTCTTTCGCTTCTGTTTGCCCTGGTGGCTCCGTCTTGGACGGCTCTGTCCTAGACGGTTCTATGTTAGCCCTCGTCTGTGGTTGGTCTATATGGGTCTGGGAGTCCATTACAGCGTCGCCGCTCGCAGGTGGAGGCCTATCTTGCTTCCTGTTGGCGACGTCGTCCTCCCTCAACGGTGTGGGCTCTGGCGCCTCTTCGAGCCAGGAACGCACGTACTCTTCATTTGAGTCTCTGTCACCCATATATTCCGCTTCAGAAGGTTCTTCTTCTGCTCTCTGAAGGGCTAACTGTGCGAGCTCCAACTTAATCTTCAGTAAGTTTTCGCGAGCTCTAGAGACTCTTCCCTGTAACCGGGTCGTCTTGCTTGTAGACGGCGGTCTCCAACGTTTATTACGGGCGTCACCCCGGGTAGCCATTATTTCCTTTGTTTTTCATCAGAAGGCTTCAGTGTTTCTTCTGAAGATCCTTCTTCTCTCGATGCCTTCCTGCATGTGCTCGGTTCCTGTGGTTCCTCCTCTTGGTGTGTGGGCGTATTGTCACCTATCTGTGACACGGTTGGGCTCCTGTTCGGTACGGACTGTTCAGTCCCATCAGTCGTTGTCGGCGAGCGTGGGGGCAATTGATGGTGTATACCTGCACCCGGTCGCTCCATGGCGACTGTCCACGCCTCAGGTCTCTTGTCCTGCGATCTGGTTATCGGCATTCCGACTGGTCCAAAATGTCAGCTCGAAACGGTTAAGTCCAACTCTAGACTTCAGTACGATTGGGTTAAGTCTATTTTCGAGCTTCCAAACGGCTATGTCCAAGTCCAGTCTTCGTTTCAAGACGTCGACTCGAAACAGCTAAGTCCAAACTTCAAGTTTTTTCTCGAAAAACCTAAGTCGTAACTGCGGGTTAAGTCCAATTTAAATCGTTGACTCGAAGAGGGTTCGCTTCCTTTTTCATAATTGAAAAAATATTTTTAAACTCCGGGTTAACTTTTAACTCCGGGTTAACTCTGGCCCTCTTGACTCCGGGTTATCCTTCAGACTATAAGTTTTTATTCAGTCTTCAAAACTATAAGTCCCAAATCAGCTTCAAAACTGCTATGTTGACACGGCACAGGTTCACTATATTACTATCGACCCACAAGGGGTAAGCACTTGAGTAAGTTTTCACTGTACTTACTGTTTTATACGTGTCAACCTGTCCAGCAGCCTTCAAGGATGACCAGCTGGTCTGATACCACTCGCAGAAACTTCTGTCTAACACTTGACGTTAGTAGTCAGTCCAGACTCCAGCTATCGAAGGTCCAAGCTTCGATTGAGAACTTCTGTCTCTTATATGACTATTTGTTTCCAAACAAATTCTAAGTCAATAATAAGTCTTCAGCTATAACGCTTCAGGAAATTTACAGGAACTATTTTTCGTTCTATTTTTTATAGAACAAGTCGCCCACACGACTATACAATATGCCTCTGTGTGTAAGCCTCCTCTAGGATAGCGCTTCAGCGATAATCCTTCAGCCGTAATCCTTCAGGAATTCTATGAACGTTTGTATGTTCGTTCTATCTCCTAAACAAGCTTTCGACACGCTGTATATGAAATTTCCGATTCTGAAATTTCAGCGATAACTCTTCAGGCAATCTACTTGTTCCTTCAGGATACAGTTTCTATGTATTCTCAGATACTACTGTTTCTCAGTATGCAGGTTACACAACAGAGGCAACTCAAAATTCCGTCTTTTTGCGACGGTAATCTAATCGGAACGAAATGCTTCTCTGGAAGCAGCTAGGCACCACAGGAAACGGCTCAGGAAAGGCAGTTGCGTCCCAGCAAAAATGGTTATGTTCTAGAGCTAGTCCACGCGTGGGTCCCAAACCACACGTGCACTTTTCACTCCGGTAGTCGCTCTAGAAGCTTCTACTAACCAAGGTCAAACGTACGCGCGCCTTTTGACGACGCTAATCTCCCAGTTACTGGGTTTCTGCACTGTTTTTGACTGTTAAAGAAATATGATCTTAACCTCGACACTTGTAAGGTTTACGAGGGGGACGTCAGGTTTCTTTATTCACTGGAACTTTTCTCACGAACGTAACGTTACGTACCCCGGTCGGTACTTTGTGTAGGTGTGTACTCTTACCAGATTTATATTGAGGGTAGATACGTTCTCAGCAATGGTCGTCAGGCTTCTTTGTTCTCAGGAATTTTCACTGGCTTGGGCCTCGGTTTTCTTTGTTCTCAGGCACAAGCTTCACAGGAACGATACGTTTGACTTTCGATAAAGAAATAGGAATGTAACCCCACTTCACAAGGCTACGGGACGTCTATCTTCTTTGTTCTCAGGAACGGGACAACGGTTTTCTTTGTTCTCAGGAACTAGGCTCTTCAATATTGGCCTGTATTTTCACTGGAACCCAGGACGCCAGGCTTCTCTGTTCTCAGGAACGGGACAACGGTTTTCTTTGTTCTCAGGAACTAGGCTCTTCAATATTGGCCTGTATTTTCACTGGAACCCAGGACGCCAGGCTTCTTTGTTCACTGGAACTAGGCTCTTCCTATTGGCCTGTATCTTCACTGGAACGCTGCGTAGGTCATTTGCTCAAAAATCCGGCTCGACAGGACCAGCAAATGTGCGGGACGGACGTGATCGATCAAGGCCCCAGGCTGACTGAAGGTTGTAAGGCTTCAGCTTGAACGCGTTGACGCCCCTTGCACCTATTGTTCAGTTGTCTTCGAGCAAGTACTGACCCTGCAGTGGTTGGAAGGCTGCCAAGGATGTTGAGGGGAAGGCGTGATGTCCAGTTCAGAAAAAAAGTCAGGTTTTCATGTCCAAAAGCGACGTCTCGTCATGGTCTCCGTTACGCAAAGTGACGTGGATTTAATATTTAGAAATAATGGCTACGATTAGGACGGTGCCTCAGCGCACTATCCTACTACCACACTTGACCGTAACGAGGACCTCAAAACAACGACCGCGCATAAACTTTAATTAACAAATTAATACCTTACGGCTAGTCGCTGAAAACCGACAGAAACCCCCCTTCTACTGAACCGATTTTGATGAGACTTGTGTCTCTGGATAGGTCTCGAGAAGACCTTCCCTCCGGACCTTGGTCCAGGTTCATATTTGCTACCTTCACGGAGCCCTTGCGTGGAGAACGCCTAATAAGGGGAATTTCAGTCAGTTTGTAGCTTTATATGCTACTTTACAATACAATGGTGCACTTTAGTGCCAGGGTACCAGCGAGGGACTTGTAGCCCTACTCCTGGACCATCGATCTGTGACAGTTCCACAGCTTCATCTGTCACCTTCACGGGCACAGCCACGTGAAAGTGCGAAAACATAGCTTCTGTGCCTGTTTTCGGCATATTTAGTGAGTTTGTACTCGAGCTGGTGGGCGGATCCGCATTCACCAACCGTCATCGGATAGCCCTCGCGATGGGCTACCCCATGGTGGAAGTCCGGTGGATACAGCTCCAACCCTCGATCCAGTATTCACTCTGATGTGGTCGACGATGCGAGAAAACCATGGAACCTCTTACTATATTAAGTCGGTTAGTTCCCTAACCACCAGAGCTAGGCTCCTTCCAAAAATGTGGTTGGGAAGCTGGAGAATTGGGCTATCGAATGGTAGTACCCTGATGGGTGTACCACCAGCCCTTCTGGGACTTCTGATGCCGGGAAGCGGCTGAAATAGAAAATATCGTGTTGTTCCACGGCTTTAACGCCTCTGTGTGTGTATGTGTAGCTATATATTAGCTATGTGTTGTGACTGAGTCCAGGCGTGTGCCCGAGGGTCCCCAAAGGTAATGCTTCAGATAGCATATCAATAATCCTTCAGGCACCAAGTGTGTCTGAAGGTAGTGGGCCCTCTGGCAGACGCGTAGAAACGTCCATGCTGGCACATACAGACACATTATTTCAAGTAAGTAATATCTATGTACTAGAATTACATAGATGCCATCTATATATAGGGCCTGGACACAGTTCCAGGTCACCTAGAAGCGCTAAAACGCTTATAACCAAAATTCTATTTACTTACTTGAGCAAAAATGCATGTATTTACCATCTCAGAGTGAAACTGTTTTAAACCTGGCTATGTACTGTTATTATGTACAGTTTTTCAGTCATAGCACCAAGGTATACTATCTAGAACACCTAGGTGGTGTTTCCTAACAAAATAAATGTGTAAGGTAAATAATACGATTGGTAGGTGGGCAGAGCGCACCTATCGATACTTGCGACCCGGCCATTTTCGGGGGGTCCAAAAAACGCAAACAAATATTTTTTATTTGCTTAAAATACTACTTACACATTTTATCTATAGTATATTAATTATAATTATACTAGATAACCATATTTTAGGTACTATAGGCTATTATAAAGCCCTCAAAACGCTATTCTAAAATACCAAATTTGCCTGCTTACGCGCCAGACTATATATATCGTGCACCGCCATCTGACTGCTCATTTCGAACTAAACGGCCATGGCGGCCGGTCGTGTTTACGGAATTTGACTTGTTTTGATTTTGCTTTCTTTCCGTAACTACCGCATTTAGTATGTATGTAACGATTCTAATTTACTCTTTAGACCCCATATTTACTTAATACATACTCATATACACTAAAACATAATGTTTAGTGCCTCAAAAAGTGGTCGAAATTTTATGTTTGAAAAAACTATAAAAGAAAAATTCTCGTCTAAAACTGTTTAGTACGAGCTAGCGCGCTGGGGTAAGCAGACGTATGTTTGTTCATAACATTTTATATTTACAACAAACTATACTAATATTGTTTGTGATGCCCCGTCGCGAACAGTTAGACTCAAACGTTTAGTGCGTATGGGTGGGATGTCCACCATGTACCGATAACGCATCGCCGTACGTCTGGTAACCTGATGATGAAACGGGCTAGGCGGAATTAGATGTATTAAAGAGGGTTGCAGCTGAAATTGTTTCAGGATTATCTGAGTGGTCGTAAACAATGTCTGAAGGTGGGTTCCCACGTTAGCACTGATCTACCTGTCTCTTTTGGTGTCCCTCAGGGTTCTGTGCTAGGACCTACGCTTTTCTTAGTGTACCTCAATGACCTCTGTGAGCTGAAAATGGAGCAGGGTATCATTATTTCCTACGCTGATGACACTGCATTGTTATTTTCCGCTGATAATTGGGAGGACACCTTCACGTTGGCACAGAATGGTTTCAACAAGGTGTCTGACTGGTTGAGACAAAATGTTCTTACCCTTAACTCAGGAAAAACTATGTACATGCCCTTTTATACACGAAATCCTTATTAACCCCCCATAGAACTTACCCTTAAATCACACTCTGATCATGTCCACCCAACAAATGCTACTAAATGTTATTGCCCTTGTCTGATCAGGAAATCTGAGGTTAAATATTTGGGCGTCATACTGGACTCATCGCTGCACTTCAGTGCGCATATATCATTACTCCAATCCAGACTGAGAAAACTCATCTATGTTTTTAAAAACTTACGGTATGTAGCTGATATTTTAATTTAAAAAAAAGTTTACAGGGCCCTCTGTCAATCGCTTCTAACTTACTGTATTTCATGTTGGGGTGGAGCTGCCAAAACGACTCTGCTACCTCTTGAAATAGCAAAACGGGCAGTTCTAAAAGTTAGCGCCTTCCGACCCATAGATTACTCCACACATCTTTTGTACCAGTCGTGGAACCTACCGACCGTACGCCAACTCTATATCATAACTACAATCCTGAACCAACACTCTCTTACCCTTCCTGATACTAATACTCTTCATAAGCGTCGTCGAAATGCTGTAGTTCCCCAGCCCTCTCAATTTAAACATTCATTTACAAATAGGTTTTTCTTCTTTAGCGGTCCTTTTCTATTTAATAAATTAAATACTAATCTTAATATCTAAACACTAAGTAAACGTGAATGCAAAATCAAACTGTTTAACTTCCTAATTACTTGTGATTACGAAACTACAGAAGAACTTCTTAAAACATTAAGATAAAGTTAAACTTTAAACACCCCAAACACTCACTTAACACTCTCTACACAAGCATACCACACAACACTCACTCAAACACACTCAACACAAGCACACCACAGACAACACTCACTCTGTCTGTTTTATAATGTTTTTTTTTGCTTTGAAGTTATATCATATTATTTAAATGTAACCACTATTGTATTATTCATAACGTCTGGAAAATTGTACTGCGTCCTGAAATACAGGCTTGGCCTAGCTCAGGCGCAATTGCTCATTTTTATTTTTGTGCATTTGTAATGCCTTTAATATATTTTTTTTGTGCATTTGTAATGCCTTTAATAAATTTTTTAGTGCATTTGTAATGGCTTTAATAATTTAATTACAATGTTCAAACTATACAATTTTATGGAGAAATAAATATAATTTAATTTAATTCATTCCATCGCACACTCCCTGAAATGTAACCGATAATAACCGACAAGCTGGCAACTTGTCGGTTGCCAGCTTGTCGGTTAGGCAACGCACACTCCCTGAAATGTAACAGTTAATAACCGACAAGCTGGCAACTTGGTGACGATGTTCAAGGCTCTGGACCATTGACTTGACCAGTGCCTCATTGCGGATGAGTATCTTGGCCCGCTTTTCGATTGACTCTAGTGCATCAAGCTGGTATTTGGCAGATCAGTCCCAGAGATGAGAACCGTATTCTCTACATGATCGAAGTTGCGCTTGATACAAGTTGAGCAGCTGTTCTGGCGTGAAGTACCTTCTCACCTTTGCAAGGATCCCCAATTTTTTGGCAGCCAGCTGAGCCTTGACATGACCTAATAATGACATTTCCAAACATTTTTCTTCATTTAATTCCACTGGTTATGATTTCAAAATCACATTTTATCGAACTGTAATACAACATACATGACAAAAAAGTAAGGTAATGCAAACCATCGCCGACTTATAACTAAATGGCCCCCACTTGGAGATGGAGGCGGGCAATATTAATATCTACATACGTAATACGTTCACTCCGTCTTCATAAGTCGGCCACGTACATATTACGCAATTTTTATTACGTTTCGGCCTAGCCCATGCACCAACCACCCTTCTCGAGGAATTTACTAAACAAGAAACTGCAATTTCCTGAGACTAATTCATTGCTATTATTAATCTTGTGGGTTGTATTCTTATTTTCTGCTGGAATGTGGTCAAATATTTATTTGGTTGAACGTTTACGTCTGCATTTGTATGCATGTTCTTTTTATGAATGTTTTGCTGTTTCGTACCAATTTTCTTTGGGGTTATGGGGTCTGGTAAGATTTGATGAATAATAACACAATTGTTTGGTCAATATTATTGTCATAATCAGCATACTATAGATTGTAATAAAAATATAGATTGGGTTACAACGGGCACATTTGTTTGTCAAATCAAATCATTCTTTCTTTGCTCATACATGAGTATCATACATATATAACAAATTGTCAGCATGAAGATTTGTTAAAATAAAAACATCATGGAACGTCATGTTTGCCTTGGGCAATGGCATGCAAATATTGGTATAGAATACAGTTCAAAATCATTATCCTAGATTATCAAATTTAATAAAATATGTGCTAATGTCAATAAAATAATTCAATTTACCATTCTAGAATGTCAGATCATCCTCTTTGGAACTTTGAGCTTGCGCTTGATTGGCTGTCGCTGAAAACCAGCGCTGTGGGCTGTGGGTCTGTATCGCACATGAATCACAACAGTATGCTGAGCGATGGCCGTTTTGAGCAGAAGTGATGTATTTCACCCCATTTATTTTTTTATAATTTTTGCCTAGTATCACTATAAACACAATATTTTTCTGTCGGTCTTTATAGTTTCAAAATTGCTAACAAACCATATTTTCAGCAAAATTTCTCAGACCGTTTCAATCTGCCTAGCCTTTTCTCAACTATGTTGGTGTCGGCTTCCAGTCTAACCGGATTCAGCTGAGTACCAGTGTTTTACATGGAGCGACTGCCCATCTGACCTCCACAACCCAGTTAATGGGTAACGCGGTGCCCCTTGGCAAGACTTATGTCAGATCTCAAGCTTCTGACTACTCGTAACGACTGTCAAAGATCTTCAAATGACAGCCGGGACCAACGGCTTAACGTGCATTCCGAGGCACGGAGGAAACTCGGTATGTTGAAATGGTCACCCATCCACGGACCGACCTTGTCAAGCGTTGCTTAACCTTGAAGATCGACCCGTGCGGCTGTTATTATTTAGCCACGAGCTCCGCTCGTTGTTTCTCAGATCGTTTACAAGAGAAAATTATCCCTAAATCATGGTTAATAAAGCCCCGTACAGAAACATGTGTTCATAAAAATTGTAACGAGTGTAATGCCGTGAGAACGATAGATCATTCTGAGTGTGAGACACACCGGCGCACAGTGCACCGTGCACTGTGCATACATCGAGTTAAGTGCCATTTAGGTACCAGCTAGGACATTTCTACTATACGTGCAGCCAGTGTATTGGCATGTCTTCACTTATGTAAATATTTCATGATATAGAGTAGAGTTTAATACGGAATGGTGATAGCAGTCTGTATTCTAAGAGACTACTCCAACCAACAACCGATTTATTAATACATAGTGCACACATATCATGCCTGTATTCCTCGAAGACAAGGGCTGTACTTACTTACCTATAGCACAGATAATATAATACCTATAGTAAACTCACGTTTCGCTAGTTATCTTGTACCACGGGGTCTCAGCGCTAACAAAGAAAATTTGGTTCAAATAAATGTCACAAGGTGGCGCGATATGCATCGAATTGTGTAAAAAACATTATCTAGAATTGATCATAAAAATTGTATTTTTTTTTCTTTTGTAATCAACTCTCCTAAGCACAAAATTATGGAATATTGAGCTTTCAATTCATATTTCAAAGATTATTTGAACGGATCATTTAAAATTGATTGCAATAGATGGCGCGATTTTAAATTTCTGAGGCATACCACTCGATTTTATAAATTTGTATTGTGACGCTTTTTCGTACAATGAATCTGTAAAAACGTGCGAAATAATACTATAAAACAAGTCGTCACTGTATTTAAAGAAAAAATTGTCACGAACCGAAAAAAACCCTTTTATTTACAAGTCGCTGCTAACACCATCTATAGCCATAGAACGGAACCGAACGCCATCGAAGTACTTATAAAAATAATCATCTTAATAGGACGAAAAACGCTGGTTACGTCGGCACGTTTTCTTTGTATGGGATGAGGCATCTGTATGCTAGAATTATATTATCTGAGCTTGTACTATTCTTTGTTTTGTGGTTAATGGCCATCAATTGGGTACTAAATCCAGGATGCTACTAAGAAATTTAATAATTACTAGATGGCAAAACTCACAGCCTAATTGCATAAATGAATTACCAAAAACTTTACCAAAGAAAACGTCCAAGAGTTTTCGGCAATACCCAATTAATTAAAGAGAATTTGTCTAACTCTTTAATGGGGTCAAACTCTTTGCCTTGCCGAATTAACACTAGGCCGGGTCACACCACCCAGGCATCGAACACAGGACAATATTTCAAGCACCACACAGTTATTTTTGGCTATTTTCCGAGGTCCCGATTTTTTTACGTATCATATATATAATATATATTTTGCCAAAAAAGTGTTTAGTCAGATATCATTTCTCCCATTACTAATTTAGTTTACAGTCTATAAGTGCATGATTTCTGAAAAACTACATAATCAGTTAGAACATTGTGTTAAAAAATCCACATATCATTATGGAAACAATTCAACACGAACATAATTTGTTTTGCAGCCAGAATGAATCAAATTAGCAAAGGCAACGCTAGGCATATATGACAAAACCTGTTTTAGATTTCCTACTGAATTAAATTAAAATTAAAAACAAAAAAAAATGTAAATCAATACTAACTTAAAATTTCCTTAAAAATCACAACCAAATTATTTAAAGATTCGTAAAAATAAACCTAAAATATTTTAAATAAAGAACACCACAAATAAACGAAACAAACAGTACCTTCAAACGATTAACCTCACGTCAATGCATTAAAAGTAGAAACGAAAAAAAAATCCAACATCCGCTTTCAATCGCTCATAAATAGAATAAAACCGCGATCAATTTTGTGAAACAGAATTTTATTTATTATTTTCGTTTAGAGCGATCATGTGTGTAAAGAAAAGAGTATCGCCAGAGATTTTTGGCATAAATCATTTTTCAATTCAATTTAAACAACACAGTGTTGTTGTTGCCGATACGCAACTCGCAAGGCGTCCGCTACTGCCAGAGGATACACCATGTATTTTTGTCTCCTATATATTTTCAGAGAAATAAAGAAAATATCGTCGAATATATTTTAAAACATTCTATGTACAATGTTTGTTGTTTTTATGTTTGTACTATATACTATGTTCGTTGTGTATGGCAATAGCGTTCATTGACCCCTCAACATCTTATTACATTCTTAATTTAAAAATTACACAAGGCCGTAATTAATCGACATCCATCGATGCACTCATAGTTTATTGTTCGGGTTCCCTACTCAATGGCGGTCATTGCCCGGTTTTGATATCTCTTATATTGAAACAAGGCAATTACCGATATTGCCATACTAAAACAAAGGAACAATAGTAAGTTATTTTTACTCTACCCGCATCAAAACAAAATTGATTTAATCGTTGTTGGAAACTATGTATCGTATTTACACAAGTCGTATATTGTTTTATTTTAAAATTAAACTAAAAGCATTTATATTTGTTTCTGTTCACCGCAATGTTTATTAGTTTATTTAAACATTTAATAAACGCAATTGATTTAGCTTTACAGTAGCTAGTGCAATGTGTAATCAAAATACCTAAATGGTTCAAATAAAGACGCAAAAATGTTTAATATTTTTAATATTTATCGGTCAACATACAATAAAATCATTAAACAAAACTCATCATTCTGTGAATACCTTCCACACTAGTAACAACATTTCCACAAGAATAGTAATAGTGAGTCGCAAGATAAACCGAATTTGCATTCCTTAAACCCTCAACGGAAGGTCCACGCTATTCTAACGCGCCCCAAAGCAATTTCGGCTTGCAGTTTATCAAATCCAACATTTAAATGACCAAAGTCGGCTTCTACAAACAACTTGTTTGGTTGATAGGATGCCATCGGGTCTTATTGCGTTTGTTTGGACCTATAAATCTGTCTCTAACTTCTTCTTAACGCGTATCAAGTGTTTCGGCGTTGGCGTCTCGTTTCGCAGACGCTGGAAAACCAATTTTAGTATTAAAAGTTGTTGCCAAATGCAGTTTGTGTGTTGATTTTCCCATTTTGGCACTCCGGCCCCGTTTCGTACCACATGAATACGCATTAAGGTCCGATTCATACAAATTGGAATTCACTTACCTACCGCTGTATATTAGAATCAAACGGTAATGTAAAATTTTGCGTTTGATTTCCTGGAATAGATGTGGAGGCAGGAAACATTTTTCAGTGGAAGTTGTTAACGAGTTTATGTTTATTTTCAGTTATATAGGTATTACTTGAGGCAGTAACAGAAGTTACTGGGAACATTTTTACCTATATAATTTTCAGTTCTCAAAAATAGTTGAGTCGATAACCTACATGCGTGTTCGCAATTCCAGCCGATATGCCTCAATACAGTCGTACGATCCAATATGTCGTCGTGAGTTTTATCTAATATCAAAAACGTCCCACTTTTACTGGCGTGCGCTAGTTCACGGATAATAACATTCAATTTTAGTCGAAGTATTTACGCGTCCCCGCTAGGTCCCAACGCGGCAGATATTTATGGAGGTCTGTAGCAGCCTTCCCAAATTGAAATACATTAATATTTTACCATAAATGCGACACTTTCATGCGGAACATAACGTTATCGTAATTGGATTCTTCCTTCAAAACGATAAACGTCCACATATCATGTGAAAACTACCAGTTTAAGTAATTATGCGAGATATGAGTTATTTATTGTATTGAACCTTGCAGTTTTTGTTGGTTGCAAGTTAGTACATTATTGCAAAGGCTGGGAAATAGGCAATGGCAGGTCGAGTATGAGACTTCACTTATACGAGACAGGCAATTGTCATTTCCGTCGAGGCATATATAGTGCTTTTCTCAAAAGAATGCAGGGAAATAAAACATAATTTTTATATTATACATTTAATTTATTAAAAGTTACAACAACATTGCTAGAGCGTTGCAATGTTCCAAATTCAAAATAAAATATTTGATTTTCTTTGTCCGTAAATTCGATACTTCGCGTGTTCTGTTTTCGAAAATAATGACAATATTTCCATGCATGTTTGAGAAAATACTTTTTAGTGTAGCGTAATTACGAGTAGAATATTAGTGAAAACAGATTTCAGAAAGGTCGCAGCCCAGTATTAATATACTCTTTGAGAAGTTATCTAAGGATAGTAGGATCAACTTTTTACTTTAAATATAGAAAAAGTATTTGTTCTTGCTCTAGTTTGAGTACTTCACGCAATTTTTACCTGGGCCTTTTATTTGAGGCCACATCCTCGTGAGAAATTGACAAACCCAACTTGTAGGGACACAGGTCGCTATTAAACTTAGGACCTAAAGTCACGAGACGATAAATAATGCAAGACACATCTATAAAAATACACGCGCCTTGTCGCACAAAAGTTCAGTGAATTTCTAGTCGCATGTGAAGGTACACTTACGGACGTCTTCGCGTTGTGTGCGACACAAGACGCTTGTACACTCGCCGCCAATAATGTTACGTTCGCAATACTTTTTAATACAGTAATGGTTTGCTCATCCATTCAAATACGAATACGCAGAGAGATCTTTTTATCTCGCGCCCAAATCGAATTTTTGTCTGTCGAGATATTCCGCAAAGATGCAAGCGAAAATTCCTTCATGTTTCTTATGTGTATAGATATGCTGATATAAGAGATGAAACTGGAAAAGAGCATAACTCTGTCTTCTCTGAATCGAGGTTATCCCGAACGATTAGCCTTACCTACGTCTTCATTTCAGCAAATTGGAAGATTCCTGTAATGGACCGTTTTATAAAATAGCCTCTATGTCTAAGGAAATCGATTGGACATACCTTGAATAAGCCCTTTGTCCGTTGAAGAATACCCGTAAAGATAACCCTGAAGAATACTTTTATATCGGTTATACAGCCGTAGGTACTCCACATCTGTGATAACAAAGATAAATCAAATATTTTCTTGAACATATCTTGATCTGTGGTTAAAAATATTATCTAACTCAACCATGAGATATAAAGCTCATGACTAAGGAGAAAAAGAAACACGTTACCTATAAAATACTGTCAAAAAATAACTATTTATGGCGTGATTATGAATGAAATCATCAGGACAAATAGGGAAATGAAAAGATATACATACCTACATACATTTATATTAAAATTATAAAATTAATGGCCGGCTGTGTTTCGTACTGACCCAAGCAAATTGTAAAAATACTCATCAGCCAGCAGGCTGCCATTAAATCATAATTAGCACGGTCGGATCGTGCGACGGCAATTTTCTCATTTTCTTCGCAAAATTATTCCAACGAAATCGTCATAAACATTTTTGTCTCTTGTGCTAAATATTTCACTTTTATGCCCAGACTTTTGTAATCAACGTATTATTGTGTTTGTTAATAATAATTTTATATCCCATTTCCACATCGGGGGGAAGGGCCTGAGAAAATGGCATTCTTATATATCATTTTCTCAGGATTCTTCCAATGGTATGTTTTGAAGAACAAGACATTTAATCTTAACAAAAATAATAAAAAGAAATGCGTAGGTAGCGATATTTTTTAAACTTATCCAGGAAACATTTACATATCTATTTTTGACATCCAAGAATTTTTTGTCAAAACTAACAAAACAAATTGTGATACGACGTTAAGAAATATTTCGGCGTGAAGCATTCTTATAATATCAGGGCGTCTCAAAACGTCGTCGTCCCAGAAAGAAGAGCAAAATACTAGTTTCTGGTGAAAATGTGCAATATATTTTATTTTAATGTCAAGCAGATCCGCCGCGATGGACCATTAAATCACAATTAGAAGTAATGCGGGTGGATGCGTGAGAGGCGACCGGAGGCTTAGCGGCGCGGGCCCTAGCCGTAGGGCTTTGTCGGACTTACCCTCTTGTCTTCTAATACTTATATTTCACGCCTCCAATAGCCATTGTTGCTAGAAATACGTCTTATTAATGCTCCTCTCATATGAACTGAATAACGTCCGAATTTATCTCCATCGAAGACATTGCCAGATAAAACTTTATTATAGCCGTAACATTTAGAACGGATAAGTAATGAGACGGCGGTGGCTATTTCGGCAAATGTACGTGATGTAGCAGACAATAAGATAGACGTCTGAGGTAACGACCATATTCCTTGAAAGCCGTAGGGTTATTGAGAAAACGACGCCTCGACTCGTATGTCCCAATAGTGGCTCCCATCGGTCGGCCCAACAATATTAGAGGTCGTAAGGACCGATGCGAGGAACCATTCCGGGACATTGGACAAGGTGGAATTGTAAAAATTGTTCGAAGAAGCCGTTTAGCTTTTTCGTGATAGTAAGATAAACGCGAACTGGAGGTTCTTAAAAGACTTATTCCGGTCGAAAAATTACTGAGTGTAGTCACTAAATCAATAGATGGCACTTTATCTAAAAAATAGAGTTATTGCCTTTGAGATAATGAAAGAACTTGCAACTAAAACTTTGGCGGTGCTTAGAAAGTACCAACCTAAGGTAACAGAAGGGTTTATAGTATCAGCAAACTTGGGATTTTAAATCAATTAGACTAAGTAAGTATTCTTGGCAAAGAATTACTACGTTCAAAATATTCCAGTCCGAAAAAAAATACGTATTCGCGAGCTGGCTGACCAAAACCAGATGTATCCTCCAACTGCACAGCATGATTTTCTTCTTGTTTGACTTCTCGTCTTTTTAGTTCGCTTTTTCAGGAGTCGGGTTTTTTGTATTAACTTTTTTTATTTATAACTCTTTAGTTTTTTTTTTTTGATTTAGGTACATTTCAACATATAGGTGTTATATATTTTTGAAATCACCTCTTAAAACCCTTTATTTTGATACCCCACACGATGGGTTTAGAAGAAAAAAAAAATTTTCGGCTCCACAATATGGCGCCGTAAATACGCCTTTTTTCTAATTTTAATGTAGCCATTGATGCGAGTGTCATAAGTGTCGAGGGTTAATACAAATCGATTGACGTATGATTCATCAAAATCGGCCAACGCGTTTGGTCACTAGAACGCCACAAAGGAACAAACATACATACATAGACTGATAAAAACATTACCCTCCTTCGGCAGTCGGGTAAAAAAACATCACGTGCACGATAATTCACTTTAAAGAAAATAATGATTGATTCCTCCCCAATGTCTAGTGAGAGTGGACGTGGAGCTGAATTAAATTTCCGGCACTCCGGCTCTCTTTTGTTCTTTACAATCTCATTAACGGGAAATACTTTACAAATACCGTCAAATTCACCGCGGAAATCTTATTATCTGAGATACAGGATTGTCTCTTATTAAACGACGAGAAAAAAGGGTCAACGATTGACCGGGGAGGAGCACCCACAATTTAACACGAATTAACAACCACAATGGCTTGAAATAATGAGAGGGGGGAGGCTGGAGTTTGCTGCGGAAACCTCCGGAGGCTTCCCAAGATGGTGGTTGATAGATCGAGTTAAGGTTACACTTGTCGGAAATTCTTCCATACAAATGTAGTCTGGCGATTACTCCTCTGTTTGACGGTGTACGTTCAAAATAAAAAATGATAGCAATTTGTCTTATCATTATTTAGCCCTGTATGGAAACAGAAAAGTAAAAAAATGCAATGTTTGAAAGTTATGAGCGTCGAAAGTTCCATAATTATTTCAACACTGATTTTAACGCATTTTTGGGCGGAAATAAATACCATAAGAAAAAGGAAAATTGCAGAACGGCCTCCATACAGGGATAGATTAGTAATTCAACAACGCAAATAATTTTATTTTTAAAATATACATTTAGTAGTTTCTTCATGATATCTAGACTCCAAAAGGTCTGTTCATAAAATTTCGCGCGCTCGTTTTCGTCCTAAATCATCATCCATTTCGCTACAAATTTGTGAAAGTGCTAATTCGTACGAGAACTAGCTTCTTACTACTCATCACAGCATCAACGTGTTGTCGGATGAGACAGCATTCATTTTAACCCCGCGCACAAAATAGTTCGTGCCTTTGACTAGGGGAATCTTAACTTACGAACGCACTCGCTGTAATACCGATTATTGCGTATGGATTCCGTATTATCTTACCATTTTCCCACTTATATACTTATTCTGGGCTCTTACAGAGGTCAAGTGTGAATAAGTAAGTCTTTTATGTAAGTGTGCTTCTTTTGCAAGTGAAGAGAAAACACTGTTTGTATCGAGGATGCTCGATGATTGGCCACATTGTTGTTCACGGTGGAGCGTGTTATATTATTCTGGATACAATATATAACTGGAATTTGTCAAAGGTATGAAGCGAGCTAAGTCGTAAAACTTTGCTAAAATGTTTATTTTCCTTCAGATTTCGTGACTTGGTTGAATATCCGGTGCTAAGAAAATTAGCTTTTGGAAATAATAAAGTGAATAGGAGCCGTAAATTTTCTTGCGAATTTTTTTGTATGTATAAAATTGCTTGGTTTTAAATTTCAATAAGCTACTAAACCAATATTCAATTTACAAAAAAAAAGCAACAACTTTTCAAATTTTTTAATTATATTGCTAAGTTAGGCTAGTTTATGCGACCTACCCGGAATGTCCTTTCTTTGGTATTGTTCGTCAAATCGTTGAGCTCCTTAAATTCAGAGCTGAGCTGCTCGGTTATTGACAAATGCGTGCACTGACTGGATAAGTCCACTCAATCTAGCTGGTTCTTTCCTCAAAAGACCATTTCAGACATCCGTCTACACGGGCTTCATATGATCTAACCAATATTTTTGTCTGGACTTTAAAAGAAACTGTGACCTCTGAGTTTGTTTCGGCCTTTCTTCTCCATTCCGACATATAAAAGTGTTTGTACAAATCGACTTACAGAAATAAAAATAAAATTTAATGGTTAAATAAATAATAATAGATTAAAAGAAAAATATATTCGAATCAACATGCAGGTTTTTCATTAACTTGCAATGAGAAATAAGGTAGTGGCATACATTGGAACAGAAATGTCAATTAATAAATCAGTCGTCACAGGCAGCCATTAAGTAACAGAGCAATCGAACATTGTTTGAATTCAGTGCAGCGTGCACTCGTCCGGAAATGAAGAACTATTCATTGTTGAATTCCACATTCCAGGTTATAGTGTCTGTCAGCGTATGGACAATGGACATTTTCTTATGTAATTGTGTTGTTGCTTTTTCAATTGGTGTGCTTATTTTTTTAAATGGGGTCTTAGTTTTTTAGTTAGGTTGTGTATAATTGATTTTACTTTTGACTTATCTTTTGAGTACTACATAAAAATAATGGATATCATCAAGTTTTATGTAAATGTATAGTACATTTTCTCAAACATGCTTGGAAATTAGAGCATTATTTTGTCAACCTTCTTCGAGATAAATCGAAATTGCTGTACTGGCCATATACATGCGAGCAGCGGCCGGCAAAAGTTGTATGAAAATCCATATCTGGCGTGTTTAGCGGCCAAATAAATTACATAGTAAACTCATATCTGTCGTGTGATTTAAAAATGGAACGATCATTTTCATCATCTTTTACTCCAAACAATGACAACCAAGGAGGTAACTTATCAAAGGTTTTATTTAAATTTCGAATTGGCTTGCAAATAGAAAGCTGTTTATTGAAAAAAAAAAAACAAATGAACACTATAACGCGGGCAAAATTATTGATGCTCGTTGTTCGTCATCGACTTTGAAAAGCAATAATTGTATTTGACTAGGTACTAGGTACTTAGTTTTAATTTCCTCGCATTATTTGAGACAAGTACTATACAAGCCTTGGCCACAAATAGGCATTGATGGACTTACGTATGTGTGCCTCGGCTTCGCCTCGGCTCACATTTATACGTTCGTCCATCAATGCCTCTTTTGCTGGCCGCTGCAGCAAATGCAAAGGCCGGGAAATGGGCAATTGCAGGTCGAGTATGAGAGTGAAGGCCGAGCCGTAGGCGAGGACTTTACTAATACGAGATAGGCAATTGCCATTTCCGCCGAGGCATTTATAGTGCTTTTATTTTAAATTAAGCAGGGAAATTAAACATATTTTTTATATTATAAATTTAATTTATTGAAAGTTACAACAACATTGCTAGAGCGTTGTAATGTTCCAAATGCAAAAAAAAGCTCCTGAAATGTATTTGATTCGTCTTTTGATTCAACCTTCAGCAGATACAAAATTCGCAGCTTGTATTTATTTATTTTTTATTCAAAGAATTCCATTGTCTTTTTTACCAAAACAGTGCGCGACGTAACTTCCGACAAAACAAAATAAAAGACTCTTAAATTACATCATTAGACGCAAATTGTATGGTGTTTTGGTGCTTGTAATTTTCGTGAAAATACACTCTTTCCAATTACCGTTTGTTCTTCTTGATAAATGTTCATTAAAAATCTTTCAAACGAATTCGTTTACATTTGCACAATTTATCTCGGTAAATAGGCCGCTAATTTTGATTTTCTAAATTTAATATTAAATGTTAATCATTGATTGTATTGCCATTCATGTAATTAGCTATTATTGTTAATTGAAAAGCAGAATTTGTTAATCAGTTGCTTTTGTTTTTATTTCTTATCGATTCATTTCTAATTAAACACTTTGAGAACTCAGGTCACATTTGACGAAAAAAGCATATAAGTCTTTGGTTTCTCGAATAAAATTTACAAGTGAACATATTCCACTGAAAACATTTTTGATTTTTAAAGCCGGGTAACACCATGGGAATAGTCACGTACGCCAAACGATTTGCAGGCTCTTAAATAGCGATAAAAGCATAAAATAAAAGAAATATTTATGGTATTCTTTTGCAATTTATACAAACGCAGCTCAAAAACAAAAATGGCGAAAATAACGTTGAGATTAAAAATATTCCGGATTGACAGTACAATCACTGCATGTATACTTATAAAGAAAATCCAGTATGTTTCGTATTGCGTCTTCTTATTGGCGAATATTTTCCATGACGCCGGAATGAGCGAGTGGGACTCCGGCACCGAATAATATATTATATTGCATGGAGGTATATATATCACGGCGGCGACAGGTGTGCGGAGGCAATCCTCTTTTACCCTCCTCCGAGCTTTTCGACCCCAAGGAACCCCTTTTAAGTAACATGACTTTTAACTTTGTGACCCATCTTTGCTTTAAAGTGCTCAGACTTATCCAATTTTGGGCGCTTATTACTGAGCTTCCGAGGCGTAATTTAAGCGGGAAATCAGTGCGTTCCAGACCATAGATCACAGTAATGCTCCCTTTGTATAGATTGACGAATATAAAGGATCAAAATTACTGAGTTGCTTGTTTAAGGGACTGACAGGTTTGTGGTAACTAACATTTAATTATGTTCCCTGACGATTCAGTTTATTTTAAACTAGCTGACCCCCACTGCGTCGCTCCCGTCAACTGGCTACCTACCTACCTACCATCTACCCTACCCTATCTGCCTACTCACCTACCTACCCATCTACCCGACCATATCCTGCATACCTACCCACCCTATATAGCCTACGCTACATACCTACCCACCTACCCTACCTATTTACCTACCCACCTAGCCTACCTACCTACCAATTTGTTAAACTATTTAAGTGAATAAGTATTATTACTACAATACGAATGTAGCCAACTTTTGTTTCTAGCGGCGCTAATTATGTTCCCTGACGATTCAGTTTATTTTAAACTAGCTGACCCCCACTGCGTCGCTCCCGTCAACTGGATACCTACCTACCTACCATCTACCTACCCTATCTGCCTACTCACCTACCTACCCTATCTGCCTACTCACCTACCTACCGTATCTGCCTACTCACCTACCTACCCATCTACCTGACCATATCCTGCATACCTACCTACCCTATATAGCCTACCCTACCTACCTACCAATTTGTTAAACTATTTATTTGAATAAGTATTATTACTACAATACGAATGTAGCCAACTTTTGTTTCTAGCGGCGCTAATTAAATTTTAGAACACAAAAGCTGCTATTGTGACTTAACTATGATAGTAAGATAAATTCTCTTGCAGATTTTTTTGTAGCTAATAGCAAATACTTGAAAAATGTAGTATATAATTTGTAAAATAATGAATTGTATAAGCAAAATTTTGTTCCTTTGGGTTACATTATTGCAATTTTTATAAGGCTCTCTATTTTTTTTGAAAATGAATTATGACCTATGTTACTCGAGAATAATGTAGCTTTCCATACGTGAACGATTTTTTTTTAAATTGGGCCAGTTCAGGCAGGGCAGTTTCGGAGCCTATTCGGTACAAACAAACAATAATATTGGTATAGATTGCTTGCGCTCAAAGGAAAAAAAAAATAGGTTTCAAAATAAAAAAATAAGTATAAACAAAACGGTGTTTAGGTTCAAAAGATAACAAAATAAATAATCTTTGAAATATACATACTGAATATAAAGCCGGAGATCACCGAGAGGTAAGTGGAGAGAAAGAGTTTTGAATGACTGATGTTAACTGTCATACAAGATAGGAATCTGTTACTTATTGAAAATAAATATAAAGCTTTATTAATTCCACATTGACAATACAATTGAAATTTAATAAATAAAGTTAGATTATCTTTAGATAATTCATCAAAAACATTATGAATAATTAACAATAAATAGATGAATCAATTAAAATAACATAACTATGAAGTAATACTAAATAACATAACTTCATAACTAACTTCAACTTTTTGTATAACAGTTTGTTTAATCGCTTGCTTTTTGTACCGTTTGACAATGTAAAAAAAATATTGGGATATTTATCGCTATTAGATAAGAATTCTTCTGTTTACCTAAGCTGGACTAACCTGACCAAAGAACCAATAGAATAAAGATACATTTATTCTACAAAATTTTATTTCAGCAAACTCAAATTCTCAGCACTAAAACTTTATTTTGCTTAGGTAAAAGCTACCTGCTTTGAAAACGTGCATTGTAAGCCGCGGTTTAGACAACAGCTTATAAATAAACAATCTTTGACGGCAGAGAGTGTAGCCTGGAGCTATTTTATATTATTCTGTGGACATATTTTCGGCAGCCATTTTCCATTGCCGATCTTTTGACAATTTATCGGGACATCACATTTTCATACAGGCGGGTCGCACGAACTACGGGACCGCGCCACATATATATTCAAATAACACGCGCTGTACAAAGCAGAACCGCACTGTGCCCCCGACGTGTTAGAATTACAAAAATGTATACGAATATGCCAACTGATAAACAATCTATATCGTGATAACTTTACAGATACCCATCTATGTATTACTTACTTAACCCGCGCGGGAGCCATATTTATAAAATGTTTCACGTATTCGCTGACCCTTGCTCGGAATATAAGTTAGTATTATATCTATATTGTTTTAAAAGACTCGTAGAGAAAATGTTTCCAACTTAGGTACAAACCAAAGTGCATATTGACATTATTTCACAATACAATGTTCATTCTGAGACTGCTGTTAATGGTACAAAGCCAGTGCTTAAACGAATTATAACTTCTCAGTGAAACAATTTGCTTTTTATTTTTCTTCACTGCGAATGTAGCCTATGGTTAAACTGAAGTCAATTAAAACTTGGTCTTAACTTCCAAGTTAGGTACGTCTTTGCTCTCGGTCCAATGTTAATATCTACAAAATTATTTCCTACAGTTGATTTATATTTAAATTAAAATGAGTCAAATTACTGGCAGATTATTATTTTACGTCTCTATTTTAACTTTTCGATATTGCTCAAAAAATGTTCTTCATAATTTTTCCAAAACGCCTTTGTACATGCAAAGTTTCAAAGCAGTTGGTATGTGTCATTTATCAACTATCAGGAAATAAACAGAGAGCAGTGAGGGCAGATCATAGCCGCCATATTGGGTGTCGTAAGAGTCAACAGCGCGTCTGATATGCGGTTGCCAGAGCGTTCTGCTCGCTATAATAAACACTTCGCGCCAACATTTACATAAGCCCTTCCTGACTTGCGTGGGATGCAGATTTATCCACTTACCTAGCTGCTTTGTAAGGTAGTCAAATCTTTTCGATGGAAAACTAAAGCTGTGTAAATATATTTAACTTGAATTTATAACGTAATGCGCCAAATATTAATTAAAAAAATATTATATCAACACGTACTTTCTTTCATGGATATGTAAAATATAAATAAAAAAAACCATTACAGTGCAGCATTTTTCCCTCGATTTTCAAACAACTGCATCATAAAATAAGTTTTTAATTTTTATAACACACTTTTACTTTTTAATTTATTGGCGTCATGGCGTGCCACTTTTATTTCAACTGTATGAGTGAAGATAAAATTGTGTATGCAACGGCATATAATTAGGTATTAAGACACTCGTGTGATTCCATTATCACACTCTGCTTCGCCTCGTGTGGTAAACACACACTCGTGTTTTAATAACCCCTATTAGATGACCATTGCATAAATTACTATTTTAAATATGATAAAAAATATGTATTTTCGTTTTGGTGGTTGGTTTTTATTGAATCTAAGTTGACTACATGCCTAACATATCATTGCAATTATTGAATTACGAAAAGTAATCTTGGAAAAATACTGATTAGGCTTATCTAATCAATATTCTGCCATGATTATGTTTAACATTGATAATTTGTAAAGTATTAAATCAACTTAGATTCAGTATAGGTTCCTACTAACAAAATTTAAAGTATACAGTCGATACGTCTGCATTTATTAGTAAAATTATCTTATTTAAATCAAAAGCCAAGCCAGCTATAGTAATAGGCGAGATACACATACAGAAATTAGGTGCTCAAAACTAGAGATGACTTGTGGAATGGTTTTATAGATTACAATTATTATATATGTGACACCCTGGCAACTGAACTTCACACAGGCATTAACAATTCATCCGTCAGGCTCGTGATTATTGAAATATATGAGTAAAACAACGTGTAGCTAGTAATTCGGTTTATACGGAACGGCGATGACACACCATTCCCGTGACAGGCCATCGACAAGAACGATCATAAACAATAAGTAGGTTACCATACATTACACCTTCACCCTTAATCTAGAACCCTTTACATTTTAACAATCAATAAAAGGCTTTCAGAGCTTTAAAACTTAACTCATAAAAACAAAAGAAACTTAATATGACTTCTACGCCTTCACCATAAATTATACCTAGCTGGCTTATCAATTCGACATTGACGAATGGGACGAGACTGGGGCGGCTTAGGAGAAGGCAAGGAAGGCTGTGTTGTGCTCTGAACCGGCTGTTCTACGCAGTCTTCAAAAGATTCTCCATCCCCGTCATCCTGATGTGTGGTCGCCGCGGTCGAGGCTTCGCTCCGTGGACCGCCCGGACTGGGCGCTCCCTGTTCTTGCGTTACCACAACCGTCTTGGAATTCTCACTGATCGGGCTAGAGGGAGAAGGACAGATTAGTGAACTCCGTATCCGTGGCTTCAGCTGATCTACATGTTTGTGGGATTCTCTACCTAAAGCATCTACTACCTTATAATCAGTGGTACCCATCTTTTCTGCAACCTTTCCAGTTACCCATTTATCCTGTCCACGATATTGACGCAGCCAGACCTCATCCCCCGGGCGTAGTTGACGCAACCCATTTGCGCCGTATTTATGTTGACGCTCCTGAGCATCTCTAACTCTACTGACCCTACTTGGTCTTAGGGCGTCGAATTTTGTATGTAACCTACGGCCAAACATGAGCGACGCCGGTGTTTCGCCTGTAGTACAGTGTTCTGTATTCCTATAATATAGAAGGAAATTATTTAAAAATAAATTTATGTTTAAGTTCTCTCTAATTGCCTTTTTAATAGCTCTTTTAACTGTATGAACTGCGTTCTCTGCTGCCCCGTTTGAGGCGGGGTGATATGGCGCTGAAAATACATGTTCGATCCCGTTTGTACCGAGAAATTGAGAAAACTCATGGCTTGTAAAGGGCGGCCCGTTATCAGATACTATTTGTCTGGGTAATCCAAAACGTGCAAACACGTCACTTAAAACGCTGATCGTGTGACTAGCCGCTGTACTAGGTACTTGACTAACTTCTAACCATTTGGTCCTGGCATCAACCATTACTAAAAATATCCGCCCCGTGATAGGGCCTAAGAAATCAACATGTACACGGGCCCAAGGTATATCTGGCCAAACCCATGGGCAGGGCATATGTCGAGGCGGTGCCTCGCTCTCTGCAGCACAGACACTGCAACCACGGCACGTTTTTTCAATCTCTTCGTCCATACCCGGCCACCAGACATAGCTCCTAGCGAAAGCTTTAGTTTTTACTATGCCCATATGTGCCTCATGTAAATCCATTAAAACCTTATTCCTACATTCACCCGGTACGACCACCCTATGGCCCCACATCACACAACCTAACTCCTCGTATAGTTCTTTTTTACGATTAAAATAAGGTTGGAGCGATTTAATTTCGTTATCAGACGGCCATTCGTCGCGAAGATATGTTAGAACTCGGCCTAGCAACTGGTCTCGGCTCGTCTGTCTTTTAATCTCATTATAATCCAATAACATGGCATTTTGGGCGAAATGTAAATATGATTGTTCCGGAACTTTAATAGGTTGTTTAACATCAGAAAGAGCTGGCAACCGTGATAACCCATCTGCCCCATTCTGCTTTGAAGTAACATACTCAATGTCGTACGTATAGGCTGACAACTTAATAGCCCACCTTTGTAATCGGCTCGCAGCCATTGATGGTATACCCTGTTTAGGCCCAAAAATAGTGACCAGTGGCTTGTGGTCCGTACGTAGTGTAAAACGTCGCCCATATAAATACTGGTGCAATTTTTCTAAGCAAAACACAATAGCCAAAGCCTCCCGCTCGATTTGTGAATAATGCTTTTCAGCTGCGTTAAGCGCGCGCGACACATACACAACAGGACGCTCATGCTGTCCGTCTGTGCTACTATCATTGAGTTCACCCATCTGACTTAATACGCCTCCTATTCCTCTCGCGCTCGCGTCACAAGTTAAAAACAATGGTTTGTTTGGTTCGTAATGAGCAAGGACGTCGGCACTAATCAAAATATTTTTAATTCTCTTAAAAGCTGACTCACACTCATCATTCCATGTCCAAGTAACTCCCTTCTTTAGTAACCAGTACAAAGGTGCCAAAATATTGCTCAAGTTTTTAACAAATTTCGCATAATACATGATTGTTCCTAAAAAGGCTCTCAAATCGGTAATATTTTCTGGGCGGGGTATGTTTAATATACCTTCCACCTTTTCAGGGTCCACCTTAATTCCCTCGGCAGAGATAATAAAACCTAAATATTTAACCTCATTAGTCAAGAACATGCACTTTTTTTGATTCAGTTTCATTCCATTATGATGTAACCGCTCTAAAACTCTCTCTAAAATAACTAAATGCTCCCTAATATTGGGTGATCCAATAATAATATCATCGAGAAATACTTCTACGTTTGGAATATCGTTCAGAAGATTCGCCATAATTCGTTGGAATATACCAGGGCTTGACGATAAACCGAAGACCAATCTTTTATACTTAAAAAGGCCCTTGTGAGTATTAATAACTGTACAATTATCAGGGTCATCCAATTCTATCTGATTATATGCTTGCGTTAAATCAATTTTTGTAAATATCTTAGAACCATTTAATTTAACCAGCAAGTCGTTTATAAGTGGTAAGGGATATTTGTCCACCAATAGTACTGGATTTAATGTTATTTTGTAATCAGCACAGATACGGAGTCCACCATCAGCCTTACGAACCGGTACAAGTGGAGTAGCCCAATCAGCGCACTCCACAGGCTCGATGACCCCGGCGCGCAGCATGCCTTCCAGCTCAGCCTCGACGCGCTCGCGGAGCGCGTACGGCACAGGACGTGCGCGACAGAAAACCGGCGTTGCTCCCTCGCGTAGTCGTAACCGAGCCTTGCCTCCCGTGAACCGGCCCAGTCCCTCCGAAAACAAATCCTTAAATCTGTGAAGTAATAATGTTAATTGATCATTACATGAAACATTGCTATTTCTTTTGTCTGTGCTCAGTGTGATCATATTTTGGTACAAAGGTATTTTAATACCTAGTTCAGTAAGCCATTGTCGACCTAATAGCGCGGTGGTGCCACCCTCTATTACAAACAATTCCATTTGCTTGGACTTATTTCCATACTTAACCATTGGCCTAATCACCCCTATAGGTTTTGTAATAGTACCATCATAGAATCTAAAAACTAAATTAGAATTATCTAAAGGTCTATGGCTAAACAGTTGATCATACTTTTCCCTACTAATACATGATACTAAAGACCCTGTATCAATCTCCATAGACAATTGGGTTTGATCTACATAAATAGTTAAGCTCACCGGTTTGTAGCTATTCAAACTAAGTTGATGCAAATCTTCTACTACCCAATCCTCCTCGTCAGTCAAAGAAGGCTCATCCTCCCCTGCCTGGCTCCAGAGGTTTGACTGATTGGCTACCCCGCCTGCTGCTTGAACATGCGCCACCATGTTATTGGTGTCACATCGGTCCTTCGGCTGTCTTCCACCAGAACGCACCGGACAAACCCGACGTAGATGTCCTTTCTGTCTACACATACCACAGATAAACCGACTGTATCTACATCGCTCCCTCTGGTGATCCGAAGCTCCGCAAGCAGAACAATTGTTTTTCGAATCATCGGCGGTGACCTTCCGTGCCGCCGGCAGCCCGCGTGATCCATCACGCCCTCGGCGGCCCCCGCTGCCCGACGCCTCCACCGTATGCACCGCTCCAGCCGCGTTATCACCGCTACCGCCCGAGTCGCAATTTTTCCCGACTGTTTGTTCCACTGCCGCTGCATCCCTCTCCGCCGATTCCATAGCGCATGAAATCTTAACGGCATTTGCATATTGCAGATTTTCTTCCGTAAACAATCGTTGCCTAATCGACTCGCTTCGCAACCCGCATACTAACTGATCACGTAAATTCTCTTCCAATACGGACGTAAATTCGCAAAATTTGGACATTTTCTTCAGTTCTGAAATATATTGTAAAATGGATTCACCCGCATTTTGTCTTCGTTGTCGGAAACGATACCTCTCTGCCATAAATGACGGCTTTGGTTGCAAGTGATCCGTCATAACCTTCACCACCTCCACATAGGTTTTTGCACTCGGTTTGTCCGGACTTGTTAAGTTGCTTAAAAGTTCATAAGCTTCGTCACCCATCGCCGCAATCAATGTGGGTAACCAAAATTCCTCCTTAACATTGTTGACCTTGAAGAACATTTCCATGCGTTCCACATACATTGTCCAATTGCCCGATCTTACATTAAACTCGGTTAGTTTTCCGATTGACATTTTGGATTAAATTTTATTTAGCACGCTTCTAATTTTATCCTCGTCGCCACTGAAATATATGAGTAAAACAACGTGTAGCTAGTAATTCGGTTTATACGGAACGGCGATGACACACCATTCCCGTGACAGGCCATCGACAAGAACGATCATAAACAATAAGTAGGTTACCATACATTACAATTATAACCACGTACCCGACGAACTCGCGCTTTGTTGTGGTTAGATACAGAGTCCCATATTCATCAGCTGTTAACATGCCGTTGTGTGATCCTGTGCCATTAACAATCAGGTGTAAACGCTGGAGGAAATGGCGCTAAACCACTATGCGTTGTAAGAAAAACCGCCCAAGTGCGAGTCGGAGTCGCGCACGAAGGGTTCCGTACCATTATCGCAAATAATGGCAAAACAATACGTTACGTACGTAACGTTTGTTGTATGGGAGCCCCACTTAAATATTTATTTTATTCTGTTTTTAGTATTTGTTGTTATAGCGGCAACATAAATACACCGTTGAACTTATTTTTTTTGGGGATATTTAAAAGAAAAAGTGTATGTCTATAAACCAAGAGGATGAGATAATTCGGCAAATTTACGACATTGAACCTCAATTATGCTCAGCGTCATTGAAAATATGGAACATTGAATAGAGGTTTTTACAGTTAACATCGTGCGTTATGGTTGGATCACCCTTTACTAAAGTTTACGGAACAAAACATGTCGGCAAATGCATGTCATAACTGTGAATACTAACCATTCAGTATTATAGTGTGCCATGGGAAACTGACAGCAGAAGCTGATTTCAGTGGTCACCTAAAAAGGAAAACCTTTCTTATTCTGAAGATATAACCCTACAACCAAAACATTGTTAAATCTCTCTAATATCTCACATCTCGTTAAGCAATAACTTTACAAAGTTACTAACTATTCGACTTGCTTCTCCGATGACGTACCGAGAGCCTCATAAAAGTCTATAGCAGTTTTCAAACGTTTAATGGACGCCTTTCGCTGGTGTGGAATTGTGTTCCAACTTTTAGCGGCAACTTTGAATTTCGAATTTCTTTCTGGTTTTTGATTTAAAAGTAAGTACGGTATTTTCTTGACTTTTTCCGTCATTCTCCGTAAGAACATGTTTGTGCCAGTCTTTACCGTTTCTTATCAAAAAGAAAGAGGCGATCCTTAGTTGTTAGTTTAATGCAAAGAGACTGAACAGATGGTCTTGATAAAATTAAAATAAAGGTTGCAGTAAAGTATAAGTCAGAAAAGATTTAAAACAGTTCTTTTAGATATTATAAAGAACTTACTCAAACAGTTTTGCGGTAATGTTTCCTTTTATATATATAAGGTGCAGTGTTTTTGTTAGCAGACACAGTAACCTTATTAAATAACTTCGTTTCTAAATAGTATAGTTTACCAATTACTTTTATTTGAGGAAGCATTCTACAATAAGCCAAAATATTTGCGACTTACGTTTTTGCAAACCAAATATGATTAAATTAAGCGCAAAAACTACAGCAATAAATTGATTAAATCCTGTGGGCTTAAATACTATCATTGATGTTATTTGAGCACCTGCAACAAAAATATCTGAAACAGCATTATTTTGAATTATGTTACACATGTTTAAAATCGTCTAGTATAATAATAACGAGGCCAACATGTAAACGAGGCACTATTTTAAATTAACCCCAAACAAAAGAACTGACACCACCTCTTTACAATATCGACATAATATCCATAATACATATCGAATTCTCAACAACCAGAAATCATCTTTAAGACTGATTAAAAATATACATAAAAGTGTCCACAGGTAGAAAGATGTCTACCCACTGGATGTGACTGTCCACCCACTGGATATAATTTCTTATTTGACTATTACGACGCCCTTGGGAACAGATGGGGTGACTTATTTTTAGCTAGGGACTTGAAGCGCATTGCACCTTCTTTTCTCTTGTTGTCTTTGTTCAATCCTGGCCTGAAAGCTTTAAAGTTGAATAATTATAATGAAAATTAATGTTGAATTAAAGATGTTTCACACTCCTGGCATGTTTTTTGGCCACATTTGTGCCAGTGTTATTAAAAAATCTTTGTGGCGTGAACTGATTAATCATTTGTGATGTATAACGTGTGTTTAATCGGTTAGAACAAAATAGTATTTCGTTGATTCATCAATCTTGATAAATGAATAGCATGATTCTCAGTATAAAGAAGACAAATTAATCAGAACCCCAGTTTGCAATAATCTTAAAATCCTAATGGGTAAGCCAAAATCAATATACATCAAAATTTTACTTACCATACAACATCACGATCAGGACTCCCTTATTATTTCCGTCAATCAACACCACCATTATGTTTGCAGAATATCGAGTGAAGGCTCCTTTGTACTGTCTCGTGTGTTCGTGTATTACCTACGCTTCCATTGTTTTGTTTTAACCCGTCTATCAAAGCATGGAGGTTGTAATCCATCAATGTATGTCGAATGAGTGACCATTGTTGTGAGTGCAAGGATATTTTTTTTATACTGCAGAATGGAAGTGCGATTTGATTAGTCATTGAAAGCTTGAGGGATAAAAAAATGCTTACTCAAATTGATTTGAAATATTACAACAATTTTTTTGTTACTGATACCAAAATTCTAAATATTTACCGACTAGTAAAAACTATAAAGCAAAATAATTTTATCTCTATTACAAAAAACTAAAAATATCAAAATACTACCACAGTTATTGCATGCAATTACTAAAATCTGAATATCACGTTCAGCAAAAACTTAATTTAGTAAAATTGCACATGGAATAAAAACAAAACAGAATCGAAGCTGGTATTGGAAAATGGAAGCCGTTCGCTAATTGTGCCCATATGCTCCTTCATACACCGTATACTCCTAGGAAATTGCGAAAGAAGACTTTCGAAAGAAAATATAAACAATGGATGGAATGGAACAGAAGCTCTATCGTAAATCCAATAACAGAGAAACACATTATCAGCCGTGAACGCCTCCCCGGTAGAATGTTGATCGTAAAAAACAGATAGGTATAGCCGATAAAATTATAATCATTTTTGTCTATATACTATGGTATTTGGTCGTCAAATTATTACAAGCTAGGTTAATATCTGTTAACGAGGTTCCTCGAATCTTTTTATGCCGAAACGGAGTAATATTGAGAGTTATTATCGTGGTCGTAATAGTAAAAATGTGAGGAGATAGTCACTGAGTTATTGGTTATTATTTCACCATTATGTTTTATAATACTGTATTAATAATATTTCTCGTAACGTGTTTCTTTTGTTATTTTTAAATGTTAGGTAACAGCTGTCTTTCCAATAAAACCGAGACAAACAGATATAAAACCTTTTAACAAAATGTATTATAATTTAATAATAGCGTGTATTTTCCAACAATCCTCAAAGTAACGGGCAATATGGCCAAGCGGCGATAAAGCCGATATCTTTGTGGATTTTAGATACGTACTCATGTAATAGCTAGCTCCAAGTTGCAAAGAGAGCAACGTCGAAAGCAATAAAATGACCGATAAAATTGGGTAACTTCCAAAAGAGGAAACTTTGCATACGAAAAGTACCTACAAACGGACTTTATATACTCTATATACGTACATGGAAATGTTAATACTCAATTTGAATCGAGTCCTCATACTGAAAATGTATTTTGTTTCAATTTAACATCACAACAACCACACCTGCCACTTCAGTGTTTATTTGCGAAACACGGGACAATTAAATATATACAACGTTCAAAATGGTTTATTTAACTGTTTCATACCATAATTACAGTAGCTACTTATATTAACATACCTACTCAGCTTTATTTCAGTTCAATAACATTCAATTTACGAAAATATAGACGTCATATTTCTCAAAATTAATTCCAGCGATCCCCCAATTTAAACACTTTAGAGATGAACAATTAAATATTCCCAGCCACATAAATAAAGATAAGATATAAAATATAGGTGGGTGTTCAGTATTTACAGCGCAAATCTACTCGCTTACCGTATATAAAATGAACCTTCGATATAGACTATAAATTGGAATAGGAGCGGACACAAAAAAAAACTGTGTACACATGCACTGAATCATGGGGTCAAGTAGACGTCCCCCGATGATTTAGCAACCGGTACACGACTGTGCACTTAGGTTCAGGCAGCTGGACCGGTGGGGTTCTGCCATCGATGTGATAATAGGCTTATATCTTAGCAGCCTGCGATTGATGTGCTTATGAATGTTGGTATTATTGTAATGGGTTAATTCAATAGCCCTTTTGGTTTAATGGCGGAGAAATCATAACCCGAAATCTTCTATCTTTTATGCCTAACATCATTTCGGAAATAAAATTTCGTACAGGATCCCAAGCAAATTATTGGAGCAATTGTGTAGGTCCTACATACCAAAATATTTTTGTTATCGTTCCGTGAAGGCTCCCTAACACAGGCGCGACGCGACAGTACGACAACGATCCAAGAACGGTTGTAGCATCGGAAGTAAACGGAATAATAAATCAGTAAGCATTTACATTTCTCAGAAGTAGATATTGCTCGCAGATTGTCACACTGGTAAATATTGACAGTTAAGTACAGTGCACTTGAGTAGATAGTCAATTTGCTAAACAAACTCTTTTATTGGCTGTACAAACTTACAGTCTCAATACCAAGAAGGTCTGCTCAAGAATTAACTATGTCTCTAAAGATTGACATACTGTTAAAGATTGACAGACACAGTTGAGTTTAGTTGACAGTCAATTTGCTAAAGAATCTGTTTTCGGTACAATGTTCGTCTCAATAGAAGGAATGACTGATCAAGTACAGACTACGTCCCGAAGAGGGTACAATCACGTGGAAACATCTGAGATATTTCGAGGTGTACTCTTACATTAGTAGAGCATACTCGTGATATCAATAAGCATCGAAGAGCCATTTACTTGCTGTTCGAGATCGTCTCACTTCGCAACCTCGGGCTATGAGCTATCCGGTGAGAATAAGGTACCGATAAACTGCTCGTTTATGTTGAAATGTTGTACGTACAAGTTGTCACAATGTTAGAACTTTGTGATCGTCAGAATATTATTAACTATCTTTTGCCCGCGGATTCCCCCCCACTAAAAGGTATCCTACATTCTATTCTGACGTAAATATCTAAGCTACTTCCATACTAATAAGTACACCTAACCTACTTCCATCTTAATAAGTATCTATACAAGCTGAACAAAATGCATCACAGTGAATAATAATGCTTTTCTGGGTTGTTCCCTAAACTAAGGACGATAGAAATGAATTAATTTATTGACTGCAAAATCTTTCGTAATTTTAATTCATTGTGACTTAAAACTATAAGTACGTTACTACGCATAGAGTAACTGACACACTTGCTGAAAGTCCGTGTTTTGAGATACAGCTGCACACATTCGTTAACATCGTTGCCTGATCAGAAAAATAAATACTTATCTACAAGAAAGCATATTTTAAGGCTATGTTTAAACAAACTGCAAAATGTGTACAATAACACTGCATTCGACAAAATTCAGCGTAAATCTATTTGAGCGTAATTTTGATAAATGTTTAACCGGTTCGTGCCTGAAAAGTGGAATCAAAATAATTGTTGATAGAAATTTGAAGTCTTTTTTTAATGATAGTTTAATTACATCGTAAGTTTTCTCTTAGCCAATTTAACAGTTTACCCCATCTCAAACTAGGCTGTTTTACCAATTGCATCCCTCTTGCTTAAAAAATCCCAATGTCTTTCATAAGTTTCGTGGGCACCAACATTTCTTACAAAATCGCCAACCCGTCAAGACGGGTTCAAACTTATAATAATTATAGGTTTAGGTTTCCTCACGTTACCCCCGTTGGGTTCCCGCATTGTCGAGGCGGGGAGGCTCATTATCACCCACGATGAAGTGAAGAGGAACCCGAGGAGGGGCCGCTCGTCAGGGCTTGTGCCGATAAGCCGACGACGTAGCGGCCAACATACAAAGTAGGTTGCGGTGCTGCCTAAATGAAATCGCAAATGAAGCGGGCCGAGATGTCGTATGGGGCCTCCCATACCCATACGATATCGCGGCTAAGGGTTGGAGGCCGCGGCGGGAACGGAGTGCCGGTAAAGTGGTGTGCCGCTCTCCCTACCTTCTGCGGCGATTTATGTATACGAAAGATTTAACATGCTGAATTTTTCTAGGAGCTGCTAACTCGAATATTATACTTTAAGCGCTCAGGGCCTCACCATATGACTGACCATAGTGATCATGGCCATTAAAATTCAATGTTCTATTCCATTCGTCCAATAATTTCAATCTTCTCTGAACCTCTAATCTAAGGACATGGGAGTCATTTCCTCGATTCTATCGCAGACAAAAAGTGTGTATCTATTCTCCTGTTTTATTTCTCTTAGTAGATATACGGTCGCCGATGTAGTTATGTTCCGAGCCATTTGTTGGGGGGACGTTTAAACGACGAAAAAACGTGACAAGAAAACTGAACCTACATATTAAGCTACATATTTGTTCAAAACATTGTTAACCTACTTAGTACCTACAAGTAAAGATACCAAGCCCATTACACAGAATCTTACAACAAAACTAAACATGAAAATTTTTAAATAAAAGAGAAGAGAAAATCGGGATTCAGAATGTCAGATGCTCAAAAAGGCAGACACAAGGGAATCAAGAACAAAAACCACGTTATTGAAATAATAAACCTAACCTTGTTTTATATTCACAAGATGATATACCGTTTTCGTTCATCATGGTATAAAAGAAATTGGGTTTCAGCGTCGACACAGGTCTAGTAATGAGAATTTGAACGTGTACCCTTGATCAGAAGTTAACGTGGGAGTACCTATGAATAAAAGAAACAGCAGTCAAGTGTGAAACGTGATAGCTTGATTAGTGTTCTATTTGGTCCTTTACTTAGCAGCTACTTGAATCTGGAACTATCGGTCAAATAGTTTTTTTTGTCTTGATCGGCTCGTTTAGAAGCTGCAGGTTTGATCCCCACAATTTGATGATGTACGCAAGTGTTTGCTTATCTGATTTATTCCGTTCTAATACCACAGGTATTTGTTTCAATTCATATTTATTTTCTATTCCGAACGAATACCACTCTTTAAATAACTAAATTTAATGTGCGAACTAATACTAACAACTTGAATTTGGTACAGTCAGCTCATTCAATCCTAATCAATAATATTTCTGTATGGACATAGTCAGTCTCCTCAGTCTTCGACTTCGGGCTTCTACTAGAGTCTCGATCGTAATTCCTTACTTACCGCCCTTAATACACAATGTACTATACTTTACGTAATATTCTGCAACTTATCAAAATTAAATGCTTTAATTTTAATGATAATATGAATAGCATTAAAAATCGAATAGTTTGTATAAAAGAGATGCTTTTAGCGATAACTACGTGATTAATCTTATTAAGCGCTTAATACTTTGAATAAATAACTCGGTTTTCTTAGAAAGACTCTCTTCGAAATATTTAGTTTAAAATAGAAGAAGAAGTTTTTCAGTAAGATATGAAAGTGAAACTTTACATGAATGGTATAATTAATATATACAAATACCTTCTGCCAGTAGCTTTGCACGCATGAAAGTTGGAATTTATCTATACCAATATTATAAAGAGGAAAGATTTTTTTGTTTGTACCGAATAGGCTCCGAAACTTCTGGACCGATTTTAACAATTCTTTCAATTATTTAAAGTTACATTATTCTCAAGTAACATAGGCTAACATTTATTTTCAAAAATATTAACGATCCGTATGAAAATTGCAATAATGTAACCCAAAGCCCAAAAATTTTGCCTATACAATTCATTAAATGGCGTGCGCTGAGACATGGTATATAAAAGTTATGAACTACATGATTAAAATACTCATTATTACCTACAAAAAGTCGAGAGAATATATCTTACTATAATAATTAAGTCAAAATAGTAGCAAATGTGTTCAAAAATTTAATTATATCGCCGGTAGAAACAAAAGTTGGTTACGTTCGTATTGCAGTATTAATTCTTTGTACCTGGGCGACCAAGCTCTGCTCGGGTGAAAATAGAGAAATCGACGTTTTCTAAAAATGAAACCTAGCTAGATTGATTTATCTTCCCCGAAACCCCCTGCATACTAAATTTCATGAAAATCGTTGGACCCGTTTCCGAGATTCAGATTATATAAATATTTATACAAGAATTGCTCGTTTATAGATATTAGATTAGATTCAAATAAATAGTTTATCAAATTGGTAGGTAGGTAGGTAGGGTAAGTGGGTAGGTTGGTAGGGTATGTAGGAAAGGGTATGTAGGGTAGGGTATTTAGGGTAGGATATGTAGGATGGGTTAGGTAGGAGAGGTAGGTTGTTGACGGGAGCGAAGCTGCGGGCGTCAGCTAGTACCTATATATAATTGAACTTAACTTGGAGTATCTTTCTTTTTATCCTTTGTCCTAATCCAATGGTCTACCCATGTGCTAAGTTTCATTCAAATCCATTCAGCCGATAAGACGAAAACAGATAACAGACAGACAGAGTGCCTTTCGCATTTATAATATTACGAGTAGTATGGATTCACTTAAGCTCTCGGGATGAAACAGAACAGGACTATGTCTAAGATACATATGTCGGGAAGTGGGATTGTAATGTATTCATTCCAATCTCGACCTAAATCCTTTTTGTTATTTTCTGTCCCCAATCCAGACGTCTTTGGGAGGAGCAAACCTCCAATATTGCAATCACGCATATTGATAATTAATGGAGCGCGAAATCCAATTTTGCATTAAAGCTTTTGGTAGGTAAGTAAGCACTCGCTCCGGCTCCGCTCGGTGTGGTCATGGTATCATACTTATTTATGTTTTTAGAGATAAAAGTAAATGAAAAATATTCGTGCTGTATTGCAAGTGGAAGGATAACAAAGAATTGTTTTGGGTGAGCTGTTGTACACGAAATGAACTAAGATAAACAGACAATCTTGTACTCTTTTGTATTACATTGGATATCATGATTCAATATTCGATTTATGTACATAAAATATACATCTAGTAAATTATCTTTGGATCCGTGTTCGCTCGTACGGCGAGCGGGTCGCCTGATGACTTGTTTACGCATAAGATTTGCACTTACCCACTTTTTTTTTTTTTTTTAAAAAAAAAAATACTTTCTGTACCTACGCTTGATAATGTTTTTATGTTAAAAATGTTTTCTCAGTAAGTGAATTGTTGTTAATTCTTTATGAGGAAAATAAAGTTCTTAAACCATAAATATTGTTTTGTAAGCTTATGTGTAAAAACATAAAACCCTACGTTCTCATTTGGAAATAAAGAATTATGAAAAATGAATATTTCACGAGCCATCAAAATAAATTGAACGTGACTTTGGCCGCTTTGCTGTAACGCCAATTTACACAGTAAAAATATGTATTTTTAATGGTATACGAGTACAATATTATTTATATAAATATATTATATTGCGGGTCAGATTTCCGTACAATTTGAAACTGAAATTGATATTACATTCATTTGATTCTAGCATAATATGATATACTTGTGAGTAATAATATAAGTAAAAAACAAACTGAAAACACGCTTTAATAGAAAACTAAACTAAAAAGTGTAAAATAATAAAATAAAACTAAATATTTTATTGTAAAAAATCGTGAGAACATTTATTTAATACGTGTACTTAGCGCAAGAAACTACCGTGTCTTCGGATATAACTAAAAATTAAGCCATATGCAAGTCTTAGCACGCGCCTTAGTAATTGGCACAAAGACACTACCGGGTATTGGATATAAAAATATCGAAGAAGATCTTGATAAGGATAATGTGAAAAACTATTCAAATTATTGCATTGTCATCGGTCTTTGATAAAGTGTTCTCTGCCATACCTATTATTGGAATCAAAAATAAAAACTCACAATGCTAGGACCCATTATTATTAGTGTTATTTTTTAGCCGTGGTGCTAGGCATTCTGGGCTTATCCCAGTTGTAAACGACCCTTTGTGCCTATTGGCCTTGTTTGTTCTGTCTCCTGCTTGATATGGAGGGAAGTGGATATTATGTTTTTGTTCAAGACAGTTAAATTCATTTTCCGCGACTTCGTCGAGCTTCACTGCCTCGACGCTTTTCTGGTGGTCCCCACTGTTGATTCTGGCCTTCAGGAGTTATAGTGGTTTGGGAATAGTGCGGTGGGATTGCCCACATTTTTATGTGTGCAAAGTTTCAATAAGAATTTCACGTTCAAAGATTCCGTTACATAGATACATACATATGAACCTAATAAAAGTGTGTTAAAATATTACTGTAGACAAAAACTATAAAAAGTAGACCGCATTCATACCAAAGTTATTGCCAGCCGCCGATCGTGAGCGAGCGCTTAGGTTACTGCTTTTCCAATTCTTTTTCAGGTTTTTATCATACCCAACCTCCAATTCACAGTTCGCAGATCTGTCTTCACGTTCAGACTCATACGTTACGCACATGATGTAAGCCTGTTCACAATTAGCGACTTTGTTTGGTGTGAACGTAGCCTTAGAATAATATGTGGGACTTCATACGTTGGTTATTTCTCAGAATTGTAAGTTAATTAAACTATAAGTAGAAAACTTAAAGAAAAATTGTTTGTCTTCAAAATAAATAAGCATCCAATTCTTCTTTTACATAAATTGATTACGTAAAACCTTCGTCCAGCGATCTGTCTACTTCGTAAATAATATGCCATGAACATACGCACACGTTCGTTCCTCCGACGATACCCTCTTAACTCAAGGTCGGACCCGAGAAAAGTGTCGTTTACCCTCACGTTATCTTCAAGTTCCAATGTCCAAATTCGTTTCATTTCGTTACAAGTGAAATATAGTTAAAGCCGAAGACTAGAACTAAGTATACGACAATTCCTAAGTTTCAGTTTTGGTGATAGCCATTTCAAATTCCTACAAGTCACTGCCAAGTGATATTAACTCCTCCTGGAGCGGAGCTAAAAGTTTTTTTTATAGTCACGGTATACCAAATCCTAAGTTAAGTGGTTGAGATTTCATAGGATAGTTAGGTACGAGATTTATGAGAGGAAAAACTGTTTTCTGTGGGAAATCTTTACCTCGTCTTTACATTCTTATCTCGGTTCAGTACGCTTACGCTTTAAGAAGATTCAGCACTTGGTGTAAAGTATTAAAAGAATAGAGGCAGGAATGATAAATGATAAATGATTTTATTTCTGTAAGTAACAAACTTGTTATAAAATAAGTAGGTTTATCGACTCTCATATCGTTATATTCGAATTATAAAATTCAAAACGAGTTTATATTGGCATACTTTATAAACACAATACCGAAATTTAAAAATAGAATCATATTATAACACTATTTCTCTAACAAAATAATGCTATAAAACAATTTTTTCTATTACGATACAGGACAAATCCAAGAAGTTAATCACTAAGGAGTTTCCATCAATATTTTTTTTGTAATGCCATTTTATAGAACCTATTATAAAAAGATTTGATTCCAATTTTAAATTGTCTGTGACAATGCCCGCTTTAGACTTAGTACGCACTGCGATTTTTATTCGCGCGAATTTTGTTTCCTTCTACCTCTTCATAGAGCTCAAAATATTCGGGCGAATAAAATTCGCGCCGTGGTGCGGTAGATTCTGTGGCAAAACACGGATTTCTTGCGGCATTATTTCCAGACGATTTCTTTACCGCAATGCGAACAACTTCATACAATTCCATAGGTCGCAGAATGGGCGGAAAAAATCGCGCGAAAAAAGATAGCAGTGCGTGCTAAGCCTTAGCGCATGCGCGGTTAATGCGGTGATGTGCTGGGTTTTGGCGCCATTCATACGTTTTGCAAGTTTTGCTGTACTGAATTTTTGAATTATTTAAATTATTGTTTAAAAATGTCTGATATAAGTGAATGTGAAGAAAATTTGGCTCCACCCGATATTTTAGATGCGGCGAAGGAAATTACTCTTAATTTATTACCAGCAAAGTCGAGAAAAGTATATGACAAATGCTATCACGATTTTATGGCATGGAAAATGCAAAAAGAGGTATTTAGTAGGTTCAATCCCAATTTATGAGTGTAGATTAAGTAGTGTATGAAACTGCACATAACTAGGTATTAAAACATTCGTGTGAAAACTATTAAAAACCTCGCCTACGGCTCGGTTTTTAAACACACACTCATGTTTTGATACCCCTCATTATGCAACAGTTTCATAAACTACTATTAAAAATTCCTTAAAAAAATCATAAAAAATAAAATATATGGTTTTTAAACTGTCATGGTCACTAACACTAACATTAACATTATAAGCACCACCAAAGCGCACCACGGCAGCACCGAAATATCGGAAACTCGCAACAAACAGGTAACATGGTAAATATTCCGCTTATAATGTTAAAAATAAAATAACTCAAGAAACGCCACTAATTACTGATTAGGCATTTTTTGAAGAGTTCTGTGTACAGTACAACAATTTTCTTAATGTCCCTCGACAATCATCGTATTTGCGAATACAAACGAATATTAATTTCTATATCCATCAATTATTAGATTTATCGTGTATAATAATTTGAATGAAGAACTAAGTACTTTAGTGTTGTTGTGTTTTAATTTCCGTGTTAAATATATAGAGCTGTAAAAGTAGCAGCCTTCCTCACATTTAAAAAATAAATTACATTATGTTAAAAGATTATTAGCAACTCTATATACTTCTAAGTTGATTGAGAGCGTCCGGTCAGCACCAAGTGCAAAGGGCAACTGACATAAATCCGACGACTGACGAAACACGAAGTTAGCCGAGGTACATTAAGAAAAAGTTTGTACTGTACGACTTTTGGTTGATTTAAAGTAATTCAAAGAGATATTGTCTATTAACAGTGATACTGCCATACTCTGTAAGAAACTGGTGTCTGATACTGGTGTACTTCGAATTGATCAAACTATGAGGTTCACCTGTGCCTGCAGCCGTTGTTCTATGCATGTTTACAGCCAGCATGTTAAATTGACGATAAAGAAGAAAAGAAAGAAAAATTGTTTATTTACGCCAGGCACGACGCATAATACGCATATAATAAAAAGAAAAAAATCTTAAATACAATTATTACAAAGCATGCGTCACAATTACGCAAACGGTCATCGCTCAGCATAATGCTGGTACTCGTGTGCGAGACAGAGCCATAGCGCTGCTGGTTTTCAGCGATAGCCGGTGTCGATACGTTGACTCCGAACCAATGAAACCTTAGTGGCAAGTAACGGAGCGAACAGTTTTATTTATGAATAAAAAATAAATTAATGAGTAAACAGTAATAGGTAAATGAGCGTTTGAAAGTTCAGGTATAAAAATGTTGTTTGGTGTACCGGTTCTCATACGAATATTCATGACAGTCGTTACGGGTATACATTCATAAGCACGGAATTATAACAACTGCCTATGTCTTGGAATATCAGTATTGGCAAAATATGATGTGGAGATCAGACGAGAATTTATGTTGGTTTAAATGAATTTAGTTAGTAAAACTCCGCAGACGTTATGGATATCAATCAACATCCAATATCGATATACCCAACAACAGTTAAACTATTTTGAAAGAAAGTTTTATCTTTATTTGTGACCGGCACAGGAACAAAAACAAAAAATAAAAAAATGTTAATTAAAAAATCAAAAACCCGTCTGCTAAATAGCTGTAAACAAGAAGAATCTTGCTGTGCAGTCAGAGGATACATATTCGCGAGCTGGCTGATCCTCTTATCCTCCGACTACACAGCAAGACTTTTTTGAATGATTTGAATAAGAGGTATTGTTTTCGAATTACTTCTAAAAATACAAGTGGTACATATTTTTGTAATCACCTCTTAAAACTCTTCATTTTGATACTCCACAAGAAAGATAATGAAAAAAAATTTAGTCTCGCAAAATACAGCGCAAAAAACGTGTAATGTTTGTCTCAATTATATAAATTCCTCAAGCGGTTTTAAAGATATCAGGTAATAAATAATATTTTTTACATAGATACAAATATAGAAGATACGCGCGAAACACAACACTTTTCTTGCAATCGGGTATTCAAAAAGACCTGTGACAGACCAAAAACTATTAAGTAAACTATTTCATCATTAGATACGGCTACCATAACATGCGTCATGTTGTTATTGATATTACTCATAAACGACCTTTTAGTTGAGTACTTGTGTCCCATAAGAATATACCAAAATTATTTTTCTTATTAAACTTGCTTATCCACAGACATAATTCTAACTAGATAACGCAAGTCCATCTGTATGAAAACCCATCGTGCCACTTTTTCACACACAATTTAAAAACAATTTTACTTACCAATGAAAGAAAACATTTCAAATGCCTCGGCCAACTTTTTCTATACAGACTTTACAGCTCATCATATCATCATCATATCAGCCTAAAGATGTCCACTGCTGGACATAAGCCTCCCCCAAGCGTCGCCACTTTGACCGGTCCCGTACGTCTCGCAACCAGCGTATCCCTGCAACCTTCACCAGGTCATCGGTCCACCTAGTGGGAGGCCTTCCAACGCAACGTCTTCCGGTTCGCGGTCGCCACTCCAGATCCTTCCTGCCCCATCGGCCATCCGTTCTGCATGCAATGTGCCCTGCCCACTGCCACTTAAGTTTGGCAATTCTTCGGGCTATTTCGGTAACCTGGATCTATACATTTCTGATTCGATCACGCAAGGAAACTCTGAGCATAGCCCTCTCCATTGCCCTTTGAGTGATTGTAAGCTTTCTGATGAGGCCCATTGTAAGCGACCACGTCTCAGGGCCATATGTCATCACTGGCAACACACACTAGTTATAGACTTTCGTCTTGAGCCACTGTGGTAAGTTGGACGAGAAGATACCACGCAACTTTCCGAACGCTGCCCAGCCGAATCAGATTCGACGGTTGACCTCTTTCTCGAAGTTTGCCCTACGCAACTGAATCGATTGTCCCAGGTAGACATAGTCACCCACAACTTCGAGTGTAGAGTCTCCAACCTTAATAGGAGTGGGTGTAACATGGGCATTCAGCATCACCTTGGTTTTGTCCATGTTCAACCTAAGACCCACTCTTTCGGAAGCTCTACTGAGATCATCTAGCATTGTACTGAGGTCCTCCATGGTCTGAGCCATAACCACTATATCGTCGGCAAACCGGAAGGTGAGTGATGTACTCGCCATTGACGTTGATGCCTAGCCCTCTCCAGTCCAGAACCTTGAAGACGTCCTCCAGTGCAGCGGTAAACAGCTTCGGAGATATGACGTCTCCCTGTCTCAAACCTCGCTGCAAATATACGGGTTTCGAGGTCTGATCCTGAAGTCGAACTGACATGGTGGCGTTTTTGTATAAACACTTCAACACCTCGATGTACCGGTAGTCAATTTGGCACCGTTGGAGAGACTGAAGTACAGCTCAAGTCTCGATCGAATCGAAGGCTTTCTTGTAGTCCACAAACGCTAAACAGAGAGGTAGGTTATACTCTTCGGTCTTCTGTATAACCTGCCGCAGCGTATATATGTGGTCTACGGTGCTGAAGCCTTTACGGAATCCGGCTTGCTCGGGAGGCTGGAAATCGTCAAACATGCGCGCGAGACGATTCGTGATGACTCTTGAAAATAGCTTGTAGACATGGCTAAAAAGTGAGCTGGGCCTATAGTTCTTCAGTAAGGCATTGTCACCCTTCTTGAAGAATAGTACCACCACACCCCTGTACCATGCCTGTGGCGTCCTCCCCTCGAGTATGACGGAATCAAACAGCTTCTGAAGGGCCTTAAGGACTGGTTTCCTACCCGCCTTCAGGTGCCTTGTTGCTTAAGCTGTTTCAGAGCCATCCTAATCTCATACAGGCTGACATCCGGAATGTCTTCGGTATAGTGTCGGGTCAGTCTAGCTCTAGAATCATTCGCTAGATTTGCGACGGGTTTACTGGTTGACGTGTACAACTGCCCATAGAATCTCTCGATCTCCCTCAGAAGCTCCGGTTAGGCGGATACGATCCTGCCACCATCGGTCTTCAGTTTCGTGAGCTGGCTCGGACCAATAGACAGATCTCTTGCAAAGACCTTGGAGCCCTTATTCCGCTCAATCACGTCTTTACTACTTTCAGTATTAAAGCGGCGGTGGTCACTTTTCAAGGACTTTGAGATCCGTCTAATTACCTGCCGGTATTTCAACGTATCGTCTGAAGACTGCAGGATCATCTCACGCCTCTCCTTCATGAGATTGAGAGTAGGACCAAAGAGCTTTTTGTTTCTATCTGTACGGCGCGTCTTGAAAAACTTAGACCTGACCGTATGGACAGCTTCCACGAACCCATTGCTGTATTTGTCCACGGAGCTCCCTAGGCACTCGAAACGATTTTGGAGTTCGAGTTGAAAGGTCTTGTGGTTTTGGACCTGGATTTGTGCTGGACGGAGCATGGACTTCATCAGTCGAGACCTTTCAAGCTTGTCATTAATATTCAATGTGCCTCTTATCAAGCGGTGATCGCTCCGGGTTTTCACCGAGTTGATTACAGAGACATCATTGAACATTTGCTTCTTGGTTGACATGATGAAGACGATTTCGTTTTTAGTTGCACCATCGAGGCTTTGCTAGGTCCACTTTCTGTGCTCACGCTTTCTGATGAAGGAATTCATCATGTAGAGGCCCTCCTTCTCCATAAAACTGGCCAGTAGGTGACCCCGGTGATTCCGACGTCCAACTCCAAATTGCTCAACTTGCAGCTGATCCTCGTCTCGTTTGCCCAGTTTCGCGTTGAAATCCCCCATGACAACGGTAAAGTAAGTTTTGGAACCATGCATGGCTCTAGAGATATCCTCATACATGGTCTCTACCTCGTCGTCGGGGTGTGCCGAGGTCGGGGCGTAGACCTGTATGACCTTAAGCGGATTTTCTGAATATAATGTACGCTACCCTGGTTGACACACTCTCGATCTTCATCATGCTGTTCTCAAGGGACTTGTGGACGATAAAACCGACAACACCCTAGGACTGCCGGTCACCCTCTCGGTAATAAAGCAAGTCACCGGATTTGAGGATTATCGAGTCCTCCCCCTCTCTTTGGACTTAAGATAACCCTATAATATCCCCCGCCCTCCATCCCTCCATCGTAACCTGCTCAATTCTTCCTCGAGTTCGGCCATCTTCTGGTCGGTCCGGAGTGTTCGCATGTTATATTTTCCCAGGTCCAGTCTTCGGTGTTTAATGGGGTAGCCGGGTCCACTCCGGAGATTCTTTGCACCCCTTGCCACGCCATCGCCTCGACCGCTACCGTAGCCGAGGGTAGACGGACTGCCGGGCACTCGGGGCCGTTTTTTTGTTGTGCTATTCATATTGGTTTGGGGGGGTTTGCCATAACCACCACGCTTGGCAGGCGGGTTGGCGATCGCAGTTTGTTGATAAAGTGCACAGAGAATGCTGCTGCCCATTCTCTGGTGTGTCCCTTAGTCGCCTTTTACGACACCTACGGGAAGATATGGGATCGTGAAATTCTTTACGTCCGTCACCATACGGTACTTACAGCTCTTTATGGCATAATTAGGTATTTTTCTAGATTTTGGTAGATTTCCGGTGCCGATAATGCTAAATGAAAAGCTGAAGGTACGATCATTGAACGTAATTTTACTCCATTTTTTGACACACACATGGTACATGGTGGACATCTCACCCATACGCACAATACGTTTTGGGAACACTTTTATTGTGCGCACAGCTAAGGAGTGGCATTCCCTGCCGGAGTCTGTGTTTCCCGACAGCTACAATCTAAGGGTATTTAATTCAAGAGTAAATACGTTTTTTCTAGGCAAGCGTGATTCACCGTCGACCATATCGTCGCTTACCAATAGGTAAGATAGTTCTCAAGCGCGAGCCAATAGAGTATAAAAAAAACATACAAGCGCGTCATCTAGTTAGATTTATATCTGTGATCTTAACACACTACAAAATGACACTCGGCGATAGTGTAGCTTCCTATCAGTGAGTAAGAGTTTTCGTAATGTTCTTCCTTATGTTATTAATTTAGAAGTAATAAACCTCACGGTAAAGCATGTTCAGTTGCATTATAGCTGACCTATATTACCCAGTCTAACACATGATTAACATTAGCCCAATGTCGCCGTAAGCACTTTTCTGTGTTTTGTCGAATTAAAAAACCATGTCGGTGGTAATTAGGACTCATAGTTTAGGTGCGTTGGAAAAAGTCAAAGGGGTGAAAAATTTTGTGTTGTGTGTTTTTAACCAACTTCTCAAAAAGGAGGAGGATATCAATTAGGATGTTTTATTTTTCTCTTGCATAACGCCTTAAAATAAACGGACAAAATCCAAAAATTCTTTATTTCAACTAGGCCAATAAACGGCACTTTTTTTGTTCGAAAGAAGTTTATTCCAAAATTGTACCATTTCAATTTGATAAGATCTGATTAAGAAGTTCGGAGATATACAAAAGAAGTCTTGTTTATTGTTTACTCCATTTCATAATATACCATCACGCTAGTACGCTCTAAACGGGTACGCAGATGTGTACAGTTCATCCTGGTACACTCTCATTCAACCTCAACGTTCAAGTTATATGTTATTCGGGTAATCTATTCTGGCAGTGATCTGTGGGCATCATAGGTACCTTACTATAGAACTTGTCCATTATGTACCACTAAAAGTGAAAACTGAAAAACTTCTTACAAAAAATCACAACCGATTTCCAAATATAAACATTGCGAAGTGGAAAATAACTTCAATTTCGGAAGTCGGTGTTCCTGTTTTTGTTTCTTGGTTTTTGGACACCGACTTCCAAAATTTTAGTTATTTTTCAGTGTGTAGTGTTTTTATTTAGAAGTCAGTTGTATTTCTTTGTGAAAATGTTTTTGATTTTGCACTTTCACTCCTGTCAAAACTTAAATTCAAAACTGAGCTCAGTGTCCGTTTACCTTAATATTTCGGAACTGGGATACAGTTAGTGATAGCATCTAGGGCATACAATAAAGAACAAAAGAAGGCTTTTCAGAAAATATAAGTATATTTGCTGTTTTTCTCGAATAATTTCGGTTTGAGTTTGCCTCAATATTTCAGTAATGGGATATAATAACCATAATAGCGTCTATGAAAAAAAAATAAGAACTTAAGGATGCTCTTTCTGAAAACCTCAGTCTCGTGTTTCTGTTTGTTATTTGGTTTATCTTAACTCATCGAATTCGTTTTAGATTTTTTAATCTTTCTAATATTATAAATGCAAAAGTTTGGTTGGATGTTTTTTTGTTACTCAATCACGCCAGAACTGCTGAACAGATCTGGATAAAGTATGGCACAGAGAAAGATTATAGTCTGCCATAGAACATAAACTACTTTTCATTTCGCAAAAAAAATCCCTTGGGATAAAAAAACCTTATCAAACGGGCGAAGCCGCGGGCAGAAGCAAGTTAATTGTATTCTGGACAGGATTTTTTCAGACAACCCACTCGAGACAGACAGGGTGAAGACTGCTCCTTATCAGATCTTAGACCAATAGCAAATGGTCCCGTGGAACTCCCATCCGACAAGCATGGAACACAGCACCTAAAAAAAAAATGTCTTCTAAAAAAAAATGTCGTCAAAATGTGGGTGTGAAGGTTCACAACTAAATAAACCAAATTATAATTATTTGTTTTCTTTTCTTCACAAGCATGGCTCGCTAAAAGAGAGCTAACAATTTTTGATCGTATAATTCAGACTTTCCCACGGTATATTCTCCATCGTAAGTCTGAAGTGTTACCCTAGCGTTGATATAACAAACATAATTATAGAACTGAGGCGATTAAAGGATTACTTGCAGACTAGGGGGTACTACATCCTCTTATGCGCTGTAAAGTACTCGGATCACTAACACGGCGTTTAAAGGCTCCTAGTTATTATGAAAATATTTTCTATTACCCTTTGAATGAATTATACACTCTGCTTTTCCAATTATTGTTTTAATTGGTACTTGTGTGGCCTCAAGTAATATACAGGTGTTGTATATTACTTGAGGCCACTGTTATTATTCGTTATCGCCGAATAAAATCGTTTTTAGGGTTCCGTACCTCGAAAGGAAAAAATGGAACCCTTATAGGATCACTTTGTTATCTGTCTGTCTGTCTGTCAAGAGACTTTTTCTCAGGTACGCATAGAGGTATCAAGCTGAAATTTATAACAAATACTCAGGTCCCTAAAAGTTGTGAAAAATCAAACATCTAAACCAGCGCAATCAAAAGATACAGCCGTTTATGCTGCAAATTTCCGCAAATTTTCGACTTTCGCAAGGGAATCAAAAACTACGGGGTATTTCCCGTGAACTCATAATCTTGCAATTTGGTACGAAGCAACGTCTTATAGCACAGATAAAGGAATAATTGCGAAAACCGTAAATTTTAAGTTACGTCATATAATAAAAATATTTATACTAATTTTAAAGTTACCCCTTTCCTCATGAACGCGTAGAGGTATTAAATTGAAATTCATATAGGTTTATACGGAACCCTAGGTGCGCGAGTCCGACTCGCACTTGGCCGATTTTTTTTTAATATGATGAAGAAAAATTCATCACAATAATTAATTCCTTTTTTGATACTGTTCTTTGTAGTCCACTTCGTTACATTATTGTTCCGCATATCCTACCCAATAAGATCAGATATATCTAGTGGAATATGGCAGTATTATCATAGCAATGTTCATAAGCACTCCCTTGGGCACGGCCGCTGGTAACAACTGTGTGCCGCTTAATTAAACTGAAAATTTACATATCGATGTGGTTAACGGAAAAACAATAAAATAGGCTATTTAATAAACCAACCTGATATTTTATAGATTTTTAACACCACTTTGTTTCGCTTTGCTTTATTTTTCTATTTGTTTTTTATTTTCGTTGAAAAGTAAAATACTACTTAGTGGTATTTTCTGCACTTTTAAACTACTATTTCAAAACGTGAAATGACCGAACAAAGTTGTATAAATGTGACACTACTCGACGCGTAGCGGACTTTTTATTTGCTACGACATAACTGGCGTACCGAGAAATTCGTAGCATCAGCTACGGCGGCGTAGCAACAATGATATCCTTATTCTCAACTGTGGGTGGCTTTTTATATAAGTACAGTCAAGGGTCAAAAGTGCACACTTCTCCAAAAACTCAAATGGCTAGTTTTTGTAGAAGATGTTAAATTATCTACAACTGATTTAATGTGTTGTATAGAAGTTAAAGTACAGATTTTACCTGCTATCCGTAAAAAGTTGGAATTCTTCTGCCAAAAAAACTGTCGCTGCTGTTTTGGTAGAGTGTGACTGCACTTTTGACCCCTAACTGTACCTAAAATTTATATAACAAAAAGGAAAAAACAATTCATTAAACCTACGGCGATGATGCAACGGAGATACTTCAGTATCTACTTGATAATTCCACTAGGCAAACAGATAAACCATTGAGAAAATTATGCAAAATCACCCAACTCTGTTTCAAATCGCTATTAATACCCCTGAGAAAAAGATGACTGGCGCAACTGCCCCCGGGCCGGGCAGCCGGCAGCCCAGCTCATACAACCACCGTACCTTTTTCCGAAACATCATTTAAGAGAGATCGAAATCATATCAGAGCAAATATTTTACCGCTTTTAATGACAGAATGAACATCAGAAAATATGAGAATTATGAAGGTATTTTTGCTTTTCGAATGAATTCCCAAAAGAGTCAGTGTGTTTGTCACAGTTTTATTTTTGTTTTAAGCTATGGACGGTGAAAAATATTTGTGTTTATTGAAAAAGAAACATGACCTTCCTGTGAGGTTTTCCATCTGTTTTTTGAATATTTATATTTTAAAACATTCGCAACTGTCGGCAGAATTATAGTTGTTAGTAAAAAAGGAGTTTGCAAACCTCGCCTTTGTTCCACCTGGTACACAATGTGTATTGTCATTTATTTACCTCTCATAAATAACGACCCTAACACTAACGGTTACAGCAGTTACGCCAGTAACGCCCCAGTGGACAATGTGCCTTACGCAAGTTAATGCTTTGTGCCAAACTGTGAGTACCCACAGTCTCCAGATATTCATAATTAAATTCTAGTTAGGAAGTAAGGACGCCTGTGGCACAGAGTAGCTTTTCAGAAATGGAATTTGACTATTCACACGAAGTTCCAACTAGAGACGGAGATACTATAACTAGGTATAATAGCATATGTATAATAGGTTGGGTTGCTGTTAAGGGGTGATTATACGGGCAATTTTTCAGTAATTAATGCCCACCATCACATTTTTGAGGTAATTAGTGCAAAAAACACAGTTTCATTCAAACAATAGTTTCAATTGTTTCGTCAATACGAGAATTACTCTTAATTGCTCTATATTATTATGTATTGCAAATAAAAATACTCGTACTACTACTTTACAGAGTTGTTCTTAATTCATCAATTCGAGCTGTGTCAAGCAGTGGACTGCGCTACGTTGATCATCATCATCTTCCTGCCCTTGTACCATGTTACTTGGGGTTACAACACGTTTTCTTCTTCCATACCGTCCTGTCCCCTCACACAGTCCATCCATCTATTCTTTGGCCGTCCCCTCCCTCTCCATCCATTTATATTTATAACTCTTTTAGTAACATGCGTTTCATCCTTCCTCATCAGATGACATCAGATGAAGACTGCTCTGGGTTGATGATGATCAATAATTTATATCTAAACTAATGCAGGAAAAAAGTTTGTGAAGTAAAGCAATCTTTATAAATACTTATCCAATTATGACTTTTATTTCTGATACAAGAAAAAGTTAGATAGCTACGTTATTACTGAGTGTCATAGGCTCACGGAACCTGTGGAATACACAACGGGGTCAGAAAAGCGAGAAAAGAAACCATAAGCAAATATATTTGCATCGCCACGAGTTGCTTGATATTGTCGTGCCGTCATCATTGACCACCGTTGCCGAGGATAAAGTGAGCAATTAAAGTTGCCCGTGTGTAACCTTAATAAGTGGGGTTGGTGTTACAGTTTGTCTGCGGGTATCCTTTGTTTGATGCTGCGGGTATCAGCCTCTTCTGCTTGCTACTCAGCTCAGGACGTTGAGCCATTTGTATTTAAACTATTGTTATCTAGTTATACCTAAAATTATGAGGACGGGATTAAATATCTTGAGACAATCGTAATGGTAGTTGGACATTGTGATATGACGTCCTATTATCATATTGTGTGTTTTAATATTAAATTCTAGCCTTATGTAAAATGGTGAATTATTTGAAACATTTTCATTCAAAAGGTAACGAGCTGCGATTGAATATAATAACCATTTATCACTCGTAAGACTGTTAAACTCGTAAGTCATACATTTACGAGTCTAAGAAATCTACCAAGCACATAATTCAGTCACTAGGTTCTAAGTTTGCAACATAGTCCTTATCAAGCGGTACAACAATTTTTGTATTAAATCCACATCTTTAAACAACAAGATTTGAAAGTAAATTACAACCGTATCATTGGTGTTTAACAACACCAAAACAGCTTAGAAACCAGAGTGTATTTTACGCCAAATTTTAAACGCATCTCAAGTATATACGAAGTAAATGAGCATATATTCGTACATGAGTGCGGGCACATACCCTGCCTCAAGTACTGTCTATGCTGTGCCAAAATATGAAATTCAAATTCAGAGTGATGTACCTCAAGTCGTTACAAACTCGTTTGGTTAGCCTTTGCAGCACTTGATATATTTACATTCGTATATATTGCATGCGAAGACACCGACATCTAGAAACTGGCTAAGAAAATATTTCAATACAGATATTTAAATTGCTACCGGGATGTGATTAAAACACCGGGTTTAAAGAGGGTAGAGATAAATATGGGTTTTATTGATTTAACTTTATGATCGACTTGTTTACGTCACAAAATTACTACACATGTAGTTTATTACCGCTAAATCAGAATTTTGTCTAATGTTATGTGTTGTCGTATAATAGGGGAATATGACACTTTTATCATTTTAAAAGCTCAATAGATTTATGACGCTTTGTATAACATATGTTTAAGTAACACTTTGCTAAAATATTTATATTTAGGTAAGGTGTTATCACATAACTAAAATAGGTAAGAGAAAAAGTGAACTAAGCTTGAAAAAGTTTAGCCAACATTTGCCCAATATTAGGAGCTTTTATACATATAAAAGCTCCTAATATTGGGGGCGAAACTGTTTCTTGCAGATAAAAATGCTATAAATCTTTTCCTTTCCCTTTGATTGAAACAGATAACAGTTAGTTACGTGTCTACAAAAGTGTATCTTGTCGATAAAACCCAACAGCTCACAAATTGAACACTCGCAGAGCCGCAACCATTGATACTTAACCGTTCATAATATATTCGTGAAATTTGCATCATCATTTTGCGTCAAATGTCGAATACGATTTCCCTTGTAGGCACGAACAGGTCTATTTCCATTTTCAAATGTCGGCCCGAAGCTAGAGGCTCAAGTGTTCCGTCAGAATATTTGTATATTTTAACAACGACGCCCGCGCCAAAATAAAATATGAATTTTTATTCTGTCGGTGAGCAACTCGATAAAAGATATCGTTATACGCTTTTTGATGAACTGCAAGCGAGCGATAAACTTTGTTACACGATAAAAAAAATAATCTGTGTCGGTTTCAGTTATAGTGTAACACACAAAGCAACAGAATCTAATCTAACTATAGAATAAATTAAGTTTGTGTTTGGTCGCCATGCTGCATAACTGTACCGTGTGAGTTTGTGGGATGAAAACAATTTGAACACCGCCAGGTCCCGACCACTTTTATAGTGACCTCCGCACGTGGACCGAATCCAAACCGCAAGGCATTAAAGCTACCATAGGCATATTGCGCCCGCGGCGTTACATGCTTGACAACTCCGGGCTTGTGGATGTGTGCTGTGCGCTATTGTAGTGCTTGTTTTGCAAAGTTCATTAGTGCTGTATTATGAGCTAACACTGCAACAGTGCTGAAACGTTCCGGGTATAAAATAAAACTAAATATACCAGTTAAAAAAGTTTGCTGCTATGATACTGTTAGTCGGTGTGTATTTCAATTTAGTTTCTAGTTTCGGGTTCATAAAATTCTGGGATGTGATTGTTCAAACAAAGCGTTATTCAATTGTCTCTCCAGTTAGCTAAAATGGTGGAGTGGAGCCGTGTTTTAAACGGGGCAGTGATTGTCAATGTTTCAGGGAATTATAAACATTTGCATTCATAGTTATACAAAGCGATATTTCAGGCAAATGCCAAAAAAAAGAAAACATATTCAGTGGCGGTACCTTCATATAAGCCCAAAAGCCCGGCCCAAATGCCTTACTAAAATGCTCGATAGAGAATCCATATCAAACCTGAACTATTTAAAAGTTCACGCGCTTAATTCTTATCAAAATAACACAAAGTATCTACCTATGCCACACTACTACACATCGCGATTGGTCGCGCGCAGAGTTTCGCATTTGCAGCATCTACATATAGTGATATAGCGATCTCGCTTACACGTACCGGCTTTTGCCGCTAATCTCTGTCACTTTCGCACTTATAGCGATGTGCCGTATAACGAGTTAGAACCTTGTGCGTCTACAAATCGATCAGCATGGAAGATTTAAGCCGTGCATGCGTATGAAGTTGCACGCGTATGCGTGACCATGTCACCTTGCCAACTCTGCAGTAACAATAAAAACTAGCGACTTTTTAAAATAACGAAATTAAATATTCAAGCAATATCTTAAAAATAAAAAAATTGCGACATCTAGCTAGATTTTTCATATACCTGGCGACTTTTTTTGCCTAAATGACAACACTGCAACTCTGCGTAAGTAGTACACCCGACCCGAGTGCAACTCACTTCAATTTTATTTGCTTGAGTGGGAAAAATTTCGTTGTTAAAGTTTTTTGTGTGTTTTCGTAGATTTTCTCAGTGATACAATTGTTTTGGTGACTTACCTACAGCAACGGAGGTAATTGTACCTTGTGAGGATTTAAAATGCGTTCAAGTTTTGATTGGCGAAGATAAGGTAAAATCTTTAAACTTTTCTCAGAAAAAACAGTTAATTTCTTCATTAAAACCGATGCCTAATCTGTGTATTTCTCAGACTAGTAAATCGCATTAACGAAAATTTAATAGATCAGTGTATAAAACTAGTTGGATTGTTGGCTGTTCGCACACTAATAAGTTGTATTGCTGGTGCTGCATATTTTTTTCAAATGAAGATTCCGTTTGGAATACATCTGGTTATAATGATTTAAATAACATATCTGGAGCCATTAAAAGGCACGAAAATTCCCATAAACACCTGTGTGCAATGGTTTCTTTCGGTAATTTTGGTAAACACCTAATTGAGACATCTATATCAAGCCAGTTATCTGAGGAAATTTCAAAATATAACACACGCGTTGATAACAACCGTAGTGATATGTTTATTATATTCAATCTAGCACTAGCATGCCTTTAGTGAGCTTTGGTTACCTCATTCACCGCTCTACAAGCAAGAGTGAAATTGAAGAAAGAAGAGGAAGGTAGAAGATGGATGAATTCCCTTTTAATTTATTGTACCTAACCAGTAGTTTATGAGAAAATTGCGATGATACATACGTAGGTACCTACATACTCAGTCGAAAACTGAACTTTCTTTTTTGAAATCGGTTAAAATTTTATTGGGCTTGCCTTATTTTGAAACCCTAGGCACGCCACTGAACATATTCATATAATTTCTAAGAATTATCTGCATAAATTCTGTTAAATTAATATAAGCAATAAAAGTTAAAAATTTAATACATTTCGCTATAAAACATTACCCTTCCGCAGTCGGGTAAAAAATGGCACAACATGTTTATTTTGTTTTACGGTTTTTGAAAGCAAGTAGGTAGTTAAAAATATGCTTATCTATACTTCTAAAAGAAAGCTTGATCTCTGCGACACATGTCAAACTGACATTACGTTATTGTTACGTTAAGTTAGCCTGTCAAGCGCTATTGTTACTGAATTAATACTGACAGTTGTCGCAGAGATCAAGCTATATTTTATGAAGTAAAGATATTTTTATATTATTTACTACAATAATGTTAGGTATCATCTCTTAAAAACTCATCTAAATTTACATTAGATACAAGTCAGTAAACAGAGTTGACGCCAACAGACAGTCCAACATATGCCAAATCCAATTCATATCAAAACAAGAAAATCATTTGCAACAGCTGCAGCATATACCTATTGCCAACATTGTTTGGAAAAACATACATACATACATAACTAATGCCTTAGGTCTCGGGAATTCGGGTCACAATAGCCTAGCTCTGGTAGAATAACACTGGGATGGGTCTGAGAAAACCAACCAACTTGCATGGCTTATAAAAGGAAAATGGAAGTAAGTAGTACACACTATTTAGGTTATGCCTGTTACTCTTTATTGATTGGGATATTATTAGTTAGATCTTAAAAAAAAACTTTTTACAAAAAATACAACCGACTTCCAAATAAAAACACTAAAAAGTGAAAATAACTTCAATTTGGGAAGTCAGTGTTCTTGTTTTCGTTTCTTCGTTTTTTGACACCGACTTCCTAAATTGAAGCTATTTTTCACTTTGTAGTGTTTTTATTTTTGCTTTTTAGTTGAGGTACATAATGGACTAGTTAAGTAGGCTAGTCACCAATAATGCCCAAAGTGAAGCCACAATAGATTAACCCAATAACATGAAACTTGAACAAAACCGATGAAATAAGAGTATACCACAGAGGTGAACTTTTTACACCTGCGTACCCCTTTATAGCGTACTGGTGTGATGTTATGTTATGAAATGGTGTAAACAATAAACAGAAATTCGATTGCAGCAATCCCGAGTGATTTGACGTCATTTATTGAAGAGTTCTGATGTACTCGTATATCTCCGAAGTTCTTCATCAGATCTTGACAAGCACCAGCTTTCATATAAAAAAAATCATCTAAATCGGTTCACCCAGTAACAAGTTCTAAGGTAACACACATAAAAAAAAACAGTCGAATTGATACCCTCCTCCTTTTTACGAAGTCGGATAATTATAGTGTCTGACGTAGATTGAGAATGTTATACCTTGAACTCTTAAATTGGACTTATTCTTTTGTTTATAAGACGTTTTGAGAATAGGACGATCTGCTCATAATTCGTTTGGCGAATAGGACATTTTGATACGGAGTCATTTCTTTGACATAAAAGAATTGGGTATTTTTTGGTGAAGTTTAATGTTGAACTATATATTTCCAGTATCCAGTTTTTACTCCATGGCTACCACTTTAATAATGTCTATTATTTGTGTGATAAATATGGTAACTACTTATTTCAAAATAGGTAAAAAAGTCGGCAATAAGCCTTTACTTTGACGTCAGAATAAATAAGATAATATCACAAATCTCTAAAAGTTTTCAACCGAATAGAGAAATAAGCATGTTATTAGCCAACAATAAGCAAATGTATTCATGTTTATTTTAAAACAAGCTACCGTTTAGGATATCTTTTACATTTCTACTCGCAATCTTGTTCGAAATCTTTTCAGTTGTTCAAACAGCGTTATTAGAGTATGGAGACAGAAATAGACAAACGCGAAGCCAGGTGAAAAAAGGCTAATTATTGTGTATGCCGGGGCTTCCAAACGTCACTAATTTGATGGAAAAGAGTGGCATAATTAGTTGACTCCTCCTTCGCCACACGACGTGCAGAAAACACTTAATTGCGATCCTAGTGTCGGAAGACCGATGTACAGCATGCATACTTGCCCACTTCTTATAACTGTGGAATAAGGTTCAAGTTGTGTCAAGTCGTTTACCAATATATTCGAAGTCAGAGCAGTGCAGCGTTGCAAAGTTAACATTGAACACATGGTGCCTGTCGGGCTGCGATGACGTGTTGGATGAAATATCAGTTTCTAGAAATTTGTGACGATACGATTGTCACATTTCAACTTTAATTCCTTAGCTATACAATTCTTCTGCTTCTATAAACTTCAATTCCATTAATGGCTATCGTTTTTAAGACAACAACAGTAAGAATAATTTAATAAGATTAAGAGGATTGAGCCGTTTATTTATGCTAATCTTGAAGCGTAAAAAATGGAGACAAACGTGCCAGGCAAATTAGAGGAATTAAGTCAGGATTGCAGACTAATTAATGATGTTCCTACTAATTTATGATCAACGTACAATATGTACCGTATAGCATACAATTTCAATTAGTCATTTTTCACTTCGATGAAGGAATGAAATATCATGAGGAAACTTGGACTTGTAAACACATAGTATGAAATTGCAATCACAAATTTTTTTTTGCTGTTTTGAAGAGGCCCTTCATTTACAGAGATTTTGCGCTGATATTTTTTCACCATTTTTAATTCATACACCCGCACAAACACATTCTATCACACATACATTCACACCATCACAATCACACACAGCATAGGTACACGCATAACTATACATACTTGGTTATATACTGTTTTGTATTAGCTTTTTCTATATCTATACTAATATTATAAAGAGGAAAGATTTTTAGTTTTGTATGTAACGGTTAAACTTAAAAACTACTGGATCGATTTCAAAAATTCTTTCATCGTTGGGAAGCTACACTATCCCCGGGTGACATAGACTTCTTTTTATCCCTGTGCTCCCATGAAAACAGGAACTACGCCGGTTAAACCGCGTGTAATCCGCTATATTTTATTTTTGTTTTCTTGCAAATTACAAGTAGATTAGATTTAATTAAGTTTATTGTAACGTATTATACGAGTATTACCTATTACATGAATAGCAGTAAATATAAACGGAACGATGGAGCCACACAGGGAATCCTAGTGTAAATTCCAAGAAGCAACGCATATTAATGTAATTTCTTAACTATAAAAACTATTCTTATTCTTATTATATTTGTAATGATAATGTCAACATAGATAACATTTTCCCTATAGATAACACACAAGTACTTCCCAAACATAACGCTCCGATCCCGTGCATTAAGCACTCCAATTATCCTCTCACACGTGAGCTGCTTATTAATAATTTTAATGAATTACCGGTTTTAATCAAATATGTTAACAAATGACGGCGTTACGAGCGTAGTCCTAAACTTCGAGGTATAACCGGCACATAGGTTGCGGCCGTAACAGAGAGGGTCGCCATTCAATGTCACCCTGCTTTGTTTATTAATGAGCAAGACCCGAGACACGGAGATTTAGTAGCGTATTACCTCATAAATAAAGATTGTTAATTGAACTGATATTGGTAAGGGGATTGCCGCTAGAATGGGTCATATAATCTTAGGGTTGCGAGATCAGGTATTGGAGGATAGGTGCAGATGAACTGATTTATTTTAAGCCGTTGGCGTTAGGCGCTTAGGTACGCTTAGGCGGATCTCGGGATGAGCTGAACTTCTTTGTTAAAGATTCGCCTCAAATAGCACTAGTTTATTTATTTATTTATTTATAGTTAATTAAAACGATACATATACATAGAAATTGTGAAACATAACAATGTTAGTTAGAGAGTAGACTGAGTATGGAGGCCTTTACGCGGGGGTAGCAAAATCCTGGCTAATATAATACGGCACACGATGTGGGAGAATATTTTTCGGGACTCTGAACGGTAGTAGCTTGAATCATGTTATCGATACCGCTGGACTACCATTTTTAGGGTTCCGTACCTCAAAAGAAAAAACAGAACCCTTATAGGACCACTTTGTTGTCCGTCTGTCTGCCTGTCTGTCCAGCTGTCTGTGAAGACCCTTTATCCCGGGAATGCGTGCAATCGAGTCAAAATTATATTCTATTCTATTATATTCTATATATTCTATCGTATACTTACGTTTGCAACATTTTGCAGCTATGATCAACGCACCCAAGAGATACAGCCGTTAATAACACGTTCTTGTTCTCTTTGGACAATCCTATTGATGTCTTTTCAATGAAGTTCATAACATTCAGAAACTTCTTATTGGATAATGAGCATTAAGAGTTTGACTCAAACTCTTAATGCTTATTACTCTTAACTGATATATTGTGATAATTGTTTACCTAGTTTAGTTGTAGTCTTAATTTTAAATTTTGTAAATGCAATGCATACCTATAATCTGTATGATTGCTATGTAATTTTAACTTTAAATGTATTCTTTTTTGGATGGTTTTAAGCAGTTGTACTGTTGGTGTGCTTAACAAAATAAAATAACGCATATTTTACACTTGCTAGGGAATCAAAACCTACAGGGTATTTCCCGTTGATCTAGAATCATGAAATTTGGCACGAAGCAATTTCTCATAGCACAAGTAAAGGAAAATATGCGAATACCGTAAATCGTAAATTTACAGTTGCAGTTAATTTGCAGTTGTTAAACTGACCGCGACTTAAGTCGATGTATGGGGACTGCAGTTTTCCAACGGCTAAGTTTATTGTGTCCCTCAATTCTGTTTACCGTATCGTTAGAGCAATGTTCGGTGCCCTCATAGTGTATGAACTTCAGTAATTTAATGTTATTTAATTATTTTGGTGAATGTATAGCTGTTTGTACGGAACCTTCAGTGCGCGAGTACGGTTCGCACTTGGCCAGTTTATTATGTTGTTAAATGTTAATTAATTATTAATATTAATTAATAGCTGACAGCAGTTGGTTGAGAGTTGCCGAAAATCGATGGAAATGGCGTGCAATTGGAGAGGCCTATGTCCAGCGGTGGACTGTTGTAGGACGTTGATGATGGATTATTCAAATATTAAAATAACAATTTATATGTTTATTTAGTGAATAAAGAAAATAATTTTAATAAAAAATTTATAAAATCAAAAACCCGACTAATTTTATGATTTTATTAACTTTTTTATTTACAACGTTTTATTTATATTTTTTTTTGATTGCCTTCTAAACATATAAGTGGTATATATTTTTGTTATCATCTCTAATAACTCTTCATTTTGATACCCCACTCGATGGGCTGCGAAAATCAAAAAAACTTGCAACCCCTACAATATGGCGCCCAAAATACGCAATGTTCTTTTTTTTTAACGGCACGTATATGAACACTTGGGCGGCCAAAGACCTTACGATGTCTTAATTACAAAAATCCGTCAAGTGGTTTGAAAGATTCGAGGAAATAGAGAATATTACATACATACAAGATACTCGCGAAAAACAAAACCCTTTCCTTGCAGCCGGGTAATAAATAGTTGGCAGCTTGGTAGCTGGCGCAGTATATTATTATAATTCTAATGCTAGCACAAAAATAACACTGCTTACCCATCCTCTTGAAGTAAATAGTTATTCAAAATTGGTCACCACATCCAATTGGGAGGAAAGGAGATTAATAGATTATTTTCCGACACAGACGCAGAATAAAGATTGTTACGTCAAACAATAATATTTATCGACTGTGATTCGGTGAGATATGGCTAACGAGCCAAGCGATCAACTACGATTTAATGCAATAATTAATTTCGTCGTTCATATCGCATTATTTTCAAGATGTGGATATTAATTAAGGCAACCAGTAATAAACATGGAATGAATGATGAATGATTCGAAAACGTAACGATGACGTTGGCGTTTCACGATCTAATTATATCACATGACGTATATTGATCAAGAGTTAACGTTGTGTAATTAAAGACAGTTTTATAATGTTGTTTGGGAAAGTTCGATCAGGATTAAATGTTGTATTTTTCTGTGGGTTTCGTAAGTAGCATGTTCAAACAGAGGGAGGTAGTTTACTTTGTGTGATTTACTAGATAACCACTGCTCTCCAAACGATAAAGAAAAGCATCACGAGGAAACAGATATGTCGAAGCTCGTGGTGGATTATGTGTCCCGTGAATTAGAAATGTCGGTAAGAGACTGATTTTTAACCGACTTTCCAAAAAGGAGGAGGTTCTATGTTCGACTTCAAGTTTGTTTTTTTTTTTTTTTTTCTCTGTATGTTCACCGATTACTCCGTCAATTATGGACCGATTTTGAAAATTCTTTTTTTGTTTGAAAAAGTATGTTTCGAAATTCCCATTTTAATTTAGTGAAGATCTGATGAAGAACTTCGGAGATATACAACAGAACTCTTCAATAAATAACGGCAAATCTCTCGGGATTGCTGCAATCGCATATCTGTTTATTGTTTATACCATTTCATAACATAACATCACGCCAGTACGCTCTTAAGGGGTACGCAGATCTCTCATCTCATCGGATATGTTCAAGTTTCATGAAATCTATTTTGGCGTTAAAGTTACCTTACTAACTTGTCTATTAGGTACGTACAACTAAAAAGTGAAAAATAAAAAAACTTTTTGCAAAAAAATACTAAACTACAAAGTGAAAAATAACTAAATTTTTTGAAGTCGGTGTCCATAACGCAAAAAAATGGTACCTACGAAAGACACCGACTTCAAAAAATTTAGTTATTTTTCACTTTGTAGTTTAGTATTTGGAAGTCGGTAGTATTTTTTTGCAAAAAGTTTTTTTATTGACCATATATACCTATAGCAAGCGCAATTAGATGAGATGAGATTTACGTCCAAACAAAAAAAAAGGTTTTTATAATAACAGACCAGACACCAATTGAATAACTGTTAAATGCCTGAATCATACCGTAACAATACGTTATTTGTGAATGCTTAAACTGCTGACGTAACAAAAGGCTTAATTTAATGTGGCATTCATGAAAAGGAATCGCCCACACGCATTTCTAAGTAGCTTATAAAATTATAATACAACGAAATCCGCTGCGCTCGCTTTGAGCACTGTGACACGTTACAGGAACTTCGGCACGGCGAATTTTTATGAGTGTCGCCTCCACACGACACACCAGGGACCCGGTGGCTTTTGAAACGACTGGTAGTCAAAGAGAAATGGAGATTTCCCAGTTACAAATGTGGAAGCAGTAGGTAGAGGCTGTATTTCTTCGCGGATTACTTTCTCGAAAGCACACTTGTAACGCGCGTGCCGGAATTTTTATTACTCGCGGTTCCCAGAGGTACAGTTTCACGACAGAGATATAACATTCGAATCATTATGTTTTGTAGCGACTGTACACGTTACTTCGGAATATGACTTTAAATAAAGAAACAGCTCCTTTGAGCGCGGCGTACAATGCTTTTGGCATAACAAATTTTATTACATGTTAATAAAATATTTAACGTCAGAACGTTTCGTGTTGACTAGATTTATAACAGCTACTTAGTTAGGGTTAATTATATTAGGCGTGTCAATTGATTCCAGAATGGTGGACAAGATTAATCAATTAATTGATAGCGCATCAATTAACATTACAATACATAGTTTATCGCTTGACGATTGTTGAATAATAGAATCTCACGAAGTAATTACCTGAAGGATATTTAAGTAATCAATTATTATGTAATTAATCTCATTTGTGTACACAAACACAACATGAAGAGAAAGTTTAATATTTACAAAGCTCTTGTATAAACTACGCAAATACTATTAATACTTTTTACATCGGAAATGCAATTCCAATCAACCTCGTTGCTACGTCAAAGTTCTCTTATAAAAGTCATTCATTTTTAATTTACAGAAAATAACTCTATTTTTCGCGCTAGAAATCTCTTAGGTATAAGTTTATTTATGGTTGCAGCAAAGTACAAGTTGTAAAACATTTACATTTAGATGCGAAAACTAGTACAATATTTTACCTAACGAGTGGTATAGAGAGTTCTTCAATAGCTACATAGCTATCTGTAAAGTGGCATAAGCTCCAACCCGTGTTAAATCACACATAAAACATGGTTCCCGCCACTTACCTCGAACACATCGCTCACTAGGTCGTGTGTCGTGCGCGACGGGACACTTCCAGCCCGGTGCGGTGCGGAGCTCCTGCCCAATATATTCTAATAAGTAAAATCGCCCTGAAGCTCCATTACACCTAAATCTTATATCACACAAAATTTCATAACAAGTAGGTGCAGCGCCTTGTTACGTAGTTACTCCGACGCCCGGCCCGCCTTTATTAAGGCTTGATGAAAACTTTACATCATCATATTTTCTGGATCGCTCACCTAAATTAAAGGTAATTTATATCCCAATGTACACAGGTGGTGCCCGTTCGAGCTTTATTAAACAAATAAAGTAATGAATTGGTGAGCTTTCATAAACAAGCGTGCAGAAATTTGAAACTTTATTATTTACGGACGGTAAAAGACACAATGCTGAAATAAATGAAGGGTTCAGTAATGGCTTGGTAAGGTTTGTTCGGCTTATTTACTGTGGCTAGACTTTTGAAAGTTGGTATGTTTGGTGAGTTAACAACATAATTCTGTTGGTGTATTTCGCTTGAATAGGAGAAAGTTTTGCGTCAGCTATAACATGAAATCATAACATAGAATAAGTTAATCAGATAAATCCAAAGTTTAATTAAACAAAACAGGAGCTTTAAAAGTTGGGGCGTATCGTTGGCATCAGGAATGTAGCACATTCTGGCGGTTTTTGCGACTGGTTGCCGGGGATCGCTTGCGGTGCGGGCTAAGTACAATAGACTGTGATAGTGCCTGAGTGAGTGCAATGAAAGTTTGGCTGTGTACCAAAAATATTAACACAAATTTTAGTATAATCCCTGTGTGCAGAGTAGCGTGAAATTAAAAATATAAATATTGTGAGACACCGCAGCTGTTATTAATCCGAGGCGAGATTACGTACAGCAGAGAGTAACGACACACGCGCCCGCGCCGCCGCGCTGCCTCGTAACACTAACGATGTTACCCGGCGTGCACCAAATGTGTCGTTAAACAATAACCGCCTCTTACATTATTAATAATAACCAGATTCTGTTTCTCATTAGCATCTTATTCTTGTATGTTGAGCTCTTCGTAAGTGATGCTCGACATTCGACAGATTACGGTTATGAAGTTGTTTTTAGAGTAGAGGACGGTATACGGTACATTGATTTTCTGAAAGATGATTTTTCTTGAAAGGTGTTAAATAATGACATGATAGCCATTGAGACTGATCCCAATAATTTGGGTTAAGTATGCAAATTGGTCTTAATTAGTATTTCTGTTTGTCCTGCCTGCTGAACGATAATGTTAATGATGATGCAAGTGATTTAGGGCGATTTTTAATAATAATAATAATACACATACACATATTAATAAATCTGTAGAAAAGTCGTTTTTGTACAACGAAAAAAAAAAAAATACTGAACCCGTTGCCAGCATTTTTTGAACTTATATCTGTTTGTCGGTTGTGCACGCATCACGTTAAATGTACGAAACCAATGTAGATAACGTTTATACCTAAAAGATGTGCGTTAGTTAAATTATTACTTAGTTTTTGTTTGTTCAATCGGTTCATTCTATCAAAAGTTAGATGAATTTAAAGTGTTCAAGAAATAAATTATCACAATACACGCAATTCAGATATTCGGACAATTGAACTACATATTCGATAGATGGCGTTGTGCATTTGACGTCATCGTTTTAAGATTGGTAGGTAAGAAGGCAAGTAGGGTAGGTGGGAAGGTAGGTAGGTCGGAAAGTAAGATGGGTAGACAGGCGGGCACAGCTAGTAATAAATAAAAATGGTAGTTTGACCTATTTTATGTACACAATCTGACAAACCACCGTTTACATTCCTCAAACAAAAAAAATCTGAGCATTGCAAAATCGGCCAGTAATGTTAATAGAGCAACGAGTAGGGTTCGAAGTCACGACGAAGTCCCGTCAGTCAGACACACCTGCTTATCACATTAGACTGTTTTGCCTAAGCCAGTAGGCGTAAACGTCAATTAGTTTACCACAGAACAATATCAAGCTGATTTTTTAGAAATATAGCTTGACTTTCAAATTAAGCTTCTTGAGTGATATCCCTTTATACTATCAGAATATTTAACTAATTTCCAATTATGATGAATTCGTTTGACGTTCGCAGTCTACACAGTTTAATTGGATACTGGTCTATCAAAGAGATACTTAAGTAGGTGTACAAGTAGTTAACCGCAGTTGCTGTTACTTTTTGAATTATGTTATGCGTATGCTGAGTAGTCTAGTCTGTCGAGAGTCGTCTGAGTGTCTTACTTAAAGTTTTGATGCATGCAATCATATTTTCTGTAGCTGGGGTTGAAGGGAGTTGGTTATATTGTATAGGAAGATAGTGTTACCTCTTGACAAGAGTAAATCTTTTCGTTGATTGTAAAGACAGGGCAATTAAGTGTTTATTATTTGTATTAATAATTCCCAGTTACTTGAAATATTACTAAAGTATAGAATTGGTGACCTTTTCTTTTATGCTTTTTCAAGTCTTACCTAATTTATTTATAATCTTATAACTAATATCAAAACAAACATATATACAAAAGGAAGAGGGAAAAGGGCTGATTATGCATCAAAAATGACAATGATTTTTTTGATGCGCAATGAGCCCTTTAGAGAGTATATTAGTGATAAGATTAGAAATAAAAATAAAAAAAGTTTGTTTTCTTATTAGTGATAAGATTAGAAATACTCAATTGTATATATTATTTGAAAAAATATGTAAATGATGTATTTAATGTTTAATTTTTTTATAATAGGTATTCTATAAGATAATAATTTAGCTTGGCTTGTTTTGTTGTTGTGTAGGTAGTTATAATTTAATAAATAACATAATTATTAATGTATGTCAGCGGGGATAAAAAGGGGTAACGTCTGAATAGGCAAAAAAAATCTCATGCGGTTGTTTTTTTGAATGCCGTTGTCAATGGAAAAATGCCAAAAGCCTAATAAGGATACGCATTGACGCATTGAATGGCAAAGCTGTTTGACTGAAAAAGGACAGCCCTTTGATTACGTGAAGTGTCTACTAACTGTCTGATGATGTCCTTTAAAATCCGATGAGCTCTCGGACCCCATGGTCTGGCATTAGCGTTTTAAAGCATTTGAAATCCATTTTTCAATGCGGTTTCAGATGAGCATACCAACCATTTCATGACTGTCATACCATTTGTAGGGTGGGCAGCAATATTTTCTTGTATGCTAATAACACGTCCACTGCTATACATTAATCAATCCTTCTGTCAACCGCGGAGATTATTACAATACGCCATTTATGGGGGAGGGTCTCTAATCAACAACAATGCTCGCTGGTATTATTGAATTGTTAGATATTGTTTATGTATTGACATACATAATAGTATGCACATTATATAAATAGTAGAGAATTACAAAAGGCTGATGATGATGATTATGGTAAGCGACTACATTATATATGTGAATTGTTTTCACTGATTTTATAATAAAATAGGTTGCGTTTTGTACTGTATGCCGTCCGCAAGTTTCATAACCAAGTGATTTCAAAACCAATGTACGCTGTCTTCTTACTTCATTAAAATGTCGTATAATTGATTAAAAAAGAAGTGTATAAATAATTTGTAAATGTGTGAACATTGTAGGCCTTCTAGATTTCTACATGCTTGTTAAGATGTGTTAACATTTTATCTCGTTTTACTTTACTTTTTTTTATTAATCTTTTCTTTATATAATATATAATTACTTTTTTAAGTTTTTACGACTTATTGTCGAGCCTGCGCTTTCCCCCCATCTAAGTACTAATGCTGTAACATGAAATTATTGTACAACCAAACAATTTTTTAATAGAGTAACCGTGGAGTATCTTGCCGGTTCTTCTCCATAGGAAACGACCAACCCGAACCGTGCACCTTTTGTCGACGCTTTGTAAGTGCACATGTAGGCCAATGTGAAATAAAAAACAATGATTTTGATTTTAAATGCCTGGCCAGCTTGATGTTTCGTTTTGACCAAACAAAAATGGGTGTTAAACCAGATAATCTACAAAAACAATTACTTAAAACATTCTTCTTACAAAAAATCCCTCCCAACTTAATCAAGCGCATTATATAATCAAATTGATAATCACACCGCGCTCAGTGGGTAATAAATGACGTCATACATCACTATGTATTAAACGCTATGCTCAAGCGACACTGCAGGTGCGATTAAGTCGGCGTGCGATGTACAATCCTGCCTCTTGATTTATACCGCTGGCTCTGGCCATAGATGAAAAAATAATACCCCGTATAGATGCGAAACTTGCTCATAACGTACTTGAATTGCATATAGTTTTAATGATAAGTTTATGATGTAATGGCACAGACAAAGAACAAAATATCGCTTAAGAGATGATTTCCTTTATGTCTGCTAGCAAAATGCTCGTTATTTTTTCTATACTGTCTACGCTTCATCATCAACAACCGAAAGACATCCACTGATGTACATTGGCCACCCCCAACCATCGCCACATTGACCGGTCCAGTGCGTCTCGCATCCCGTGGATCCCCGCAACCTTCACCAAGTCATCGGTCCACATGGTGGGAGGCCTTCCAACGCAACGTCTTCCGGTTTGCGGTCGCCACTCCAGAACTTTGCCCCATCGGCCTTTCGTTCTGCGAGCAATGTGCCCTGCCCATTGCCACTTAAGTTTGGCAATTCTTCGGGCTATGTCGGTAACCTTGGTCCTCTTGCAGATGTTTACATTTCTGATACGATCACGCAAGGAAACTCCGACCATAGCCCTCTCCATTGTCCTTTAGGTGACTGTAAGCTTTCTGATGAGGCCCATTGTGAGCGACCACTTCTCAGAGGCATAGGTTATCACTGGCAACACACTTTGGTTATAGACATTCGTCTTGAGACACTTTGGTAAGTTGGACGAGAAGATACCGCGTCTGTCTGCGCTTTGTCATAGATAATATTAACCATCCGTACGTCTTTATATCCGATAATATTAAAGCCGTAACATATGGATTACTGCAACATTTCAAGTTCTGATTTCTCCTTAAAATCTTGTCAATTGTTACGGTACATGTAAGTAGAATTAATTAATCGTAATCTTTTTTTTTGCTTGGTGATATGCTCATGCGTACTGCGCTACCACGGGGAGATAGCGCAGTGACGTGGTACCTAAACCCTCTACAAATCCACGGTGTCCTACTGGAACGCTTATGGCGGGAGCACGGGCACGAGTTAAGGAACCCCAATCCCCCAATATTAGCTTCATCAGCCAATAATTATATTATATTAGAATAACAGCTATATGTCAGCATATAATATCTAGGACATGCGTCATTAGCAGAGATGATTGGTTAGCAATAAGATTAGTATATAAGATCAACATTTTGTAGAATTAAGTAATTACTGTCTTGCTGTAACTGGGATCAAATAAAGTTTATTTTTAAACTCTTCCGTTGTCGCTTACTTAATTGGCGCAGCCGGTAGGATCTCTGTAGTCAGTCTGTCACGTATCCACATCTACGGGAAGCAGCCGACGTCCGTTTCAACGGTTCAGCAGAGATCACCGAACAAACAAATACATTAAGAAGCCACATCAAGCCAGGAGAGGACCAGGAGCCAAGCAGTAATTCAGGGATCATGAAGATAGCTGCGGAATTGTGAGTAAATCTTTTCACCTTCCTCTCAGCTCTTCCATTTGCATCCCAACCTTGTATTAATCTATGTTGTGTGTATTATTAGGGATTGGACAACGCCGTAATAATATTTTATAGATTGTTAGTTGTAGTAAATAGTTAGGGATAATTTATTAATTTTTGTGCTTACTTTTTGTGAAGCTTCGTTATTTCACTTCATAATGGAAGGTATAAACCGTGTTCCGCAAGAGATGGTAAACATAATTCCAGTATTTAATGGCGATGTTAGAGCGTTACCCTTATTTATTAAAAAATGTGAATACATTTTAACAACATTCCAAGGGAGCGTTGTACAAACCAATTATTTATTTCATGTAGTAACAAGTAGATTAACAGGCGAAGCAGCTAGTTTGGTAGGCGAAAGGGACTCTATAAATACGTGGGATGAGCTAAAAATGCTGTTAAATCAACACTTTGGCGACCCACGTACTGAAGATTGTCTAGCAATGGAGTTAGAATCCTGTAAAATTAACAAAGGTGAAAGTTACTTAGATTTGTGTCATAGGATACAGCATATGAGAAGCATTTTATTTTCCAAAATATCAGAGACTATTGCTGATGACTCTTTACGGAAGGCTAAGCAGATAATCTACAGTAATAGGGCGATGAATGTTTTTCTATTCAATTTACCGCCATTCCTAGTTAGGTTAGTTCGTTTACGCGACGTTTCGACATTGGAAGACGCGTTGAAAATTGTTTTAGAAGAACAGAACTTTCAATCAGTCTATAATTCTAAAACAAACGATCACCGCAATTATAATAGATCTAATAAAAATATTTTTTCCGATTTCAATAGTGCGAAGTATAATTCGCAGAGCCTATCCAGTGCAGTTGCACCGAATAACGCCACGAGTAGTTCAATTACGATGAACAATTCGCAACAGTTTAGGAATTATAGGCAACATTATAATCAAAATAATTTCAATCGGACAAATAATAATGATCATAACAATAGGACAAGTAGGTCACAGTTTCCGATGGCGCAACAAAGCCAACAGTCCACGGCATATGCACCGCGAACGTCACCTTTTGCAGCGCAAGCATCTCCGCCGGGTTCAAAGTCGAACACTGACGTTACTATGCGCACTGCAAGTTCACGCCGTGTTAATTACACTAATAATCATAGCTATAACGAACCAAGTTTTGACAACTCAAATAATGAGTTCCAGGAAATTCCTGAAGATCCCAGACAGGGAAATTTTTGTATAACCGCCTCTACCCTAGAGAGCGAATAAAAATTAATTGCAATAAACGTCTTAACTTACCACACATAGTTGTACCAGAATTAAATGCAGTGTTTATGATAGATACAGGCAGTGTTAGGTCTTTCATAAGCCCACACATTGCAAACAAGTACTTTAGGGATCGGTTGCAATATGAACCCTTCGAAGTTGTTAGTACTCACGCATCGAGTGTTCATAGCGAAACGGCATTTATTCCTTTACCAGCTACGTTTTGCAGTAAGGAATTTCATAAATTTTATGTTTACAGTGTTGATGATAGGTATGATGGGTTAATAGGTAGTAACCTACTTAAACAGTTACAGGCAAAAATAAACATGGAAAGTCAAGTTTTGCATTTAAAAAATGCGAATATTCCAATAATATACGCACCACCTATGAGAGAGGTATATCAATTGCCATCTCGTAGTGAATTAAGAGTTAGATTGCCAGTCAACTTACTAGACGGGGAAGCTATACTACAATTTAAACAATTTTCGGAAGGGATTCGAATGCCCACCGCATTAGTTAAGTGTATTAAAGGTTACGCATCAACCGTTATTCAGAATTATACGGATGAAACCAGAACCTTAGTGGTAACAGGACCTTTTACGGTCGAACCTTACAGGCAGAACCCATCTGTTCACATTAATTTTACAGAAAATAACATAGAAATAGATAGGATGCTAACAGATAATTTAAAAAAATTACAGTTAGACCACATGAATTCTGAGGAACGTAAAACCATCGAAGGGCTATGTAATGAGTATAAGGACATATTTTATTGTGAGAATATTCCATTAACGTTAACAAATCAAGTAAAACATAGAATTAGAACAAGGAATGAAGATCCTATAAATATTAAAGCACATAGGTTACCTCCCATTCAATCGAAAGAAATTAGGAATCAGGTAGATAAAATGTTAAGGGACAATATCATCCAGGAATCACATTCCCCCTGGAGTGCTCCCGTACATTTAGTGCCAAAAAAATTAGATTCATCAGGACAGCAAAAATGGAGGATGGTAGTTGATTATAGACGTCTCAATGAAATTACTACCGATGACAAATACCCTTTGCCCAACATAAATGATTTATTTGATATGCTAGGCAATAGTACCTATTTTACTACCTTAGATTTAGCTAGTGGATACCATCAAATCGAGGTCCAGAAAGAAGATAGGGCGAAAACAGCTTTCAGTACACCTTCAGGACATTATGAATTTAACAGGATGCCGTTTGGGTTAAAAACAGCACCTGCAACATTTCAGAGGGCTATGGATAACGTTCTAAGAGGTCTCCAGGGCTTACATTGCCTGGTATACCTTGATGACGTCATAATTTTTTCTAAATCGCTGACTCAGCATGTAGAAAAACTTAGAGCAGTTTTTGATCGTTTTCGGGCGACAAATTTAAAAATACAACTCGACAAATCACATTTTCTTAGAAAGGAAGTTCTTTACTTAGGGCACACTATTACAAGTGAAGGATTGAAGCCAAATAATGATAAAATTGATGCAATCTTAAGATATCCTATTCCAGAAACAGTTACACAAATAAAAAGCTTTTTGGGACTCATTGGTTATTATAGGAAATTCATCAAAGATTTTGCAAAAATAACTAGACCTTTAACAGCTTGTTTAAAGAAAGGTCGTAAAATAATTATTAATGATGAGTATAGGGAATGTTTTGAAACATGTAAAAAACTTTTAACAAACGCACCTTTATTACAGTATCCCGATTTTAGTAAAAGTTTTATTTTAACTACCGACGCATCGAATTTTGCAATTGGGGCTGTATTGTCACAAGGATCAATAGGCTCAGACAAGCCAGTAGCATATGCTAGCAGGACTCTGAGTGACACAGAAGTAAAATACAGTACTATTGAGAAGGAGCTTTTAGCCATAATATGGGCAGTTAAGCATTTTAGGCCTTATCTATATGGCAATAAATTTATTATCTTTACAGACCATAGACCATTAGCATGGCTGTATTCATTAAAAGAACCCAACAGTAAGCTCACGCGTTGGCGTTTACGCTTAGAGGAATATGACTACGAGGTTAAGTACAAGAAAGGGCCTCAAAATACAAATGCAGATGCCTTATCTAGGATTAAAATTAATGCAATTAACGACGATTTAGATTCGATATTTGTTAACGTAGGTGATAGGAAAGAGCGAATACAAAAAATTATAGATGAAGAGCTGCAATTTGACGAAACGCCCATAGAAACGATAGAACTTTCGGATTCTGATGATGGCGTCACAGCTAATTCAGTTTCAAATAGGGAACATGAAGGTATTCCTATTTTAAATGAAGCTGTAGATACTAAAGCTAGACAAATTTTAGTTCACTCATGGTTTAAAGATAAATTGACAGTAAAGGATATTTCTAATAATAAACAGAAAATTTTTGAAGTTCACTTACCAACAAATAATGACAAATTAGTTAAAGACTTTCTAAAAGAATATATAGATCCTAAACATAAATATCATATTTATTTTGAACATCCATCGTTTAGAAAATCTTTTTCAAACATGGTTATTAACTTGTTTAAAAAGGGTTCAGTTAAGTTAACAGAATGTACAGAAAGAGTGATCAATTTGACAGAGTCAGAAGAGGATCAGAAAGAAGTTATTATGAAATACCACGACGGGAAAACCTGTCATAGAGGCATTAGGGAAACTTTAGCTAAACTTAAGAGATATTATTGGTGGCCAAACATGAAAGAAATAGTTACAACAGTTATTAACAGCTGCGAAATGTGTAGAAAAATGAAGTACGATAGAAAGCCCATTAAACCTCAAATTCAGTTAACCCAAACTCAGAATAGTCCATTCCAAGAAGCTTTTATGGATCTATTATACATTGAAGGAAAATATTATTTAACTATTGTAGATGCTTTTAGTAAATTAGCACAGGCAATAGAGGTACCTAATAGGAGTACACCAGAGATAGTTAGAGCATTAATTAAATATTTTAGTATTTATGGATTGCCCAGTAGAATAAGTTGTGATTCAGGGACAGAATTTAATAACATGTTAATTAAGGAAATGTTAAGTCTATACAAAATAGAATTGCACATAGGGACTCCAAACAATCCCAGTTCTATGGCAATAGTCGAGAGATTCCATTCTACTATCATCGAAATTTACCGATTAGCAAAATATGAAAAAAACGATTTAGATGCAGCTTCCGTTATGACGTATGCTATTATGGCATATAATAACACCATACACTCAGCGACAGATTTTACGCCTTTTGAACTAGTCTTTGGGCATACCGATGCCGGAAATGTATTTAATGTCGATAGGGAGAAAAATTTAACTCAGAAATTATTATTAGATCATAGGAAACGTCTCAAAGTACTATACGAATTTGTAACAGATAAATTAAACACAGATAAACTTAAGGTAAGAGATAGGAAAGGAGGTGAAGAAACACCAGTCCTTAAGACAGGAGATACTATTTACATGAAGAATACTAGGACTAGGAAAGCTAAGGAAAAACCTCGCTATGAAAAAGCCGAAATCACTGGTGAAACCGAACGTAATATAGTGCCTGTAGAATTAAATAAAAGACCAACTAGAGTGGCGATAAAAAATGTAAAACGTCCTCCACAGGTCATGCCTAGTACTTCTGGTACTAGTGATGTCAGGATTCACGCTGGAACTCCAGAACTTCACTCGGAATCCGAGGATAGCGTCGTTGAAGATGGGAGTAGCGGTGAAGAAGAATAATTATTGGACTATATTTAAGATTTTAGATTTAGAATCCTTAAGCTTACAAATAGATAATAATATTCGCGATTTTAGCAATATGAAATCGAAAATTATAGAAAGCAAATTAAGTAATGAAACTTTAGGTATAGAAAACCAAATCGAGTATTTAATAAGACTTACTAAAGATAAATTATATCAAATTTTACCCCTTAATCATAGAAACAAACGAGCTTTGTTCAACCCTCTGGGCTCATTTGTAAAAGCTATATCTGGTAATTTAGATGAAGACGATGCAATTAAATATGATAAGGAAATCGTTTTACTCCAGAATAGAGAACATGCAGTCGAACGAAAAGTGTCATCAATGCAAAAAGCTTTCGATAAATTAGTTAATGACTCAGAAATCATAAATTCAAATATTAAAAGATTAGGCTCACACACTAATGGCATAGAAAAACTAGCTGAAAATGAATTCAAATTTAACAAGTTACTACGAATAATAGATACTATGTACCAAATTTTAAGCAACTTTCGAACTTGTTATGAGAACATACAAGAAATAGAGTCCGCAATCGCCTTTAGCAAACTAAATGTTTTGCACCAGTCTATTATAAATAGCACAGAACTGTACAGCAGTTTAGAAACAATTAGTAAACATGCTAGGACAATATATCCAGTTAGTAAAAGTAATTTAATAAAACTAGAACGTAATATCATAGTCAAATCATATTTAAATAACAATAGATTAGTATTTGTGTTAGAAGTCCCTCTAATAGACAACGAAACATATAATTATTATAAGGTTATTCCTATTCCTATTTTCCATTCTCCAGACACTTTTACCATTATTCCCAAATACCCTTACCTAATGGTGAATCGATTGAAATACATACCCGTGGTAAACTCATGTACTGAAATTGAAAATGACAGATTTCTTTGTGATGAAAGTAATTTAGCTCAGAATCCAGTCGAGACCTGTATAGAACAAATTATGTTGATGAAGAATAACTACAATAGCTGCGTAAAGAATCGTATCAAGATAGAAAAGCCTAAGGTGCAGAAGATAACGGATAGCCAATGGTTGGTCTACACAGAGGACAACCTGATCATTACCGAAAACTGCAATGAGGAAATCCGCAAATACAACATCTTTGGGATCTATATCGTGACACTGAGTCAACAATGCGAGGCGCAAATAGGAGGAGTAATTGTTGGTGCCGCCACAAACACTACAATTTCCAGTTTCAAGCTCCCATTGGTCGAGATGCCAGAGCTTCAACAAGACATACAGACAAGGACGGAGAAGGTCGACCTAAGAAACGTGGACTTTAGTGACGTGAAAGAATTGTTACAAAGTGCCAAATTTAGTGAAAGTGACGATACAACCCAAATAGTGACAATAGAAATTAGCGTATGGACCATTTTAGAGTATATCATTATCATAATAATTATTGTCGTCATCTCATACAAATTAAATGTTTTTCGTTTTTGCCGAAATTCTCCGAAGTCATCTGCGACGCCTTCGGATAATTTCTCTCTTAGGGAGGGAGGAGTTAAGGAACCCCATTCCCATAATATTAGCTTCATCAGCCAATAATTATATTATATTAGAATAACAGCTATATGTCAGCATATAATATCTAGGACATGCGTCATTAGCAGAGATGATTGGTTAGCAATAAGATTAGTATATAAGATCAACATTTTGTAGAATTAAGTAATTACTGTCTTGCTGTAACTGGGATCAAATAAAGTTTATTTTTAAACTCTTCCGTTGTCGCTTACTTAATTCACGCGTTAGCGCTCACCGCAAACCCGCCGCTGCTGTCCGTCACTGGACCCTCCTCTGGGGAGTAACTACCATCACCGGCGCACCAGAACTCATTGCACACCGTGAACACCGCAGGGACAAAACCAGCACCTGGGCGCTAGACGACCCCGTGTATGGCAACCTTGGTCCTTTTGTGATGGGTCAAGTCAGTGGCCCCGCCAGCTACCACTTTTCGGCCGCAGAGGATAGGAAACTCCCCTGCGGCCCCACCCCCCAACGTCTGATGGCGGACGCGGTTTAATCAGAAATGTCCTGCCGAGCAGCCCCTCCTCGGGTTCCTCTTCGCTTCACCGTGGGTAACAAAGCCAGGGCTACTGAGCCCCCCCACCTCGACAGTGCGGGAACCCACCGAGGGGTAGCTATTTTACCCTCTAGGAGTTAATTACCTCCAAGTTCGTTACCGCTGCTCTAAATGCACTCGAAAAGCCAGCAATTTCAGACATGCTTGACAGGGGTCTAGTATGTCCGAAATTGCTGGCGTTTCGAGTGCGTCATTGCAACACTTTGCAATGACGCTATCTGCGTATGACCTAGCAAAAGCTCACGTAACGCGCTTTGCGTTCTATTATCGTTAAAATTTACAGCCATGTTTTGGTGTAGGTGAACTCCATTCTGCTGGCTGGCTGGCGAGTGATAACCTCGGAACATTTACTCGAATATTGTGGGTGTCCACAATATTCGAGTGATAATAAGTTACATCAAACTTTAAAAAGATATTGCCACACAAGTATACCTAAGTTAAATTAGTAAAACAAGTATACCTCAAATTCAATTTGTCATATACTGACTAGCCCGTAGGTACTAAACATGAGTTTCCAAAGTGTTACTACTCTGTGGCCTGAGGCCCACCGCTCCACCTTACTTTATTATGAATCACAATACACAATGCATGTGTCACTGAGCTTATCATTCTAAGTTTGTGTTTGTGAACGGGATTAAGCTGGAGTTTGGTGATATTGTTGAAAACTTGTTCTGGGATGACTGTATTCTATTAGTTTTGATAAGATTTTCTGGTTGGACAGTGTATGGGGTTCGTTTTCGGCATTTTCTTGCAAGATATTATTATTTTTATCTATAATTAAAGAACGTAATAGCAACAACGATGATTATATATAACTGCAACTGATTTTAGTACGCTATTCTGTCGTTTCATTACATCACGGAAAGTCATAAAATATTGCATAAGAAAACAAAGAAAATATATTTATTTAGCACAGACTAAAATACTCAAAAAGGATGTACATCCTGCAGTAATATTTAATCAGGAGTGTACACTCCTGATTAAATATTACTGCAGTTTTAAAATTTTAAGCCACGAAATATATGCCAAACGTGGTTTCAAGCAGTGCTTGGCACTAATTGTGACTCTTCATTACCATTTATAATTATTCCAAACAGAAAGTACGAAAACTGCTTCCATAAAAATAAGGTTATTTATAAAAAGGTTATACTCCACCTCGGATAACGAGTCCGCTTTTCATACCGCATATAATTTATATATTTCGAAAGTTTTTGTACTTTTTAATATTGCTTCTTCGAAATACCACAGCAACGAGCGAAATAGCTTCAAGTTTTGAGAAGTCTCAGAGATTCACAATATCTTCGCGAAACTTTGCATCGTTTCCAAGATTTCAGCGGTTAAATTACCCACGCTTTCACATCTTTTCTTGGTCCTTTTCGAGGTCTCGGTGGGAGGCTGCGGAACCCATACAATACGTTTTCCCGTCTCTCTATCAGAGGTAGTTTATATTCACATGAAACCTTTGGAAGTTTTTGAAATATTTACTTTCTTTGCTTTGTAAAGGTTTCGCACTTCTTATTTTTCATATCTTGAGAGCAAAACATTGTAATCTTGAGAAATTCTCCGGTATTTTTAAGTTTGTATAAAATTTAAAAAATCTAACAGGTTAATTTTGGGTGAGATAGAATTGAGTTTTGTGGGCGCCTAATTTCTGTAACGTGTGCCTATAATATCGAAACCACTCAAAACCTGCCCCCCTAGCCAAGTTACAAACGTTTCGTATCGAATCTCTTGCTATAATCGTTAACAACTTCTTGCTCTTCTATCTTTGTGTCTTGTATGGTCTGACCACGTGACTTAACGTTCAGATGTGTCATTCCCATACATTGATTCATTTTCTACTAGCGTAATCGATTTTAGATTGTCAACTTGGTTACAAATGCAGAAATTTAACTAAATACAAAACGAATAATGCAAGATCGCCTACGCACCATTTTGCGTCTCGCAGTACATCATACGTGAATGGACAATACGTGTAGAGAGCTTATCGAAACCTTGTTATACATATTCTTTTGTTTGTCTATCTACCAAACAACATCCTAAACCGATAGTCATGTTAGCAGACAGACGTGGTGCGATGACAACGTTAACTAAATAGTGACCGAGAACACCTAAGGCCTTCGACTTCCGGCGGCCAAATGGTTCACCGATATTATTGAAATATTGTAGACAGAAACTGGAGGAGAGATATGGAGAATCGAACCAAATGGTATAATTTTAAGATTTGCGCAGATTACCACGTCGTAGAAAACTTTAGAAGATAAAAACGTTTTTTTTTTTTGAACTTGCCTTTTCGTATTCTTCTCAGTAAACACTTTAATTTGATACCCATATCATGCCAATGCACAAAAAATAATAAGCCCGCCATCTTGGGCCATCCGCCATATTGGATTTAGAATGACATCACTTAGCTAACCATGCATTGTCATCCAAACTAAACGTGTATGCAAAGTTTCATCTTAATCTGTGGAGGAAAATTCAGTTGCAAGATTTGACCCGAACACACTTACATACATACATACACTGCAAGTAAAGTAAAAAGTAAATAAAAGCTTGTAAAAAGAATATCATTCATCAAATTTTACATTTTTTATATCATTGTACCTGTTATTATATAGCGACAGGAATTTTGTTCCAATTATATGTAGGTGTTATGTATGTAAAAAAATACAGGTACATCTGATTAAATGTTTTGTATTACTCTTTCAAACCTGTCCGTCGTACGCAATCTCTGGATAAGTTTAAGAAAAGGTGATCAGGTCGTTACACCACCTCTGACGTAGTCGACCTCGAGCCCGTTGCCCAGCTGTGGGACACAAATTAGGATAGTAAAAAAAGGTATACCTATTACGTAAAATGTACAAGAAATAGCGGGTGTGGGTAGCGATGAGCCTTGAATAAAATCACACTTTCCAACAAAAGTAATATAAGATTTCGCCAACTACAGAAACTTACTAACTGCGATTAATCATTAATAAGACTAACTTATGTAATATGTTTCAATCTTACTAGATGTCTAAATAATTACAATCGCGAAAATGTATTATTGTTGGGGTTTATTATTATTTATAACTATGACTATGGGCTGAAATTTAAATCCTTCGATAAGTTTCATATGATGAATAAAATAAAAATGGCTGTTTTTAGGCATATATATTCTTGAAATGAAATTTAACTCACTTTGTCTAAGGCCCAGTTTTTTATTAGTAACTCAACCAATGGTTAAATATTGATTCAAAAATAAGAAATAAGGCTTTAATTCGTCAATTGTTAATTTAACAAACTGTCAAATAATTAACTCTTCAACTTACATGACCATTTCTGATACTAACACCATTTGTGATAAAAAAGGCGTTTTACCGAAAATTACTTTTTACCGAAAAAAAAACACTGGGCCTTAATCAACATTTATTTTATTGCTACGTAGTTCAAGTTCAGTTGCACTTGTTGTGGCCAATCTGTGGATGGGTAAGTTTTGTTAAAATTTTCTGGTTAGACAGGGTTAATGTTTCGGAATTATATTTCAAGAGTATAATTATTTATATTTATAATGAAAATACATAAAAGCAACATGTTATGTACCTGCAACTGACTTTAGTACGCGGTTCTGTCGTTTCATTTCACGAAAAGTTATTTGCTCCAACTTATTTGACTATTTCTGAAGCTAACACCATTTGTGATAAAAAAGGTGTTTTACCGAAAATTGCAACCATTGGTTAACATATTTAACGATTGGTTAAGTTAACTATGAATAAAAAAACCGGTCCTTAATCAGCCTTTATTTTATTACAATGTAGTTCAAGTTCAGCTGCACTTGTTGTGGTCAATTTGTGGATGGGTAACCAGAGACAGAAACAGAACACTATGTGACTCACAGCACGTTTTTCTCTATTACACGAACTTATTTCTCAGTAATTGGGTCGTGAGGGTTAATTAGCAATCACTGATAACTAAATGGTAGATGTGAAAATAACATATCATAACATCACGTCTGTTTTCTTCAAAGCTTTAGGCAGACGGGTAGATAGTCTGCCTAAAGCTTTGAAGAAAACAGGCGTGATGTTATGATAAATTGAGCAAAAATTCATCAAAACCTCAGGTCAGCGATACAGTGCAAGAAGATTCCATTGGTTATTTATTGAAATAGAATTGGGGGTTCTCAATCACGTCTAAAGAACCTGTTTTCGCTGCGCTCGAACCATGATCCAGAACCCCCAATTCTATAGACGTGATTCAGTATCCCCAATTCTTTAGACGTGATACAGAACCCCCAATTCTAACTTACTCCTATCATCATCATTCATCATTTCAGCCGAAAGACGTCCACTGCTGGACTCAGGCCTCCCCCAGACATCACCACATTGACCAATCCAGTGCGTCTTGTATCCAGCGCATTCCCGCAACCTCGGTCAGGTCATCGGTCCACCTAGTGGAAGGCCTTCCAACGCATCGTCTTCCGGTTCGCGGTCGCCATTCCAGAACTTTTCGGCCCCATCGGCCATCCGTTCTGCGAGCAATGTGCCCTGCCCACTACCACTTAAGTTTCACAATTCTTCGGGCTATGTCAGTAACTTTGGTTCTGCTGCGGCTACCTATAGTACACACCAATTTTTTTCGCCAGTACGTACTATTAAACTTAAAACTGTCTAAGCATTTATTAATAATTTAAACTGCTTCAAATAACCCTTTTAGGTTTCTACCATTTCTGGATTATTCTAAATGATGACGAGAGTATTTCTTCAAAGTAAAACTCAACATTATCAGTACAAATAAAAAAACTTTCTAAAACGGAGCTACTTATGCCATACAGCGAACCATTCCAATCCATCAGAAGTCCAACAGTAGACATCAGGCTGATGTAAAAAAGCAATAACTTAACAAATATCCCGAATGAAATGGAATGGCAGAGAAAAGTATGTTCCACAACATTTATTACAGTCTGTTAACCAGCAAGGCTTTCCCCGAACTTATCCCATCGCTAATTGAATCGATACTGTCTATACAATATTATATCGATTAGAATTCTGTGACTTATCGTAACTCGACAAACTTATCAAATACATTTTCGTCGTAGAAAATGGAGTTATCTTTTGTGTAGTGTAAACGGATTGCTGGGTATTTTCACGCTTGTGTGGCCTTGTGGGGGGAGCAGAGACACTTTATTAGGTGTCAATCATAGTTGTGAGACTGACGCTTGGTAGGCTTTCGGTGAAGTCAATTGGATCGGATTATTGAAAAAGTGGATTAGATTGTACTATATTTTGGCACCATTTTAAGAGAGTTAGCACAATCATTCTCAATAATGTATCTCTTTTTCATTTCCACATTCCGATTCCAATTAGTGAAACCGATTTTGCATTTATCGGCAAATGTTTTAATACACCTATTTCAAAATACAGTGCACAGGTTGCAAACGATAGCATTGCCATTTAACCGATACGCTCGCCACACACTATGTAGCCACGAAGATGCTACGCGTGTAGCGGCGTAGCACCGTAGCGCCTTAGACAGCTGCTACGTGCTACGACATTCGGAAAATGAGCGTGCTACGCCAATACGAGTAAGTAAGTAAGTAAGTAAGTCTTTATTTGCCTTAAACATGGTATAAAAGGTGTTACAGTTTGGTAATATAATATAGTCCACATGTTTAGCTATACAAAATCGTGTATCAATTGCATGCAAAATACTTAGAATTAGTTAGTCGAAAATGTCAAAGCTATAAAACATTCTCCACAATATAATCATCATAACATAATATTATTTAATGTCAGAAATTAATCTCCACGAACAAAATCAGTGACAATAAAAGAAAACATTATAAAAGTAAACATTATTCGCAACAGATCCATAACATTACATAACATAACTTAAAGTAAAAAAAGGAAATCAATAAAATCAATAATTATAAAATTAAAAATGTCAATATTATAAACATTATCGACGATCCAGTATGTCATTATTTGTGAATTATAATTTAATGTCAAAAAAATCCTTAATGTCATAAAAATTATGTTCATTCAGCCATTTAAAGAGTCTGTTTTTAAAAGAATTAATATTAAATAACATTTTAATTTCTTTTGGAATTTTATTATAAATGCGTACACACATCACCAGAAAACTTTTAGAGTACTTGGCTGATTTAGGACTATCCTGCAATACAAGTCTACATGGATCCCTATTACGAGAGTATATTTGATCGACTTTCTTGAATAATTCCTTATTATTATATACAAAATTACATATCTCGTAGATGTACAGTGAAGGAAGTGGTAATAAACCAAGCCTTTTAAAATGAGGTTTACAGGACTCGTCAGTACGGATCCCACAAATGGCTCTGATGCATTTCTTTTGCGCGATAAACACTCTGTTTTTATCTGTACTGTTACCCCAAAAAATAAGTCCATATCGCAAAATCGATTCTATATAAGCATGGTAGGTTATAATGGCGGTTTTTTTATTCGTCACATTCTTGACTTGCCTGAGAGCATAAACGAACTTATTAGACTTGTTGCACAAATTATCTACATGTATTTTCCAATTTAAATCTTGGTCTATGAGTATACCCAGAAATTTTGTATGTGAAACTTCTTTTAATCGATCAATATTAAGTTTGAAATTGTATTTGGCATGTTTAGATTTATTAAATTGTACGTACATATTCTTTGTAGTACCAAGTCAGAGATGAGCTGGACCGTTCTATAAATTTCAGTTCTATTCTTTCTATTCATCAGTACGTATCGATATCTAGGTTTTCGGTCCATACATTTTGGACCATCTCCTTATTGCTCCTACGATATGAAAATGGTTTTTTACACAATATTGATTCTGATCTGATCTGTTCTGTTCTATTATCTATTACATACATAAACTCACGCCTTTTTCCATGGATGTAGGCAGAAATTACAGAACGCCACCAGCTACGATCCTTACATACTTCTTTTGCTTCACTCACATGCATACATCTAGCCATACACACACGCCGGTTATGAGTACTGCGCACCTGACCTTTCTGAAGACCAATAAGGTCTATGTATCCCCGTTTCCAATCATGTCTGCCTTGAAATACCTTTCGTTAGTCACCTTTCATTCATCCTCTCAACATGGCCAAACCATCTTAACATACTCTTTTTGAATATTAGTCACTACATCATCTTTTAAACCACAACGTTGTCTTATTACATCATTTCTCAATCTATCATTTAAAGTTACACCACACATACTTCGCAAGGAGCGCATTTCTACCGCATTAATCCTACTTTCATGTCTTTTTTGCCATACCCAAACCTTCACTTCCATACATAAGTGTAGGCATGAGCACGCTGTTGTGAACGGCGAGTCGTGTTACAATAATTACTCTTTGCACTTAACATTTTAACCCACCACCAAACCACAAGGTTTGGTGGTGGTATGGTACAGGCCTATGATACCCTTGTACCATTTAATAAAGTCATCATCATTAGTCGAAAGATGTTTCACAACTGGACAATTATGTAGGATTTCCCTAAGTGTAGCCACATCGACAGATTCCTCTGCTTCTCCCATCCAGCTGACTCCTGCGGCCTTCTCTTGATCATCGGTCGATCTTGTGGGAATCTTACTAATCTGCGTCTTCAAGTAGGTAAAATTTAAGCTACGAAATGAATAAGATCATAAATGTCAGTAACTACAACTGAAATCCATTTGAAATTACAGCACCTAATAAAAAAAAACACGTCTACTAACATTAGTATTATGAAGAACATATGCCGATCAATAATTAACATCCAGCATGTATAAGCTGAAGTGTGTAGGATGTAAATCCTACACCTTCGAAGTATACCCTTTCAAACAAAAGAAGAATTTTCCAAATCTGTCCAGGCGTCTTTGAGTGATCGAGGAACACAAAAAGATTCCGACGAATTGATAACCTCCTCCTTTTTTTGGAAGTCGGATAAAAACTTTTGGGATAGAGAGGCGCTACTGAAATTCAACATGGCCCTTTGTCATGTTCATTGTCTGCACACATTTTTACTGTCAAGACTTGACAATAAAAATTACAGAGACAAAAATAAAAAGTATTCGTAAAAGTTCTGCTTGCAAAAATAAGTGCAATTTAACTGGATATAGACCCAAACAAAATAAGTCACATTAGCGGTATCTTTTGCACTCCTGCTTGCCTAGTAATCATGATCATCGAAGCTGGCAATAACGAAAAGTATTCTCAGTATCTGTCGTTCTTATCTGCAACTACCACTGACTGACAGTGAAATGACAAAGAAACCGAGATTTTACAAGCTTTTTATTAAAGATAATGTAAAAATTACTAGAATGCAGTCAAACAAGAACCATATACTTCCAATATCTAGCAAAGCAGACCGAGGCAATATACGTCGCATTAGCAATATCTTCCGGACTCCTGCGCTCCTGGTAATGGAAAAATGAGTTTCTAGCTGATATTGGATATACACTACAATCGTAAGACTCGTATGTATGTAGGTTTTTCATTACTGAGAGCTTTTGGAAATCGAATAAGTTTGTTGTACTATGTTCCCGTATTGGTAGAACTTTTATTAATTTAATAATACAAATATTTATTTAGTATTGGTATTGTTTATTTCGTTTCGACCGTAACCTTAATTTGAATAAGTTGTTCTGTTATTTTTGCTTTAATATTACTGGCTGTATTAATTGAAACTGCTCTCACGGGGAACATCTATCAAGCAGCCTTATAACAGAGGCATTGATGTTACTCCATCAATTATGACTTTTTATAATTCCTTTTATAAACCTACTTTACTTGCATTATTTTAATGGATACAATATTTTTGAATAGTTCTTCAAATTTTTTTATAGCATTCATACCCTAACTACCTATTTGCATTTTAGTAGACAACCGACTTCCAAAAAAACACTACAAAGTGAAAAATAACTTCAATTTCGGAAGTCGGTGTTCCTTTCTTCGTTTTTTAGGGTTCCGTACCCGAAGGGTAAATACGGGTCCCTATTACTAAGACTCCGCGATCCGTCTCTCTCTCTTTCTGTCTCTTGCCGCTATAACAAAAAATACAAAAAATAGAATAAAATAAATATTTAACAACAAACGTAATTTTTTGCCGTTTGTTGAGATCGGTGAGAGAGTACGGATCACTTCGCGCGCGACTCCGACTCGCACTTGTTTACACCGACTTCCGAAATTGAAGTTATTTTACACGTTGTAGTGTTTTTTTTGGAAGTCGGTTGTATTTTTTTGTAAAAATGTTTTTTATTTTCACTTTTTAGTGGCATGCAATGGATAAGTTCTAAAGTAAGGTGCCTGTAATGCCCACAGTGATGCCAGAATAGATTACCCGAATAACAAGTAACTTGAACATTACCGGTGGAATAAGAGTATACCAGGGTCAACTGTACACATCTGTGTACCCGTTTAGAGTATACTGGCGTGATGGTATGTTATGAAATGGTGTAAACAATAAACAGACGTGCGATTGCAGCAATCACGAGAAATTTGCCGTTATTTATTGAAGAGTTCTGTTGTATATCTCCGAAGTTCGTCATCAAAATTTTATCAAATTTAAATGGGACTATCTCATAATAAACTTCTTTTGAACAAAAAAAGAATTTTGCAAATTCGTTTATATAAAACAGAGTTATGCCCGAACATACATAAAAAAAAGAAACATAAACGGTCGGTTATTAAAATAAAGTCCTTATTTCAGACTACAGCTTTTCAATTAACACCTAAAAAAAAATCCAGATGTCTCTCCCAGTAACCGATCTGTACAGTCTAAACGAAAAGTGTATTTGGTGCAGTGAGCGTGCATTGTCACCGTCTGCACGTACTGAGTCATCGGTTCGCTAGCCAGCACTGCCCAGATGTATTGGAAACCTAACAGGATGTCTCGCAAATAGAATGCGGGTTGCATACTGAATACCAACATTGAACCGGCAAACTGAACGCGGAATTACCTAGCTTAAACGGAACATTTTAATAATGGGATTCTGTCACTGACTGTACCTTATTGAACTTGGTAATGGAAATGTAGAGATATTCTTTGAATGTTTGTGTGTATGTTGTAAAAGATAATTTCTGGAGTAGGTACTGATCTGATTACATACATAATCTTTAACTGAAAGTATGCTACTCTATTGTTAAGCGCCTGCTATTTTATTATTACCCGACTGCCGAAGGAGGGTAATGTGTTTATCAGTCGATGTATGTATGTTTGTTCCTATGTGGCTTTCCAAAGACCAAACGCGTTGGCTGATTTTGATGAATCGTACGTCAAATTCGCCTTAATCTTGCGAGTGTCACTGGCTACATTAAAATTGGAAAACAGAAAAATGTCGGCTCTTGGGCGCCATATTGTGGGGGCCCAATTTATTTTTCTTCCTATGTCATTGTATGGGGTATCAAAATAAAGGGTTTTAAGAGGCGATTTCAAAAATATATATAACACATATATGTTTAAATGTACCTAATTCGAAAAAAATGTTATCTAAAAAGTATTTAAAAAAAACAAAAATTCAAAAAACCCAACTGCTTAAAAAGCGAACTAAAAAGACGTGAACAAGAAAAAAAACATGCTGTGCAGTCGGAGGACACATTCGCGAGCTGGCTGACCAAAACCAGATGTATCCTCCAACTGCACATCATGTTTTTTTTCTCATTTACTTCTTTTTAGTTCGCTTTTTAAGCAGCAGTCAGGTTTTTTTTTTCTCTCAATGGCTTTTGAATAGGCCATAATCCACAAGAAAAAGCTAGTATTTATTTAATAAGTAGAAGAAATCAAACAAAATATAATACTCATGTTAAAATTTAATAAAGAGAGCAGTGATGGCCCAGTGTTGTTACGGTGAAGGATAACATCGTAAGGCATCTCCTAGAACCAGAACCAAAAGTTCGAAGAGATGTGACATCTACCAATCCACACTGGGCCCGCTTGGTTGATTATAGCCCATTCCCTCTCATAGAGAAGAGGCCTGTGTCCCATCAGTGGGAACATTAAAAGCCTGATGATTATGAAAACGGCAAATAATTGCAGAATCACAAGAAAACTATTCCTTGAAAAACTAACTACAATAACAAGCATTATAGAAAGATGGTCATTAATATTATTATTACTTACAAGCGAAAAAATACAAACATACTAATAGAGGAACAACTCCGTGCGTGGCAAATTGAAAGTTACGCGGGATTCCCGGGGAGAGCACGCAAAGCTCCGCGTTAAACAAAGTTGTAAATAACATTTATTCACTTGCGCCGGCTGAATTAGCTGCGTAATTCCTAATCACCTACATTACGTGCAGTGCCCGGACAAAGGAAAATGTTTGCGGCTTCGTTTAATGCCTCGCCCAAAGCCTTGCACACGGTGATTTAGGATTCATTTTGGTAATATTGTGGATTATGTGTGCTAGGTTTTCGAACTAAATAGTAATCAAAACAGTACATCAAAAAACTAACCTTTTCCCAATTGTGTTTAATCCAAAAGAAGGCAAACAAAAGAACGAACGGGATTTAGAAAAACGTTGAAACATAATTGAATTGTTTTTTATTATAATTTTGACTAACCAATTTTGAGATCGACTATATCCACGGGTAGCTTAAAGCAATAGATGTTTTTTTAAGTTAGAATGTGGGTCCAATTAACCAATAAAATACAAAAAATAAATTATGGGGTAAAGTGGACTCGTGGGTCCTGTAGCGAGCGGGACCAGCAGACCAAAGACTCTTGTCTTAAAGTCTATTTAGATGCAACTGAAAACCAATGTTTTTAGGACGTAACGGCTTCCAAATATCTACAAAGACTGCTGGAACCAACCACTTATAGTGCTTTCTGAGGCACGAAGGGGTGTCGTCGTGTAATGCATGGGAACGTGACATTCACGGACCATTTTCGGCAAGTGTTGCTTAACCTTGAAGATGGACTTGCGCGGATGTTATTATTTACCTACATGTTCCTCACGCACGAATAAAGACAATAGTACATTATTGCAAAGGCCGGGAAATAGGCAATTGCAGGTCGAGTATGTGTTTCAAGACCGAGCCGTAGGCGAGGACTTCACTAATACGAGACAGGCAATTGCCATTTCCGTCGAGGCTTAAATAGTGCTATTCTCAAAATAATGCAGGGAAATAAAACATACTTTTTGTATTATACATTTAATTTAATTAATATTTACAGTTATAACAACATTGCTGGAGCGTTGTAATGTTCCAAATTCAAAAAACGCTCCTGCAATTGATTTGATCAACATTGTTGGAGCGTTGTAATGTTCCAAATTCAAAAAACGCCTCAGCAATGGATTTGATTTTCTTTGTCCGTAAATTCGGTACTTCGCATGTTCTTTTTTCTAAAATAACGACAATACTTCCATGCATGTTTGAGAAAATACACTTTCAAATGTTTCTCATATTGTATTCTGAGGGGCAGTGTAAGGTCCACTTTTTAAGACCAAACATAGGTGAGAGCAGTCCTCAACCGCGGCACCGCACCGAGGCTGTCGTCCCCTGACGGTCATTCCGACCCAGCATCCGAAAATTGTCACCTCGCTCCCGTCTTTATTTGCAACAAATATAGAACCCGAGGCTGAGCAATAAATTGCTGAATTTACTTTGCCTCCTTTTCCTCAGACGTGCTATTTTTCAGGCTCTTTGCTACGTTCCAAAGGAGGACACTTAGCATCTATTTTTTTTCCGGAATTGCTTTATAGGGATGCTGCAGAAGTAATAACGTAGATTCTGTTTGTATCCTCGGATTTTTTTTGCTCCTGGTCCGTGGACTTCGAAAGTCAAAAATCTGGTGTATTGTGAGCTTTTTTTTACGGCTATAAAAGTATGAAGTTTGATAAACTGAAAGAATTGTTTATGAGTAAAAATATGTCAACATGAAGCGAGCGTAAGTCCGCGTGCGGATTGACGCGTGACATGGGCCTTAAGTGCTTTCGTATTATATCGCAATGTATATTTTATTTCTTGGCTATCAGTCATGTCTTGAATTAAACTTTTCATTCCTCCATTACCGCATAAACTTATATTAGGTACCGAATAAAATATATAGTGTATGAAAGTAAGTCGCAAAATTTATAGTATCTCCTTATCGCTAACGTAAAATTTTATGATAAAAAAATTTCATTCACAAATGAAGTTATTTATCGCAAAAAAGGCTGTTATTTGCTTGCAATAACTTACATAATGGGTCGGCCGGTGAAAGGACTTTTATCAAACCAAGGGTCGTACTAAATCGTAGTGTCAGCGACAGAGCCCTTGTACTTGACAATAAAGCGGAATATACAGTCTCTTTGTTTTGTACTACAGAGGGTTCATATCACCGAAAAAGCTTTAATTGTAAAAAAAATATAGGTCGGCTTTCACTACCTGCATTTTACCGTGGAAAAACAAACTAACCAATTTTATCAATTCTATGTTTAATAACTACCCACTCGTATCAATAATTAGCACGTACTATGTAAGTTAGCTTTTGGATTCTTTGAAATTGTGAATACTGGTTGCCTTAAAGTAATTGTTGCACTGCACTGTAACATTAGTTTAAGCATGTGTTTTTTGTTTCAATAAAGTTTATAGTTTGACGACACGGTTGGTGCAGAGGTTGAGCAATCGGCTGCTGCGCTGCCTGTTGCGGGGTCCATTCCCGCACGGAACAAATATTTGTATGGCCTACAGATAGTTGTTCCGGATCTGGGTCTCTTGTGTATGTGAGTTTAAATGTTTGTAAATGCACCCACGATACAGGAAGAAATTCCTAGTGTCGGGCAAGGTTTAAAAAAATTGTTGGTGAACCTAATCAAAAATAAAAAAATCGAATAAATTAAGCAAACAGGAATATTTTTTTCTGAAAATCATGACTTCATTATTGAATGCATAAATTGTGTGTGCAACTGAGTGTGCCTAAAATAATAATTAAGTTAATTTCCAAAATAATGTTCCAATTTATAATTCGTCCTTAAATTTAATTGCCTTCGCATTCAAACCGTGACGTTAATAAATTAAAGAAAAAGGTCTTTAAAAAAGCTTTTTCACAAAAATCTAAAATTACATTCCCAGACAAAAGAACGCGAACTATTGCTAATTAAAGGCTAGATACGAAGTATAGACCCAAACAGCCGAAACTAAGAATTGAGAATTCGGATAACAGTAATAAATCAAGCCAATAAATTCCTGTCTTCAGAAACGCCTAATGCCGAAAACTTTTCAGAAAACACATTGTTCCCTTCAGTAGCGGAAACCTAAAAACTGTAATAGTGGAATAATTTAAGTTGGATCGAGTTGGCACTGTTCCAATTGTTAAACTACCTATAATTATGTATGTTAATACGTGCGAGGTGGATCAGATACCGTCTAACGACTTCCTTTGATAAAAATAAAGTTGCGTTGAAATTTTAGTTTCGTAGTTGCAAGTTTATTGCCGAATTGCGTGCAAAGTGTTGCAATCAAGGGTTTGCCATCGCCCTTTATATAGACATGATTTAATTTACATAGGAATGTGATGGAGATGATAATAACGATCTAGATGTTGCCAGCTGTAATGGATACGTATCAATTTGTTGTTTATAGTGAGTAACTATTTGCTTTTGTAGAATTATCGTTATTTATTTGAGGGTTCAAAATTGAATAATTTATTGAAAAGTTAATTAAAAAAATCAAAATGCCTGACTGCTTAAGAAGCGAACTAAAAAGACGTAAACACATATACGCGAGCTGGCTGACTGAAAACCAGATGTATCCTCCGACTGCACAGCATGATTCTCTAGTTACGTCTTTTTAGTTTGCTTCTTAAGCATCGTGTTTTTTGATTTTTGAATTAACTTTTTTATTTATAACTTTTTAGTTAATTTTTTTTTTCGAATAAGGTACTTTGATGTTTTAAATTTTTGTAATCACCTCTTAAACCCCTTTATTTTGATACCCCACACGATGGTTTTGTAAGAAAAATAAATATTGGGCACCCACAATATGGCGGCCAAAAGCTGGCATTTTTCTATTTTCCAATTCAATGTAGCAATGTAGACACTCGCCAGGTTAAGACGAATCGATTAACGTAAGAATCATCAAAATCGGCCAACGAGTTTGGTCTCTAGAACGCCACATAGGAAAAAAACATACAAACAGACTGATAAACACATTATCCTCCTTCGGCAGTCGCGTAATAAAAACACATTCGTACTTTTTTGAATAAATAAAAAAATATTCATAAATAATCATAGGTAATAATATTGAACACGTAAACCAGTACGGTTTTCCAAAAAATAATAGCCGCAATACTATCATTATTTACCGCTGCTTTGAGGAAGAATAATAGGAAAAAAAAACCATTCTGTGACCAAAACCACTCACCAATCCCATATTATTGTTTTGTGATAATGAAAGAGCTTTTAATTAAGAAAAATACTTTATACAAAGCCCAGCGTGGGCCCCGAAGCGATTACATTAAAACATTTCGATTGGGATTACGGAAGCTTGATTTCCTTTTGTGAAATCTCGATTAACGCCCAAAGCTGTGTGTAAAAGGTGTTCTGGGCTCTCTAGTGGTCATTAACAAAGATTTTGCGGCGTTGCCCTCAGTTACACCATTTCATTTTTAATGTTGTTTACTCTTTTACCGGCAGATAATGTGGTAATTTGTTAAAGGATAATATTTGAGCCCGTTTATGAGAGCGTGATGTGGCCATATTTGGTTTGTTGCTCTGCACCGACAATACGCGGTTGTCATCTGTCAAGCTCAACCGGCGACAATATGTACAAACGGACGACGAATAAATTGCCCGTCATTTATATTGATGAGTGACGTCGGTGTTATTTTAATATATTTTATAATAAATAAACATACAATGTTAGTAAAGCCAATATTCGTGTTTTCACTACATACACGCACCTTGTTTAAAGAGTTGCATGCAAGCTCTGATATTAAAATACCAGGATCGCAGATAAAACAAGCAGTATACGAGCTCGCAAATCTATGAGTTGACGTTCATGTTGATTGGAGAATTTAAACGCAAGGCAGTTTAAAATTTTACATGGAATCTGGAAAAATCAGAATGTATTTATTTTCTTTTTTCGTGATTTTTTATTGATTTTAATTAATTTTACGTTGTGAGTATGACGTGTCAGCGATATGATATAATATTATCCCGTTAATATTTTTAGAAGTTTGGAGCAGTAAGCTCGCTTTGGTAAACATTGAAATGGGATGGGGCCTTTCAAAGGATCGTCTGTTTCTGCGATTTAGTAAATTTACAATTTCTTATTAATTCTTGATTCCTTAAAAGGGATATAGGGAAAATTCAGAAGTTTTCCTTTAACTGCATGCTGTAACAGGAGCTTGCACGTTTACCGCGCCGCGCCGCAATCACTGCTACCTCGGTCATAATAGGTACGTACGCAATATGAGGTACGTGATAAACAAAAAAATACCTATTACTTTCAGCTATTGTAACTTGAAATTATAAGACTAGTTTTTTTTAGATTCATTGACCTGTCACGTTTTAGGAGTTTTCTAATTATTTATATGGACCCTGTTGATACCTATTTACCTTACTTTACCAAACCTCTGATCAATACTAGATATACTCCATATATTTTCTTTCAGCTCACGAACTGGTCGCGCCATTTCTGAACCTCGAGCTAAGCTAGGTGACCAACCAACTTGCACTTTGTGTCAACGGCTTCACACTTATACTTGGCAACAGTTGTCAGACACATTTTTATTGCTCGTTTGTGATATTATATCAAATCAATGATAAATTTATGACGAACAGCAATCTCTAATGATCGCGCTTGACCAACATAGTTTGTATAGAAAATGACATTTCTATAGGAATATTGACGAAAAGCAGTAAAAAAATAATATGTACTTACACGTACACAAACTTACTTACTTATACAAAACTGAAACTGTGGGAATTATATGGGTAGCTTTATGTAAGAAAATATATGAGGAGTCATATAATGTTTGTGACTTTTCTCCGCATTTAGATCGCTCTTATTAATTACAGACCTAATAGCTTATCCAAGAAAAATAGATACTTATCCTGTATCTGTTTTTAGTTTTGACCTTTACAAAATAGTTTTATAGACAAAACTATTATAAGTAACTTATTTGTCTTTGTCTGAGCGTAAACCAAAAAGAAAATTATTAAGAAAAAATACAAAAAAATATAATCTACTTTCAAATAAAAACGCTACAAAGTGAAAAATAACTTCAATTTCGGAAGTCGGTGTTCCTGTTTTCGTTTCGTTTTTGACACCGCCTTCAATTTTTGTGGTACATAATGGACATGTTCTATAGTAAGTTGGTACCTATAATGTCCACAGTGATGCCAGAATAGATTACCCGAGTAACATGTAACTTGAACATAACCAGTGGAATGAGACTGTACCAGAGTAAACTGTACACATCTGCGTACCCGTTAGAACATACTGGCGTGATGGTATGTTATTAAATGGTGTAAACAATAAACAGACGTGTGATTGCAGCAATCCCGACATATTTTATTGAAGAGTTACGTTGTATATCTCCGAAGTTCTTCATCAGATCTTTACCAAATTTAAATGGCACCATTTTGGATTCTTCCTTATACTTCTTTCGAATAACAAAAGAATTTTGCAAATCCGTTAATATATGACGGAGATATGCCCAAACAAACATAAAAAAAATGAGAATCTCCTCCATTTTGGGATTGCGGTAAAAAAAAATTGCTTGTTTTTTCAAACCGCATTGATATGCAATATATATACTAAATTATCATTTTGTCAAAAATAAAACTGAGCACCTTTAAATTCAGCTATTTATGCTGACTATCTTTGTTAAATATGTTATTAATTACCTAGTAGGCAATACCCAGTACCTACCTAATATATTATGTCTTACATAAAACTTCAAACACTTACACAACAAAGAGTTAAAGTGGTCACGGGGTCAGTAAGTGCACATTAAAACTATTTCATTTACATCTACAGAGTTTCTTAACAGTCAGATTTCGCCATAACAACTTGTAATTAAAACTTAAACTGCGACCACAAAACTTTTCATTACTGAGAACTTCGCTATTCTATCTACCGCTCATTGTCGTATAGGTCGCTATTAATGTCTGGCCAAAGTAATTATGAAACTTAGCGTGTGTTCAGGAATCGTACAGCATTATTGCTTTGAAATTTAACTAATAATGGAGCTGTAAACAATAGGCTTGAATTTATTCGTGTTTATCGTAGCATGTTCTACTTGAGTACACGATTTGAAATCATATTGTGAGTGAGAATGTAATCCAGAATATTACACCTTCATAATCAATGTGAGCTGTAATTAATATTTCAAAGTATTTCAATTAAGTTCGTGATATACAGAAAACATTTAAGGTTAATTTACGGTTTCATATTAAGGGCCTTCCACCGCTTTAGTGCCATAAAACGGTTAGTTTCTAAAGCATACTTATTAGTAACGGCTAGGTTAAAAGTTTTGAAAAAAAAATGAAATATTTATCTATGTTCATTATTTGTGAAACATGGTTTTTTCGTGTAACTAATAGTTTTGCTTTAAAAAAATAATTTAATAACTAAAACATAACGATGATTTTGCGTTACTTTTGGATACTCCTACAAAACGACTTGGATGTTTAAAAATATTTTTACACGGAAATATTGATGGCTAGAATTTCTTCATGACTGAAATAGCTTATGTAAATCAATGAATATTTTGCAAACTAAACTGTCCAAATGGTCATCATATTGATATGCCGGCTCCGATTGGGCGTACGGCCAGTACAGCGTTAATATTGGGGAATATATACGCCTTAAAAGGATTTCATATCTTTTGTACATGTACTTCGTATCACTCTCAACGTCTGTAAAAAAAACAAGCAAATCTGATGTAGTTTTCATTTACTGAAAAGCCTTCAATCTCATTATGGCGGCTGCCAAACAAATAATTTGAGGATACGCGCCGCCATTTTTACCCACAGAGTGATGCTAAAACGCATTTCGCTCTGATTAATTTAGAACAGCAAAAAAATCTAATGCTGTCCGAAAACTTTCTTGTTTCGTCGAAAAGAAAAAATAAATCAGATTTATCGTGGAACCCTTATTAACAAAGCAATTGTTACTGAGGCTTAATTTTGAAAACCAACAATGGAAAATAAAAATGGAGTGGAGTGCGCTGCGTCCTCTCGTCCTAATGAATGAGGAGTAATTTCAGTTTAAATAAAAGAGAGAACAATAAAATACCCATTTTAAAAACAGTACGATGAGCAAATTGCCGCGGCATCCAATTTATAGACAATGAGGGAGAACTGTTAACATTGCTATTCCCATTAAGAATAGCGAGCGCAGAACACTGTAACAGTTCGTGGTCGTGGTTCAGCTTTTTATTTTACTTATAATAGCACACACTCATACAAGACAATATGAAGCATAGAACATGCATATAAATGAGTTGTCTGTTAAAATTTTGACGTTTGACAAAATACAGCGATTGGGAATATTAATTTAATCCATACATTTGCATGAATTACTTGAAAGCAATATGATGATGTACAATGCCAGCTGGGAATACGTCACAGTGAAACAAATCCAATACCCTCCGAGTCGTTCATTAAGTCCCTAAATTGCTACGAAATATTTCATTTCGATCGAATGATTGGCTCGGGCCCAACTGTGCGACTCGTCGGATGCCGACAGACCTAAGACGTTCACTATCAGATGTTCGAGGTATATGCTATTTTTCTCCGTAAGAATACAAATGTCTTGCCAAATTGTCTACCGCCAAACTGGTCTAATTTAGAAAGCAATTTCGCAACCAATTCGTTTTGTAAGCGGATCAAGAGGCCAACCTTAAATATGGCCATTAAATCGTTTGCGCCGAACCCACATTCGTCTTTTTAATGCGAACTTCCAACGCTAACAAATAAGAAACTCTTATCGGCGCTAACTTATCACGTCTACGGTACGCGTTTCACCTACCTATCCTTCTATTTTTATAAATAAGTAAGAAATGACCAAGTAACTCCCACTTGCGGAAAACGTCCTAATTCGTTTGGTGTTTTTCCTTATTATTTTCTTTATGCTGTTGTCTAGTGTACAAATAGAACTTAATAATATGTTTTTGCTGGCATTATCTCTCTTGAGGGCCGTTTGTTTTAATCATTTTATTCATGTGTCTTGATGAGGGATAGTTATCTGGAGGCACGGTAGTCCCCCCGCCAAGACGAGTCAAGAGAAGCGCTTCGTCGTTTTCTTGAACCCTAAAAACTTGGGTTTGGATATGTGGGTTTTCCCATACAAACTCAGTTCCATGCTAGAAATCTGAAAATTATACAAGTACACAGACTTTTTATTACAAATTAAAACATACGTGATTCAAGTTTTTTTTATTTCATTCCCCAACTCATTAAATTAGAGGATAAAAGTATATATGGGGTTTTTGACAGGTTTCAGAATATGCGTGGTGTTCGCCTTATAAATATTGACTTTAGTAGTATTAAAGCACAACAGTCAGCTACTCGTATAGTTGAATATAATCGCTTAAGAGCCAAGTATCTCCCTGATCTATGAAAATCAAAAACCAAAATCGAAATCAGCGATCGCTCATTATAAACAGTAAACCAATAAAGAAGAAGGCAAAAAAAAGAGAGCGGGCTATGAAAAAAAGCACCTCTGATTTGCAAGAAATACACCACAAAAAAAAGAAAAAATGAACCGAATAAAAAACACATTGTCATAAGCAACTTACAAAAAGAAGTGAAACCCCAACAAAACCATTTTCATGTAAAATGTTGCCAAGACGAGACCGCACTGTCAAAAAAGACGCTACACTTTAGTCAAAATATTTGGCTTGGCCGTTTCGCTACCGTCATAATTATGCCTCGTTACTAGAAGTCGTCACTTGTAGGTTTCACGTATGTCGTATGCGCAACTCCTCGTCGTCATGTTTCGTTACTGTAAGAACTGTATAACAGAAAAGTAATGAACAGTGAATACATTTTTCACCTTACGCCCATGTGATGGTAGCGAAACGGCCAAGGTAGAGTTTGTGAAGTTAAGGCTTGTAGAAGCTTGGCTCTACATGATATCTGATAATTAAAAATAAATAAACCTTTTGACAGTGCGAGCCATATTGTCTCGTCTTGGCAAAATTTTACATGAAAATGTTTTTGATGGAATTAAAATCGACAGAATATACTTTGTTTATTCGTAAATCGGATCTCCTTGTATTGTGTTTCACAGAACTGTTTGATAGAACATATTATTACTCAATTTCAAAGTCACTACAAGCACTATTAGGTTTAGTAACTACTAGTAAAAATTTCTGCAAAAGTACTACTTTACTTTCAAAAACCCCATTAAGTATCTTTTAATCTTAACTTTTTAACAGCCGTTGGCGTCAGCCGAAATTCATTAGGAGGTCAAGAAGACATAAATAAACAAACGCCCGTTTTTATATTTTAAAACCTTTCACCGACACGCGAGGCTAATGTATACACAAAATAATATCGATATAAACTGTTGACAGGGCACTTTCAACTCGCCTCGACATGAAAGAGCTATGGGTGAAATGTTATGAATGGCATTTGTTGACGTGTGTGTGGTCTAACGAGCAAAGTTCTGGCGTGATTGAAACCGTGACCTTCCAATAGTCATCGCACCCTTTCCCCTAGGGTTACCGCTGACCCTAGGGGAAAGATTCCCTACATCCTGTATACCCCTCATATTTGATAAAATGGCTTAATTAAAACTTTGGATAGTTTGGGCCGGACGACGAATAGAGCCTGTTTTACCGTAGCATATAAGATCCTTTTAATTACGCAGGATTTGAGTTAATTAAGCCGAATGTGGTTTTGTATGATGTAGATATAGGTCTCTCGGCACTGAATATGGAAACACGTCTCATCCTTTTCATCGAGAACTTTAATTACATGAAGAAAACAGCTTGGTTTCAGCGAGGAGCACGTATGAATGATTGATGAATGTAACAATTTATAAGTTGGCTGTTTTGTTTTCCTTACTTCGAAGTAAAGTGTATTCATTTCTTTAAGTGCATACGAGGAACTTTATAAACAAATGGTGTATTTTTTTTGTTATGTAAAAAAACGAAACACTGAATTCGGGTGCAAATGTACATACGTAGCGTGGCCACAGTTTTGATCGGTGGTGTGGCGCAGTGTTGATATTTCGCTCCAAAAAATAGATAAGTTCCAAACCAAACCGAAAACTGAAAAAGATCTTTCGAAAAAGGAAAGCTACACTAGAAAAATGTGTGGTTCGAGAATCTCTCTCCATAGAATTGAATTTGAAACTTAACAGTCATTTCTAACTTCAATAAATCATGGCATTTGACTTTGAAATCGACTATGAACCAATTTCTCTGAATTGGCAGGCAATGAATTGGTCCTTTTGACATTAATTTGTTATTAATCAAAATATCTGTGGAGCACTCAATAGTAAAGTTTTATAGTAGGATGTTAACAGTAACTTACATAAGTTACCTCATTTGAAACATTGCCGATAGTCAAACATAAATCACCGAATCTAGAAGCTACAGACTCCTGACTACATCAATTATGTGTGCTTCCTACAATTCCAAGTCGACCAAACAAAAGCGGGTATGCTAAACCGATGTGATTACTGCGCAATACGCACGATTTCGTATTAGGCTCATAGTTGACATTGTATGCTGAGAGCGATTGAAGTTTGATTCGATAGCAGAGCAAGCGAGCCAAGCAAGCTGTAAGGTAGCCATCGCACGTTGGTAAAGAAAACTCGCGGGACGTGAGGTACATAAACTCTACATCAAGCCAGAACCCTCCTAGGACATATTGGTCACGTATTTTCACCAACTGCTTTTATATCTCTCCGTCGTCGCTTTTAATTTTCTGCCAAAGTTAATCGCCGCAAAGCCGACTAACTGCCGTATTCTTCGTAGTTGGTTTTATGTCTCGCTTAATGACTCGATGTCTCAAACTTCTGGGCGTCAAACTTTATTAAAGGAATTATCAGGAATTCGTGAGTTACGCTCACTGCCGCTATATTTTCGTAATTGGAAAATGTTACGGTGAAAGTAAATTTTTGCGATAAAAATAGGCGGTTCCATTTTTTGCCTTTTCAATAACAATTTCTTTGAGTACTAATACATACAGTAGATATACTACGATTAAATTCTACTATCTTTGTTGCCAAACTTAGTTGATATTTATTTTGAAGTAAATATAATGAGGAGTATTAAATAAGTAAGTATCTATTTCTCAGTATATGGTACATTGAGATCTTACATTTAACATTGTTTCACACAAATATTAATAATAAGGTAGCACATGCAAATGTACCGTATGGTGACAGACGTAAAGAATTTCACCATCCCATATCTTCCCGTTGATGTCGTAAGAGGCGACTAAGGGACACACCAGAGAATGGGCAGCAGCGTTCTCTGTGCACTTTACCAACTAACTGCGATCGCCAACCCGTCTGCCAAGCGTGGCGATTATGGCAAACCCCCCCAAACCAATATGAATAGCACAACAAAAAAACGGCCCCGAGTGCTCGGCAGCCCGTCTACCCTCGGCTACGGTAGCGGTCGAGGTGATGGCGTGGCAAGGGGTGCAAAGAATCTCCGGAGTGGACCCGGCTACCCCAATAAACACCGACGACTGGACCTGGCAACGTATAACACACGAACACTCCGGACCGACGAGAAGATAGCCGAACTCGAGGAAGAATTGAGCAGGTTACGATGGAGCATTATAGGGTTATCTGAAGTCCGAAGAGAGGGGGAGGACTCGATAATCCTCAAATCCGGTAACCTGCTCTATTTCCGAGAGGGTGACCGGCAGTCCCAGGGTGGTGTCAGCTTTATCGTCCACAAGTCCCTTGTGAACAACGTGGTGAAGATCGAGAGTGTGTCGACCAGGGTGGCGTACCTTATACTCAGAATATCCGCAAGATATTCGCTGAAGGTCAAACAGGTCTACGCCCCGACCTCGGCACACCCCGACGACGAGGTAGAGACCATGTATGAGGATATCTCTAGAGCCATGCATGGTTCTAAAACTTACTTCACCGTTGTCATGGGGGACTTCAACGCGAAACTGGGCAAACGAGACGAGGATGAGCTGCAAGTGGGACAATTTGGAGTTGGACGTCGGAACCACCGGGGTCACCTACTGGCCAGTTTTATGGAGAAGGAGGGCCTCTACATGATGAACTCCTTCTTCAGAAAGCGTGAGCACAGGAAGTGGACCTGGCAAAGCCCCGATGGTGCAACTAAAAACGAGATCGACTTCATCATGTCAGCCAAGAAGCAAATGTTCAATGATGTCTCTGTGATCAACTCGGTGAAAACCGGGAGCGATCACCGCTTGGTAAGAGGCACATTGAACATTAATGTCAAGCTTGAAAGGTCTCGACTGATGAAGTCCACACTCCGCCCAGCACAAATCCAGGTCCAAAACCCCGAAACCTTTCAACTCGAACTCCAGAATCGTTTCGAGTGCCTACGGAGCTCCGTGGACTAATACAGCGATGGGTTCGTGGAAGCTGTCCATACGGTCGGGTCTAAGTTTTTCATGACCCGCCGTACAGATAGGAACAGAAAGCTCTCTGGTCCTACTCTCAAGCTCATGAAGGAGAGGCGTGATATGATTCTGCAGTCTTCAGACGATGCGTTTAAATACCGGCAGCTAAATAGACGGATCTCAAAGTCCTTGAAAAGCGATCTCCGCCGCTTTAATACCATAAAGACGCGATTGAACGGAATAAGGGCTCCAAGATCTTTGCAAGTGATCTGTCTATTGGGCAGAGCCAGCTCACGAAACTGAAGACCGATGATGGCAGGATCGTATCCGCCAAACCGGAGCTTCTAAGGGAAATCGAGAGATTCTATGGGCAGTTGTACACGTCAACCAGTAAACCCGTCGCAAATCTAGCCAATGACCCTAGAGCTAGATTGACCCGACACTATACCGAAGACATTCCGGACGTCAGCCTGTATGAGATTGGGATGGCTCTGAAACAGCTTAAGAACAACAAGGCACCGGGTGATGACGGAATCACGGCCGAACTCCTGAAGGCGGGTGGGAAACCGGTCCTTAAGGCCCTTCAGAAGCTGTTTGATTCCGTCATACTCGAGGGGAGGACGCCACAGGCATGGTGCAGGGGTGTGGTGGTACTCTTCTTCAAGAAGGGTGACAATGCCTTACTGAAGAACTATAGGCCCATCTCACTTCTTAGCCATGTCTACAAGCTGTTTTCAAGAGTCATCACGAATCGTCTCGCGCGCAGTTTTGACGATTTCCAGCCTCCCGAACAAGCCGGATTCCGTAAAGGCTTCAGCACCGTAGACCACATACATACGCTGCGGCAGGTTATACGTAGTGAGTACAACCTGCCTCTCTGTTTAGCGTTTGTGGACTATGAGAAAGCCTTTGATTCGATCGAGACTTGGGCTGTACTGCAGTCTCTCCAACGGTACTAAATTGACTACCGGTACATCGAGGTGTTGAAGTGTTTATACAAAAACGCCACCATGTCAGTTCGACTTCAGGATCAGACCTCGGAACCCGTACATTTGCAGCGAGGTGTTAGACAGGGAGATGTCATATCTCCGAAGCTGTTCACCGCTGCACTGGAGGACGTCTTCAAGGTTCTGGACTGGAGAGGGCTAGGCATCAACGTCAATGGCGAGTACATCACTCACCTTCGGTTTGCCGACGATATAGTGGTTATGGCTGAGACCATGGAGGATCTCAATATAATGCTCGATGACCTCAGTAGAGCTTCCGAAAGAGTGGGTCTTAGGATGAACATGGACAAAACCAAAGTGATGATGAATGCCCATGTTACACCCACTCCTATTAAGGTTGGAGACTATACACTCGAAGTTGTACGCGACTATGTCTACCTGGGACAAACGATCCAGTTGGGTAGGGCCAACTTCGAGAAAGAGGTCAACCGTCGAATCCGACTCGCATACGGGAAGTTGCGCGGTATCTTCTCGTCTAACTTACCACAGTGTCTCAAGACGAAAGTCTATGACCAGTGTGTGTTGCCAGTGATGACTTATGGCTCTGAGACGTGGTCGCTTACAATGGGCCTCATCAGAAAGCTTACAGTCACCCAAAGGGCAATAGAGAGGGCTATGCTCGGAGTTTCCTTACGTGATCGAATCAGAAATGTAGAGATCCGCAAGAGAACCAGGGTTACCGATATAGCCCGGCGAATTGCCAAACTTAAGTGGCAGTGGGCAGGGCACATTGCTCGCAGAACGGATGCCGATGGGGCAGAAAGGTTCTGGAGTGGCGACCGCGAACCGGAAGACGTTGCGTTGGAAGGCCTCCCACCAGGTGGACCGACGACCTGGTAAAGGTTGCAGGGATACGTCGGTTGCGAGACGCACGGGACTGGTCAAAGTGGCGACGCTTGGGGGAGACCTATGTCCAGCAGTGGACGTCTTTCGGCTGATATGATGATGATGATGATGCAAATATAAGAATATTATAAAAATGTATGAAATTTTGTATAATGTCGAAAATATAAATCAAAATATCAAAAAGTAAATTATAATGTCAAAAAAAAAACTGTAAGTCAAAAAAAAAAACATAATGTCAAAAAATTAAAACATAAAGTCAAAAAAAACATAATGACAAAAAAAAACATCATGCCAAAATATAAATCATAACGTCAAAATAAAAAAAAATACAATGTTAAAGAATTTATAATAATGACAAAGTACTAATATCATCAAATCAAATCAAATCAAATTATTTATTTTTGCAGAAAACACTGTTACAATGGTATTATTAAATGTACATGTTTCAAGTGATTCGACCGTAAGGCATGCAAAATTTGTACAATCATGGTTTATTAAAATCAAGATTGACATTGAAACACATAAAATGAGATAAAATACTCTAAGATATTAAATTAATGTAATGTCCTCCTTAAAATTATATTAATATAGATTATTTAATAATAAATTTAATTCATTCAATAATAATAATAATCAAAATATTTCAATGTCATTCCTAGTATTATTACAATACATTAACATATAAATTATTTGAAGACACATGCATAATTGATCTATTATTTGATGTCACTGTGAGGTCTTGAGTTTGGAAAATTTATCATTTAAGAAGTCATTCAAATTATAGTAACATTTATCAACTAAAAGGCTCTTCAGATTTTTTTTAAATAAGGCAGTATTCATTGCACTTATTTCTTTAGGTAGTTTATTGAAGATTTCAGGAGCCATCCGAAACACACTTTTGTGCATTAATGTGGTACGGGTTTGGCGCACACAGAGGCGAAGTGCGTCACGTTGTTGCCTATTATTGACTTCTGAGGCCAATGTAAATAAGTTATGATTGACCTTAACAAACATCGAAATCTCATAAATATATAGGCTTGGGAGGGGTAGAATTTTGTACTCCTGGAAATACGGTTTACAGGTCTCAACTATTTTAAGTCCAAACATAGCCCTTATGCACCGCTTCTGTGCTTTAAAAATTAGCTCAATATCAGTCGAATTTCCCCAAAAAATTATACCATACCTCAGGACTGGAGCAACCAAGCCATGATATGCAGTTAACAAGGTGTTGATACTTGCAATCTGTTTTAACTCATGTAGCGCATATACTGATTTATTAATTCTTTTGCATAGTGTTTCAATCTGGGATTTCCAATTTAATTTGTCATCTACATAAAGACCAAGAAATTTTGTTGTTTGTACGTCAGATACATCATTAAGATTTGAATTGCAATATCAAAATATATGATTTTAAAATTCATTGACGGAATAAAATCACTTCTACGTTCTATTGAAAAGCTTATTTGGTAATATTTAAATATGAGCTTTTCAATAGAACGTTTTCTGTATAAAGACTCTAAAAAGGTACAAAAAGCAAGATATTGAAGTAACAACAAGTATCTATATTTAGTTTCTTTTTTGCGAAGCCCATTATAACTTGTTGCCTTTACTAATTCTCACCCAATTCAAATACCAAAGTAATAACGTAAAGGGTGTGTAAGGGCGGCTCCTTTGAGAATAACCGAAACTATTCCCACTTTCTGCTAGATGGCGCTGCGCTCAGAATAAATATTTAATTTCTAATACGGTGTTAAAATATGGGGTTACATTTATTTAGAAAGTATGCTATGACTCTTGGTGGGTGATATTGCTTGGCTGTTCTTGCAGTCTTCTGTGTATTTGCTGAGTTATATATAATACTAGCGAACGTCTCGCGGTTTCACTCGCGTAGTTCCCGTCCCCGTGGGAATACAGGCATAAAAAGTCACCCGGGGATAGTGTAGCTTCCCAACGGTGAATGAATTTTTGAATTCGGTCCAGTAGGTTTTAAGTTTATTCGTTACATACAAAAATACTATTATTATTATAGATAGATTATAATATTATTATTATAGATACATTAATAAAAGAAAATATATTTACCATCCACTTATTTAAAAGAAAAGTGTTGTATTTGTCTTTTCATTCAGTAAATATTTATTACGGTTGTCTGAAAATATCTAGTCAGCATGATTACACAGAATTACAATGACACTTATCAGAAAATCATGAAAAGTTTAAGAGATTTCATGGGGTATGGTTATTCTTATTCTTTATTGTACACAAAACATAGAAACATACAAATACAATAGGACAGTTTATGTACAAAGGCGAGCTTAACCCATAGTTGGGTTCTCTAACAGCAAACCTCAGTTGCGTAGAGAAATATGCAATTGAGGATAGTACATCCATGTGCACAACAAAAGCTTATTATAACTCGTAACAATTTTAAATACTTACTCACTAAATAAACTAAACAAATACGTGTGCAACACACAATACATAAACATAATATATACCTATTTATTACAAAACTAAAATATTACAATTGTAAATACATAAATGAATGAGTCATGTTGATAGGAAATATTCCTTAATTCTTCTCTTGAAAACCTCCAATGAAGGGCTATCCCGTATAGAGTGTGGCAGAGTATTCCAGAGGCGCACAGCGCGAACAGTAAAAGATCCACCGTAACGACTTGAAGAGTGGGAAGGAAAACGAAGGAGAAGAGATGATGACAGACGACAGGGTTTTCCTCTCGGAACAAGATACTCAAAGCGTTCTCGAAGATACAAAGGAGAATTAGGATTATGAAGTACAGAAAAGAGTAATGAAAGAGTGTGAGCATCTCGGCGCTGTCGAATAGGCAGCCATTTCAACCGCCTCCGAAATTCCGACACATGGTCGTATTTTCGAAGGCCAAATATGAAACGGATGCACAAATTCAGTAGACGTTCGAGCTTATCAAGAAGTTCCTCAGTCGCATCAAGAAAGCTGACATCAGCATAGTCAAGAAGAGGAAGAAGGAGAGACTGAGCAAGTGTAACTTTAGTCGGAAAAGGCAGGAACTTCTGGAGACGCTTCAGGGACCGAAACGAGCAAAACACCCTCCTGCTTACTTCTGCAATGTGAACATTCCAAGATAAGTGGCAGTCAAGGAAAACCCCTAAGTTTTTAACTTTTTTGGAATATTCTATAGCGACGGCATCGTACAAAACAGGGGGAAGAGACTGGCTATTCAAAAGATTTATGAAGTATCTGCCACCAATAATAAGAGCTTGTGATTTTGCTGGGTTCACTAGGAGTCCAAAACTTTTAGCCCATTGGCAGATGTTTCCAAGATCATTATTGATGGCATCGATAGTTTCAGTGAGCTCTTCGATTTTAAAGTGACGATAAAGCTGCAGGTCGTCTGCATAGAGATGAAAGTGTGAAGATAAGACCTTCGTGATAGCGTTTATAAAAACCGAGAAAAGAAGAGGAGAAAGGACGCCACCCTGAGGAACACCCGCCGCGAGATCGCACCAGTCAGAGGAAGCATCCTCTGAGCGAACCGACTGCGAGCGGCCCCGAAGATAAGAATTAAACCATGCAATCACATTACATAAAACATACAATAACAAATAATAATAATAATAATGTAATGTAATTAATAATAATATTAATTACATTAAAACTATAGAAACACACACTCACTGCCACACCACAGTCACACACACACATATATTTCACATACACCACATTACACTTTCTTTTATCTTTACGTAGTTCAGCAGATAAATTAGAAATAAAAACCAACCCTACCACGTCTACTTAGTTCCAAATAAACATGTTTTCGTCTACGTTTCTACTCGTTATCCTAAGTTTGTAGGATATAAAGATAAACGCTTATTTGTAAAAGCCGTTCGTCTTACTATCTACTTAGGTAGCCGCTTATCTACTGTTCCTACTATAATTATAACTTTCTAAACGATCAATGGTGTACTAATAGCATATTTCTTTTTTGTCTTGGGCAAATGCTCATGCATACTGCACTACCACGCGAATATAGTGCAGTTATGTGGGACTCTAACCCACTAAAACTCCACGGTATCCTCCTGTGCCGCTTATGGCTGGAACACGTGCACGCTTTAGCACTCACCGCGAACCCGCCGCGGCTGTCCGTCACCGGGCCCTCCTCGGGGGAGTACCCCCCATCACCTGTGCACCAGAAGACACTGTACGCCGTGACCACCCCAGGGACCAAATCAGCACATGGGTGCCAGACGACCCCATGTATTGCACCCTCAGTGACGGGTCAAGGTCAGTGGCCCCGCCACCTACAATTTTGCGGCCCAGGGGATAGGAGGAGCGGTTAACGCTATACCGTTAAATTTTTCGCAAATAATAGGTTTAAGTATATTCTTCGCAAAAGGATTAATATTAAATCTAAGATCAAAAACGGATAATGGGCTTATCTTCTTGATAATAGCGGTGTCTTCCAGACAACCTTTGGATGGACAAGACAATACTTAGGTACGTTAACAAAATGTCAATATGCCAATTTCTAGAGATATATTTACATACATCCAGTAAATATTGAAAAGCCTAGAAACATCTTCGTCAGTGTATTGCTTTAAATTCTCTATACTTTTGCATGTATAATAGGGTAGTTGTCAAAAAAAAACTATTTAGGCCGTCAGTTAGATAACCTAAAAATATTGGACACGTATTTTTCTTTTACCACGTAAACAAAAACATACGACGATACAGTGTTTTGAAATAATTATCGTGTGACGTCATGGTGTGCACTGACAAAGTGACATCACAAGCCCCCACTCCTGAACCTTTCTACCCCATCGGCCATCCGTTCTACGAGCAATGTGCCCTGCCCAGTGTCTCTTAAGTTTGGCAATTCTTCGGGCTATGTCGGTAACCCTGGTTCTCTTGCGGATCCCTACATTTCTGATTCGATCACACAAGGAAACTCTGAGCATAGCCATTGCCCTTTGGGTGACTGTAAGCTTTCTGATGAGGTCCAATGTAAGCGACCACGTCTCAGAGCCATAGGTCATAACTGGCAACACACACTGGTCATAGACCGTTCATGATGTAGATAATGAAAAAGCAAGGAATGATAAAGGATCATAAATGTAACAGAATCCACACGTATTTTTGACGAAAGCTTCTGTTGCAAAACGTCGTCGTTGAGTTTAATACTTTAATATGTTTGTCGTTCGACTTTATCAGGCATTGTTTTGAGCGACGAAATGAGCGTATACACTGGATTATGTTCTAATAATATTCTGCAAAATCAATCCTCTTATTATGCTTTAGAGAACTTTATTTAATTTTAACTTAATTTATCATATCGAATTGCGTCAAAAACAATTACCCGCATAAAAACTTTTGATCAAACCACGAAGACAGTAACCTAATTACGAATAAATTGATAGATAAACTCATTTAAATTTCAAATTAAAATTAATAATTAATTTTTATTTAAATTCAGCCTTTGTTTCCAAGCTCCAAACATTTTAATCTTAACTTTAATGTACTTGTTCTTAGTAATTTCAAACGTACGTAGGTGTCTCCACCAGAATATGAACCTAACACCTAAGGTCGCACGACACAATGTTAATAAATTTAATGTAAAATATTCCCCACTGAGACATTATACACAGCCATTTGTGTCATACTTGTGTACGTGTGTGAATATAAATAGGAAAAACTCGTTTCACCTCGCAGCTTTGTCCCCTGTGAATAACCGGGATTAATAATAATTATTATTGGGACAGTCGAGTGCTTCGTGTCACAACCAGAGCAATACAACTCCTTGCTTTTCCGCTTGATTACTTTCTAACAATGGTCTGAACAAACAATAATATAACCTCGGGTACCATTGTTAAAGAGAAATAATTTCAGTTAGCAGCAGTCCCCGTTGTCCGCAGCTGTACGATGCCATTCGGATTTTTCCTTCCATTAACAACATTTTTAATGCTTCGCTGAAAACAAGAAATGAATTCGCTTGGTGTCCCAATTTTTGTACGTATAATAATTGCCTCATTCGATATCCGAAACGCTGGAAAGGCAAGCAGAAAAACATCAAATAAACAGAACGGAAGCTGTCATAAAATATATTTATTGTTTTCACAACATCAGATAAATTAACACCGCAGGCTGTAACTATCCGAATTGCTGAATTACATACGTGTATTGAAACTAATTAAGAACAAAAAACGCTACAACTATGTTTAAACACGTGTTCGAATGAGACGAAGTGAATGGCCATCGTAACATGTTCAGGGTTGTTAAATTGTACCATAAAATAAATTTAATATAAATCCAGAGTAGAGGCGACACATAAAATTGGAGTAAATCACCGAAAGTCAGGCGCTGGAGACGTTTACAGCCTCCGAGGTTGTTAGTTCAGGAAGTGTAACGGAATCGCGGGTACCACTCAAAACGCGGCATCACCAGATATTTATGTCGCAACTGCACTTAACGAGTCGCTGTCCAACTATTTTCGTATTTTTAACATTCATGTTTTACTGTATTGGATCTCGCAACGAAATTAATCAGAAAAGAATAATGGAGGAGTAGGAAAAAATACAAATTTCCACTTCCCTCCTTATCAAGCAGGAGATAGAACAAACAAGACCACTAGGCACAAAGGGTCGTTTACAACTGGGATAAGCCCAGTTGTCTAACACCACGGATAAAAATTAGCATTAATATTAATGGGTCCGAACATTGTGAGATGTTATATTTGATTCCAATAATAGGTACGGCAAAATCGCTTGAACGCACGGAAATTTGTTCTAGTTTCCATAAGGTCCCTATAGTAAACAGCTCCTGATACAGCCTGTACATTATTCAACATAGTATTGCGTTCATTCTGCCAAAGAATACACTCCCATAAGATACACTCACATAAAGGCTAAGCAACAAGCTTGAAGGAAAATAATTTACTTTTAAGGTTACCATGCTCTGTGAGAAATTGGTAAATTCATTCTCCGGGACTTCGTAGAGCTTCATTGCCTCGGCGCTTTTCTGGTGGTTGCCGCTGTTGATTCTGGCTTTCAGGAGTTGCAGTGGTTTGGGAATAGTGCGGTGGGATTGTAAAATAAAAAAGGCATGTTTTACATTAATAGTTTCTTTTTCAACAGAACAGTGTGTAAATTGTAAACTAGTTAAGCTAATTGCAAACGGGTAGCCTTGCTATTTGCATTCGCTCGTGAAGCGTATAACTTCACAAACGGTTTAGCTCATATCTCTGTTAAATTGAATGGACTTCATCAGCCAGAAATCCCATTTAAATTGCTGAATTTAATATCAAATGTTACGTATTCAGTATTATTAGAAGACAAAACCCTGTGATGCTACTGGTATTATTTTAATTACAAATGTAGATTTATGTAATATAATAGTCTGTAAAATTTAACTACAATAAAGTTTAGGGTTGCAAAGAGTGTCTATAAATTTTTCATCAAACTATACATGTTTTAAAACAATATAATAAAACACGATGAAGCTTTTCGTGTTTTATTTTTGATATAACGCATGTTCAAGTCGTAAATGATGTGACATGCGGTTTTGTCATGCTTGCATACTTTTACTGAAAATGTATATATAATTTATTTCCCACGTGTAACAGAATACGTTGGTACTCATAACCTGAACCTCGGATAGAGCTGGGCTTGAAAAACTAGACTTCAAATCACTTACGTGAGAACCATGTTCTTATTTATCAAGTGAAGGAATTTACCATTTAGTGCTTGTAATACTTTTTGCCTATATGTAATAAGTATGGTAGTTCTGGGTGCATCGTTCTCACGTATATGAATTTATTAATGCTTGTACTTATGTAAATATAGTAAAAAACTTATTTAAAAAAAAAAAGTAATTATGGAGTTTCTTGTGCATTCTTCTCCATAGCAAGCTACTTTTTCGAATGCACGGTAGAATCAATTTTTATTACTTAATAATTGTTAATACATTTGACTTTGACTTGCACAACAAAGCCCGAGATACTTGATGTCGTCATGTTTGTAATCGGTCTCTACCATCTTCGAAAGAGTGAGTGAAATATGAAGATGCCTTTAATTCGTTTAACGCTAAATGTTTTTGTGGTGCATAAATATGTAGCGTATTGCGTAATCTTCTGAAAATTAACATACTTAAACCTACAAAAGAGATATGTAAGTATCTATAGATAGATATAGAATGAGATAGGGTAGATATGTAAGTTTTACATGTAAGTGAATGCCTTTGTAATTCTTAAGAGAAATAAAGATTCTTAACCAAAAAAATAACTATAGTCAGAATTCAGAAACCGGCTGTCATAATGTTCAAAACGTAATTTCTGTGCCCCCTCTCTTTTAGAAGTTACGTCAAATACGTATCAATCTGCCTAGCCTTTTCCCAACTACATTGGGGTCAGCTTCCAGTCTAACCGGATTCAGCTGAGTACCAGTGTTTTACATGGAGCGACTGCCTATCTGACCTCCACAACCCAATAACTGGGTAACACGGTACCCCTTGGCAAGACTGGTGTCAGATCTCAGACTTCTGACTACCCGTTACGACTGTCAAAGATCTTCAAATGACAGCGGGGACTATAATTTAGCCACGAGCTATTTGGCCACACACATACCTAATAATAATATTATTTTAAACAACATTCTTCTTAAACATCTCCGTATACACGTAAGTACTTACTTCGTACATTCTTTCTTAATAAAGTGTTGTCAGTTTCTACCGTTTCCTTATTTGTGTTGCGACTTTAAGATAAGCAGTCGGCACTCTTAACATTTTTCTCATTACACAGCTTCATCGTATGAGTGTGGAGTTCTGCGTTCTTGTATTTTTAGGTACTTCTTCGATTGTATTTTTGTATAATGTACGTATTTGACGTATATTAGAGGAGTTCGTGGCTAAATAATAAAAGCCGCACGGGTTGATCGAGGTTAAGCATCGCTTGACACCTCGTCAAGGCACCTCGTCGGTCCGTGGATGGATGACCATTTCAACATTCCAAGTTTTCTCCGTGCCTCGGAAAGCACGTTAAGCCGTTGGTCCCGGCTGTCATTTGAAGATCTTTGACAGTCGTTACGGGTAGTCAGAAGCCTGAGATCTGACACCAGTCTTGCCAAGTGGTATCGTGTTACCCATTTATTGGGTCGTGGAGGTCAGATAGGCAGTCGCTCCATGTAAAACACTGGTACTCAGCTGAATCCGGTTAGACTGAAAGCCAACCCCAACATAGATGGGCAAAGGCTAGGCAGATTGATTGTGTGGGTCCTAAGTCTAACTAATATAGTTATTTTGTATTACCAAGGCAATAACAGTCATTGCTCTTTTCCTATAGCACGGGGTCCCAGCGCTTAGAAAGAAAATTTGCTTCAAATAAATCTCACTAGATGGCGCGATGTCACCGACTTGTTATTGAATTGCGTGTAAAATTAACATTTTCTAGCACTGAACATAAAAATTGTATGTTCTTGTTTAATCAACTTCTAAGCACAAAATTATGGAATATTGGGCTCTTAATTAAAATTTCAACGGGTATTTGAACGGATCATTTAGAATTTATAGCAATAGATGGCGCGGTTTTAATTTCCAGAAGCATTCCAATCGATTGTTTAAATTTGTATTGTAACATATGTTGGTGCAAAAAAACTGTAAAAACGTGCCAAAAATACTATAAAACAAATTGTCAAAAACTATTCCCGTACCGAGTAAACCCTTTGATTTGCAAGTCGTGCTAACACCATCTATCTATCGCCATGGAACAGAACCGAACGCGATCGATGTACAAAAAATAATTAGTTTAATCAGACGAAAAACGGTAGTTACGTCGGCACGGTTTTATTGTATGGGATGAGGCATCTGTATGCTAGTATTATATTATCTGTGAATAATCTCTTCGTAAGAATCGAATAATAAACTGCCTTTGTATCGTTCTTCGTTGGTAATATCAATAAAAATGTTTGGATCAATAACCGCTACTGCCGTACTAAAACGCAAAAGCCAGGTATGCACATAATCACCCCCAACAGATTAATTAAGAAAACCTCATTTTAATAATAGCACAACACATAAACATGTCGAATCATAAAAACAAATGCTAACGACAGACATTTCCGCAGTAGAACACTGTCACCTTCGCACAGTTTGAGCTCGAAGCAATATTGCCATGTTATATTTAGTTTACACCACTAAGCCAGACATATGGGCCATTTTCCGACAGAATCGTGTGAACCGCTTCACGTTATTCATGGGCGACGCATTAATATCGTCCAAATGTGCACTTACGTCCAAAAATTTTAGTAATACCAATGTTTATTTGTACTTCCGACGATAAATATTACCATGTTTCTATTCTACTACACATAAAATTTGGAATGTCTGTCTGTCATTCTAAAAATGAGCAGATTTTGATATAGTTTGAAATTTTAATTGGGAAAAGTTACGCGAACTTTAAATGGGATTAGGTCTCATGTAGTTGGAAATATTTCCAAAATTTAGACAGCTACTGAAAGTTTAATAGAGACAAACTAATAGGAAAATTCAACCTCAGAATAAAACTAGGTTTCAGTAGTATCATTAGTACACTATATAATACTTATACACATTTAAAAGACTTCATACAAAGACAGCTTTAAGATTTATTGTTTTTTTATTTTTTATTTATACCTTTTTTTGTTTTTTTTTTTCTTATGAGGTTTATTTAAACATGTAAGTGTTATATATTCTTGAAATCACCTCTCAAATCCCTTTATTTTGATACCCCCACGATGGAACAAGAAGGAAAAAAAATTGGGCCCCCGCAATATGGCGCCCTAAATCCGCCATTTTTCTATTTTGCAAATTGAATGTAGCCAGTGGCACTCACAAGGTTAAGACGAATCAATTGACGTAAGAATCATCCAAATCGGCCAGCGCGTTTGTTCTCTAGAACGCCACATAGGAACAAAATAACATACATAGACTGATAAAAACATTACCATCCTTCGGCAGTCGGGTAAAAACGGATGCGAATTATCGCATACACATTATTACTGTATTATTATATTACCGCTGTACATTAGTACAGCTAGTCACTTGATATTGTAATCAATACTCCTGATGATATAATCAATATTAACCAGCGATGAATAACGTCAGAAGTGCCGCTATCGATAAACAAAACAGATTAATGAATATTTATTTGATTACCTTGAGATGATGCGTTGTTAACGTATTTACTCTTTCCTTTATGACGGTAAATGTAAAAGTGTATCCAACTGAAAATAACCGGTAACTTTTGTTATCCAACAATACAGGATTCACGTGGAAGTTGTTAGCCAAATAAATAGACCTATTTATTTTGGTAACAGTATCCATTTCAAGCGAATTACTTCAACACAACAATGAAGCCACAAAAATACGAAAAGCCTCCTTTTATCATTTTATTCGCTAAAATAATTAACTCTACTGCTACGTTAGGTACACTTGTCGCTACCCGGGGTTGCTACGCCACGCATCATCACTACGCCACGAGTTTCTGCTTCGCTTCGCGACCCCACTCCGCCACGTCTCTGTTACGTTGCGTTCTTTTATTACGCCATGCGTCTCTGCTACGCCGCGCGGCCCTGCTTCGCCTAGCGGCCCTGCTATGCCGAGTGGCCCTGCTACGACGCACGTCACCCACACATGACGCGCGAGTCGCGCGACTCCGTTACACAAGGCTTCGTTTCGGGACTCTGCTACCCCATGAGTCTCTGCTATGTTACTAACAGAGTCTGTTACGTTGCGTACTTTTACTACGCAGCGACTCTCTGCTATGCCGTGCAACCACAGAAAGCGATTACACTATGCTACAAGTCCTACATAGTTGTATACCTCTGCTATGCCACTCATCGCTTATACACCGTAAGCTTACCTGCGCAATTTAACATTGCGAAAGTTACACCAAACGTTACGCCTTCCATTGTCAACTATTGCTACCATAGTCATATTTTAGCCCGACTGCCGAAGCATAGTAATGTTTTTATCAGACTAGTATGTGTCGTTCTAGAGACCAAACGCGTTGGCCATTTTGTATGATTCTTACGTCAATCGATTCGTCTTAACATTGCGATTGTAGTGGACTACATTAAATTGAAAAATAAAAAAATGGCGGCTTTTTGGCACCATATTGTGAGGGCTCCATTTTTCCATCGTGTGGGGAATCAAAATAAAGGGTTTTAAGAGGTGATTTTAAAAACATTTAACACTTATATGTTTAAATGTAACTAATTCGAATAAAAAATATATTTACTAAAAAGTTATAAATCAAAAAAACATAATTAAAAAAAACAGACTGCTTAAGAAATGAACTAAAAGACGAAAACAAGAAGTAAATCATGTTGTACAGTCGGAGTAGTTTTGGTCAGCGGCTCGCGATCAGGATTTTTTAATTTTTAATCATGGGAATAAATAAATATATACCTCTTAGTAAAAACCCCAAACAACAATATGTGATGTTTTTATTTTAGTCAAACAAATTTGATTATGATTGCAACTGTTGTCGATTTACGACGACGGCTTCTGAAATTAGAAATCAAGTAAAATTTGGGTGTTACAAAGAACAACATGCTAAAATAGAAATGGTATACACTCAAATACTACGCAAATGCTTTCCTTTCGATAGTGTAAAATATGAGAACAATAATAATGCAAAGTGTGGTTCTGTGCAATAAGTTAAAATTACAATAGAGCAAGTAATTGCAGTTGCAAACTCATCATTTACGGGTGTTCTAGTTCGAGCGAGCAGCGTGTTCAAAGTAAGCAACTATTTCACGGTGTTTCTTTCTACAATTTATATTTTTGCAACATCTATTGCCACCGTTAGTCGGTGATGGTGCCTGTCAACAGAATGAAGAATGGTTGTGAATTGGATACTATTTTTCTTTTTCCTGTTTTAAAGATGTTTTAGCTATCCAGGGTGACTTTTAGTTCAAGTACATGTTATGTTCACGTGGGCGCACTGTTGGCGCAGTGTTTGAGCGATTGACTGCTGCGCTGCGTGTTGCGGGTTCGATTCCCGCACGGAACAAATATTTGTATGACCTATAGAGATTTGTTCCGGCTCTGGGTGTTGTGTATGTGAGTATATATGTTTGTAAACGCACCCACGATACAGGAAGAAATTCCTAGTGTGGGGTAAAAGTTTTATTTAAAAGAAAAAGAACTTTAATTAAACAAAGTTCTCATGTGTATGAACGATTTTTACTATGAAGCCAACTATAAATGAAAAAAATATTCTGTTCAGTACCCCTACTGATTTTAGTTCGCAAAACCTTGACAAAATGTGTAGCAAACAGCAGATTTTTTTGCGATTTCAGAGTTAGCCCCTTAGCAAAAGTTAATCGTTTTCATGAGTACCTTCACGCCCTAAAAGATTTCCAATGAATTGAAAGTAATTTTGTATTTTTGTCAAAATACCTGGTAACACATTATATTAGGGCTACTTTATGTATTGTGCATTATGCATAAACAATATTATATGACGTCTACTAATAGTGGCCTACCCAGTACCGCCAGGCGTCAACCTGACCCTGTGTCGTCCCCTAAGCCCCAGGCATATTATTTATTTTGATACACACATCGTAACAATGATTAGAGCTTACGTAATACATGGAGGCAAGCCTATTTCTTAATGTTTATGCAAAAGTTAACATTTTCTAAATGTCTATTGCAGAAATGAATGTTTATGTCACTTGAACACCCATATCACATGTACTCTTATCCATGTGCTAATTAGCTAGATATTAATTTTGAAAATAAATTTTCACGACATTTGCATTTTACACATTAAATATTCTTCAATGTTTTTAATAAATTTGCGTTGACATTCTTGAATGATTATTTTGAATTGATTTATTATTTTAATTTCTTTATTATTTTTCTCTGCCATTCTAGAAGCATAACTTGTATTATTTTGTTGACATTTGCTCGACATTTATAAAAAAAAATATTGTTACTAAATATGACATTGTATTAATTTGTATTCTTTATTAAAATTTGCATGCCATTTTTCAAGGTAAACGTGACGTTCTATCATTTTATATCGTAACATCTCTTCATGCTGACAATTTGTTATGTATGTATAGTCCTCATGTTTGAGCAAATAGAAATGATTTGATTTGATTAAAAAAGTTATCTTGTCAAAAATGGGAAACAAATTATTTCACTGACCTTCCATGTATTATATCCCAATTTACTAAATCTTACTAATATTATAAATGTGAAAGTTTGGATAGATGGGTGGATGTATGTTTGTTACTTAATCACGCCAGAACGTCTGAACGAATCTGGCAATTCGGCACTGATATAGGCTACTTTTCATCCCGGTATAATGTTCTCTTGGGATTATAAAACACTTTTCACTCGGGCGAACCCGCTGGCAGAAGCCAGTCTTAAAATCATTAAGCAACTCAATATACCTAAAAGTAAGCGAGGTCTAAGCAGTAAATATTTTTGCCAATTCCCTCCGGTGCGAGGCAAACCGCAGGCAAAAGTTAGTGAGCTATAAATCATAAGTGTGCGGACCTCAGTACAATTTATGTATAAGGCCCATTGGGTGGCTTAGTACTGTTTGATTGATAGTGTGAAGAAGACCTCATTCGAGAACTTGCATCCGTCACATAATGACTCCCACACCTTACACGTGTGTGGTGTGTCATTAGAACAATATCCAATTAACATAAAACAAAACATCATCACGCCTGGATTTCAAGAAAGTTTAGGCAGAGGTACACCCAAATTTCGCTAGTTGTGATTAAGTTAAAGTAATAGAGTTGTCTCAGAGCCATAGGTCATCACTGGCAACACACACTGGTCATAGACCTTCGTCTTGAGACAGTGTGGTAAGTTGGACAAGAAGATACCGCGCAACTTCCTGAACGCTTCCCAGCCGAGTCGGATTCGACGGTTTGGCCTCTATCTCTAATTGGACCTACCCAACGGACGGCAAATATAAGGCGCAGGCCACACAGAAATGCCGTCTGGCGCGGACATGGCATGGGTGGTTTCCTATTCCATTCAAATTTCATAAATGATGCATGGAAATAAAGCACAATTTAGGACATTCGACGGACGACGCCATTTCGGCGCCCACGCCTTATCATATTGCGCTTTATTGCCATGCATTTTGTATGAAATGTGAATGGAATAGGAAGCCGCACGTGCCATTTATATGTGGCCTGTGCCTAAGGGATTCATCACGTGACATTTTGATAGCGTTTAACATCCTCATACATTTTTGTCATTCATCCAATCGTTACGCGTTCGTTGTTAGAATGTTGCTTGTCTAGGCATCAGGCTGCTTCGGGGTGGCAAAAGTCGTGGCATCGATCCATGAGCTGGGTTTAGTGATAGCGCCTCATAAAACGGAGGCGCTATGGTTCCATAAACTGCCGAGGAGCAGGGAGCCACCTAGCTCGTCAGTGACAGTTGGAGATGCGCAAGTCCAGGTGGGTCGATACATCAAGTATCTTGGCCTAACCCTGGACGGTCGGTGGGGCTTCGAAGAGCACTTCGAGCGCCTGGTCCCCCGCGTTGAAAAGGCAGTGGGTGCTTTGCACAGACTGCTGCCCAACCTCGGGGGACCTCGGGAAGAAGTTCGCCGCCTCTACGCGGGGGTCGTGCGATCGATGGTCCTTTATGGGGCGCCTGTCTGGTCAAGCAGACTATCAGGCGTCCGACGCTGCAGGACTAAAGTTAATAGCCTGCAGCGGAAAATGGCCATTCGTATCGCACGAGGATACCGAACGGTGTCCTTTGAGGCGGCAACTCTCCTGGCACGTTTTCCTCCGCTGGACATTCTGGCGGACATGGACGCGAGGGTTTATAACCGAATTCGCGCCATCCGCCAGAATGGTGAAAGCGTGCCAGGAATCGCTGTAGTAAGGTTGAGGCGGCAGGAACGGCGACACGCACTCGAGCGGTGGCGCGAGCGGCTACAGCAGCCGCAGTATTCGCGTAAGCGCGTTGTCGAAGCCGTCCTGCCACACTTCGAAGCCTGGCTGAAGAGAGAGGAGCGCATCTCCTACCGGCTCACTCAGGTACTCACCGGGCACGGTTGCTTCGGTGAGTATCTGAATAGGATTGGGCGAGAGGCCACGGCAAATTGCCACCATTGTGGAGGCGACCTTGATTCTGCACAGCACACGCTCGAGGAGTGCTCAGCGTGGGCCTCTGAGCGGCAGGTCTTAGTCGCCAGGATCGGGCGAGACCTGTCTCTGCCAGCAGCTGTGAGGGCCTTGCTGGCAGAGACAGCAAATTGGAGGGAAATGGCCTCCTTCTGTGAGACTGTGATGGCCCAGAAGGAGGCCGCCGAGCGGGAGCGTGAGAGGGCAGATCCCGCTCGAAGAAGAAGGCGTCGGGGAGGCAACCACCTCGATGCCTAAAACGCCGAAACCCCGCCTGCGTCACAAGCAGGTGGGACTCCGAGGTCGCGAGTGGTCAGATTGGGGACTCTGTCCACCCACCGAGTGACTTCAGGAAGGATGGCAGCACAGTGGTCACGTGCTGCCGTACATAGCGTGGTTCAGGGGAAGCTATTCTTTCAGCTTCTCCAGGGATGTGCCCTAACAGGCGTTGCACAAAGGGGGTTCCGGTTTGGTCTTTTAAGAGGTGACGGGGCCCCTTCCAGGTGCTGATGGTGATCACCGGGGTGGTTTTAGTGAGGTAAAAATCCCACACTCCCTGATCTTTTCCCCAAAAGTCCAGGCGCCTTTTGAAGGTTTCCCCCGTAAACAAAAAAAAAAAAAAAAAAAAGGCATCAGGCTGCTACTGAGAAGTTCCAGTTGTTGGTCAAAACTATTCGGACAAAAAAAAAACGAAATAAATACGTAAGTAATAACCGTACGACATTAATCATCATGGAGTAGGTCTGGGGAAGTCACAAATAAATTCTGACGGCAAATCTAGTAAAACCGTGTTTGCCTTTGTATCAGGCATCTACACTCTGCAGATACTGTATTTTATTTAGCACTGAACTTCCCCCTTCTTTATCTACTTTAAAAGTTCTGCCAAGTCACCCAGAACGCTTTCCAATAGTCACGACCTAACGGAAAAAAGAAAATATATTATATGTACCTCCAAGGCCAAATAAGTTTGGTAGCGCTCGAGAATTTGGGGCTGCAGCCATTGAAATGCAACAGCTGGTACTCAATATCAATTTAAAAACTCGTCGTCAGTACAAAATTGAAGGCTTTATAGTATTGGAAAAAGTGCTATAAACTTGCCTAATGTTTGTTCGTGTTGAATGTATATTATGGAGTTAGATGGCATTTTATATTCAAACGATGTTGCTACCAAAAATAAAATAAAAACCGGAAAAAAACTCAAATGTTGACTTCCCGTCGATAAAATGTTATGTTTAACATCTACGGCAAAGCTTTTAGGCTTAAGAAACTCTGAGAAATGTGTGAAGTAAAATATTAATATTCCCTAAAATCACAAACAAATATCTGAGATAAAAAGTGACGCATGTACACGAAAATCTTTTTACAGCAGAATACACATCGTGCACACATTAATTCACAAACACACCAAGCTGGGGCAACGAACTGGCTGTGATTTAAATAGAACCCATTATTTTCATAATTAACGAAATATTTTGAATCTCATGTTTTCGTCCGAAGGTGTCAAGCTATAGGATCTTGCCTCTTGACCTTTATCGCCTGTCTTATTACAACATTAACAATGACATCACCACAAAAGGCTCTCAACCTTATACGACGAAAAATGTATTTTAGTTATCAGACACGATATTAAACAAAATATAGAAGATATTTCTTTGTTCGTGACTCAAAGAGAAGTGTTTGCGTAGATTATGTATTGAATAAATAAAGGCGACAGTGCACGACTCTAAACGAATTCGGTATTCAGTAATGAAAAATCGCTCGCTCAGGTTCCTATACAGATATCCTTTTTTTTCCATGAAAATCGATAACCAAAAGGAATTTCCATCAACAAAACACTACTTGGAGTGTGTATAGAAAAATCTTTTCTAATAATTTTCAATTCTCACGCTTTCCGTTTATCCAATGAAAGAATCCGCGAGCTCGTTTAATTGAATTTTTTCACTTTGACAGATATTGATCGTCGGCAGTTTCAATACCTTTCTGTTTTATTCCACAAATACTTAGAAGCAGTATAATAAATCACTGAAAGTGAAAGCTGCTTTTTAAGCCTTTGAAAGTCTATAAATCATATTATAATAAATGAGGAGACTCTGAACTATTCATATTTTAATTTTTTATATACTAGAGAGAGTTTTGGCGATCCCTTATTGAAATCAGTGCAGTAAACTGTGAAGCCGAAGTGACGGCCGAGTTAGGTATGAAAGTAAATTTATGTTAATATTGTGAATATTTGGACTTACTTTTTTGAAGTTCGTTTAGAATTTCGGTTTTCTGGATCAGTGAATATTTACCGAAACTGGTTTTTGATGAGTTCTTTAAAATTCAGTTTTAAAAGTTTACTTATATTCAGACTAGATTTACGAATGATAATTTTTTGTTGGATAAGTTAGTTTAGTAAAGGAGTTCATTACTTGACACTATAGCTTCTATTGTTCAGGGTTAAATCTCGGAGTCAAGCAAAGTGTGATTAGGGCTTTATGCATGCCCGAGTGGCCCGAGATAGAAACTGCCGATAAATAGCGATAAGCGTGGCTCTATGGCTTTGAGACCTAATATTGCCATTGGCGAACAAAGGCTGATCAGAAGAGCATATTGTGTGCCTGTACCCTGTTTGCTGATACACCAATTGTTATTTTAGCTCGCAAGGTTGGCGTATCGACTAGCGTCCATACCCTAGATTTACCGTACATTTTATAAAATGTACGGTAAATCTACATTTTATAAAATGTACGGTATCTGAGAAGAAAGGCCGTGTGATGTAGTACGTATGCAACCTCTATTTCAATGTGTGTAACCAATATATAAGTCATAGTATCAACATAATAAAGGCAGTCTTACACCACATTTTGGGATGTTTTATTATATCTGACACCCGACCATACATGGCGACCCTGCCACTAAACAGGGCTTGAATCATGTACGCGATTAGTATCGGTTTTGCTCAGTGTGGCAACTGTTTAAGTGAAAAATATATTAAAAGTGACTTTGAAAAATGTGCAACTCAAAAGTAACTAATGAGGAGGTTTTTCTCAATCAAAATAGCGCCGCTAAAAACACAGCGACGGTAGAGGAATTTAAATTTCATTTATCGGCCATAAGTATCGTGTTAACAATAATTTGCACGATATTATTCATCGGTGCACTATACTCCATCTTTAAAATTTACAAAAGATGTCATGAGTCCTGGGCGCGAGAGCAGATAACGAGACACATCTTAAGGCGTTCTGTGGATCGATCCAGAAGGTGTCGCGACGGTGCTTGTAACGTGTCTGCAGGCGAGGAACGTCGGGTCCACGCTTCCAACAAGAATCCCTGACAACACAGAGGCGTGTAACAAATCATACAATTCGGCTAGTGTTCTTGTGAGTTCCGTGTTCTAATGAATGTGAAAGTGTGGTAATTCTAACATGGGCAGTGTATGCGTGCAACAGTGGAATCATAGTCGCGATATGAACTTGCATTTGGTATATGAACTATAAAATTATGGACAGTTATGTATGACGAATTGTTACAGATATACAATGACCTTGGTAAGATAAGAATATATTTAATAAAAATAGGACCAAGTAGACGAAAGGGTGAAATTGTTTTGAAAAAACTAAAAGAGGCCGATAAATTGCTGAGTAATTTCAATGAGAGCTTAGACCATTTAAGGCTACTTAAAACCGGATTAAAAGACGAGGAATTATGTAAATTTAATAAATTAAACAAAGATTTTGTTAACCTGTATGACAATATTTTAGATTTGTGTAATAATTCATCGACTGAAGAGTCAATTATTGAACAAAATATGGCGAAATTCGATTTAAAAATCGCCTTGAGCTTATTACCAGTTCTAAATGACGACGGCACAAATACGAAACAGCTCATTGATGGCGTAGAATACTATGAAACGGAACTTGACGTAGACGGACAAATTAAATTGATAAATTTTGTTTTAAAAAGTCGACTTTCGCAGTCTGCTAAACTTAAACTTAATGCAAAGTATGACAGTGTTAATGAGTTAGTAAAGGCTATGAAAACATGTCTGTTACCAAAAAAATCAGCAACAGCTCTACAACACAAATTGTACAATTTGAAACAAAATGATCTTACTATAGATGACTACGGTAAGAAAATAACTGATTTGTTTGTTGACTTGACGATTTCCCAATCTGAAGGCAATGAGTCTAGCTTCGATATATTGAAGCCTATTAACGAAAAATCAGCCATTAAAAGTTTTGCCGACGGATTAAGAAATCGTCGACTAAGCACAATAATAGCAGCACGACAGTTTACATCTTTAAGTGATGCCATACAAGCAGCCATCGATGAGGAAGTTTCAACACCGTCCACGTCAGGTGACATTTTATTTATGCGTCGTAATAACAATTACTACCAATATAGGAATTCCAGAGGCCAGGGGATGTCACGAGGACGAGGACAATCAACGCCACCGGCGGAACGGAGGGATGATCGAATATCGCAAACAGGTCGCGGTGGATGGAGATCTCGTGGCCGCGGCACATTTAACCGTGGAGCTAAAGGTAGGATTTTTTTTAACCAAGCTACTATTCACCAGGAACAGCAACAAAATACGCATATTTTGACAGATTCAAATCCGCGAGAAAATCAATCTGAAAATAACAATGATAATAATATTCAGAAGAGTTTTTTCGTGAATAAAAGCGTTATGATGTCATGTAGTAGCATATATCATATTTCATTACACTCTAAACATAACAATCTTACATATACGTGGCTAATCGACACCGGTGCATCCATATCGGCCATAAAATATAAACACATTGCTGAGTTGAATGAACCCATCCAAAAAGGAAAACTTGTTGTAAATGGTATTGGTGGAAAAATTGAAGCGATCGGTTTTGTTTATCTTGAATTAAGAGCAGGTGAACAAATTCTAAGCCATAAATTCTACGTATTTGAATCCTTACCCTGTAAGGCAAGTGGCATTTTAGGCCAAGACTTTTTGAGCAAATATCATTCGATTATTAACTTCAAAAATTACTCCTTAGTTATGTATAATAACAATAAAGAAATTTGTGTGCCTATTACCAAACATAACGAGACGCTAACTATGTTTGAGACAAAGTTGTAAAACTAAACGGATGCTACGTTACAGATATTATAAAAATAAAAATTTAATTAATAAAACTAAATATAAAAACTACTCCAGTCTACTAAATAAATGCATTTATAATTCAAAAAAGAGTGCAAATATAAAATATATTCATAATCATGATAACAAGTGTAAAGCCACATGGAATGTCATTAAAACCGAAATAAACAGTAACACTCACAAAGACAACATAGAAAGTATTAAATTCAATGAAACAATAACTACAGACCCTGTACAAATGGCTACTATATTTAATAACAATTATGTTAATTTAACGCATGTGCAAGGGGAAAGAAGCACAAATCAAAACCGCTGCAAAAGTACGAGTGTCAACTCTATGTTTCTTAGACCAATGGAAGCTAACGAGGTAAGACAGGAAATAATGTCTCTGTCCAACACTAGGTCGGAGGGCTATGATGAGATCAATACAAAAATCGTCAAAGCCTGTTGCAACGAACTGACTGGTATTCTGACGCATTTAATAAACATGTCATTTTCACAGGGCACCTTTCCTGAAAAATTAAAGCTATCTTTAATAAAGCCCTTATTCAAGAAGGGAGATAAATGTGACATCAACAATTACCGACCTATAACTCTTATACCCATATTGTCTAAAATTTTTGAAAAATGTATGCTAAAAAGGTTAACTGACTTTTGCAATAAATTTCATATTATAAGTGACCAGCAGTTTGGATTCCAAAAGAACAAGTCCACATCGTTAGCTATTTTTTCCCTTATGCAAGATATACTTTCAAATATAAATAATAATTTTATAACTACAGGCCTATTTTTTGATCTATCGAAAGCTTTCGATCTGGTGTCTCATGACATATTGCTACAAAAATTGGAAGCTGTTGGTATTAGAGGACCGGCACTTCAGTGGCTGTCGTCCTATTTAAGCAATAGAAAACAATGTGTTATTATCAATAAAAAAAATGAAAATAATGTAATAATATCCTATTTATCGAAATATAAACATAATACATATGGCGTTCCACAGGGAAGTGTGCTAGGCCCAATATTATTCCTCATTTATATAAATGACATCATAAAAATAACTAACCATAAATGCGTATTATTTGCTGACGATATTTCTATTATAGTGACATCTAATAAAAAACTAAATACCATTTTAGAACATGAACTTGACATTAATAATACAATTGACAAATTATTGCATTGGCTTGACATTAACCATTTGATGATAAATTTAGATAAATCCATTTACATCCAATTTAATCGATCAAATAATTCCAAAAATGACATTAAACTCAATATTAATAAAATCAATGAAGTAACGCGTACCAGATTTTTAGGTGTAATAATAGATAAAGACATAAACTGGAAAGAGCACATAGACAATGTTAGCACTAAAATTAATAAATTTGTTTATGCATTAAAAAAAGTAAAAAATATAACTAATATAAAAACTGCTGTAATGTCATACCACGCATACGTCGAATCGTTGTTACGTTATGGACTAATAATGTGGGGTAACAGCACTGACTTCCAAAGAGCATTCATCGCTCAAAAAAAGTGCATGAGAGCAATTTGTGGACTTAAGCCCGACGACTCATGTCGACCCATATTTAAAAAACTTGGTTTGTTACCGTTACCGTCGCTTTACATTTACGAAATATGTGTTTTTGTTATGAAAAATAAGCAACTATTTAAGACTGCAAATGATGTAAATCCTCGGAATCGACGAGATCCATATAAACTAGTGTTAAATGATTCGCCTAGACTGTCTAAATACAATAGTAACTGCTTGGCAATGTGTGTGAACATTTATAATAAAATACCAAGGCATTTCAAAGCTTTAAACACAAAATTATTTACAGTAAAATTTCATAAGTGGTTAGTCGAGTGTAGTTTTTATAGTTTAAAAGAATTTATAGATAAAAAATGTTGATGTTTTAAAAAAAAAAAAAAACGGTTGTTGTTGCTTAACTTGTTTTTTAAAATTTTGCATGCTATGTTTTCCTAGCTAAACATGCTTGTGCCTCAATTTGTACATAACACCCTTGTATACCATGTTTTACGCAAATAAATATTCTATTCTATTCTATTCTATACCCGCTAGGTCCGAAAGCACACATTACATTACGACCGATATAACAGAAGATTGTGTAGTTTGCGCAGAGCAGATAGGAAACGGAATATTTTTAGCAAGTACAATAGCAAGCCCCGCGGACGGAAAGCTACCAATAAGAATTTTGAACACAACAGAAAACGATTTTTATGTACATAGCATTAATCCTAAAATACATAAAGCAAGAGATTATAATATCTGTATATTTGACAAGCCAAAGAAACATGCAGAACGAGTCAAAAAACTGCTTCCCTTATTAAAATTAGATCATCTAAATAAGGAGGAAAAAATCAGCATTAGGAACATATGCGCAAAGTATAACGATATCTTTTATCTCGAAGGAGACCAACTCACTACGACAACTATATATAAACATTCAATAACAATACAACCCGGTACTAGACCAAGTTACAGCAAACCTTACAGGCTCCCACATTCACAAAAAGGGGAAATACAGAATCAAATTAACCGCATGCTCGAACAAGGTATAATAGAACCCTGTAATAGCGAATGGTCTAGTCCCGTTCTATTAGTACCAAAGAAATCAAATGGAGAGAAGAAATGGCGTCTAGTCATTGATTACCGAAAGTTAAATAACTGTGTTCAAAATGATAAATTCCCACTGCCAAATATTCATGAGATATTAGACTCGCTATCTGGTTGCATTTATTTTACGCACTTAGACTTAAGCCAAGGGTTTTATAACGTGGAACTTGAACCAGATAGTAGGAAATTTACAGCTTTTCATTCAGGTCAATATCAAATGACTAGAATGCCAATGGGTCTTAAGACAAGCCCGAACTCATTTGCCCGAATGATGACAATGGCAATGGCGGGCCTTAATTATGAAAAATGTTTATGTTATCAGGATGATTTAATTATAATGGGACGGGACTTATCAAATCATAACAAAAATTTAATCGAAGTACTAGAAAGATTACGCAGTGTCAATTTAAAATTAAATCCGATGAAATGCGACTTTCTTAAAAAGGAAATGCTCTATTTAGGCCACGTCGTAACAGATAACGGTGTACTACCCGATCCAGAAAAGATTAGTGCTATACAAAACTATCCAATTCCCCAAAACACAAATGAAGTAAAGCGTTTTGTAGCCTTAGCGAATTATTATCGCAAATTTATTCCAAATTTTGCTGAAATTGCAAACAGTTTAAATATTTTGTGTAGAAAAAATGTAGAATTCATTTGGAATAGCGACGCACAAAAGGCATTTCAGACACTTAAAGAATGTATGTCTACAACACCAGTTCTCCAATATCCGGATTTATCAGATAAAAATCAGTTTATTGTACAAACTGATGCGTCAGGGTACGCGATAGGAGCGGTTTTATCCAACGGCAATGGTCGGCCAGTCGCTTACGCCAGTAGGAGTTTAAACAAAGCTGAACGTAATTACCCGACTATTGAAAAAGAACTCCTGGCTATAGTATGGGCCGTAAAACATTAAAGACCCTATTTGTATGGTCGTCCATTCAAAATAGTAACTGACCACAAACCACTGGTATATTTATTTAGTTTAAAGGAGCCATCAAGTAGACTGCTCAAATTTAGATTATGTTTAGAAGAATATGACTATTTAATAGAATATGTCAAAGGTCAACAAAATGCAGCCGCCGATGCTTTATCTCGAATTCCAATATCATCGAAAGATTTAAAGAACATGCACGAAAGTTTATTTGTAATGACACGAGCACAGATAAAACGATTAGAACAAACTTCTCATATTCCGGAAGATACCGCAGACAACTGTGTCCCGGATCAAGAAGATCAAGCAAGGATTGTGGGAACAATTAACAAGCCTAGTAATGCAGTAGAGCTGCAATTCATTGATAAAACAAGTCTAAACAGGCTACAAAAAACGAATAGAATATATAAGGGAAATAATATATTTTCATATGATCAAGCAAAAATGATGTTGTATATAAATCCATCTGCTCGATCACAACTGACGCCAGCCGCATTTGTGAGAGCGATGTGCGATTTCTGTAAAGTTAATGATATACATGAAATATGTTTCGTGAAAAATAAATCCCATAACTTATTCTTAGGAAAAATAACTAATGAGGTTAAAAGATATACTAAATGGGAAGGACCGCGATTGTGTATTTTAAATAATATAGAAAAAGTAGATAATTTAGAAGATCGGAGAGTCATTTTAAATGACTTTCACTTATAAGTGGCCACGCAGGCACAAAAAGAATGTTTAACAACATTAAAAAATATTATTTCTGGCCGGGTCTCGAAAAGGATATAAATAACTATGTTAAAAATGCCCTATATGTCAAAAACAAAAGTATACGGTTATGGTAAAAGAACCCATGGTAATAACCACAACGGCACAATCATCATTTGAGAAGATATTTTTAGACATAGTAGGGCCTCTTGATAGAGATTACTATAACTACACGTATATTTTAACACTTCAATGTGAACTATCAAAATATGTATGCGCTTTTCCACTAGTGAATAGAACAGCAGCTGAAGTCGCTCGTGTGTTCGTCAACAACTTCATCCTCGTGCACGGTGTGCCTCGGGAAATCGCTACTGACAGAGGAACGGAGTTTATGTCAGAGACATTCAAAGCGGTATGTACAATTCTTAATATTTCCAAACTGAACTCAACAGCCTATCATCACCAGAGCATTGGTGCACTGGAGAATTCTCACAAAACCCTAGGGGCCTTTTTAAGAATGCACATCAATCAAAGACCAGACTCATGGAGTTCATGGTTACCTTTTTGGGCCTTTGCATACAACACCACAGTACATTCATCGACAAAATTTACTCCCTTCGAACTTGTGTATGGAAAGAAATGTAACTTACCAAGTAACCTTTTAAGAACAGTAGAACCACTATACAATTATGACAGTTATCCCCTTGAGCTTAAATATAGATTACAGATTTCACAAACAGAAGCACGGGAAAACTTGATTAACTCGAAATTAGAAAGGAAAAACAGATATGATAAATATGTAAGACCTGTAGAATATAAACCAAATGATAAAATATTGATTAAAAATGAAACTGGTAATAAGCTCTCAAACCTTTATACTGGTCCCTACACTGTTATTAGAGATTTGTCGCCAAATGTAGAGGTAAACATTAATGGAAAAATTGATGTTATTCATAAAAACAGAACGAAGTTGTATTACTCATAAAGTCATAATATATTGTATACTTAGCAACAATACCTAGGTTACTGACCTTCGTTGCGATCGTGGCTGTAAAATGATATGCACTCGTGATGCCCTGAATGAATGGTGCCAACAAAAAGTACTTACATGTTTTATTTGTAAACACAGAACTCAACTGTAATCTTAGGTATAAGATTGGAAAAAAAAAAAAAAAAAAAAAGCAATTCGCTTGTTTGTAAACACAAGCGATACAACAACTGTAATCTTAGTTATAAGTTGTTTATTAATATACTTATATAAAAAAAAAATATATATATTAAAAAAAAAAAAAAAAACCTGCGAGTAACTCAAACGCATAACCATTACTCATAGATAATAAACAGTAATTTTACATTAAATTTGTAACCACATTACGTAGTTTTATATATATAAAAAAAAAAAAGTATCCATGCAAAGGAATATTTTTTTTTTTATTGCCTTGGGAGGTGTGATGTAGTACGTATGCAACCTCTATTTCAATGTGTGTAACCAATATATAAGTCATAGTATCAACATAATAAAGGCAGTCTTACACCACATTTTGGGATGTTTTATTATATCTGACACCCGACCATACACCGATACAAACTCAGAGGTCACAGTCTGTTTTAAAGTCCAGACAAAATCTTGGTTAGATCATGTGAATACCATGTAGACTGATGTATGAAATGGTCTTTTGAGGAAAGAACCAGCCAGACCTATCCATTCAGTGCATTTGGCAAAAACCGAGCAGTTCAACTCAGAATTTAAGGAGCTCAACGTTTCGACGAACAATACCAAAGAAAGGACATTCGGGTAGGCCGCATAAACTACTCAGACTAACTAAGATAAATTAAAAACAAAAATAATAATAACAAAATTCACGGTGCAAAATATAAAAATCTAAATTAATTTTAATTTAATTTATTTATTGACATGACATGTGATTGTGCCCAAGGGTTGAATTACCATGACCCGTGGATTAAAAAAGCAGGAAAGAAAGCTGATTTTTTATCGTTTTAATTTCGGGAAGTATGCTATGGAATTGCATGATCTAATTCCGCCAAGCCTGTTTCATCATCGGACAACAAGACGTACTGCGATGCGCCATCGGTACATGGTGGACATCCCACCCATACGCACTAAATATTTTGAAAATACTTTAATTATGTGTATAGCTAAGGAGTGGCATTGCCTACCGGGGTCTGTGTTTCCCGATTGATACAATCTCGGGGTCTTTAAGTCAAGAGTGAATAGGTTACTTCTAGGCAAGCGTGCTACACCTTCGACCACATCATCACTTACCATCAGGTGAGATAGGTGGTCAAGTGCAAGCCTATCTACAATAAAAAAGCTGGAAATCATGGAGTGAGGCCTCTTTGGCCAGCAGTGGGATGGCTGAGCCTAACACTAAATTTAGTTTATTGTTAGAATATATAAGCGACGAAACGGCGTATTTTTTATTTTGCTGAAGTCAAATAACATAACTTTTGCTAAATCAGAGCATACCGTGGTTTATATTTTATTGTGGTATCATTAAGAATATTGCGGTCTCATGATTTTAGGGACCGTGCACATTATACACGAAATCGAGATAAATCTTAAAAAAGCACTAGATCTTTCACACACAATTCTCATATTTATCTAATAGATGGCCTCGATAAAGATTGTTAAAAAGTAAAAAATTACAAACATTCCTTACAATTTGGCATTGTAACAATCACTGTCACTAAATGTGAATACTTATTGTATTCCGTAATTTTCTTGTTTTTTATTTTATTTAAATATGTCTGTATGTGTGAGCAATTATAATCTTGTAAATATTGCAAACCTACATTTTTTCATCTTTTTTCCAGCTGCATCTTCCGCGAAAATCGACTACTTGTTAGCTCGTGTATGAAATGAGTGGACTGTATTTTTAGGCGAAATGGTTTAATGCCGTTATAATTATAAATAACTGTTCCGGACAAAACAATAGTATAGGTTTAAGAGAGAGGTGTCGACTGTCGCGGTGGAGTCCGTGGTAGCGAGTGTTCAACTTCGCCGAGCCGCGCCGCGTCGCCCCGATGCCGTGTGAGTCACGTAGATGTGTGTGCAGCGTAGACGGCGCGCTCCGGCTGTAGAATTTTGGGTAGAATTCCCAACACTACTCAACAAAAGAATTAAAAAAAAATAAAAAAATCCTCGGCGCATTTTTATTTTATGCTATATAATTTATCTAGTAGTAAACACGCTTCGATCGAAAATCTATTGCACACGTAATTATGACACGATATCTTACGAAAACACCCGATTCATACAGTAAAATGCCCATAACTTTAGAACGGCTGAACCGATTTTCGTCAAACATAGCTAAGAACACTCTCGATAAAGCCAACTTTCAAGAAAAGAAAACGGATTTTAAATCAGTTCATCCGTTTAGGAGCTATGATGCCACAAACAGATACATAAACAAACAGGTACACACGTCAAACTTATAACACCCCTCAGTGAGTCAGCGACATCTTGTTATAGTGTGCATTCTCTCCAACTTGGTATCCTTGTCACAGCTGGCCGGAACCACTCAAAATAATTACAATCTCACAAAAATGTCACAAGCTCGGCTTCCAACAACAAAGTAGAGCTGAATAAGTGATGAAGCGAACCAATGATATTTATGATTGATGAGTCTAAGTCGTACACTGCGTATCCGGCTGGGACGCGAATGAAAAAATTTTAATTGAATTATAAATGTTAATTTTGAATTAGATTGGTTTTCAGCCACATTTTCAGCACACAAGGGGTGGCGAATAATTAATTCGAGTAAGGGACGTGATTTTTTCGAAATTAAATTAGGCAACAAACGTATTTCATAATTTAATTTCCAAAAAAATGCTGTGGTTTTGAAAGTCTTTCAGCTAAGCTGCGGACGGACAGGCAGACGGAGATGGCGAAACTATAAGGGTTCCTTGTTGACAACGGAACCCTAAAAAGTAAAGATACATTTTTGTAATCATTGTTCAGACTAAAAATAAATACATACAAAAACATGAACAGACGTGAAATCTCAGTGAAATGTTTGCAAAAACAGGACAATTATTTTGATTAAAAATATGTCATGTTAATATAACACAGTTTTTAGTCCCGCTAAGCTTAATGTTATCCGAGAGGTACTTATTTAGAGAAACGACGTTACGATTCAGCTAAGCGTCTTCTGCAATCCGCTTTATAGACAACAGACAAGATTTTTTTTAAACAACCTTTCTGGCAAAGTTTGAATAAGACGAAGGCCCTATTTTTGGAATACGCAATTATAAATTCCGTATAATTCTTTGAGGAAGGCCCTCGTTAAAACCAAGTTACAGAATTCTTCTCACAACTCCAAGTTGTTTCAAGTAAATCACAAAGATTTATGAATAGGTGTAGGTAAATATACTCATGTCGACTTCTCAACGGAACTCGAAGTAAGAGCTACCAAAGTGAAACTCTAAGAGTTTGGCTCACTTTATTGTAGCTGGGTAGCGGGTGTCGGTACCATGTGTCACGTTCACAGCCCGCCAATTTGTCTGTCATTTGCCAAATCCGAACGCGCCTTGAATGTAGACCGAATATCTACTAAATATGTATTCAGTGTTGCCACATACCTACTATAATTTCACATACATTAGATTATACCTCGTGTCACTATAGGCAATTTATACCAGGCACCTACTGACATAGCACATACTATATATATTTTCTTTTGCAAGACATGTAAATCTACTGATTTGTATTCACACGTTGGTGTCACAGGAAATTGAGTTTTTTTTATAATGAAATAAGAAAAAATCAAGATAAAGTCACGCACATGGGAGGCTTATTAAATCAAAATATGCATAAATTTCGTATTCATGTCAATATCAAAGGTGAGTTAAGGCAATTTGCATTTGTATTGAACAAAAATATGTGTTGTGTTATTGAAATTTTCGTGCTAACTTAATTTCAATGTAATTAGAGAAGTAAAGTGAATGGATGTCTTAAAATTATTATTGTACGATTAGTATCCTCGTAAAGTTAAAGTTGATATTCGGGTTATTGGACGATTCGCACGAATTTAACTCGCCCGAAACGTGCGAAATGACCCCTTTTAAAAATATTAATTTTACTGTGGCGATTCGCCCGAAGTGAATTTATCGGTGTGCGAATCGACCACTCCAAAATTATGTAGTAGGCACACATATTGTATTTTATGCAATACCGTTAAGATAAGTATGTAGAAGTATTAAGGGTTGAATATTGGTATTGATATAAAATGAGTCACTAATTAATAAAAAATGTTTTTCGCACTTTTCGGGCGAGTTAAATTCGTGCGAATCGTCCAATAACCCGATATTCTTGGCTCTATTCTAAGAAATAGGAACCTTCTTATTAGTAAGATAATTTCATTAATCTCAAACATTCTATCATGCTGGTTGGTCTCGTAGTGGTGGTACAGGGTAGGTACAGATCATTTCTTGTTTGTAAGCAAGCGAACGGTAACAAAAAAAAAAAAAAGAATGGTGATAGCACAAGTAGACTCTAATCAATTAAATAAGGCTTTTAACATTTAAAAAAATCACAAAGAATGCCTAATTTAAATAAAAATGAACGCGTACTTTTCGTTTAAGTAAAATTTATAGTTAGCAAAGTTAAAGACCACAATTAGACAAAGTTTTCGTTTAAAAAGGTTTCAGTATTTTATAAACTAACTAGCTGACCCCCGGGGCTTCGCTCCCGTCAACTGGCTATCTACTTACCTACCCTGCCAACCCTGCCTACCCTGCTAATCCTGACTGTCATGCCTACCCTGCTTAGCCTGCCTACCCTGCCTAGCCTGCCTACCTACCCTGCCTACCCTACTTACCTACTATTTTTTATCTATCATCAATGGTTTTCTCAGCGCACGCCAAAGAATGAATTTTATAGGCAACGTTTTTCTACCTTGGGTTACATTATTGCAATTTTCATAAGGATCTCAAATTTTTTTGAAAATTTATTATAGCCTATGACACTCAGGAATAATGTAGCTTTCTACTGGTGAAAGAATTTTCAAAATCGGTTGAGTAGATCCAGAGATTACCCCTTACAACGTCACAAACTCACAAACTCACAAACCCACAAACTTTACCTCTTTATAATATTAGTATAGATAAAAATAGCTTGTAGCTCCTCTGTAGGGCACTTAGCATACCAAATAGGTAACAAATTTGTTAACTTAACTAATTAGGCGCTTGCTGGACTGAGTTTCATGTTTGCTGTGAACATCGTAAACTTCTTCTAACTTCCTAATTTGGAACGGCCGTAATCATTGTTTATCTGAATCATTTATAAACTTTGCACCCCTTAGAGAAAAGTGGTAATTAAAAACGTGATATTGTGGGTTGTGCCCCTTTTTATATGACCAATAAACTAGATTAAAGATATTTTTACTGCTGTACTGGCAATATATTAAAATATTTTATTTCTTTTTTATTCGGTATTTGAGTCAGTAAAATGAAAGTGGGTGTTAAAGTTAAACACAGTTTTACTGTGTGCATTATTAAATTATGTTATTATGGTAATTTGGTACTAAGCATACAAATTAATAAACAACTAGCTACTGCCCGCGGCTTCGACCGCGTAAAAAATGTTTTATCATCCAAAGGTAATACAAACTATCATTTGTCCTTCCCAGGGTCTCAAACTACCTCCTTTGCAAATTCATATAAATCGGCTCAGTAGATCCAGAGATTACCCCCTACAACCTCACAAACTCTCAAACTTTACCTCTTTATCATCATCATCTGCCTAGCCTTTTCACAACTATGTTGGGGCCGGCAGCTAAGTACCAGTGTTTTACATGGAGCTACTGTCTATCTGACCTCCACAACCCAATAATTGGGTAACACGGTACACCTTGGCAAGACTGGTGTCGGATCTCAAGCTTCTGACTACCCGTAACGACTGTCAAAGATCTTCAAATGGCAACCGGGACCATATCTTAGTATAGATATAGATAATCTTCGTCTATAATACCTACAATTATATTTTCATAGAGAACGCTTCGGCCAAGTGGTTTATATTAGAATGTATAACGAAGAATAACATCTTAAATATATATGAGTCAACAAGACATGCCTAGGTACTGTCAGTACACATTAATCTGGATACAAAAAGTAACTGACGTTATAGATGGGAATAAGAGTACAAATCTTAGAGCTTAGGTCTAAGAGAATAAAAGAAAGAAGAAAGTTTTATTGTTATTTCTGTATATATATATTTGTCACTTTGAAATACATGTTACAATCAATTCATAATAAAATAGCACACAAATGTATTGTCACAAATCTGATCCTAATCCCCAAACTAGGCCTGGACCTGTATTTTGAGGGTCAGCGTTCAACCATGGGTTCTATTTTCAATCTAAGAAATTGTGGAGGAGTGTCGCTACATAGTTGACAGCCAAGGTTATTTCCATTTGGTAACACATATAGGTAAAAATATTGCTTATTGCACAGTGTGAATTAAAATTATAAAAAGAAAGTAATGAATATAAAAGTTATGTTTTTTTTTTGTATGTCTGTATGTGAAAATTGTGTGAGTTGATGAGTGTATGTGTGTAAGTGTGCATGTGGTGGGAGTGTGTTGTGTGTATGAGTTGGGAGTGAGAGAGTGTCTGGTTATTAGGTACGCACCTTCGAAAGTGTGTAAGGACGAGAAACAAAAAAAATAAAAAGGTTAGTATGGACGACAGTGTTTATGGATTTACGATCAGCCCCCCTTTAAAACTACTAAGATTTTCTGTAGTGGCCACCTTCTCCCACCTTTCGGTTTTTTATATGGCACACTATACGAGGCAACCCCTTACGAGGTGTCTGGGACCATCTACGGTAGGTCACGCCTCCAGAGTTCGGTGGATTTACGATCAATTTAAATTATGTATGTGAATAAACTTTCGGTCTCCTGATAGTCCATCTTTTGGAGCCAGTCTGCTTCTTTCCTTTTCATTTCCCGCCGACACATTTTAGCTATGTTTAGGTTTTTGTTTGCTAAATTGTAAAGTTTGCTACTTAAGCTATGTATGTTTCTCTATGGATACATTTTTAGTGTTACCCAATAATAAACCGCACATTTTCTTCGCTATTAAAATATTCCTAAAAAGTTAGCAGCGAACCAGAAAATAATGTAAATGTAATGTGTGCTTTCTTAATTGCTTTATATTTCTGACAAAGCAGATACTGTGATGACAACATATATTGCACTGCCAAAGATTAAAATGCTTTCGAATACGATTCTGCACCTGTAGCCAAATTGACAATCTACAATCGATAACGCTAGTAGAAAACGAATCAATATATGGGAATGTCGAATCTGAACGTTAAGTCACGTGGTCAAACCGTGTGTTCCCCATTGTTGCGAAGTTCATTACCGCGATTTACGTTGCTGTGAAAGTTTACTATCGCGACGTTCGTTGTTGCGAAAGTTCTTCACTGCGATGTACGTTACTGCGAAAGTTTACCAATGCGACGTACGTTGTCCCGAAAGTTCTTTACTGTGACGATTACACGATAACACGCTATTGCGATTTAGATCATCTAGGAGGGTTGCTGATACTGGTTATAGTGACAATATTATATCGTTGGACACGTCTAACAAATGAGCAAAAATTGTAAGCAAATTTAATTATAAATGAACCAAAAGATAATATTAATAAAATAAACATAAACAAAATTCATGTACCTATCTAAATAGACTTGTAAATGGAACAAAAGAAAAAGCAAAATTCATGTAGGTGCCTGTCTAAGTATATTGCACACTAGATACTTAATCTACAGTACCTAGGCACAGGGTAAATATAAAATTTTTGCTCATTTGTTAGTCATGTCCAACAATATAATATTTCCACAATCACCAGTATCAGCAATCCTCCTAGATGACCTAAATCGCAATAGCGTGTTATCGAACCTGCAATCGTCAGAGTAAAGAACTTTCGCAACATATGTTGTCGCGTAAGTTCTTTACTGTCGCAATAGTAAACTTTCGCAGTAACGTACATCGCAGTGAAGAACTTTGGCGACAACGTACGTCGCAATGGTAAACTTTCGCAGTAACGTACATCGCGGTAATGAACTTCGCAACAATGGCATACACTTGGTCAAACCATACAAATAGAAGACGTTAACGATTGTAGAAAGAGATTCGATACGAAGCGTTTGTAATTTGGCTAGTCTGATCAGTTTATTCTCCTACCACCGAACACGACCAAATAAATTAATGTGCCTACCAACCTACGAACCCAAATAGGTATACCTACGTCACGGCAGCGGCACCTCAATTTGAGGTTCTCGTCCTTTTATCCCAGAAATTATCAAAGCTAACCGTTTTCCATATTAAATATTAGCGGGCATGTTGTGCCCTAGTCGCCCCAGTGGCCGTTATTAGAGTGACACGTTATTTTTGTGAGACGCGTACATAAGTAATAAAGGCCGGGTAGTCGCGTCCACGAGACGGACACGAACGAATTGATAAGGGTCACATCGGAACATTACCCCGACGGACAAGATAAGCCTCCTTTTTTACCTAAATTAGTTAAGCGAAACGTAACTCAATAATATTTTTTCTAACTCCCCTCCGGAAGTTTCGTTATTAATTTTTTCCCAAGCAAACTTCTTTAACTTTTTTTAATTAGTTCCAGGGATTGTCTATCGAAATACCTACTGCTCTTTTTCATTACTTTTTATTAGATCCAATGGAAATCCATCTTTCAGGATTAATCACCTACGCGTTTATTTATTTTGCTAATGAATCCTGTGCGTACATAGCAATATTTAATCAATCTTCATACTTTAATGGAGGAAATCAGAGCTCAATTAAAATTCCGGCAGGCTTTTGTACCAAAATATTCCGAATGCATCTCTGAATAATTTACCAATATTTTTTCAGTTTGCTAAGTACTCCTCAGCCGAAGAAAGATAACTGCCAATCAAACTTAATGACTTTCTTCACGCTGATTGGCCGTGAGAAAAGTACTAACGAGTCTTGATTTCAACAAACTTCGCAAATTTTTTGCTTATTCAACGTAAAGTATTAAGAGTCGGGACACACGGTCGTAAATTTCAGCCATCGAGGTATAACACATTCAGGTTTTCACTATAACGCTATCGATCTCTTTTGTAATTGTTGTGCTCTACATATTTTACTCTTTATGGGAGTTGGGTATCGAGTTTTGATTACAATCAACAATTTCGTTTGTGTAATTTAGATTTACTTTTTAACACGCGTGAAGTATAGCCGCAGTTCAATTGTTCAATTTTAAGCGTACGTGTGTACGTGTAAAACCTACCTTCGTATGAATTATTAATCTTTATTAGATTTTCTGTACTACCTATGTAGGTTAGCTAAATTTATTTTATATCTTTTAAATATTATACCAAAATGATGTACAAATTAGGTAAGTATCTCCCCCTTTTTTTTTCAGCGTGAAGAAATGCGCCGGACCCTCCTCTGGGGAGTATCCCCCATCACCGGCGCAACAGAATACACTGTGCGCTGTGACCATCCCAAGGACCAAACCAGCACATGGGTGCCAGACTACCCCGTGTATGGCACCCTTGGTCCCCTTGTGACAGGTCAAGGTCAATGGCCCCGCCACCTACCATATTTTCGGCCGCAGGGGATAGGAAGAGTGGCCAATGCTATACCGACACTCCTCTTCCCCTGTAGCCTCACCGCGTCCGCCATCAGACGGTGGCGACCCCGTCCAGGCCGCGGAAGGTAGGGAAAGCAGCGCACCACAATACCGGCACTCCTCTCCCGCCGCAGCCTTTAACCCTCAGCCGCAATATCGAATGGGTTTGGGAGACCCCATACAACACCGCGGCCCGTCTCAGTTGCGATGTCACGCAGGCAGCACCGCAACCTACATGTTGGCCGCCACGTCATCGGCTTATCGACACAAGCCCTGACGAGCGGCCCCTCCTCGGGTTCCTCTTTGCTTCACCGTGGGTGACCAACCTACGGTTACAGAGCCCCCCCGCCTCGACAATGCGGGAAACCACCGGGGCGGAGGTAAGTATCTCCCTACCTGCCTCTTTGAGTTTGGCGGTTGCATTTCCCCATGAAATATTTTGTGGAGGTGGTTTATTGCTGCTGAATATTTTTCCTCGAAAAGAATCATATTACCCTTTGTTTGAACATGGCCCAGGGGATCGAACCGTTTCTGGTATCGTACTGTCTTCACTGGCTTTTATATAAATATGGTTCTAATGCCATTAGGTACCTACCTACTAAATTTACGAGTAAAAAAGTAGAAGTATAATTATTATGAGATCAAGACTTAGATTATTATAATCTAAGAATCAAGAATAAAAAAAAACACATAATATATGATTTTAAATGCATTTATCATCAACGAAAAAAACACTGAACAAAACTTTGTTCAAACAATTGTTTGCTGAAAAATACGATCATGTGTATTATCCAAGATATTGAACAGGAGTAATATTTTTTTTTTCCTAAGTTCAGAGAATGGCGATTACGGACCATTGAAATACGTCGAACTTGAAATGATGGGCCCTTTGAATTTTGAAATGCTTTATCGACAGCATTAATAATGGCCGCTCCTGTCTCTACGTCATTCTAATGACTAAAATTATTTTTTATGTGCTGAAGTCAATTTTAATCAGTAAAAAAATATCTCAAAGGAATTGAAAATAACATAATTATTACAAGGATTAGAAAATTATTTATGTAGCCCTGGCAAGACGCATAATGGAAAATGTACATATAATTGCAATCTGATCATCAGATAGTACTTAATCATCTCTCTAAATAAATGCTATTCAAAATTGAAAAACTTAAACAATTTCTATAAAAAATGTGAGCAATAACAAGAAGGGTTGGGCAAAACGGATACGCCCCAAGGGCTAAAGAAAGGGATTTAGTTTCGTTTTCAAATTTATCACAGAAGTACCTGCCACGTCCTACAGAGGAAGTGCAGTCTTCATACTGAACTTTTGCACTAATTACACTGAATCCTATCTCCTGTTATATATTTGTCAGCGCATGCACACTAAATAATAAAAGTCTGGTTTAGGGTTTTAGTTTTGTGGTTTGACAGTGGATTTCTTATTTAAGTTTTGCTGGGGCCTGCCTACAGTCGCAACTTTCACGGAAGTAGATGTCAACAACTCTGATTTTTGACTCATAATACCTATCCGTTATGCCCAATGTGCCAATATTTGAAACAAACCAAAACGTAAAATGTTGTTATTAGATAAATAAATAGTAACTATCATAAATTATACTTAAATAAACAAGGTAGCCTGGTAGGTAATACAAAAGGTTGGAATACAAACCTTTACAAAAATCGTAAGAAAACAACGAAATTTCTTTTTTTATCTTCACTACAAATGCACTCGAGTATTGTTTAGGTTGATCTGTCATGGCGTCGCCGCCGCCGCTTGCATGTGTCAATTACTTGAGAAAGAGTAATAAGTTAATAACGCTATGTATTATATTTTTTTTTACGCTTGACGAGGTCGGACCGTGGATGGGTGACCATTTCAACATACCGAGTTTCCTCCGTGCCTCGGAAAGCACGTTAAGCTGTTGGTCCCGGCTGTCATTTGAAGATCTTTGACAGTCGTTACGAGTAGTCAGAAGCATGAGATCTGACACCAGTCTAGCCAAGGGGTACCGCTGTTACCCAGTTACTACTGGGTTGTGGAGGTCAGATAGGCAGTCGCTCCATGTAAAACACTGGTACTCAGCTGAATCTGGTTAGACTGAATGCCGACCCCAATATAGTTGGGAAAAGGCTAGGCAGATGATGATGATTATATTTTTTTTTTAATATCTGTTATTCTTCTTACCCCACTAAGCTTCATGCTCGGGGTTCCCATAACTACAATAAAAAAAATGGTTCCTATATTTCCTATATAATTTCCCACGTGGCAGGCTCTGGCTCGGTGAAATGTTCTTGATATTCTCTTGACAAAGATCGCATATCTCCTAGTTGGCGTTGCCATGAGATGGACCCACGAATGCAAGAAAACTTTCTTGGGTTGTTCGCAGCAAAGACATCAAAGATGTCCAGTGCCAGTGCGGCGTCTCTCCGCAAACCATGACCTTTCATCCTGTACCGCATACCCTGTCACCTGTGCATCTGAGGACCCTAAGGCTGCCTCAGCGAATGGTTTCCGTAGGTGTATACTAGGTCAAACATAATATTTAAAAACTGTTTGTGTCATCGACATACTAACAAGAATATGTAGCTTACCTGTGAAACGTCTAATATGTAACACTGTATGAAGGTACAATACATATAAACGGTAAATGTGGTCTGTATGTATTTATGTAGTCTAATTTCTAGCTAGTGTATCGTAGTCAAATACAGGGTACTGATTTCTACGGCCAGGTAGAGTAATATTGTTACCGATACAATAATAAGATGGACCCCTATTGAAATTTGTTCGACACTCTTTCAAATGGGAGACTATAAGAGTACCCTTCTGCCTACCCAGGGGAGTATTACAGGCGTGACTTGAATTCTATTTACAAAGATATTGTCCATTAAAAGTTAAACAACGAAATAACTCTTGAAATACAAATACAACTTTTCATTTGTTTTCTCTAACAATTTATACGCTCAGACAGATAAATGGATTTTATTATTCGTTTATTTCTATTCAAAGACATGATATTATGATGTTTATACAAATGTGCTATGACGTGTATGATATAACAGATTTTGTGTCCATAGTAATCATGATCTTACAGGCCATGGTTACTATGGACACAAAATCTGTTTTGGCTGGATTGCGGTCTATCATATATCCTATTTCAGTTCGCAAGAGCGAAAAGTAAAGAAAAGTAAAGTAAAGCGACAGTAGAAATATTCTGTAAAGAAAATACCATTACCACGTTTGGCAGACAAATTAGTAAGATTTCTTAATAATTTTTTTTATTTTCGGTGGGCTCGCGTTTGATCACTATCTCGCCCGATGGCAAGCAATGCTGTGGTCCACGATAAAGCACGCTTGCCTAAAAGCAACTCATTCACTCTTGACTTAAAGACCCAAAGTTGTAACTATCAGGAAACAAAGACCCCGGGATGGAATGTGGAATTCTTCTTCTTAGCTTATTTGTTAGGTTGTGTAGCTAACAGGGTATATGGGAAACTGTTACTTACTTATTCTCGTGACGTCATATTAATCTACTATTTTGACACCCACGAATACGAACGGTTGGCTATGTAATGTAAATCATCTACTATCACAAATTATTCCGCAAACATCACATTCTCTATAGAAATAATATAGCCTAAAGTTTAGGAGAGGCTCAGACCGAATAAGCGGTTACATAAATTAATATCAAAATGTGCAAATAAATTGTTCCGAAAATAGAATTCGTAACTATCGGGTGGGTTCTATAAAATGACGACCCGTGCCAAACGAAGCCTGTCGAAATAAACTCATTTGCAGAAAGTTATCGGCGAGCCTGAATTCGTGCTACTAACGATTCCACTGGGATTCGGTGAAATCAGTATATCTGCCTACTACATTACTGTTCGTAGGTATTAATTGAGTGATAGTTTTGATAAATTTGTTCTAACATTTAATGTGTAATTTACACTTCCTAGTAGTCTACTACACAACCGGTAGCCAAATTTTTACAGTAGAACATACATCATTTATCGGGGTGGTAGACAGATAGGTAATCACAGTGATATATTATAGCGAACATTTTATTCATGTTTTTCGTGATAATCACTTCGCTGAGCTTTACAACACTCATGGGAAAAGATAGAACATACTTACTCGTGACAGCACAGCACAATGTCGCTTTGTCATTAGAAACTGTTATCAATTCTAGTGATTAATAAGCTCAAATCGTCTTACAGGATCATCATTGTCTAGCTTAAATGCGATACTCTTAAGTAGCGTCCTCACTGAGAGCATTCACTTGTAATGAACATTTGAAGTCGAATATTCGAGTGGTGTGGACGTTGAGCCGAGCGTTACAAAGCTTACACGCAAGCGCAAACTTCGGCCGGTGTGGAAGATTATTTTCTTTTTTTAAAACATTGCCCCACATTAGGAATTTCTTCCTGTATCGGTGCGTTTACAAACATATAAAGTTACATACACAACACCCAGAGCCCGAACAACTATCTATAGGTCATACAAATATTTGTTCCGTGCGGGAATCGAACCCGCCACACGCAGCGCAGCAGTCCATCGCTCAACCACTGCGCCAACCGTGTGCCCGGCAACGGCTCGCATTCGAATGTTCACGCAAATAAAATACTAGTACTCAGATGATAAAATGTATGAGTGTGTATGTAGGAATATTACTGGCCACTTGTAAAGCAAGGAACAGTTCTTGTATTTGTGAAAATCGTGGACAAAAAAGAACCTGCTGCCACGAACGCTCTATCCGACATTTTAAAATGAATGACGTTTAACGACATCGTATTCGAATGCTCCAAGCTCGCAAGGGAATGATCGACTCGAACGTTCATAGTTTTGCTCGAAAGTGAATGCTGGGCTCGCAGAGAAGCATTTGTTGCTCGCCTACGATTGCTTGATTACAAATGCTCACGAAAGAATGCTCCCAGTGAGGACGTTCCTTTAGAATAACAAACTTTACTTAGCCTGAACTAAGACTTGCCATTATAACTTCGTTATTCTCAAAGTGTACTTTACAGAAGTGCAATGGGTAACGTAAAAGCCTCGTGTATAAACAGGGAATCTGAGCAAATATAATTATTTAAGTCAAACTTGACTTCGCGCAGGCCGTGTTATTGAGCGTAAAATCATCTCGCTTTATTAGAACACCATTTGCTATTCGGAGCGAGCGATCGTATTACATAAATAAACTGTTTGCGTTCGGTTCGTGTTTGCGTAGGAGGACTATCGAGAGTGGCAACAAACACACGTGCCGTGGACGTGGCGTGACGCGGCAAGCGTGCCGTGGCCACGCTGCCACAGCGTGGTATCTGAAAAAACCAGAAATTGTGGTAAGTAGGTATACCAAGAACAGTGTTATCAAGGTTAGATAGTATGAAATAATCATCCTAATGAAGCCAATTGAGATGAATAGTGCAAAGATATTCAATAAGATTCTGAAGCTCGTCTTTGGAATACAAACAGATACATAATAGTCACGTATAATCCTTTGAATCGTGCCTGTCACAAATAAACCTTATTATTACCTAATTATTGATCAAATCATGTCTTGTGTTGGCTATAACCATAGAAATCATTATTGCTCATTTACGCATCAGTGTGCATGTAGGCTTGTCAGGCAATTTCTGTAACGTCATTTGCACTTTCCATTTGCGAGGATGACGAATTAATCGGGCATCAATTATTAAACTTGACTTGTGATTGAACTAAACATCGGGTTGACATCAGTTTGGACGGATGCGCTCGAAATGGATTCACAGAATTACAAGTAATCATGTTTCCGAGATGAGCCAAATGGTTAGTGTTAATTTATATGTCAGAATATTTAGGACCGTCGTTTATATAAATATTGAACGTGTTGGTACTTGTTTTTGTGTCTCAAATTCTCATATAACGTAGATAAGATCAAAAAAGGCCAAAATCTGCGGCTGCCCTACGCTAAAGCATATTTTATGAAGTGTCGTCGGAGCCTACATTTTCTATATACTGTAACTATGTAAAATATTCGCGGAACCCACACAGGGGCCACATCGGCTGATAGCTGATAAATTGAAGCCTGTACGTGACCGTCCGCGAGCCTTTCACGAGATGGGATCATGCTGAGTCAGCGGTGTCGCGAATATGAACACCCACGCGATGGGCACTACATGATATTTGATACTGAATAGATGTCTAACTGTCACTGGATGAATTATGAATGAAATGAAATATTTGACATGTGTGACTCGCTCAAAGGGACGCAGTTTAGATATAAATTTTGAATATACATAGAATTTTGCAGAGGACAGAGTTATTTGGTTTGTGAAGGTGACATTTTTTGTGCAAGATGTCGTTGGACTTTCATATAGTATTAAGGCGTATATATTCTCCAATTTTAACGCAATACTGGCCAAGCGGCCGCTTGGTGCCAGAATATCAATATTAAACCGCCTTTTGGATAGTTTTGTTTGCTAAATGTTCTTTGTTTAACATAAGCTATTTCAGTTATTACGAAATTCTAGCCATCAATTTTTTCGTGTAAAAATATTTTTAAACATCCAATTCAAGTCAAGTTTTGGAGGCGTATCCAAAAGTACCGAAAAAATATCGTGATCAATTTTTTTTTTAAGCAAGTCTACTTATTAGTTACACGAAAACCGCATGTTTCACAAATAATGAACAAAGACAAAAAAAAAATAAACCTTTTCACCTAGCCGTTACTAAGGAGTATGCTTTAGAAAGTAACCGTATTACGGCACTAAAGCGGTGGAAGGCCCTTAAGACTGACACAGACAATGGGCAACATACTTGTGACAGATTTCAAGAAATATATCAGGCCAATAAAAAATAAAAATATGTGGGGTCATTTTTATTATACGTAATCGCCTAGCTAGGTAGTACGATATTAGCTTAGCTGTGAATAATTATTTTCGCTTTTAGTTTTTTTATTGTTAAAGGTACACGAATAAGGACTGCTATAAAACAGCAGCAATGAATTAAGTTTATCATTATTTATGTATAACATGGTTACCCTTTTTAACCGACTTCCCAAAAAGGAGGAGGTTCTATGTTCGACATTATGTTTGTTTTTTTTGTTTTTTTGTATGTTCACCGATATTTCCGTCAATTGTGGACCGATTTCAAAAATTCTTTTTTTGTTTGAAAAAGTATGTTTCGAAATTGGTCCCATTTTAATTTGGTGAAGATCTGATGCAGGACTTCGGAGATATACAACAGAACTCTTCAATAAATAACGGCAAATGTCTAGGGATTGCTGCAATCGCATGTCTGTTTATTGTTTATACCATTTCATAACATAACATCACGCCAGTACGCTCTTAAGGGGTACGCAGATCTCTAATTTCTTTGGTTATATTCAAGTTTCATGAAATCTATTCTGGCGTTATAGTTACCTTACTAACTTGCCTATTAAGTAGGTACAACTAAAAGTGAAAAATAAAAAAACATTTTTGCAAAAAAATACTACCGACTTCCAAATACAAAACTACAAAGTGAAAAATAACTTTATTTTTTGTAGTCGGTGTCCATAACGCAAAAAATGGCACCTACGAAAGACACCGACTTCAAAAAATAAAGTTATTTTTCACTTTGTAGTTTTGTATTTGGAAGTCGGTAGTATTTTTTTGCAAAAAAGTTTTTTTATAGTTTGAGCCTGTTTACTGTTATTGCCAGTATTTATTGCGGATATTTGAACCTTAACATCTCAACTCATACAAATTGAAAAAGAATAGTGCTGTCAGAATGTAAGCCTTAGGTAAAAAGTACATTTGGACTTTGATAACATCAGTCTAGCTTTTATATTTGGCAGGAATATATATGTCATGGATCAAGTAATTAATCAGTGCACTGTATATAATGCCCGGCAATATGAATGAAGTGATGTCAAATCGGGCAATGTAATGAATATTGATTTAAACTTCTATATTTATCACATTTTCTGGTCATTATGAATATTCCGTGAACCTTGTTGCTAAAATAGTAACCGTGCTAACTATTCTATATTAAAATCAATGTTAATATTAAATTAAAAAAAAAACATGTCTTTTGATTGCCCATTATGTGATGGCCATTATTCAGAAAGCCCGGTCAACTTAATTATTTCAATAGTTTTTATTATATGGCCTACCCATTTATGGTGATGACCATTATTCAGAAAGCCCGGTCAACTTAATTATTTCAATAGTTTTTATTATATGACCTACCCATTTATGGTGATGGCCATTATTCAGAAAGCCCGGTCAACTTAATTATTTCAATAGTTTTTATTATATGGCCTACCCATTTATGGTGATGGCCATTATTCAGAAAGCCCGGTCAACTTAATTATTTCAATAGTTTTTAAATCAAATCAAATCAAATCATATTTATTTGCGTAAAACATGGTATAAAAAGGTCTTACAGTACAAAATAGAGCAGACATGTTTTGCCAAGATTAAACACAGCATGCAAATATTTGTAATAAAAATTTCCTTAACAAAAATATTACAATATTACAAGAACGCTATTTTCGCTCTAGGTATTGTTTTATAGTATAGAAGTTGTTATCAATTAACCATTCATACAATTTATTCTAAAAGAATATATCTAGTTTAAAATGTTCAGTTTACTAGGTAGTTTGTTATAAATTCGTATACACATAGTTAAGCAGCTTTTATTGTACTTAGCAAGCCTGGGAGTACTGTTAAGTACGAGTCTATGAGGATCTCGTCGGCTTCGAGGATTTATATCGCTTGCTAATTTAAATAACTCCTTATGTTTCCAAACGAACATGCATATTTCATTAATATACAGACAAAGTAGCGGTAACAAGCCAAGTTTTAGACTTTCAAGTACTTTATTATATGGCCTACCCATTTTGGACATTTTTCCAAGTGCCCGGGAATTATGAATAATACAGTATTAATCACTTGGCCCATAACATTTAATTAACTAAATTTTTAACATCAGTTGTAGGTAGGTAAAGTTTCATAAATACTTTACCTACCTACAACTCTCACTTTGACAGCAACTTAATAAAAATTAACGTTATAATTTAAAGTTGAAATTAACATAACATAAAATAACATCACGCCTTATTCCCGGTAGGGTTAGATAGAGCAGCGCATACGGCATCCAGTAAAAATTAAATCACAAGATAATCAAAATCACTACCAAAGGTCATGCACTGCTGCTGAAAAACCTTCTAAGCATTGAATTAAACACTTAGAATTTTTCTCATCAATTAATTAGTCTACCTTGTGGGAGTGAATTGATCTTTTCTAATTGAATGTATGCAAGCAATGCATTAAATTGAAAAAGTAGAAATCAAAACTTCTACCGCAAATAAATAATCCGCCTGCGTTGTGGCATGTCGTCATAACCACGGAACATTCTGATTGAATGTGAAGACCATGGCACCGCAGCCGCGTGGCTTCGGTCGTCGTTATTTTGTTTCAAACCGAATCGCTGATAGGTAGCGCTTAGTGCATTTTTGGAGTGATTGACAAAGTTGGGTCTGTATACCTAGTCTATTTTAGCTCATCCGACTTTTGTGTAGATGAGTATTGGAGGTATGTGAGATTACTTGGCTTCTAAAAAGTACGAATGAAAACCAAAATCCGTTTTAATATGTACAAAAATTACATAATCAATTAAAAAGCGCGTAAAAAGTTCTTTGGCATATATTACAAGAACCAGGTACTTCCATAATAGACAAGAAAAGAATGGTATGTTTCTAACGTGAGTAAACAACGAAAATATAATTGGATTAAGTTTAATACGTCAGGCGAGTGTATCAAACAAACTCAGCGGCGTTTAGAAATTTTCCTTTTGAGACCTTTTCATTTTAATAGTACATTATTGCAAAGGCCGGCAATAGGCAATTGCAGGTCGAGTATGAGATTGAAGGCCGGGCAATTGCCATTTCCGCCGAGGCATATATAGTGCTTTTCTCAAAAGAATGCAGGGGAATAAAACATACTTTTTATTAGAATTAATATTTGTTTCGGGATATTTAACATGTATATTTTGTTTTTGGTTGAGAGCTCTATATTTCGGCACCGTTACAAGCGCCATGATCACGAGAACTAAAGTCTTTGCGACATCATTTTTTGACATCGTGCGTGAAATACGAGTGAGGAAGAGGGTAGACAGATATGTCAGCTCGTAAACAACATCCACCCGCAAAGACTTTCGTTCTCGTGATCATGGCGCTTGTAACGGTGCCGAAATATCGAGCTCTCAACCAAAAACAAAATATACATGGTAAATATCCCGAAACAAATATTAATTTTTACAAAGACAAAGATATTTTATTTCAACTAGGCCACAAAGCGGCACTTTTGAACGTTAGAATACATTAAAATTTACAGGGAATAAAAATTGATTCTACCGTGCATTCGGAAAGTAGCTTGTTATGGAGAAGAACGCACAAGAAACTCCATACTTACTCTTTTTAAAAAAATATATGTTTTTTTTACAAAATTTAGGTACATAAGTACATACATTAATAAATTTATATGTGTGAGGACAATGCACCCAGAATCACTACATACTATACTACGTACAAAGTATTAAAAGTACTCACACATGTACTGTGAAGTTACATAATAAGCACTAGAAAAACACTAGCATCCGAAGCAGTTAAGTTAAGACCAATCCCAACTGACGGCGCCCGTTCACGAACATGACGCATGAATCGGCACCACCCAGCTCAACCATCATGAAGGGAACCGAATGATCCAACACACACGCCACCATCAGAGAGACATTTGAGAGAGCATGACACACTCAACTGCCAGGGCAAACACAAGTCAACGAACGACACCAAGGTACAGCAAATGGTAGATTTACAGTTGGGTACATAGTACTCACACACGTGCTGCGCAGTTATACTATACTAAAAGAAATTGAGTCTATATAATACAAATATATACATACAGTCTTCAGCAGGTCCAACAATTCTACAGAACAATAATGTTCTGCATATCACTTGTTTTTGCGCCCTAGTGGTTGTGGAGCAAGACTAGCATTGAGCCAAGCATTTTTATCAGTGATGTAATCCCCCAACTTATAATATGCCTGCCTGCATAGTGTGCGTTTTATACAAGTTTTAAATTTCGTCTCATTCAGTTCTAGAATGTGGGGAGGAATTTTATTGTAACATTTTGTACAGTACCCCATGAAAGAAGAGGCTACTTTAGCCAGTCTGAAACCTGGTTGAACTAATTGGTCCCTATTTCTAGTAATGTAATTATGTCTATCTCCGTTTTTACTAAAAAGATGTAAATTCTTTCTCACGTACATGATATTTTCATAAATATATTGACAAGGAACCGTCATGATGTTAATGCCCTTAAACAGTTCCCTTAGAGAATCGCGCCGGCGAAGATTGTATATCGCTCTGATGGCTCGTTTTTGCAGAATAAAAATTGACTCAATGTCTGCAGCCCTTCCCCATAGTAAAATACCGTAAGACATTATACTATGAAAGTAACTAAAATAGACCAGCCTCGCGGTATCTACATCACTAAATTGACGAATCTTTCTAACAGCATAAGCTGCCGAACTTAGCCGCCCTGCAAGTGATATTAAATGAGGACCCCATTGTAACTTTGAGTCTAGCGTGATCCCCAGGAAAACCGTTTTATCGACGAATTCTAGCTTCTCCCTGTTTAAGATAATGTCACAATCAGTACTTTTTACATTCGGCAAGGAAAATTTTACGCACTTGGTTTTTTTACCATTTAAAACTAAATTATTTGCAGTGAACCAATCCTGAACCTGCCGTAGCGCGTTATTTACGTCGTCAACCTGACAAGTACGTCTATTTATTTTAAAAATTAAAGATGTGTCATCAGCAAATAACACCATGTTTAGTTTGTTTTCCAATAAACGGGGTAAATCGTTTATGTATATTAAAAATAAGAAAGGACCTAATATTGAGCCCTGGGGTACCCCCATTTTCACGTTTAACCCCGACGAATTCACACCGTTTATTTGAACTAATTGCTGTCTATCACTTAAATAAGATTCAACCAAACTTAACGCTGATTGACCTAGCCCGTAATGCTCAAGTTTCAGAAGTAATGTTTCATGATTAACGCAATCAAACGCCTTCGACAGGTCGCAGAAGATACCTATGGCATCCTGCGACTCTTCCCACGCATTAAAGATGTGTTTTAATAGGGTGACACCAGCGTCAGTTGTACAACGTCCTTTGGTGAAACCATACTGTTTATCATGCAAGATGTTATTCGTATTAAAATGAATGAGCATTTGATTAAGCATTATCTTCTCAAATACCTTGCTGAAAACCGGCAACACGGATACTGGTCTATAATTATTTGTGTCTTTACTGTCCCCGGATTTAAAAAGTGGTATAACCTTACTATATTTCATTAGATCCGGAAAGACTCCTTGATCCACACACAAATTGAAAATCACAGCTAAGTACGGCGCTATAGTCTGAATAATGGAGGTACAAGCTTTGATGGACATTCCCCACAGATCTTCAGTCGGTTTGATCTTGATTTGCTTAAAAGCTTTTATTACTGTTATGGGGTTTATATGTGAAAAGTTAAATACATTCGGGCAGGCTGAAACGTTCGCGTTTAATAATCCAAAAGCAAGCGCGGGCGAAGAATTTAAGGTTTCAGTAGTTTTAATTGGGATGTTGGTAAAGAAATTTACAAATTCTTGCGCAACTTTTTTGTTATCTCTAATAAGTCCGTGTGTGGTCTCAAGCGTGTAATCAGGATTATTTCTTTTATTCCTGTTCGTTTCATTATTTATAATTTTCCAAACCGTCTTGATTTTATTTTCTGCTAATTTAACCTTATTTCTAATATACAAGGCCTTAGCTGCCTTACATGTATTTTTAAAAATTCTCGAGTAAGTAGCAACATACTTATTAAACGTTTCAGTGTTCATACAAGGCTTAAGGCCATATAGCTCGTAAAGTCTTTCCCTACTTTTTCTAAGTCCTGTAGTCGCCCAGTCACTGAATAAAAACTTAGGGCATATAGTTTTAGTTATCTTCTTAAAAGTGTTATTGAACTCTTTTTGAACCACTGAAAAAACTTCATCATACAAAATATTACCATCATTCACTGTGAGGTCCTGATCGCTTAACTTAGCGATTAAAGTGCTGTTAAATTTATTTAATTTACCGGATGTTATTGATCTGGATTGAATCTGCACTTGTTTAATTAGCATATTGGACTCAAATGTCACAAGTAGCCCACTATGATCCGAAGGCAGATAATTTATAATGGCATTGTCCAAGTAGTTGCAGCAACAAAAAACATTATCAATACATGTAGCAGAAGTCAGCGTAGTTCGGGTTGGTTCCGTAAACACATGTGACAAATTAAATGATTTAAAGAGATTTAATAACCTACTTCTATTTGAATTATCTTCTAGAATATTAATATTAAAGTCACCACAGACAATTACTAGTTTATTACCCATTGCGAGTTTTGCCAAAACATCTTCCATCACTGACTCGAATATAGAGTAGTTCTTATAATTAGGGGGTCTGTAGACGCACACTATGACATGCTTATCCAGCTCAACACAGGACAGTTCAACACTATGTTCAACTGAGAGGTCTACTATATCTTTACGTGGTTTTGATTTAATACCATTTTTAATTAATATAAGTGAACCCCCACGCAACATAATATTTCTGTTAAAACAACTGCCCACAGTATAATTTTCATAATTGATTAGCATTGCGTAATCTTTCAGCCAATGCTCAGTGAAACAAACAATATCAAACATTGTTTTTTCTAAAAACAGTTCGATTTCTAATTCCTTTGAAGAATAACCCTGAATATTTTGGTGAAATAATTTCAGAGAATTCTGCTCAGACCTTTTTTTTAAATTATTTTTTTGCGAGCAAGAAGGTACCTTTTTGATGGTGGATATACTCGTAACTATTCCGTTATTGATACCCTCCCTTGTCCTATCAACTAGTTTAAAGAATAAATATTAATAGCATTTTTGCTAACGTTATTCAAGGTACTGACCATCTTTAAATTAGTACTATTACTAATATCAATAATAACTGGATACTTCGACATACTACTTATGTCTGAGTTTATTGTATAAGATAATAGCCGAGCTATTTGATGTCTTACCCTAAGAGGCAGATACAAAGTATCGCCTGTCGACTTTAATTTATCAACAAAAATGTTGATGTCAAAAAAAACAAGTTTGTCACTATAGTGACTCACAAGAAAGTGCAGATGCTTATTAAGCATGTGAATGTGATTATTTTGTCTATTTGACAATTTATCCAAGTAAGGGAAGGCACACAAAATAATTTTACTGCAATTTAACTTTAACATCTCTTTTACACACTCAGTGATGTCATCTTTTTTTACTTTTTTACTATTACCTACAACTACAGTTAAATTGGTATCTGGTTTATAAATATTCTTTGTCACAGATTCCATTATTTGCTTGTAAGATGACCCGGGCATGCAATAATTAAAAGTGGAATGACTCTGATTGCCATTTAGTAATTTACCGAAACCTTTTCCAATACCGTCTGAAAACATAACCGAATGAAAACCTTCTTTACTTTGACTAAATGAAAAGGCAGCACTCTCAGGCCGGTCTACTTGAGGCAAATCCTGTGCTACATTTGATATGTCTTGTACGAAGACACTGTTTTGAGACACCCTCTCAGCTTGATGAATTCTAATGATTGTGACCATGTCAGCTTAAAAACTTATACTTTTTATATTATACATTTACAACAACATAGCTGGAGCGTTGTAATGTTCCAAATTCAAATAACGCTCCTGCAATGGATTTGATTTTCTTTGTCTGTAAATTCGATACTTAGCGTGTTCTGTTTTCGAAAATAATGTCAATTTTTCCATGCATGTTTGAACAAAGTAATTTTACTTTACCCTCGGCAAACTCGGTTTGGAAACACAATAGTGTGTTCTTAAGGAATGTTTCCAAACCGCGAGAAAAGCGTTTTAATGTTTCTTTACGTTAATCATGTCAATTAAATTAGCAAAATGTCCATTAATCCGAAGGGTCACTTAGACTTCTATGGTAAAAAAATATATATTGACAGTGCCGTTATGTCGTAACAGTAAGAGTAATTTTCCTGCTCCGCAGCCACTAGGGCGCAGGAACAAGTGATGGGCAGAAAAGTTTTGAAGTATGTTGGACCTGCTGAAGACTGTATGAATATATTTGTATTGTATAAACTCATTTTCTTTTAGTATTATTTAACTGCTCAGCACATGTGTGAGTACTATGTTCCGACTGTATATCTACCATTCACTGTACCTATATGTCGTTTCGTTGACTTCTGTATGCCCTGGCATATGAGTGTGTCATGCTCTCTCTAATTTCTCTCTGATGGTGGCACTTGTGTTGGGTCATTCGGTTCCCTTCATGATGGTTGAGCTGAGTGGTGCCATTCATGCGTCATGTTCGTGAACGGGCTCCGTCAGTTGGGATTGGCCATAAATTAGCTGCCTCGGCCTGTTATTGTATTTTATTTTTAATTGTTTGTTAATCTAGAAGTTTTTACGTGCAAGTCTTTTTAAACTATTTGATTTTGAATTCTCATGATTCAACTGCGATATTTTAACACCTTATTTGGATTCTGACGGATTATCCTACAAAGGACCTGAAAAAACTAAAATAATAAATATAGTTATCACAGAAACCACAATGCAACAAAGGGTTCATTAACGATTGCTCCATCAGTTACAGGAGTCCACAGCATACACATATAACTAGGATATAAGAGAAAATAAAGTAGTACTCTCTTCTCTACTCTTAATGGAATGTTTATGATCTTTCACTTAGCGGTTAACTGGCAGAACCAGCGGGTCGTGTAGGGAGCACATCGGTTGCAGCCGCTCAGTTTCTGGTCGAACTAGTCCTCACACGGTGCATTACACTTGGCCACCGCATTCGAGAGCTATTTGCTGCCCGGGATCAGATTAATGTTGCCACTTTTCTACTTTTTAGCCACCAAACGTTGCCCGACCGCCTTTACCCACTCTATTGTATGCCAAAGAGAATTATTTCTGTTGAGTAGCTTGGTATCTCACGGTTTTGGGGAATAATTGGGTTGTGCCCGTGAAATAAGACGGAGTTCTTGTCATTTGGATACTATTTATGTGTTTTGTTTTTTCTTTAGTTATTTTACAGAGACAGCTCAGAGTTTAAAAGTTGGCGTTGTGACAGTACATTATCTCGGAAATAGTCGGAAGCAGGGTAAGCCATTGGTCCCGCGGCTGATAAAGAACAGGGGGAGAACAATGGGGAGAGCCCCGGTCTTGTTAAATGGTGTCCCATCGCACTATGAGAGTGAGGAAACCGAGATTGCACCTGTGTTTGGACACGTCATTTTGCATTATTATAATATTTCCCAAGCGGATCGCTAGTCTCCGCTAATATTGGCCACCTTGACCGACATTCGGTCATAAGGACTACTATTTTATGCCAAAAAGCCGATAAAAGACAATAACAGCTAGTTTGAATTATATTTAAAAAAGGTCCGATCTACAATAAGAAAGCGTTTCAGAACTAAGATAAAGGATTTTCTAACGACAGTGAAAGCATTAACTACAGACATGTAGCTACGTTCTTTTTAGATCGCTTTAGATTTAATTCTAGAATTCTCAATTGTTTTTCGTATGATTCGTTTAATACGAGACATTTAGAAAGCTTCATTTACAAAAGACGTCTCATTTAACTATTATAAAAAAGTCATATATTAATTATAACGGCATAAAACAAGCAATAAAAAGATCGAACTTCACTGTTCATTATTTCAACTATTTAATTCAAATTAAAGCTTTAGAGTCAGCTCACACTGAGACATGGCGCGACGCTGCGCGCACTTTTTAAGAATATAGCGATACTACATAAGACATTATTTACCACACAAAATCGCACATATTTCAAGATTTGAAGTAACAACAAGCAGTGTTGTGTCACGGTGTGAACTGGCCCTTACTTTAATTATGACAGCATAACCGAACACCGAATGACCTGTGAAATCAATGGGATTACAGTAAGTTTTGATAAAATATAAATAAAGGTAGGTACAGAGGTACAAACAGACCTACGGTTGCCTATTAAAAGCAAAAATAAGAGTTTTAATTCACGCACTATCTTTTATGAAAAAGCAGCCAGATAAAAGTCTAAAACGAATACCTACATTTATTTAGAAACCACGTCAGATTAGGCACACAATAAAACGAAAATACCTACTGAGACACCTCCAATAAACTCCACCTTATCATACAAAACATATTATGCTGAACCCACTTAAAAGAGATATTCTGTGGTCCCTAATATTACATTCTAACGGCGACAATAACCCAAAACATTAAAATTAAAACTTTTATCAAATAAAGTACAATTCAGGCGTGCGTACGCCGCGTGGGGTAAAAACGCGGTAAAAGGCGGTAAAATTAGATACATTCCGTTTGCCTCTTGCTTCCGTTCACGCGCAGGTGGAAATATTACGCCGAGGTGTAAATGGGCCCCGGCAAGGCCGTTATTGCCGTCGTTAAGTTAAAATTTTCTCTCTTGAATAGCAAAGCGAATGTGAAACATAAACACAGACATTTATGTTATTTGCAAACGAACATCGAGATGAATATTATGTAAAATAAAGGTGTGTCTACGGAAAATTTGATACGCCTTTTTAAGCAAATAAGCTGGATGTGGGTTTGTCTTATTTTTATTGTTTTCAGATGAAGATTTGAAATACAAATATATAGGTGAAGAACAGAAGAACGTGGTTATGGAAATATGCTGTACCGTAGATTCCTTTCTATGTTCATCCCAAAATGTTTCGCGCCAGAACAGTAAAAAACAGAAACGAATCAACTAAATGGTGCAGAAAAAATAGTCACTAAATTCGCTGTTACCGTCCAATTCACTGAGTCAACTCATATTACCGTTAAAGAATAATAAGTTGTTTCATTTGGTACATTCGGTTGGCCAACAGACGTCAGTTGAACAAAACAAGCTGGCAATAGAAGAGATTTCCCTAAGGAGTGCTATATTACGACTTTCCATAGAGGAAATGTTCGTAAGTGTTCTAAAAAAGTGGGGGCATTAGTAATTTGATGGTTGAATTACTTTTATGACGGACTGCCACTTCTGTCACAAAGTAATGGCCTTTGTCACTTTGTTGTAGGTGTCAAGTTAATGGCGAATGGAAGAAAATGGTGAAAAAAATAACATCGGGTGATCTCTTGAGCGGAAAATGGTAAAAAGGTAGGTAGTTGAGTACAAAAAGATATAGGTATTGCAATAATACGGTAGTTGACAAAAATATCTATTTAGTCCGTCAGTTAGATAAACTAAAATATTAGACATGTATTTTTTCTTTTGCCTTATAAACAAAAAACTTAGGACGATACAGTGCGTTAAAATATCCTGTGACGTCACGGTGTGCTACACTTTATACTGACAACCAATCAATTTTTATTTATTTGATAAAGCAAAAAATACCGGTCCAATTTTGTTTGGTAATCTCACTGACGGACTAAATAGAATTATATTTTTTTCTACCCAGAAAACATCCCTATTACCTAGGTATCATATATGTAATTAAAAAAAAAATATCAGTACCCATATGTAAAAATGGTTGTTAGATATGAGTACCTACAATTTTTTGTTTTGTTAGGAACTACTTATTATTCACTTATTTTCATACATTAATTAAAAATGGTTGTTAGATATGAGTACTGTGAGGACTCTGCTTAACTAGAAGGCAACCTACTTGCCTATATTAACACTGGCAATAAGTATTACTTGAAAGGTAAAATGAATTTCGTATAGAAAATAAGTGAATATGTTTTGATTGTCAATTCTAGTGTAGCCGCCCAGAAGGCAGGCATATTGTAAAATTCTTACAAAATATATAAACTATAAAAGTAATTTGGTAATTTATTTAACAACCTCTGTCTACGCCTTCTACATTTGGTGGAGGCGCCGGGTACAGTACAGAATCCCAGAAGATATAAATATATAAAAATAAATACGCGTGTATACGGCGTACAGTATACGTAGTAAGTGAGTGAAAAACGTTGAAAGTGTTAAAAGACGGAAGTTCGCGTGTGCATGGCGATAATCAGTGCACGAAGCCCTATCGGCGTACATAAAGCGAGATAAGTTTTTACAGACAGGGTTGTTACCTCTCATTCCCTCCCTTAAGCGGATGGAAATATAAGGAAGAGTCGGAATAAAGCTAAGTGGTTTTATTATTTAGTGTAATTGAGCATAAAGGCTAGCATGATGAATGATTACTACACGGGAACGAACGGGTATTGTCTAGAAGAATTTTTAACCGAATTCAAGTCAGTGGCCGAAATAAATGAATGGAGAGAGAGCGACTACAGTCTGATCCTGGGAGGATTCCTGCAGGGAGCTGCATATTATTTTTATCGTATGATTTTTAAATATGACATGGACTTTGAAGTGTTATGCGATCGCTTGAGGAGTGAATTCTCTATATTTCACCGCAGATGTCGTTACTGCGAGCAGCGCATAATAATCGCTAAAATAAAAGCAGATAAAAAACAACCTGATGTATTGTGTGAGGATGTTAATGCACATTTATTTTCTAGTATCGTGATTAAGGACGAACAAACACAAAACAATATACAGTGCAGTGAAAAATGCGTTGACCACGTTGACGGAGAAGGCGACGCAGTTGATGGCGATGGCGATCACACTGACGGAGGGAGCTGCATGTTCGAGGACGATGGTGACCAGACCAGCGGAGATGACGGCCCCGTCGATGTCCAGTTGGAGGTGGAGTCTGTGTTCCAGGATGAGCGTGCGGACGGCCCGGCTGACGAGGAGTTGGACTCCCTATCCAACAGCGAGTGCCTGGACGAGGGTATTGTGATGTATCGGTCCAGTCCAATTGACTCCACTAATTCCATTTGTCTTGCAGAGAACAGTGATGAGATTTTTTCGGAACAACTAGTTGTGGTTCCATCGGGACATCAATATGTATCGGATGTTAACATGCACATTAATCCAATTGATTTTAACCATAAAATTGAAAATAATATTGAGATTTCTCAATCTGACTTAAAGCGGAATTTTATAAAAGTCATTTTGAAAAGAAAGAAGTTGACACCCATTAAGAAAAAAATGCTCGAAATAAACCGAAAGAGATCCATAGGAAATTCAAAAGAGTCTTTTGTAAGATTTCTTATTGCGCCAACATAAATTTAAAGAAGGCGATCAATAAAACAATGATTCGAATTAAATTCAAAAGAATTTTTAATAAAACTTCATGGGGAGCAAGGTTTGGTTCAAGTAAGATTACTATGATTGTTGCAAAGAAGAATTCCCATCATATTTGCCTAAGATGTAACATTGTACAAAGATTTTTGCATTGCGAATACATAAAGCAATTTGAACTCGTAAAATGCAAATTATGGAAATTTTATAGAAAGAAGATTAGGTATAAAATGTTGTAAATATTGTATTATGCAAACTGATTTATTTAATGTTGTGTCTTATATTTTGTGCTTTATTAACCAATGTTTTCTTTTCATGTCGTGCAAATGAATACGGTCCAACTTAGATGGAATTTGCGATGCGCGCTGGGCATCGAAAGAAACTAAATGCGATTGATTATTTGAATGATTTATCTGTATATGTATTCATGAAATTAAATATGCCTCTGTCTTGTTTTTATTTACTAAATAGGATTAGCTTTTGAAATTACTGACGAAGTCCAAATACAAATCAATAAGGACTTTGTCAGAAATAGTCAAAAATTTATAGAAAAGTCTTATAAGCCCCTAAGGCGAATAAATGCTTTGAAAGCATAATGTCATGGTAAGAAATGGTTTGACACGTAGTCCCACAGATAATACAAAAAAGGACAGTGTCAAAACCTTGTCAAAAGTAAAGCATAATTTTCATTATAAGAATTGGTTTGACATATAGTGCCAACCACATAATAAGGCACAGTGTTCACACCATAATTAAATTTGATTATATCCTATGCGCCGTATTCGCCACAGATTAGTTAGGCCGGACCACAAATAGAAGTATAAAACTATGTAGGTTGTATAAAGGCCCATACCGAATAGTTAGAACATTATCTGATGTAAATTATGTAATTATAAAAAATAATAATAGGCGATTTAGGGACATAGTACATGTAAATAGATTAAAACCTTTTAATGTTAGATTAGGACAAGAGATAGGTTTAAATAGGTAAGAATAGGTTAAGGTTAGTAAGGTTTCCATAAAGGAAGAGGCCCGTTGTCAAATAAAAGAAAAAAATATGAATGACAACTATCAAATTTGACATATTGATGTTAATAGGGATGGGAAAGTAGGAAAAAATGTATCGATAGTTTTCTTATCGATATTCTCAAATAGTATCGATATATATAATTAATTAGTTGTTTCCGTTGCATGTGCTGATGAGTTGTGAGCCGCAGGGGGAAGAAGAGGCTGGCAACGTTGGCCACGCATCGAAGAAATGTTTGGTTATGCGATTAAGGCATAGGCACAAGCCAGGGTAATAGTATAACCCAGGGGGTTTCTTAAAGTAATAGTCATAACTGAAACCGACTTTGCTAACGGGGCATAGCCTTTGCAAAGGATGTCGAGTTGACATCATTGGTCCAGTTTATGTCTGATGTTTAAAATAATAAATGCATTTTTAATAATAAACCCTGGTGCAAGCTCTATGAATAGAATTAGAAATTCGATGCGATCCAGCCTTTCCTTCTCTGGCCTGATAAACGCACGAGATCGAAACATTGTATCATATTTGAATTTTTGAGATTAAACCCCATCCGGGTCGATGTGAGTTGACGCGTCATTCTTGTTAGTGTTGGGAGGACGCCTTGTTCCTTTTTCAGAGGTTTTGGTCAAGGAGGTTCAGGCATGACGGCGTAGATTTGTTAGTGTGTGTGTGCACGTTAGCTGAAGTTAAAAGCACATATCGGAGCGTCCGATAACTCGTTTGTCATGATTAAGCCTTCCCCTTTTAAGGGTCGTACCTCAATTGTAAATGTGATTCCTCTGTTAGGTAAATATTCGAGTTAGGATAAGGTAGGATACATGTAACCTTTCAAGACATAGAATAGAAGCACTTCATATGATTCTGCGCGTCTATTCGTAGGGGCGTAGCTCATTTGAGGACTCTGCTTAACTAGAAGGCAACCTACTTGCCTATATTAACACTGGCAATAAGTATTACTTGAAAGGTAATATGAATTTAGAATATAAAATAAATGAAGATGTTTTCGCTAGACTTTTCCCGTGTATATAAGGGCTCCTCTGAGCTTTGATGTGATAGTCTGATAGAAGGTGCCTATGGGTAGGCACCTTGCTGCTGAAATATAACTAGAACAGTGAATCCAGAGTTTTATTTAAGTAGCGCTTTCTGGCTACGTCCCCACAGTACCTACAATTTTTTGTTTTGTTAGGAACTACTTAATATTCACTTATTTTCATACGTTAATTAACGCAACTTTTTAATTATAATGAAAACGTAAAGTAAATTATTTTGTTTCTTTTTTCAAATTATAATAATTGCTTTGCAGAAAATTTGTTTCATAACATTATCATTAATTTTCCAGACACTTCATGCTGAAAACGTATGGAGGATTGAGTAATTCATTAAAGATAGTAAAACATGGACAGGGCTATGCTCGGAGTGTCCATGCGTGATCGAATCAAAAATTAAGACATCCGCAAGAGAACCAAGGTTACCGATATAGCCTGAAGAATTTCCAAACGTAAGTTACATTGTTCGCAGAACAGATGGCCGTTGGGGCCGAAAAATTCTAGAGTGGCGATCGCGTACCCGAAGACGCAGCATTGGAAGGCCTCCTTCTAGGTGGAGCGACGACCTTGTCAAGGCTGCAGGCTTCCGGTGGATGCAAAACGCACAGGACCGATAAGAGTGGTGACGCTTGGGGGAGGGCTATGTCTAGCAGTGGACATCTTTCGGCTGAAATGATGATGATGATGATGAGTGAAAACATTGACCTCGAGTCCATAGCTATCATATAACTTTGAACGAAGCTAAATAATCGTTAATTTACTTTATACCACGGGACATTTTAGAACTTGAGTCATTAGATGCTTAAAAAGCGCCCGTCTAACGCCTATAGTGTTTCAAAGATACTTAATTACCCGGCATAAAACCTTTTGTGCAGACAAGGTCGAATATGATATTACTAGTAAGTTTACTGTATCATATTAATGAAGTAAGTAATTTTATTACGGCGGCTCATGGTACGGCGACAGGAACTACGCAATACCTACCTTTTAACAACAACGTTGTGCGTTTACTGAGTGTCTTTGGTAGTCTGCATGCTGATCTTATAATGTCCCCACTGCTGGAACTCGGTCAAGTCTCCCTTTTATGATTTGTGGACATCCCACCTATACGCCTAGGGCATTTTTTTATGTGTTTGGTCTTGACTGTAGTCTAGGTCATAGGTGATAGTGACAGGGTCGACGATGGAGTGAGCTTACCCAGAAGAAGCCTGTTCACTCTAACTTGTCGATTGAGATTGCCCTGTCCCTGCCGGAGTCTGTTTCCTGATAGCTACAACCTAGGGGTATTTAATTCAAGAGTAAATAGGTTACTTCTAGGCAATTGTGCTTCACCGTCGACCACATCATCGCTTGACATCAGGCAAAATAGTGGTCAAATGGGACGTAATACACAATGCAGGCTAGTCCAGACTAGTGGATGATACGATGAACGGCGCATGTGAATAGGTGGCTAGACTTTTTAATTCGAGGACACACCGGATTCCTACTGATATTTTCCTTTATCTCTTTTTTCTTCTTTTTATTTCTTAATCTCTGTCTTCAGGTATTAAAGACTCAGTTTGATATTATTACTACCAAAATTGCCAGGGCAAATATCGTGTTTCTTGCGTACACACCAAACTATTTTATTGCCATTACACAATATTACTTGCCAGCTATCAAGTGGTTTCGGGGTCGAAGGGTTCAGCCAAGCTCGAGACTAAATTATAGGGACTAAATAGTCCAAGCACTTATGGACGGACAAGTTTGGAAATGGTATAACCGACGCGCACTTCCACTGATAAAACTATGTTGAGAGTACGACAGGAATGCGACGAGCGGTACTGTCCCCTAACCCGAAGATAAAGTCATATAAATATATTGTGTTACGTAGTATATAGGAAATATTGAGCGCAAGTTTGTAATTGTTTTGTCCCTTAAGACAAAGTGACGTTATATCGGCGATGTCAAAATGCCAAAATGTTTGGGTTTGACCACGTGATTCCACAAAAGCGCTTGTCAATCCCATTTTATGACGTTTCGGCAATCGTTGTCACTGATAAAATGTTACTTTGTATAGAGGCTCTTTTATTCCTTTAGTAAGGTTTTTATTAGGGATGCCACGAATAGTGGTTATGCCGAATACCGACTACCGAATATTCGACTGGACTTTCGGCCTAAGCGCCGAATATTCAGCTGTCGAACATTCGGCGACAATTAGTACATTGCGCGGATGACTAGGTTCCAATCTGCAGCTTACCAAGTGGTGGTCAGCAAAGGCAAAGCAGTATCCAACCCTAGCAGAATTTGCTAAGATTTATTTATCTGACCCCGGTAGCAGTGTTTATAGTGAGTGGCTATATTTGTTAGCAGACATAATTTATGAGAAAAGCGCAATCGTTTGCTATCAACAAACGCAAAAAAAATGTTTTCATTCATCATAACTTACCACCGATAGTTTTTCAATATGCTGAATTTTTTTCATTTTTTTTTTGTATTTTTCTTTTTATTTTTATTCGATATTCGGCCGAATGGTTCGCAATATAAGGCCAAATATCGAATAGTAACTGAATATTGGGGTATTACTTATTAGTAGCCGAATATGAAAAAAATTTATACCTATTTTATTAACCGACTTCCCAAAAAGGAGGAGGTTCTATGTTCGACTTCAAGTTTGTTTTTTTTTTTTTTTTTGTGTATGTTCACCGATTACTCCGTCAATTGTGGACCGATTTTGAAAATTCTTTTTTTGTTTGAAAAAGTATGTTCCGAAATTGGTCCCATTTTAGTTTGGTGAACATCTGATGAAGAACTTCGGAGATATACAACAGAACTCTTCAATAAATAACGGCAAATCTCTCGGGATTGCTGCAATCGCATGTATGTTTGTTGTTTATAACATTTCATAACATAACATCACGCCAGTTCGCTCTTAAGGGGTAAGCAGACCTCTCATTTCACCGGTTATGTTCAAGTTTCATGAAATCTATTCTGGCGAAATAGTTCCCTTACTAACTTGCCTATTAGGTACGTACAACTAAAAAGTGAAAAATAAAAAAACTTTTTTCAAAAAAATACTACCGACTTCAAAATACAGAACTACAAAGTGAAAAATAACTTAATTTTTTGAAGTCGGTGTCCATAACGCAAAAAAATGGTACCTACGAAAGACACCGACTTCAAAAAATTAAGTTGTTTTTCACTTTGTAGTTCTGTATTTGGAAGTCGGTAGTATTTTTTTGCAAAAAGTTTTTTTATTTGTTAGAAAATCATTTTTGAATCACGTGCATGTTCATCTTTTACACATGAATGTTCGCCAAAGGAAATACTTTCTGACGAAAAATTTTAAATTTAGTATTTGCTTCAGTGACATTTTAAGCAAAGGAATAGCGTTCCACTCTTAGCTCTCACGTTAATGTAGGTAGAGCATATTGCTCCCGGCGGAATAGTAAAATGCATGCAAAGGTGATAACTTAGATGTTCCTACAACATGTTTACATGTTTAGGAGTTCAGATTTGATTAAAAAGATTGTAGATATTTCTTTTGAGATTGTTGTTGCTTTCGTTGTTTGATGTCTTTTTTAACTTTACGAACGAGAAATTCGAGTGGGTAGTTTGTAACACTTGGATTCTCGTCGAGAAATTCACTTTGATTAAAGATAAGAGATTTTTCTATCTTGCAAGTGAAATAAATTAAGAAGGTTTAATACAGAGTCTCCCCAGGCATGTACCCTAACAGGCGTTGAACAGGGAGGACTCCAGGTGTCATCATATAGTTAAGTTTTAAAGATCAGAAGAAACAAAAATGCGTTTTAAATCTGTGGTCAAGTAACTTCAAGTCCCCGAAGAAATGGAACAGCATCTCGAGTGTAAAACTCATGTGCTGAGTTTAAAGAGGTATGCGGAACAAGGCGGAAAATCCCACATACTCTATTGAAAAGGGAGGATCTTCTAACTAGACCGCAGTGTAGAGTGAGTGTGTGTGGGTGTGAGTGAGTTGTTATTGGGCTGTTGTATCTATACGCTTAAATCGCGCGAAGAACTTTACTTGCGCGATGTAGGATTGGTGTGACATCATGTAACTGTAATTCGTATGTGGTGGTGTAGATGCCACCACATTCAAACGAATTTAAAATTCGAATTCCGCGAGTCGGCGAAGGAATGGAGACGCTTTCGAGTATGAAACTCATACGTTAAGTTCCTTGAAAATGTATAACCAATCGTAGTTTGTGGCGACAATCAGTTGCCTAGCAGCGGCTCACTCCAATTGCCTTGTGTGCGCTTACATTTAGATATAGAAATCCGTTTTGGCATTAAATACTGTGATGAGGAACACACCCGTTCCTATCTCATCAATTAGAGTGGTTACCAGTACATTGTCAATTCGTTGTTAACAAGCAACACAATAATCTTCCAATTAGTCAACTATTCTAATTAGCATTGCATAATAAGTCATTGTATTGTACCATCAAGTTATTTTTACCTTAATTAAGGTACCCTCCTTATAATCGTAAATATCCCATTACGATAATAGAACTTGAAAGAGTTGGGCTGAAGAGGAAAACCCATTTATTCAAATTAACGGGCTGTCTTTTGAAACTTCTTGGACGTCAAAAGTTACAAAGGACAGCCCCCAAAATGCCTAACTTTTAAAAAACATTAACTTAAAATATTTGCATGCCAAATTTTGTGGCAACATGTCCGAACTTTTTGTTTTTTCAATGTTATTCTGCATGCACATATTATTTATTCTTGGATATGTACACGTGTTTGAGCTAATAAATATATCTTTTCTTTCACAGTTTCAAGCTACCTCGTTGTTCCAGTGATCGCAAACGCTGCTGAGCACGAGTTCTCAAGTCGGACAAAGATTAATTGGGGTTTTCCATATGCAGTTTTCAAGTGAAGGCCAATGTGCCTTCGCTGTAATGCTCATATTGTTTCTCTTTTAAATAATTTGCTCTTTACTCCTTTCACCATCTTCTTTACCTTTCTTTATCTCAAGGATCGTTTTCAGTTCATCTGCAATCACACGTATCTAAGGTCATCAGACAATTTGCGACTAATGCCAATGCATCCATTACTTTCATTGCTAAATATTTTAATGTCAAGGCTGCTTGTCTGTGGAATGCATTGCCCGACCCAATAAAACGTGCTCAGTTGTTGCTTGTATTTAAAAAAGCTCGTGAATGAATATTTTCTGTCGCAGGATTGTTCTCTCGTTATTTTGACATAATTTGCGATGATAGTCGTTAGTCAATATTTACTTTCACTTCAATACATATATTGAATATGTTTGTATTTATGTATCTATTATATAGCATATAAGTAACTATTTCTGTATATATAAATTTTTTGTATCTATACAGTCAATATTGGTATTGTAATTTGCTACACCAATGAAAACCCAATTTCATGTCCATTCCAAGTTACCTGGATGAGATCGCGGTATGCGATAAGGCTGCCCGTTCTATGTATTTTAGTTTTAAGTTTCTATTACATGGCACTTATTTATTTATTATATTCTTTATTTCACACCATTTAAATAATTACAGAACAAAACATTTATAAAGATAAGTGTACAATGGGCGATCTTATCGCACAGAGCGTTCTCTTACAGATAACCTTTGGATGGACTGAAGGAGAGGCACCTTAAACATCGCTAGTAAATTGTACAAAATATAAAATCGTTTACTGTCACAATTAGCATATTCTACATTAAGACTTGATTGTGCGTATACTATTAGATGCACCTCTGCATAAATAACCTGTTTGGAGAATACACACTTAATGTTATCAAGTTATATATATAAATAACTTCAAACATAAACTGCTGCAATCATCACTATTAGGTTCCTAGTACTGGACTTGGGTTTTAAACCTAAAACCTCCTATACATTTTGCAGCCACGCTTATGACCCCCAGGTTCCCTCTGCAAAACTGCATCTCTAGTAACATTAGTCACCGCTATCGTGTCACCATTTTGTGTTGTAGGAATTGTAAAAGCGCCATGCGAGCGTACACTTGCCTACGTGGTACAGTGCATATATTTCTTAATGTCTATCGGCAATGATCGCATTGCAGAATACAAACGAATGCTAATTTCCATGTCCATCAATTATTAGATTTATTGTGTATAATATTTTGAATTCAGAACTATGTACTTTTGATTTCCGTGTGAAATATATAGAGCTGTAAAAATAGCAGCTTTCCTCACATTTTAAAGTAAATTACATTATGTTAATAGTGTATTAACAACTTTATATACTTCCAAGTTGATTTAGAGCGTCCGGTCTGCACCAAGAGCAAAGGGCAACTAATAGAAAGCCAACGACTGACAAACCACGAAGTTTGCCTAGGAACATTAAGAAAAATAATATTTGTACTGTATAGTCAAAGGTCAAAAGTGCAGTCGCTATCTACCAAAACAAAAAAGTCGAAAGCTTTTTTGTGGAAGAAGGTTAATCATCCACGACCAGTTTTATCTATACTTTAGTTAGATTCAATGCTATATTAAATCAGTCGTTAACCATTTTGACCTTCTTCTATTAGAAAATTTTGACACTTTAATTTTGGTAGAGACAAGACTTTAGACTATACATTCGAGTATTTTATAAACCCTTCATCAGTTTTCAAATCTTTTCTTTGTCTAGAAGGACACATAATACCTTTGAGGGTAGAGCCGTAGGGCTCTGAGCAAAACATGCATTAAAAACCTATTTTAATCCCTAAAAAAAGAAGCTCAAAATAGCATGAAAATTTGACCAATGTTTATTTGACATCAAACTATAACCTGTTTAATGGACTGGCCATGTAATGAAATAAATCAAAACTGTTAAGTGGTCAGTGTCACATTTTTAATAAAATATACATTAAAATTTTGCATATACATTATTACTGAGTTATTTTCGCAGATTCTATCGTGAACGGATCAAAGAATTAAGGTTAGGATAAGGCTTAAGGTTCCCCTGGTCGACGGCACGAACTATTTTGTGCGCGGGGTTAAAATGCATGCTGTCTCATCCGACAACACATGCGAAAGAGATTGATGCTATGATGCCATGAGCAGTAAGAAGCTAGTTATCGTACGAATTAGCACTTTTGCAATTTTTTTGCGAAATGGATGATGATTTACGACTAAAACGAGCGCGCGAAATTTTATTAACAGACCTTGGGAGTCAAGATATCATGAAAAAACTACTAAATGTATATTTTAAAAATAAAACAATTTGCATTGTTGAATTACTAATCTATCCCTGTATGGAGGCCGTTTTGCAATTTTCCTTCTTCTAATGGTATTTATTGTCGCCCAAAGATGCATTACAATTAGTGTTGGAATATGGAACTTTCGACGCTCATAACTTTCAAATATTGTATTTTTTTTACTTTTTTGTTTCTATACAGGGCTAGATAATGATGAGACAAATTGATATCATTTTTTATTTGTAACGTACACCGTCAAACAGTGGAGTAATCGCCAGACTACGTTTGTATGGAAGGATTTGCGACTAGTGTAACCTTAAGGTAACGAACTTATTTTTACTGTGACTATACATTTTTACGTCCACAACAACCAAGATCTTGAAAAAAATCTTTCCGATTTGTATTCTTTCTGACCTGCAAAAAGTATCAAGAAGGACGAGAGTTTAAAAAAATACCGACTGACCGATGATTGAACAGTACCTTTTCAACCACTGCAAGACCATTAATTTAGTACAAACAATACAGTATACCAACAACAGGTACAATAAATATAGTACACTCCATTTCCTTTTTCTTTTTAATTCCACAGTCTGTTCCAGGACGGATATTAACAACGTGGAACAATGGATGAGAAATGAATAAGTCGATAGTATATCTTTATTTTCCTGTTTCATTATTATAAATATTGTAAAGAAACTATTGTTTGTTGAACTGGAAACTTTATAGGGCTTGTCGATTTTGTTGCAGTTGACTTAAGAAGGATGTTACAACCAACTTACAAATATGTACAGATAAATCTGCAAATGTCAAACATAGACTACGTAGAAGGTCAAGTTATTTATGTTATGAACATTATAGTGTGAATTAAAAATCTTTTTTTCAAGCTTTTATTAACTTGCAATGTATTTATGAAGTAAGTAGGTGTGTTCGGGTCAAATCTTGCAACTGAATTTAAGACAGTGATCCTCCACCGATTAAGATGAAATTTTGCATACATGTTTTCTTTGGATGACAATGCATGGTTAGTTAAGTGACGTAATTCTAAATCCAATATGGCGAACAGCCCAAGACGGTGGACTAGTTATTTTTTGTGCAATATGGGTATCAAATGAAAGGGATTGCTGAGAAGAATACGAAAAAAGCTTGTTTTAAAAAAAGTGTTTAATGTATTTAAAGGAAAAAGATTAGACGGTTGGAATTCGGAGACAATCTTTTCCCGTGTCTCATAGTACGCGTCCTAAGCCCCTAGACTAGTTCCATTCTATCATCGAAAGCACAAACTACGTCATTTTGCACACACACATTGACATTGCGATTTTACAGGGATGATTGGGCAATATTGGACCGAACTCATTAGCGGCTGTCACGGGTGCTTTGTGCGGGCGTTTGTCACGTCATTCATACATAAAGTACTGTAACGAGGTTGCATTGGCTGGGTTACCTTTATTAATTGTTACAGAACAAATATACTTTTAATTAGTTCTTTCATTTATTTTTAAGTTATAGAGGTCATTCAGTTTTTAAAGATGACTAGTTAGAAATTAAATATTTAGAAAAATAATAAATTATTTTAAGTCCATAAACAAAATTGGAAAGGCTTTGAAACTTTTCATAATAATATTATTTAAGACATCCAGCTCACAAATATGTTTCCTCCAACTTCACAGCATAATATTCTGTTTAAGTACATATTTTTAGTTCGCTTCTTAAGCAGTCTGGCTTTTAGATTTTATTCAAAAAAACACATTTATATTTTGGTCGAGTTTGGTCCGTTTTCACATTTTTATGTTTTTGTTGGGATCATTATTACACCTTTGTAACATCTTGTTACCATCCAATGTTCGTCGTAGAGTCGTGATCTTTCATGGATATTTGATGCTCTGTCTACCCTCTAAGGCATGTAAGCATGATATGATGTATGTTTAGACGAATCGATGTATTTATGTTTGTCTCTTTTTTAAATTTGGAATTTATATAGTAGCAACTAAGTAGCAACCCTATTGAAAAAGTCAAGTTTAGCAGTCAATTTTCAAAACGGCGGGAGTGGCCCTTCTCGAAAACGTGGCGATAGCGATTATCAAAATTTTATGGGATTGACAAGCGATGTCGAATATTATACCTTACATTTCAAAATTTCGACTATTGCCTTCGTTGACATATATGACCACGTGTTTAGAGCCTCTAGTCATCACTTTCCGGAGCTATATCGACGACGCATTCCATCATCAGTAACCAATAGGAATGTTTACTGGATAGAAAAAATCTAATTATTTTTATATATTTATCAAATAATATTGGGCCCGTATTTTTTGCTTTATCAAATAAATAAAAACTGACAAAGATAAAGCGCATCAAATTTCAGGTGTTTGGCTTGTGACGTCACTTTGCCAGTATAAAATATAGCACACCGTGACGTCACACAATATTTGAACGCACCGTATCGTCGTATTTTTTTGTTTACGTGGTAAAAGAATATACACATGTCCAATATTTTTATGTCCAAACTGACGGACTAAATTGATATTTTTTGTCAACTACCTACCCCATTCAGTCGAGAGTAGCCCAGCGATCATTGTACATGCAGGTGTCAAGACCCACCCAATCCCATTTGAGGCACGCACCCACGTTTATTATTAAAACAACAATATTTTCGTAAAACCTTGGTATAAAACCTGTCAATTTAGACTTCTACCAGTTCAAATGTTTTCATTACACCCAATGGACATGTCAAACCCAAGGTGGGTAGTCTCATAGGTATATACTTGAATAACAAGTCACAAAGGCTGTTAAGGATGAATAAACTCGTTAAAAGGATAACTAATAGGTTTTTATTTTATAGGGGATTATTAGGTTATTTACGTAGTATAGTAACTGGGTTGAAGAGGTTAGATACGCAGTCACTCTATACAAGCTGAGTTTTTCATGTGGGCGTGGAAGGGCAAATACGAGACTATGGAGGAATAGCGAAAATCACTCAAAAGATTGGAGAATCCAATTTGGATGTAAATTAAAACTGCATCATTGGCTTTTAGAAAATTCAATGTTCCTAGCCAGCAATCGAAACAGATGAATTTGAAATAAAACACGTGCTGTATTATTGCACCATTCGATAGTGTTGCTTATAAAGATCAAATTCTGCTAAGTAATTTTATACGGCAAACTTGAGGGAAAACCGAATTAAAAAAAAACTTCTTTTTTAGTAGGAAATCTACGAAGTCTCGTAATCATGTCTATGTAATTGATGTCATGAAAACACTTTTGAGAATATTCTTAACAGAATCACAATTATTGTAATGCTGAATGTAGTTCAATGCACCCGGCATTTTTTTTGAACAAAATAGTGATCACTTCATCAAAAACGTTAGTTTAATAGGAGGGTAACTACTTATCTTAGAAAAAATGAGCCCTTCCCGTAATTTTGCCGTCAGCCATTACTTCACAGAATTTTAGCCTTCTTAGCGACACTAACGAATGGTGTAATAATGTATGCGTTCTTTTTTTCATAATCAACAGGTTCGATACCTGGCCAGGTATATAAATTTAAAAAAAAATTAATGATGCAGTTTTAGTTTTCTTTAAAATCGTCCTCGTGACTCTTTTGAGTCTTTTTCGCTATTCCTCATAGTTTAGGATTTGGCCATCCACGCCTACTTGACAAACTCAACCTGTATACAGATTGGTAATCAACTGCATCTGATAAGACTGGAAAACGACACTGGGAAAAGGCTAGATAAATATATGTTTTATTATTTACGTAATAATAATAGAAGAAAGTAGCCGAAACTCATACATAAGGTTCTCATGTGTAGATTTACCGAGTCTTAGTTGGCTCGAATTTAATCTGATTAATGGTATGTTTGTTTGTCCGCATGAAGTTTTCTTTGTGAGATTGAGAACCTATATAATTTGGGAATCTCATACAGGTACTGGAAGTAACTACGTTTCAAGTTGTTATGAAATCACACTGTACAAGACGCAAACCCGACGGTATTAGCCCAATAAGTCTTCCTTATACAAAGGCCACCCGTAACACTCGTAATTTTAAACTATTATGGCAAGTCAAGCTAAATGAAAGAAGGTAGATTACTCAATCTTTTAGCGATTAGCAGTCGATAGTTCGTATTTCACGGCAAATAAACGGACGCTTTCTTATCGTCTTTTGCTATTTCTCGCATATTTCGCCAGATAAGTTAAAGTCCCATGTAATAGGCCCATCAATCGAACACGAATCTGCTACTGAGTAACTCCAGGTGGAAACATCCAGTAACAATTTGCCCAAGCCAAGAATCTAACCGAGAACATCATACTCAACAAGGTAGTCAAAATTAAGATCCAGTTACAATAAAATATAGTACTTGATTCAAGGTTCAACAGATTGATTCTTACTGATGAAAGAGCGCACGAAACAACTCTAGGGACTAGTTGTTTCGTTCTAAAGTTATCCTTAAGGTTCCCCTAGTCAACGGCACGAACTACTTTGTGCGCGGGGTCAAAATGCATGCTGTCTCATCCGACAACGCGTGCGAAAGAGATTGATGCTGTAATGAGCAGTAAGAAGCTAGTTCTCGTACGAATTAGCACTTTAACAAATTTGTATCGAAATGGATGATTATTTAGGACGAAAACGAGCGCGCGAAATTTTATAATCAGAACTTTGGGAGTCTAGATATCATGAAAAAACGACTAAATGTATATTTTCAAAATTAAATTATTTGCATTGTTGAATTACCAATCTAAACCTGTATGGAGGCCGTTTTGCAATTTTACTTCGTCTTATGGTATTTATTTTTGCCCAAAGATGCGTTAAAATTAGTGTTGAAATATGGAACTTGTGACGCTCATAACATTAAAATATATATATTTTTTACTTTTTTGTTTCCATACAGGGCTAGATAATGATGAGACAAATTGATATATTTTTTTATTTTGAACGTACATCGTTAAATAGTGGAGTAATCGCTAGACTACGTTTGTATGGAAGAATTTTCGACTAGTGTAACCTTAAGATACCTCGTGACTAACCATCTTCAAATCAAAGCATAGCAATGAATCCAATACTAACAGTGGTGTAACAGCCCCAAATAACATCGGAATCTATCCCTAAATTGCTTTTTAAGGTAAGCAGTCGACCGATATGTCCTAGAACCAAAAATTCGAATACATGTGATGTAATCCACCGCATGGTGGATTATGGCCCATTCCCTCTCACAGAGAGGAGGCCTGTGTGCCAGCAGTGGGAACATTAAAACGGCTGATGATGATGATAATGTAGAATCATTCACAGACACCTTATCGTCAGCTAGTTAAGCGTTTCACTGATTGTATCAGATGTATTTACCACCTCCTCAACCCATCCATTATCGCCAGAGAAAAAGGGCGCCAATAACATATTGCCCAACCCAGGAAATCTTACTCAGCTGTAGCGCTTGCAATCAAACCACTAGATCAACGTGCCTCATTATGATTGAGTTATAATCAACTCTTTATTCAAGACTGGCTGTGCCCGCGGCATCGCTGCCGTTAACTGACTGCCTATCCTACCCTAATTACCTTACTGCCTACCCTACTTACCCGCCTACCAATTTTTTTTCTAGTGTCATGATTCTTTAGTGGAAAATCTTGACACCGCCATTCAGAAAATGACTTCCAATGCACAACGCCATCTATCGAATATCAAGTTCAACTATCCGAATAGCTGAATTGCGTGTGTTGTGATAATTTTACTTCTCGAACACTTTAAATTCATCTAACTTTTGATAGAGTGAACCGATTGCGATGAAACAAAAAATAAGTATTACTTCAAGTTACGCACAATTTTTATTTATAAAAGTTATCTACATTGGTTTCGTACATTTTACGTCATGCATGCACAAATAAACAGACAAACAGTTTTAAACAGACAAACAGACAAAATTCCAAAAAGTGCTGGCAATGGTTTCTGTTGGGATCTTGGGTCCTTTAACATCGTGGCAATTTTTTTTTTCATATTTTCGATGTACAAAAATACTTTTCTACAGATTTATTATAATATTTATGTATTGATTGATTTAAAATACAGATTGTAACAGAAACCCAAGAAAATAACTCATCCCTATTCTTAAGCCATTTGTGATTTTAAACCATCGTCAAGTTTATTTATGTCATTTAAATCAAAGCATATCAATGAATCCAATACCAATAGTGGCGCAACAGCCCCAAATACTCGTAACATCATAATCTATCCTCGAATCGTATTTAACGGTTAGCAGTCGATAGTTCGTATTTCACGGTGAATAGACGGACGCAATCATTTGCCGACACCTTATCGTCAGCTAGTTAAGCGTTTCGCTGATTGTCGGATTGAGTTATAAATCTCCGACGGCACGCGATCTATCCCTTGAATCGTAGTTTAGTGATACTGGAAGCACCCTTTTGTAGAATTGCTCTAGTGTGTCTGTTTCAGTGGCGAGTCTGGCGTTTTCTTTGTCTGTTGCATCTTAAGATCAAATATTGATATTACTATTTATATTCTACTAAGAGCTTAATAAGTATCGCAGTATTATATGTGTTCTTTTCATATTATTTTTTACCGAGACTGTTGAATCGTTTCATGACTCGTAGGGCTTCATTGAGTCGGCGCTTTTCTGGAGGTCGCTACTGTTGATTCTGGCTTTCAGGAGTTGCAGTGGTTAGGAAAAGTATGGAGGGCTTGTCACAAAGAGAGTAGAGAGTAAGATGGATACATATTTTGTATCCATCTTACTAATTAATATTAGTACCTGGGTGACAGAGCTCTGCCCGGGTGAATTTAGAGAAAATAACTAGATCGATTTATCGCCCCCGAAACCCCCTGCATACAAAATTTTATAAAAATCGTTATAGACGTTTCCGAGATTCAAATTATATATATACACAAGAATTGCTCGTTTAAAGATATTAGATAGATAAATGTGAAAGTTTTGATGAACGTGTGTGTGGATTTATGGTATGTTTGATGCCCAATCTCGCTAGAACGGCTGATTGGATCTGGATGAGATTTAGCACAGACATAGTTTATAGTCTGGAATAGCACATAAGCAATTCATCCCGGTATCATGTTCCCTTGGGATAAGAAAACAATTTTGCACGCGCGCGAAGCCACTGGCAGAAGCTAGTACTTTTATATTTTTCTGCTTCTATGTTACAGAAGGAGGAAAACATAAAAAACAAAATATATATATAAATGTGAGGCCTATGTCCAGCAATGGACGTCTTTCGGCTGAAATGATACATACATACATAAACTCACGCCTTTTTCCCATGGGGGTAGGCAGAAACTACAGAACGCCACCTGCTACGATCCTTACATACTTTTTTTGCTTCACTCATGCATCTAGTCATACACACACGCCGGTTATGAGTACTGCGCACCTGGCCTTTTTGAAGAACATCACCTATAAGGTCTATGTATGTCTGTCCAGGGCGTCCCCTCCCGGCGTTTCCATTCACGTCTGCCTTGTAAATACATTTCGTTAGTCGCCTTTTTTTTTATCTATTATAGGCTCGCGCCTATAATAGATAAAAAATTATTATATTAATTATTATATTTATGATATTTTCATCCTCTCAACATGGCCAAACCATCTTAACATAATCTTTTCATTGAAATGATGATGATGATAATTTTACAAAAACGGCGATAAAACTCACAAACATGAACTCCTTTCTATTTTCCTACATGTCACCGTTCTTCGTTAGGTATGTAAAAGTTTTACATTCTTAGTATTATTTTAATAGGTTCTCTTTTTTACCCGACTGCCGAAGGATTAGTAATGTGTTTATCGGTCTGTGTATGATTGTTCCTATGTGGCGTTCTAAAGACCAAACGCGTTGGCCGAATTTGATGATTCTTACGTCAATCGATTTGTATTAACCCTACGAGTGTCACTGGATTTATTTAAATTGGCAAATACAATAACGGCGGCATTTGGATGTCATATTATGTTGGCCCAATTTTTCTTCCAAACCCACCGTGTGGATTATCAAAATAAAGGGTTTCAAGAGGTGATTTCAAAAATATATAACACTTATATATTTAAATGTATCAATATCGAAACTAAAAAGTTATAAATAAAAAAAGAGTCTTCAAAAAATCCGACTGCATAAAAAGCAAACTTAAAAGACGTAAACAAGTAGAAAACCATGTTGTGCAGTCGGAGGTTACATCTGGTTTTTGGTCAGCCAACTCGCGATTGTATATCCTCCGACTGCACAGCATGATTTTCATCTCGTTTACGTCTTTTTAGTTCCCTTTTTAAGCAAACTCGGGTTTTTTTATATTTTTTATTAACTTTTTTTATGGTAATAACGGCTTTGTTCATTATCAAATTACTGAATATTATATCTACCTTAAAAACCACGTGTAATATTTTCAGACTGAACTTGCTAATAAAATAAAATTGAAAGTTGCGATGATCGCGTGTCGGTTGTTAAGGAAATGGATTACCTCGTAACAAGTAATTTGTGTATAATATATTGATGGGGAACTCAACAGAGAATTCTGCCTATTTATTAGTAAATTTTGCCAATGCTTGAGTCATGGCTCATGATCGTTATGGTTCTCGTATTATTTGATCATATTAAGCCACCTTAATTTTATATTTAATTCGTTTTAAGAGTACTTTCGTGATCATATTCGTATGTTTACCTACTTAATAACTTTTACAGAAAGACTTTCATTACTTCATCATCATCAGCCTTATAATTTTCCCACTGCTCCTTACAAGCTTATAATGTTCCTCGTGGTAATGGTCCTCAATCCACCACGCGGGTTGGTGAATGTCACATGTCTTCGATTTTTTGGTTCTAGGACATGCCAGTTTCCTCACGATGTTTTCCTTCACCGTTTAATGACTTAAGTTAGGCGTATTTACTGAATAAAACCCAATACACAATTGCCACAAGTTTGACAATCTTTAGCTAGATAAATTATATTGTTGTTATTAACTAGTTTACTTTATGTAGATGATAGATTGAGGAATGATGTAATAAGAAAACTTTGTGATTTAGAAGTAGATGTAGTTAAAATCATTGAAAAGAGTATTAGAATATCAAATTAGTAGTAAATTGAATATTGAGAATAGAGTATATAGTAGTAAGTAGTAGAGTACTAAGATGGTTTGGCCATGTTGAGACGATAAATCAAAGGCGACTAACAAAAGATATTTACAAAGCAGACATGAATGGAAACGCCGGGACATTGGAAGCCCCAGAAAGATATTATCATATCAGCCGACAGACATCCACTGCTGGACACACGCCTACCCCAAGCATCGCCACATTGAACGGTCCCGCTTCCAGTGGATCCCCGCAACCTTCACCAAGTCCATCTGGTGAGAGGCCTTCCAACGCAACGTTTTCGGTACGCGGTCGGCACTACAGAAATTTTCTGCCCCATCAGCCATTCGTTCTGCAAGCAATGTGCCTTGCCCACTGCCACTTAACTTAACTAAAAGGCGTGAGTTTATGTATGTATATATTACATACATAAACCACTAGACCTACATTGACTAGATTTTTAAGCGACTTCGCTAACGTAGCCTATTCCACACTGAACCTATCCCACACCGGATTTGTGCATTTTACCTAGTATCTACGAGTACCTACACTAAGCGATAGTTTATCTCTCAGGAATGATTTGGTTCAGTACTTATAAAGTTTTTTTTTAAACATGTTGCACAAAGGGGTTTTCCTCTTTTAATAAGTTTTAACGAACATTATAATAATATGTTCGTATCAACCATCCTTTTGATTAGCAAAATTGGGTTTCACACAATCTTCATCACAAAACCAGTCAATTAATCGGACCTAAATATCTGTCTATCTAGATCGAATGTTAACGTCTATGTAGGTACTAAATATTCTCGGCCTCGATATTCATGACACCTACAGGAGAGGATGTGCTACATGATCTTGATATGTCGTAGGTATTGGTTTCATTGGACCCTTACGTCGACCTGTCACTTTCGAAATAGTACCTAGATAGTGTCTAAGGATATCTACCTAATTGAATCATTTCTCCGGGACTCGTGAAGCTTCATTGCGTCAACGCTTTTCTGGTGATCGCCATTATGTGCTCAGTATACTCTGATTTTAAATTTCGTAGATTAAACTGACATTTGGGGGGTTGCCAATTTATCGTTACAGAAAAATAGTGTCGTATCCTGACTATCCTGAATGATCGAAAGTTGATCGTAAATCAAAGTAGATCGAAAATGGAACTAATTCAGGGCAAAATCAAATTGTTAAGAAACTAGCAGCCCTTTATTTAGTTTCTATTCATTTATGTCAGACTTCATTTTATCGATCGCATTTATTTTATTGTTGATTTCATATTAAACACGATAAAAGATTATTTACTATGAGTATGAATACTGTTATATTTAAATATATTACTTTTTAGGGTTCCGTACCCAAAGGGTAAAAACGGGACTCTACTACTAAGACTCCGCGGTCCGTCTGTCTGTCGGTCTGTCTGTCTGTCTGTCTGTCTGTCTTTCACCAGGCTGTAACTCAGGAACCGTGATAGCTAGTCAGTTGAAATATTCACAGATGATGTATTTATGTTGCCGCTATAACAACAAATACTAAAAACAGAAGAATATAAATTATTAAGTGGAGCTCCCATACAACAAACGTGATTTTTTGCCGTTTTTTGGCGATAATGGTACGGAACACTTCGTGTGCGAGTCCGACTCGCACATGGCCGGTTTTTATATATTCATAAAACATTTATTTACACCAATTAGTAAAATTAAATTTAGAAATCATGTCACATCGATTCGATGAATCACATATGATTGAACCTTACCTACAACACTATGCGCCGCGCTTGCAACATTTAAAAAAATAAAATCATTATTAGCTGTCAGTTTAGTCTACGAAATACAAAATCACAGTATAGTTGCAGTGGTTGGAAATAATGTGGAGGGATTACGATTAACCGCGTGGTAGTAGGTCATTCTTGAACTATGAAAACTAACATAACTGCTACGAAAAAAGACAACATCATAGACTATCGTGAAAAAGCATAACTGTCTTAAAATATTTATTTCAGGTGAGACATTCGTAATATCTTTAAAGCAAAGTAGAAAGAAAATATGAAAAAGAAAACCGCGTATTTAAGACCGTATTGTTTGTATGGAAATGCAAATGGAAGCCATAATCTTGTCCTGGCTCATAATAATTTTCATTAATTGCTTGGATTAAAGGTAAGCAAAGAGAACTGAAAATACAGAAATCGGGAAGGCTTGGCTAAATTATAAAACTATTCTTTGTGAATGTATCTATATGTTCTTTATGACAAAGGATTTAATCTTAAATATATAAATTCCCGTGTCACAGTGTTTGTCTGCAAACTCCGTGTAAACGGCTTGACCGATTCTTATGAAAATTATTGTGCATATTTGGTAGGTCTGAGAATCGGTCGTTAACTATTTTTTTTTAGTTTGGTAGATAGGGTAAAAATTCAATGAATTCAAAAAATGAATTTTTGATATTTTTATGGTAAAACAACGTTTGCCGGGTCAGCTAGTATTATCTATATAATTGGGAATCTGTTTAATGAAAACATAAGTACATAGGTACTATAAAGTACATTATGAGCTGATCCTTTGAATTGCTTTGCACATGCTAAATATTGTTAAAATCATCGTGCCGTAATACAAATTCAAATCAAAATAATTTATACAATGCATGGGTTTAATGCAATGCATTTATATAATGTTATATACTAGCTGATATTAAGCGTTGTTGAAAACTAGTTTTGGCTCATTATCTAAATAAATAAACAAGACTAAATCGACCTATTTCATTATAACCAAATCCAAATCTACGCTACATTATTTTGATTATGTCAACATGGTTTATATTTAGTTACGAATGAATAATTTAATCCCTTCAAAACATAACATTTGCAAAAATTCAAGTCTCACAACGTACCTAAACTAATCTACTGCACAAAGTTGTGAGATCGAATGTGAAACTATTACATTGAGATCCCACTGCAAAAATCTGCAGATATTTTGATTTTGATTAAACTTTATTTTTTTGAATGATTCTTCACAGTAGAATACATTACTGCAGTGTTGCCCCGCTGCATCTTGCAGCAACTACTTTTTATTTATTTTTTAAACTCTTCTCTGCACTAGGAACTTCTCCTGTACATATGCCACATCAACTAGCTCTCAGTTAGCCACCCTTTCTTTGTGGCAAAACCTGGCAAGGTTTTGCAGGTAAACCGGCATTGCAACCCACAGCATGCGGCTAACTGAGAGCTGGCAACCTTATATTTTTCTATTTTTCTACAGGTGGTTAGCAGCGACTTGCAAGAAACAGGGTTTACTAGGTTCGTGAACTCCTTAGAAAGATAATTTATTTACATAGATACAAGTATATACAATGTAAAAAATACTTAACTAAGACTGCAAAAATATACACTTAAACCAAAAACTACTCACTAACTAAACCTATAAATATACTAAACTAAAAAATGGCGTCGAAAAACTCCTCCGCATCGTTGTCCACTGGTAATGTGCCCAAAAGGCTGGCAGCATTGCCACGTTGTATGGCAATGCTTATTCTCTGACCAAGGTAAAAGCCAGCCCTTGGGTCACGCGAAGTGTCAACTAAGCGTTTAGAAAGATCTTTAAACAAAGCGTGAGCACTCGGACCCCACGGACCAAGAGTTTCAACCCCAAACGGCTCGAAAATATAATTACCGATGAGGTTATCATATTTCCGCCGCTTGAGGTTCTCTGCAGCCGCAGTGGCAGCACCAGCACAGCACGACGAGCTAGGAAGATGGGATGGCGCAAGAGTATCGACACAAGTAGCGTCCCATACTAAAGGCCTACCCAACTTCCATGGAAACAAGGACATCCCGTCTGGTCTTTTGCCATCGTTGCGTGCCAGGCCATGGGGTTCCAATACGGCCGGAACGCCAACGGTGACGAGAGCACGTCGGATGATGTCGTTTATGTTTCCGTGACGCGCTATGCGACCCGCACTTCGGCTGCATGAAAGACCGTGGTGACCGAGGCTGTTGACAACTTCGCCACAGTGACAACGATGAGGAGTACAACAGGGAGCGCCAAGACGTAGGGAAGCAGCGAGGCGGAAAGTAGTGTCGTCAAACAAGGTGCCTATGTTCGACGACGGTAGTGCGTGAAGCCAGAGGCCCGACTCCCACTCACCCACAGCCAGCAGGCGAGCGCGCTCGGCAGGAGTGGCAGAAGTGGCAATTTGGTGCTCCTGAACTGCTCTGCAGATCGGCTCATCCCACTGTCTCTGGGATGATGGGTAGTCGGGGAGATTACAATTCGGGCAAGCGAGTCTCCAAGCATCAACAGCCTCGGTGAAGCACGGCACATCAAAATTAATCAGTATGGGTGCTAGGATATTCCTGATTAATTTCTCAGTACCGTGGACCGAGGCTATAAATGCCGGTAAACTAATACTAGAAATTTTGCGGACGCCGAGGCCTCCCATACGGATGGGAAGAGTAGCTTGTGACCAAGCTCGGTCGTCCATGGCCACATTTAAAATTAAAGTTAGTGTATGACGGATAATTTGGTCCATTTTTTCTAAAAGAGGAGGGTGCTTCCATAGATGGGAAGCACGAAGGAAGTATGTTAATTTGGGGCCAAAACAACAAAAGCGAATTATGGTGATAGCCGAATGCATGTTAATTTGGAGCAATCTTTCCGATATGTTGTTGAAATTTTGAATTTTTTCCTCAATAAAATTAGGAAAGGAATCATCGAAGACTGGGGACCCAAGGAGACGAAGAGAGCTTTTTTCAATAATTTTGATTTCAGGGGCTATTTTATTGAATTTTGAAAGTGTCTCTTGTCTGTCGGTACTGTCAGATAAAAATAACTCACATTTCGAAAAATTTAGATCGAAAAAATTTTTTCTACACCAGTTTCTTTCAAATGACTTTGAATTCACTTGAAAAACTGTTATATTTGGAACTAGCTGACTCTCGGGGCTTCGCTCCCGTCATCTGGCTACCTACCTACCTACCCTGCCTAACCTGGCTACCATGGCTACCTTGGCTATCCTGCCCCAAACCTGGCTACCCTGGCTACGCTGGCCACCCTGGCTACTCTGGCTAACAGTCCCTATCCTGCCTACCCTAGCTACCCTGGCTACCCTGGCTACTCTGGCTACCCTCGCTACCCTGGCCAACCTGGCTACCCTGGCATCCCTGGCTACTCTGGCTACTCTGGCTACCCTGGCTACCTTGCCCCTACCCTGGCTACCATGGCTACCCTGCCTACCCTGACCCTACCCTGCCTACCCTGGCTACCATGGCTACCCTGGCTACCCTGGCTACCCTGGCCAACTTGGCTACCCTGGCTTCTCTGGCTACCCTGGCTACCCTGGCTTCCCTGGCTACCCTGGCTTCCATGGTTACTCTAGCTACTCTGGCTACCCTGGCTTCCCTGGCTACTCTGGTTACCCTAGCTACCTTGCCCAACACGTGCCTACCCTGGCTACCATGGCTACCCTGCCCATAACCTGGCTACCCTGGCTACCCTGCCCAAAAACTTGCCTATCCTGGCTACCATGGCTACCCTGCCCAAAACCGCCTACCCTGGCTACCATGGCTACCCTGGCTACCCTGGCTACCCTGGCTACCCTGGCCACCCTGGCTACTCTGGCTACCCTTGCTACCCTGGCCACCTGGCTACCCTGGCTTCCCTGGCTACTCTGGCTACCCTGGCTACCCTGCCCCTATCCTGCCTACCCTGGCTACTATGGCTACCCTGCCCAAAACTGGCTACCCTGGCTACTCTAGCTACCCTCGCTACCCTGGCCAACATGGCTACTCTGGCTTCCCTGGCTGCTCTGGCTACTCTGGCTATCCTGGCTACCTTGCCCCTACCCTTCCTACCCTGGCTATCCTGGCTACCCTGCCTACCCTTCCCTACCCTGCCTACCCTGCGTACCCTGCCTAACCTGCCTACCCTGCCTACCCTGGCTACCATGGCTAGCCTGGCTACCCTGGCCACCTTGAATACCCTGGCTTTTCTGGCTACTCTGGCCACCATGGCTACCCTGGCTACTCTGGCTACCCTTGCTACCCTGGCCACCTGGCTACCCTGGCTTCCCTGGCTACTCTGGCTACCCTGGCTACCCTGCCCCTATCCTGCCTACCCTGGCTACTATGGCTACCCTGCCCAAAACTGGCTACCCTGGCTACTCTAGCTACCCTCGCTACCCTGGCCAACATGGCTACTCTGGCTTCCCTGGCTGCTCTGGCTACTCTGGCTATCCTGGCTACCTTGCCCCTACCCTTCCTACCCTGGCTATCCTGGCTACCCTGCCTACCCTTCCCTACCCTGCCTACCCTGCGTACCCTGCCTAACCTGCCTTACCTGCCTACCCTGGCTACCATGGCTAGCCTGGCTACCCTGGCCACCTTGGATACCCTGGCTTTTCTGGCTACTCTGGCCACCATGGCTACCCTGGCTACTCTGGCTACCCTGGCTACTCTGGCTACCCTGGCTACCCTGGCCACCCTGGCTACCCTGGCTTCCCTGGCTACCATGGCTACCCTGCCCAAAACTGCCTACCCTGACTAGCCTGGCTACCCTGGCCACCTTGGATACCCTGGCTTTTCTGGCTACTCTGGCCACCATGGCTACCCTGGCTACTCTGGCTACCCTGGCTACTCTGGCTACCCTGGCTACTCTGGCTACCCTGGCTACCCTGGCCACCCTGGCTACCCTGGCTACCCTGGCTACCCTACCTACCCTGCCTACCTACCTACAAATTTTTATCTATAATCAATAGTTTCCTCAGCGCACGCCAAATAATGTATTTTACAGGCAACATTTTGCTACCTTGGGTTACATTATTGCAATTTTCAAAAGGATCTCTAATTTTTTTGTAAATATATTATTACCTATGACACTCAGGAATAATGTAGCTTTCTACAGGTGAAAGAATTTTCAAAATCGGTTCAGTGGATCCAGAGATTACCCCTTACAACGTCACAAGCTCACAAACTTTACCTCTTTAGACATTAGTATAGATTAATTATCAAACATAAATATCAATTTATTTAATTAAGGTTTTTGCGGCTAGATATTTCCAGGCAACTCTGCTGTAATATATTCTACTATTAAGTATTATTTATGAAAATTAAGTTGAATAAAAAGCCCTGGGTCCTGCAGATTTCTGCAGTCGGATCTTGGGCTATAAAACCAAGTCGGATAATCTATACATTTGGTACATTAATAATTAGGTAACAAATAAATTAATCGATTTGGTTTTAAATAAGTGGTCGCCATTATTGTGTTCTTCTAATATAAAAACAAGGCGGTTAATTCGTTTGTTATGCCCTCTTGGTCACTGAAAACTCAGGCTTATAGCTTTATCCACAACGAAGTTATAGCGGGGTTGTTAATGTTTTGAATAACTTCGAGAAAATGACGGTACGGCTATGTTTTTGTTTGTTTTTGCTCGACTTGGTGGGGGCACTACCTTGCTCCCAATAAACCAACACAACCTTGAAAAATCCTGAATTTAAAATCGACGGTTTCATAAAGACGTTTCAAACCCACAAAAGTTGGTATACCTTCGGTATACCTTGACCACGGCGTATATTATTATTTACTAGACATGAAACGGCCGCGGCATGTTCATTAATTATTAATATATGCTGCGTGTAACATTTATCATTAAAATACACTTAAAGAATGCCAGAATTTATTATTGTTATTGGTTATCGGTCTATTTATTTTAATTGTCAATAATTGGCGGACAAATGCTAGCGGAAATCTCCATGGCAACCGTGTACCCTCGGGTACACGATGGAAAATTAGAAACTAATTTGCCGTCAAAAATCGAGAAAAAGAACTTCAGTCTTTAGCAAATTGAAACAAAACCGTTTTTAATAAAGATCAATTTTATATGAAGGAAAATTATAAAACGGTAAAGAAAACATCGTGAGCTAACCAAGAGATAGTGATCTAATAAGAACGCCATTAGGTATGCACTGGGAAAGAGTAAAAACGGGAACCTATTACTAAGACTACGCGATCCGTCTGTCTGTCTGCCTGTATATCCATCTGTCACCAGGCTGTTGTTGAAATTTTCACAGATGATGTATTTTTGTTGCCGCTATAACAACAAATACTAAAAACAGAATAAAATAATTATTTTAGTGGGGCTCCCATACAACAAACGTAATTTTTTGACGTTTTTTGCGATAATGGTACGGAACCGTTGCGTTCAGAGCGCGCTTAGAGTAGACGTATCTGTATTTATTATTTAAAATTAACAATCTATCAGCGAGCTATTTTGAGTCTAAAGACCACAGTTGTACAAGTATTTTTTTTGCTTTTCTCAACGCGACTGTACTTACATCTTTTCGCCGTTGAACTGTACCAACATCCAGCGCAAGCGCCAGCAAGAAGTGCCCCTGCCCTCTTCAGACCCGTGGTGTGAAAGAGACGGGCTCCGAAAATTCATCCTGCTCTCTACGGACTGTGCGCAGAAACGTGTCAAGAGTGTAAACAACCGGTTAGTGGTTCGACGTCACAGTTATAAAGAAGGGTCTACATAACTTATAATGAGTTCTCCACGATCTTCAAGTGAATCAGCGCCGCGCGGAGGTTCTCAACCTGATCTCTCAAAACTACAGATGGCGGAATCTGACCAGTCCCAAATTACTTTTCGGAAAAGAAAGCAGCCTGACTCAGAATATGAGGATTTCAAAACTGAATTTTCCAATTTCCGTAAAGAATTAACAGCTACCTTAAATGGTTTTGCGGAAAAGCAAGCAGTAATGATGAACAGAATATCGAATGATGTATCAGCCATAAGGGACGAAATAAAATAGTTACAAAGTACTACAAATGATATCCTCTCCGAACAAACTAAAATCAAGTCTGATATAGTTGATCTGAAACGTGACACCGTTGCCGCAACAGCTAAGGTCGATAACCTTGAGACAGAAGTCCAAAATATGAAATTAACTCCTATGGTACAACAGGCCTCTAATACACTATCTTGTGAAGATGTTGTTTCTGAGCTACATGAGAGAGAAGCAAGGAGCAAAAATATAATCATAGTGGGTATACCGGAAGCTAAAGGCATTAATAAGGAAGATCGCATAGCATCAGATAGCAGACAGGTTAATAATATTATTAAGATAGCGTTTCCTGAATGCCCTGACCCTATCAAGATCCACCGTGTGGGTCTCTTTAAACCTGGCAAAATACGTCCCATAAAGGTATACCTAACATCCCAAGAATCTGCAAGAACAATCCTTCGAAATAAAACAACTATCAAGGAACCTCTTAAAATTTATCATGACCAGACCTCATATCAACAAAAATACATAAAGAAATTAGTGGACGAGCTGCAACGCCGTACACAAAATGGTGAGCAAAATCTTGTTATCAAATATAGTAACAACACCCCTAAAATAGTGCAACAACAACCAAAAAACTTCGCAAATTAATTGAACTTAACCAAAACAACAAACGAGATAAAATAACATATGAAATTACTGATAAATACTCGGCTTTGGGCGAAGGCCGAACATCACTTAGATTTTTGTATGCGAATATCCGAAGCCTAGTAAAGCCTGGAAAATTAGATGAACTTACCTGTATATTGGCATCTATGAAAACTATCCATGTGGTTATTCTCGTAGAGACCTGGATCAAATCCGAAGCCGAGGCGGAAAGCCTTGTATTGCCAAACTATGTTCACCACTACAACTTCAGAACTCACAGTAGAGGAGGTGGAGCTTCCATCTTCGTTCATAAAAATCTTAAACATGAATTTCTCAGCAGCAAATGCGAGAACGACAACCATTTTATATGGATACATCTGAAAAGGTTTTCATTAGATATTGGAGCTATTTATAAGCCAGAGAGAACAAATACAACAAAAATTCTCGATACACTTACAGAAGAACTGCATAAACGTAAGAGGATAATACTTTTTGGGGACTTTAATTATAATCTTCTCACTAAAGAACGAAATACTATAGCCTACGAAGAAACACTTCAAGAAAATGGATGCAGGATACTGAATAAAATAAACTCGTTGCACTGTACACGTGAAACATCAACAACAAAAACTATACTAGACCATGTTATAACTAGTTTAAAAGAAAACAGTTTCCACGTTGCAGTCATTGAATCCGCCTTATCTGATCATAAGCAGATATTTTTGGAAGTGAAACAATATAAACCCCAAGCTGTAAAGAAGACGCAGTACCAAACTGTAGAATATACCAAACTATATAAAACTTTAGAAAACCTGGATTTCAAGGCTATTGGACAGGACTACAATCATTTTCATGTAGCGATGCAATCAGCAATTAATGAGAACAAAATAACAAAAACAAAAATCCTAAATCCCCCCAAGTCAGATTGGATCAACAAAAGTATAATTACCCGAATAAATAAAAGAAATGAATTGTGCAAACTGCATAAAATTAACCCTAGTGATAGGAAAATAGAAGAAGAGTACAAAAAAGAGAGGCAACGTGTTGTTGAGCTGATTCAAGGAACCAAAGCTACTTACTATCATAAAGTATTTAAAGAATGTGAAGGTAAGCCTTTGAAAATGTGGCAATTAATTTATAATCTTTCTAATAATAAAACTAAAGAAACCTGTGCTCCTTCAAAATTAGAGTCTCCTACGGGAGTTATTACGGATGTAACTGATATATGTGAGGCGTTTAATAATTACTTTTCTAATATAGGCATTCTTCTCGCAAGCCAAATACCCGCTACCTATCACTATGGTCACACCACTACACGTCTAAGTACCACTCACACCCATGAACTCACACAAATAAGATCCACCACCGAAGAAGAGGTAGCCAAAATAATTGACAGTCTAAAATCAAATACAAGTGCCGGAATTGATGGTATAAGTGTAAAGGTCATTAAATTTTGTAAGTTTATAATCTTGCCTACTTTAACAAAGTGTATGAACGAATGCTTTTGCAAAGGATGGTTCCCAAACATGCTCAAAATAGCAAAAGTTACTCCTATTCATAAATCTGGATCTAAAAGTGATCCGGGCAACTACAGGCCCATCTCTGTGCTTCCTGTGGTCTCTAAAATATTTGAAAAGATACTTCATAACAGATTGTCACAATATCTTGGTTCCCAAAACTTTTTATTTGATCGACAATATGGATTTAGGCAAAAGTCTAATACACTTTCAGCTGCAACTGACCTAATTACTAAAATTAAGACTAACATAGATCAAAAGCAAATAGTCCTCGGTGTATTCATTGACTTAAAAAAGGCGTTCGATACCGTCAGTCACAAACTACTACTGGATAAATTGGCAGCGATTGGCATAACTGGAAGTGCATATAAAATGTTTGTATCTTACTTGGAAAACCGATATCAAGTGGTTTGGATAGGGAAATGCACTAGTGAACCTAAAATAATCAAATGTGGTGTTCCACAGGGATCTATTATGGGGCCACTCCTATTTCTTATCTACATTAACAGCATGCATGAAATAGGACTTAAAGGACATATCTCACTATACGCGGACGATACATGCCTGTTTTACTTTGGTCATTCAACAGAATCCGTGATGCGGGAAGCACAGGATGATCTCAATATTCTAGAGAAATGGTTTTTGAGTAACTTACTTACTGTAAACGCGTCAAAAACTAACTACATAATATTTTCAGCGAAAAACAAAAAGCTTCACGATCATAAACCTTTACTCATAAATGGTTCTGTACTGACCAAGGTGAACAAGGAGAAATATCTAGGGCTTACATTGGATAAACAACTACAATGGACACCACATATTGAAAACCTACGGTCAAAAATAAGCTGTCTTACTGGTGCCCTTCGGGGTATTGTAAGATGTCTTCCCCTAAAAGTACGTTACACCATCTATAATTCATTGGTAAAACCTCACATTGATTACTTGATAGAAGTGTGGGGATCAGCTGCCAAAACGCATCTTAATAAATTACAAAGAGCGCAAAATAGAATAATAAAGGTCCTCTTCCACTACAATTATTTAACTCCAACTATCAAAATTTATAATGAGACAAAATTATTTAATATTGCACAAATTTACCAAAATAACACATTTATTTTAATACGAAAAATCTTAAACAAAAACATACACACACAAATAAAATTCACAACATACAATCAAATATATACCCGTAGCTCTAGGCGACCATATGATATACAACTATATAAACCGCGAACTAATTACGGTAAAAAGTGTATTTTGTATCAAGGAGCACAGATCTACAACTCTTTACCTAAACATATAAAAGATACTAAGTCAATATCTCTATTCAAAAAGTTATTGAAACAACATATTTTCAAAGGCATTACAAAAAAGTAAATCTGTTCGAGTCTAATCTTATTATCGTACTCACTCCATGTAAACCGTTCCTTATAACTGCTCAAAAGCTGTCGTTAGTTAACACGAATGACAAAGTTAATCCAAATTACCCACTAACCCAGAAATGTAATTTTCTTATTATTATCTTTTTTTTTACAATACCTACCGTCTATGCGCATCTGTACTTGAAATTGCTTAAGTTTTGTTTTATATTTTATTTCTCCTCGTAAGTGATTTGTAATCTTTGAGAAATAAAGAATTTTAAACCGTAACCCTTCGTGCGCGAGTCTGAATCGCACTTGGCTGATATTTTTATTGGTTAATTTGACTTTTGTAACACAGGTTTTTACCTAGCTGAGAATTCAGGGTTCCAATTATATTGATGTAAATATTTATTTGACAATAAAAATATTTGATGTGATTTGTTTTCTAGTATGCGTAAGGGATAGATGTATGACTTGTATTGATTTGTCCCTTTTCCACAGTCGATCCATTATAGTTTTGACACGTCGTGATACCTACGGGGGCTGATCCTGCAGTGAATTAATACTTCTAGGTATTTTTTTCTTAATCATGGTATTGCTTCGGTTTTAAACTTCCTGTGTAATAGTAGCCGTGGATATAGAATAATCATCATCATCATCAGCCTATTAGTGTTCCCACTGCTGGGACACAGGCCTCCTCTCTGTGAGTGGGGATGGACCGTAATCCACCACGCGGGCCCAGTGCGGGTTGGTGGATGTCACATGTCTTCGATTTTTTGGTTCTAGGACATGCCAGTTTCCTCAAGATGTTTTCCTTCACCGTTTTTGAGAGAAGTGGTGATGAAATAATTTAGACAAGTAAAGCGCCTGCCTGGGTTCGAACCAACTACCACTGGACTACCACTGCTCTGCACTGCTATAGAATCATGCTGCCTTAAAAATAATATCAATCACTCTTGCATTTGTTTTCATTTCAAAATAGCACAATTAATTTATATAAGTAGGCACCTTAACTATGGACGGAGCAAAAATCTTAATTCCAAAACTATTTCAAGCTAGTCGTTTCCAGTAAGTATTTTGTGATCTTTGTTTACTCGAGTCAGTGATTGTACTAATAACCGAGCTTGTTGACTGAAAGCCTTATGAGGCGGCAACATGATACCTATCTACCAGTACATACGAGTATATATAAATGACGTATTAATAGTATGTGAACAAACTGCGTTTACATTTTTAGTCTAGCATGGAAATTGTTGAAATTATTCATTGACTAGCGGACGCCTCGCGCTTTCACCCGCGTAGTTGCAATTCCCGTGGATATACAGGAATAAAGATATATCCAAGATATGTTTGTTCTCAAAAATCCTCGAACGCATTGTATTTACTGACGTATACGCTGCTATGAAATCCAACTTTGGTGATGAACAACATGGCTTTCTTAGAAAGCGCTCCACTACATCTAACTTAATCTTGTCCAATGAATTTATATCCGAAGGTATGGAACAGCGTGCACAGGTTGACGTAATCGTAAAGGACACACTACCAGCGGAAACCCTCTCGCCAGGACCGCTTTTGGTTAGCTACCGCTTAAAAGGAAATAGCTAACCTAGGTGTATGATGATAGATTTCATTTTAGCTAAACAAAATATTTTGGTACACAGTCTAGTAGTAAAAAATACGTATAAGGTATTTGCACTGACTACATTAAAATTGAAAAATAGAAAAATGGCGGCTTTTGGGCGCCATATTGTGGGGGCCCAATTTTTTTTTTCCATCCAATCCCATCGTGTGTGGTATCAAATTAAAGGGCGATTTCAAAGATATATTACACTTATAGGTTTAAATGTACTTTATTCGAATAAAATGTTAACTAAAAAGTGTTAAATAAAAAAAATCATTCAAAAAATCAAAACACCCGACTGCTTAAAAAGCGAACTAAAAAGACTTAAACAAAAAAAAAACATGCTATGCAGTCGGAGGATACATATTTGCGAGCTGGCTGATATGGCATATTCGCTTTTTAAGCAGTCGGGTGTTTTGATTTTTGAATGATTTTTTTTTTCTTATTTCTTTGCAACACTGTGTCAGCTCGCTGTTATCGATTTGACAGCTTTTGATTGAGGTGACGTTGACACATACTTGTAAAAATGTGATTGACGGCGCGAGACGTCGGTCTAGATCTGGTTTTGTTTGAAATTGATTGTTAACCAGCCGATCGTTACCCGAAATTACGTTCGCGAACCGCGAGTGGTACTGGGAATCGCCCGTTTATTTGTTTGTGAATATATTTCGCGCACAGCGAAGTATTTCTGTGTCGGAAACGTGTGATGTCTGCCAGGAATCTCAGGCTGGACCACGCCGTTTATCTCTAATTCTTATATATTTTCCCCTATAACCCCCGACCACACACGGGATTGAATGAGCCCAGGAGACCACCACGGGAACAAATGTGAGTAATAGTTGTAAGTTGTGTACCATTGTATCACTTGCCACCTGTCTGACAGGAATCGGTATCTCAAAGAAAAACACCTAGTTTACCGCTGCTGCGTATCGCAAATTCGCGGGTATAGACCTTATAGGATCCAAGAGTAGCAGCGTTGCTCATGGGCCCCAGCGTTGCCTCTTGGCTGTGATCCGCATGCCTGTATTCAACTAATGTCTGTGTGAATTTGCATTGAGCTGTTTGTATTTTGTTGATATTACCAAACAAAATAAAAAATGGTTAAACGAAATGCTCGAAAAGTTTGATATAACAGTCTATTAGTCGGCCAATGCTGCGCAAACTCCAAGACGCTATGTAAGCATAAAAAAGCCCTAATCTACATTCCACAGCAGACCGAAGGCATTATAAATGTGAGCCACACTGTCTTCACTTGAAATTCAGAGCGCACTGTACTGTGTTTATACTCCAAATATACTTTTTATTCGCATTTATGGTCTGTACGTGGAAGGCAACATAAGACCCCACAGCGAGAACCCGATTATGTAACTTTAAAGTTCACATTCAGAATCTCAGAGTACTTGTACCATACTTTGTCAGAAGAAAATTGTGTAAACGCAGTGTGAATTTTCAAGAGAGAATAATTAATACCGTTAAATTTTAATTTGTCTTCAAGAAAATTACAACTTTGGAACAAAGCTTTTGATTTTAAAGAAAAGAGGGAAGATATTAAATTGCATACCTGTTATTAACTTTTGCTTCTGTTCCATACAAAGAGTTTGTCTTCTTTGCTTGTTGTCGGAATAAAGTTTTGAATCCTGTTAATTGTATTATAGGATGATCATCATACGACAAGACTCATACATTTTACCATCTGACTTTATTTACTTATTTATTCAAACTTGATGCAACATACAGGTACATGGATGGACTTTAGCCTGAGAAAAAAAGAAATAAATATTTTGAGTGAAATAGCCTTTGCTATAATCATACTGCTTATCAAAATCCATTAGCAAACTTTTCAAAAGCACAGGTAAGCGCTTTCTATCTCAGCAAGACACTGAACATCAATTGGCAAGGAGACCCCATTGATCATTGACAGAGCACTGACTTTTAAGAGCCACTGTCTAAAAACCAAGAAAAAATCGGGTCCCGCAACAAATTACTCACGCGCCTAACATCATCCATCTGGAGGGCCTGACCTCACGTTCTCCGGTCTACTAGCCTAGCACTCTGCTTGTCTGCAGGCGAATATGCATGTCCAGTGTGGCACCGTTCCGCCCATGCCAATGAAATAGATGTTGCTCTAAACGAAACATGCTGACGATCACCGGCTGCTTCAAATCGGTCAGCGTGTTATACCCCACAGCCGGGATAGCACTTCCACACGCCCGATGGGAAGTGGCGAATGCAGCTGAGAACCAGAAAGTGGAGCGTGACACTAGACAACCAATATTCGGTGCACAACTACCGATGCAACGAGACACAACTTCCTGAAATCTGTAGTTATCCCTGTCAGGAGAACTGGCCGATGCCCACTGCAAACTGTGGCAGGACACTTTTCCCCCAACCAATCAGTATTTACCTACAAGCGAGCATCTTTCCGCAGGGTCTAACCTTCTGTGCTCTACCTGGAAGTCTCTGAACCACCTCAGAACCCAAGTAGGTAGGTGTAACGCCTACCTCGTAAAATGGGGCTACCTCGACAAAGCAGCAGGGTGTGCATGTGACACCGAGTTTCAAACCAAACCTCACCTCCTGTCATCATGTCCTCTGTGCCCCAAAATATAATCTATGCGCTGCCACCGACGACACTGTGGAAGTGGATAAGTTTTGGGCCAAACCAATTTGAACGACTGTCGTTCCAGGGATGTGAAGAATAAGAAGCAAAACATTTTGCTTTTGCCACTATTAAAGATAAAGATAAAGATAAAGATATATTTATTTGCTCAAACACGTGTATACATGCAGGCATAAATAATACCTGCATGCAGGATAACATAAAAAAGTACAAAATGTGCGGACATGTTTGCCACATTCTATGGCGTGCAAATATTTCCAAGTTATTATAATGAACAATAAAAAAAAATTAATATAAACACAATAATTACAAAAATGACAAAATAAACAATTGAAAATAAATAATAATTATGTCAAAAATTTACATGGAAATGTCAACTAATAATATTATCTCACAATAAATATGTAAAATATCAAGCAAATGTCAAATAAAAATGTATGTCATTCTGTCTGTGTCAAGTATCAATCAAATGCTAATAATATCATGAAAAATTACAAAAAATGAAATTAAACAAAATGTTAACAATAAAAAAACAAATAATTACAATGTCAAATATCAACCAAATGTCATATGAAATTTATGTCAGATCTGTGTAGATTAACAAATAAAAAAAAAATCTAAGTATGTCAAAGCTACGCAATATTCATCGAATGTCAAAATATCAATAATAATCTATGTCAAAATAAATGTTTCCGCCAGAAATTCGCTAACAGTGTAGTAAGCCTTTTTACTTTAACAATTTTAATTGTTTCTTTAATTGGACGTTATTTAACTCCCTCCAACTTTTGGGTAACTTATTATAAATAGTAGGAGCCATGCAGAAGACACTTTTGCGCATAAGTGCCGTCCTACTTCTATGTAGACAGACTTGACTCTGATCACGCCTGTTTCTAGGGAATTTGTCCGCCATTAGGGGAAATAAGTGATTATTCGTCCTAACAAACATTACCGTTTCCAGAATATAAAGGGAAGCCAGTGTTAATAGTTCATACCGTATGAAATAGGGCTTACAACTATCGGTGGTTTTTAAATTAAACATAGCTCTAATGCATCTCTTTTGTGCTTTGAAAGCAAATTCTTTATTAGTAGAGTTGCCCCAAAAGATAACCCCATACCTAAGAATTGATTCCGTTAGCCCGTAGTACGCGGTTATTCGCGCATCTATGTTAACCGTCCGTGAAAGAATGTACAAAGCGTACGCACTACTGCTTATTCTTTTAGTCAGGGCCTCTATGTGCGCCTTCCAGTTTAAATTCCTATCTATAGTCAATCCTAGAAACTTAGTTGTATCATCATTCATCATCATTTCAGCCGAAAGACGTCCACTGCTGGACATAGGCCTCCCCCAGGCGTCGCCACATTGACCGATCCCGTGCGTCTCGCATCCAGCGCCTTCCCGCAACCTTAACCAGGTCATCAGTCCACCTAGTGGGAGGCCTTCCAACGTATCGTCTTCCGGTTCGCGGTCGCCATTCCAGAACCTTTCGGCCCCATCGGCCATCCGTTCTGCGAGCAATGTGCCCTGCCCACTGCCACTTAAGTTTGGCAATTCTTCGGGCTATGTCGGTAACTTTGGTTCTCCTGCGAATATCATCATTCCTGACGTGATCACGCAAGGAAATTCCGAGCATAGCCCTCTCCATTGCCCTTTGGGTGACTTTGAGCTTTCTGATAAGGCCCATTGTGAGCGACCACGTCTCGGTCCCATAGGTGATCACTGGCAACACACACTGGTCATAGACTTTTGTCTTGAGACACTGCGGTAAATTGGACGAGAAGATACCACGCAACTTCCCGAACGCCGCCCAGCCGAGTCGGATTCGACGGTGGACCTCTTTCTCGAAATTGGACCTACCCAACTGGACCGTTTGTCCCAGGTAGACATAATCGTCTACAACTTCGAGAGTAGAGTCTCCGACCTTGATAGGAGTGGGTGTTACATGGGCATTCACCATGATCTTGGTTTTGTCCATGTTCATTTTAAGACCCACTCTTTCGGAAGCTCTACTGAGGTCATCGAGCATTTTACTGAGGCTCTCCATGGTCTCAGCCATGACCACTATGTCGTCGGCAAACCGAAGGTGAGTAATGTACTCGCCATTAACGTTGATGCCCAGCCCCCTCCAGTCCAGAACCTTGAAGACATCCTCCAGCGCAGCAGTGAACAGTTTCGGAGAAATGACGTCTCCCTGTCTCACGCCGCGCTGGAGAAGGATTGGTTTCGAGGTCTGATCCTGAAGACGGACAGACATGGTGGCGTTTTTGTACAAACACTTCAACACCTCAATGTACCGGTAGTCGATCTGGCACCGTTGGAGAGACTGCAGTACAGCCCAAGTCTCTATCGAATCGAAGGCTTTCTTGTAGTCCACAAACGCTAAACAGAGAGGCAGGTTATACTCTTCGGTCTTCTGTATAACCTGCCGCAGCGTATGTTTGTGGTCTACGGTGCTAAAGCCTTTTCGGAATCCGGCTTGTTCGGGGGGCTGGAAATCGTCAGACCTGCGCGCGAGACGATTCGTGATGACCCTTGAAAACAACTTGTAGACATGGCTAAGAAGTGAGATGGGCCTATAGTTCTTTAACCGGGCATTGTCGCCCTTCTTGAAGAAGAGTACCACCACACCCCTGCACCATGCCTGTGGCGTTTTGCCCTCGAGTATGACGGAATCAAACAGCTTCTGAAGGGCCCTCAGGACCGGTTTTCCACCCGCCTTCAGGAGTTCTGCCGTAATTCCGTCATCACCCGGTGCCTTGTTGTTTTGGAGCTGTTTCAGAGCCATCCTAATCTCGTACAGGCTGACGTCCGGGATATCTTCGGTATAGTGTCGGGTCAATCTAGCTCTTGGGTCGTTTGCTAGACTCGCAACGGGCTTGCTGATCGAAGTGTACAACTGCCCATAGAATGTCTCGATCTCCCTGAGAAGCTCCGGTTTAGCGGATACGATCCTGCCATCGTCGGTCTTCAGTTTCGTGAGTTGGCTCTGCCCAATAGCCAGATCCCTTGAGAACACCTTGGAGCCTTTATTGCGCTCGATAGCGTCTTTAATACGCTCGGTATTGAAGCGGCGGAGGTCTCTTTTCAAGGATTTAGAGATCTGTCTATTGAGCTGCCGGTATTTGCACGCCTCATCTGAAGACTGCAGGATCATCTCACGCCTCTCCTTCATAAGCTTGAGGGCTTTTTGCTTACATGGTATTGTAATTGTACTGTCATCCGCAAACAGTGCAATCGGATGTTTGATTGCCATTGGAATGTCATTAATGTACAGTGTGAAAAGCGGTGGTCCTAGAATGCTTCCTTGTGGAACTCCATACATCACATTACGTTCCTCCGATTGAAATATTTCTTCCCTTTTGGTGTTTATATTTATTTTGCTTATTTCTGTTACTTGTTTTCTGCCACTTAAGTATGATTTTAAAAGCTCAAGGACATTACCTCTAATACCATAAGCATCAAGTTTTTTAAGTAAAATATTATGTTGAACGTAATCAAAAGCTTGTGTCATGTCACAGAATATCGCACACACTGGAGTATTTGTGTCCATATTTGTCATGACAGTATGCAAAAAATCATAAATGGCCATGTTAATTGTTTTATTTTTCCTAAATCCCTTTTGTTCGTCACAAAGAATGTTATTTGCGTTTAAATAAACATTGAGTTCTTTATAAATATATTTTTCAATTATTTTCGAGAATATTGGTATCAGTGATATTGGCCTGTAGTATTCCATTAATTCTTTATCTTCTTTTTTGAACTCTTTATTACCGATTTTTTTAGGGCGTCTGGAAAAGCACCTTCGCTTATACATACATTTATAATATAACTTAAAGGGCCAGAAATTTCTTCGGCTACCGCTTTAATTATTTTGGTACAGATGCCATCATAACCGACACTGTTCGTATTTTTTAGGGCTAAAGTTATTTTTAAAACATCGTTTGGCAAACATGGAGCCATAAACATAGATTCCTTCCTGTTTAAAATATGCTTAGTGACTCTGTCGCCTGAATTAGTAATGGGCTTAATTTTATCAATAAAATAATTATTAAATAGATTTGAAATACAATTTGGATCCGAGATAATGTCATTATTATTCATTCTAATTTTATTAATGTTATTTTTAGGCATATTTAATTTTGATTGATTTATGATTTGCCATGTCGTTTTGGATTTATTATTTGATGTTTTTATTTTATGATTGTTTTGAGCCCGTTGAGTTAAATTAATAATATTTTTAAATCGTTTTGTATAATTTTTAAACCGCATTTTATTATGTTGAGTAGGTTTTATTCGGAACTGCCAAAGTAATTGTCGTTTTTTCTCGCTGCATTTTTTAATACCACGAGATACCCATTTTTGTTTTTTATGAACGTTTACCGTAACGATATTTTCAGGGAAACATTGGTGGTATAGTAATGCGAAGATCTCTGAAAACGTGTTAAAAGCTACATTGGGATCATTTGCTTCATAAACTGCTGAAAATGTCAGACTCCGCAGATAGGCCTTAAATTTATTAATGTTATCGTTATTATAGTCACGTCTTCTCCTACTCCACCGATTAAACGTACACACTATGCTTATTGGGCATTTCAGTAATTGAGCTGTGTGATCCGACAACGCTAACTCTAATACTGAAGCCTTACAGGACCTATTAAAGTTATGCGCAAAATTGTCGATGCATGTTTTGCTCTTAAGTCGAGTCGGTTGATAGAGCACCAATTTCAAGTTAAAGCTTAATAACATATTTTCGAATTCTATTGATTGATTAGTTCTCTTACGTACATCTATATTAAAATCTCCCGCTATAACAATATTTTTAAAATTATTTTTATTTAAAATATGTAATATCTGTTCTAATTTACCGATACATTCATTAAAATTATTGGTATTTGGTACTCTATAAATACAAACACATACTATTTTATGGGTAATCAATTCAATGGCGCAACATTCAAAGACACCACTTGCAGATATTTTAGCTATTTTTGGCAGTTCTCTCCATTGATGACCAGACTTCACTATTATGCAGGCACCACCTCTTTTGCTTTCCTTGCGACTGAAGCAGGACGCTAAGCAGTAATTGTTAAGACTCAGGTGTTTTTCATAACTTGCCATCATAAAGTGCTCCGTAATACATAAGACATCCACGCCTATGTTTTTATCAGTTAACTCATTGAGACAAACTGCCAGAGTATCGCATTTAGATAGCAAGCCTGCAATGTTTTGATGCATGATATATAGATGTTTAGTCAAGAAAAAAATGGTCTCCAGATTTATCAATGTCATTAAAATTGTGATGTATGTCAACGTTTTTCATATTAATATCAGTCACTAATTCCAGCAAATCCTTAAATATAGTACTTAGTCCAAGTGTATTTATTTTACCAGAGTATTTATTAAACATGCTGCAGTCATATTCCAAATTAAGGTTACTATCCAAAAGGAACGCGTGTCCGTGCGTCATTATATCTAAGTATACAAGATGATTAAATGTCTCCACTCTACAGTTGAATAAACTTGTGTCAAATGGATACTTATAAGTTGGCAAACAAATTATTATGTTCGTGTGTTGCACTGCTTGAAGTACCACACGTATATGAAAAATTATATCATAGTAATCATTAGTCATCATAAAGTCTTCTTCCCCGAGCAATATAATGCAGAAGTCGTTCATCGTATAATTTAATAACTTCTTCTCTAGACTGCTTAAAAGATGTTTAGTATTTCCATGTGATTTTAAATAGTGACATAAACTGTAGTTTCTGTTAAAGGTACTTTCAGCTGTGGACAGCACGCCGTTTTTGTTATCAGTACTAAGTATACAAATCTTGCGTTTAGGTACATGTTTTGTTTTAGGTTTTTGGTGGTCACCATTTAAGACTGGGTAGGAATTACCTCGATTAACCGTTTGTTTTTTCGATATTGAACGTTCCGGTTCCTCCGATGGATGTTCACTGTTTACAGGCAATGGTATTGAAGGTATCTTACATGATTTCGGAGTCATAGAGACATATTTCTTTTTTACTGATTTCGGCTTTGATGTACGTATAGTTGTTTCGGCTGTGCAGACTTTTTTATAGTTATTTATGACTAGTTTACATTTGTCTAACTCTTGTTTTAAATTTGTGTTTTCTAAATTCAAGTTCGTTACTTCCTGGTTCGCAATGATTAATTCTTCCTGTAGTTGACAAATTTTTTCGCAAAGTTCTTTATGGTGTTGTGATTCGTTGATTGAGGTGTTTTGTAAACTTAACATTGTCGTGTCAAATAGGGACGATTGGTTCGATGACAAGTCACACAGCGAACTTGAGCGCTGTGGTTTTCTGAGTGTAATATTATCTCCTTGCTCATTCTCCATGGTCTACTACAATACGTTTCTAACGAGTCAAACTCGAAGTTAAGAAATCTACAAGAAAGTTTTAAAAATCCAAAAACACTTGTCTGTGGCTAGACGCGAACCTGCGACCTCTCGCTGCGATGATACACTTGGCAGCCCCTCGACCGGTTGAACCGTTAAGAAGCGACTTGAAATTGGACACTGCTTGCTCCGTGAAATAATTTTAAAATAAATGAAGTCGTTAGTCAATGATACAAGCGAAACAAAAAAAAAAAAAAAAACAAAATTCTGTCCTCCTGTTTTCTTTTGTTTATGCACCAAATTGTTTTCATTGTAGTCACAATACACTTTGTGTTATTTTTACTGCACTTTAACACAACATCTTCGAGTATTTTATTGTTTTTGTTGACACTTAATAGTTGACCGTTCAGGTTTTGTTTTTCACTAATTCTTTACTTTCTTTTTGAGATAACACTCACACTTCGTTGTTGGACTATAAGGTATCGTTTTACGTTATTTTAAGCATAAATACATTAATTTCACAGAAAAAAACATAAACATTATATCGGAGCGTATTACTTTTATTATCTATCTATTACCTAATCTCATATCTTACCTACTTACTCATTTCAGACACGGACATAATGCAGTGGCCTATCCTTCAAAGTATACACTAAAGTTTCAGATAAGCTTAAAGCAACTAAGGAAAGGAATTTCCTCTAAGCCACAGAATTCCACAGCGAATTTTCACTATCGCCATATACGAGTACATACGATACTGGTCAATCGCCTGCCATTGACGTGATCACACATTATTCGATAATGCCAAGTGCATACTTTACCTGTATTGTGCTACCAGCTTATACATAATACCCTGACCATGAGGTCCTATAGAAAATAAGCCGTCACTCAGAAACGGAAGTCCTTAAGAGGTGCGATCATCTTTTTACGAAGACCCAACCCTTATAACTTTACATATTCCTTTTTAGAGATCGACTAAATTTTTTATAAAAGTAAGAGCATATTCAATTAATAGCGTGATTTGGCAACGTGCCACAGGAACAGGTAAGACTAATACGTATCTGGAAGCGTTTTACCTCTTGTTTCCATAAATTTTACATATAGTTGCCAAGATCCTAACGTTATTTTCCGTCTGCTATTGCGGATAAGAAAATGTTCGACATGTTCGGAAAGGAATTTTGCAGTTAATCTCAAATTTCAGCGTGTTTTTCTATTTGAGTAATTGATGGATCTGGCAGCTAGCTCATCTGGCTTTGGCTACATTTGTACCTCATTCCTGTCTTTTTTACTGCATTACCTTGTGGACCACATCCAACAAAATTCTCTCTACGTGGCATTGCATATTAGTTGTTATCTTAATTGAAAAGTTTAATGTTATGTTTGCATCCGAAAAGTACCTTTTAACAAAAGTAGTACTGTTGGTAGGAATACCAAATTATGGTAGATCTTACCTCTTTTTAACGGTAACTTTTACAAGTAATCTTTTACTAAAAATACTTACATTAAAGCCACAATAGAGTTCAGTTTCCATTATGTTTGAATAAAGGTTTGAACATTAATTTAAAAACTAACTGGTTCTTATTGTGTGTGCTATACAATAGCGTTTCATTAATACCCTGCTTTTTTATCTGTTAAAAGTTATAATTTCAATAAACGAAGTAGTCTGCTGTGAAAAACTTATGCAAATAAATAGGTTGACCGGCGTCAACCTATTTAATAACAACCAAGCTAAGTTAGCTTAGATTAACTCGCATAGTTGAGCGGCCTTTTTTAAAGATTGCAGGCATTATCTTAGTCTAGCCCTTGGTCTGTTACCAGTTTTAGACTCAAACAATAAGAACAACAACAACAAAATTGCATGGCCGTGCAAGAAAGCTTAGACACTTCTATTGGTATTCGCTCGCACAAAATGTAACAATATAGTATTGATTATATGAAATCGTAGTCAAACTTAATAGGTAAGATATGTGACCTGATTCACAACTATCATAACGAAGAATTACCAAACTTAAGTCGCAGTGGACAGTTATCATTGCTCGCAGAACGGATAGCCGATGGAGCTAAAAGTTTCGCCCACAAAATGGAACGTAGATATTCCTAGTGCAGACCGAGAGTGGATACAAGCAGCACAGTATCGGTCATGTCCAGCAGAGGACGCCGTTCGGGTGAGGTCATAGTAATGAAAGAATCGATAGCATGAAGTAAAACTGTACACCAAAATAATCAAGGCAAATGTACCCCGAAATTCACGAACACTACGATACTTTACGCAAAAGGTGCTTTCGAATAAATAAAACAGTTTTTTAAATTCATCAAAGTGAAACTAAATCAATGGTTTGACAATAGTTCGAGCACTCTGGTATTAAGGCCGTTATGACTTGACAACGGCAAGTTTAAGGCCTGCAGCGCTTTGGACTCAATTGAATTCCGATATTGGCTGTGGTACAGTATGGTAAAGGGGCTTATACGTTTTATTGATTTTCATTGGGAGCAGTTGAAACCGAGAGAATGCTATTTCGTATCAATTTACTTTGTGATATAAGGTTTAATAAATGTTAATATTGTGGCACACCCAAGGTCAGAAATCACTTTGTACCATATATAAACTAATGGTAGATGCTCCTGGCTTTGTCTATGCTTTTTAGGGTTCGTACCCGAAGGGTGCAAACGGAGCCTGAGTGCTGTCACTCATTTATCCGTCTGTCTGGCCGTCTGTCTGTCTATCAGTCGTCTGTCATACAGGTTTAACGGCCAAATTGTTCGAGCTACAGTCTTAAAATTTTGACAGTTAGCATCTTGTTGATCCAAAGCCATTGGCAAATTGGCAAAACAAAATATATTTAAAGTTTTTAAGAGGGGCTGCCATACAGCTAAAGGGGGGCGTGAAAAAAATCAACGACACGCCACACGAAGAGCTAGTTAAAAGTAAATGAATACTGTATTTTTTGTTTTAAAAATATTGGAAAACAAAGGAATGAGATGCCAGTCAGTTTTCAGGTGAGATAGTGGTCAAGCGCGAGCCTATCAATAATAATAAAAAAAGTTTTCTTTACAAAATTTTGTTCTGAACAATTTTTAACTTTCCATTGACCTATGAACTTGAAATTTGGTGAAAATGTTTATTATTTAGTATATTTTACTAATAAATACCAATATATTGATAAATCAGATTTTTCTTTGAAATTCTTTAATTTTTCCTATTACAACCAACTTTATTTTGGGGTTTGGTACGGAACCCTGAATGTGCGAAGTTCGACACGCACTTGGCCGGTTTTTATATATAGGTAGGTAAATGTCAAATTAACCTATTCTTACACATACTAGAGATGCACTTTCAAGAGACAATATTTCTTTATTCTATTCATCTTTAACATTTCAGACGTATCGACGAAATGGTTGGCGTAGTGGTTGAGCGATCGGCTGCTGCACTGCGTGTCGCGGGTTCGATTCCCGCACGGAAAAATATTTGCATGGCCTACTGATTGTAGTTTCTGATCTATGTGTCTTGTGTATGTGAATTTAAATGTTTGTAAACGCACCCACGATACAGAAAGAAATTCCTAGTGAGGGGTGAAGATTAAAAAAAATTAAAAACTTTCAAGAGACAATATTTTTTTATTCTATCCATCATTGTCATTTCAGCTCAAAGACGTCCACCGATGAAACAGATCTCGAAAAATCATGTCTACGCTATGCCGTCACATAAAGAGAAATCATCAATAGCGAAACACAAGTTGATATAAAAACACGCTTATTATTTAATGATAACGAAATTGCATTCAACAACATTGTTAACATTGAGCCATTCAACAAAACAGGGTACACAGCAAACCCACGGCCAATAGGATAATATAAAACTCGCTTCCGATACGTTTGTGATACGGGTATCGTGTAAACGTGTTTTCAATGGTCCTAAACGCTTTCACTTATCCCTGGCGTCGATAGGGCCCCTGGCGTCAAACACGAGAAACGCTAGGAGACAAAGGTGCCTCTTAAGTCATAAGTGTCGACGATGTTTTGATTAAGGAAAATTTTATAAAGGGTTTATATTAAAGGTGACGGGAAGTATGTGGTGGATGTGTCTTGGTTCGGTTGTAACCCAATGTTTATGTAAATGTAAGAAATAATATTTAGTATATTTGCTTTGCTGTACAAGTAAGTAATATGATTATAACTCGACGCATTAGTGTTTATGATCCAGCTCCTCTCGTTCAGTCCATCCAAAGGTTGCCTGTAAGAGATTGCCCTGTGCGATTAGATCGCCCATTGTACATTTTCTTTTATGATTGTTTGTCCTGTACATGTATTTTCGTAGTGTACAATAAATAATATATTAAATGAATATGTTAAATGAAGTTTAGTTTTCACAATCTCAAACACAAACTCACCCACAATTTATAAATTTAGTACATTACCTGGGCCACGAAAAGTTTAATGAAAATGTCTAGTACCAACTTTGAAATCTGAAATATCCTACATATAATATTGATAGTCTAGTCTATTTTACTTGAAAACAAAGCGTAGTCCCATTACTGGCGCCCTGGATTGAAATACACGGTGCTCTCAAAGTAGAATATTCAAGTTCGTTACAGGCAAAACAATTTGTAGAACAATCTCAGACAATTTCGCGATCGGACGTCATCAAAAAGTGGATGAACAAGAGAAAACACCATGTACAGCCAAGAACAGTGATTTGAGAAACAAATAAGGGTTCCGTGATAAGACTCAGTTTACATTCAAGTATTTTCATTGTTACGGAACAAAAGGGGCATCTTTGTTTGAAACCTGTTTTGTGTAAAATGGCTAACACTCACCGGAACTAAGGGACTTATTCAAGAACAAAATGACGGGTACTCTTGAGTGTCAAGAATTTGCTAGTAATTGTTTTTACAATTACTAGCAAATTCAAAGAGTACCCTGAAGTTAGCTGAACCGCATTTTTACGAGAACAACCATTCCGCTCCTTTGTGATCTTGCCTTACTTATTTCATCGTAGTTAATTATTACACTGAATTTTACATTGTTTCTCTCTAGTTCATTATTTGGCCAGTGAATTCCGACTACATTTGGCATGGTTGCAGCTCCAACGGTCCTTCACAGTTAGTTGGAAAGGCCATGAAATACGATATGAGTGCTTTCTCAGATCCCAATTAGCCATTTATATTCCAGAATAGCCTATAATTAAAATTTAGGTTGTTCGCTGGAGCTAATGGAAACGACTATATAGAGGGAACGTAAAATTAATACTGTTGTGGAAGTGGATATGGTTGGGATTTTGTCGTATTATCATCATTATCATTCTTATCAGCTCGTAAACTTACTTACGCTCTAAGAATATATAATGTAGATTTTTCTTTTATTGAAGAATCAATATATATATCTTTCTACTTGTTAGCGGTCTAGACATATTAGGTACATACAAGTTCAAGTAAATTTTATTTGGATAGAAGCAATTGGTCTCAGAAGACAAGAAGTCTTGGTTGGAAACCATCAAACCACTTGATGAAAATCGGTCGTCTTCAGGTATAGATTCTGAAGACACATGGTGAAAAAGTAGGTACTTTTAGTCTACTTTAACCTGCTGATAATAATATATACCTAGCTATGAAGAATTTGTTATCCTTTCATAGAAGCTTTTATCTACAGGATATACAGAACAATTGCGAATTTCACGTATGTTTATAAAACCCGGATCCTGTAACTTAAGCCTACTTGTCGTTTATATTGCCTAACACGTGGAACTTCGTATAAGGCTTTCTAGCTTACCGAAGAACCTTTTTTAATAATAATATGATTTTGTCTTTCCCTTCTAGTACTTGATGTAGGGAGAGACCGTCGAGAACGGATATAATGCGTCTCACAGCAAACTCATAAGCATTACGATATCGTCTTACTTAGATTTTATTACAATTCGTGAGTGATACCAGATGCAATAACGTGAACAAGTACTAAAATAATATACAGGTTATTTCAGGTATAGAACGTGAGTGTGAGTGATATAAAGTACCAAGTTTCGTGGGTATAAATGACTAGAGGATGCCTCGCGGATTCACCCGCGTAGTTCCCGTTCCCGTGGGAATACAGGGATAAAAAGTAGCCTATGTCACCCGGGGATAGAGTAGCTTCCCAACGGTGAAAGAATTTTTGAAATCGGTCCAATAGTTTTGGAGCCTATTCGGTACAAACAAACAAACAAACAAAAACATCTTTCCTCTTTATAATATTGGTATAGATGAGCAGGTATCGTAAGCCCAAGGGATTAAAGTACTGCCGTTGTTTATTTTAAGACGTCCTAAAATCTGGTTGAAGGCGAATTTTACGATGATATCAGATAGCAGACGGTTTAGTCGCTGTTTATTCATAAATCATTTATGCTCAAGCACGATTTATGAGTATCACGTGTATGTACTCTAAATCAAAACACATATATACTTTTAACATTTATTTGCAGATATAAAGATTTATTAAAATATATCCATATGAAAATTGGCAATGACGCTAATAAATCTAGAATAGGTACATGATATTAATTTTAATATTACAAGTCAAATGTCAATTACGAAGCCTTATTGAAATTCAATTCAGAAAAAATCTCTTTTATGAAATAGCTTTTCACCAGTTTTTACAAACGGCTATGAATTTGAGAGTCGCATGTTTAAATTGAATAGAATATAATCACACATCTTCTATATAGTGGCTGGTTTCTGAAATCGTTATTATTTCAATACTTTATATGAGAATTATAAAGATTTTTATTCTACTAGATTTTTTTTTTACAAGCTTTTATTTAACTTGCAATGTATGTATGTATGTGTAAGTGTTTGGGTCAAATCTTGCAAAAGAATTTTAAAGCAGTTAACCTCCACCGAATAACATAAATATTTGCATACACGTTTAGTTTGGATGACAGTGTATGGTTAGCTAAGTGACGTCATTCTAAATCCAAAATGGCGGACGACCCTAGATGGCGGACTGGTTATGTTTTGTGCACTGCCATGGTATGGGTATCAAATGAAAGGGTTTGCTGAGAAGAATACAAAAAAAAAATTATAGATCATCATGTTTGTCTTGTGATATAAATTTTATCGCATCACCGGTGTTGCCAGCGACTTCTTCCTCGGGACAGTCAAAATAGATCTCACGAGAACTTAGTACTGGGAAATGGGGAGGGAGGCCACGGTCTACCCGTGTTACCATCCAAAGGCATTCAATTGTTAAGGCGTTATTTGATTGTCAAACATCTAAACATACAGACGGGTACATAAAAAAATGTGTTGTCTTCTGTAAATATCAACTGTTGTAGATGTTCACGAGATAGTAACAGATGGTTTACAAAAACAACAATTATTTTCATAAAATTAGAGACATTTATTTTAAAACAAAACAACTTCACAGTCTAGTAAATAAATTGTATGTAGGCCACCGTTTATCATAGCCAGATTTACTGATAGCAACATCATAAATTTACAGGGTGTCTTTGTTCTACTTTTGAATTCAAAGGCCAGATCAAAAGAGATTTCACGTAGATTCAAAGAATGTAAGTTATTTCCTTGTAGCAGCTTTTTGCTAAGGAGTATCCCAGCATTCGTTTTAGGTCCTCACTGACGTGCAACTCGAATTGTCTCCTAATATACGCCTAATTTAACTCATAAGGTTTCCCTAGTCGACGGCACGAACTATTTTGTGCGCGAGGTTAAAATGCATGCTCTCTCATCCGACAATGCGTGCGGAAAAGATAAATGCTGTGATGAGCAGTAAGAAGCTAGTTCGCGTACAAATTAACACTTTTGCAAATTTTTATCGAAATGGATGATGATTTAGGACGAAAACCAGCGCGCGATTTTTTTTTTTAACCTGCATCGTCAAACATTGCAGTAATCACAAGACTACGTTTGTATGGAAGAATATTCGACTAGTGTAACCTTAAACGTCAGGATTACCCGTTTAAATACATTAGCGCACCCCTTATTTTATTCTACAGTTAAGGGAAGAAGAAGAAGAAGAAGAAAAAATATTTATTTGTGACCCGCACAGGAGACACGAGAAATATGCAAAAAAATTAACAATAATATAAAATAAAAAATTAAAACCCTATGCGAGACCAAAAAGGTTCCTATCTCAGCATGTGCAGCGATATCCAAAAAGAAAATAACGCCGCGCTGATATTCTGATAGGATCCACTGTTGATGCCACGGACACACTTACGGAAACCGAAAATACTTAAATAATAAAATAATATATAACTAACAAACAAAATAGAACAAACACAGAAGGTGGGTCAAAGTATGTAATTATGTGTAAGTTTGGTACAGATCTATAAATAAAATCATATTAAATGTAGGTAGACCTATGTACAAAGTCCGCGATGCTCAATGATCATTTGTCAAAACCATAGACAAATGACAGAGCGCGCGGACCAAAAGGTAATATATTAAATTTCTTAGAAAGGAAGAGAAAAAAAAAAAAGAAAAGGGGAGGTATTCCCAAAGCAATATTAATTTGACCGTCGAAATATAAAATAATTAATGTACACACATATTTGGTGTGTTTTCACATATATAGTGAAAACACACCAAGACAACAGACACAGCTTCTGCTTATTTATTTAGAAATTTCTACCAGCAGACCAGCGAAAAATAAAAATGAAACAGAAATGTACTTAATTTAGGCAGAGGTAGTCTAGCTAGACAATGTTATCCAATGTTATACACAATAACTTTTTGTATACAAACACGTCCAGTTTTATGGTAACGGGACATATGTCAAGTTAGCCTTACATATGCAAAATTACCGTAACTTAGTCAAAAGCCTAGCCGTAGGGCTGAAACTACGTTAATCGGAAAAAGTGACAAAGTGTTCCGTCACGGAGACACGCGCGGGCATCCATCGCAGGGGGACGTGCGGGTCCCGTCAGTCACAACAGTTGCAGTTTTTGGCTACATAATAATATATTAAGTGATCCATCGACACAACTATATATGCACACCGTTAAAATGTAACTACCTGCGTAAATAAAATAATCCGTGTCTACGCGCGTAGACACGCGATGAGTGCCCGTCGCGGGAGCCCGCTTAACGCAGTTTCGGCCCTTAGTGACGAACTTGATGATGATCCTATCTTTAAAACAAGAGACGCCCTGCCCTTAATAACATAGCAACAACGGCTGGTACTTATAATTTTATCCATTCCTGACCCTTTCACCTTAAACCTCCGATTTTGTTTCCACAGAAGAGACCCCAAAGGCTTTCCACTGGGCCCCTAAGTAGAAACATTTATTCCAAATTTGATCCACTTACGAAAGTACAGACCCATAGTTTATCCCTTGTAAATATGTAAATACATTTACCCTTACTTAAAAAACCAACACGGGGCAGTAGTTTACAGTTAGGTATCTTAACCTGGTTTTAGCAATTTTATTTGGTTGGGTTTTCGTAATTTAGCATTAGTAAGGGTCGTATTTTGTGGGTTCGAATCCAGGTAGGCGCTATACTTAGTGTAAATTATTTCATCACCACTGCTCTCAAAACGGTGAAGGAAAAGATCGTGAGGAAACCGGCATGTCCTAGAACCAAAAATTCGAAAACATGTGATATCCACCAACCCGCACTGGGGCCGCGTGGTGGTTTACGGCCATTCCCTTTCACAGAGAGGCGGCCTGTGTTCCTGCAGTGGTAACATTAAAAGGCTGTTGATGAAAAATCGTCTTTTTTTATTGCAATTTTATTTCTTAGAAGCACGAAGAAAAGCTAGTTGATGATTTTTCTTATTGCTTCTAAGAAACAAAATTATAAGATATGAGTTATCATTACGCTTTTTTATACGAATGAAAAATAGACACAATTTCTGGCCTAAATTATAATTAATACTAGCTTCTGCCAGTGGCTTCGCCCGCGTGAAAAGTGTTTTCTTATTTGAAGGGAACATTATACCAGGATGAAAAGTAGCTTATCCAGACTATAATCTATCTCTGTGCCAAATTTCATCCAGATCCGTTCAGCCTTTCTAGCGTGATTGAGTAACAAACATACATACACACACATATCCCTCTAAACTTTCACATTTATAATATTATAGTAAGATAGTAAGGTGCAGTGGTATTCCAATGGTAACGGCCGCGATTTACAATTACTTTGTGTAAATTATTTCATCACCACTTATCTCAAAACTGTGAAGGAAAACATCGTGAGGGAACTGGCATGACGTAGAACCAAATATTCGAAGACATGTGACATCCACCAACCCGCAATGGGCCCGCGTGGTGGATTACGGCCCATTCCCTCTCACAGAGAGGAAGTCTGTTTCAGAGCAGTGGGTACATTAAAAGGCTGATGATGAAGATAGTAAGATTATTTTACTATATATCTCTTGTTTCTATGTAGATACTGACCTAAAACATTTCATGATCATAATTTCAGCCGAAAGACGTCCACTGCTGGGCATAGGGCTCCCCGAGGCGTCGCCACATTGACCGATCCCGTGCTTCTCGCATCCAGCGCATTGCCGCAACCTTCATCCAGGTCATCGTCCCACCTAGTGGGCGGCCTTCCAACGTCTTCCGGTTCGCGGTCGCCTTTCCAGAACTTTTTGATCCCATCGGCCATCCGTTCGCAGAACAATATGCAATTACATCCACCTGCCCACTGCCACTTAAGTTTCGCAATTTTTCGGGCTATGTCGATAACTTTGGTTCTCCTGCGGATATCATCATTTCTGATGAGATCACGCAAGGAAACCGCGCGTAAAACTTTTATTTAAATTTAATTTTGATCCTTCACTTTATGCTTCTGTTCAGACGGGTGTACTGTGTAGTGTACCGCCACAATAAAATTCAAAATAATTTACAAAATAGTCTAGAGTTTCAGTTATCATGTAAATTAAATGAAGAAAGTGGTCGTTGCAATGGCGGGTCGAGTAGGCGGGAGATTCCACCCCAGCGCAGCATGACTCATTTGCAGGAGCATTTAAACTACTTTACCGAGAATAGTTTAAGTATTTGTATAGTAACTGTTAACGTCCCACTTTTAATTTATACACTATTAGCTAAACGGGACATCTTGTGGTGGTGTAGTTTTGTGAATGTTTTACACACAAAATATCTACCTACGGTTTTTTACTCTTGTAATTAAATACCGTTGCTGATATACTCAGGAGTTAAATGTATAGTTTATGGTATACTGTTTGTATACAATAAACTAGGCATAGAAGAAGTAAAACCATATGATCCATAGTAATAATATTATAAATGCAAAAGTAACTCCATCTTTCTATCTGATACCTCTCTCTCTCTCCACTTTCTCAAGTAAGGCGGCCCACACACCTACAATATTATTGCGGGATATAAAAATAGGCTAAAAGTACTAATTCTATGCAGACAGGGTCGCGGGCATCAGCTAGTAATACATAAATAGGTAGTATGGCAATTAAGGGCATGATGATCAGATATATATTACTAGCTTCTGCCCGCGGCTTCGCCCGCGTAAATAATAGTGTTTTATCATTCCAAACTATCCTATGTCCTTCCCGGGGTCTTAAACTATCTCCATGTCATATTTCATCTAAATCGGTTCAGTAGATCCAGAGATTACCCCCCTACAACCTCACAAACTCACAAACTTTACCTCTTTATAATATTAATAATATATAGTATTTACCTCTTTTCATTGTTTAGTAGGCTCTAGTGTCAGGTAGACATTAGTTGGCTACTCAAAAGATACGCACGTAAAGGATAGCCTTTAAAATGAAAGAAACATTACAGCCTCAGGTTTTTCAACAAGACAATAAACAAACCTGAAGAATATCATAACAATAAAAAAAACCTTTAACGATAGCAGTTACGTACGATTATTGCAGGGAAATGGTTCCACTTGTAGTCACAAACAGACATCGTATATTACGTTTTCAAGAACGCAGCACTGCTTAGCAGTGACAGTGTGTTAAAATATCGCCTTTCACAACATGTACGAGACATTGGAGTAACAACTAATATTAAGAATAGTTTTACACACAATAATTTAAACACAGCACTTGATGCTTACCGTAGCGTTTGCGAACACTAGAACAACCAGCAGTGCAATAGTTTCGCTGTGAAAATAACCATGCATGCAATGCGATCTTAATCTCCTAAATATTCATGTCCACACTGCAGCAGTTGCCTACGTTTGACGAAATAGTCATTTCGAAAACATAATTCCCAGTGAAAAAATGTCCCAGCCAGACTTAGTAAGCCTTTAGTCCGGACACCCAAGTGTTCCAAACGTTACGGCACAAAGAGACGTCATCCTCGTCCGATAGCATAATATTCTCTTCAAGGCATATGGCTAGACCCATCCGTCTAATGATATTGTACTGCTTTGCCTAGCCAGCCGTTTGACGGAGCTGGGATGAACATGCTTTTACCGGCAACCTTTAGAATATCAACTGGAGATAATTAATCGATTTCTTGGAACCATTTCCTTTTAGTAAACATGAAAGGGATTAAGTATAATACTAAAACCATTTTCGGGTACAAAATTACACTGAATTCGTAAATTATCCGTTCGAAAACAATTTCTTTTTTTGGTCTGAGATTCTTTAGGATTCATGACATGTATCGGCAGAAAATTGAATGTTCACAAAATATTGTCGTCATTCTTTTATCAAAAAACTTTCTGCCATCAAGCTCGACACATGTTATTATCTTGAAAATTGTCCATAAATAAAAGTCGTCCTTCGTTTGCATATTAATACGATGAAAGAAAATTGAGTCTTGTTGCTGTGGCTTCTGTTTTTTGCTGTGGGCGATACGGAGCCGCAGATTTTCAAACATTTTGCCAATATTCCCTAACAATGGCCTGTATTCTCTCATAATGAAGCCAAATATAATGCTCCATTAAAATAGTTAACTTGTCTGTTAAGTATTAAAGTACCGCTCCCCAAGTCATTAATTATTTAAAACAATCACACGTCGCCACCGCCAGCTGTTATCAATAGCAATTATAACTTAATAAGCCAATTGATTTAAGTATGCATCACTATTAAGAACTTACTTACTTGTTGTTTACATCCGTGACTGATTTCCTCGCATAAACTTGGAGTGTTATACCTAAGGAAGTTATTCGGCTCGGCACGTTTGACACTGAAATATGATGGCAATTTTCAAGCTGCCGAATATACCTAGCGGGTTGGCGGGCGAAACTCAGTCAATCCTACTGTTTGTCGATCAACACGCCTCGTATCCGGTGAAATTGAAAATGTTATTTGATTCTGAGGTTAGAATTTATTGTAGTCAACTTTTGATGCCAATGACAGATGATATTTTTAACTGGGAGTGATTTATTTTTGGCAGCCTGAAAATATCTTGAATTCAATAAAGCCAAAGGTATTTTTAGACAATGATTAATAATATAACTTTTGTTTTAGGACCATATCGACGCTGGAAAGGGATATTGTATGAACGACCATTTTGGTAAAAATTGAGTTGTTTACATCGTTGGAAACGGCAGATTTTTCGAATGGTCTAGGTTCCAGTTAAATCCGAGCACTTTTGTGGTCGTTAACACAACGGTGATTTCAGTCATTTTCGTATTGAATTTTGTTTCAATTCCAACCATTTTCGTAATTTGTTTCATAAACCGTACTTAACGTTAGACAGTTCGCCATAATCCACTTTGCCTTTTTTTGCCTAAATAAAGATTTGATGTTAAAACACTTTTCCTAATCATTTTTATTTTTATCAATTAATCTATAATTAAAAAGGTCGTGTACATTTGTTTGTACTTAGTCATTAAATATATTAAATAATTACTATTCTGAATTTCAACAAGAATACTCCAGTTGTTAATTAACTATTTTTAAGCTATTGCATAGCTTCTATCGCGGGCTTTGAGCGCGGGGACCAAATCCAGAAATTCCGTAACGAAAAAACCTCACGCTCCCCACTCCGACGGGCACGGCGGTGATACTTTGACTTTTAATAAGGTTTTTGAATTCTGTGGAATCTGAGTGGTGAGGGGCAGGGGGGCGGGGGGGGGAGGTTTGTTGCACGTGTTTTCGATTTCCGTGTTGGTATTTTTAGAATGAAATTTTTTTTTGCGGGGAGAGGTAAACGTTTAAGGGGGGGGGGTAAATCCTATCTTGTTCTCCTGGATGAAGTAGCACACGGCAGGGGGGCAATTTTTTTGTCAGAAATGCGCTAACTCCAACCGTTTCTGAGATATGAGGGATTTAAAATTTTTGTTGGTCGTAATTTTTTGCCTTTTATCGGTCTCTTTGAGCTGTTTCTGTGACAATGATGATCAATGTGGACCTTATGCTAATGAGAATAAGGGTCACTTTTGCTTGTCAAAGAAAAGCGACCTTATGAAATGTGAATAAGGGTATTTTTGTTTTGTTTTTTAGAGTTTTATTAATCGTAAATAAATGCGGGTTTGGCTCGCTACGTTTTCGTGTTTTTAACGTTTTTAATTTTTTTGACGCATTTTCCAGGACTGGATCTAGAATAAATGCTATGCAATAGCTTTACCGCGGCAGTCCCCGAGTGCCACACGACATTTTTTTTTTTTGTGAAAAGATGAACTTCACGTCAGTTTTTTGAATAATTTATGCAATGATCGTTAATACAATATGTGTTTCTAGCGTCGCTATAAATTCAATTTTGTAAATTTATCTTTAAAATTACTAAAATAACATGGAAATAGGAAACAAATGCAAAAGAGAGGGACTATCGTGCAGAATAATATCACAGCTAATTACCTAACCAAACGGCGAAGTACAATTAATTATACAGTCCAATTCGCAAAACATACGATAGCTGTGTACCAATTGCATAAAATAATGCCGAAGTTAAATGGATAGATACTTATAAGCAGGCTGTATAGAACGAGTATTTTACTGTGTTCCAGAATCAATTCTGCAAAATGATAATTTTATTCATAGAGTTCCCGCTAGAATCGTATCGCTTACTTTGTCCGTGATTCGGTTCAGAAATATTTTATGAAACAAACGTTCGCATACGCGTTTCTAATGTGCTAGTTTCCCGGTCGAGTGTTCTCGAAAGGGTAATGAAGGCAATTATCAAGTTTTTGTCCGCGTTGGAGTTTTATAATTAATGACTGGTGGGTGGCTGTCCTGGCGAGATCAGGATATACCCTACATACCTATAAATACACTCCATGTGTTATAGGAAAGTTCGGTTTAATTAATTCCATGCAAATATCAATAAAGCCTATTTCAACAAAAGGGTAGCTGTATTGTTTAACGTTTTCTCATTACGTGTTAGTTTTCCACCTAATTATTATTTAATGAAACTATTCTAAAATTTTAATCTAACTCAAACAATTTTAACGAAATTTTTGAAAATTGACTATCGAACTGAAGGCGCGACCTTAATATTTTTACTGTTCAATTGTAACTATTATCGTGTCAAATACAAAGCTTTTGAATTTCGGACAGAAATCAACAATAACCTAATTCAATTTTCTACAGAAACATTTTCTTTGATGTTGGCATAAGAAATTAGTTTCACTTGAAAAGAAGGCATAATATTTATTATTTTCATAGTTAATTGAAGGAATTTTGCGGGTCAAGATTTGGATGACTTTGATACATGGTATCCTATTCAAAATCAAAGTCAATTATATTTATTCAACTAGGCCAATAAGCGGCATTTTTGAACGTAAAACTTACTTTTGAATACAAATTAAAATTTACAAGTAATAAAAGTTGATTCTACCGTGCATTCGGAAAAGTAGTGTTCGATACTCATCGAACACATCATCATCAGCAGTTTTGACTCAAGTAGGTCGCGCGGCCGCACCAGCGGAAAGCGTGAGCTACGCGAGCCAGTGCGCGATCGACCGGCATAGCACTGGTTACCATCATTAGCATTAATTAGCGTGAAGTTTCGGAATAAACGTACTCTGAATCTTAGCTCAGACTTATCATTTAGCACCCGAAATAGCTAGCAGCACGAACCTTACCGTTCATATTGGTCCTTCGAAACCGTCAAGGACTCCGCGACCGCGACAAGTCGTAACGCGAAGTGCTTGTACCGTACCAGCAACCTGTGGGTTGCCGCGAACTAGATTAGGCGTGAGTTCATAGGGATTCACAACCACCGTGGGAGCTACCCGCGCAGCGACAACAGCGAGCCAGCAGCATAGCAGCAATAGCCGTAGGACAAGGCGGCTTTCAAGTAAGAGCGTTCCGTATATTCTGTCTCGCTTAAGTCTAACAGCAGCACAATGGAGACTTTATACTTCCAACAAACTGAATTAGCAGAGAGCATTGCCAAGGTCCTTATTAATTTCAATAAGGATAGCAAACAGCGTAAGACCATCGACTACTGTAAAAAGAGACTAGATCTTTTAGAGTCGTATTGGAGAGAGTATCAGCTAAACAACGAAAAACTTGTGCCGCTTGAAAAGAGAGGTCATAAGTACTTCGTAAATTCGGAGTTCGAGCGGACAATGGAGTCTTATAAAGCAGCAAAAGACGCCATATCCGAATATTATGACGCGTTATGTCACCAAGCAAAGCCGCCAGGATTCTCTGATCTAGAAGACAACCCTTCTAATCAGCAAGTAGCAGCAACAGCAGGTCCTGCCGGGGGCAAACACTTACAGCACCAGGACCACGAGCCATCCTCAGCATCCGCCAGCCCGGCGCGCGCTCGTGCCGAGGTGTCTAAAGGTATTTATAGCAAACTAGATGATATGATGCGCAAGCAACATATCAATTTCAAAGCATTCGCAAGAACCGTAGAAAGCATAGATGTCGAAACCATGTCCGATAAATGGGAGTTTGAAGACGCCTTGCGATTATTACAAACTCGATGGACAGCCGTGGACAACAGCCATTGGGAACTAATGATGGAGTTAGAAGACGACGAGGCGTACGAATTAAACTACATTAAACATGAACGTACGTATAACGGCTTGAGAAAGGCTATCAGCTCTAAGATGTGGGCAACATCGTACCGTGACAAGTCCACACCGAAGATGGAAATTCCTGTGTTCTCAGGTAACTATCAGCAGTGGGTATCCTTCAAAGATCTTTTCGATGAAGCAATCCACAACAATCCTTCTCTATCAAAGGCACAAAAGATGCAATTCCTGAAGAGCAAGGTAAAAGGAGAAGCGGAGCGCTTGATCCAGCATCTCCCGATTAGCGCGGACAACTATAACACCTGTTGGGAAATTTTAACTCACAGGTTTAACAACAAAAAGCAGATATTTATGTCCCACGTAAATTCCTTTTACAATCTTGCCAATATACCGCAGCAGTCGTACACAGCCATCAAACGACTTCATGATGTCACCTTAGAGAGCCTCCACGCCATAAAAAATCTAGGCGTAGATATTACGACATGGGATCCTCTTCTTGTATATATACTAGCACAAAAATTGGATAGTGAGTCTTATTCCGAGTATATAGAGTCGTTGAAGAATTCGCGAGAGCTTCCGGTACTTCGGGACTTTTTGGACTACTTAGAGAACAAGTTCACGGCCCTAGAGTCATCTCGGCGACGTCAAGATGGGACAACCAAGGCAGTTTCATCTCAATCATCCAATGGTTCATCCAATTTTAATCGCAAAAATAATTTTAAATTGGGCAATGAATCTAAAAATAGCAAGAAAATGGAAATGGCGAAATCAATGCATGTGTCTGAGTCAGTAAATAAATGCCCACATTGTTCGGCAAAACATAATTTAATAAGCTGCAAAAAAATTACAGAATTACCAAATGAGCAGAAAATAAAAATAATTAGCCAATTAAATTATTGCGTAAATTGTGTTTACGATCATAATGGCGCAAAATGCTACTCGACAAAAAGATGTCATAAGTGCAATGACGAACATCATACGACTTTGCATGACTATTTCGCAACACAATCAAAGTCTAACAACTTGACCGAGATTGCGAAACAAAAATGCGAAAACAACAAAAGCATCTACGCTTCTCAGCAAGTAACATCGGAGATTTTGCTAGCCACAGCGCTGGTGAAAGTCACAGCAGCCGACAGGACCCAGCACGTCATGCGAGCACTGATCGATCAGGGCTCACAAATTTCCGTGATCAGCGAGAAAGCAGCACAGCAGCTAGGATTAAAGCGAAAATCTTGTAAAGGGGTTATCTTCGGAGTAGGTGAACGTGAAAACAACTGCAAAGGAAAACTAACGATCGCTTGTCAATCGACTTACACCGATTTTAAGTTTTCTACTGATGTTGTCATAGTGAACAACTTAATAAAAAATCTGCCAAACGAAACGTTCGCTAAGCCATATTGGCAACATACAGCACATCTTTGTTTAGCAGATCCAGATTATAACATCAGTCGTCCGGTGGATCTTCTCCTAGGAGCAGAAATCTACGCCAACATCCTTTTAGAAGGATTAATTCGCGGACAAACGTCCTCGGAACCGCTAGCACAGCAAACTCATTTAGGATGGTTGCTGTGCGGTGGCAATACAAGCACCTCATTCCAATGCAACGTGATCTTGCATAACGTTGAAGACATTCAACAATTCTGGACAATTGAAGACATTCAAGAACAGAATTCTATGTCCGTAGAAGATCAGGAATGCCTAGATTTTTATGAAACTACGACGAAACGTCTAGAAAACGGTCGTTATGTAGTTAGGTTGCCCATGAAACCAGAATTAGAAGAGAAGCTAGGATCTTCGAAAGAGATAGCGATAGCACAATTTAAAAATGTAGAACGTAAGTTTAGCAAGAATGAAGACCTAGCGAAGCAATACAAGCAATTTATCCGCGAATATGAGCAGCTGCAACACATGAAGTTAGCGACTTCTAACAGCAAACAGAAGACGGAAATAGAATGTTTCCTTCCTCATCATGCGGTACTGAGAGCAGAATCTAGCACAACAAAGTTGCGCGTAGTATTCAACGCGTCGTCTAAAACTACCTTAGGCCACAGCCTAAACGATCTAATGTACAGGGGCCCAAACCTCCAGTTAGACCTGTTAGAGCTTATCCTGAAGTGGAGGCAATATCGTTTCGCATTCACAGCTGATATTGAGAAATGCTTCCGTATGATTTTAGTCGATGAGCAGGACCAAAGCCTACAACAAATCGTATGGCGACAAAGTCCGGATCAGCCTATAAGAAATTATAAATTAACAACCATAACGTATGGAACTAAAGCAGCGCCATTCCTGACAATGATGACTCTGCGAAAATTAGCGTCAGATGAGCAGCAAAAATATCCCAGAGCAGCTAAATGCATCCAGGAAGAGCTCTATATGGATGATTGGGTATCGGGAGCGCATAGCATCAAAGAAGGAAAGCGGAGGATTACGGAAGTAAACGCATGCCTAAAAAGCGGCGGATTTTCACTAAGAAAGTGGTCCTCAAACGATAAAAGATTGCTTGAAACAGTTGAGCAAACTGCCGACAAACAGCCAGCAGTCTTTACATTTAAAACTGAAAGCTCATCAAAAACTTTGGGGCTACAATGGAACTCAACCGAGGACGAATTCATCTTCAAATATGATTCAAACAGCACACAAACAGCAAAACTGACCAAAAGAATGCTTCTATCCGAAATCTCTAAGATTTTCGACCCTTTGGGATGGTTAGCGCCCCTAACCACAATGATGAAAATTTTATTCCAGCAAGTATGGCAAGATTCTGAGGTCCAGTGGAGCGACGAAGTTTCTATTAAAACCAAAGAAGAATGGATCAAATTGGAGGGAGATTTAAATCTATTAAATCAGTTCCACATTCCTCGGTGGTTACAAAGCAAAGAGCATGACGTCATAGAATTACATGGGTTTTGTGACGCATCAATTCAAGCCTTCGCCTGTGTAGTATACGCACGAATCGTATCCAATAACTCTACATCAGTAGTGCTAGTAGCAGCAAAAACGCGGTTAGTGCCCTCTAGCAAGGCTGTATCGCTACCTAGGTTAGAATTATGTGCGGCCGAACTACTTACGAAACTCATGTCAAAAATCGTCAAAAGCATCAACAGCTTGGCCGTGAAGATATACGGCTGGAGCGATTCTAAGGTTTCCCTTAGCTGGATTCAAGGATCCCCGGAGCGCTGGAAGCCTTTCGTAGCGAACAGGGTGAAGAAAATTGCTAGCATTATGCCACCAAACACTTGGCATTATGTAAACACCAAAGAAAACCCAGCGGATGCAGCTAGTAGAGGCCTGACGACCTCACAATTGCTAGAACACGAATTGTGGTGGCAAGGACCGACCTTCTTATCGTCATCGCACTTCAAACCTACGGGTCAAACGAAGTATACTACTAACGAAGAGATAAAAAGGCAGGTAAACATTGTTCAAAATCCTATCATGGATAGCAGCATAGTCGACGATCTATTACATCGCTACAGCTCGTTTACAAAAACAACACGCATCTTAGCCTGGGTACGGCGGGCATTGACACCTGTCGTTAGTAAACAGAAAACAAAGCATCTCACTTTACACGAGCTTAGATCAGCAAAACTTATAATAATAAAAAACGTACAGCGCGCTGAATTTAAAACAGACATTGAACGCTTATTGCAAAACCAGGAAGTAAAATCTGATAGCAAGCTACTCAACCTTAATCCATACTTAGATCAGGACGGGATCCTTAGAGCAAAGGGAAGACTCAGGCAGGCCAACATAAGCATAGAAATGAAGCATCCAATCATCATTCCATACAACAGTCGACTGACTGAGCTTCTCATCGCGCAAGCCCATGAGCTCACATTTCACGGAGGAGCTCGACTTACTATGTCCTTTCTTAGACAAAAGTATTGGATAATTAAAGGAAATCGAGCCACCAAAACGCAACTTCATAGATGTGTTACTTGTAGGAAACAGGCACCCAGGAAGCTACAGCAGATTATGGGAGATCTACCTGATTTCCGCACCAACCCAGCTCCAGCGTTTTATCACACAGGTGTAGACTACACGGGCTTCATATCTGTGAAGGCAAATAAAGGGCGTGGAATAAAAACAACGAAAGGATACGTGGCTTTGTTCGTCTGCATGGTTACGAAAGCCGTGCACATAGAATTGGTGTCGGACTTGACCAGCACTTCCTTTATCGCAGCATTGAGGAGAATGTCAGCGCGACGAGGAGCCCCGAAACATATGTACTCGGACAACGGCACTAACTTTGTGGGAGCTAACAAAGTAATGCAGGAGGAGTACGAGCAGCTAAAACAAGTTTTCGGTGACTCATTTTATAGTGAGATAACGGAAATGGAAATAGAATGGCACTGGAATTGCCCTTCCTGGCCTAGTGCGGGAGGATTATGGGAACGATCAATACGAAGTCTAAAGCAACACCTCAAACGAGTTGTAGCGGACCAAGCATTGACGTATGAAGAATATAGCACCATTTTAGCGCAAATAGAAGCGGGTCTCAACTCTAGACCACTATGTCCGATATCTAAAGACATAGACGATTTAGATTTCTTAACACCCGCGCACTTCCTAACCGGTAGAGCAGGTCTAACCGTTATTGAAACAGCCAGTGACGCTAGGACTAGATGGCACTTAATAAACAAGATTTTCCAAGACCTTTGGAGGAGGTGGAAAACTGAATATCTTAGCCAATTATCTGTTCGTAGCAAGTGGCTAAAGCCAAAAAGCAACATTAAGATCGGAAATATGGTGACCATCCACGATGATAATTTTCCTTCTGGAAAATGGCCAGTGGGGAGAGAGAAGACGAAGAACGGTTTAATAAAGCGACCTATTATCAAATTGTCCGTCTTACCAATCGAGCAAGAGGACGCAGAAAAGGAAGCTGAAGAGCAGAGTAAAAAAGCCAAACCCAAGATCACAAAGGATGAAACAAAAGCAAGTACGAGAAAGCATCGTAATTTCGTCAACATCGTTTTATCACTATTATTTTTTATCAGCATTTGGAGCAGCAGCGAAGCATCGAACCACATTACCCAATTTAGCGGTAATCAATCCTTATACTACGACCCAATAGGTAAATTAAATCTAATACGGGATCAATGGAAAATTGTGTCCTACTACAACATGCAACCTTATTGGCAAGGTGATAAAGCCGTAACGTGAAAAAGTTATATCTGTCAGCTACGAGGTCCAGTCAAGCGACTGGGTCTAGAAGAAAAGTTCTGTCAAACCGAACAAATAGGTATCTGCCAGTCTAAGAAAGAAACCTGCAAGAATATGTGGTTACAATTACACGACCTATCGTCTTATTTGTATTTCGCATGCGATACCTATTCATTTACAATCATATGTGACAATGAAACCCGAACGCGCCGTGTCAGCAAGGCCGGGCTCATTCAACTCGATAAAGAATGCATAGCTAAGGGCCGTGACATAACACTTTATTCATATCAGCAGGAAAACAAGCTGACTTTAAAACATGACCTATTATTAGCGAACATAGCTCCAATACAGCACTATCATTTGGTCAATATTACACTACCGCTTCTCGAAACAACAACAGAAGATGCACAGATCAACAACACACTAACAAGTCTCGGCAATCAGATAGCCGCTATGAAGAAAGCAGCTTTAGAAGAAGGAACATTAACTACGCATGATATACATCACTATGCCATATCATACGTATTGCTAGCAGCAGTCGTCGCCGTCGTAGCGTTCCTGGTGTTCCTGTGGTGGCGAGGCAAGCAAGCCTCACCCGCGCCCGCGCGTGACCCGCAGGCTCCAAGCGAACCTGCCGCGCCGCGGGCGGCGCCTACCAGCAGTGTGAGTGTTAGTGCTAGTGCGCGTAAATCACCCGTGCCCGAGCAAGGGCCCAGTGTTTGTGGGACCAAACGGTGGTCCAGTTTACGGTACAAAAGAGACAAATCAACGTCACCTATCAGTAAAAGACAATCGGTCTTTACGGTAGATCTAGATAGAGATTAGCTATCACTTAGGATAAGAACATTCAGCATTGTATTAACCTTCATTTAGCATAAACAAATACTGGTTCACCTATGTGTTACTAACCCTCTTAATTGTGTAATCATCTCATCTCATCTTTCCCATTTCCTCCACTCGGGAGCATGTTCGATACTCATCGAACACATCATCATCAGCAGTTTTGACTCAAGTAGGTCGCGCGGCCGCACCAGCGGAAAGCGTGAGCTACGCGAGCCAGTGCGCGATCGACCGGCATACTTGTAGCACTCATTACCATCATTAGCATTAATTAGCGTGAAGTTTCGGAATAAACGTACTCTGAATCTTAGCTCAGACTTATCATTTAGCACCCGAAATAGCTAGCAGCACGAACCTTACCGTTCAAGTAGCTTGTTATGGAGAAGAATGCACAAGAAAATCCATACTTACTCTTTTTAAAACAATAGGTGTCTTACAATATTCACATAAGTATATACATTAATAAATTCATATATGTGAGGTCCATGCACCCAGAATAGCACTACAAACTATACTACGTACAGGTATAAAGTATTAAAAGTGTGTCGGCGCGGCAGCGCAATAATAGCACTGAGGCACGCCAAAGCACGTAGCGGTTTGCGCTGGGGTTCAAAGATAGGCTAGACCTTGGGAATCTGACGGGTCGGTATGCTGAGAGAGATGCTGCATTAAACAAACTACGACTAACCTCAGAGGCGGGTGTGCTCGTGCTTAATCCTGGCAGCGCTCCTTCTCTGTTCCACTGGACGTCTTGATTCGAAGTTCCCTGGGTACTGGCACTATTTGCTGACGCGAGAGTGGACTGTATGCGGTGCGGTATAACGGCGAGCCACGTGACGCTGGCTCAAGGTGATGATCAGAGGTGACCACCACGAATCCGGCGGCGACGATAGTCGATCGCAGACGGTGCGGTTTTATAAAGCGGTAATACAGCGGTAGGATCTCACAGCGGGTGAGGAATCCAGGGTGAATAGCCAGGCGGTTGACTTATCACGAGCGGTGAGGCTACCCTCGACGAGGGCCGAACGTAGACTGTTCGAGAGTCGAACGTGTAGTTTAATGCAGCGAAAATTGACAAGAAGGGTAGATAAAGTATTAAGAGAAATGTGGGTAACTAAACAATGAGCGCACCTACAAGTGGCGTGGACATGCCCCCGGCTTGAAAACCTTCGGTTTTCATAAAAATTAAAACTAAAAGTAAGAGAAAGCGGTGGAAAACAACGAAGGAATTCAGGGGCAGAGTAAGTTATTGAGAAGGTAGAGTACAGAGGCGGACAACGGGTCTCTTATAGACACCCGTCGTCGTCCTAACTGAAGCGACTCTTACAACGCCGTCCTTACCAGGATAGGTGGCAGTGACGACGCCGAGAGGCCATGAAAGCGGAGACACATTGTCAGTGACAATAACAACAATAGAACCTATAGTAATAGGATTAGAAAACGTATTCCATTTCTTACGAGATTGAAGCAAATGCAGATACTCTAGTTTCCATCGTTTTGCGAACGATTGTACCATTTGGTCTAGCAAAGCATAACGTTTTAGTAAGCTTGGCGCTTCATTAGATGCCTCACTAGCAGGTAAATGTTTAAGTGGTGTTGACATTAAAAAATGTGATGGAGTTAAAGCGGTAGGTTCCGATGGATCTTCACTTAGTAGGGTTAGCGGCCGTGAGTTGATTACACACTCTATCTGCGTGAGCACAGTTGTCAGTTCCTCATATGTTAGCAATTGCGAACCAACGACCCTATGAAGATGCGTTTTGAAGGCTTTAACATAGATTTCATAGTGACCCCCAAAGTGAGGGCTACGCGGAGGATTAAATTTCCAAGTAATTTTATTAGCGGTTAATTCATTTCTAAAAGATTCTATATGATCTTCAGAATTAATGAGCGTATAAATATCCGATAGCGCATTTTTTGCACCTATAAAATTTGTAGCGTTGTCTGAGTATAGGACAGACACAGTGCCTCTACGTGATAAGAAGCGTTTAAATGCGGATAGAAATGAGCAAGTGCTCAGGTCACTTACGAGTTCTACGTGAACTGCGCGCACGACCAGACAAACAAAAATACAAAGATACGATTTAATAGAGCGAACGCCGCGTTTGCGATACGGACCAGCGTAGTCCACAGCGGTATGAGTGAATGCCTTGGCTTCATTCACTCTACAAGCGGGTAAGTCACCCATTAATGGGAATACTTGATTAGGTTTTGCCCTAAAGCAAAAATAACAGTTATGTATAACATGACGAACTATATTTCGGCATAAAAGTATCGAATACTTTTGGCGTAAAATGGACATCAGAGTGAGCGGTCCAGTATGACAGTTCTGACGATGATAATGAGATATAATCATTTCAACGATATGATGTTTACGAGGCAACAGTATTGGATGCTGTTGGCCATAGCTGAGATCGGAGTTGCGTAACCGCCCACCGACTCGTATTAGACCGTTAGCGTCGAGAAACGGCATAAGCTTCTGAATAGCACGAGAACGACCTTTATTAGACTTTAGACTTTTCATTTCGTCAGAAAAATAATAATATTGTAACGCGAGTAAAACCTTTGCTTCAGCGTAATTAAGATCGTCTGGAGTTATATGATTAGAAGGCGGTAAAATTTTTATAAATCGATAAATGTTTGTGACTGTACGTAGGAGTACCAGCCATTTTGAAATGCGGTTTGATAAGTTAAGAAGCGGGTGACCATTGTCACTTACATTAGTTACAGCGGTTAGAGTCAGTACTTTCTTAATCTCTGGTAAACTATTATGAATTGAATTATCATCAGCAATGAATTTGGCGGGCCACTCATTTGTAGGTTGGCATAGCCAATGAGGCCCAGTGAACCACAGTGGATGGTTTATGATTTGAGCGGGAGTTAATCCTCGTGACAAGCAGTTACTCGGGTTCTGATCACCAGGAATGTGATAAAACTTATTAGCGGGAATGGCGGCTACGGTTTTTGTAATGCGCGTTGCTACGAATGTTTTGAATCGATGTGGTGAGGCGCTAAGCCACTGAAGTGCGACCATAGAGTCTGTAAAACAGTAGACATCCTTAATAGAATGCCGTTTTTCGTATGTATCGATAACGCGGCGAACTAGTTTTGCCATCAGTAAGCAAGCGCATAACTCTAGCCGGGCTACAGATACAGTCTTCAGTGGAGCGACTTTAGATTTTGCGCAAACCAATCGAGTAACTGGTGTTGAGTTAGAATCATTTATAATGAGAAGGTAAACAACGCAACCATAAGCCTTTTCACTTGCATCAGAAAATGCAGTTATTGAAATTTTTGAATTTTCATAAACATCTAAATGGCGTTTAAAACGTAAACTTTGAATAGTAGGTAACTCATTTAAATAGTTTTTCCAAGTGTTTATAATCTCTAACGGTGGTTGTTCATCCCAACCAAGTTTTAATATATAAAGATTTTGTAACACAAGTTTAGCGTATAAAATAACTGGAGCAATGAGCCCGAGTACATCAAACTGACGAGCAATAACAGATAAAATGTTGCGTTTTGTGATTGGACGATTTTCTAAATGTACAGTAAACTTAAATTCGTCACATGTGGGTGACCACTTTAAACCCAGAACCTTTAAATTCGGGTCCTGTTCTTCAAAGTTAATGCTATCAGTGTGAAGCTCAGAGGTGGAAAGCGATTCAAGCAACTCACATGAGTTACTTGCCCACTTGACGAGTTCAAAGCCCCCGGCTTTGAGCAAACCCCGGAGGTCGTCTCTGAGCTGCAAACCCATTGACAGGTTTGGTGTAGAGTAACAAATGTCATCCATATACGTATTATGTTTTATGACAGTAGATGCAAGCGGGAAACGGGTACACTCGTCATTGCAGAGTTGTCTGAGTACTCTCATTGCCAAGAAAGGGCTGCTTCGAAGGCCGAAGCAGACGCGATTAAATTGATAAGTAATTAGCTGGTCGCAAGCGTTAAACCGAAATAAAAACTTTTGATATTTGCGGTCATTTGCATGAGTTAAAATCTGCAAATACATCTGTTTGATGTCTGATATAAAGGCGATTTTATATAAACGGAAATCTAGAAGAATTAAGAATAAATCATTTTGCAGATTTTCACCCGTATGCAAAACGTCATTGAGAGACAGACCTGAACTGGTTTTAGAGCTAGCATCCATCACCATGCGCCATTTACTGGTGGTTTTATCTAACCGAGCCACGGCATGATGAGGGATATAGTAACCAGACATATGGTTATCATTTCTAATGACTGAAATATAACCCTTAGCTATATATTCATTGAAGATAGCGTTATATTCAATTCGTAGTTGAGAGGAACAATTTAATTTACGCTCAAGAAACATGAAGCGCTTCTTAGCAGTGGCAAATGACTCACCAAGAGAGTCACGATCGCGGGAGAACGGCAGAGATACCGTATAGCGGCCCGTATTGTCACGGGAAACATTCTCAGTGAAAAAGGTTTCACATTCGAGAGCGGATGGACTCAACGTAGGTTTATATTCAATCTCCTCGAGGAGCCAGAATTTTTGAAGTACCGAGTCTAAGTGCGGTGGTTCCACGGCGGAACATAAAGAAATACATGCGTGTTCAAAGATATTAATCGGAGCATTACCGATTATCAAGTAACCAAAGATTGTTTCAAAGGCTGTAGGTGTGTCAGGCGATCCAGTGACACGACCTGACAACAAGATTTCAGAGAATAGCGGGGCACCAATCAGAATATCTATTTCTGATGGCGAATAGAAATTGTTGTCTGCAAGGGGCAGATTATTTAAATACGAGAGAGCGGAAACATCAACTTCTGCCGTAGGCAATTTATCAGTGATACGATCAATGACATAAGCATTAAGTAATACAGAAGTATTATTTAGTCGCGAAGATAACTCGAGAGAAGTATCCCCCTTAATAGGGTTAGGCGCAGAACCTATGCCCTTAACTACATAGTGAGATAGTTTATTAACATGTAAATCTAATTTTTGACAACACGCCGAAGTTATAAAGTTATTTTGAGAACCCGGATCTATTAGTGCACGAACGCATTGTTTATGACCATTAGAATCAGTCGCATAAACTTGCACAGTCCCCAATAGACAGGTATTATTACGCGGTAACATAGATTGAATATTACATAACGAAACATCATCAATGTGCGTAGTAATGCAACCGGACAGCTGGTTATGTGACGTAGCAATCATAGCAGTGGGGAAGCGTGGCGGCGACTGCTGCGCAGGAGCAGGCGTCATGTCACTCGACGACGTCTCCCGGGAGTGATGGCTGTTGTCAGTCGTTTGTTTACGACATAACAATGAATGATGACGCGATTGACAAAATCTACATCTTGAGTTAGATTTACATTCACGATTATTATGAGTGATACTTAAACAATTAGTGCATGCGTTATGCTGTTTAATTAAATTAAATCGTTCATCGATCGTTAACTTGTGAAACTGAGAACATTTATATAAAACTAAGTGATTGTTTTGTTTACAGCTTACAGTTTTTATTTACGTTATAGGACGTTACAAATGAATGAGTGGCTTTAGTTAACTTATTGTTGTTATAACTATGTGCGGAATCGATAACACTTCGTCTATTCGCAGGAGAAGCAGTACGTTCTAATATTTTAGTTTGCTCACGTAAGAACTTAACTAATTGATCATAAGTAGGCATAGATGTGCCTCGCTTATATAATTCAAAAGATCGTGCGGTACTAGGATCGATATTTTTTAATGCAAGGTGTAGAAGAACGAAATCCAAAAGATTAACTAATTTTAATGAGTTTAAACTTGACACTGCGGAACGAAATGTATCTAGGAACGTGTCTAAGTTTTTATACGATGCGATATTAAATGGCCTAAATTCCAAAATTTGATCTAAATAAGCAGAAGCTAAACTACGCTTATCATCATATTTATCGAGAAGTGACTGCCATATAACACGGTAATTGTCCCCGTTGGGCACGATACCCGAACATACTGACAGTGCCCTACCCGAAAGTTTACTTATCAAATATTGAACGCGGTCGTGATCCGTTAAATCAGGATTTTCGTGAATAGTTCGCTTATACGACTCAAAGAATATAGGCCACCTAACAGGATCGCCACAGAAACTCATTATGTCGAGTTCTGGTAGACGAATAGACTTATGTTGCGGTAAAACATGAGAGTGTTGGACATTCTTCGAGTTGTCTAATTTATCAAAGCTAAACTTACAACGACAATACAAGTCTTCAAAGGCGTTAATAGATTGATAATTTACTTTATAAGATGCGTCAATATTTAATTCAACATCAACTAAATCATCAATAATTTCTTTATATTCAGAACGTAAACTGTCTAAAGATGTCATACTACATTAAAACAAATCCTTAGAAATATCGTTATCGAACGCCTTCAAAGATTGATCGTAAACTATTTGTAATCGGGAAAAGATACCATCACGTTTACCTATTAATTTAATACGTTTAATTTGCAAAACATCTAGTGATGTTGCATCTTCAAACTGTTCTTTAGCCTTTGTACGAGACATAGACATTTTGCAAAACGAGTGGTAATCAACTCAAGCGCAAAATAATAAAAGACTGAATTCACAATAATACCCGTGACATACACGACACGAACAATAACGTGAGCAACGGTGCTACCGGTTCGAGAATGTTCACAGGACGATGAATTTTACTAACACCCTCACTACGAAAATATTAACAAGTTTTATAATTTTACTAGTTAAGTTATTTAACTACGTAGTTATCTCATAAGGAATGGAATAGAATGGTACTTAATATTACAAAGCGTAAGTATACACTTATAGGATAAGCAGACGTACGAGTGTACTATATGAAATAGGCAATATAATATAACTCAATATTAGAGTGAAGCGGGATATTTAGATATGCCTAGGTCAAAGTGACTAGATGTAGGATTAGGAACCAGAACTAATATCCGGCTCGAAGAGACCAGAAATAATGTGTCGGCGCGGCAGCGCAATAATAGCACTGAGGCACGCCAAAGCACGTAGCGGTTTGCGCTGGGGTTCAAAGATAGGCTAGACCTTGGGAATCTGACGGGTCGGTATGCTGAGAGAGATGCTGCATTAAACAAACTACGACTAACCTCAGAGGCGGGTGTGCTCGTGCTTAATCCTGGCAGCGCTCCTTCTCTGTTCCACTGGACGTCTTGATTCGAAGTTCCCTGGATACTGGCACTATTTGCTGACGCGAGAGTGGACTGTATGCGGTGCGGTATAACGGCGAGCCACATGACGCTGGCTCAAGGTGATGATCAGAGGTGACCACCACGAATCCGGCGGCGACGATAGTCGATCGCAGACGGTGCGGTTTTATAAAGCGGTAATACAGCGGTAGGATCTCACAGCGGGTGAGGAATCCAGGGTGAATAGCCAGGCGGTTGACTTATCACGAGCGGTGAGGCTACCCTCGACGAGGGCCGAACGTAGACTGTTCGAGAGTCGAACGTGTAGTTTAATGCAGCGAAAATTGACAAGAAGGGTAGATAAAGTATTAAGAGAAATGTGGGTAACTAAACAATGAGCGCACCTACAAGTGGCGCGAACAAAAAGAATTAACAGGTTTCATTAATTTGATAAATAGGAACATGGTTCTCACATACTTACAAATATTGCAAACAGGTAAAATACCTAATTGCAATGTTTGTAAGTATGTGAGAACAACAACAACCGAACAGTGTGTGAGTAAATTTGTTAAAAAAAATAATGCAATAAATAAGAATTTAAATTAACAAATTTGATTTTATCTACACTAAAGATTGCCCTATGGAGCAGGACCAGCATGTTTGTTATTTCAGTGGACCTTGTAAACAAGAACAGCTATCAGTCAGGATGACCTCATATGGAATATAAACTAGGTACATACATATATAGCATAAAATAGGCAACAGAAGTAAAGAATGTTCTCGAAGCACGCCCATGAGTAATGACAGGCATCGCTCTCCTGGTTCCTTATGAACTGCAGTAAATTCGTGTCGAACAAAATTTCACTCGTTCTTCCAATGCTAATAGAAATTTAGGGAGACTTTCCAGTATTGCTTGTAAGAAGTCTCCGCACGCCGCGCGCTAACAGTAAGACGTGTTGCAAGTCACTCCGTAATAAATAAATATTTTCTGTTGTTTAAAGAGCAATATTGATAAAGTATTATACTATAAACAAAGTGCATAAGTGGATGATAGTATTGTCAAGTTTATATCTACAAGTTCCTCATCAAAAGTGGAGAAATAAATGGTTTTTGTTTAACAATAAAACTTCACAAAGGCATCACAAGTTCGAGAGACGGTGACTCACAGCTACGACGGCTGCCCCTATTGGCTGATTGGCGGTGAGTCAGAACGTTCACCACGGCTCAACGCGCGACCTTATATGGTCACAAATCCACAACTGCTCTGCTTGCTTGGGCACAAGTACGAGATATAGTTTGCTAAATTCACAACATCTAGAACAGGCGAATTGGCTGATTAAGATAAGGAGCGTCACCTCAAAGATAGAGGCGCATGTTCGAATCTGAGCAAAATTAACTCTGCTTTTTGCATCATTAATTTTTATTGTTGCTTGTTTTTTTTTTGTATTATTTGTCTGCTTTGGAAACAGCTGCTTATTGCTACTTGCTAAACGCGCTTTTTTATTCTATTTTGCGTTTTTTTTTTACACAACAATAGTTTAACATGGCTGATGATAAGTCGCCCACAAATAAGACAGAAAACGCTTTTCAACGTAATGTTACCACCAGAGCAAACAAAAGGCAAGCTCTTGGCTCTCCGCCTCAGGCCACTACAACGACTGAAGGTATGTTATCACGAGATGACATTCGCGAGATTGTCCAAGAAGTAGTGAAGACTGAATTATCGATAATCTTGGATAAATTCAGTGACAATATGAGGGCAATGTTGAATAGAGAGCTACAGCCCATCAATGCAAAGATAAATGACATGGAAGAATCGATAAAATTTATAAATAGTCAGTATGAAGATCTACTTAAGGAACATAGTACATCTAAGGAGACTATAACGGAACTTCAGAGGGAGAATTGTGTTATGAATACTACCATGGCCTCACTTAAAGTGCGTATAGATCAGCTTGAACAGCAAACACGATCAAACAATGTGGAAATTCAGTGCTTACCTGAGAAGAAACAGGAGGATCTTTTTAAAATTACGTCTGACTTGGTTAAGGTTGTTGGTTGTGATGTAGATAAGAGAGATATTTTGCATTGCACTAGGGTGGCCAAGCTTAACCCTGATAATACACGACCACGATCAATTATAGTGCAATTGGCTTCCCCTCGACTTCGTGACCAATTCCTCGCTTCTACCATTAATTTTAACAAGAAGAATAAGGAGAATAAGCTAAACAACACCCATCTCGGTTACCCTGGACCAAAAACCGCAATTTTCGTGACTGAACATCTGTCCCCGACATACAAGGCTCTGCACGCTGCTGCGAGAGTCAAAGCCAGGGAACTTGGCTTTAAATTCGTCTGGATTCGGGGTGGCAGAATTTTTATGCGTAAAACGGAAGAATCACAGCACATCATGGTCAGAAACATGGACACTTTAAATAAGCTTTCTTAGTTTTTTTTCCCGAACATGTGCATCGCAGCATTGGCATTTTGTTTTTGTTAAAATTCGCGGAGATTAATATTTATTACCAAAACACAAGAGGTTACGCACAAAGACCCATAACTTTTGTCGTAATTTGTCTTTAGAAAGCTATGATATTGTAATATTGACTGAAACATGGTTGAATAGTAGTGTCTTGAGTTCGGAGCTTTTTGACGATAGATACATAGTATACAGAAGGGATAGAGACGGTAGGAAAAAGGATGGAGGGGGTGTTTTGATCGCTGTTTTAAAAAAAAATAGTTCTAAACGTATGGTTCAATGGGAAAGTCAATGTGAGGATCTTTGGATTGTTATCGAGGTTCCGTTTATGAAATCCATTCGTCAAATAGCTCTGTGTGCAGTATATTTGCCACCCCCTGTTATACGTAGTACCTTGGACCATTTTTTGGATTGCTGTAATTTTATTCTTGAACGGTCGGGCTTGCACGCCTGTATTGTCGGTGATTTTAATTTAGGTAACATCAAGTGGAACTTGTTAAATGACTCCGTAATCAACTATGCTCCTCCTGGCTTTAGTAATTTACTGATAGATTTTACGCACATGCACAAATTTGCGCAACTTAATGACATTGTGAATGTGTCTGGACGAATATTGGATCTTGTTTTAACGAACTTACCTTCTAGTAGCGTAACTGCAGCTCTAAACCCCCTCAGCGCTATTGATGTCCTACACCCTCCAATCGAAATTCTGCTAAGAGCGAGTAAAGAAACCTGGCTTCCATACAACTCACAGAATAAAAGGCCAAATTTTTTTAAACTTGATTACGCAGAAATTTGCGATGATCTTGATAGAGTCGACTGGGATATTGTGTTTGAGGATTCTACTGATGTAAATGATATGGTCCAAGTCTTTTACGAAACAATTCGGCATATCATACAATTGCATGTACCTTACAAGCCCAATTTTAAATGTAAAAAAAAATATTCTCCTTGGTTTGACAAAAATTTAATAAGAGCCGTAAAGGAGAAAGAGAAAATAAGATCCCGCTACAAAATTTATAAAAATCCGATGGACGAAATCGAACTCAAATTGTTGGGCAAAAGATGTTCTAAATTAGCAACGAGCTCATATAATAATTATATTAAAGCTGTGGAAGATGAAATCCCAAAAAATCCAAATCGCTTCTGGTCTTACGTAAAGGCTAAAAGAGGAGGCTCTAGTTCTTTCCCCGCCACAATGACTAACGGAACCGTGGCAACATCAGATGGTTTAAAAATATGTGAAATGTTTGCTTCACATTTTTCATCGGCATTTAGCAATACAAAAGTGATCCAAAGCGAACCAGTCTCTGATTTTGTTCATAATATGAAAAATAACAGCCTACCACTAACGGCACCTATGATTGATCACGATAGCGTATTCAACAAACTTAAGGGATTGGATATTCGTAAAGGCGCTGGGCATGATGGTATTCCGCCAATTTTTATTTCTAAATGCGCCACCCATTTGGTTACCCCATTATTAGCGATTTTTAATAAGTCGCTCAGCTCAGGTGTATTTCCAGACTACTGGAAAAAAGCGAAAGTTGTGCCGATATATAAAAGTGATGAGAAGGACAATATCGAGAACTACAGGCCCATCTCTATTTTATCAACTTTCGCTAAGGTTTTCGAGACCCTAATTTGTCCCTATCTGCAGTCACACTTCAAACTCTATTTGAGTGACTCCCAACATGGTTTCGTGGCTTCTAGGTCAACTAGCACAAACCTGGCGACTTTCTCAGAATTTTTGACGGATGCCATTGACTGCGGCAAGCAAGTTGATGTAATTTACACAGACTTCAGTAAAGCCTTTGATCGCGTTCCTCACCATATACTTCTGTCAAAGCTTTCTGCGTACGGAATTACTGGCTCACTCTATACCTGGTTAAAATCATATCTAGAAAATCGATTCTTCTATGTCGCGCTCAATGGTTTCCAGTCAGAAACTTATAGGACCACGTCGGGGGTGCCTCAAGGGTCGCATATCGGTCCCATTATTTTTATTATATTCGCTAACGATATCCCACACTGTCTCAAATTCTCAGAATGCTATATGTACGCTGACGATCTCAAATTCGCCAGGATAGTTGAATCTAACGATGATGCTGAACTACTGCAGAGCGATGTCGACTCTTTAAGTCAATGGTGTGGCGAGAACGAAATGGCATTAAACGTCAAAAAATGTTACCATGTGAAATACACCCGGAAAAAAAATATAACTGCTAGTGTATATCATGTGGGCTCTAATGTAATCCAAGAGGTCAATCAGATTAGGGACTTGGGTGTTATTTTTGATAATGAACTGACATTCGTACCTCATATCGAAAATATTATTAAAAAGGCGTCTAGAATTCTGGGCTTCGTTGTTAGGAATGTTACCGGTTTTAAGCGTAGTGGGACCAAGATTTTGCTGTACAACAGTATGGTTCGAAGTATTTTGGAATACTGCAGCATTGTCTGGAGACCTCACTATGCTACTCACAACCTGAGATTAGAGCGGATACAGAAGAGATTCGTATGGCATCTAGCTTATGCCAGCGGAGTCACCAGGAGAAAACGGTCGTATGGAGCCAGACTATCACATTTTAAAATGGTTTCACTGGAGAAACGCTGAAGAATTGCTGATTCTATCTTCCTATATAAAATACTCCGGTGTAAAACTGACTGTCCCCAATTGCTTAGCAAGTTTCGGTTCAGTGCTCCTGCTAGACTCCCTCGTACCCCCATCACTCCCTTGTATCCCCCTCCACGTAGAACAGTACTCGGCACAAGTTCTGTTATCCCTCGACTCAGTAAGCAGTTAAATGGCTACAGCGATCTTGTTGACATTCATTTTGACTCGTTTGGCAGGTTCCACAGAATAACTTTTAATGCTGTTTAATATTGAAATTCTATTGTATCTCTGTTTTCTTTTGATTCGTATAAATTTGATTTTATTTTTATCTTTGTAATGTGTATTTGATATTGTGTTATTTTTATTATGAATTTGTATTATTTTGTCAGTTAATTTAATTGATTTAATTTTATATTTTAATTTTATATCTTGATTGTAATTTTAATTTTAGTGATTTTTAATTTATTTTATTTTCTATTTTAATTGTAATTTTATTGATTTATATTTTTGTTTTTTAATTTAATTTAGTCTTGGATTTTAATTTTGCTTTTGATGCTTTTTTATTTTAATTTTGTTTTCAATTTGACATAATTTTTCTTTTAGATTTTTCTTTTTTTTTGTAACTCGTATTATTTTATGGGGCATGCGGTGCTAACCTTTAAGAAATTGTAATACTAACCTTAGACATAAACAAACTTGAAATTTAAATGTGTCAGTATATACAATTGTTGGTTGGCCAAATAAATAAATAAATAAAAGTCCAATTGGTCTAGATGACGTATTATTAAAGTTACGGAATAATAATGGAATACATGTCACGTTTATGTTGTGAAGTGTTGGCAGTTTCAAGTAATAGAAGTATAATATTGTTATTTAATTTTAGGGTGTATTGCATTAATTAAGCCTCCTGCAGCTCAAGTTGGCTGCCAATTTTAGTATCTTTCTAATGATTTTACTACGGTATTGGTCATTTTTACATTTTTTTATTCGAATTGTTTAGTTAGTAGGTATGGGACAAATTTTGCACCTGTATTTTAAATCAATTATTCCACACCGATTGGGTTTTAATACACTCCTTAGCTGTGCGCACACTGAAAGTATTCGCAAAACGCTTTGTATGTATGGGTGGGATGTCCATCATGTACCGGTGGCGCAGCGCCGTACGTCTTGTTGTCCGATGATGGAAAGGCATAGGTGGAATCAAATTGTGCAGTTCCATCGCACACTCCCGGAAATGTAACCGATAAAAAAAAAACGAAACAGACTGGCCACTCGGCGGCAATGTTCAAGGCTTTGGAGCGTTGATGCGATCAGTGCATCGTTGCCGATAAGCCTCTCGGCCCGTTTGTCAATCGACTCAAGTGCGTCAAGTTGATATTTGGCAGATCCGTCCCAGAGGTGAGGGCAGTACTCCATGCATGACCGAACTTGCGCTTTATACAAGTTGAGCAGCTGTTCAGGCGTGAAGTACTGTCTCACCTTTGCAAGGATTCCTAACTTTTTTGCAGCCAACTGAGTCGTTGCCTCAATGAATGGAGCAAAATGAAGGTCGATGTTAACGTAATACCAAGAAGGTCGAGATGGTCCGTTATCGGTACGGTTACATCTCGGAAAGATGGAGCCGGGTGGAATAGGCTCTTTTTTGCGGGAAAAAGACACGCCTGGGTCATAACAGCATTAAAACTGACTAGATTGGCATCGCCCCATTCGAAGACTGCCACCAAAGACTGGTTCAAGCGCTCCACCATGGCCTCCCGGAGAGCCCGGATCTCAAGCCCAGGAGCCCGTGCGCCGGACACGTATCTCTCAGCAACCGTGCTGTCGTCTGCGTACCCTAAGGTTCCGGGTTTTAGCAGGTCAAAATAGCTGCAACTTTGCATTCACTCTTGTTAGTTAATTGACATAATTCTAAATCATAATATAATCATCATAATCCAAATATGGCAGACCTATTATTTTTATGCACCCTTCGTCCCCCATGTTATGGGTATCAAATGGAAGGGTTTGCGAAGTTGTGGGTAATTCAGGTAAACTTATAAAGTTTAATCGATGAAATGATTATAGTAATAACGCAATTAAAGTAAGTTTCTCACAACGAAATTCGAGTTACATGTTAGAAAGTATGTTAATCTTCTAGATAAAGTTTCTGGTTCTTCTCGTTCTATATTCCAACATTACGAGTGTGATGAAACCTCACGTCACAGTTCGCACATTACCCAATTCCGACAAAAAGATGTCAGTAACAAGTGTCAAACGTCAAAAGTGCCAATGCCATTGCTTTGTGCAGTGTTCGCAAGAGTGGCCTTTTTACTTTTTGGTTTTATTTTTACTTTTTAACTTGTCAAATAGACTCATATAGCTTGTAGCGGAAAATAATGGATTGATTTTTACTGTGAAAGTATGAGCGGGTTATTTTCGGCTCTCAGTTTTTTTTTTATTGCACACAATCGTGGGCTTAGTACAAACTTTATATCTTTGTATCTTTCGTGTTTAACTAGAAAAAAATGTGAACATTTTTCTTATTATGTAACATGTGTATTTGAACAGCTTATTATTGTTATTTTATGTTTTGTTGTTTGCAGTCCACGGTTTGAACAATAAACCTGCCATGTTATCTCTTCAACATCCTTGGTTTACTGGTAGAGAATCTCTAAGGCATTAAGTCCGCCACTGTACCTTTGAGTTCTCTGTGGAGTTTCTTGCCGGTTCTTCTCCATAGGAAACGACCAACCCGAACCGTGCACCTTTTGTCGACGTTTTATAAGTGCCCATTTAGGCCTATGTGAAAAAAAAAAGATTATGATTTTGAAATAAATAAACTTACCATGAATTTCAAAGATATTTTTATAGACAATTTATGTATTGAAAATATTTGTGCACAGAACATACAAAGGCAACGCATATACATTTGCAGGAAATATGAAGTATGAAATATATTTTGTTTAGGAAACTTTTGTTATAAACCCTAAAGTAAACAGTACGTACTAAAAGCAGTGCTCTAAAGAAAGATTACCGCTTAAAGGCGCTATAATTATTACGCTTGGCAGACTGATTAGCAATCGCATTGTATTTGTTGTAAGCTTACTTCTTGATAATACGTCGATCCACATGGAACAATTGCAAAACAGGCCTGAGGCAGGTATGAACCTAATATTTTTGTCGGAAAATAACAGTTATATTATTTTCATTATAACAGTTATCAAACGTTGACAAATCGTCTCGTAAGCGAAAGTATGTAACCAGTTATTTTGATGTCACTATGAGCACGCCCAATTAATAATATTGGCGATCGCGCCACTGAATGCAAAAGAGCACACCCGTGCGATACTTATCCACGAAATTGTGAATGTTAGTCGAACTGAAATCTACAAACTGTTTTATTTACATTTCCGTATGATCGAAATCACCGGTAATTTTCTATAATGAACCAAACTCAGCTACGTTCACAAATAATTGTCTAATCAGTCCCAAAGGGAATGCGATGCGTTATCCACTTTCTTTTGTTGTGCAATTCGATAATTATAGGTAACTGGAGCGTGATTGAGTGCCTAGCTAATAATTAACCTAGAATATAGGACTATATGTTAAATACAGGTCTTCGGGTCCCAAGCCAGGAGCTAACGCTGGGGCCCATAGCAGCGTTGGGACTCCTGGACCCTGTCTGAACCTGTACCCACGAAACTGCCGTAACGCAGCAGTGGAAAGCTAGGGATTTGCTCCCTATTGGGAGAGATACTGGTACCTATCTCACAGGTGAAAGTGGGACAACCATAAGATGTGTCAATATGACTTACCTTAGATTCCTGCGGTAGACTCCTGGGCGTCGATCGATCTCGTGCCGTGAGGTTAGGGATAGGAGAATATATTTATAATAAAGGACAATAAGGGATAGACTGACGGCTGTCTGGGCCGAAGAATCCGGCCGGCGTCCACCAGGCAGCATGTTTCCCGCAAAACCGCTTCGCTGCGCGTGCAAATATATTCTAAACCCACTTTAGGGCGCCCCACAACGCCGATTGCGAACGGCGGGCGCGATTAACAAATACAATCGGGGAAACACATCTCGATTCGATATGTTTCGACAAAAACCCGACTTCAGTGTGTTCTCGTTATAAACTTTTTCTCTCGACTAAACGTTAACAGCCCACGGACACGGTATTGCAAGTAAACATTAAAAAATGGGACGAAACACTATATATACGTCTTTATCTCGTGAGTGAAGTTCTCGACCACTGTGAAATGACAAGACACAAGCTTTATAGACTGAAGAGGCATTTGGGGCCTATTCAGGGTGTATTACGGTCTATCGGTTTCCACCGTGCTCACGAGTGCCTACAGTCGGTTTGTTCTCTATTGTGTGCGCCGGTTAGATCTCAAATAAGTGTTATTATATTATCGCTCTATTGTCCTCAGCGTTAGATAAGGCTTGTGGAATAGGGACTGCTTAGATTATGTATTTTATCCAAGTTTCATTGAGTTAGAAACACTATCTTAGAATTCTATTGTAAGATTGTCTTGAACAAAAAAAATAATTCCAAAAATCAAAAACCCCGAATGCTTAAAAAGCTAACTATAAAAACGTAAACAAGAAGAAAATCATGCTGTGCAGTTGGAGGATATTTATTCGTGAGCTGGCTGACCAAAACCAGATGTATCCTGCGACTGCACAGCATGATTTTCTTCTTGTTTACGACTTTTTAGTTCGCTTTTAAAGCAGTCGGGTTTTTTGATCTTTTAATTTTTTTTTTTTATTTATAACTTTTTTTTTTTTTTTTTTTTAGAGGAGCTCGTGGCTAAATAATAACAGCCGTACGGGTCGATCTTAAGGTTAAGCAACGCTTGACGAGGTCGGGCCGTGGATGGGTGACCATTTCAACATATCGGGTTTCCTCCGTGCCTCGGAAAGCACGTTAAGCTGTTGGTCCCGGCTGTCATTTGAAGATCTTTGACAGTCGTTACGAGTAGTCAGAAGCTTGAGATCTGACACCAGTCTAGCCAAGGGGTACCGTATTACTCAGTTACTGGGTTGTGGAGGTCAGATAGGCAGTCGCTCCATGTAAAATACTGGTACTCAGCTGAATCCGGTTAGACTGGAAGCCGACCCCAACATAGTTGGGAAAAAGGCTAGGCAGATGATGATGATGATGATTTATAACTTTTTAGTTATTTTTTTAAATTAGGCACATAATCAGCTCTTGGAACCCTTTATTTTGATACACCACACGATAGGTTTGGAAGAAAAAAAAAATTGTTACCCACAATATGGGGTCCAAAATCCGTCAATTTTTCATTTTCCAATTTTAATGAAGCCAGTGACACTCGCAGGGTTAAGACGAATCGATTGACGTAAAAATCATCAAAATCGGCCAACGCGTTTGGTCTCTAGAACGCCACATAGAAACATACATACATAGACTGATAAACACATTACCCTCCTTCGGCAGTCGGGTAATAAGCTAGTCTAAAAGATTTAAAAAATCACGACGAACAAAAATGTTAGGAATTCTCAATAATCTATAATCGTTTTTCATCTATACAACTTTTAATCTCATATATGAACTACATATCTGGTAGCAAGAGACGAAAATTTAATAGTAACGGTCCAGTCGGAGATAAAGGAAAACCGGTGGCCGCAGCCTCCCCAGAGGGCGAACATTTTCACCGTAATCAGGCTAATGGACAAACCCTGTGTCCAATCCGCACAAGAGGTTCTATTCAACTGACACTTTAACAACCTTATTTTGTTTATACACGCTTACTTAGTACTTTTAGTAAGGTTGAATGATGCTTAACGTCATTAATAAACTAAGTTATTGGTTTATAGTGGCCCAATTGTGCTGGATCTACTTGATCGTACTAGACTTTGTCTTGCTTGAGAGACATGCTAATAACATTGCAATCGAGCGCAATTTCATTAAAAGATTTTATTTTTTTAAGTTTCGGCTTCTTGATTGGAACGCACAGCGCTGCGGTATGCGGTGCTGGACACAGCATCGTATAATCCCGTCTTATACGGTTTGTTGTTTCGTCGTATGCGTCAGCATTGAGAATCAAGAGACCTTAGATATATGGTTTACATTGAATAAAAAGTTCGACAAATAAAGTTAATAAAGGCTAAAGTAATTTAATTATAATTTACACAAAATACCCACTGAGTCTTTTAGCTCTCAAAGGTGACCTTTCTGCGTATTACGCTTAAACAATTTTTACGCGACTGCGGGAGGGTAGTGGTTTTCGATCGTATGTATGTATGTCCATCTCTATAGCATGCTCTACAGCCCAAACGGCTTGACGGATTATGACATATGAGCTGTCGTTGGATTAGTCTTAATTGAGCGAATAACATCTCCCAGAAAAAGGGGGTGATATAATATTTTTTGTAGTTGTCATAACAATATGGGTATTAAATGAAAGCTACTAAATAGACCATACCAAAAATTGTAGTAACACTTTTTATGTCACTATTTTGGCACAAATTCAAGATAAGCGTAACTTTGATAGCAAAATAAATAATCTTCCACCACATAACTTATTTGGAGAACTCTTTCATTAATAAAACCAAAGTCTATATAACTAATTATTATAAAAAAAAAACATGAAAACCCGACTGCTTAATGTTTAAATTATACCCAATACTTGTTTTTCTCCTTTCAGTTAATGATTTTTTAGCAGTCGGGTTTTTTTTAATAATAATTTTAAATGAATGCTCAATCCCTTTGACAAATAAGTTAGGTAGTAAGTTCGAAAACCTGATTTTCTGTTGTACAACTTTAATAATGTGAAAATATATTTGTGCTGAAACGAAATGGAAAATGCTCAAAGGTAGATTCGATATGTTTCATAACCTCATTCGCATTATATTCGCACGTTACCGCTACACATATAAATCAGAGTCCCATCTCTTTAAAACTAGAGGTGTACTCGTTCTCATATTTGAATAAATTTTCTGTTGCCTTTGTGGATATACGATTTTGTTCAAAGTTCCACTCTTCTAAGTAGATAGATCTGCTTTATTTAATTTAAAAGTATTTTGTATGAAAAGAACGAACGCAGTTTTACGTAAGTCGCGAAGCATTGTTAAAAAATTCAGAAAACAATATTAAACAAATAATAATGAATGAAACGTTCGTTTTGCTCTATTGACTTTGAGATATTCTATTGAGATAAAAGTTCGATATAAAATGCGTAATAAACTGGCTATTTTCTTTGTACTTTCTGTCCTCTAATAAAAAATTCTAATATCAAATTTGAAAGATGAAATCCCTCGAGGAATTGCCACTAAAATACATTACGAAAAACGTCACCACTATTATTTTTATGAGTATAATTTACAAAAGTCACACAGAGTTGGGTTATAGTAGGTACATACCTAGAATACCTTAGGTTAGTATTGGAGGTGGTAGGTAAATTTTGACCTACAAACAGGCAGGTGCCGTGACAGTACATCAGGCAGGTCTATCGCGGTATGTTTTTATTTGCTTTACTTTGTCGGTCGCTTGTCACTTGCAGGTCGTTTTCATGAGTGAGGCTTTTTGGTTTGAATGTACAGAGCGCGATACACAATACAGAGCGCTGAAATACCACAGATAACTAACATTAGCTGTCAATTACGTTTTAACTTAAAATTGTTGACATTCAAAAGTACCGTTTATGATTTGACTGATTTGACTAGCGAAAAAAATGTATCTACAGTTAAGATGCCCCTAGTCAAGGGCAAGAAATATTTTGTGCGCGAGGTTAAAATGCATGCCATCTCAGCCAACAACACGTGCAAATGAGATAGATGCTGTGATGAGAAGTAAGAAGCTAGTTCGCGTACGAATTAGCACTTTGCAAATTTGTATCGAAATGGATGATGATTTAGGACGAAAACGAGCGCGTGAAATTTTATGAACAATCCTTTGGGTGTCTAGATATCATGGAAAAACTACTAAATGTATTATTTTCAAAGTAAAATTATACGCATTATTGAATTTCTAATCTATCCCTGTATGGAGGCCGTTTTGCAATCTTCCTTCTTCTTACGGTATTTATTTCCGCCCAAAGATGCGTTAAAATTAGTGCTGAAATATGGAACTTTAGACGCTCATAACATTCAAATATTGTATTTTTTTACTTTTCTGTTTCCATACAGGGTTAGATAATGATGAGAAAAAAATATATATTTTTTTTATTTTGAACGTACACCGTGAAACAGTAGAGTCATCGCCAGACTACGTTTGTATGGAAGAATTTTCGACTACTTTGACTTTAATTGCTCGATATCAGTTAGGTTTCATTTTGTATGAAATAAAGAATGACTGTGTTTACTCGGAACGTTTGTATATTGCATGTAAGTAGAATTTTACTAGGTAAAGAAGTAGTTTTGTTTGATTGAGTTGGTTTTCTAGTTAATCATTTTGTCGCGTGTGCCATTTGTTTGTCAACACGAGATGAAATAAAGGACTTTTGAGAAAGCGTTGTTGTTTACTTGAGGTTTAGGAATTTTGTATATTAAATACTTAAAAAAAAAATTTACTCACTTTATCTTAGTTTCTCAAAGTTTGGGTCTCCTTCTTCTGTTATCGACATAAACAGCTGATGCTGTGTTGATATATAAGCCATTCGCAACTTGGATGCAGGGCTAACACATCGCGAAAACTTTTGTCAAGTTATCACACTAATGTGTGAGTGTATGTGAGTGTTTGTATGTTTGTTACTTCTTCGCGCTCAAACGGCTTGACGGATCTGGATGAAATTTGGCACAGAGATAGATTATAGAAAGGAATAGCACATATGATACTTTTATACCGGGAATATGTTCCCTCAGGGCAATTCTCGACTTCAACGCGGGCGAAGCCGCTGGCAGAAGCAAGTGCAAACATAAATGTCTGGGGCAATTAGATTTTTTCGCGATTTTGGAGTCAGTTCTGTAGTAAAACTTGTTCATAATGAAAACAATGACTTCATATTCTTTATTGCACACAAAACATACATTATATACAAATACAGTAGGACAGCTTATGTACAAAGGCGAGCTTAATACATAATTGGGTTTTCTTACAGCAAATCTGTGTTATAGAAATTTTTGATTTAATGAGGAAATTATACCCAAGTAACTCAGTACTCAGTATACTTATTTTCAGGTTGTGTGTTGTTTCTGTTACACCGTCCATTATACTGTAGGTCCACAATCATGCTCCACCAAGATGTGCCAGGAAACTAAAGCTATGCTAAAATTAGGATAATGGCAGGAAAATGATGGTGACGCTATTCTTCTTTGTCTTCTTCATCGTCTCGATTCCCAACTATATGTGTTTTGACCAGAATTTAGCCACCTCGACAGCGTTAGGATTAGCCTCGTAAAGGCGCTTCAACGTGGTGATGTTGTTACATTGAGAGCACAACAAGAGTATCACACTATATTTTGGTTTAATACTCAAAGAGGCTCAAGAAATATCTAAAAAAAAATAAAAAGCCTGACTGCTTAAAAAGCGAACTAAAAATCGTAAACAAGAAGAAAATCATACTGTGCAGTCGGAGGATACATGTTCGCGAGCTGGCTGACCAAAACCAGATGTATCCTCCGACTGCACAGCATGTTTTTCTTTTTGTTTACGACTTTTTAGTTCGCTTTTAAAAGAGTCGGGTTTTTTGATTTTTAGGGTTCCGTACCCAAAGGGTAAAAACGGGACCCAATTACTAAGACTCCGCGGTCCGTCTGTCTCTCTGTCTGTTTGTCTGTCTGTCTGTCACCAGATTGTATCTCATGAACCTTGATAGCTAGACAGTAGAAATTTTCAAAGATTATGTATTTCTGTTGCCGCTATAACAACAAATACTAAAAACAGAATAAAATAAATATTTAAGTGGGGCTCCCATACAACAAACGTGATTTTTTTGCCGTTTTTATTTTATTGCCGTGATTATGGTACGGAACCCTTCGTGTGCGAGTCTGACTCGCACTTGGCCGGTTTTTTAATTAACTTTTTTTATTTATAACATTTTAGATATTTTTTTTTTAATTAGGTACATTTAAACATACAAGTGTTATATATTTATGAAATCACCTCTTGGAACCCTTTATTTTGATACACGATAGGTTAGGAAAAAAAAAAAATGTGACCCACAATATGGCGTCCAAAATCCGCTATTTTTTTATTATCCAATTTTAATGTAGCCTGTGACACTCGCAGGGTTAAGACGAATCAATTGACGTAAGACTAATCAATATCGGCCAATGCGTTTGGTCTCTAGAACGCCACATAGGAACATACATACATAGACTGATAAACACATTACCCTCCTTTGGAAGTCGGATAAAAAGTTCTCAAGCTTAAAATTATGAGGAACAACCTCATGATAATTAGCACACACATGGGAAAAATGAAAATATGATTATTTGACACAAAGGTAACACTTAACTTGATGATGTTAACTCCCAAACTAGCCCTGGGCCAGTATTTTGAGGGTTGTAGTGATTCAGCCATGGTATTTAGTGCAAAAATACATAAAATAAGATGTGTTGCTGCGTTGCCTAATGCTATGATCAATTTGAATTTGGAAACCACATCTTAACGAAACCACACGATTGTAGACATCCAAGTATCATGCTTACCTAATGTATTAGTTACCTCCTCGAAGTCAAGAGGAACATTTCACGGAATTGAGTTCATCCTAACCGAGTTAGTCCTACGGAATCTAACATGAATATATGATTCTCTGATCGAGATTTTGGAAGTGATTGCCCGAATATATTGTGGTTTTATCCAACTGAACTTTAATTTTGACTGGAAAAGTGTTTTGTAAATTCGGCTAGCCATTTAGATATGTTTATTTAACAGTGAACCAATTTGGACTGCTTACTAACTGAATACAACTTTTTGTGTTTTTCTGTCTGTTTCGTGCCTATTATAAAGCTCTTATGTGGCATGTCTATTTTCTATTGCCAGTTTAGGCGACCACTGAAAATCAGCGCCGTGCTGTGGGTCCCCCACGGCACAGCATTATGCAGACTGGAAGCCTTCTTGCCACAATCATGCCTGGCATCTTTTTCACCCTATTTCTTTCCTGTTTTATACAAAATGTAGGTATTAGTAGTATAGTATTGTACGGATGAGTGATATTAGGAGTAAGTGATACAACGAATGCTGTTGCTATACTGCCCTTTATTATAAAAGAACACAAGTTTATATGGTTACATTGACATCTCCCTCTCATCTCCTCCCTAAAACTAAAATAAAATAAAAGTTTACTTTTATTTTATTGCATGGATACAATATAAGCACAAATTAAACATTGATACTCTTAGGCTAACACGTATAAAATATAGTTATAACATAATCGTAGTACATATGTTCGTTATGTTTGGTATACAAAGTTATACAATAATAAGTAGTTACATACTTATAATAACAATCAATCCCTGAGTACCTATGAGCGCACAGCTGGCGCTTATTATTCGTCTCCGTTTTCTGCTGACCTGTATAATAGCTATTGTTAAGTGCTTATAGCATTGGTAATTAATTGTCTTATTGTTTTTATCTTAAACATGATACGGTTTCGTTCTGTTTTTGTGAATAATGTCGGGTTTTCCCTTATAATTGACCTCAACATTTGGTGACAAATCTCTAATCACCTTGTAAGGTCCAGAATATAATTGTTGAAGTTTATTGCCAGTTTCATTTTTAATTAAAACTTGATCGTTTGGCTTGTAGCGTATTGGATTTACATGCTGGTCGTATCTACTTTTTCTGCCTATTTTATTGGCTATCAAATTTTCCCGCGCTTCGTTTTGAGAAACCTGTAGGCGGTACTTAAGTTCAAGCGGGTAACTGTCGTAATTATATAGAGGCTCTACACACTTTTCCAAATTATTGGGCAAGTTACACTTTCTACCGTATACGAGTTCGAATGGTGTAAATTTTGTTGACGAGTGAACTGTCGTATTATAAGCAAAGCACCAGAATGGTAACCAAGTACTCCATAATTCGGGTTTTCCTTCTGCTTGGATTCGCAAAAATGCACCTAGATTTTTATGCGAGTTCTCTAGCGCTCCGATGCTTTGGTGATGATACGCAGTTGAGTTTAACTTTTTAATATGTAGTAATTCACAAACCTGTGTCACGGTCTCGGACATGAACTCTGTGCCTCTGTCGGTAGCTATGTCCCTCGGGATGCCATGTTGAAGTATGAAGTTATCCACGAAGGTGCGTGCTACTTCTGTAGAGGTTTTAGTGACGAGGGGATACGCACATACATACTTGGACAGCTCGCATTGCAATGTCAATATATAAGAAAAATTGTTGCTGTCTTTGTCTAATGGTCCTACCAAGTCTAAGAAGATTTTATCGAAAGCCGAATGAGCAGTTGTGGTGATTGCCATTGGCTCTTTCACCTGAACTGTATACTTATGCTTCTGACATTGAACACATTTTTTGACATAATTTTTGACATCACTTTCTAAGCCTGGCCAAAAATAGTATTTTTTTATATTAGTCAGCATTCTTCTCATGCCCGCGTGCCCACTAGTGGGCAAAAGATGAAAGTCGTTGAGTATCACTTTCCTATCATCTTTGTCCTCTATTCTTTCGACATCTTTTAATATACATAATCTGGGCCCTTTCCAGTTGCTTTGTTTTCTTATCTCACTAGTTAATTTCTCTACAAAAATTTTATTATTCGAATTTTTAATGAAGTATACTTCTTCTATATTTAGCTTGTTACATAGATCACTCAGCTCTCTCGCAAACTCGGCTCGCGTAGTTTGTGATTGAGATGCCGAGTTTATGAATATAGTTTTCATTTGGGCATTATACAATAATATTATGTGTGTTTGTAACACTACTGAGCTATCGCTCTTTAACTTCTTAAGACTGCTACTGGGTGCAAATCTTAACTCTACTGCGCCTCTTGGTTTGATATGAGTTTCCACTACATGTGGTTGAACTGGCAAGTTGTCGGTGGGCAACTCATCTGCCGGGGCGACAGCATCTAATTTTCGTTTTTGAGCGCGAGTCATTACTGCACACAGACACTCATTCATTTCTTTAAGTTCTTTTGACGTAATTTTTATTCTAGATAATGCGTCTGCAACGCAGTTCTCACTCCCTTTTACGTATTCTATTTCGTAATTGTATTCTTCTAGAGCTAGTCTAAATTTAAAGAGCCTGCTAGATGGGTCTTTTAAATTAAATAAGTATACAAGGGGTTTGTGGTCGGTTAGTATTTTAAATGTACGACCGTATAAATAGGGTCTGAAATATTTGACAGCCCAAACTACAGCTAAGAGTTCTTTCTCTATAGTGGGATAGTTCTTTTCCGCTTTGTTAAGGCTCCTACTAGCGTAAGCTATTGGTCTGCCATTTGAATTTGATAGTACTGCCCCAATTGCGTACCCAGATGCATCGGTTTGTACTATGAATTGATTTAGTTCTGAGAAATCTGGGTACTGTAGGATTGGCGGTGACATCATACTCTGTTTTAGAGTTTCAAATGACGTTTGACAGTTGCTATCCCAGTTGAATTTAGTGTTTTTCTTACTTAAAAGGTTTAAATGATAGGCTTTGTCGGCAAAGTGGTCTATAAATTTTCTATAGTAGTTTGCAAAAGCAACGAAGCGTTTCACTTCGTCCGTACTTTTAGGAACTGGATACTCTTTAATTATTTTAATCTTATCTGGGTCCGGCAATATACCATTGCCTGTCACCACGTGGCCTAAATAAAGCATCTCTTTCTTAAGGAAATCGCATTTAGTGGGATTTAATTTTAAGTTGGCACTGCGCAACTTTTCGAATACTTCTATTAAATTTTTGTTATGGTCAGTTAAGTTCCGTCCCATACAAATAAGATCGTCTAGGTACACTAAGCACTTGTCGTAGGATAGCCCGGTCATTGCCATGGTCATCATACGCGAAAATGAGCTGGGACTAGTTTTGAGTCCCATAGGCATTCTTGTCATTTGATACTGACCACCGTCTGCACTAAATGAAGTATATTTCCTACTGTGTTTGTTTAACGCTACGTTAAAAAATCCTTGGTTTAAATCTAAATGTGTGAAATAAATACATCCACACAAGGAATCTAGTATATCCGTGATGTTTGGCAGTGGAAACTTATCATCCTGAATACAAGTGTTGAGCTTACGGTAATCTATAACTAACCGCCATTTTTTTTTCCCGTTTGCGTCTGATTTTTTAGGCACTAGGAGTACTGGGCTGGACCACTCACTGGAACAAGGTTCAATAATTTCTTGTTCCAATAAGTTGTCCACTTGTTTTTTTAATTCGGCTTTCTGTGAATGCGGCATTCTGTAGGGCTTAACGTACACTGGTGCCACGTTTGGTTTCAATGTTATTGAGTGTTCATATAATTTAGTTGTTCCTAATTTATCACCCGGTAGGAAGAAAATATCTGCATATTTTGCGCAAATGGACTCTATGGACAATTGCTCCTCTTTATTTAAATGTTTCAGCGATAGCGAAGCGAATACCTTTCTGACACGATCAGCATTATTATTGGTTTCTTGAAATGAACATACATCATACTCGCTTGCTTTGTAAAGTGTTGGACTAATTGTTGTCAAGACTAAATCTGTCTCCGTGGTGTTTAAAATCCTAATTGGTATTTTCCCATTCGTGGGCTTAACTAAAGTATTTGCAACAAAGATCCCCTTTCGCAGTTCTGTTCCATTAACTACACATTCTTCTATCTCACATGTTCGAATAAAGTGAATAGACTCTGATCTTGCCGGTATATTAAAATGATTGTTTGTCATTATTAATGGTAATGATACCTTTGAGTTGTTATTCCATAGTAACAAAGTTTGGTTACCGTAATTTAATACTGATTTATACTTGCTTAAAAAGTCTTGTCCCAGTATGCCACTACCTTTACAAGGCAATGTTTTAAAAACATAGAACTTATGTTGTAGGGTCTGATTTCCAATAACTAGGCGCAAATAAGCATATCCTATAGCCTGTACTTTGCCCCCGATGCCGTTTACAAGTGTCTTCTCGATATGGATTGGAATGTTTTGGTCGAGAATTTGTTTATACTTTATGACAGATATGGATGCACCGGTGTCTACTAATAATTGGTATGAATAATGGTTATGCGATTTTATATTTACGTAGCCTACGTTATTGCATGATAAAATTATATTTTTAGTCCCGAAAAAACTGGTCCTCATTCCGCTGTTCTGTTTCTGTATTTTCCTGCGTTTCTGAGTCATCCAATGTATGTATGTGTTGATCCCTGGAGGTGCTATAATTGGACCTACCTCTGTTTCCATGAAATGGTCGGGTGGACCGGCGCCAGCTTGCCTGCGATCCTCTCCGAACCTGATCCTGCTGTTCGTCTTGGTTTTGGATAACCTGTTGATTGCCACGTGCGCGTCCTCTACCTGCGTATGAGAAGCGGCCTCTCCGCTGTGACCAGTTATAAGACGATCTCCCTCTATAATTCATCGTTAAAATATCGGAAGATGTTGATGGACTTGTTATATCTTCATCGATGGCCGCCTGTACTGCATCTTTCAATGATGTAAAATTTCTGGCTGAAATTATTGTGCTAAGTCGTCGATTTCTCAATCCATCTGAGAAACATTTGATAGCTTGCTTCTCATTAATTGGCTTTAAAACTTTCAAACTGGCCTCGTTGGCCCCCGATTGAGAGATCGTCAAATCAACAAACAATTCCGTAATTTTTTTGCCGAAATCATCGATTGATAAATCGTTTTGCCTAAGACTTTGCAGCTTTCGTTGAATTGCTGTAGCCGATTTTTTAGGCAATAACTGAATCTTCAAGTCAGCTATAAAGTCGTCAATATTGACATATGAAGTCGCTAATTTCAATTTTGCGGTCTGTGAGAGTCTATTTTTTAATACGAAATTTAACAGTTTTCCTTGTGAATTTTCGTCTAACTCTGTTTTGTAATACTCTATGCCATCTATAAGTTGCTTTACGCTAGCCTCATCGTCTGTACAAACTGGTAATAAACTTAAAGCAACTTTTAAATCAAATTTACAAGTAGTTGCCATTTTATCTGCCGTACTAGGTTTCTGTGAGCACAATTCTAATATTTGTTCATATAAATGATCAAAATTTGCGCAAAGCTCGTGAATATGCGAACATTCACTCTCACATACGGTGCTTTTCGATTTTGAATAATATTCTAAAAATAAGTTGTACTCTTTTACTAAGTTGTCTGCCTCTGCTAATTTTACGACTATAATGTTACCTTTTCTTCTATCTGGACCTATCTTTATCAAATATTTTCTGATTTCAATTAACTTGTCGTACAATGTTTTTAAGTTTTCTGCCATTTAACATAAATACTTATTTCTATTTTCTTAGTAGGTACTGAATTACATACCATTATTTTATACTGCATACACTCCAGCGTTCATTTTTTTTTCATTTGTCACTTATTTTAGTCCACTAAAATAATGTCATGTATATTTTATGCTATTACACGTTTACTACTAATAGAGAATAGACAACACCTTATATATAACCACGCACTGACACATAACGAATACAACTTTCGCGCACTTTTCTTCGTAAACCCTGGGTTTTTAACTCTTCAGATGACGTCCTCAGTGTCCTTCTTGTAGCCTCTGGCATTCGTCCGCATTTCCTCTGCGTCAGCTCTACGTCTCCATATAGAACATCGTAATCTGTCCTTCCTGATCTCATTACCCATCCATTTCTGATGGCAATTCTTGTAGATTCTGAAGATACCATACAAAAACGCCAACGATGCTATAAGAAGTAACACGATTAAAATGATGTTTGTTGTGCTGGCATGTATCGTCAGCTGCGTGATGTCAGCGCTGTTACTTCCACCTGCTGCGTTTTGTGGAACTATAACTTCTTCCTTCGTATTAGTTGTACCCATTTTGTGATTGTCGTGGTAAATATTCACAAAATAGAATAGTGACCACGCTAAGTCCCAGTACGAGATTGGTCTCGTTACAATACATTGCGACACCCGTTTTGGTCAAAGAAATGTAAACATACGCTGCTAGCGTTTACGCTGTCACGGTCGCCATGTACGGATGAGTGATATTAGGAGTAAGTGATACAACGAATGCTGTTGCTATACTGCCCTTTATTATAAAAGAACACAAGTTTATATGGTTACATTGACATCTCCCTCTCAGTATGTTAATATTGTTTTATTTATTTCTCGTCTTTACTAACTTAATCTAAGTACTACTAATCCTATTGTTAAGGGTAAGCATGTATCTACTTATATTGTATGCCGTTTTGTGACAATTAAACACTTTTTCTTTCTTGAAATAAAATATGTTTGACTATGTGCGTCCATTTTCTGTCTTCTCCACCCTTATTAGTTGCTTAACAAACCTTATCAGTTTTCACATTTGCACTCACTTTCAACGTTGACTTACACGCGACATCACAATATCATATAACTCCCCACTTAATATCAATTAAGTAACCATATATGTCTAGAAAGTCACTTAATCTTAACCCTTGAAAGACGACGTCGCTTTTTTATAGTTAACCGTGTGTTGGCTACACTAATGTCACCTCGAAATAATATCTCGGCTATGCAGGTGGGCTGCCGTCCGCCGGTACAAACGAGGTGGTTGACGAGATAAGAGACGCTCACGTAAGTGCCACCATTGTTGTTTCGAACAATAACCCCACGTTGTCGGCATTATCTGTAACGCGCGGCGCGCCGGTCGGAACGACCTAATGGATGCCCTTCGAATACTACTTCCTCGTAATTATTTTAATTTTCGTTAAGTACATGTTTAAGTACTTTTTGATCCTTTTATCCTTGAAATTTAAGTAAATATCTGAATTGGGGAGTTGTTAGGAGTTTGGGTGCTGTTCTTTTAGTACGTGTTTTGTGACTTTCTATAAGGTGAAGTAAGATAAAGGGGTATAACATTAACTCGTTTTGATATTTTCTACATGAATATTTAATTAAATAAAAGCTAGCGTACACACAAGCTCAAGATAAGAGTGCTTGGAAACATGCTGGTCCTGCTCCATAGAGAAATCTTCAGTGTAGACAAAATCAAACTGGCTAATTTATATTATATTCATAATTATAGTACCGCTTCTGTCCTGTTTTAACCGACTTCCCAAAAAGGAGGAGGTTCTATGTTCGACTTCAAGGTTGTTTTTTTTTTTTTTTTGTGTATGTTCACCGATTACTCCGTCAATTGTGGACCGATTTTGAAAATTCTTTTTTTGTTTGAAAAAGTATGTTCCGAAATTGGTCCCATTTTAATTTGGTGAAGATCTGATGAAGAACTTCGGAGATATACAACAGAACTCTTCAATAAATAACGGCAAATCTCTCGGGATTGCTGCAATCGCATTTCTGTTTATTGTTTATACCATTTCATAACATAACATCACGCCAGTACGCTCTTAAGGGGTACGCAGATCTCTCATTTCACCGGATATGTTCAAGTTTCATGAAATCTATTTTGGCGTTAAAGTTACCTTACTAACTTGCCTATTAGGTACGTACAACTAAAAAGTGAAAAATAAAAAAACTTTTTGCAAAAAAATACTACCGACTTCCAAATACTAAACTACAAAGTGAAAAATAACTTAATTTTTTGAAGTCGGTGTCCATAACGCAAAAAAATGGTACCTACGAAAGACACCGATTTCAAAAAATTAAGTTATTTTTCACTTTGTAGTTTAGTATTTGGAAGTCGGTAGTATTTTTTTGCAAAAAGTTTTTTTATTGTTTAAGAAATTGACTCGCACAGTGTTACGTTGTTGTTGAATTAGGTAATTTACCGATGTTAACAATATGTGTAAGTATGTGAGTACCATGTTCCTATTTATAAAATGAATGAATTTACCCGTTAGTGCTTGTAATACTTTATATCTATACGTAGTATATTAGTATTAGTTTGGGTACATTGTCCTCACATATATGAATTAATGTATTTATGTAAATGTTGTAAAACACTTTTTTTAAAAGAGTAAGTATGGAGTCCGTTCTTCCCCATAACAAGCTACTTTGCCGAATGAACGGTAGAATCAATTAGTATTACGTTTACATTTAATTATTTGATGTTCAAAAGTGCCGCTTAATGGCCTAATTAAAATAAAGAAATTTTATTTGTTTGTTTGTACATTCATTACTTTTTGTGTCACAAAATAAAATAAACATAACTGGTGAAATGTGGGTATTATATAGTTTACTTCTCCTCTTAACCCTTCAGGAAATCTAAAATTGATGTTATAATAGTTACGATAGGTAAAAAAAACCATCGCTAGGAAAAAACGTTTGAATTCATAACTTATTATTTACTTAATTATCTCAAACAAGAGGCAACTAAAAATAATGGATTTCTTTTGTCTATACTTCTATACTAATATTATAAAGAGGAAAGATTTGTATTTTTGTATGTAACGAATAAACTTAAAAACTACAGGACCGATTTCAAAAATTCTTTCACCGTTGGGCAGCTACACTATCCCCGGGTGACATAGGCTTCTTTCTATCCCTGTATTCCCCCGGGAACAGGAACTACGCGGGTGAAACCACGAGGCGTCCGCTAGCGTTAAATAACCCGATAATGCAAGTATTGTTTCTTTAATTTGTAAGTATTCATTCCTTTTATTCATTTCTATAAATGAAATCCCATTTTATAAAATTAAAACGTATTTAATTTCACATGTACGTCACAAAAACAGAGTTCCCGTTGTTTACAGCAACGTCATCGTGATCAGCAACAAAAAGTCATACGTCACTTCACGCCGCTCATATTTTACAATAGCCGCTTACTCCCTTTACTGTGGTCGTAGCCTTAGGGTATTATTGCAATCTGTAAACGGAAAGCGCACACGTACACACACCCACACATGTTTAATACTGATCTCACGATGCGTATGAAAGAAGTTTATTGCCATAAGTATATACCCATTCAAAGAATTACCGACTACGGCGTAGCAGACGTCGTCGTAGCTAGGTGCTACGGCGTAGCAGTAATCTATAATTATATTGATGATAAATTAAGTTTAAATTCGAATTGATTTATAATTTTGATGGAATTATTTCCATTGCATAAATAAATAATCCATACTTAATATTATAAGTGCGAAAGTTACTTTTTATATATTGTTAACTTTTCATGCCGAAAAAAATTTGAGTTTGAAGAAGCATAGTTTTATCTCAGGCATACTTCCCCTTATCTTCTTCATCTTTATTCTTTATTGTACAACAAGACATTACATTTAAAAAATTTGATAACATATTTCATGTACAAAGGCGAGCTTAACTCCAAATGGAATTTTCTTCCAGCAAACCTTTGAGTGATAGAGATCATAATAGAGGGCAGTAATCCATTGTACAATATATATACCTATATAGTAAGATGAAACTAGTTATATAATAATACATAAAATACCTACCTACGTTTATAAAGACAAATACATATATATAATACATATATAATTCATTGCGTTGAAAGGAAATGCTCCTTAATTAGGATAATTGCCAGTTTTCACGCCGCAGCAGAGCCATTGTCAAATTTATTGTATGAATTACCAAAAATGCAAACACACGTTTCGCAATGTCATAAATAAAAGTGGTTTTATAATTTATTTTTTATTTAAACTTCATGTTACAATGGTGATACATAGGCGGAGTTAATGCAGCAAGGCATACTCAACCAGTCAACATTTGGGTTAAAAAAGGACACAACAAAGGTAATGTGTTAACAATTATATTATTTATGTATTTCTATTTTTTGTTTGTTTCAGTCCCGTACTAACCCAACAAGTGTCAACTGTATTAAGCGAAGAATTTAGTTTTTGTCTACAGTTCCTGGTTTTTTTTTTCATTACTAATAAACACTTGCTCTTCCATTTAACTTTAGACATTGGCAGAATAGGCGACATCGGCTTTGCTTGCCATATAAAAATATAGAACAGAATAGAAGTACAGCTATTTTCTCTTCCCACAGTAACATAATAATGTTACAGAAATAAATTGACCTTTTCTAAAATCCACAATTATAGTAATTATTTAAATTATATATCTACCGAAATAATTTTCTGACCGAATATTAAAACATTCAAATACACTGACAATCATTTCGAAACATTCTGGCATCCGGAGGAAGATTGAAGAGGCCAGTACAGTAGAAAATACCCTCGTTCCACTGTGCACTCCTAAAATAATTTAATCTTAAGGTTGCCCTAGTCGACGGCACGAACTATTTTGTGTGCGGGATTAAAAGGCATGCTATCTCATCCGACAACACGTGCGAAAGAGATAGAGGCTGTTATGAGCAGTATGAAACTAGTTCGCGTGCGAATACACAGTTTTGCAATTATGTAGCGAAATGGGTGGTGATTTAGGACGAAAACGGCCGCGCGAAATTTTATAAACAGACCTTTGGTCAGACAGAGTATGGATATCATGAAAAAACTCCTGAATGTATCTGTACAAAATAAAAATTATTTGCATTGTGGAACTATCAATCTAATGTTTTGCAATTTTCCTTCTTCTTATGGTATTTATTTGCGCCCAAAGATTCGTTAAAATTAGTGTTGAAATATGGAACTTTCGACGCTCATAACTTTCAAATATATATTTTTGTTACTTTTTTGATTCCATACAGGGTTAGATAATGATGAGACAAATTGTTTTTATTTTTTATTTTGAACGTGCACCGTCAAACAGTGGCGTAATCGCCAGACTACGTTTGTATGGAAGAATGATCGACTAGGGCAACCTTAAGCTCTCAAGTCACACACTAAAAGGACAACTTGCACGTCAAACAGACCGGCCATGTATCTTCGTCATTATGCTCATTCGACTAAAAGCACTCGATCTCCTAATGCGATAGGTACTCGTATTTGTTCACATTTCTTACACTTAATTTAGTTCAAGTAGAGCGATCCTTTTAGTTATATAAGCGTGAAAGATTAAACTTTTTACTACACTGTAATGTAATATCTGTACGAAGTAAACTTCGTGTTAATTGAATTAGCTGAATTGGTAAAATGGCAACGTAAATTGGTGGAATAAATACTGGTACATATATCTGTGCTGCAAAAAAAGTTTCTATACTTCATGAAATATAGCTTGATCTCTGTCACAGCTATCAGTATCAACACAGTAACAATAGCGCTTGACAGGCTAACAATAACGAATGCGTCAGTTTGACATATGTCGCAGAGATTAAGCTATCTTTTATGACAAGTGACATCCTGTTAGTGATAACAATAGGGATGTTAATTGAAAATTTGTTTTTTGTCGGTCAGGTAGATTAATAAAAAATATTGGACAGGTATTTTTCTTTTGACACGTAAACACAAAGTGACGACGAAATAATGCGTTGAAATATCGTGTGACGTCACGGTGTGCTACACTTTATACTGAAAAAGTGACGTCACAAGCCCTCACTCCTGAACTTTGATGAGCTTTATCTTTGTAAATTTGTATGTATTGCAAAAAATACGGATCCAATATTATTTAATAATCTCACTGACGGACTTAATAGAATTATCATTTTTCTACCCAGGAAACATACCTATTCAGAATCGTGGCCCACGTCCTATTATGCATAACCAAACAAAACTAATCAATTACTAAGAGTTATCGCTCCAATGAAAACCCAATAGCAATAGTTATGAGACCTATCCATAGTTTGTAGACGAAGGTTCTTATGAATACGCAATGTTCTGTTAATTCTCGTCTGCATGTGGGTAGTTACAAACACGTGTATTGTAGTCATTACGCGGCAATTTTCAATATACAGTCGGTTCTATGCCATCCATTCATCCAACACAATGTGTTCTATTTCATCCCTTCTAGAGATGACGGCCATTGTTCTCCGATAAGGCATGGTGTATAGATAAGATTTTTGTTAAATTAAATATTCATTTTTATGCAAGATAACAAATTACTGGAAATATTAAAAGTATTAAGAACTGTCATCATAAAACATTTTGATTTATGTTTTTAATACAAAAAACTAAACCAAAGACCTTGTATTAAATCTGTCAGTGTTATAAATTAATACAATAATATGACCAGCGCAGGTACATAAACAATATCTACCTACGTAGTAGGAAATTAGAAACGCAAATTGTGTGTACAAAGCCCCTAGTTTTGTGTGATTTACGATGTTTACTCAAGCGACGGCGTGTTTAATAACCCACTGAAAGGTATGTACGTATGTAAATGTGAGGAAAGTACCCAATTTACATAGGCAGGTAGGTACATGGTTATGTTTTACTTACGACTCTGCACTCCGCAATATCGATGCTGAATTAACACGCATCTCTCATATAACCCTCCTATTTCAGGCTCTTTTCCCCAGTTGTGCCAATTCTTTGGATTTTTTACCTTTTTATTAAATAAATGTTTGTATTCGGGCCGTTGAAACGCCTCTTGTATTTGAGTCATTGTTAAAAAAGCGAGTCCATGAAACGAACGCATGAGGGCGATTTTATAAATGAGCTGCCTGATATAAAATGGTTTAGTACCTAAGTATACTAAAACCTCCATTCTATGAAGAAAAAAAGATCAAAACAAACATGACGTTATCGTCCGTAAAAAATGACCAAAGTGATATTTGCAGTGACCTCGGCACTTTGACTCTTGTAAGTTCATAGTGAAATATAATATGCTGAAAAACTATCCGAAATCTGATGTGGGCCCCATCCATCATGTGAGGCGACAGGGACGGAGGCTTGTCGACCCTAATCGAACCCTATACAAATAATATAACCGAGTATACCCTTGTATCTCGCCATATTTAAATACTTTTATTTGTAGCCTTACGATACAACCTCGGCTATACATAATAAATGAATGTTGCTCACTTAAGCAGTTGAAATGAAACAATTGGTTTATTACAAAACCAATGTACCTAATATATAATTAAGTGTCATTATAACTTCGCCTCATTATACAATCATGAATTTCGAACTTCAAACACAGTACAGTACCTACCTAATGCTGCCTTTATCGCAAAAATTTTACGTGAAATAGAACAAATTTACAACGAAGTGTAAAATCACAATATATATTAATCTAATCTGTCCCAAATTAATCGCCAGTAAATAAAAACACAGCCACTGACAATAAAAACAGATTTATTACGACCTCGGCTGTTAATCACGAATAATTATGTCAAGTAATGAATTATTAAAATGAAATTGTGATTAAATCATTGTTTTAATTTAAATGGTGATGAATATTAATTTAGCTGATACAATACTAATATCACTGAAAGCATTATAGCTATTAACATCATCCCCGAACTAATTTCAACTGCCTATTAATTTGAGGAACTGATTAAGTTTCTCTACCCTCGAACTGAAATCCCTATTGTGCGGTTTGAAACTCCTGTTAAAACACTGTATCATGGACGTTCTGAACAAACAAGCCATTAACTTATCTATGATGGAACAAATCTGCTTCGTTTGTATGCAGCAGCAATTTATCTGTGGGTTTGCCGTATATTTTATCAATCTTCCGATTGCCTTGCCCGCTACAGGCGACTGGGCCCCGCCCGGGTACACGCGATTCCCCGAAAAATAAACCAGGTAAATACACTGTATTGGAATTAAGGACCATTACAATGCTTTCCAAGTGAGTGATTCATCTTTTAGATAAAAACGGTGTTAGTTTTTCTTGGATTTTCTAGCACGGAAAAGCGAGAAAGGTAAGTAAAGCAAGGTAAGTGGGTACTTCTATGTAATTTTAAGCGTTGATAGCAATGCACCAGGCAGCGACGTGAAGACTTTTGTAGTCTCCTATTTTCTAGTGCGCCCATAAAAGACGATTTTCTAGTCGGCCAGTGTTACTTTATAGTTTACATTGTTTTCTATTATAACAAGCAAAAAGTTTAGTAAAAACTGTAACGCCACTTTTATAGCCTATGTTATCCGTTAACAAATCAATTGACACCTTATTCATCAAAATCGCATGAATAGTTTAGGCGCTACGGAGTAACATACGTAAATAAATACATACATAGACTGTTAAAATACACTTCCTTTTGGCTTCGCCGTATTCTGGTAAAAATAACACTATGTTGTAGCCATATTTTAACCAGAACCCAGAAACTTGGAATTGTTATCGTCAAATGGCAGGTTTATCTCTCCCCATAATAGGATTTAATACTGTTATCTACTTTGGGCATAACACAAGAGCTGTTATATATAGAGTAAATATACTTCATAGTAAGCGTTCACAAACATTCACAGTGCACCAAAACAAAGTAAGCCTTGTAGTTTATTCACGTTTTATTTGACAGTAGCAGCCATGACTTCCAGCTAGGTACCTATGCACCTCGTTTTCCACCATTTGGCATTCTTCCCACGGCAAGAAAGGGACGAAATATTTTTAAATTACAAATTATGCTGTGAGCATGCATGTTATTATGTGGCAGTGACACAGAAATCTATGTCATGCTTATCTCTTCCGGGTAAGTAGAGCAATGCAATAAATGTACTATTTAGAGCCAAATTATTTTTGGTTAGATACATCATTAGGGTGCTGAAAAGTTTCCGCTTGTGCGCCTACGTTTGTTTTATGCGAGAAAGAAGACAATCTGCTTATTTCTAGTTGGTGTTTCAAGTCACATTTTCAGTAAATATAACACAGAGCACCCCCCTTCTACATACATACATTGTATCGCATGTAAGGTTACATGAGGTCGTGGGTAGCAACAATATGCTGCGATCTCCTTTAAATACTTGAAGCGGTTAAAAGCTCTTTGATTTAGCTATGGTAGGTAATTAACAGGTAATATAAAATAAATTAACGTAAAAAAATTGTCATTTGTTTTTTTATTAACTTTAAAACTAACAACTGTTATAATCGAAATCATCGCGTTAAAAACCCGTGGTATATTGTTCCTCAATATTTTTTTTTTGCTTCAAGTTTCTCGATTTAATCGTTTAAAGCACGATCTTGGTATGTGGGTGTATAGTTGTAAGATTTTAGGTAGGTAAATAGAATATCCACTCACCTAACTAAAATCTTACAACTATTTACACACACCCTAATAATTATGTTGTGCTACATTTATTTTCCAGTGTAAATGACACATTTTCCGTTGTGCGATTACGTCAAAAAATTGGTCCTGACCCATGTTATGTCGCCGATCAGCCGTTTGTCGTAAAAATTATATCAAAGGGATCGGTACAAAATGCAATGTTACAGTATTAGGCAGATTTAGGATGCAAGGAGGTACAACGGACGGTAGAAACAATTTTAATTACATGTTAATTTTAATTTATAATTGTTCCACGTTCAAAAGTACCGCTTATTGACCTAGTTGAATAAATATATTTGACTTTGATGCAAGAACAGTACTCAGCCTACATCCCACCGGATCCCGAAGACTTGATTAGGCGATGGTTTTGGTGATCATTTTCTAAGTATTTTTTTATTTCATAATGTACCGTTTCGCATCCATTGACCAAAATGACATCTGTAACATTCCTTTAATTCACAATACTTCCCAAACCTCACAATAAACGACAATAAACTTTAGGAACCGTCCGTGAGGGACAATTTATTGTGAAACTTTGAACAAAGTTCGAAAAGGGAATAAGTGCTATTTAAATACAGCGAGTATTCGGCCACAAAGGCCTCAGTTGTTATTCTTGGCAGGAATATGCTCCTGGGCTGGACATTAACCATCGCCTGAATGGAGAACCACGCCCTCTGGCACCACTACAATCGTAAATAAACGTTTTGCTTCAAATTCTTGTTGGCATGAATGTATATAATCATTGATTATAATCAGAAGTCATAAACACTATTAATTATGACTAGAAGTATTTTCGGTTCCTATAGGGATGTACGACAGTGAGGCCGAGTTTCTCACCTCTAAATGATCGCAGATTTTTTTTATTTATTACTTTTGCTCTTGACTCTAGTCTAGGTCAGAGTTGACAAAGACAAAGTCGACGATGGAGTGAGCTTACCCAGAAGAAGCCTGTTGACTCTAACTTTGAAGAGATTCAGGTTATATGCGTTCGGAAATACAGACGCAGGTAGTGAGTTCCACTCTTTTGCTGTGCGCATTATGGTGGAATGGCAACTAGGTGTGGATGGTAACTTGCAGTACATCTACATGTCCGATGGTAGGAGGGGGCCGGTGGGATGAGGTCGTGGATTTCAAATGAGACAAATTGTGAAGCACGCGTTATCTGCTGTGACTGGCTGTTCTTTAGAGGGGACAAACTCGGCCGACTGACTGGAAGGCCCATTTGCCTAAGGAATAATTATTGTTTAAAGTTTCGATTTTTTGTTGTTTTTAGGGTTCCGTATCCAAAGGGTATAAACGGGACCCTATTACTAAGACTCCACGGTCCGTCTATCTGTTTGTATGTCTGTCTGTCACCAGGCTGTATCTCATGAACGGTAATAGATCGACATTTTAAATTTTCACGGATTATGTATTTCTGTTACCGCTATAACAACAAATACTAAAAACGGAATAAAATTAATATTTAATTGGGGCTCCCATACAACAAACGTGATATTTTTGCTGTTTTTTTCGATAATGGTACGGACACTTCGTGCGCGATTCCAACTCACACTTGGCCGGTTTTTTTAAATGGTGATTGAGGCAGTGAAAAATCATTGATTATAATCAGAAGTTTTAATAATGACTAGAAATATTTTTGGTTCCTATAGGAAGCTAGCCCAATTTGGCCTTAGAATTAATTATTGTAGAAAGATTCAATTTCTTTTTGGTTTTTATTTTACAGTCTGCTCAATAGTAAGGTACCTAAATATAAAAAACAATGCACAAAATATAAAATAACTTAAGCAAAGTATTTTTTTAATCTGGAATACCGTTGTTTGTCTTATAAAAGAATTTCAAACTACTTAGTATTCACTTCTTTGGATTAGATTGTATCCAAAGTTTTTACTTTACATAAGTAGTCGTTTAGAAATATTGCGGTCCCATTAAGAAAATTTATTAACGGGTGTTAGGAATATCTACACTTTTAATTTTTGTAGAGCAATAGCACTATAATACTTACTTTATATGAAGGTATATCTAAACATAAGTCAAGTTTAAAATCTTCATAACTAAAGATCTGTCTAGAATTCTAATGTAAAATCTTAAAAAAGAATGATAATAAATAAAAAGTACGAGTACTTGAGGCATTTTTATCTTATGTGAAGAATTTTAATGTTTAAAAATTTTAAGATTATTATTACTTTTTAACTGTCTTTGGCACTGTAGCCTTCGCATTTTGTCCTTCCTTTTTTCTTCGTAAGAACCTGAATAGTTAGTTTTGTATTGTTTTTGTTACGATACACGTCGATTCAGGACGTAAATGATGTTTTTGAGTATAAGAATGCAAAAAAAAAATTAGGTACATAGGTCAAAAACCCTTATCACCGTGTCAAAGATAAATGGTGAAACGGTGGCTGTAACTATCTATCTTCGCCATCTATGTGGCAAAAGGTTCATCAACCCAGAACTTACGAACCAAGCGTAGGTAGTAGTAGTAGTAGTAGGTAGTAGGTACATAGTTGGTTAACAAACAGGCCCAAAACTGCCCCTATTCTAACTTTGACTATTATAATTCTATAACAATAGCCATCTCCAATCCAAATGGCGGTCAGTACCTTTAATAAATATTAAGGCTCTGGGATAAGAACCTTTCTGTTCAAACAATGGAACTGTACTATCTAGAGTATTTAAAAGTACTTGTAAGCTTACCGCAGACTTTGGTCGGTTTGTCTTTCTGACGTCACAAACGGGTTGAACCACCTAAGTACCGAATGTTGGAAACTGATATTTGGATCATCAGCTATTTGTTTCATTATTTTTTACAATTAATAAAGGATTTTTGTTTTGTTTATTAGCATATGGCAGAATTTGTTTGTATATAATTTATCATTAAGTTATTCAGACAATACTAATATATAGAGGGGTAAATAACTATCGATCTTCAAGGTTAACATACGGAGTTTCCTCCGTGCCTCGGAAATCACGTTAAGCCGTTGATCCCGGCTGTCATTTGAACATCTTTGACAGTCGTTAAGAGTAGTCAGAAGCTTGAGATCTGACACCAGTCTTGCCAAGGGTACCGTGTTACCCAGTTACTAGGTTGTGGAGGTCAGATAGGCAGTCGCTCCATGTAAAACTAGTACTCAGCTGAATCCGATTAGACTGGAAGCCAACGTCAACTTAGTTGGGAAAAGGCTAGGCAGGCAGACAGACAATACTAATATAATCAAACGATGACGAGGCGTGTGGTGTCTTCTTAATTAAGTTGGTCCTACATTAGTTACTTCAAGATTAAAATTTATTGATACTAAGTAGTACCACAGATACTATAATACTAGCATAGTAGTACCACAGATAATATAATACCAGCATAGTAGTACGTACTCCGCAGCTGATGTAGGTATTGGATTATGTTTCAATCTTAATTAACACAATCTTAACGATTTCAAATGCCTGTTAGATACAACAACCCATCTCGAAACAGAGAGAAAACCAAAACAAACTGCAAAGAGCAGCAAAGCAAATAATATTTGCGTAATAGGTATCTAATATCGTGGCCAGACACACTAGAAATAGGGATGCATCGAGCCGAGGGGATATGCTGTCATGTGTCAAACTGACTGTCCAATTGTTAAATGGATAGCCGGTATCCGTTGAGTGAGTCGGTCCACCCGGCGGGACGCCGCTAAATCTACCCGATAATGATGCGACCTAATTGAGAGATTAAACTACATACCCACACCTATATGTATACCCAAATATTACAATAGAAAAGCTGTAACATATCTCTACCACGCTTACAAGAAACGCCACAAAGAGACTCTCATTCTATATAATTAAAAACCCAATAAAGAGACCCACACATGAAAGCACCTTATAATTACCAAACTACCTACAACTATCAATTTAATTGTGGCTGGAGCTAACGTCAAAATTAGCTCCGGCGTAATTACCGCAAACATTCGTATCAAAATAGCTTACAAGGGAAAATATGTACACAACACGGTATTTCATATTATATCTCGCGATCAAATCGGTCGTTATCATTTCTAAAATCGGGAGCGTGTTCCAAAAATGAGCCCAGTTTATTACCCTACGTATCCGTATAAAGGGGGGTTCCAATTAAAGGGGGAAAGAAAAAAAAGATTTTCTTAATTAGATGCCAAGGTGAAGATAACTCGTTTCGAGGCAAATCGTCAGCTCATTGCGTGACTAACCGAGGATTTATGACTTAATATCCAAGTCCGCGAGTTAAGTAGGCCTTAGATAAGGCGCTTCTAAGTGATTGTCGGCGCTCACAACAATCGTAATTACTCCAAACTACTATCTTCCTTGAGCCACACGTGATCTCTTTCATCGCCCATCTTGAATTGTGCTAATTGCTTCCCAACACTATTTCACAAATCATTTCAATTCAATGCCAGTTTATTAGATGGTGCTTTAGATACGATTATGATTGCTTAATAGATAACACAATAAAATATTATATATATTTTTAATTATGTGTAGGCGACCACTATCCACGTGGTACGCGGTGATGTGGTCGACGATGAAGCACGCTTGCCTAGAAGCAACCTAATCTCTCTCTTACACTCCTGACTTAAAGACCCCTAGATTTTGCGTAATGTGATACCGGTATCTTCAGTTATTTTCGACATGAAGTTTTAACGAACATCCATCGTTACGACTGCTAGGAATACAATTTCGTGGGTCCAATTAGTGAGTTACATTGAGTCTCGACTACATTTCTCCTCTCATTTCTATACTTTCAGTCCGGGATGAACAATTGTGTGCAAATTAGCAGTGACAACCCGCGGCGGGGGACCTCGCCCCTGACGTGGACACACGGCTGTGAGGGGGCACTAACACAGGCCGGCAAACAACTTTTGGTAAATACGAAAACAAAAAGTTTATGCGAATGTAAACCTTATTATGTGAAGCTAGATCTCTTGATATTTGAATGTCATAACATAAACACAAATCAGGCGTTCGTTACTTATGTGTACATTTTAGTAGAGCTTCCTTATTCCCGTATATTAGTTGGCCTGGCTGGTTTGGCTTGACGAATAGTTGGACAGAATAGTTCGACCGTGTGTAAATAGGAATATTAATCGCCCTTGCAAATAATTGAGACCTTAATAATGAAGTTCCATTTCACCCACCGCGGCTTTTCAATTTTAATTTTCTTAATATTAATAGTTTGCGACGGCCCCGCATTGTTGTGCAAAATGGTGATAAATATTAAATATGAATGCCTTGTAATTCGCGGCATAGTGTAGGTCGTATTTTTTGTTTTTTAATTAAAACGCGCTATATTTACAAGCTTATTAATCTACCAAGTAGATTCGATATTTATGAGTACAAATAGCCTAACAAATTATGAAATCAATTACTTGATCCTGTGTCCAAACGAGGTTGGTAAGTAGGAAAGTATGTATCCGTTATCTTGTGGAAGCCCTTACTGATAAAATAGTTTGCTGTATGATTCATTCTCATTCCCTTTTGTCAATTGTTCGCGACGGGGCATCACAAACAAAAGTAGTATAGTTTGTTGTAAATATAAAATGTTATGAACAAACATACGTCTGCTTACCCCAGCGCGCTAGCTCGTACTAAACAGTTTTAGACGAGAATTTTTCTTTTATAGTTTTTTCAAACATAAAATTTCGACCACTTTTTGAGGCACTAAACATTATGTTTTAGTGTATATGAGTATGTATTAAGTAAATATGGGGTCTAAAGAGTAAATTAGAATCGTTACATACATACTAAATGCGGTAGTTACGGAAAGAAAGCAAAATCAAAACAAGTCAAATTCCGTAAACACGACCGGCCGCCATGGCCGTTTAGTTCGAAATGAGCAGTCAGATGGCGGTTAACGTATATATAGTCTGGCGCGTAAGCAGGCAAATTTGGTATTTTAGAATATCGTTTTGAGGGCTTTATAATAGCCTATAGTACCTAAAATACGGTTATTTAGTATAATTAGAATTAATATACTATAGATAAAATGTGTAAGTAGTATTTTAAGCAAATAAAAAATATTTGTTTACTTATTTTGGACCCCCCGAAAATGGCCGGGTCGCAAGTATCGATAGGTGCGCTCTGCCCACCTACCAATCGTATTATTTACCTTTCACATTTGTTTTGTTAGGAAACACCATCTAGGTGTTCTAAATAGTATACCTTGGTGCTATGACTGAAAAACTGTACATAATAACAGTACATAGCCAGGTTTAAAACAGTTTCACTCTGAGATGGTAAATACATGCATTTTTGCTCAAGTAAGTAAATAGAATTTTGGTTATAAGCGTTTTAGCGCTTCTAGGTGACCTGGAACTGTGTCCAGGCCCTATATATAGATGGCATCTATGTAATTCTAGTACATAGATATTACTTACTTGAGATAATGTGTCTGTATGTGCCAGCATGGACGTTTCTACGCGTCTGCCAGAGGGCCCACTACCTTCAGACACACTTGGTGCCTGAAGGATTATTGATATGCTATCTGAAGCATTACCTTTGGGGACCCTCGGGCACACGCCTGGACTCAGTCACAACACATAGCTAATATATAGCTACACATACACACACAGAGGCGTTAAAACCATGGAACAACACGATATTTTCTATTTCGGCCGCTTCCCGGCAACAGAAGTCTCAGAAGGGCTGGTGGTACACCGATCAGGGTACTACAATTCGATAGCCCGATTCTCCAGCTTCCCAACCACATTTTTGGAAGGAGCCCAGCTCTGGTGGTTAGGGAACTAACCGACTTAATATAGTAAGAGGTTCCATGGTTTTCTCGCATCGTCGACCACATCAGAGTGAATACTGGATCGAGAGTTGGAGCTGTATCCACCGGACGTCCACCATGGGGTAGCCCATCGCGAGGGCTATCCGATGACGGTTGGTGAATGCGGATCCGCCCACCAGCTCGAGTACAAACTCACTAAATATGCCGGAAACAGGCACTGAAGCTATGTTTTCGCACTTTCACGTGGCTGTGCCCGTGGAGGTGACAGATGAAGCTGTGGAACTGTCACAGATCGATGGTCCAGGTGTGGGGCTACAAGTCCCTCGCTGGTACCCTGGCACTAAAGTGCACCATTGTATTAGAAAGTAGCGTGTAAAGCTATAAATTGACAGAACTTCCCCTTGAAGTATGGAGGTTGATAGAAACACGTTCGTTCAAGACAAGCGTTTATTACTGACTAAACTTAACATAAAGGTGTCTTAATGCTAAGTACATTTATGCACTTCACCTCCGGGGGTGAAAGAAAAAAAAAAATAACACAATCAAATCTAAAGTAAAAACAAAAGCAAAAGGTACCTTCTCATAAAAAATCTTACTTACTAAATTTTTTTGTCCTATCTTTATGTATTATATCTACCTTACCATTTTTAATTATCTTTACATTAACGCCTAAATCTTCCAACACTTCAAAAGGTCCATCAAAAATACAGTCTAATTTACGAGCACATTCATTCTTTACTAAAATAAGATCATTTTTCTTATAAAATACAGGATTACATGATTTATCATATTTGTCTTTTCTTTTTTCCTTACAAGCTACCAAATTATTCCTTGCATCTCTTAAAGCTACTTGCAACTTATATTTTAAATCTAAACAATAATCATCAGTATTATAAAGTGGCTCTACACCATATTCTAAACTGTTTGGCAAGCGACATTGTTTTCCAAACACAAGCTCATAAGGTGTGTATTTAGTTTGGGTATTTACACTAGTATTAAAACTAAAACACCAGAAAGGTAACCAGTCTGACCATGAATGATACACATTATTACAATAAGTTCTTAAAAATGCTCCTAAATGTTTATGAGCTATCTCTAGTGAACCGATTGACTGATGGTGGTATGCAGTGGATTGTAACTTTTCTACCTCTAATAGCCTACATACCTGTTCCATAACTTGAGAAATAAACTCTGTCCCCCTATCCGTAGCTATGGATTTCGGGATACCGAATCGTAAAATAAAATTATTTACGAAAGCTTTTGCTACAGTAACCGTTTCCTTATTTGGTAATGGATATGCCTCTATGTATTTTGTCAACTCGCATTGTAAGGTTAAAATATAACAATTTCCTGACTCGTCCCTGTCCAAAGGTCCAACTAAGTCAAGGAAAACTTTTTCAAAGGCAGCTAATGCTGTAGTAGTTATAGTCATGGGTTGTCTCGTATATTTACTTTGTTTCATTTTCTGACACATCTCACATAGTAAATGTACGAATATCCATATCAAGACCTGGCCAATAATATTTTCTTTTAATATTATTCGCCATTCTATTCATACCCGCATGTCCACTCGTGGGCAATAAATGATAGTTATTCAAAATAAATTCTTTTTCCTTTTCGTCATATATTCTTTCAATTCCTCTCAAAATACATATTCGGGGCCCGCTCCATTTCTTTAAGGATTTAATTTCACTACATAAACCTCTTATAAATTCATTATTATTATCATCTTTCACTATGCATAGTTCTTTTACTTCTATTCTTTTACAAAACTCCTTTAACTTAGTCGCAAATTCGGTTTCTGTCGGTTTTCAGCGACTAGTCATAATAATTAATTTGTTAATTAAAGTTTATGCGCGGTCGTTGTTTCGAGGTCCTCGTTACGGTCAAGTGTGGTAGTAGGATAGTGCGCTGAGACACCGTCCTAATTGTAGCCATTATTTCCAAAATATTAAATCCACGTCACTTTGCGTAACGGAGACCATGAAGAGACGTCGCTTTTGGACATGAAAACCTGACTCTTTTTCTGAACTGGACATCACGCCTTTCCCTCAACATCCTTGGCAGCCTTCCAACCACTGCAGGGTCGGTATTTGCTCGAAGACAAATGAACAATAGGTGCAAGGGGCGTCAACGCGTTCAAGCTGAAGCCTTACAACCTTCAGTCAGCCTGGGGCCTTGATCGATCACGTCCGTCCCGCACATTTGCTGGTCCTGTCGAGCCGAATTTTTGAGCAAATGACCTACGCAGCGTTCCAGTGAAGATACAGGCCAATGGGAAGAGCCTAGTTCCAGTGAACAAAGAAGCCTGGCGTCCTGGGTTCCAGTGAAAATACAGGCCAATATTGAAGAGCCTAGTTCCTGAGAACAAAGAAAACCGTTGTCCCGTTCCTGAGAACAAAGAAGATTGACGTCCCGTAACCTTGTTAAGTGGGGTTACATTCCTATTTCTTTATCGAAAGTCAAACGTATCGTTCCTGTGAAGCTTGTGCCTGAGAACAAAAAAAACCGAGGCCCAAGCCAGTGAAAATTCCTGAGAACAAAGAAGCCTGACGACCATTGCTGAGAACGTATGTACCCTCAATATAAATCTGGTAAGAGTACACACCTACACAAAGTACCGACCGGGGTACGTAACGTTACGTTCGTGAGAAAAGTTCCAGTGAATAAAGAAACCTGACGTCCCCCTCGTAAACCTTACAAGTGTCGAGGTTAAGATCATATTTCTTTAACAGTCAAAAACAGTGTAGAAACCCAGTAACTGGGAGATTAGCGTCGTCAAAAGGCGCGCGTACGTTTGACCTTGGTTAGTAGAAGCTTCTAGAGCGACTACCGGAGTGAAAAGTGCACGTGTGGTTTGGGACCCACGCGTGGACTAGCTCTAGAACACAACCATTTTGCTGGGACGCAACTGCCTTTCCTGAGCCGTTTCCTGTGGTGCCTAGCTGCTTCCAGAGAAGCATTTCGTTCCGATTAGATTACCGTCGCAAAAAGACGGAATTTTGAGTTGTCTCTGTTGTGTAACCTGCATACTGAGAAACAGTAGTATCTGAGAATACATAGAAACTGTATCCTGAAGGAACAAGTAGATTGCCTGAAGAGTTATCGCTGAAATTTCAGAATCGGAAATTTCATATACAGCGTGTCGAAAGCTTGTTAAGGAGATAGAACGAACATACAAACGTTCATAGAATTCCTGAAGGATTACGGCTGAAGGATTGTCGCTGAAGCGCTATCCTAGAGGAGGCTTACACACAGAGGCATATTGTATAGTCGTGTGGGCGACTTGTTCTATAAAAAATAGAACGAAAAATAGTTCCTGTAAATTTCCTGAAGCGTTATAGCTGAAGACTTATTATTGACTTAGAATTTGTTTGGAAACAAATAGTCATATAAGAGATAGAAGTTCTCAATCGAAGCTTGGACCTTCGATAGCTGGAGTCTGGACTGACTACTAACGTCAAGTGTTAGACAGAAGTTTCTGCGAGTGGTATCAGACCAGCTGGTCATCCTTGGAGGCTGCTGGACAGGTTGACACGTATAAAACAGTAAGTACAGTGAAAACTTACTCAAGTGCTTACCCCTTGTGGGTCGATAGTAATATAGAGAACCTGTGTCGTGTCAACATAGCAGTTTTGAAGCTGATTTGGGACTTATAGTTTTGAAGACTGAATAAAAACTTATAGTCTGAAGGATAACCCGGAGTCAAGAGGGCCAGAGTTAACCCGGAGTTAAAAGTTAACCCGGAGTTTAAAAATATTTTTTCAATTTGAAAAAGGAAGCGAACCCTCTTCGAGTCAACGATTTAAATTGGACTTAACCCGGAGTTACGACTTAGGTTTTTCAAGAAAAAACTTGAAGTTTGGACTTAGCTGTTTCGAGTCGACGTCTTGAAGCGAAGACTGGACTTGGACATAGCCGTTTGGAAGCTCGAAAATAGACTTAACCCAATCGTACTGAAGTCTAGAGTTGGACTTAACCCGTACGAGTTGACGTTTTGAACTGAAGTCTAGAGTTGGACTTAACCGTTTCGAGCTGACATTTTGGACCAGTCAGAATGCCGATAACCAGATCGCAGGACAAGAGACCTGAGGCGTGGACAGTTGCCATGGAGCGACCGGGTGCAGGCATACACCATCCATTGCCCCCACGCTCGCCGACAACGACTGATGGGACTGAACAGTCCGTACCGAACAGGAGCCCAACCGTGTCACAGATAGGTGACAATACGCCCACACACCAAGAGGAGGAACCACAGGAACCGAGCACATGCAGGAAGGCATCGAGAGAAGAAGGATCTTCAGAAGGAACACTGAAGCCTTCTGATGAAAAACAAAGGATCCAAGACAAGACCTTTGTACATAAGGAAATAATGGCTACCCGGGGTGACGCCCGTAATGAACGTTGGAGACCGCCGTCTACAAGCAAGACGACCCGGTTACAGGGAAGAGTCTCTAGAGCTCCCGAAGACTTACTGAAGATTAAGTTGGAGCTCGCACAGTTAGCCCTTCAGAGAGCAGAAGAAGAACCTTCTGAAGCGGAATATATGGATGACAGAGACTCAAATGAAGAGTACGTGCGTTCCTGGCTCGAAGAGGCGCCAGAGCCCACACCGTTGAGGGAGGACGACGTCGCCAATAGGAAGCAAGATAGGCCTCCACCTGCGAGCGGCGACGCTGTAACGGACTCCCAGACCCATATAGACCAACCACAGACGAGGGCTAACATAGAACCGTCTAGGACAGAGCCGTCCAAGACGGAGCCACCAGGGCAAACAGAAGCGAAAGAGTCACTCCGTCCTTTTCTAACGGAGTTGACATCCGCTATAGTGTCGCTAGCCGACAGAAAATTCGAACCATGGACGCCTAACCGAACGGCGTCGCAGGTTATCAACGACAGAAAATTCGAACCATGGACGCCTAACCGAACGGCGTCGCAGGTTATCAACGACAAAGAGGGTCACTACGCGTCTGACTGCTCAAAGTTCAGAGACGCAGCATGTGACAAAAAATGGGAGCTAGCCAAGCATACAACTTGTGCTATCGCTGCCTAAGGAACCGTCGTAAGAACCACAGCTGCAGCAAGAAGCAGTGTGGCCTCAAGGGGTGCACCGCCACGCACAATCGACTTCCTTACAACTGGAAGCCTCAGACAGAGAAGTCGCAGGAAACGGTGGCTAGTTCGCGAACTAATTCGAGTCAAGCTTTCCTGAAGATGATACCGGTCCGGGTTATTGGACCGGCGGGAGAGGCAGACACATACGCACTCCTTGACGACGGATCTACCGTCTCGCTGATCGACGAAGCAATCGCTCAGCGAGTAGGAGCAGTGGGCCCAATTGAGCCACTGAAGATCGATGCCATAGGAAACAACAGGATCGATACTCCACTATCGAGACGAATAACAGTCGTTCGCACAAGCCAGTTGAACAATCGGGTGCCCTTCAATGCGCGCACCATTTCGAAGCTCAACCTGTCTCCACAGGCAGTCAATCTTAAGGACCTGGCACGATGCAGGCACCTTCAAGACTTGACGTCTGAGCTTATATATCCGGCGGGAGTACCGAAGACACTCGTCGGACAAGACAACTGGCATTTGCTGCTGGCCACTGAGGTCCGTAGGGGACCAAGAGACCAACCCATCGCGTCAAGGACCATGATGGGCTGGACATTGCATGGTGCACACACCAGAACACTGGGCCAGCAGGTGCATTATGTCAACGGCACGCAGTCCGTTGTAGGGCGAGACACGGAACCACACCGGCGGTCCCGTGAAATCTCTGCCATAGCTGTACAGCCGATTTCTGATCCTCAGAAGAGGGCAGAAGGCATCCTGAACCGCGACATAAGGCGGTTGGATCGTGTCAACGGAACTCGGAACGTTGACGCGGGGCAAGATGCGGAACTGAACGAGCAGCTCCGTGAATTCTTCGCCAGCGAAATCTATGTACAGCCGGTTTCTGACCCTCAGAAGAGGGCAGAAGACATTCCAACCGTGACATAAGGCGGTTGGATCATATCAACGGGATGCAGTCCGTTGAAGGGCGAGACACGGAACCGAACCGGCGGGTCCGTGAAATCTTTGCCACAGAATCGTTGGCTATCAAGCCAAATGAGCCAGCTTCTGACCCTCAGAAGAGGGCAGAAGACATCCTGAACCGCGACATAAGGCGGCTAAAGAGCGGGCACAAAGAGACCCCTATGCTATGGCGGGAAGAAGCCATAGAAGTGCCCGACAGTAACGAGACAGCTCTTACAAAGCTAGTCTCCATCGAGAAGAAGCCGGGTAGGAAACCGGATCTTCAGAGAAATATAGAGGGCGTGAATGACGCCATCACACGGCGCTTTCACCGACCATATAGAGGGCGTGAATGACGCCATCACACGGCGCTTTCACCGACCATATAGAGGGCGTGAATGACGCCATCACACGGCGCTTTCACCGACCATATAGAGGGCGTGAATGACGCCATCATACGGCGCTTTCACCGACCAAGAGATAGACCACAATAGAGGTCGTGAATATCGCCATCACACTGCGTTTTCACCACGAACGAGACACAGACAGAGCTCCGAGAGGCCTTCCGAGAGGAGGCCAGTCGCCGAGGCTGCCTGCCGGTGCTCCAAAACCGGCGGGAGCCCATAGCTGCGGGCCTGGCCTGCAGGAGGCCACCCCGCCCCCGTCGCTGACGGCCAGCCGCCACGCAACCCGTGGCCGCGAGGCCGCATCCAGGCCATATACCCTGGGCCTGATGGAGAAGTCCGGATCGCTGAGGTGCGCACCACTGGCGGCACTCTAAAGCGTCCGGTGAAGAAGCTCATTCCACTACCGAAATGAGCGTAGCAGAGTTCCCGCGGCGAGAGCAGAGCGACGTGTCGCTGAGCGTCGTGGCACGCGCGCTGCCGACGTGCGTCGCTCACTATGCGTGATGCAGCGCCGCGTCAACACATCGGGTCGACACGACACTGCACGGCGGGAGAGATGTTCGCGACGGGGCATCACAAACAATAGTAGTATAGTTTGTTGTAAATATAAAATGTTATGAACAAACATACGTCTGCTTACCCCAGCGCGCTAGCTCGTCATCATCATTTCAGCCGAAAGACGTCCACTGCTGGACATAGGCCTCCCCCAGGCGTCGCCACATTGACCGATCCCGTGCGTCTCGCATCCAGCGCCTTCCCGCAACCTTAACCAGGTCATCAGTCCACCTAGTGGGAGGCCTTCCAACGTATCGTCTTCCGGTTCGCGGTCGCCATTCCAGAACCTTTCGGCCCCATCGGCCATCCGTTCTGCGAGCAATGTGCCCTGCCCACTGCCACTTAAGTTTGGCAATTCTTCGGGCTATGTCGGTAACTTTGGTTCTCCTGCGGATATCATCATTCCTGACGTGATCACGCAAGGAAATTCCGAGCATAGCCCTCTCCATTGCCCTTTGGGTGACTTTGAGCTTTCTGATAAGGCCCATTGTGAGCGACCACGTCTCGGTCCCATAGGTGATCACTGGCAACACACACTGGTCATAGACTTTTGTCTTGAGACACTGCGGTAAATTGGACGAGAATATACCACGCAACTTCCCGAACGCCGCCCAGCCGAGTCGGATTCGACGGTTGACCTCTTTCTCGAAATTGGACCTACCCAACTGGACCGTTTGTCCCAGGTAGACATAATCGTCTACAACTTCGAGAGTAGAGTCTCCGACCTTGATAGGAGTGGGTGTTACATGGGCATTCACCATGATCTTGGTTTTGTCCAAGTTCATTTTAAGACCCACTCTTTCGGAAGCTCTACTGAGGTCATCAAGCATTTTACTGAGGCTCTCCATGGTCTCAGCCATGACCACTATGTCGTCGGCAAACCGAAGGTGAGTAATGTACTCGCCATTAACGTTGATGCCCAGCCCCCTCCAGTCCAGAACCTTGAAGACATCCTCCAGCGCAGCAGTGAACAGTTTCGGAGAAATGACGTCTCCCTGTCTCACGCCGCGCTGGAGAAGGATTGGTTTCGAGGTCTGATCCTGAAGACGGACTGACATGGTGGCGTTTTTGTACAAACACTTCAACACCTCAATGTACCGGTAGTCGATCTGGCACCGTTGGAGAGACTGCAGTACAGCCCAAGTCTCTATCGAATCGAAGGCTTTCTCGTAGTCCACAAACGCTAAACAGAGAGGCAGGTTATACTCTTCGGTCTTCTGTATAACCTGCCGCAGCGTATGTATGTGGTCTACGGTGCTAAAGCCTTTTCGGAATCCGGCTTGTTCGGGGGGCTGGAAATCGTCAAACCTGCGCGCGAGACGATTCGTGATGACTCTTGAAAACAACTTGTAAACATGGCTAAGAAGTGAGATGGGCCTATAGTTCTTCAACCGGGCATTGTCGCCCTTCTTGAAGAAGAGTACCACCACACCCCTGCACCATGCCTGTGGCGTTTTGCCCTCGAGTATGACGGAATCAAACAGCTTCTGAAGGGCCCTAAGGACCGGTTTTCCACCCGCCTTCAGGAGTTCGGCCGTAATTCCGTCATCACCCGGCGCCTTGTTGTTTTTGAGCTGTTTCAGAGCCATCCTAATCTCGTACAGGCTGACGTCCGGGATATCTTCGGTATAGTGTCGGGTCAATCTAGCTCTTGGGTCGTTTGCTAGACTCGCAACGGGCTTGCTGATCGAAGTGTACAACTGCCCATAGAATGTCTCGATCTCCCTGAGAAGCTCCGGTTTGGCGGATACGATCCTGCCATCGTCGGTCTTCAGTTTCGTGAGTTGGCTCTGCCCAATAGCCAGATCCCTTGAGAACACCTTGGAGCCTTTATTTCGCTCGATAGCGTCTTTAATACGCTCGGTATTGAAGCGGCGGAGGTCTCTTTTCAAGGATTTAGAGATCTGTCTATTGAGCTGCCGGTATTTGCACGCCTCATCTGAAGACTGCAGGATCATCTCACGCCTCTCCTTCATAAGCTTGAGGGTGTGATCAGAGAGCTTTTTGTTTCTATCTGTACGACGGGTCTTGAAAAACTTAGACCCGACCGTATGGACAGCTTCCACGAACCCGTTGCTATATTCATCCACGGAGCTGGCTCGCTAGCTCGTACTAAACAGTTTTAGACGAGAATTTTTCTTTTATAGTTTTTTTAAACATAAAATTTCGACCACTTTTTGAGGCACTAAACATTATGTTTTAGTGTATATGAGTATGTATTAAGTAAATATGGGGTCTAAAGAGTAAATTAGAATCGTTACATACATACTAAATGCGGTAGTTACGGAAAGAAAGCAAAATCAAAACAAGTCAAATTCCGTAAACACGACCGGCCGCCATGGCCGTTTAGTTCGAAATGAGCAGTCAGATGGCGGTTAACGTATATATAGTCTGGCGCGTAAGCAGGCAAATTTGGTATTTTAGAATAGCGTTTTGAGGGCTTTATAATAGCCTATAGTACCTAAAATACGGTTATTTAGTATAATTAGAATTAATATACTATAGATAAAATGTGTAAGTAGTATTTTAAGCAAATAAAAAATATTTGTTTACTTATTTTGGACCCCCCGAAAATGGCCGGGTCGCAAGTATCGATAGGTGCGCTCTGCCCACCTACCAATCGTATTATTTACCTTACACATTTGTTTTGTTAGGAAACACCATCTAGGTGTTCTAGATAGTATACCTTGGTGCTATGACTGAAAAACTGTACATAATAACAGTACATAGCCAGGTTTAAAACAGTTTCACTCTGAGATGGTAAATACATGCATTTTTGCTCAAGTAAGTAAATAGAATTTTGGTTATAAGCGTTTTAGCGCTTCTAGGTGACCTGGAACTGTGTCCAGGCCCTATATATAGATGGCATCTATGTAATTCTAGTACATAGATATTACTTACTTGAGATAATGTGTCTGTATGTGCCAGCATGGACGTTTCTACGCGTCTGCCAGAGGGCCCACTACCTTCAGACACACTTGGTGCCTGAAGGATTATTGATATGCTATCTGAAGCATTACCTTTGGGGACCCTCGGGCACACGCCTGGACTCAGTCACAACACATAGCTAATATATAGCTACACATACACACACAGAGGCGTTAAAGCCATGGAACAACACGATATTTTCTATTTCGGCCGCTTCCCGGCAACAGAAGTCTCAGAAGGGCTGGTGGTACACCGATCAGGGTACTACCATTCGATAGCCCGATTCTCCAGCTTCCCAACCACATTTTTGGAAGGAGCCCAGCTCTGGTGGTTAGGGAACTAACCGACTTAATATAGTAAGAGGTTCCATGGTTTTCTCGCATCGTCGACCACATCAGAGTGAATACTGGATCGAGGGTTGGAGCTGTATCCACCGGACTTCCACCATGGGGTAGCCCATCGCGAGGGCTATCCGATGACGGTTGGTGAATGCGGATCCGCCCACCAGCTCGAGTACAAACTCACTAAATATGCCGGAAACAGGCACTGAAGCTATGTTTTCGCACTTTCACGTGGCTGTGCCCGTGGAGGTGACAGATGAAGCTGTGGAACTGTCACAGATCGATGGTCCAGGTGTGGGGCTACAAGTCCCTCGCTGGTACCCTGGCACTAAAGTGCACCATTGTATTAGAAAGTAGCGTGTAAAGCTATAAATTGACAGAACTTCCCCTTATTAGGCGTTCTCCACGCAAGGGCTCCTTGAAGGTAGCAGTTAGGGACCTGGACCAGGGTCCGGAGGGAAGGTCTTCTCGAGACCTATCCAGAAACACAAGTCTCATCGAAATCGGTTCAGTAGAAGGGGAGTTTCTGTCGGTTTTCAGCGACTAGTCATAATAATTAATTTGTTAATTAAAGTTTATGCGCGGTCGTTGTTTCGAGGTCCTCGTTACGGTCAAGTGTGGTAGTAGGATAGTGCGCTGAGACACCGTCCTAATTGTAGCCATTATTTCCAAAATATTAAATCCACGTCACTTTGCGTAACGGAGACCATGAAGAGACGTCGCTTTTGGACATGAAAACCTGACTCTTTTTCTGAACTGGACATCACGCCTTTCCCTCAACATCCTTGGCAGCCTTCCAACCACTGCAGGGTCGGTATTTGCTCGAAGACAAATGAACAATAGGTGCAAGGGGCGTCAACGCGTTCAAGCTGAAGCCTTACAACCTTCAGTCAGCCTGGGGCCTTGATCGATCACGTCCGTCCCGCACAGTCAATGATGGTAGATATGCCAATAATCCTTAACCATTAATTTCGGTTTTTGCAAAGTTATGTTCAGAAATAAAAGTTAGCAGGTTTCACTAATGTTAATACTAAAAGCATATTTTATGGCAAGTATTTAATGCAGCTGGTAAGTTCAATGTGTCTGCTTAACTGCCAGATCAGTCTGGAAAATGAAGTAAAGAAAAAAAACTTTTAAGAAATTAATCAAGAGAAGTTGCTAAAAGTAAAATACAGCATTTTCAATAGATCCACTTCGACGATAAAAACGTCGCAAAATCGCGTTGCATTAATGTTAGCGAAGAACTTTACGAGCGTTCATAGTGATGAATTTAATCATCTACAAAAGAAACTTCAATCTGGAACGGTTCATAAGATTACTGCGATTAACTACGGCTGCCTTGCCATAAAATTGAAAAGTACAGACCGACTTTACCGATCCACAGATATCAAAAACTTAACAGACATAAAGAAATCCAAACTAATTTATTTTATCGCCGTAATAAAAATACGAATCTGAGCTATTTTTGAATACTATAATTTATATTTTACTGAATATAAATTGTTGGAATATCACCCTCGTATAAGTAATTCAATTTCCTTTTAGGGTGACCCCTTCTAGGCAATCTATCCTAAAATAACATAATACGTAAAGATAGCGGCTTATGGTAATGGAAAGGAATGAATTTTACATTGTAAATCAATATAGCCGAGCGATTGACTATTGTATAACGCTTGGAAAATTCGAGAGCTTTAATATTGAAATAAAATAGCCAGCCTTTTGAAATATTATACCACTCATTGGTACAAGTGGTGGTATTCATATTATCCAATATGGTATATTCAGAGGATGGGCAGTGGCATTTTTATTTATTAATTACAACTTTATGCGCAAGTACAAAGGCCGAATTAATGCCTTAGGCATTTTCTACCAGTCGACCTTAGGGTGGTGCAGAGATAAAATAAGGCAGGTGCAACTAAATGAAAGGATAAAAAGAGAAAAAAATAATTAAAAGAATAAATATAAATAAATACATACATAAACAATGTTACTGAGAAACCGAAACCAACAAATCAATTCTGTGATGATTTTGAATGAAAACTTCTTGCGAATGTGCTCACGTGCCTTAAATTTTAAAGAGAACCGACTGGATGCCATCCTGATATTCTGAGGGAGAGCATTCCAAAGGGATAGGAGAGATCTAGCCTGGACAAAGAAGGACGAGTGGATAAACCCAGAGCGGTGAGAGGGACATTATAGGAGACGATTATTGGTGGAACGACGATTATTGGTAAAGACGATTGATATTTAGATGTATCTGAAGGTTAAAAAATGGGTTGGTGGTTCTATACTCTTTTCTTAATATTTACCGTTGCTTACAGTATGCAGGAATCGCATTTCCTTTAATGTAGTTCTTTTTGACTTCTTATTATTTAAAATATATTGTCAATGTGAACGGAACAAAATTATTAAAATATTTTTATTATATGATGTAACTAAAAAATTACGGTTTTCGAAATTATTTCTTTATTTGTACTATAAGACGTTGCTATGTACCAAATTTCAAGATTCTGAGTTCACGGGAAGTACCCTGTAGGTTTTGATTCCCTTGCGAATGTCGAAAATTTGCGGCATAAACAGCTGTATCTTTTGATTTCGTTGGCTTAAAAGTTTGATTTTTTCACAGCTTTAAGGGACCTGGGTATTTGATATAAATTTCAGCATGATACTTCCACGCTTTCATGACAGACAAACAGACAGACGGACAACAAAGTGATCCTATAAGGGTTCCGTTTTTTCCTTTCGAGGTACGTAACCCTGAAAATATTTTAGGATAAGTCTATTTTACGCCGTAAAAAAAGTGTCTCTGATCGAATAAAAACATCACTGCCAATCGCTCTTACCGAAACTTCACCACGCTTGACATCCTTTTAAATACTCATTTCATTAAATAAGATAAAATCTTTACATAAACGCTCTTCTGTGACAGCAGAGCCTCCTCTTGAATATAAATATTGCCAATATAGCCATGTCACTGGCTGAGTTTCAAATTAACACTGACTCTTTGTAATATGGCCTGACCCTTAATTTCGAGTCCACTTCGGACAACCAAAATGTGTTTTAAACAAGAAAACTAATAATATTACTTTTGTAACAAGCCAGAAGAGGAATTCTCATTAAAATTTCTCGTTTAAGTCTCTTACATGACGTGGAGAGATAGTAGCCCGCATTCTTTACGAGATCTTCCCCACAAATATGAAAATGAGATTTACGAAAAATAATAGCAAACTTTGTATGATACGGGCTGCCTTGTTTCATAACCTTATAAAGGGAAGACTTTAAGAATTCTTCACACACATGAATACAAATTAGTTGAACTTAGTTTATGCCGAGTAAGTATGAATAACTTTATACCTGCATTTCACCTTATTTACATTAATTATTACATTGCACATTATTGAAATGACTACTCGAATTTACTATATCTACATGTTTCGATGGAGAATAAAAGATGAAAATAACAAATTATCTGCGATCTTAGGAATTGCGGGCATGAGTTGTCTTAAAATCATCATCATCATTTTAGCCAAAAGACGTCCACTGCTGGACATAGGCTCCCCCAACTGATCGGTCCTGTGCGTCTTGCATCCACCGGAATCACGTCGCCTTGACCAGGTCGTCCCTCCACCTAGTGGGAGGCCTTCCAACGCTACGTCTTCCGAGTTTAAATAAAATTACAAAAATTATATTTACTATTCGTATAGTATCGTTTCTTAATTTGGAATTATCTGGAATAAAAAAGGATATATCACACAATTATGTAATTTCACAATTTGATTCTAGGATCTCGCATGACGTCGAAGACCTGGTCACTAACCCTCCTCCAAAAGGTGGCAGGTATGAGTGGATAAAGGAAGAAGTTATTCAGCGTTTTTTCACGTCCGAGTCACAAAAGGTCAGACAACTGTTGTCAGGCGAGAAGCTTGGTGACCGGAAACCTGCCCAGTTTCTCCGTCATCTGAAGTCTCTGGCTGGTAAGTATTTTAAAGATGATACGATAATCAGAGAACTGTGGCTTCAACGTCTGCCTAAACATGTTCAGGCAATTTTGACTACTCAAGGTGATCTCACCTTAGACAAAGTTGCTAAACTGGCTGACAAAATATTAGAGGTCAACCTCTTGCTGCCATAATGGTACATGTTCAAGAACTTGCACGTCAGGTGGCCGGCTTAACCACAAGGCAGCCGTATAGCTCTAGGCGACGTTCTGATTCTAGGTCTCGTCAATCTGGATCCAGATCCGCGTCACAGGCGGCCCGACAGCCTATCTGTTGGTAGCACCATAAATTTGGTGCAAAAGCAACTGAATGAACCAAACCATGCTCGTGGTCGGGAAACCAACAGAAAAATCAGTAGCAGCGGCGACTGATTGTTTCAATAGTAGCCGCTTATTTGTTGTGGATAAAGACACCAGGTTGAGATTTTTGCTAGACACTGGATCCAACATTTGTTGTTTTCCTAAAAAATTGTTAGGGAACAAAATGGCAGATGTAAATTACAATTTATGTGCAGCAAATGGCAGTGCCATAAAAACTTATGGCTGTCACACTTTGACACTTAATCTTGGTCTCCGCCGCTCTTTTAAATGGAGTTTTGTTGTCGCTGATGTTGATACCGCCATCATTAGTGCTGACTTCATGGCTTTCTACAATTTGCTTCCCGACTGCAGAAACAAAATAATACGCTGCAGAGTTACTGGTCTTACAGCTCCAGCCTCCGTAGCTAAATTCAACCAGGTCAGCGTAAAAACCGTTAAAATTGAAGATTCAGATTTTCATAAAATTTTATCTGAATTTCCAGCTATTACGAGACCCCCTGGCATCCATCGCGAGGTGAAGCACAACACAGTGCATTATATCAAGACGACCGACGGCCCATCCGTGGTGTCTAAGCCGCGCCGCCTCGCGCCGGACAAACTGCGTGCAGCACAGAAGGAGTTCGCGGATATGGTGCAAGCTGGCACCGCACGCCCTTCCAAGAGTCCGTGGTCCTCGCCATTGCATCTAGCCCTGAAGAAAGACTCTTCATGGCGCCCTTGCGGTGACTATAGAGCGCTAAATGCTCGTACTATACCGGATAGGTATACCGTGCGCCATATAGGGGATTTTGGTCATGCTCTTACTGGTTCTACTATCTTTAGTACTATTGATTTAATTAAGGCGTATCAACAAATTCCGGTGAAGCCAGCTGACGTCTGCAAAACTGCCATTACAACACCGTTTGGTTTATACGAATTCCCCTATATGACGTTTGGACTCAGAAATGCTGGACAAATATTTCAGCGTTTCATCGATGAAATTGTCCGAGGTTTGGATTTTTGTTTCCCATATTTCGATGACATTTTAATATTTAGCAGGGACGCCACAGAGCACTGTTACCACTTACGCACGCTCTTTGAACGAATGGCTAACTACGGTGTAGTAGTTAATCCTACTAAGTGTGTGCTAGGTACATTTGAAGTTATTTTCCTCGGTTATTAAGTCTCCAGTGAAGGCATAAACCCCCCGGAAGAAAAAGTCCAAGCCCTGAAAGATTACCCCCTTCCTAAAACAGCCCAAGGTCTCCGCAGGTTCTTGGGCATGATAAATTACTATCGACAGTTTCTGCCCAATGCCGCCGAGACTCAAGCCCCGCTCATTGACTTCCTTACAGCTACGAAGCTTAAGGGAGCCAAACCCATGCCCTGGACCCCTGAACTGGAGCACGCCTTCACTGCATGCAAGGACAGCCTCTCTCAGGTCACCAGGTTAGCACATCCTGTATCTAACGCTCCATTGGCGTTGACGTTATCAGTGTTATGGGAGGTGCGTAATGTCAACGATTGTGTTACGGTTCTGCGCACGAAAATGGCCAATTTGCGTCCAATTCAGGCGTCACGTTACACGTGACCGACGTCCTTTATTTTCAAGGACCTTCAGAACGCCTCTCATGTTCTCCTGCGAGCCACCTGTGTGCCAGAAGTATCTGTGTACAACGCCAATGGAGCGTTAGATACAGGATGTGCTAACCTGGTGACCTGAGAGAGGCTGTCCTTGCACGCAGTGAAGGCGTGCTTCAGTTCAAGGGTCCAGGGCATGGGTTTGGCTCCCTTAAGCTTCGTAGATGTAAGGAAGTCAATGAGCGGGGCTTGAGTCTCGGCGGCATTGGGCAGAAACTGTCGATAGTAATTTATCATGCCCAAGAACCTGCGGAGACCTTGGGCTGTTTTAGGAAGGGGGTAATCTTTCAGGGCTTGGACTTTTTCTTCCGGGGGGTTTATGCCTTCACTGGAGATTTTATAACCGAGGAAAATAACTTCAGATGTACCTAGCACACACTTAGTAGGATTAACTACTACACCGTAGTTAGCCATTCGTTCAAAGAGCGTGCGTAAGTGGTAACAGTGCTCTGTGGCGTCCCTGCTAAATATTAAAATGTCATCGACATATGGGCAACAAAAATCCAAACCTCCTCGGACAATTTCATCGATGAAACGCTGAAATATTTGTCCAGCATTTCTGAGTCCAAACGTCATATAGGGGAATTCGTATAAACCAAACGGTGTTGTAATGGCAGTTTTGCAGACGTCAGCTGGCTTCACCGGAATTTGTTGATACGCCTTAATTAAATCAATAGTACTAAAGATAGTAGAACCAGTAAGAGCATGACCAAAATCCCCTATATGGCGCACGGTATACCTATCCGGTATAGTACGAGCATTTAGCGCTCTATAGTCACCGCAAGGGCGCCATGAAGAGTCTTTCTTCAGGGCTAGATGCAATGGCGAGGACCACGGACTCTTGGAAGGGCGTGCGGTGCCAGCTTGCACCATATCCGCGAACTCCTTCTGTGCTGCACGCAGTTTGTCCGGCGCGAGGCGGCGCGGCTTAGACACCACGGATGGGCCGTCGGTCGTCTTGATATAATGCACTGTGTTGTGCTTCACCTCGCGATGGATGCCAGGGGGTCTCGTAATAGCTGGAAATTCAGATAAAATTTTATGAAAATCTGAATCTTCAATTTTAACGGTTTTTACGCTGACCTGGTTGAATTTAGCTACGGAGGCTGGAGCTGTAAGACCAGTAACTCTGCAGCGTATTATTTTGTTTCTGCAGTCGGGAAGCAAATTGTAGAAAGCCATGAAGTCAGCACTAATGATGGCGGTATCAACATCAGCGACAACAAAACTCCATTTAAAAGAGCGGCGGAGACCAAGATTAAGTGTCAAAGTGTGACAGCCATAAGTTTTTATGGCACTGCCATTTGCTGCACATAAATTGTAATTTACATCTGCCATTTTGTTCCCTAACAATTTTATAGGAAAACAACAAATGTTGGATCCAGTGTCTAGCAAAAATCTCAACCTGGTGTCTTTATCCACAACAAATAAGCGGCTACTATTGAAACAATCAGTCGCCGCTGCTACTGATTTTTCTGTTGGTTTCCCGACCACGAGCATGGTTTGGTTCATTCAGTTGCTTTTGCACCAAATTTATGGTGGTGCCAACAGAGAGGCTGTCGGGCCGCCTGTGACGCGGATCTGGATCCAGGTTGACGAGACCTAGAATCAGAACGTCGCCTAGAGCTATACGGCTGCCTTGAGGTTAAGGCGGCCACCTGACGTGCAAGTTCTTGAACATGTACCATTATGGCAGCAAGGTCAGGGGCACTGGATGTAATGGGAGAAATAGCATTGACGGAGACGGGGTTGACCTCTAATATTTTGTCAGCCAGTTCAGCAACTTTGTCAAAGGTCAAAATTTCCTGAACATGTTTAGGCAGACGTTGAAGCCACAGTTCTCTGATTATCGAATCATCTTTAAAAGACTTACCAGCCAGAGACTTTAGATGACGGAGAAACTGGGTAGGTTTCCGGTCACCAAGCTCCTCGCCTGACAACAGTTGTCTGACCTTTTGTGACTCGGACGTGGAAAAACGCTGAATAACTTCTTCCTTTATCCACTCATACCGGCCACCTTTTGGAGGAGGGTTAGTGACCAGGTCTTCGACGTCATGCGAGATCCTAGAATCAAATTGTGAAATGACATAATTGTATTTTGTTTCATCCACTGATATATTACTTATAACAAACTGTGATTCCAGGTGAGCAAACCATCCAGCGGGATGCTCGTGCCAAAAAGGAGGCAGTTTAGGACGGACGGCATATGCTGTTGGATTCTGTGCACTATGGGCATTTAATTTTGCTGGCAAGTCTGCATTTTGTTGCATCAGTCTTTCGTTGTTGGCCAGAATTTGGTCGAGTCTCTCCTCAATTTGTTGGTTCTCCATGTTGAATATGTATATAAATATATTATAAAACGAGGTATATGTTTGTCGTAGTTACCACTCAGTCAGGTTGCTTAAAACTATAACAAACAACTTAAAACTAAACACAGGGTATGTACAGAATGCGCAAGATAATTATGCATGATTATTGCGCAAGATAATTATACATATTATGCATGCTGCGGATAATAGTGTTTAAAAATAATCCACAAAACAAATGAGGGTGTAGCGTTCTGTGAACGCTCACTCGCCTCGCAGAAATTTATAATCTGTGGGTCACGCGCACAAGACTAGTTAAACCGATAGATTGGAGTGCGCGCGGCCCCATCCCTAGTGGATGTAATCTATGGAACAGACAGCTGATTTAGATTTACCCAACCAAGTGTATTCTTGGCGTCCGTGAGACCACATTTCTGGGCCATCAGATCAGCGCAGAAGGCACACGACCTCCAGCAGACCGCATCCAAGCCATATTAAAACAAATGTATGTGTTAATAAATAAATAAATATTGGATTTTCAACCCCCAAAAACAGTTCAAGGCATGCGCCGATTCTTCGGCATGTTAAATTTCTATCGACGTTTTATCCCACGGGCTGCCCAGTACCAAGCCCCTCTAATAGATGCATTGGCCGCAACTAACATTAAAGATGCTAAACCATTTCCATGGACACCGGATCTACTCGAAAAATTTGAAACATGCAAACTAAGTCTATCCAATGCAACGCTTCTACAGCATCCAGGCCGGATCTAACGCCAGTTTAGCTCTATTTACTGATGCTTCGAGCATCCATATTGGGTCTTGCCTGCAACAACAGATAGGGAACGATTGGTACCCTCTAGCTTTTTTTAGCAGGAAACTGACAACCAAGCAGACACAGTGGCCAGCTTACTATCGAGAGCTCTTAGCGGTGTATGAAAGCGTGCAACACTTCCGGCATATTTCTGAAGTCGAACACGTTACTATTTATACGGACAACATCGTAGCCGATGCAATGTCACGCGTAGAGGCCATTACTCTGGAAGAGGATTACGAGACTCTCGCAAAATCTCAGCTGGTGGATCAGGAGCTATCCAATCTACGACAACAAGGTACTGGCCTTCAATTGACAGACGTTATCATGTCAGGTACGAATACCTCTGTCACCTGCGATATTTCTACTGGGAGACCTCGCTCTTTCCTCACATCACCCTTTCGCCGAGCTGGCTTCGATCGATGTCACAACCTTAGCCACTTTGGTATACGGGCCACCGTTCGCCTGGTGACTGAGCGCTACGTTTGGCTTAAAGTCAACACCAAATGCCGCCAATGGGCACGCATCTGTCTACATTGCCAACGTAATAAAGTGACCCGTCATATCACGGCACCTCTAGGTAACTTCGAAGCGCCAACAGGTCGATTCCGCCATGTCCACATCGACATCATAGGTCCCCTACCTCACTCTCATGGGTATAACTATTGTCTCACCGCAATTGCCAGATTTACTCGGTGGCCGGACGTATGGCCTACGACGAAAATTACGGCGGAAGAAGTAGCAGACACGTTTGTAACCGGTTGGATCGCACGTTTTGGAGTGCCTAATATACTGACCACAGATCAAGGGCGCCAATTTGAGTCCACACTATTTCAAAGGTTGATGAATTTTTGTGCCACCAAGCGTGTGAGGACTACTCCGTATCATCCTAGTGCAAATGGCATGATCGAGCGCGTCCACCGTCAACTCAAGGCCGCTCTAATGTGTCACGGCGACTCCTGGGTCCGATCGCTCCCACTCGTCCTCTTAGGCATGCGCTCCGCTTTCAACGAAGACATAAAAGCCACGAGCGCTGAATTGGTGTACGCGGAGCCACTCAGGCTACCTGGGGAACTACTTTTACCCAACCTGGATCAGGATAACATTAGTGATACTACCGATTTTGTAGTGCAACTGCGCCGCAGAATGGCTAACATTCGTCCAATTCCCGCATCTCGTCACTGTCAGCCCGGTGTGTTTCTTTACAAGGAAACCTCTTCAGCGACACATGCTTTCCTTCGAGACGATACAGTCAGACGTCCACTGCAGCCACCATATACAGGACCTTATAGGATTGTTAATCGTTCTAACGATGACAAAACCATAACTTTGTTTGTCAAAGATCGAGAAGTGGTTGTAAGTGTTGACCGCATAAAACCAGCATTTCTGGATTTTAACACGAGTCTTCTTCCAGACGTGCAACCGAATATAACTCCACAACCTGCTTCTTATCAACCGTCGACCTCTTTGATCCCTGTACCTACCGCTCCCGAACCACTACCCCAATTTTCTTCCCCACCATCTTCTATTCCTACACCCCGTCTGCCAATGCCAGCACCAACCGTCACTAGAACCGGTAGGCTGGTAAAAGCTAGGAATGTTCTAGATTTATAATCTTGTTATAGTAAGTTTATGTGTTTTTGTAATTTTCTTTGAAATGGATTTCCTTTCTCCGTAGGGGGTGGTGTAGCGTTCTGTGAACGCTCACTCGCCTCGCAGTAATTTATAAACTGTGGGTCACGCGCACAAGACTAGTTAAACCGATAGATTGGAGTGCGCGCGGCCCCATCCCTAGTGGATGTTATCTATGGAACAAACAGCTGATTCAATTATTGAGACACGGGAACTCGACTCTTGTAAAACAGCGCTCGCATTTCACTAATTCTTTGTGAAGCTACATTTTTATGACCGATCCCATCCAACTGCTTTCGTGCCACTCTTCCAAGATTTGACACTCGACAATATATGTGTACTTGTTCAAGAATCTACGGTGGTGTTTCATTTAATCCGCACCGTCATCTCTGCCCCGTGAAGTTGAGAGAGGGCCATCAGGAAATGCACAGATTCCTGATCCCAAAAGTGCAAGCAACTTGTAGATTATATAAAATACAACACCTTTTACCATTAGCCACTTAATGTAAGCTTCAGGCAGTGCTAATTTTTAAACAAACTCGCACGAAAAACCAAACACCAAAAATATGTAAACATGAGAAAAAAATGTAAAGTGACCTAGATTTGATAAGGTTCTGTTATTAACATTCGAAAACACCGAGCACACCACAAGTTAGTTCTTTAGTAAGATCAGTAAGATAGATGCGCAATACAAATACAGTCATGCAGTCGTGTTTCAATTTCAAGTCTTCAAAATCCAGCGTTGCGATGACAGATGACAGTGACGTATCGATTCGATCACTAACCGGGAAGTTCCGCTCCTCCCCGATAGGTAGCGCATGGCGTCACAAATCGCAAGTCTTCACGAAGTTCCGTTTCCGGGACGATGGCCTCGGAGCATTCAAAAACTCATGAAACGCGAAAATGATGCGTAGGATGATGAAAACAGCTTGTAAATGATGCACTAGTTTACACGAACTTGCTGCAATCCGTTGGTACGCCTTCTGATACTCGGAGAGGCGCGCGTAGCGTGACTAGCGTGCCGGTGTGAGCCGGTAGGTAGGTAGGTATCTACTCGGCAACTTCTTCTTTCGGCGAATTTCCCGGTGGTTAGTAGTAAAACCAGCCTGGGAGCGTTGCGGTGTTGGCAAATTGAGCTGAAAATCTCAGCGAGGCTCACTGCTGAAGTCTGGTTCCACGTTCACTGCTTTAGGTACCTTGCTGTATAGTTACGTCTCGATCACGTCGGGGTCACCAATTTGGAGGTACACACGCCAATGAAACACTCGTGGATATCGGAAATGTCTTTTACTTGTAGTTAGCAGTATTATAAACATGTAAGGTCAAAATTAGAGACAGGGCTCACACTCTCCCGAATAGCCGTCACATACGTAGTGTTACGTACTCTTTGTGTAGTATCTCTAAGTTGTCTGTGGCCGTCACAATGTCTATTGGTGTTGCCACCCAAAATATACTGGGCGGTGTTGCGACGTAATACGCCACAGATGTTTTACGGGTAATATTACGGGTCTGTGAAAACCATTTATTCGATTCAGGGATCCGTTTGCGTAAAATTGAGCTTTAAATTGCTAATTTTAAATGGTCTTTTTTGGATATGTAAAAAGATTACGACGCAAAGCAGTTATTGTACATGTGTCTTACGACGTAAAGCAGTTATTGTACATAACATTCTTCTTCTACCCGCTCTTGTCCCATGTTACTTGGGGTCAGCGCAACACGTTTTCTTCTTCCATATCATCCTATCCCCCGTCAGTCCATCACTGACGCCCTTTTCTTTCATATCACTCCTCACACAGTCCATCCATATTTTCTTAGGCCGTCCCCTCCCTCTCCATCCATACACATCTATATTCATAACTCTTTTAGTAACATGCGTTTCATCCCTCCTCATCACATGACCATACCGGGTCAAACGGTTTCCTTTCAACTTTTCTGTCACTGCCGCCATTTTTAAACTTCATCTAATATACTCATTTCTCAATTTATCCATTCGCATCACTCCACACATCCATCTCAACATCCTCTGTGTGCAATCTCTTTTCATCCATCATTTTCACAGTCCAACATTCTGATCCATACAGTACGACAGGTCTAATCACGGACTTGTACATTTTCCCCTTTAACTTGAGGGGCACCTACAGTTTACCGTACTTAATAAAATCCTCCATTGCATAGTAATATATAAAAAGCTACGTCTGGCATGTTAACTAGCTAAAAGACGCGTGCATAACATAGCGTGAGGTTTCGGTCATGGCCAATACTTTAAGAGCTTACAGGGATAAAATGTGACCTATGTCACCCGGGGATAGTGTAGCTTCCCAACAATGAAAGAATTTTTGATTTATTCGTTACATACAAAAATCCAAAAAACAAATCTTTCCTTTTTATAATATGAGTACAGATATAGATTGCCGTGAATTTTTTCACATATCCAAAAACAACCATTTATAATTATCAATTTAAAGCTCAATTTTACGAAAACGGATCCCTGAATCGAATAAATGGTTTTCACAGACCCGTAATATTACCCGTAAAACATCCTCTCTTCCCATGAACAGGAGGCAGGGTACCCTATTTTTTATCCCTGCCAAATTAAAGTGTCTAGTACCAAGGGTCTTTGAGGTAAGCTGCAGACGTACAGACGGACATGTTGAAACTATAAGGGTTCCTTGTTGATTACGGAACACTAAAAAGCGTAGAGAAAAAGTATTATTTTCTTAGAAAACAAGGCTTGTGAATGAAAAACCTTACCTTTTCGTGCAGTACGGTATAAATGTATATCTAGCTAGTAAAATAGTCCCGTCTATCCTACCTCGCCCGACCTGCGGGAACTCAATGTAGCTTGGCCAAATTTAATAAATAGTCGTCCTCATTCTTACTAGATTATTTAGCCCATCTAACGGACCGTAAAGACGAAAATAAATACGATATATAAATGTGATAGACGATCCGGCCCAAATGTGTCCGAAACGTTCCTATGTACACATATTATGGTTTTTATTACTTTTGAAGATATGGTTGTAATAGTTAGTGATGTCTCATCCCATATAAAGAAACCGTGCCGTCATACTGTACTGATTATAATGAACATTTTTTGTACATCGATCGCGGTGATTCCACGGCGAACGGAACCGAACCAGTGTTTCTTTCAGGTACTACTCCAAAAGAAGAGAAGCCTTACTGCCTCCCCGGGGCTTTTAGAACTTAATCAATAGCAATAGGTTACCGGTCGATCACTTTCGCGCGTCTACAGTCCCAGTGTAGGCCCATACGCCAACGCCGAGAGCAAAGGGCACTAACTACCTTGTTCTCATTTCTCACCTCTTCCAAATCCCCTAGTTATCTGGCCCCTAACTTTCAATACATTTGCGCCAATCACAATAAAAATCTACGGTCATCACATAACCGCCTCCTTCTATGTCCCACTCACCGCACCGACTTCATTCACTCTTCTTTCTTTGTTCAGTCTATTTCTCTGTGGAATGCGCTCCCCCAGGAAATCAGGATGGCAACCAACCGATTAACCTTCAAAGTTAAGGTTCGCGAGCATATTCGTAAGAAGATGGCAGTAGTATCGTCACAGCGCTAATGATTTTCCATAATTATCAATAACTACTAATTGTTTATGTATATTTGTGTATTTAGTTTATTCTTTGAGTATTTTTTGTATTTTTAGTTTAGGTATATGTATTTAAATAAACGCGATTTGCTTGACTTTATATTGCACCTACCACTATTTGTCTCTGCATCACCCAAAGGTCGACTGGTAGAAAATGCCCAAGGCATTAAGTCCGCCTCTGTACGTTTGTGTGCATAAAGTATTAAATAAATAAATAAATAAATACAGTAGATTTACCTATATTCGCAACGAATATCCCTACAATTTGCCAAATTATTTAAACCTGGTATCATTTTAGAGCTGGAAACCCTTTATTGACGTGAAGTAGCACTCAATCAGCCAATTAGGAATTGAGTAGTGCATGGCATATTAAAGTAGCCAATTAGAAACCAGAATAGCGCCTAGAAAGAACGAAACACTTTCGAGAATATCGCCATCCCTTTTCCCTCTAAAACGATAGCGTTTTAGAGGGAAAAGGGCCCATAAGGCTCTCCCTCTCCCACTCTAAACAGCTGTTTATAGATAATACTTTCGCGAAATTTGTAGAGTGAAAATTATAGCTGTGTTATGTTATATATAATTATAGCCTTATCGTTAAGTGTACGCAAGAAAAAAGTCACGAAGAATAAGATTTTTGTAAAGAATTTTATTCTTCGTGGCTTTTTACAATGTTTCTTTGACAATTTTGGTTCAGCTTATAGCATCTTTTATTCATTAATATATTAATAATAATTGAAATTGATTTTAAATATTTTATTTAATCTGCTCTCCCAGATCTCTTAACCGCCCCCCGTCCCCCCCCGGAGAACTTTGCCTGAAAGAAATACTGAACCGAACGCGATCAATTTACAAAAAATAATCGGTATAATCAGATAAAAAACGCTAATTACGTCAGCGCGATATGTTTGTATGGGATGAGGCATCTGTATGCTAGTATTATATTATCTGTGGTATGGTAAAATGGCTGAACATAAAACCAATCAAAATTTAAAGAGTAATTTTGTTTGAGTAGTTCAAAATTGAACATTATAAGCTAGTTTAAATTGCTGATTCATTTATGAAGATGTAAGTCTTCTTTTTGTCAAATTAAAATAAAATCTAGAAACAAATTAAAATGCCACTATTGGGACTATTAAATATTTCTATAAATGGTGCAAAAATCGACCGCAATGCCGCCAACAATTCTGCTACCTTTACGTGCATAAAGTGGTCTTACAAAATGACGTTCTCATTTTTTCTCCGCAGGCGCCCAAATGATAATGCTGACATTCGACGGTGCTGTTAACTTGAACAACTTCGACTTGTACAAGAAGGTGTTCAATGGAAAGACCAAGAATCCTAATAGCTGCCCCATTAGAGGCACTTTCTTCTTGTCACATGAGTACAGGTGATAAAACGTGTCGACTAAGAGACCAAAAGTAAATATGTTTCCGCTAAAAGCCCATGCAGACGGTCTGCATTTGCACTACAATCTGGCTGCAAATTAGATTTGGTGCAGTTGGCGGAATTGCAGTATAGCAGCTGTGGCCAAATGTGCAGTTGACTTGCAACAGTCGGCCTGAACTAGGTATGTGGTGGTTCAATATAAGACGTTCAAGCGTCAGTCAGTGATATACAACATAGATTGTATGATGATGATTGGTATCTGTTTTTACCCCTGATGGAAAAATAGGGGTGTTATAAGTTTGAAATGTGTACCTGCGTGTTTGTGTATCTGTCTGAGACATCATATCTCCTAAACGGATGAACCGATTTTGATTGCGTTTCTTTTGGCTGATGGGCGTTTTACTGTTTGAATCGGGGTGTTTTCGCAAGATATCGTGTCATAATTACGTGTTCAATAGATTGTCGATCGAAGCGTGTCTACTACTAAACATGTTATGTAGCATGAAATAAAAATGAAAGCTTTGTTTATATTTACGCTTTAGCACCTAGTAGGTAGGTTAGTATTTACGAAAACGTAAAGGCCTTAACATCAGAATTAGTGCTAAATTGTAAAAACTGGTAAATAATGTATCAAGCCACTTATAATACTCACAACGGATCTTTGTGTGTCTGAATTGGCTGCAAGAGCCTGCGCAGTTGCTATTTTTGTGTCAATATTGAAAGTGAAGATAGCATTGTATAACTGTCTCTTTCACTCGCTTACATTTGTCGCATCATCCAATCTCGCTTACTCTATGCAGTTAAACTGTTTCTTGCGCAATAGTTGACAGAACTAACTTCAGAGACACAAAGATCCGCTGTGTATATTATAAATACATTCAGGATACGGTATTTTCCTAATTTAAAGGACAGATGTCTTATTCATGTAATGTAAATTGTGTAATAACCATGCCTAGTTTTTTTATTAACATACCTGATGTTACACAGGCTAATCTTTTTGAAAAATTTACGTTTTTTTACTTACTTGTGCCCAGTTTTTTGATCCGTTGTTAACTCAACCAATGGTTAAATATGCTAACCAATGGTCGCGTTAATACGCCAATTGCTAGTCTAGTAAATAGTCAATTAAATAATTCTGCAACTTATTTGAACATTTGTGAAGTTAAGAGGAAATGTGGGCAGAGAGCTCCCACTGAATTTCCTTAGTAAAAAGTCATAATTCGAGATTTGGCTGTCGCCTATTTCTGCCTCCAATATTAGACCAATTTAAAAGATATTCCATAAAATGGAAAACAATGATATATTCAATGCCCCTATGTTTTTCTTTTTTAATTTATAGTTGACAAATTTGTACAATAAGCCTCGGTTGTCAGCCTAATTTTGAGCATTTTTTGAAGGTTCTATTGCTTCTAAAGTTATCATCAAAAAGGAGGCCAGAGCCAAACCTCGAATTACGACTTTCTACTTAGGATATTCAGTCGGATGTCTACGACCGCATTTCCTCTTAACAATTTATGAAAAAGCACATTTTAACACTTTTGAAACCATTGGTTACCATATTTAACCATTGGTTAAGATAACTATACATCATAAAACTGGACCTAACCTAATTGTTTGCTAGAGATTTTCTCATGAAAGCTGTGTCTGAAATTAATATCTGGGTACCTAGATATCAATTAATTAATGACAAACAATTTGCTAAGTTACTGTGATTAATTTGGACGATAGTTTGGTAATTACTTACACAAGTTTCGTGTTAATTACTATATTACGTATACTTTTGATAGTTGCTGAAAGCTGGAGTACCTATGTTATATGTGTTACAGCAGTTATGAGAACTTTACCGCTAAATAATTATATATACAAGTTAATTCAATTAAGTCATTAAATGTTACTTAATTATAAGTTTATGAATTTCCATATATTTATTGGCAACTTAGCTTGAGAATACTAGAAAAAACATTTTCAAAAAAAATTGACATCCAAATGAAAATACAATTTTGGAAGTCGGTGTTTCTGGTTTAGTTTCTCCGCTTTTGACAACGACTGCCGAAATTGAAGTTATTTTTATCTTTGTAGTGTTTTTATTTGGAAGTTGGTTGTATTTTTTGGTGAAAGGTTTTTTATCACTTTTTTGTTGTGGTACCTAGTGGACAAGTTCTATTGTAATGTACAATAAAACGACAGGCGATTGCAGAAATCCGGAGAGATTTGCCGTCATTTATTGAAGAGTTCTGTTATATATCTATGAAGTTGTTCATTAGACCTTCACCAAATTTGAATGGGACCAATTCAGGAACTTCCATGGTGAATTGCCAAAATCGGTCCTCAATTGGCTGAGAAATCGGTGAACATATATATACGGTCGAACATAGAATCTCTTCCTTTTTGGAAAGTCCGTTAAAATTAACTATCGTTTATACAATTATTATATTAGGTACATTGGTTTTTAAGTTCAAAAACGAGCACAGCGTATTTTTCAGATATCTTTTAAGAACGCGTCTTGATTAAAAGGTTGAAGAAGAAAGAAGTATTAAAATGAGTTCCAAGTATTTAAATGATTTATTTGTTATTTACAGTAACTACGTGCAAGTGCAACAGCTTGCCCACGACGGACATGAGGTAATTCAGAAATATACTTAAAATAAACTATTTATAACACCCCTTGTTTAATTGTTGATGAAAATGTGATACTGTAATATATTAAGGGTGGAAACATCGTTCGTATCGGGGACTCGGGGTTCAAAGATCGGGTTGAGCTACCGAGAGATATCATATGGATCCTTGGCATTATAAATTGAGACGTGTACCATAAAAAATAAATGGTAATATAAATGTACTCTCCACCTCAACCAGTTTTCACTTTTCATACAGAGTGCATTGTTAATTCCATTACAACAATAACAACAACAATGCACTTTGTTTTTGGATCCTATGTTGGCCTAGTGGGTTAGTGTAGTATAAGGTTTCAAAATATTGCCAGGCCAGCTTGTTGTAATAGTGTTGTTACTACTGACGTGAACTTCCTTATGTACTCTTCTATATTTTTCTTTCCCTATACGTATCGTTGGTGCGTTTTCAAACATCAATTCTTATCCAAACCAAATACCCTCGGAACAAATCTCAATAAACCATACAACGGCAATCTCTGAGACAAAATATTCGACAGATCATTCCAGTCTCACCACTATCAGCAGAAACGATCTAAAAAACAATGCTTGCTTCTGAGATAGCTACAGGCACAGTGTCGCATGAGCAAGGTCTCCAAGACAAAGGCTACGAAGAATGGGTCGGCGAGATGATCGGCATGCGCGAGATTCTCGGCAAGTTCGCCAACGTGTCTCGCTCGGAGATTGTCGGCGCGAGGGCACCGTTCTTGAAGCCTGGGAGGAACACGCAGTTCAAGGTATTTATGAGTATTTTGTCCTTTATTCATTCAATTTCTTATTATCTACATTTTTAAATATTTTTATAAAATAAATAAAAAAAAAACATTAAAAAAAAATAGAGGCCCACCGGTATCGAAAATTTCAACTGTCTAGCTGTCATGGTTCATGAGATACAGCCTAGTGAGAGACGGGCAGACAGACAGACGGATCGTGGAGTCTTAGTAATAGGGTCCCGTTTTTACCCTTTGGGTACGGAACCCTAAAAAATGTAGGATGCTTTTTATCTCGGCTAGGTAGGCAGTTCTTTTGGGTACAGAATAAAATATGAAGCTGAATAAATAGCTCACAAACATCAATACATAATTTTTAGTTAAAGTAGGAGTAAACATTTTAGAACTACTGTAAAGGGCGTGTGGGCAAAATAAACGTATACCAAAAGAATGAGTTGTAAACAGTATTGAATATTTTCCACGAAATAAAAGAACAATTCCTATAAGTAAAACATTACGAAATTATTGTGTGCTCGTGTATTTCAAACGCCATATTATTCCGCCATCTTATTTCTGCCGAATTTCTCTAACATTCTTTTGTCTCCAAATTGGCGCACATCGAATATCAGGTAGCTTATTAGGGTAATAATTTGACAGTCATTCGATATACTACAAGTATACTACGTACGACGCAATAGGTACGTCGGTACACTTAGTGTCAATATTTCGGCGGTGCGTCTATTCGTTACCTGACAATTACGGCCGTCACGTCAGCAATACAAAGTGGCATTCGTAGAGATTTTTTTTGCAGTGCGTCGTCATCAGAGAGCTCCGTCAGTTGTCAAACAAGCCGGCACGCTCTAGTATCGATATTTTGATAGGCACAGATCGACGAACGTATCTAAATAAAACTGATTGAAGTACACTTTGTATGGGATTTGTTGTGCGAGATAACGGTTGGAGCGTACGATTAAATTACACATAGATAAATATAAATATTTTGAACGAATGTAAACATGGTCATTGTACATAGACACGCAGATGTAACAAATTGTGAACGCAAAAGGTTTTTTTTGGGAAAAAACACACTGCACATGTTGTTTCAATGACAAAAAGAAACGTAGTTATTGAAACAATTTAATTGACGAACAGAAAATCGGCAGTAAAGTTTCTCTTATAAAAATAAGTATTAGAAAATGGATGATCTTTTTAGTATTCAGGGCGTTTTTCAACACTTGATTTCCTAAAAAAATACAAACGGCTTCCAAATAATAACACTACAAAGTGAAAAATAACTTCAATTTCGGCAGTCAGTGTTCCTGTTTTCGTTTCTTCGTTTATTGATAGCGACTTCCGAAATTGAAGTTATTTTTCACTTTGTAGTGTTTTTATTTGGAAGTCAGTTGTATTTTTTGTAAAAACGTTTAGGTGTGGTACATAATGAACTAGTTCTATAGGCTAGGTACCTATAATGCCCAAAGTGAAGCTAGAATTGATTAACCTAATAACATGAAACTTAAACAAAACCGGTGGAATGAGAGTATAGTATAATATAGAGCGTACTAGTGTGATGTTATGTTATGAAATGGTGTAAACAATAAACAGACATGCGATTGCAGTTTCTGTGTTTTGCTGTCATTTATTTAAGAGTTCTGATGTATATCTCCAAAGTTCTTCATCAGATCTTGATGAAATTTAAAATGGGACCACATGATAAGCACCAGCTATCAAATAAAAAAATCATCGAAATCGGTTCACCCAGTAAAAAGTTCTGAGGTAAAAAAAAAAAAAAGTCGAATTGAAAACCTACTCTTTTTTGGAAAGTCGGTTAAAAAGAAACCCAACATTGGAGCAGCACTTCTCGATTCATGTCCGAATGAAACCGACAAAGTGTATAAAAACTTATTGACACATAACCTCTTTGTTCTCAGGAAGACTTCGGCTACATCTACGACAGCTCGGTGGGCGTGCCTCCCCTGCCGATCCCCGTGTGGCCTTACACTCTCGACTACAAGATCGCGCACGAGTGCAAGTCAGGCACTTGTCCCACCAAGTCGTTCCCAGGTGAGTGCCGTAACTTAGTGCTCGATAAACTAGCTAAGGAGAGAAAAGATTTGTTAGGAACCGCAGCGGGGAGGAAATTATAGACAAATGATGCCTTTTGTGTTTGCTAGAATTCTAGATTCTTCACTAACTTTGGAGTCTGGGGAAATCGCAGGTATTGTTAATTTTATGCAGAGCGGCGAAAGGTAATTTGCATCCTTTTGAATTTCAAGTGTGTAAAAGTTCACATAGAATTTGTGAAATGTTTTCCACCTAGGTTTTCCCGTGTAAAACCAATATGATCACCGCCACCACGTTCCCGCATCGCGTGCGGTGTAGCGTTAGATAGAACGAGGTGCTTACACATTTCCTATACAAACGCCAAGTTGCTAGCTCCACGCGGTCGAAACAATGCACTCACCAACTTTAATTAGAACCAACCGAAACTATGCCATTAGAACTTTTTTGGTGAAAAACAATTTCAGGATAGAATAAAACATTGTAATTTTTCCAAACAGTTGTTTCCTCGTATGCATGCTGTAGCTATAAGTATGCTAGTATTATATTATCTGTGCTATACGTAAGAATAAAGTACACAGACTCTGTTTGCACGTGCCTCGGTCAACATTTTTTGAACTGCGCTGTATTTAAAGATCGTCAGAGAATACACAACATACCCATATTTGATTTAAAAGCATTTCTATAAAGAGGTTATTTGTTCGCAGGGCTGTGGGAGGTGCCGTTCAACGCTCACTATGTGGAGACGTACGAGGGCGGACACTGCCCCTATCTCGATCAGTGTGTGCTACATAATCACGATTCGGATGAGGTGAGTACACACGGCTTTGTTTTTGTTTTGGTGGAAATAGGTTTATCGTTTGTAGGCATTAATATCGTTCATTGTAGGATGATTGTATTGACTCAACGTAAACATTATTGGTAAATGTATCAGAGGATATATGCTTCCAGTCGACGGCACGAACTATTTTGTGCGCGAGGTTAAAATGCATGCTATCTCATCCGACAACATGTGCGAAAGAGATAAATGCTGTGTAGAGCAGTAAGAAGCTAGTTCGCGTACGAATTAGCACTTTTGCAAATTTGTATCAATATGGATGATGATTTAAGACGAAAACGAGCGCGCACAATTTTATAAACAGACCTTTGGGAGTCTAGATTTCATGAAAAAACGACTAAATGTATATTTTCAAAATAAAATGATTTGCATTGTTGAATTACTAATCGATCCCTGTATGGAGCCCGTTTTGAAATTTTCCTTCTTCTTATGGTATTTATTTTCGCCCAAAGATGCGTTACAATTAGTGTTGGAATATGGAACTTTCGACGCTCATAACATTCAAATATTTTTTTTTTCTTTTTTGTATCGTCAAACAGCGGAATAATCGCTAGACTACGTTTGTATGGAAGAATGATCGACTAGTGTAACCTTAAGGCTAAAATGATTTTAGAAAGTTGATAGCAATCAAATCAATATATGGAATAAACCGTTTTTATAGAAATTATTCGAGTAAAAATCATCCATATACATTCCTAAGGCCGAATTTATCACCTCCAAATTATCGCAGAATTAATGTGACAAATTGTCAAGCAAGCGTTATATGCTGTGATTGGCTGTTGAAAATTCATTCAAGCAATCACAGCAGATAACGCATGCTTTACAATTTGTCACATTAATTCTTCGATAATTTAGAGGTGAGCAACGCGGCCTAATCCTCATAAACCGCTTATAAATGAATTGACTTGGACCTAAATGCTTATTCACGTAATGATTGCCGATTCACATTATACGTATAATAGTAACTTTTATGGTAAATACAGATGATATAAGGCATATAAACATTTGCATAATTATGTAAATGTGCATTTCCATTTTTATAACTTATTTCATATATGCACGCATGTTTCTATTGATTCACTCAGTAATTTTGGTAAAATCTTAATTGTCACAACTAAATTAGTGAATACATTTGACGAGTATGTGTTTTAAATAGTTTTCAAACAATTTTGGCTAGCATGGCCACCGGAACGTTTTGGAGAAGGCTTTCACCGCAAAAGGCGGCCCTTACGCCTAACAATTCTAACCTTATATAAGTACAAAACTAACAAATAAATGAATAAGTACACATCACAAGTAAAGGGTCAACATCAATCTGCCTAGCCTTTTCCCAAGTTTATTGGGGTCGGCTTCAAGTCTAACCGGATTCAGCTAAGTACCAGTGTTTTATATGGAGCGACTGCCTATCTGACCTCCACAACCCAGTAACTGGGAAACACGATACCTCATGGCTTGACTGGTGTCAGATCTAAGGCTTCTGACTACCCGTGACAACTGTCAAAGATCTTTAAATGACAGCCGGGACCAACAGCTTAACATGCTTTTCGAGGCACGGAGGAAACTCGGTATGTTGAAATGGTCACGCATCCACGGACCGACCTCGTCAAGCGTTGCTTAAGCTTGATGATTGACCAGTGCGGCTGTTATTATTTGGCCACGAGCTCAGGGGGTAAAGGGAAGTACGAACTATTTTTGTAAAAAGAGTTTTAACCGTCTCTGAGCCATCCAGATGCTGCAATATTTCCCCGTATCCTCTTACAGTGGTGATTGTGTTGTCACTACAGATGCTGCAGGCGCACATCTTATTTTCAGATTGAACTGATTGATTGATGTGTTCACATCTTTTCTTTCTACATTACCATCGTCAACATTTCTTGTCCTTATCTTGTTCAAGCTTATGTTTTCTTCATCCTTTTTAACAGATCTAAAACAGACTTCTGTTTGCTTTTGAACCGTATTAACTTTGCTCTTTGATTTGTACCTACAGAGCTGAAGCTTATTATTATATTTTAAATTGTGAAAAAAAAATTACGTAAAAATGTTATGCTTTCATGCATTTTTTGAAACGTATTCATATTTTGTAGAATATGCAAATAGCGTTTATTTCCTAAATAGTGGAAGAGAAACCAAGCATTTTGAACAAGCTAGTATTTTCTAGAAATAGCTTTCTCCAATATGTGGTAGAAAATAGCATTTTAAATAACGTTAGTAAAGGTAAGCAAATGTTTGTAGTTGTGTATAGTTGAATCGAGAAGTGGAGCGGAAGGCGGCCGAGAATAATTCCATATACGCACGTACGCGGTCCAGTATATCTCACGTTTTAATTTTATAACTAAAACCCGACTAAACAAGTATAAAAAGTTTGTAATACTCTGTTTGTATCAGTTTATATTATCTAGTTACCCTGTTCGTGACTTATAGACCCACTCGACCGGTCCGGTGATATGTTTTATGTAGATGACCGTATTACGGCTTTGATATCTTTTTTAACTCGCCAGATAAAAGGAAACGCGTTGGAAGTTTAATATGTTTGATGTCAGACACATACATAATTTATTATATAGTGTTGTGCTAGTTTCATAACTCATCAACGAGGTTCTCGTTTTAATGCGGTTGTCTTTGATTAAACACTTCTTTGCGCGAACTCCTAGAGACACGGAGTCAACACTTTTGAGCACGAAATATGAAAATAAATATTGGGATTGAACCACAGCAACTTGTTGATTAAACAGCGTTATTTGGTTTCGTTATTGTTTGTTCAAAGTGGTTATAGCTTCGTTTGTAAAAACTGTGGTGTTATTTGAAGCACTTTGCTCTTTCGCTCACCAATATTCGTGCCAGTGTTAATTTTATACAGCATTTGAATTTTGAAATGCAATTACGGGTTGCACTTTGTACTTCCCAATCAAAGTTTTATGAATGAAATTGTAATGCTTTGCTTAAATATTGATAAAACTTCGTTGGTTTAATCAATGATTTTACACATAACCTTATCTCAATTTATTTTGAGTTGGCACAACATTTATTGTCATCTTCTTCCATACTTCTTTAGATATTAAGTAGTCATCAACTTAGTATAATAGTCAGCTTCAGCTATGTCCTCTTTACTCCGGCCAGTCATCGTTTTTTTGGTCTTCCTCCTGCCTTATAGCCATCAACATTCATACTTACTTTCTTCACGACATTTTCTTGTAGTATATTTATGACCTTATCCGTCCCAGATAAACATACGATATACATATATTTGTCACATCAAGGGTGGTCGATAGATGCAAACCATCAGGAAGTCAGGATGTATTCGCTTAGGTTAAGACATCGTGTCTGGGCAGGTCGGAGGGTATAATCATGAAAATGAAATCACACAACTTATTCAATACACTAGGTTTATTCAAATAGTCACAACTCACAGTTACAATCTTGCTTACTTATATTACGGATCGATACTGATTCTACGACATCTTAGCTCTAAGGCGGTCAGTATTCAACTGCCATATTCTGCTGTCCCCACCACGCAAGTGGTTAGAAAAAGCGCGCCAATGCGTAGTTGTTCTTGATTTGCCGCCAGGGGTGTGCTTGTGATTTGTTTTGACGTTCGTACTATTGACTAAACCGGAAATATTTTGTGTTTTTTTTGCCAACGCTGTCCCATTGCTAATCAATAAATCTATCCCAAATCCAGGTATTCTCGTTACATCTTCCTGGGTCAGCCTCGATGGCACCATCGGCAGGTGCACTCAAGTCCCTACTTTGTGGAGACTTATCAAGCGGTCACACGCAGTGTAATATTATGTTATTTTTTACATTGTCATTAATAACATCCCATATTGCAGGTCCTGGAATGGCTACAAGAAGACTTCAGCCGGTACTATGAACAGAACCGTGCCCCATACATGATGCCCTTCCACACCAACTGGTTCCAGATCAAGGAGTTGGAGCGAGGACTCCACAAGTTCCTGCAGCGGGCTTCCAACCAGTGAGTATTCTTCATCGTTTAGGTGTAGAGTACTAGCTAGTCTTAATTTTTAAGTCTCCTACACGGTATGTATATCACCAGCACCATCAACCGTAGGGCCTAGAGAAAGTTTCATTCTTAGCTCAATTGTCAAAAAGTTCAAAATGTATGGAATTGAATGCCATGTGCTTCTGAAATGTGTCGTGGGCAATGGCGTCAAGTTGATATATGGAGGACTAGCGTCTGCCAGCTGCTTCGCCCGAGCGAAATGGGTTTTCTTATCCCAAGAGTTTACATTATACTGGGATGAAATATAACCTATGTGCTATTCCAGACTATGATCTATCTCTGTGCCAAATTTCATCCAGATCTTTTCAGCTGTTTGAGCGTGAAGACTTTACAAACATACTTACACACTCACAAACTTTCACCTTAATAATATTAGTAGGATAAGATGGGAAACGTAAACCTCAGGAACTACTGGTTGGAATTGAAAAAATATTTTTGTTGGATAGACCATTTATCGAGGAAGGTTATAGGCTATATAACATCACGCTACGACCAATAGGACCGGAGCATAAATGAAAATTTTTGCAAAAACGGGAAATATTATTCTTTTTTGAGAGCTTCCGTTGCGTGCGCTGCGTGAACGGTCAAAGTTACGCAACAATCATGTATGTAGGGCAGGTAGGGTAGGGTAGATGGGTAGGTAGGTAGCCAGTTGACGGGAGCGAAGCCGCGTGGGACAGCTAGTAATATATATCGATGATAGGGACGTTATCTATTATTCTTGTTTTTTAGTTGAATTATGTTGTACATAATAATAAAAACAAAACCAAAAAATATTGTAATTCAATGCTCGGGATCGCTTTGCTGTTAGAATGACAAAATAAAACCCGTCAATAGCTGTCGTAATACATGTCAACATCGTCATATCGAATATACTAAGAATACGGAACCATAAACGTCGAGATCTTTATTTTGTATCCAACCGGAAATATTTTAGTCTTTTGTAAGTTCCATTTAACATTTACATAATAAAATTCAATTTAAGACAAATTATTGTTTATCCTGCTTACGTATTTACTGAACTTTCATTTTATCCAGTATTCGAAGCCAAGGCAGACGTAATATTTCGGATTGCTTTGGACTTGAATAATTGGTTTGAAACGAAACGAAGATGGAACGAGTTACTGGCAAGAAATATGTGCTTAATCAGTATTTTATTTTAATATGTGAATTTTAAGTGTGTGGAAGCAGAATTAGTGAATGTAGGGTGAGCAGAGCTCCTAACATGGTTTTGCAAAGTTTGCACAGTAGTTTATAGGTTTTTTTATAGTTTATAGGCTCGTGCTTGACACAATCTCACCTGATGGTAAGCGATGATGTGTTCGACGATGAAGCACGCTTGCCTAGAAATAACCTATTCCTTTTTGACTTAAATACTCCTAGATTATAACTGTCGGGAAACACAGACTCCAGCAGGGAATTTCACTCCTGAGCCACATAATAAAATTGTTTCCAAAACGATTTGTGCGTATGGGTAGGATGTACACCATGTACCGATGGCGTATCATCGTACGTTTCGTAGTCCGATGATGGAATTAGATCGTGGAATTCCATCGCATATTCTCCGAAATGTAACCGAAAAAAAAACCGACAAGCTGGCAATTCGGCAACGATGTGCCTCTTGGCCCCCTTTCGATCGACTCTAGTTCATCAAGCTGGTATTTGGCAGATCCGTCCCAGGGATGACAATCGAACTTGCGCTTGATACAAGTTGAGCAGCTGTTGCTGCGTGAAGTACCTTCTCACCTTTGCAAGGATCCCCATCTTTTTGGCAGCCATCTGAGCTTTTGCCTCAATGTATGGGCCAAAATTGAGAGTCGATGTCAACGTAACGCCTATTAAAAATGAATACAACATAAAATCTCGCCTGTATTCTCCCAAGGGTTAGGCAGAATTATGCTTAAAGTATAAGCACATTTCCCCAGTTATGATTATCAGCAGTCCATCATGTTGAAACTTATCATTGTATAGTATGCCGCTTAATTTTTATTTTTGGTATACTAGTCTTGACTTACTTATCTTATCTGAGCTTTTTAATCTTATCTGATTGATCAAATTTATCTGGAAAGTGACGTTGCAGTCTAAATTTGTAGAACAATTTAAGCCTTTCTTCATAAAATCATATTATTTAATAATGTTCAAAATTAATAATAAATACAATTGAATATGTCTAATATTATGACTAATAACAAAATAAAAAAAAAAGCTTACTGCGCATCAAAAAATTCGTCCACATCGATGTCAATGGGATACGTGCCCAGAACGCTGGCAGCATTGCCACGTTGAATGGGAATGCTGATTCTCTGGCTAAAGAAAAGGCCAGCCCTCTGGTCACGCGAACAGTCGACTAACCGTTTACTTATGTCTCGAAACACTCGGTGAGCACTCGGACCCCATAGACCTAATGTCTCAACCCCAAACGGCTCAAACATATAACTGCCAATAAGGTTGTTATATTTGCGCCGTTTGAGGTTTTCTGCACCAGCAGCAGCCGCCCCAGCACAGCCCGCCGTGCTAAGAAGATGGGATAGCGCAAGGGTATCGACACATGTTGCATCCCACACCAAAGGCCTACCCAACTTCCATGGCATTATGGTCATCCCGTCCGGTCTCTTTCCATCGTCGCGCGCCAAGCCATTGGGTTCTAAAACAGCTGGCACCCCGGCGGTGACAAGAGCTCGACGTATGATGTCATTAATGCTGGCGTGCCGTACTAACCGACCAGCGCTCCTACTGCAAGATAGGCCATGGTGTCCGAGGCGGTCGACTGCTTCACCACATGATGTGGACCTTCACAACGATGTGGAGCTCCGCTGGGAGTACCTAGGCGCAAACATGTAGCGATCCGGAAGGTACTGTCACTCAACATTGTTCCTATGTTGGGTGACAGTAATGCCTGTAGCCAGAGGCCCGACTCCCATTCACCCACACGCCTGAGCACGCTCAGCAGTATTGGTGGACGTATTTATGAGTTTATTCCGTACCAATCTGCAGAGCGGCTCATCCCACTGTCTTTGGGAAGATGGGTTTTCGGGCAACGCCGTATTCGGGCAAGCCACTTTCCAGGCGGACACTGCGTCGGTCGAGCACGGCACTTCATAGTCAACCAGTGACAGGAATAAAAATTTTGTGGTTAACGTTTCAGTGCTGTTTTCTTTATAAAATCATATCTTTTTTACAAGCTTTTATTTAACGTGCAATGTATGTATGTATGGAAGTGTGTTTGGGTCAAATCTTGCAACTGAATTTTAAAGCCGTTATCCTCCACTGATTAGGATGAAATTTTGCAAACATGTTTAGTTTAGATGACAATGCATAGTTAGCTAAGTGACATCATTCTGAATCCAATATGGCGGACGGCCCAAAATGGCGGACTAGTTATTTTTTGTGCACTGCCATGATATGGATATCAAATGAAAGGTTTTGCTGAATTGAATACGAAAAAAGTTTGTTATATAAAAAACATTTTTAATGAATAGTTTAATTACGTTGTAGCTAACCTTACAAGACGTTTATGGTTTAAGATAGTAAAAAAAAAAAAAAACAGTATTAAATCTCTACTTTTAAATCTCTACATATTTATTTTGTGAAAACACAGTACATTTATAATTGAACATAATGAGGGTAATTGTACAAATAGATATTAATAAAAAAAAGAAAAACATAAAAACTATTTTCTCGGGGTCTTTAGGTCAAAAGTGAATAGGTTGTTTCTAGGCAAGCGTGCGGCACCTACGACCACATCATCACTTACCATCAGGTGAGATAGTGGTCAAGCACAAGCCTATCTACAATTAAAAAAAAAACAGATTTACGTACTAGGTAGGTACTGGCTGTTTACCTAGAGGATGTTCTCTCGTAATTTAAAGTAAAGTAAAGTAGCAAAATGTTAACAAGCATATTATGTTCTTCGATTCCACTTCTCATCAAGTAATGTTGGTATTTAAAGTATTCAATTTAAAGTGCCTTCATTATTAAGCCTTGATTAACCTGATATTACTTGATAATTGGATAGCAACGCGAATCTTCTTTCGCATCAGAATAATCATCAGAGTAACTAAAGCCAGGATGTAATTTAAACCAGGTAGCAGAAAAGTAATGGCCCCTCCATTATATACAATGGATTGACTGCTAAGGGACGTACTTATATATTTCTACTGTTCATACAAATTCTGATATTACAAGATTATTACAAAGAGTTCAAAGATTTTTAACACCCGACGGAAAAAGAGGGGTGTTATAAGTTTGGCGTGTATCTGTGTGTCTGTCTGTGGCATCATAGCGCCTAAACGGATGAACCGATTTTGATTTAGTTTTTTCGTTTGAAAGGTGATTTTGTCGAGAGTCTTTTGAGCTATGTTTGAATAAAATCGGTTCAGCCGTTCAAATTTTATGGGCGTTTTACTGTTTGAATCGGGGTGTTTTCGCAAGATATCGTGTCATAATTACGTGTTCAATAGATTGCCGATCGAAGCGTATCTATTATCTACTAGATAAATTATGTAGCATGAAATAAAAATGTGCCGAGGGTTTTTAAAATTTTGAAATTTTACTTGTAATCCATTTTTCCGATTGGTTTTCCTCGACAAAATTCGAACTGCAAGAACTTCGATATCTATGGAACTCTAGTGCCAAATTTCATGTTGCTAGACCGTGGTTCAGGCTCTGCGAAGGCTAGCAGTGAATGAATTTTAATTATACGGGTTGAATGAGATGATATCGGATTTGATTAGAGAGAAAAGTAGCCCAAACTTAATCTAGCAATTTCTTGTCACCACAGGAAGGACGTATGGTTCGTCACAGTCACCCAAGGTCTGACCTGGATCACAGACCCGAAGTCCGTCAAGTCCCTGAACAACTACGAAGCTTGGAGGTGTGACAACAAGGACTACCCACCAGCACCGTGCAATCTGCCCAATAAGTGCGCTCTGTCCTTCAAGCCTGCCGATATGAACTTCACTGACACTAGGTATATGGAGACCTGCAGTGATTGTCCCAATCAGTAAGTTGATTTTTGATACATAGTACTGAGTTTATACATAAAACGAAGCAGACCGGACCTATGCCCAGTAGCGGACCTCTTCAGGCTTATAGTTTCAGGACAAAAAGCTGTTTAAAGACAAGAAAAACACTTGCACTTTGATGAATTTGTTGAAAGTTCATTTCAATAATGCTGGAGCACACCTCGACTCGTGACCCTGGGGTCCCGGTCCTTTGAAAGAATTGGATGAGGGGCCGAAGCCAACTCACAGATGTCTTGTTAGGCATGTATCAGGCAATGTGACATCAACCGACGATTAACCCTGTATGCATTACGCAAGTGCACCCAAGGGCAATCCGCGGTTGGTGTAGGACTATTGCAAAATATGGAGAAAAAATTATTGGTCTATGGGTTAGGAAGGTTTAGTGCTTTTTTTGCCCAAAACTATAGGAGGACTACACTGCTATAAAACGGCAGGGGATGACTTGCACACTCAATTAATGCGCACCCATAAAAGGTCGCTAGCACTTCAGTGACGTAGCACTGGGCCACCATATCCGAAGGTGCTTGAGGAGTGGAGAGATATACCACGGCTATCAGGACAACCCCGGAAGTATGGTCAAGATCCCTACCAGCATCTTATTGGGTTAACTTCCCTCCTTCGAGCACGCCTGCTCTTAAGCCAGTTAATTAAGGCTAGAGAGAGATGGGAGCTCTGGTTCCCGTCAGTTTTCACTCCTACAGGCCATTAAAGGCAAGTCAAATATGAGCAACAAGGCCTCTCCCTGGAGATCAGGTCCGTGGGGTCGCCACCGTCCACCAGCTCGCCACATAGCTGCCCTGCGAATTGTATCTCTCTGAGTCTGGCCTCTCACCCTAAGCATGTTGCGGCAAAGCAGAATCTACCGACACAAATATAGAGATCATTGAAGCGCGCAAGCCCTTCATGACGTCAACGTAGAGACACTGCAGTGGGGCCGTTTATTTTATTATTATGGAATTAATATAGAGCAACTGTTAATTTTCCCTTGTATGCCGTTAATCAAAGCAAAACCACAGCTGCAGCAGGACGTGACTTTAGTGGCAAAAAAAAACATCTAAGCCAAAAATCCGTTGACGCATTTTCTGAGACAGCTAAAGTTATGTTATTACTTCGTTCATTTTACGGGTTTACGGAGCACCACGTAGGGATTATCTTGCTTACTTTGTAACGAGACTTTAAATTTTTAAAGTTTTTTAACACGGTGTCAGGGTTCCCTCTATCACCGGCTCGGCTTCACTCAGGTTTCAGGAGCGAAGAGGAAAGATGTGATTTTGTAACATCGTTGTGTTAAATAATTCTGGTAGGTTCACGTGGGCTGGTGTGCACCAAGTAAAATGTTGTTGGAAAAGCTTAATTTATTTCTGAAATGAAAATTCGAGCTGCTATATTATTCTGGGATATTGCGAATAGCAAATGTGGCAGGGAAATAAAGATTCCTATATTTGAACAGACCACACTGGAATTTATAAAATCTAATGAAATTTTAATAACAAACCAAGATGAATGCAAATTTTGCAGATAAATCCGGCAGACCAAATATAACCTACACTCTGTAAAGGACATATAGACGAAGCTAATATTAATATATTCTATTATTTTCAGGTACCCATGGCTAGGAGACTCCGGCGGGACAGGAATCCCCGGTAAAGACAACTATATACCCGAAAATCTGAGGAGAAAGTAGCGTGTATACGAGTAGTCTATTATTAACACTGTGTGTGATCTATTCAGTTCAGTCGGCTTTCATATAGGTAGAGAAGATTTTGCCCAATGCCATCCCTTTGAGATGGACAACTTGACGTTGTAATAACATATCTAATAACATAATATGAAGGATATTATAATAGTTTGCCTGGATTATTTTCCAGTATATGGCGTATCCACACTTTCAAAAATCACGGTTCCAAAGAAATGCTCTGAATTGCATTAGAAAACTTGAAACATATGAGATAATTCATTTTCTAGAAACTAGAAGCATGGTATATGTAAGTGGGCTTTTGAGAAATAAACTAAAACTCATTAGAACTATGAAATTCGTAATAGGAACAAAGTCAGAAATCGTATCTTTGATTTTAGAATCAAAGATACGATTCGGCCTAGATGGGGTCCGAAGTAGTTTTTGATATCTATCACCGTTTGTTAGTTGTTTAAGAGGAAATATAGACAGAGAGCGCCGACTGAATTTCCGAAGTAAAAAGTCATAATTCGAGGTTTGGCTCTCGTCCATATCCACCTTCAATATTGGACCAATTTAAAATATATGCCATAAACTGTCAAAATAATATGTATACTATGCCCCTATGTTTTCCTTTTTTATTTATATTTGTCAAATTTGTACACTTAGGCCTCTATTGACAGCGTAATTTTGAGTATTTTTTGAGGGTTCTAGTGCTTCTAAAGATATCATCAAAAAGGAAAACATAGGGGCATAGTATATATCTTTAATTTTCTGTTTATGGAATATCTTTTAAATTGGTCTAATATTGGAGGAGGAAATAGGCGAGAGCCAAACCTCGAATTTTTACTAAGGAAGTCGGCGCTCTCTGCCCATATTTCCTCTTAACAAGAAATATCTTTAATGTCGCTTTAGAACGCCAACGAAAATGCCGAATAGTCCTGAATAGATTATACACAGACATTTTGTATATATTTCGTTTTGTAAGTAATTAGGGCATAGTGGCTAGTCGTCGCAATTTATTATTTTATAATAATTATGATTTGAGACTTTCTAGTACTTTGTAACGAGACAACTCGAACAATTTATTTAATGATTTTTAAGATATAAAATTTCGAGTAATTATTATTGAACAGTTGCCATTTTTGAACCAAAATACAATTTACAACTCCTTTTAACAATCACAATGTCGAGGACACGTAGAGTTGTTGAAAAGCTGGCTGGAGTGGCTGAAAAATATAAATTCAGATGTTATTTTGAAAATTAAATTAAATTAGGAGCGTAAGTTTTAATATCAACATGTTGATCAAATTCAGAGTTGGTTTTGATCTTTAGTTCTCGATGTTGTTAAACAAATACCTCGACATACTCCTAGCTTGGTAATATATATGAATATATATCTCTGAACAACTTTGGTGCTTTGTATTAACCCATATATGCCCAGTAATTCGAAAACGAAACACGAGGTAGTACTTTCATAAAAGCATCGTGAATCGTTTGTTAGCGCTGTAAAATGTAAAACAAAGCCATCTATCGCAAGCGTACCTAAGTAGGTTCTATTTGCAACAAATATTTTTGAGCAACGTTGACATTTGATTCAAATAGTAAACAGTGCAAGTTGTGTCGTGTTTTACGTCGCGCAAGAATCATGTCGTCTGCCAGAAAAAAGTAAGTAACTGTTTAATTGAGTAAAGCTTTGTACTTATCAAAGGTTTTTAGTAAATTTAGGTAAATTATGTACTTATTCGTGTATTTAGAATGAGTAAATAATAATTTATAAATACCCACACTGCCTTTATAACTTTCATGTTTCGAAAACGATACGTCAGGCAAATATACAGGTGAGGCTTGTACTAACAGTTTTTATTTGGTGTAAGTTTGAATTCACGGTTAACTACCAATGATCTCATTGATATCATCAATGGTTTACGTATAGCTTTGGATAATGAAGTGACAGCAGCTGACGTATACATCGACCCTCCAGGTAATATAATTGTGTCGGATTCAGACTCGGGGGAAGAAACAAATGTAAGTTTAGAAAATTTGTCACGTCGTCAACTATTGGCACCAGCTGAACTGATACTAATCAGTGATGGCAGCGAGTCTGAAGAAGAAGTTGTACACCCAAGCACGTCAAGCCAGTCACAGCCTTTATCAACCCGTAAGCGGGGCCGGCCATCGCGATCTATAGATAATCCTCCGCTTCAACCTACGCTGCCAACTCCATCGCCACCGCCGCCACCAACTCCACCGCCAAAGACAGCTCGAAAATTGGTGAAACGAGACTTACCCCAATATCATGATGAGTCGATGGAACCATTCCCGAGATCTGTAATTACCTTATCCGATGCTTCAGAACAAGTTGATTTCTTTGAATTGGTTTTTAGCCACGAAGTTATCAGGCACATTGTTCGCCACTCTGTTATTTATGCAGTACAAAAAGGAAACCCAGGGTTTATCCTCAGTTATAGTGACATTTATTGTTTCATTGGCATTTTGATATTGACTGGATATTCTCCACTGCCGCGACGTCGGATGTATTGAGAAAGTAATGAAGATACGGACAATATCTTGGTTTGTGAAAAACCATGCGGAGAAACCGATTTGAAGAAATTCTTTGACATTTCCGTGTGGCCGATAACACCAACGTTTGCCCTAATGACAAAATGGCTAAAGTCTGCCCTCTTTTTGATTTACTAAATAAGAAGTTTCTGCAATAAGCTGTAATCGAAAAGGACATCAGCATAGATGAATCAATGATACCTTACTTATGGTAGACACGATTGTAAGCAGTATATCAGGGGAAAAGCTATTATATTTGGATTCAAAACGTGGATTGCAGCCTTGCGCTTAGTATCATTTGTTTTAATTGCCAATAACGAATGAAAGATATATGCCCGTTGTTTCGTTTTCGAACACCTCTAAAATACCCACTAAACAAAAATATTTTATACTAAAACTAGTCAGTACTAATATAGGGGTTTATCAACATAAACATATCTGAAAATAATCAAAATCGGAAGCCCAATATAGTTCTGGGCATATATGGGTTAAATGATAAGTGGAATAACTGTTGTCATTGTTAACGAATAAATATAAATATTTTTTATAAAGGTCTGTTTATTTATTACCTGACAAACGAAGGTCACCGGTTTTTGAAAGCCCATTGTGTTGTTTGTGGGAGGAAAATTAAAAATATATCCAATGGAAAAGGGTTAAATGAAATATCACAAAGTTAACACAACTCAAAAAAACCGGCCAAGTGCGAGTCGGACTCGCGCACCGAAGGTTCCGTACACTCCTCAGCTTAAAGGTATTATAGACCTGAGTATAGTTCTCGCCAAACTTATTGGCTGCCCTGAAGTTGGCTACAATGGCTGCGCAGTTGGAAATCTCATACAAAAACAGCAACGTGCCTCGCGTATCCGTTAAACCAACTTCAAGGCGGCCAATAAGTTTGGCGAGGGCTATATTTGATATGAATTTTAATTTAATACCTCTACGCGTTCATGAGGACAGGGGTAGTAAGTTTAAAATTATTAAAAATATTATATTTTTTATTGTATGATGTAACTAAAAATTTACGGTTTTCGCAATTTTTCCTTTATCTGTGCTATAAGACAATGCTTCGTACCAAATTTCAAGATTCTGAGTTCACGGGAAGTACCCTGTAGGTTTTGATTTCCTTACGAGTGTCGAAAATTTGCGGCATAAACGGCTGTATCTTTTGATTGCGTTGGCTCAGAAGATTTTTTCACAGCTTCAAGTGACAGCAGACCTAAGTATTTGATACAAATTTCAGCTTGATACCTCCACGCGTTCCTGAGAAAAAGGGTCTTGACAGACAGACAGACGAACGGATGGACAGGACAACAAAGTGATCCTATAAGGGTTCCGTTATTTCCTTTCGAGGTACGGAACCCTAAAAACAGACCTACTGATAATTATAAAACAGTTTAATTTAATAGAATAATGAGTTAAATGGAACATATATTTTAAAGAACCATACAATTAAAGGCTACTACCCTACAAATCCCCACACTCTCACAACACACTATAGTAGTTTAAAGCCTGTTTCACACAAAACATTCATGTGCGCTGTGGCATAAGTTGCAGTGCAAGTATAAAATAATATGCAAGACGACTATATCAGTGCGTTTGCACGTCAGTAGCAGATACGTTAGCGCAACGTTGTGCGCTGTAACATACGTAGGTACGAGGCGTGTTGCTGTAGCGCTGCGCACGTGTTGCATTAAGTGTGACCAAGCTTTAAGCGAGACCACAAGGTGAGTGCGACCGCAATTTATTCACTACCGATGCCTTTGTAGGCAGTGTTTAGAATGTAGTAAGTATGTAGATTGTATACGCTAATTAAATCTCTGTAGTACCGTCCTTGTAGAACCTACATGTCCTAGAACCAAAAATTGTAAGACATGTGATATCCACCAACCCGCATGGCGGATTACGGCCCATTTTGTCTCTCTGAGAGGAGGCATATGTGTCCCAGCGGTGAGAACATTGAATGGCTGATGATGATCAGTCATTACTGGTTTACAATATCTTTGCAGTTGAGCTAGTAGTGCTAGACGGTATAGAGACAGTATGAAAATCTAGATAGAATGATGAGTTTACAAACACATATAAAGCCAAGGAGGAAAAACTCCCAGGAAAATTGTCGGAAATTGTAAGAATACGCAAACTTGTCAGTATTTAGAATTTCACGTGCCACCAACACGCAGGAGCTTAAAAAAACAATTCGTGTTTAGCCTTATAAACAGCTTCGTGGTCTATACATAACCTAATAAAAGTCCCCAAAAAAGACCATTGTATGTGTACATATTTTTATAACGACGGCTGGCATTTCGCGTCTCCGACCCGACGCGACGGCAGATTGAATTTGCGATTGCGCTGCAAATGGTTGCTCGAAACTTTCTCCATATTCACATGCATTAGCTTCTATTACAGCGAGTTTTTGTTATATACATTCAGAATGTGTCCCACCCCATCCCCGATGTCTTTCTCTCAGAATCAATATATTCTTAGTTACCAGTTTAAGACGAAAGATAAGGGTGTCGCAACTTTGTCAGACTGTAAAATTAAACTTTTTTCGTATTCTTCTTAGCAAACCATTTCATTTGATACCCATATCATGGCAGTGCACAAAAAATAACTAGTCCGTCATCTTGGACCGTCCACCATATTGGATTTAGAATGACGTCACTTAGGTAACCATGCATTGTCATCTAAACTAAACGTGTATGCAAATTTTCAAATTTTCTTCTTAATCGGTGGCGGATAACTGATTTAAAATTCAGTTTCAAGATTTGACCAGAACACACTTACATACATACTCGTACATTGCAAGTTAAATAAAAGCTTGTGTATAAGCAACTGTTTACATTAGAAGAATAAGCTGTGTTATAGATCTCTATCTATTCCAAGAAAAAGCAAAAATATTTTTTTGTAGTTTCGTAGCATTATTGCTCGTAGACCCATACAGCATATCGAGTTCGAGATGAATTTACAAGCAATTTTTTAATTACAATAGCTCTCGATTTTGCAAAGAAATAAAATAACCACAGCTCCTCACGCAAGTTCCTAACGTAAAATTATTAAAGCAATTGTTATCCAAGAACCCGTGGCCATAAATGCGCAAAAATAACAGCATCTTGGCACGTACAGAATATAAACACTTTTCCTCAATACGTGGATACAAATCACGGCACATATGAACATAAATACTAACACCAGAGGGTAATGTAGAAAGGTGGTAATAAGATCCAGCGACATTGTCGCCGAGTGGCGAACATTACAAATCTCCTCAGGCATGCAAGGGAGCTTCATAAAATATAATAAGAGCACGCGAGCCCGCTGGAAACAGGTCAGCCGCCTCAACCAAACGAAATAGGCTGAAACACCCATTCCTACGAGGTATGTTTGTATTTGTGTCAGCAAATAAATTAGATTTACTATGTATGTGGTATGTACGTACATCTACAGCCTCTCTTCGCAATTTTCATCATTCACATAAATGGTTTATATGTTAATAATGACGCAAGAACTTTATGAACAGCAAAATCTACTTGATTTATCGTGAATATCTACCATTCCTAACTAATATAATTTTATGATGACGACGACGGCTGGTTATGTGTGTACGAAAATGGATTTTCCAGCAATCCATTTCATGCGAAAATTATCCAATGCTTCATCTGTCGACTATGATGTCGACCGTGAAACTTTCCCAAATAAGTAAATGGAAACATTGGGAACAGAGAAGCCTTAGTTTACGATATGCGACAAGCGAAGCCAAGTCATATAATTCCGAAAAAATACTTTTCTGATTACTATCTCACCACGAATAATCACATCAGACTTTATTAAGTCGACCAAAACAACAAGTTAATCGGAATCGATCCGTATAAGTCTTCTCATTATTTTCCCTTATCAATGTACGTACGCAGATAAAAGCTCCAAGTTATTCTCTAGGACGACATTTTTATGTCGTAAGAATATGGAAATAACGAACTCATAAATGGGAGTCGGACGATAAACAAGCCATAGCCTCTGAGAGAAGAGTCTGTTCTCTCTGCGAAGTAATGTGATGGCGAACACGCGGATAATAACTATACTACCTGCTTTACATAATAACAGCATGCGAGTGCCGAACTGCCGAGAGTCCTCCGAGCGTTCCATACATGACGTCATAAATTACTTAGATTAGCTTCTTATTTGGCCTCCAGTTGATTTTATTAGCTCGGTGTTTATACAAATGAGTTTTGTGGCTCTTTTCTTTAGTGAATATTTTTGACGTTAAACACTTTTTATTGTAAACGCTAACCGAGATGATATTACTTTCCATAATGAGAAAACGTCGTAACAAGGGACTGGGCGCCGGTATAGAGAAGATGGACGAGTAACCTATGAGTTCAACCAATGTTGTTTATAGCCTCAAGCGGTTCACTAAGACATGAGTTTCTACTCACCCTGCGCGGGATAAAACTATGGCACCCTCACACACTATCACACGCGCTCTTATAATCTACAGTCTGCAAACACTTGAGTCCTTTGTGTTGAGTGAACTAACATCGATTTTACATTATTGACAGTATAAGTAAAGTAACTATTGTGTAGAAGTAACCCCATCATCTGGTCACGAATAGCACAAGTTTCAAGTGAACACGGATCCAAAGATGTCAAGAGTTGAATTTCAAAGGAGCTCGCATTTCCTTCGTGAAACTAACAAAAACAGAATTCTCGTGAACAAATGTAAAGGAATTCTAACATTTCAACGTTGAACTCTTTAAAAAATCTATAAGTATAAACATGCGATTGTCGTGGGGCTTGGAAAGAGGTCGGCTGTCAGTGACGTCTGACCCGGAGGTGACATTCAGGTAGTCAGGTCTATATCGGGTAGGCAGATACCGCCTTCACCTTGACTACGTCACGGGTTCAAGCGTGCTCATTATAGTATTATTTTTAGGCGAGGCCATCTAGACACGTCAGGTTCTGGTTCAGGTGCGTGAAATATCTAAATATGTATGAAAAAAATAAACTTAGGTATCTGAGTATATCAGTTGTCTCGTAAAACAAGGAGGAAAAATAAGCCTCAATTGTGGGCTAGAGCACAAACCTACAAGAAAAATAGTGTCTAAACTAAACCTTCATTTTTACGGATGCCTTCTAAAATTACTGTTGTATAGCTATATTATTTTGCAGCTCTTTGTTACGAACATTGTTTGCCTTAAATGTCGTATAGCGTGCATTTTTATTGGCTCAGAGACATTTTGTATTCCTAAACAGTTCGCCAGCTTTGGCCTGTCCGGACGAAGGCATTTGGCTGACTTTTGTATTTTCCTCAAGACAAATAACATGTTTCATCTGATAAGGGGCTGTCGTCGGCTCGTCCGTCTACGGAACCAATCGCTTTGTGGAAATTCCTTGTTATTCCATCTTGTTTTTATTGCGCAAGCTTGAGCGTTTGTTTTTTGAAAGCCTATTCACGTCTCTCCTTTTGTAATAAGAAAGGATTCCTGAATCATTAGTGTGTATATGTAAAGAAATACTTAGGTTTATGCCTTAACTTTTATGTCGGCGAGATTGAAGTCATTAGGCCAAGGTTTTGTTATCAACATTGGTGTTTCTACTTCTCCTACGTTGATAAATGGTAGTTGGAATATTTTTGGACTATTCACTCCTTTTCAGGATAGGATATGATTTGTCCCGTTGTCAAGATTAAATTCAAATAATCCGAGGTATACCCCTGCAAGCACAGAATGAGTGAACGCTGCACGTAATCGCCGCCTGGCTGCGGCTGCATTATGAATTTGTACTCTTTTGTCCGCAGTTTTTAATTCTACCGGTAAAATGTATTGTTCATGGAACAAAAGTCTCCAGTGTCATTATTGTTGGCCAAAGTTCATTTAAATTCCGTGCCCGTGAGAGGGAACAGTAGCAAATATGAATTCCTTTGCTCCTATTGTCAAACTGCTTTTGCTCGCTTTGGTATAATGCTTTTGAAAACCACATTGTGTTTTATATTCATGGGAACACAACTCTATTTGAATCTTTTTTTAGTTAACAAAGAAACAGAATGTGATGTAACTAAATAAAATTAGCGTGTTTGTTTGAAATAAAGTTTAAACTTGCAGGCATGGGGAAGTGTGCTAAATTCCTGTTGTCGACGGCCGACTCCTTTTACCTGGCTTACTTGCAAGTAGTCGTGAATAATTCAAAACGTTGTACTAATTAAATTTCCGAATTTGCACAACAGGTAGATGCTTTATAATGGAACATTTATCTTTGAACACGCCACAAACTTCAGCTAAAATATTTTAAAAACAACGTTATACGTGTAGCGCAGTTGTAATCGAAGCATTGCAAAGTTTCGATGGCTGCAAAGAAAAAGGAATGACCGCTGCGCACTGGCTCCGGTCCAGATCCGTCGCTTTCCATCACGTTTAACAGGCATCGCAACAAGTTATGGACCTCTTTTTGGAATCTCTCCCCATCATACTTGAGGAATAGCGTGCAATACGGGATATTATTAATTCGAAATTACTTCGCCGTTTTTCATTCCATTCCACGAAAAGCTCCGTGTTTATGTGTCAGCCATCAACGGTAACGTGTACGTAGAGATATGCGATGTGACTCATAACAGCAAAAAATGGACGGACTTGACAATTCATCGCCAGGAAAAGGAAAAAAAAATGATTTAGTTATAAAGGACAATGAAGAATACATGATAGAGGATAGAGCTTTTCGCAGACGCGCAAACAACAGCGCTAATTACAATTAAAAAACACTTTTTCATGAGACAATTATTTTACACAGTTACAAAAAATTTACATAATTTCCTTAGGAGCCATGTAGCATAACCGAGCTAGGGAATAATTTGATTCATGTAATTATTACAGTCAATTTTCATCATTTCTTGGTTTAAATGGCGGGTTGCGGGGCCAAAGTAATTTCGTCCGGGTCAACAGAAGTTGAAAAAGGGAAAATTACACAATTTTTTAATGGCCACGGCACGGATAATAATTTGTTGCGCGGTTTTTATTGCTAGAGAAGGATATTAATGCGAATTGAAATTTATATTTATGACTTATGATTGAGTTACGTGGAGCTCAACGGGAAATGTATTGGCTTTTTATGTTCGTTCATCGAGTATTAAAATATGATCGTTGAGTTAGTTACATAGGTATTTTATATGGCTGTGGCGTCTATAAAATAATTTTGGGAAGCAGATGGATTTCTATGTATTTGATACAGCACGTACACCTACCAAATAGGTATCTTTAAAACGGGCATAACCCTCTTGGCATAATTTTTTAGGCTTAAAGTTTTCGCATAACTTTAATCAGCATAATAATACTGCGGTATAATAATACTTTGGCATAAAGCAAAGGTTAGCATAACTGTCATTTGGTGTAATTTTATGGATACATATTTGAACGTCGAAAATTAAAATACCTACGGGTAAAAAGTCAATGTTCAAAATATCGAAAAATTTAATATCGATTTGAATCGATTTAAAATTGTTTGACCTAAGCTTAAAATGACTAATTTATATATTTGATTAAAGGACTCAAACTAATTAGGTTAAGGTGCGGCAGACTTGAGCCGCGAACATGTTTGTTTTATTCCAAATAACATTATGTGTAAATATCATGATGCGTATATAACATTATGCTTTATAAAATTATGCATCATTATTATTATGCCAACAGTATTTATGGCAATTTACATTATTGCAAAGTATTTATGCCTAATAACATATGCGTAATGATCATTATGCTGAATTTAGTTATGCTAATGTTTATTATGGGAATATATTTTATGCTTATCATTGGTAAACCCTTTAAAACTCTTCAATAATAAAGAAAGTCTACAAAGCAACTCTATTATAAATGAAAAAGTTTCGGTAAGTACTTCAGTAACTGTGGTAAAAGACCAGGAAGCTAAGACTCCATCTACACTATCACAGTTGCACAAAAAACTTCTCCATTCAATGTAGGTTAAAATAAAAAGTAGGTGAAGTCCGCGGGAATTCTGACACTGTCAACAATGCCTGCTGCAAACAGACGGAACTTTGGTAAAAATGCAATGTAATTAAACTGAGCGAAATACAAAATACAAACATTTTTGAAGGAATTCCGGCCATTGTTGCCTTTCTACACCCTGTAAGCTTGAGGGGATGCTGGGATACAATTGATGAGAGCGGGCTAGGACTTGTTGTTAGTACTTTCTTAATTAAATTATCATGCAGAGTAGGTACTAGCAACAAAAATGTAAATGTGTAATTTTTTTTGGCGGACGTGATCATTATTTTTTTGATGATGCATACAAATATTTGGTCCGAGCACAATTTGAACCCGTTACCTATAGAGCCAACCAAGCTAACAAGATATAGCGGCATCGACGCCGCCACTTATGAACTAATGACATGACGTCACAAAAATCCTGCATCGCGCAAGCAGAGCTATCGGCGCGATTAGAACACATATAACAGTCCGACAATAATCGTTGGGTAGTTGTCCGAACCAGAAAAAACACCCGTCTGGTCGGAGGATCCTCTCTTTTCTATGAAGATTTGTGGCACTTCACACCCTGTTCCACCTACCTCCAAACTGGTAACGCTCAAACATGAACATCAGCGCAGCCTTCATGCAGAGCTACTTCATCGTGACGTCATCATCACTTCCTCAAGCTTTCGAGTAGCTAGTCACAAAGCCAGTACCCACGGCATCTACAGGGGTATCCTGACCACCAGCATGCAGCGGACGCGCATTCCTGGACATCACCCATAGCTTCTATCATCACCCTCAACCAAAACAGCGACCCTGGCACAGCACATTGCAGCTGCCGCAGGTCCACAAAGGAGAGCCTTGAAGATGCTCTCCTGCAGCCGAATTACGTAAGTGAATTCGGAAAAGGAAACAGTTTGGAACCTTCACAAAAACGACTTCACGTATTGCATGTTACACTCTGAAAAGGAAAGGAGATGAATCTTTCCATGGCCAATATTTTGACATAGAATTGATTGCAAAGAATAATTGTTTTTTTTTCATTTTTAAGGAACCATTATACATTTTTAATTAAAAGCATTAGAAGACCATTAGTTGTAAGTAAAAGAAAATTAAACTATGTCCTAATTATTTGGAAATAAATCATATGGAGGGTGATCATACTCTTTCCAAGTTCGCAATACCGAAAAAGTTGAAAGAAATGATTCTAACTCTTTGAAGTTTCCAAACTGTTTCATTCGCCGAATTCACTTACGCAATCCGGCTGCTGGTAGCTCCAGCAGTCAAGTCACTACGCCGCTCAGCATCGCTCCATTTCACTGAAAACCATGCAAAACTATGAAAACCATTATCTATAATAGTCTATCTAGTGGACCACAAAACAAAGATAAGTGCATACCTACCCACAGTTTCGTGGCCCCCGTTACTACGAGACGTTATTAAAACTATCGGTGGAACCATCCAAGGAAGTTCAATTTTTGGCAGTTCCGTAACGAAAGCGGTTAAGGCGTTTGAGGTCAGTCGAGTTGTATAAACGTCCATTTCGGTGGCAAATTTACAACTTTTTCTCACTTCCCTGTCTCAAGTCGGGGCAGTAAACTGGGAAGCAATTTCGCCCCGACTACAGAGTTATTTCACAGAATATTGCGGAGCGAGAGTAATAAAATGACAAATGGCTGGTGTTTGTGCACTAGAGAGTTGACATCAAGCAAGATGCATGCGGCTACATACTTTCCAAATGTATTTGCCAATAATTTGCATATAATGCGGTCTTACCATCGATATTGAAATATATTGCGATAGATGATGTAGGTAATATGGATATGTTCGGTCCAGGTTCCGGTCGGGTGAACATAACAGTAGTGAGTTCAGTGTAACCGATATCTTCGAAGGCGGGCTCGCTATGCTCAAATTCTTGAGTAGAAGTGCTCTTACCCACAATATCGGCCGGCCCCTCTCAAAAGTCTCGATTTCACATCGTGAGGACGTCGATACGTTCTACCTGTGGAACCCTACTCCAATCTGTTCGTGTCTGTATGCACGTTAACGTACATAGTAACTTGTATGTGGGCATCATGTTGCCAACTATCGGTTTACCTTTTATTTTTGATTAGATGGCATGTATTGCTTTCAACAGATATTTTTGAAAAACTTTACGATTTACTACCTATCTGCATGCAATAAGTCTGTCGTACGATAAAGAAGAATCAAGGCTAAACCTCTTAAATAAATTCTGCTAAACAATCGAATTATTTGGACGGAGGAGCGATTAATAAAGCGAAATTCAATCACTGTTCATTCGAGCGCCGATTCCGTAAATAATTATGTCCTACATACATACGACATTCACAAAGAAAACGTGCCTAACCAATAAAACGAAACAACGAGGCCATCAGAAACAGACGCAAGCGTCACTGGCGCTCTGACATTGACAAATAAGCCATTCTGAAAAAGATCCCATTTTCCTCAAGACCCCTACTACGTACGGCTATCAATAACAATTAAAGAAACGAAAATAGCGCTAAAACGCAAATTATTGATACGAATATTTCAAGAATACTCGTTATTAAATTGGTGTCTTTATAAAACTGTCGTCGGCTTCAATATGCGACGGGTTTTTCACCAATTTATATTTGCGCGAAGTAACGATCAATAATTTGCTCCAAAAGTTCGTGATTGAACTTAATTTTACCGAATTTGAATTTCTATTACTCCTAGAACATCAACAACCGGCCATCTTGTTCGTATTATTCAGGCTTGTTAACGTATTCATTAACCTTTCCTGAAACAATATCGTTGGTTTTAGATTTCTTGAAATCTAAATGGCTTCCCGAACAATACTAGCGGTTTTAAAATGTATTATCTGAACGTGTTGAAATGTAATTTCTTTCATATTGATACAATGTGTGAAGTTTATATTTTGATGGAGTGAACGTGAGGCTATGAAAACGGCATTCAAGGAATGAATGTTCGTTAAAATGGGTTAGCAATAAAGATTTTGTGGTCGCTAATCTTGTATAGATCTAAAGTTAACGATACGTTCAGGTAGTCGGGACACATTAAAATGCAATTTCGAATGAAAGCACATAGTAATAGTCTAGATCTAAATCCGTTCATTCGGTCAATGTACCGTTTTTGGGATGCGATAGGTGCCATATTCGTATACAATTACCTGTGACGTGCATCATGTGTCGGCTTTTTGGATTCGGTAAGCTTGGCGATATCAAAGGGTGGAACTAATGCAGCTGGTTACCCGCTGCTAATATCGAGTTGCATGTAATTCGCGGAGAGAACTCGATATCTGTTAACGCTTACGCAAATTCCTGTAGTAGGCGCACTGAATACGGAACTGAGCCGTAGGAAGCCGTATTACGAATTTAATCTCGTAGAAATGTGGTATCGTGGCAATTGCTGCAACAAAGCCTCTGTTTACGAGAAACGTCTAGAAGCAATATTACCTAGGGGAAAAATTTAGAATAGGCGGCTTATAATATTTTCTACATGAGTTTTTAAATGAAAATCTTGGAGTTCTGTTGGTAAGGTTGGACCTTATTCATTTCGCTCAATGGCTTCTGTTCTCCGGTAATTCTAGTAGATTTTGTACATTGATATTTTCTGCAAATAATATTGTTCTCAAGCTTTATTATTCTTGCGGCAGATTCGAGATTTCTAATATAACGCCATTTAGCTTACCGGTACATTTAAAAATTCTTCGCTTACAAAGTCGTTTTAAAACCGATTCTGTTTCTACCTGAACATTCTACCATGACTTCCACCGAGACGAAGTACCACCACAAGTCCATATCCTATGGCAGGTAGGTAGGTACGGCTATAGTCAACCTTTATTAAAATCAAAATATTTTATTTCATCTAAGCCATATTTTCAAACCATATTATTGAAGTTATATATTTGGAGAGGGAGGGGACGGCCAAAGAAAAGATGGATGGACTGTGTGAGGAGTGATATGAAAGAAAAGTGAGTCAGTGATAGCGTGACTGGGGACAGGACGGTATGGAAGAGGAAAACGTGTTGCGCCGATCCCAAGTAACATGGGACAAGGGCAGGAAGATGATGATGATAATTGAAGTTATATATTTGAGCCGTTTGGGTTGAAATATTAGGTTCATGGGGTCCGAGTGCTCATCGAGTATTTCGAGATGTGAGCAAACGGTTATTCAACTCTTCACGTGACCAGAGAGCTGGGCTTTTCTTCGGCCAAATAATCAGCATTGCCATCCAACGTGGCAATGTTGCCAGCGTTCTGGGCACTTTTCACATTGACAGCGATGTGGACAAATTTTTTGACGTCCAATGACCCGTGCCCTTTTATACGCGTTCGTAGTTTTTATTTAATTTAAGTGTATATATAGGTAGTTACTGTTAATTAAGTATTTTATACTATGCAAATATATATATTGGTAATAACTGTTTTATATTACAATACTCGATATATATTTTAATACAAGGTAATTTTAAATAGGAATAGTTAGGTTTTTATAGGGAATAGTTAGCAAAAAAGAAAAAAAGATAAAGTTAGATGCATATTCGCAAGCGTCAGTAGGTTTCTATGGAGAAGAATGTGCAAGAAACTACACGGACACTCTTATCCATCAATAAGTTTTAATTACAAGTATTTGGTTACATCATTCTTTTGGAAAAATTACATATAATTATGTGAGAACGATGTTTAAAGACGTGCACGTAAAAGCGTCTAGAGTAAAATAAACAACCTCAAAATACAGGCTAAGGCAACCATCTTATTTTGTCGTTGAAAGATTTTTTGTAATAGATCTATCTATCTACTTAATAATCACTCCTTCCAGAAATTGCTTACCTCTTACAAACAAGCAATTTTACCTCTTTACAATATTTGTTTACATAAAAGATACATTTTATGAACACTTATGTTCAGGTTCGAGTATTACGAGTGTATTCCAAAAAAAGACATTGTTGGTTTACCTATTGCAAAGTTCAATAAATAGGTATTGCTTTCTAGTTACGCTAATATGAGAGGCGAAGTAGAACAGGCACAGAGCAATAGCACGTTGCAGCATGAGAAGTTTTCCAATCTAACTTCATGGTACATCAGGAATTGCTCGCTTCTTACGTGCCGTTCTCAATGTAATTTTGTGTTTATACCCACAGTTCAGGCATCGCATCGGCGCGGCGTTCTTGCATCGCACCGACGAATCATTTCAGTAATGCATACTGTGTGAAGGGGCTATTATCATTAACTCTTTTAGGAACCTCTTAAAAGGGAGCTTTTAGCATGTTTTTCAGTTTATTTCTGTAGACGAATGGGGGCAGGGGTTCCAGTTAGAAGGTGGCTGCCGAGTACTAAGACTATTCTAACGTAGCGAGAATAAAGGATGGCGTTATTCAGTATGTCAAGTCGCAAACGAAATGTTCTGTATAAATAATCCCGAATAAAGCCTTCACACAAAACGGGCGACACAAGTGGGGGGAAGGAGAGATTTATCCTCTTGAATCTAATCTTGCGGATGGCGAAAAGAGCAGTTTCGACATAAAAATTGTGTGAGTTGCCGCGTCTCGACCCGTCTCGCGACTGTATACATTGAGACAATTCCCGCCGTCTGCGCTCAACTCATCTGGCGTCCCCGCCATGATGCCATCCGAGTGCACTTTAAAAACTCGAACAAACGTAAACTTATTTGTTGGTAGCATCTACAGAGCCGCACCAAAGTTAAGATAAGAAAATAGCTGTGACTATTCGTTTTACAAGATCTTACGCAAATTTCACAGTTTATTAAGTATATATTTGGCAGATATTCAGACAAGACATTCAAAACTCAATGAAGAAAGCTAAATTTTAATTGAAATAAACGTCATGAAAACGATCCAATTTTCATATTTTCAATAAATTAATGATCGCGAACCTACCTGTACAAACGTCCATTGAAAGGGATTTCAGTTCAATTCTCTAGTTAATGAACGAAGTTTTTATAAAAAATCCGAGTTCCAATTTACCTTTACCAACAAAATAATGTAAGGAAGCACGATGTCAATTTTATTTTATTTTTGGTTCACGTTGAAATTGTATAGTCAAGAGCAAAAATTACTGATAATAATTAATATAGAGACTATAATACTGTAATCTATACTAATATATAATATTTAAAAGCTGAAGAGTTTGTTTGTTTCTTGAACGCGCTAATCTCAGGAACTACTGGTTGTTTTTTTTTTGTGTTTTATAGTCCATTTATCGAGGAAGGTTTATTGGCATCAGGCCACGCCACGACCAATAGGAGCGGAGCATAAATGAAAAATGTTGCAAAAACGGGCAAATATATTCCCATTCCGTTGCGTGCGCTGCGTAAACGACGTAGGTTACGCAAATATCATGTGTGTGTGATGGAATTGTTCCTCTTTAAAAGTTCTAAAAAAGTCCGCGACAGCATATGTCTATCTTTTAAGATTGACTCACTATAACCTTTTTTATGGTAATCAAATTTGTTCATTGGCGAAGGAGTTTTTCAATATCTATACTAATATTATAAAGCTGAAGAGTTTATTTGTAGGGTAGGTACGTAGTGGTAGGTAGATAGATAGCGAGTTGACGGGAGCGAAGCCGCGTGGGTCAGCTAGTAATTAATATAGAGACCATAATACTGTAATTAGTAATAATAGGCAAGTATTTTTTTTGTTGTGTCAATGTAGAGTAAACTTCGAAAACATACATATTTACTCGTAAAAATACAAAAAAAAAACAGATCTTGAATGTTTAAAACACGTTAGTTACGTAATTCTTGTTGTCGAATATACGGTTACTGCTTGACGCAGGTTCCCCACTAGAATTGTTTCAGAGTTAATTTAAGATTAAAAGGAAATAAAGGTGCACGGAGAGTTAACTCACCCCAGGAGAACCAACTTTGTGATTAAGTGGACCTACCCACTCCAACACTAATTTTGTATGGATGGTCTGAACTCTGGATTAGTTTAACATTTTAACGGAAATATTTAATTTAAAAGTTACTTATTTGACCTGTTCGGCTTTATTGCTGTTAATAAATTTTAGTTGTGTTTGAGGTTGGAGTGTTTTTCGTTTACCCTGTTATTATTAAATGTTTTATGAATAAACTAGAGCCACGAAAATATTGTATTGAATATTAGCTTCTGTGTTTCATTATGAAAATTGAAAAGTTAAGCAGGTACTTTAAATTACAAAAATCTTAGAAACGTAAAAGAGTAGCAGCAAATCTGATTTTAAAATGTTATTTTTTGTGTTATTTAAATACATATTTTTACGCCAGAACTTCAGTTATGAATACTATTATTTCTACAATCCAAGAATCAGAATCATTTATTGCCAATAATGTGGGTATACATATAAGATGGTAATTTTTTGTAGACAGTCCCGGTACATTTGACCTTACGGCATGCAAATTTGTTCAGTTGAATATAACAATTAAAAATGTACTGTTATTAATACAACAATAATAAAAAATATTCAGATCATTATGTCAACAAAATAATAATTTATAACAATAAGTAATCAAAACATTATAGATTAAAATAATTATGTCAACTAAATAGTTAATTAAATGCAATTATAGTAAAAAAAAATTGGAGTAAAAATAATCATGTCAGCAAAATAATAAATTAAATGCAATCATAGTCAATTTCATTAGGAATACAAAATAATCATGTCAGCAAACTAATAAATTACAGACCATCATAGTAACAACATTAGGAATAAAAAATAATTAATTAAATGCAATCATAGTCAAAATCATTAGGAACTAGAAATAATCATGTCAACAAAATAATTAATTAAATACAATCATATTCAAAAACATTAGGAATAAAAATAATTGGCATGTCAACAAATTATATTAATAATTTAAGTACAGTCGTATCAAAAACATCAGAAAAAAATCTTGTCAACAAAATAATTAAAACAAAAAGTGGGTACATTTTAACTGATAGTTTTGTCATTTAAAATTATATAATTGTGTAGTAACATTTGTCTAGTAACAGTTTTGTTTTGTTGTTTTGTAGTAACTGTTTTTTAAAAATTTGGATTGGTAATTCTTTCAGATTATTAGGTAATTTATTATAAATAAGCGGACCCATGGATAAATTATTTTTCTATACTAATATTATAAAGAGGTAAAGTTTGTGGGTTTGTGAGTTTGTGACGTTGTAAGGGATAATCTCTGGATCTACTGAACCGATTTTGAAAATTCTCTCACCAGTAGAAAGCTACATTATTCCTGAGTGTCATAGAATATAAAAGATTTTCAAAAAAAATTGTGATCCTTATGAAAATTGCAATAATGTAACCCAAGGTAGGAAAATGTTGCCTATAAAATTCATTCTTTAGCGTGCGCTGAGAAAACCATTGATGATAGATAAAAAATAGTAGGAAAGTAGGGTAGGCAAAGTAGGCAGGGTAGGTAGGGTAGGCAGGCTAGGCTGGCTAGGCAGGGTAAGCAGGGTAAGCAGGGTAGTCAGGGTAGGCGGGGTTGGCCGGGTACGCAGGATAGGCATGGTTGGCAAGGTAGGCAGAGTAGGCAGGGTAGCAGAGTAGGCAGGGTTGGCAGGGTAGGCAGAGAAGGCAGGGTAGGCGCGGCAGGCAGGGTAGGCAGGGTAGGAAGGGAAGGCAGGGTAGGCAGGGTAGGCAAGGCAGGCATAGTAGGCAGGATAGGCATGGTTGGCAAGGTAGGCAGAGTAGGCAGGGTAGCAGAGTAGGCAGGGTTGGCAGGGTAGGCGCGGCAGGCAGGGTAGGCAGGGTAGGAAGGGAAGGTAGGGTAGGCAGGGTAGGCAGGGTAGGCAGGGTTGGCAGGGTAGGCAAGGTAGGCATAGTAGGCAGGGAAGGCAGGGAAGGCAGGGTGGGCAGGGTAGGCAGAGAAGGCAGGGTAGATAGCCAGTTGACGGGAGCGAAGCCCCGAGGGTCAGCTAGTCTTTTATAAAGCTATATCTGCATAAAGCAGTTCCTAGATATATATATACTGTGAAATTTACTTGGAAAAAAATGCAGTTTTATACGCAAGGCAAACGAAAGAAGAGCAAGCTTCCTTACTTTCCTGGAATTGCAAAAAATATCTGACATCAACTAACTGACGTTAAAGTCAGATTCTAACGAAGAAGAAGAAATATTATTAAATAGATCGGACTGACAACTAAAGTCACCGCCAGATAACAAAAAAGTCTGTAACATCTATCTACCAATGTATTTAAATAATGAAAACGAAATGAAAAAAATGTAAAGGCAGTGTCGCTAACATGATCAAAAACGTATCACGGTAAGGGGCGTTTTTGACCCTTTCATTTTGCATTCAGTAATGAGTTAATATCTCATAAACACATGGATCGATTTACATGATTTAAACGGATAAAATTATGGTTTTACGCCTATACCTTTCATATCAGACCAAAATTATTAAAATATCTCCGTAAACGCAAAATCATGTATTCAAGTTACGTAATTATACTTTTTGGTACAAGTCGGGTCAATGACTTTTATTTTTATCTGGCGGAGACTTTAGTCTGTTCCATGCTCTTTTCTTTAAAGAAAGATACTGCACGTACTCGCAGTGCTTCATCTTATCTTACTAATAGTAAAAATGGGAAAGTTTGGATGTGTGGATGTATGTTTGTTCCTCAATCACGCCAGAACGGCAGCAACGGATCTGGGTGAAATTTGCCACAGAGATAGATTATAGTCTGGAATATCACAGTTATACTTCTTATCCCGGGCGTATGTTCCCTAGGCGTAATTTTCGTATGATTAGTTTTGTACCAACATGGTTGCCTAAAAACCAAAAATACACACTGTTTGATGGTATCCTTTTCAGGTAATTAAATATCTCCCAAACCCTTTTTCATTTCAATAATATTACCTATGTGAGATTTTTTTCAAGTGGAATCGGAGTCGAAGAGCTCAATGACCCATCTATGTACTCTTATATCTTTTCAAACGGATGGCTCCGAGTCGACAACGTTTCATGCTGAATTAAAATTGATGAGAGAGCATTTATATATATATATATATATATATATTTTTATTAACTATAGGCTAGCGTTTGACCACCATCTCGCCTGATGTTAAGCGATGATGTGGTCTACGGTGAAGCACGCTTGCCTAGAAGAAACCTATTCACTCTTGACTTTAAGACCCCTAGGTTGCAGCTATCAGGGAACAAAGACTCCGGAAGGGAATTCCACTCCTTAGCTGTGCGCACAATGAAAGTATTAGCAAAACGCTTTGTGCGTATGGGAGGGATGTCTACCATGTACCGATGGCGCATGGCCGTACGCCTTGTAGTCCGATGATGGAAAGGGCTAGGCGGAAACAAAATGTGCAGTTCCGTCGCACACTCCCCGAAATGTAACCGATAAAAGACCGACAGACTGGCGACTCGGCGTCGATGTTCGAGGCTCTGGAGCTTTGATGCGACCAGTGCAACGTTGCCAATAAGCCTTTTGGCCCGTCTGTCAATCGACTCAAGTGCATTAAGCTGGTATTTGGCAGATCCATCCCAGAGGTGAGAGCAGTACTCCATGCATGACCGAACTTGTGCTTTATACAAGTTGAGCAGCTGTTCAGGCGTGAAGTACCGCCCCCAACTTCCCCAACTTTTTTGCAGCTAACTGAGCTTTTGCCTCAATGTATGGACCGAAGTTGAGGGTAGATGTCACCGTAACACCAAGAAGTTCGAGGTGGTCCGTTAACGGCACGATTACACCACGGAAGGAAGGAGCCGGATGGAATTGGCTCTTTTTAGCGGAAAAAAGACACGCCTGGGTCTTAGCAGCATTGAAACTGACCAGATTGGCATCACCCCATTCGGAGACCGCCTTCAAGGACAGGTTCAAGCGTTCAACCATGGCCTCCCAGAGAGACCGAATCTGAGGCCCAGTAGCCCGTGCGCCGGACACGTATCTCTCAGCAACAGTGCTGTCGTCTGCGTACCCAAAGGTTCCCGGTTTTAGCAGATCATTAATGTGCAGCAAGAATATTCAAAAATCGCAGCATTTATATTCAAGCATCTTGATTTCAGCATAAACCATAAATCACGCGGCTTGTAAATGTTTTGTGTTCTTACAGATTTAGTAATGATGGATAAGAAAATGCTTTTTAATGCTTCTTGAATAAAATAAATGATGCAAGCAATGGTGCATACTATCGGGCGTTGGACTGTGCTGCAAAACTTTCCAATTTAAGCTTCTACAGATTTAGTTTTGTGCGCGAGATCCTGGACCGATTATTCTCTCCGAAATGTTGTTACTGCGTAGTAAACTTTGTTGACGCCCACCTTTTTTGTAATTAACCTAAATATTGTACTTATTAACTTTGTTGCCGAATATACTTATCTACTTTTTAACCGACTTTCCAAAAAGGAGGAGGTTCTATGTTCGACTTCAAGTTTGTTATTTTTTTTTTTTTTGTTTATGTTCACCGATTACTCCGTCAATTGTGGACCGATTTTGAAAATTCTTTTTTTGTTTGAAAAAGTATGTTCCGAAATTGGTCCCATTTTAATTTGGTGAAGATTTGATGAAGAACTTCGGAGATATACAACAGAACTCTTCAATAAATAACGGCAAATCTCTAGGGATTGCTGCAATCGCATGTCTGTTTGTAGTTTATAACATCTCATAACATAACATGACGCCAGTTTGCTCTTAAGGGGTAAGCAGATCTCTCATTTCACCGGTTATGTTCAAGTTTCATGAAATCTATTCTGGCGAAATAGTTCCCTTACTAACTTGCCTATTAGGTACGTACAACTAAAAAATGAAAAATTAAAAAACTTTTTGCAAAAAAATACTACCGACTTCCAAATACAAAACTACAAAGTGAAAAATAACTTAATTTTTTGAAGTCGGTGTCCTAAACGCAAAAAAATGGTACCTACGAAAGACACCGACTTCAAAAAATTAAGTTATTTTTCACTTTGTAGTTTTGTATTTGGAAGTCGGTAGTATTTTTTTGCAAAAAGTTTTTTTTGAAAACTGAAAACTTCAATTATTTGGCGAGAGATTTATTCAAACGTGTTTTTATTCAAAGCAATCCTTGAAACGAATGGAATAGGGTTGAAAGCACGCATGAGCACAAATAAATTGCAAAAAAAAAACTGGTTTCTGAAATGACTAGTCTCTAAGTTTTTTTGTTGTTTAAGAAATTGACTCACACACTGTTCCGTTGTTGTTGAATTAAGTATTTTACCTATGTGTATATGTTCCTATTTATCAAATTAATGAATTGACCTGTTAATACTTTATACCTATACGTTGTATAGTATGTAGTGCGATTCTGGGTGCATCGTCCTCATATATATGAATTTATTAATGTATGTACTTATGTAAATATTGTAAACCACTTATTATTTTTAAAAGAGGAAGTATGGGGTTTATTGTGCGTTCTTCTCCATAACAAGCTACTTTTCCGAATGCACGGTAGAATCAATTTTTGTAACGTGTAAATTTTAATTGTTGACGTTCAAAAGTACTGCTTAATAATGGCCTAGTTGAAATAAATATTTCTGAATTTTGACTTTGACTTCGACTAGCTAACATAAACAATCAATCTCACTTGAGCCGTCAAACAGTTCCCAAATCGGCAAGAAATCATACAACAAAACATACGTACATATATCAATGTGTCTATTTGTCACATCCATTTTGGTTGAAAGTAGAACCTTTGGGAGATAAAATAACTTTTTTGTTTTACGAATTCTATGTGAGTGAAGCCCAGGGCGAAAGCTTATTGTAGGTATAAAACGCGGAGCAACGTGTATTCAACCCTCTGTTTTATACTCAGGTTAAAGAGCAAACACAATCACAATACGTTAAGTTAGGCGTTAAGCAATTTAATAGTTTCACGAAAGTCGTGAAAGTTAAACGAAGCTTCGCTTTGTGTTTTACCAAGTTAATCTGTTCTAACCTTTAATTCTGGATAAGTATCTCGTGTGTTAACAGTTGGACTGTTCGAGACAGGGCTGTCGATACGTAGTTCTGTAAGTTTGTCGGTGTTAGGGCTGACGTAGCGTCAAGACTCAGATTTATTTAGTCACGTAACCCGAGTCTGAACTCGCTTCTTTCGCGTACTTTCTAATCTGCTATCAAACTAACTTTTTTATTACTCGGTAACTAGTAAACAACGCTGCAGGAGCGTTTGTTTTCCGTATCATGACATGAACGGTATACAGAATATGAAGAAAATATAAACTATAAGGTTTTAAAACCACCTCTGCCCCCGTACCATGAGGTGTCGAAACTATAATGGTTAGAATATGAAAAACCGGCCAAGTGTGAGTCGGACTCTCGCACGAAGGATACTTAGCGCAAAATACGGCAAAGAAATCACGTTTGCTGTATGGGAGCCCCACTTTTTTTTCTGTTGTATTTGTTGTTATAGCGGCAACAGAAATACATCACCTGTGAAAATTTCAACTGTCTCGCTATCACGGTTCATGAACATACAGCCTGGTGACAGACAGACAGACAGACGGACAGTGGCGACTTAGTAATAGGGTTCCTTTTTTACCCTTAGCATATGGTACGCTAAAAAGGGATAAATTTGTACAAACCATATACATCAGTCCCTTACGCACACTGCAAATAACCTTGCTCATAGAGGTTATGGTTACCCCCCGTTCGCACTTAAAAACTCAACCTGAAAAGATTTTCTTAAATATATTTTTACTCACCAATCTTTTTTATTTATTACGCGATGAATCTATTCAATAAATAAAAATCCTCTTGATAGATTTTAAATAGCCTCTAATCGCCATTGAAAATCGCGGCAGAAGAAAAAATACATGATTGAAAGTAATAACGTTTCCCATTTTAATCATGATTTTCGTAAAGGGAGCGGTAAAAAATTGTGAAATCGAACCACGATTGCGGACGTGAGAAAATAATCAAAATTTATTATTCTTCTCTTCAATGTCGGCGACGTTACTTACAGATCGAATATAAGATTCATTTGTGTTTTACTTTTATTATTTCTGCGTTCGCAGCAGTGTGTGCCCTCGTGCGAAGCTTCTAAATCTAAATAGCACAGAATCACTCCACACGACTAATTTTGGTGGCCGAGTGGTGTTCCATGTTTTCCTACAAAACTTCAATACAATTTGGTTTTTCATACATTATGTAATTTTCTTGGTTTTAGTGTAAAATATTCGGTAAGTACCTCAAAGATTATGCTTGGTTTCTTATTCCGTCGGTGACAATTAATATACTTATTGACAGAGTTTATAGTACTCGTAGATGCTAATGTTAGAACTGATTTTAAACTGGGCCTACGTACGATGGTGAAGGCTTGACTCAAAAAGAAAAATACATAAAAATCAAACCGTCAAAAAATCAAAACAAAACACTACAAGGCGTAAAATAACTTTCTTTTCCGAACTCGGTGTCTATGGTACAAATTGTTTTCCGTATTTCGACACCGACTTTGGAAAATAAAGTTATTTTTCGCTTTTTAGTGTTTTGTTTTGGAAGTCGGTTTGATTTTTTTGTTAAAATGTTTATTTATCTGTTTTAAGTTTTGGTGAGTACCGCCAATAACCTTGAAAATCATTTATTGCCAAAGTACATCTCATGACGATTCCAAAAGCCCAAACACGAATAGGATAGATTGTTTTATTACGGAGATCCGGTGCCTGACTGCCGGCTTCATCTTCAGATCAGTTCGATGTTACCATTACATCAGTACCATATTTTATTTATGAGTATTTGGTTCATTATAAGTCGGTTAACTATTCCAAATATCATAAACCAGTACACACAGTACATGCTTAGAAAAAGGGAGGTCCAATGGCCTTTTGTGGTCTTCTTCATCAGTGCCACTTTACCAAATTATACTTTCTGAGTGCGAATGATTGCATTGTTGATGAAAATACCAAATAATCTCTATGTGTATGACTATTATATTTGAGAAGTTCCTTCGATTTCTCCAGGATTCCATAATCAGATCCTGACTTGATGATCATTGGACCACCTGGAAAGTGTACCCTTTCAAACAAAAGAAGAATTTTCCAAATCGGTTCAGGCGTCTTTGAGTAATCGGGGAAAATAAATTTAAAAAAAACTTTTGTATTTGAATTGAGAACCTCCTCCTTTTTTAAGAAATCGATTAAAAATAAAACGCAATACATTCTCAAACTATCAATTAAAATAATAGACGTTCGCGTCACTATCATCAAGGCTCTACCTATATTAAGCAAAAACAGTAACAAGATAATCAACTTCGAACAGAACAATAGTCCTACAATAAAGAAAGTTGTGATCAACGTATTGTATACAAACTATTACGAAAGGTTTGATACGCAATCGGAGTCGGCTCATGAATCAAATTATGTAACTCGTCGAAATATTCAGCATTACCCGTCGCCGTGGTGTAGGGGCTTCTATTGCTCTACAGGGTGTAGTTACTTTCATTTTAACTTCCACAACGATGTGAAAATATTTCTCGAGGCGTTTATTGCTAGCCATAGAGACTTGCGGTGCGAACTGAAGCCGGGATATAGTTATTCAGTTGAGTTATTATAACTACTCTCTGTAACCTTCACGGGTTATATTTATACAGGATGTGTTTTTACCTGGTTTTCTTTGTGGGGAAAATGTTGAATCGGCTTATCGTAAATGTTTTGTTAGTAAGATGGGTTCTTGAGATTGTTTATGAAAGGGTTACAAATCCGTTGAGTGATACAAGCAATTCCATATTTGATAAATATACTTCTGGAAGCTCTAAGGATGGTAGGAGAAAATAATTCTTTAAAATAAATCATCTTACGGTTTCTGGGGTCGGTGCCAAACTGTAACGAATTGAAAACTTTTTTCCTTATAAATTCGGTTTTTAGAATTCGGTTATGTACAACAAACGGTAAAATAAAACTCTCGAACATAATATTATGTGTGCAGGTACCTGCGAATGTCAAAACGACAACTATTTAACACTATAAATCAATATGCCCAAAAAAAACAAGAACTAGAAAATATGAAGGGAATATATTGTTTAGAAAAATGCAGTAAAGTTGTCATGGAAAGACAAGGACTTCGTTGAGATATGTGAAGTATTTTATCCTTTTAAAGTTGGACGCGCAAGGACAACATTTTTCGCGGGGACAAAATAACTAAAACATAGTACACCACACGAAGAAAAAAAGAAAAATATTTGTTTGTGACTCGCACAGGAGACACGAGATAGGCAAAAACAAACAATAATAAAAAACTAAAATAAATAACCCGTGCGAGACCAAAAAGGCGATCTCAGCATTTGCAACGATATTACACACACGTTATAATATAGGTTGGTAGTTGGTACGAATTTATAAAATTGCGTTGGTCTAAAGTCTAACTTTCGATGAGTCGAAGATATACTATAATTTTCTATAACGATTATAACTCGTCATTAGCTTAAAATTTTAGGATGGCTCTACTATCATAAAAGCAATTTTATCATATTTAAAATTATACTTCTGCTAGATCCTCTCACGGTTTTCAGTCTGTATATTCAAGTAATATAACTTCGTTAGATTTAGATGCCATAATTTCCGAAAAACGAGGGATGAAAACTTTTATAGCTTCAAAAGCTTTTAACGTGGGATGGTGTATCGGGAATGCTATAATTTTAAAGCATGCTCCCCCTTATAGCCCGAGGATGTTTTAGTGTGTTTTCTTTTGTTTCTGTAGTAATTCTTGCTTATAAGAAAAAAAATCGTCTGACAAGGCAGATTAATAACACAACATAACATCACCCCTGTTTTCACCGAAGGGTTGGGTTGTGCACTTATTAGTTCACCCACAAATCGGGAAGTTACGCGGTATCTTCTCGTCCTACTTACCACAGTGCTCAAGACGAAAGTCTATGACCAGTGTGTGTTGCCTGTGATGACCTATGGCTCTGAGATGTGGTCGATCACAATGGGCCACATCAGAAAGCTAACAATCACCCAAAGGGTAATGGAGAGGGCTATGCTCGGAGTTTCCTTGCGTGATCGAATCAGAAATGTAGAGATTCGCAAGAGAACCAGGGTTACCGACATATCCCGAAGAATTGCCAAAAGTGGCAGTGGGCAGGGCGCATTGCTCGTAGAACGGATAGCCGATGGGGCATAAAAGTTGTGGAGTGGCGACCGCGAACCGGAAAACATTGCGCTGAAAGGCCTGCCACTAGGTGGACCGGATAAATTTGAAAGACAGTTACTGCGGCCCTGGCACAAGCCACTAAAGGAACACGGGTGGGTTTTAGTCAGTAAAAGTCTGACACGCCATCCCGATTCACCCAGAGCGGGAGAAGTCATTGGATGATATCCAACCGAAAGAAAAAAAAAACTTTGCCGATGACCTGGTGAAGATTGCGGGGGTCCGCTGGATACAAGACGCACGGGACCGGTCATTTGGCAACGCTTTAGGGAGGCCTATGTCCAGCAGTGTACGTCTTTCGGCTGATATGATGATGATGATGAGGGGCCACAAATCCAGACTCCAGGCGGGAAACGGGGACGGGAATCGAACACAGGACCTGATGCTGATTAGTAGCGCTTGCAACCACTAGATCAACGAGGCAGTCAAATTAATATTGCAACAGTAAATAAAAACGCGATGAAAATATTACCACAGTAAATAATAGCTTTGACTGAAAGAAATTGTATCGGTTGTAGAATGAAAATGTAGTGGTTGTACCCACTGTAATATCGATAGGTACTTCGTTATTATGCCGCCTCACTGGGCACCAAGTACTAAGCACAGCTCCACTGGTAAGCACTGGATTCTCGATAAAAAATAGAACAAATATTGCCGTTTCATTCAAAGCGTACCAACGTTGATTGTTGGAAAGATTCTTGTAAAGAAAATCACTGGCAGACGCTGCAGTCACAATTCCAGTCCAACAAAGTTACCTACGGTGGCGGCGGTAAGAATTCCTAGAAAAGTAGGTTAGATAAAAATCATGTAAAAAATATATCGGGTTCCAACTTTGTTAGTACTTTGTTTTGATCGTTAAAACTTATAATATATAGTTAGTGTTAACCTTAATTGTGGAAAATTTTCTTTAAGATAACAAGGTAAGCAAACTATTCTTTAAAAAAGTTTTATTTATTCTTGTTTGAAGAATTCTGTGCTTTATAAATATTTAATCGGCAAATATCAAAGGAAGTACAAAAATAGTGATTAAAGTATTTTTATAATTTCACTAGCATATGCTAGCGGCTTCGCCCGCACGCTTGTTGAAAATTATCCCTAGGCACAGATAATATATAATAATACTAGCATACAGATGCCTCATCCCATACAAAGAAACCGTGCCGACGTAACTAGCGTTTTTCATCTGATTATTCCGATTATTTTTTGTAAATCGATCGCGTTGATTCCGCTCCACGGCGATAGATATATCCGTAGAACGGAACGGAACGGAACCGAACGCGATCGATGCACAAACAATAATCAGTATAGAACGTCGGCATGGTTTGTATGTATGGGATGAGACACTACTGCCCTAGGGAACCTTACTCCGGGATAAAAATAACCTATGTGCTATTCCAGATTATAATCTATATCTGTGCTAAATTTCATCCAGACCCGTTCAGTAGTTTTTGCGTGAAAGTGTAACAAACATGCCAACACACACACACTCACAAACTTTCGCCTTTATAATATTATAGTGTGATGTGGTAGTGTGATTTTTATAACATCTCATAATCGTATTTTTACTATCTTTCCACGATAATGGCTATGAAAATCGCATAGGGGACTGTAAAAATATACGAGGCGCCGTTATCACGATTTAAACCACTATCAAGTGTATACACCGCGCCGCCACGCTTTAGCAGAAATTAAAATTCCACTCTTAAACCAAGTACCAAAACAGATTCGCGGCAACTGCGCCTTAATTCTCTTCGCGTGCCGACTTACCTACGTCTTAATTTATTGGAACAGCGGAACAAGGAAGAGTTCGATCGCTACAATAAATTTCAAATTTCATTATTTGAAGAGGAAGTCGCGAGTTGCCAATTGCAATTTGGTTTTCCGATCACGTCTCCATACTATTAGTGAGGATATTCGAGCCACCTGTGTCCGTACTCTATGAGGCTTTAAACGCGCCTCTGCTCTTTCGATAAACCGACTGTAAAATATTCGCGGTGTATGCCAGACGCCGCATTTCCTTATGAATGATACATGCCACACCGGTCGCCGTTTTCTAGCTGCAAACGTTATCGAACCACTCGTATCTGGCAGTCAGTGCATAATTTCTAACTCCGGTGTGAAATCTGACTCGGTACCAAGTGTTCATGTTCATATAACTTTGTATAAAGCTCGCCAAGTTATTTGTCACCTCTGGTTGTTGTCCGCGGGGCACCGTATCGCTTCGTTAGGATATATTGTTCGCGATAAATCTCATAACTTATTAATAAGTCCACTAGGTGATTGTTGGCTTTTGTTTGCTCAATGACATGATTCGGGTCTAATAGGAATTTATTTCCTATCGTTAACCTTTCGAATCCAATTGCTAAACATATCTATAACATGAGATATTTGTATTTTAACTAAGTGGCTAATGATTCATGTAGGTTGTTGTTCTTGTAATCTTTTCTTTTCTCGGTCATATATTTGATATTTATTAGATCATTGTGCATTGTATGTATTTTATATTAGTATGTCTTAGCAGGTAACCTAAAAAAGAAGATCCTGATGACATCAGTCGTTATATTCTCACCTTGATCCTCGACTTTCTTCTTTCTCCTATTGCCCATTTAATAAACTTTTGATTTCGGTCAGTTTCCTTCCCGGCCCATGTCCGTCCACTTCCTAAAATTTCAAATCCCTCTCTACCTAATTATTTTCGACCAATTTCTATTTGCCCTTTTCTGTCTAAAGTGTGTTTTCAACCACAAGCAGTTTTCAGGGTTACAACCTTTTCAGCTCATTCCAGTATGGGTTCAGGCCTGGGAATAGTACTGCATCCGCTCTCACCAAAGTGACTGGTGACATTAGAGAGGCAATGGAGCATACCAAGGTTACCGTTTTGTTACTTATTGATTTCTTCAATGCCTTTAATGCCGTCAGTCACGATATTATTTTATCTATCCTCTCACATCAGGTTGCTTCCAAGGCACTGGAATGGTACTCTTCTTATCTTCGAGGACGTCAGCAGTCGTTTCGCGTCGATGAAAGCTAGTCGACTTGGCGTGATCTAGGTGCTGGTATTCCACAAGGCGGTATTCTTTCTCCATTATTATTTGCTATCTTCATTAATTTTATAACTATCTGTCTTCGGTGTTCCTATCATCTTTATGCCGATGATCTCCAACTGTATGCAGCTTGCGTGGGTGGAAAGTTTATCGGACTCTATAGAAGATGTAAACCGAGAATTGGATGCCATTAAAATCTGATCTGATAGATTTGGGTTGTCTGTAAACCGCTCTATGTATCAGGCCATTGTAAAAAGAAACTCACGCATGATTGGTAGAGTGGCGGTTAGCTCTCATCCCCCACTTTTCTTTAATGGCACCTTCATTTCCATTAGCCCTTGCGTAAAAGATCTCGGTTTGCATCTTGATTTGAAACTTGGGTAGCATAATCAACTCTCCCACCCCACCTTCTTACCTTACGTCTCACTTCTAATATTTAAGATCCTCACACGGTAGAAATCTGTGGTCCTCCAATAATCAACACCTACCGTGTCTTTCTCATGCTACTGATTTTGTTCTGGACTGGTTCTGTTACTGGTTTTGTTGTTTCATTCAGTCTATTTTTCTCTGTAACGGACTTCCGCACCACCAGTCGGTATGCTTTATAGCGAAAACTGTGGTTTTACTTTCAGCGGAGAGATGGGTCATCTCGGTAACTTCTTTTCATTACTTTATTAATATATATATTTATATAGGTATGTATAAAATATATATGTTACAAGCGTATTTAATCAACTTATTATTATTGTTTTTTGTTTTATTATTTGCATTTCACGGTTGAAAATATACCTGCCATGTTATTTCTTTACCACCCTTGGTCGACTGGTAACTGGCCTAAGGCATTGAGTCCGCCATTGTACCTTTGTGCATGAAGTTGAAATAAATAAATTATAAACAAATTATTTATGATGTTTGTACACTGCCCTAAATCTATTTCCTTTCATTCAGTCCATCCAAAGGTAAGAGATTGCCCTGTCCGATAAGTCCACCCATTGTACACTTGTTTTTTTTAATGTTTGCCCTGTGCATTCTATCTCATTACGTTAAGCAATAAAGTACATAATGGATAAATAATTTCAGATTTACTAACCTGTCGTTAACAATAAAAAAAACCATTACGATCAGCCTAATCAGCCAACTAATCGTCCATCATATTCAAAATGCTAACCAGCTTTACAGTGGCCTCAAAAATCTAGTTATTTCCATCCCAATATATCACCAAACTGTTGGCCGCTAAAATGTGCGGAGAGCAGTATTAAAGTAATACAATAGCAGCTAATTCTGTGTATAGTTACGTAAAAACTTGGCGACGGCGGCGTGTGGTCGCGACCGTATCTCAAATTAAATCTCACCAACAAATCTTCGCGGGGGGATGAACCGACCGACCTCTACCATCGACCTTTATATACGCTTTGAATTCCCCTAAACTTTATGTTTGAAGTTCGTGATATGGAGACTTGGGAAAATAGTTTTAGGTGGTTTTGAGTCTTGATGAAACGAAATTAGAGTAGCTACATACGTACGTTGGTAAGGTACCTAAAGATTAACGCAGAAAACTGAAAACTTCATCTTTAGAATTTATGTAGCAAGAATTTAAATTATAAAGAGGCTGTATTCAAACTTTCCAGGACGTAACATAACGGTTATATATACAACAGGCTTTCATTATATCTCGTGGTTTCACGTCTCGCAATGTTTTAATTTTCTCGCCAGTTTGAAACAGTCTGAGTATCGTGGTATGTGCTCAAGCTCGCGTTTTGGTTCCCTGCGAACGTTCCGAGTCGCAATTTGTTCCCGTACAGCCTTAAAAATCCGCATTTTATTGTTTCGCCTCTCATTTCTACTTGAACTGTGCTTGCTTGGGTCTCAATGAGTTCACCCATGCTAAACTTTTGTGTTTTTAAACTGAAATAATTATGTTACACTCTTTGATTGATTATTTTTTTGTAATATATTCACAAAAAATATTGTATGCTGCGTGAGTTGTAAATTGGCAAATATCAATAAGTTTTTTTTTTTTTATTCACAATTTTTTTTACATATCAAACAAATGAAGTGCTTAAACATAATGTAAATTACACAAAATATTGCAATGAATAAATTTAGTTGATATTAGACGAATTTATTGTTGATATTCTACAAATTACACCCATGGGTGTGTACCCAGACTACACACACAACACAATTAGGATTCGAACGATTCACAAACAAAACTTTAATTACTCGTAGATCAAAGAATATTTGAGATAGAAGTTAATTAAACCATTTGTTAGACACCTAGTACCAAAGTTAATTTTGATGTTATTAAAGAATGCTTTTACAAAAAACTTGTGCAATTAGAAGATAAAACAAAGACCTAGGCTAGACTAAGTATTAACAAACGAAGATTATTTCTCAATAGAAAATAAAGAAGTTTTATTTATCACCGCATTTTGGTTAGTATTTTATTTTCTAATAGTTTACTTAAGTTAACCTTTGATTTATTTCAAGGAGACTTTCGTCTGATGGTCTGACCACAGTCTTGCTTCTGCGGTTCAATATCAAAACACGCTTTCCTTGAATACACCTTCCACGAGTTGTAACAACTAATCTGTAAATAGTAAACTGACTCCTGTGTGAAATCAATCGCTCTATGACGTTTGAAGTGATTTAACGGTGAAATATACTATTGCAAGGATTAAAATTACCCAGGTGATAAAAAGCAAATACTTATCTACGTCTGATCAACGATGAAACGAGGATATTAAAAACGAGGTATGAATATATGAATAAATAAATATTTATAACCCGAATTTACACAGCAGGTCAAAGGATACACATTACCGAAATTAATCCGATAAAAAACTGATTTCAGATTCACACGATTCATTTTCAATTTATAATTTCCAATAAGTTTTAAATTCATAAATCATGTTTAATTTAAACAGAGATTAATTTAACTTGTCCATTCAGGTGACTCTGCTTATTTTAATCTTTATGAAAATATTTTTGTCTTCAGTGTGATTTAATTTATTAATCGCTTGATTGAGCATATCATTGACTAATACAATATGAACTAGATAGTTCGCAGTACAAACTGAAAAGTCATCATCACATCCTACTCTGCCTTCATTCCCAGAAAATAGTTTCGGTCCTCATTACCGCATCTGACGTGTGCATAATATACGGTGATGCATCATGGCGTCATACACAGGATACACATTTGGAATGTTAGCGGAATAATTAAAGGACGCCACCTATTAACATACGAATTTTACACAAAGTCGGGCCTCCAAATGGTACATAAATTATTTGTAGATACAGTTTCGTGCACTTTTGACTAATTTATTATTTTTCGAGAAACAGCTGCTACTATTTTAATCTTAGCAAATCTTTGCGATGTTTTCAAGCATATTATTTGGACAATGGCGGCAGATGGTTTAGTTTAAGATTTGCGTTATAATTAATATAAGCTAAAATTCGCTATTGACAGACATTTTCTTCATATTTTAGAGATAATCAGGCATTTACAAAGAACAAAGATCCTATAAGAGAAGCACTGGCTTTACTGATCGTCATGACCGAAGCCTACAGACAACTGATTAACTCTGCGTGACATAGGTAAAGTTCGAAATGAAGTTTTATTTCTACCACGAAAATGAAAGCTTCTTTTTCAGAATGAGCCTATAAGTCGACCCTTTCCTACATCAGCGCTACTAAACTTTCCTTCTATCAAGCGAATGACAAGCCTATTCCTCTATAAACCTTTTATTCCTGGCTCATTATGATAAATACACGAATAAGTTGCACGGCCGAGTCTCGTTGGCACACAAAGTGAAATAAATTGTATGAGTTGGTCGTTGCGTGCGATCGCGCGTGTTGCACGCGCTGCCCGCGACTCTTCCCGCGCTCGACGGACGTGCACCCGTCAATTCCTCTCGCAACTTTTATTTTTCTTGATTCTATTCAGCTGGCATTTAGAATCGAAAATCTCTATGTAGTTTAGAATGGCGCATTTTAACGTGGTAACAAATCAATCATGATCTATTCCCTTGATTCAGCTGGTTTATCTGTTAAAGATTATTAAGAGTGTTGGGTGTTTGGATGAAACTGTTTTTCATGTGTCGAATTTATTGTAGGTTTGTAAGTATTCATTTATCATTGATTCTTTTCACTCCAAACTTTATAATAATGAAAACGCGGTCGTCCTTTGTTTGAAACCTTTGTAGGTCAGTTTTATCCCTATCGGTGCGAATATCGACTAACAATACTGAATTATCGTGCGTAGCTTGATTGATAACCGTACATGCTAGCAATCATCCTATGGCGTCAAAGCCCTTATCAAACTTTTCAGATAAAAACTCAGTTAAAAAAGGAATGCATACAAATGACGTCACGAGAGAAATAAAATATTAAAATTGTGAAAAGAGGCCGTATTACGCGGACGTTTTCCACCGAGATTCGGATCGCGCTCGGAACAAATAACGTCAGTGGGGCCGTGCAAAATGGAGCGGATAAAACGCGCCTATCACAGCGCTCCTCAAGCACCTCTACATAAATTGCCTGAGCTTAATATACCTGCGGATTTTTCGCATAATTGGAAAAAGATATTTATGTTTTTATTTTTGCGGTTTATGCTTGTCGGGGTTATCTATATTCACAGCTACACCCAATTAGGATATAATTGGAGATCACGAATTTTTTGAATACATTTATTTGTTTGAATGATTTTATCTTACAAAAAAATAATAAGTTGTGGTGAACCGACTATCACGTGGACCTATTGCAATGAGTTGGTACAGGAAAATACAGTGAGGAAAACTGGGCTAACAGTTAGCTTCTACGGTATAAAATACCGATACTGTAACAAAATTCCAAATTTTAAACTGCCTAAAACAGAATTTTAGATTTCCTAAACTTTCAGAATCGAAAATACACGGCGCACGATGAAAATTTGATTAAAACTCTTTCTCTAGTATTTCCAATGAGAATACGATCAAGTTTGAATTTCGTAAAAATGCTTTTCCTGATCCTATGATTCAATGAAACCACATTTTTGCAGAAATTACCTATCACGTAAAATGTGACCGAATGAAATTGACGTCTTTATTATTTCAATTTCGAAGACTCACGAGTCACGACTCTATTCCTGCTGAAAAGTCATAAGTAAGTATACTGTGATTTTTAATTTCGTAGACTAAACTGACATTTGGGGGGTTATCACTTTATCATTACATAAAAATAGTGTCGTATCCTGATTATCCTGAGTGATCGGAAATCGAAGTAGAACGAAAATGGAACTATTTCACGGCAAAAAAATACATTTGTTAAGAAACTAGCGGCCCTTATTTAGTTTCTACTCATTTTATCGATCGCATTTATTTTATTGTTGATTTCATATTTAACAAAATTTAAGTGTATGTACTATGTGTATGAATACGTAATATATTACGTTTATATTTATAAAACATTTATTTACACCAATTAGTAAAATTAATTTGAAGAGTCATGTCACATCAATTCGATTAATCACTTATAATTGAGGCTTACCTACAACACTATGCTCCGCGCTTGCAACATTTAAATTAATAAAAACAACAAAAAACCAGAGTGCAGTCAGAGGATACATCTAATCATAATTTTCTTCTTGTTTACGTCTTTTTATTTCGCTTTTTATGCAGTCGGGTAATTTGTTTTTTTTAATTAACCTTTTTTATTTACAACTTTTTAGATATTATTTTCAATTCGGTGCATTTAAACATATAAGTGTTACATATTTTTGAAATCACCTCTTAAAATCCTTTTGATACCCCACACGATGGGGATCTTTTTTTTTTCCCACAAAATGGCGCCCAAAATCCGCCATTTTTTTCTTTTCCAATTTTTATGTAGCCAGTGACACTCGCAGGGTTAAGACGAATCGATTGACGTAAGAATCATCAAAATCGGCCAACGCGTTTGGTCTCTAGAACGCCACATAGGAACAAATATACATACATACATACATACATAGACTGATAAATATATTACCCTCCTTCGGCAGTCGGGTAAAAAATAACGTCTTTGGCAGCTATCAGTTTAGTCTACGAAATTAAAAATCACAGTATATATACTATTTTATTACACAAGCGTTATATCAGCTGGAGGTACAGTCACGAACAGTGCCCTTAACCAAATTAAAATCCAGCAAAGGCAATAGACCTCGAAAAAGAAAAAGACACCATTAATAAAAGTTCCCCGCCACGCGTCGTTAGATAGTGTTACCATCATGAAAATTAATTACCCCAAATCATCAGCGTAATTTTTAACTGGCCAGAAGTGTTGCCAGCTGCGACAGATGTAATTACTTATTGGCGATGCGAACTCGCCGTAAATGTAATTGGCTTCATCGTAATTTAATGGACTCGCATTAATACAAATGGATTAAGTGAGATTTTATGCATCCGTTGCGGATTTATATATAACATTTTGCGCTGATCTATAGCTTGTCATGTTGATGTGATGGTGAAATCAATGAGCGAGTATTATACGTTGTACGGCCGGATTTAAAATTAATTGATGTATATTGAATAATTAGTTAGTTTGTAGCATAAATTATTGAATAGACATTTGCTATGACTGAGGGATAAAGGGGATGGAAAATATGAGAACTAGTAAACTAACATTTTGGTGAAAAATCATTGATTGATTGATTTGATTTTAAAGATCTTTATTGACATAAAGATTTTAAAAAGATCTTCTTCTAAATAAAAACTTTAATACAACAAATAATGATAAGTAGGCTAAATCGTATCTTTTATCATATGATATTAATAATTTATGTGTTGCCAGTTCCTGATAAACAACAATACATTAAACTAAGTAAATTTTGTAGGGTTTGCAGACCCACATTTTTAAATTAAAGTTTCACACCCAGCCCCCGTTTTTTTTTATTTGTATGATTTTATATTAAATATTTTATACAAAGAAAGCGAATTCCTAATAATATTCATGTTAGGTCTAGTAGCTGATATTTAATTAGTTCAATATTATCAATACAAAACAATGTACACATAAGCACGGTAACAGCAATTAATTACAATGGTAAGAAAGTAAGAATTTGAAGAAGCATTAAATGAGAGAAAAGACGTCGTGAAAGAATAAGAAGTGTCCAAATAAATCCTCTTCATCAATAGCCTTTTTAATGTTCCCACTGCTGGGACACAGGAACTGAGGGACTAGGCTATAATCCACCACGCGGGCCCAATGTGGATTGGTAGATGTCACAAGTCTTCAATTTTTGGTTCTGGGACATGCCGCTTTCCTCACGATGTTTTCCTTCACCGTTTTGAGAGCAGTGGTGATGAAATAAATTACATAAAGTAATGCGCCTTCTCGGGTTCGAACTTACGACCTACAACCCGTAAGTCGTCGCCCGAACCACTGCGCCACCTTTGCTCTCCAACTACGTATTACGGTAATAAATCCTACTACGTTTTTTACACGTAAGTTTGTTAAGATGGATGAATGGATGTTTCTTACTCTTTAAAGAAAAAAACTACTGAAATCATTTTGATAAAACTTTACAGTAATATAAATAACCTATACATCAGCATAACACTCATAGTCTATTAATAAATATACTGGGGGAAGTACTAATTAAACCTACATACCTCTTTTAGAAGAGTAAATCTTTTCTAATAAAATATCACCTTACCACCCCATTTTCTATCTTTCCAAAGCACTCCTTCACTCCAACTCTTCTAGTATGACATCTTATTAACTTGAACGTAATTAGAGAGCGCAGCGGCCATTAAGAAAGAACGTGCAAGATTACAAAACGGTCCTCAGGTGTACAGAGCATAAAAGTCCTCTACAATATTGTGTTACAACACCTAATTACTGTCAGGCGGCAAAGAAAATGTACACCATTGTAGTTACCTTTGCCTTTAACTGGTCGTTTTTGTTCAACGTAAGAACTGAATTCTACTAAACGACGAGAAGAGACACTTTGTTTAGAACTACCCGAGCTGGACTTAAAAACTTTCCTAGACAGAAAAAGCATATTTTCATCATCACAATTATCACCCTTTAGGAAATTTTCTACTTTTCACTTCAAATTTTTAAGTAGTAGGTTCAGATCAAATAAAAAGTCAAGATGGAACGTTGCAAACAACAAGGTGACGCCGGTTAAAACTACGCCTTGCCGTATACATACACAATTACACGCACACACGTACAATGAAACTACGCCTTAGCTTGTCAGTCGAGCTCTCGCAACGTTCCATCTTGACTTTTTATTTGATCTGATGTAGTAGGTAGGTAATAATTTAAGTTCTAGAGTTTTTTTTACTGCCAGATGTAGACCCTCTAGCGACCTCACTTAACAGACTGATATGCCAGAGCTATCTTAAATGTTTGTAGCAGATTTATAGTATGGATAAAGACATTTCAATAATATTACATTTATTTAAGTTTACATGTGTAACTTTACACATGTAAACTTAAACGAAACTTATAGGAAGTAGATAGAATAACATATATCTATACACAAATAAAACTAATTAAAAATATAATACACGAGATAACAAAACATACAAGAAAAATATACAAAAGCCAGAATATAACAACAACAAAAAAACTTTACAGAAGTAAAAATGTAAAAAGAATATAAAATTATTTACTAATTTATCTTCCATCCATCTTCTCACAAAACGACATACATCTATCCATCTCCCAGCAAACAGGTCACAATGCTCTTCTGACATCAGCACCGGAGCTGATGTCAGAAGAGCATTTAGCATCGTAAGCGCCAGAACTAGAGGCGAGTTAGCTCAGAACACCGTACGTGCCGAAGGTACGGCCAAAAGCGGTGACTTCGCAGTCTAAGCTTTACAAACCATTACTCTACCATTAGTAGAACTCACCTACCTTCGAAATGAAGAACCTAAATGGACGGAACAAACATATTAAGCCACCTTCATAAGATTACAGCTCCTAATCTGAGCTAACAGTCCAGTTATTTACTTCCTGCGATCTTCGTATCAAAGGCGACTGCGGAAATTAGGGGCGGTACACATTCGCTGCACAAAGTGTTCACACCTCACTAATGGTGTCACGGAAACGATACCCCACGGCTCTTCCTAACGGCTCTATTATCAACCAAAAGATACCACTCGTTATTTACTTAAAGCTCGGTTATCGTTTTGCCATCAACACAATCTAACTCCCCCATTTTCTTACCCAATCTCTGTGTTATCGATTATCAATAAGAAATAATTGGGTAGCGAAAATATCTAACAACATTGCCAGCTTTTAGTACTTTCAATAACAATAGGCGTTTAAAAACACTTTTACAGAATTGTACAGCTTTCAAATCAGGAGTCTTTATAATTATTATGCTAAACGGAGAAGCGGAGTGAGTCGCGGATTCGTAAAATTGAAAATAAGATGTTGAAGCAAACCCATATTTTAGGGGACGACCAGCACAAAAAAATGTTTTTACTTTTTTTTTAAAGACACTCAGTTGTTTATAAGGCGGCCATTGGCCGGATCCCATTCAGTTCGGTCTCGTCGACTACATTAAACTGATTGCTGCAATTAGCGAATGGTGTAATTCTCGTTTTTCAAGCGTCTCTCGTCGCTGAGGCTGTCCCCTTTAGGAAATTACTTGAGCACCGCAGGTCGTGGCGACTTTCCTGGGATTAAATAAAATTGAAGATCCCGATTGAAATTGTTTTGGATTTCTCGTCTTGATCAGTTAGGTTTGTCGGCGTTCAACTCGGGATTGTAGCCTTAATTATAGTAAGTGGATTGCTAATCGCATTTATTTCGAGATTGTGCGGAATTTTGGGAATTGTGGCGAGCTCGATTTGGCGACAGAATTATAGTGGTATTACTTTCATCGTTACCGCTCCCACAGACGTTATTATTTTCAGGCGCTGTTTACTTAAAGAAAGGCAGGGATAAGGCTAATGTAGTCTAACCTAATTTAAAATTTATTTATTGTGCTACAGAAAGAAGTCTGTATGTATAAGGAAAAAGTGAAAAAAATAGAATCAACAATGTAAGTGGTCTTTGAACAAAATTGGCCATCTCAGATGTCACAGATAAGGACTTTTGGACCAAAACCTATTTGGAACATTATCTATTCACACTTCAAAGAGTTGTGCTGACCTTTCAAACATGAAAGGCCTGTAAACTCCTTTTAACGGCAAAAAATACATCACGCCAAATATTTCATAGCCAATTATTTCGCTAAAGTGATATTTATAAGTATTTTATTTACGTTTCTGTAGGTTTGTATCTATTTATCATAAGACAGTCTCAACTGTTCGGTGAATAAGATTTTGTGTCTTACTCAGTCATTTTTTTCAAATTATATTCACTCCCAGTTTCACGACCATATTTCATCGGATAAAGTAATACAATTTGTATTTCAGTGCAGTCATATATATTGCCATTTCTGTTCTAGGGGAAAACGAATGTCATAAAGATAGCTAACTAGAGTCACATCACTGGTTCATAGGAACCGAGCCAAGCAGTATTCTTAACAAGATGCAGCTTCGCCAACGATTCGCCGGCGAAATGAGGTAATACGGGATTCCAAAGGCGACAGCAAAGTGGTAAAATGATATATTTCTGGCATGTATCGCGAGGACAATAGCGGATTGTGTATAGCACTGTTATACTAGTTTTGTATTATATGGAGGGGGACGGCAATAAACAGGACGATTGCACGGCCGGCCCTCGTCCCTGCTATACACGAGTTTATGTACGCCTACACTGTTCATGTACACTCGCCGACATAGGTAATACGATCTAATAAAAATATGTGTTTTACTAGTATTTCTCTGACATAAAATTTTGAGAAGAACGCGATTGAGGGGTGTAGTTTACAAATATTGTAGACGTGTCACTGTAATGAGGTGGTTTATATTGCTTTGAGATGAATAGAAGCAATTGAGTAACACAATGTGCTCGTTAGACAAAAAAGATCACAGAAAGGCAAAAGCATATATCATAAACTTATCCACCAGATAAATGTCTATCTACACTCGCGACTGAGCATAGTTTTCAAAGTTGAGGAGTGTTTCAATAGTTTTGTATAATGTGACGCTTAACTCCAGTATACCGCACATACAAACTTTATGGTCAAACGGTCACGCGTGAATTGTTCAAACTGCTATTAAATCTGCGACTATGTTACTGCGATTTAGTGTGGTGACGTAACGCAGTTTCAACCGCTCTCGTCCCTCGCACTATATCGATGGTAAAATGTAACATAGTGGCTGAAGTCGGAGTTAACAGTGATTCATGTGCTACATACATGCAAATAAAATACCTCATAGTTACACTAATGAGAATTTACAACGAGACGATGAAGGAAAAATTGCAAAGCTATGCTTTTCAATAAATTCTCAGGTAACTACTGTTATGAACGACTGTACGTTCGCTCGTATCATGTAGAGCATAAATTAATGATGCAGTCAGACACTGCTTTTTATCACAAGCTTACTTACGAAGGAAATGAGAATAACATTTATTTTATTGTAGTTTAACGACCCCTCAATAGCTACCGAAAGTAGGAAAAAGCCGCGTCACGCTTCAAGACGTTAAGTAGCGTTAGGTAACAGAATCCCTCCTAGGTGAACCGTCCAACTATTGCAAGTTTCACGAAACTATTCGAGAAGTTATACAGGAAAGGCGTAGTAACATCGGGGGTTATTAGGCACATAGCTTACCTAGAACAATAACCTAAACATCAGGCGTAACATAGTTGGCTGTCAGTTTCGTATTGTGTAGGAGCGGTCGGCCTGCCCACCCATAAACACAGATATATGAAAGTTAATAACATTTACCTAACGCAATAAAATATATTAATGTCAATCCCTCGTAGGGCTGGCTGGCTCAGTGGCACAGCGGCGCAATATGGCCTGAGTGTACGATCAAACATGGCTGCCGAACCACACGTACGAATAATTCATCGCTACGTATTGTTAATCTCTCACGCATCACTTTCCACTAATTGTTTCTTGTCGTCTACAGATAGTCATATAATAATTAATCAGTTATTTATTGGTAATACGTTGTTATCGGGTAATTCGTTCTCTTTAGCTGATGGAAAAAAGATTTTCATGATTACTTTGATCTTGATCAGTTTTTGTCTGCTTTAATTTTTGATGTCATTAATTGTCTTTTGATTTTTTGATTAGGAATAAAAGCCTTAATAATGTGTTTTCACAATAATGGATAATAGTTACTTAAATTACCTTTAATAGGTAAATCTATTCTTCAAAAAATAGCTATTACCTAAACACTAAACAGAGATGGTTCCCCTAGTCAACGGCACGAACTATTTTTTGCGCGAGGTTAAAATGCATGCTATCTCATCCGACAACACGTGTTAAAGAGATATATGCTAGTTGTTGATAATAGTTGCAAAAATGCTAACTTCATCTAACATGAAAAACCTACTAAATGTATATGTTCAATATAAAATTATTTGCGTTGTTGAATTATAGATCTATCCCTGTATGGAGGCCGTTATGCAATTTTCCTTCTTCTTATGGTATTTATTTCCGCCCTAAGATGCGTTAAAATTAGTGTTGAAATATAGAACTTTCAACCCTCAACTTTCAAATATTGTTTTTTTTTACTTTTCTGTTTCCATACAGGGCTAGATAATGATGAGACAAATTGACATCATTTTTTTTTTTAAACGTACACCGTCAAACAGTGGAGAAATCGCCAGACTACGTTTGTCTGGAAGAACTTTCGACTAGTGTAACCTTAAGACGCAATGCGGTTGCAGACAACCGACTGAATATCCTAAGTAAAAAGTCATAATTTGAGGTTTGGCTCTCACCTATTTCCTTCTTCAATATTGGACCAATTTAAAAACTATTCTACTATTAATATCTGCCCGCATTTTCTCTTAAAAATCTCGTGCTGGTTAAAAATTCTTTATGACCGCTAAAACCCACATTGGTGTCCAATATTCACACTTTTCACGTTCGCGAATTTTCGCAGGTATTACGCTAAAATAGAATAGGCGTGATAAAATAAACATTTTTATGATATTGCTCGGGCGAATTGCTTCATAAAACGCAATTATCCGCGGAATAACCCAACCGATCAATATAGGAAGGTCATTGTTTAGTTACGAAAGTATACTCTACTTTGATTTCGGTGAAGTATCTTTGTAATACTGCTTCGGTGTCTCAACAGGCTTTCAGTATTTAAGTGTCACTCACTGTAGGGATACGGGTACTTAGATATCGCTTCAAGTAATCAAGTGTATGTATTTTCCTTGTAGTACTAATTTAATGAAAATACATACTAATTAATAACGGTGAAGGAAAACATCGTGACGAAACCGGCATGTCCTAGAACCAAAAATTCGAAGACATGTGACATGCTTGATGCACTGGAGTCGATCGAAAAGCGGGCCAAGAGGCTCATCGGCGATGGAGCACTGGTCAAAACAAAGCTCCAGAGCCTTGAACATCGTCGCCGAGTTGCCAGCTTGTCGGTTTTTTATCAGTTACACTTCGGCGAGTGTGCGATGGCATTGCATGATCGAATTCCACCTAGCCCATTTCATCATCGGACTACCAGACATACGGCGATGCGCCATCGATACATGGTAGACATCCCACCCATATGCACTAAACGTTTTGGTAACACTTTTATTGTACGTACAGCTATAGAGTGGAATTCCCTGCCGGAGTCTGTGTTTCCCGACAGCTACAATCTAGGGGTCTTTAAGTCAAGAGTGAATAAGTTTTTTCTAGGCAAGCGTGATTCACCGTCGACCACATCATCGCTTACCATCAGGTGAGATAGTGGTCAAGCGCGAGCCTATAGATGATAAAAAAAAAACATCCGCCTGATGTTGATATAATTATTAATTTATAGAGGTTGACTTGATACACGATAGAGGATCTTTAGGCTGGTTTTAGATTCACGCTGAGCGGGCGCAGAGCAGTCATCGTGATTCACAAATACTTCATAAGATTACTATAATATTGACCTATCAGCACCAACCGTAGAAATCAGCGACCACACAGCCCCTAGACGCCTCATAACAGGCGAGCGATGTCTGTCAACGCATATGACTAAAAATATCATATACAGGTAATGCAGGTCGCCACTCGACAATTTCAAATTAGTAGCGACCACTTCTGAGAGCCGTAAACAGTGCCGCGTCAGTCAATAAAAAAATGATGTAATAAATATTATAATGGCCTCTTGTACAATACGTTGGTATGGTAACAACAGCCAGACTTCAAGTTTCCGGCAAAATGGCATAACATTTCATTCATAAGTTAATAGTTACATATAAACATAATTAGATTTATTTTCTGATATTATTTATCGGAGTTCATATTATACTGGTCACGTTTGTAGGTGGAAACGCCCACTGCATGTGTGCGTCTCTTTCTTTTTAATGTATTTTTTTCGCTGTCTCTTCTCCTCTATAATTTCGTAAACACAACTAGTGATGCACCATATCCTATGACCAAATCTGTTATCGATAGAAATTGAAACCTTAAAAATGAAGACATTAAATTGAATAGTTTGTTAAGTGTGAAACGATTTTTTGATTACGTTTTTTACTAATATTTAATATTACTATATTTAAGAACCAACAACCAAAAAAGTATGTTTCCTTAATTTTTTTTTTTTTTTTAGTTTTATCATTTTATTTTATTCTAAAATGTTTAAAACGCCGTATAATTAATAATAAAAAGGTAATATTAATAAAAAAAAATAAGTACAAATATTATTTATCTAAAAATATCGATACCTGCCTGGTTTTATTTGTACCTGTCCATCCTTAATGAGAAATATGACCTTGGTAAAGGACCAATTAGAGCGCAGTACCCGGTGCCTCATACCTCAGCTAGTTGACAGAATTGTTTTGATGTATTAGATCAAGCATTAGGCGTCTAGTGGCTATATGGTCGATGGTAGAAATGAAACATTTCCATCAAAAAGGGACTGAAGGAAAATTCACATCGCTAAACATGGATTACGATCGACCATGTAGATCATGGTATACTGCTAAACAAGTTAGAGCGATATGGGATTAGAGGAACTGCATTAAACCTATTACAATCTTATCTCTCTAATCGCACTCAAATCACAGCGCTTGATAGGCTATGTGCAAGCTCAAAAGTTGAAAGAACATATATGTCACGTCCTAGGAAAACTACATTTGGTGTTCCCCAAGGTAGCATTCTTGGCCCTCCATTATTTAACATTTACATAAATGATATGCCTAAGGTCAGTAAACATCAGATGGTCTTATTTGCTGATGACAGCACTATTTTATTCTTTAATAATGACATTAATATTCTTGAAAATGACATAAATGACGAACTTAAAAATATAATAAATTGGTTAGTTAACAATAATCTAAAAATAAATCTTAACAAAACTAAAATAATGACATTCAATCAAAGAACAGATAAACCAAAACTGAATATAAAATATGGTAACATAGTAATCTCTGAATGTGACGTCACAAAATTTCTGGGCCTTTACATAGATAGTCAACTGACTTGGAAACAACATATCGATGTTTTGTCAAAGAAGCTTAGCCAATTTGCGTATGCTCTGTTCAAACTATCAAAAACGGTTAACCGCATTACAGTGCAAATAGCTTACAATGCTTATGTGTCTTCTGGCATTAGGTACGGAATCATTTTCTGGGGCAACTCCACTGACAGAGACATTATTTTTAAAGCTCAAAAGAAATGCTTGCGATCATTTACCAAATTACAATCGATTGATAGTTGTAAACCATTATTTAAGGAACTTAGTTTGCTCACCCTACCGTCTATGTACGTATATGAAATGGGAGTGTTTGTTCGCTGAAACCTGCATTTATTTGAAAAACTGCGTTCTCGCCGTTACCAGAATACCATTCATGTTACTTCTCATAAAACCGCATTTTTCGGCAAAAGTGTGCTAGGTATGGCCCCAAAAATATATAATAGTATACCAGCAGCTATTAGAAATAAAGAGTGCCTGGGATCATTTAAGAGGTCTTTGTTTAAATTCCTTGTAGATAGATGTTACTACTCCATCACTGAGTTTACTACTGATAAACAGAGGTATGACGATTCCGACTTGCCAATTAAACACTTTTAATTTTATTTATTGATTATAAGTGAATGTGTTTATTTATCTAAAATTGTAATGACTTTACCTAATCGACATATTTTAAATTGATTTATTTTTTAAGGTGATCTATTGACATGCCACCTTAATTGTATTATTGTATTTATTATTTGTTGTTGTTTGCTTATGTTAATTTTGTACGCCAGATTTTGGCAAAACATAGTGCACATATTTTAACAATATACCAACTGTAACCATACCTATGTTTTACAAAATAAATGATTGATTGATTGATTGATTGAAACATGGATTAGGCTATTGAGGTTGATAGTTAACAATTTTATCAGCAGGCAGCACATCGCAATTCGTTACTGGAAATAGTGATGTCCCAAAAAATACTGTAACAAACTCGGACTTGAATTGGTTATCTGCTCGTAACATCACACTGAAATATTTAGGCAGAATATAAATACTGAACTGATCAAGACAATGGCGCCAGCTGTTTTTTAGTGAGTGACCAACTAAAATAAATAAAATATTGCCTTCTTTTACCTGCAAATAAAAAGGGGATGGAAGTAAAATTTAAGATAATAATAATATATACTCGTGAGTAGTAGATATGTCACCGCATTATTGCAAATTTCTAAAGTTTGTAAAAAATCTTACGAAATTATAAACTCTCCATACGTTGTGAACAAGTAATTCCAAAAACAATAAAGCCGAACAAAATTCGATAGTTTACAAGATATCGGTGAATGATAAAGTTCTTTTTTGAGTGGGAATCTTTAAGTCAAGAGTGAATAAATAAGTTACATCTAGGCAAGCGTGTTTCACCGTCGACCACGGCATCATCGCTTAAAATATATTAAGAAAAGAGATTACAGTTTTACGCGATTTATTATAAACTTACCGAGTTTGCAATAATACGGCGATAGATACATAGATGAAGGCAAAATAAGTACCTACCCACGATATAAAAGTCGTGTAAAATCATATAAACTAGAACAGACAGTGTATAGATAGTTCTAAACCTAGTAAATAGGCTAGTGGACAATTTATTTTCCTACAACACTGATAAATAATAGTTTTTGTATGACCTCAGTTGTATATATTTTTGTACTCTAGGAAAGGACTTAAAGGCCCGGCTCTAGTCCTAATGTCACTTTGATTGAAACTGTACCACTTATATTCAAATAAAAACATAGGCATTCAAATGTTATTTTGATATGCTTTGCCTTTGCAATTTATTTATGTGGCAGAGTTTTTGACATTTAGTTTTGGGTGTGTATTTTGTACATTATTTTGAGCCTCTATAATTTATATTTGATGACCGTGTTATGTTTCTTTTATTTCATCATCATCATCATCCGCCTATTAATATTCCCACTGCTGGGACACAGATCTCTTCTCTGTGAGAGAGAATGGACCCAGTGCGGGTAAGTGGATGTCACAAGTCTTCGAATTTTTAGTTCTACGACATGCCGGTTTCCTCACGATGTTTTCCCTTACCGTTTTGAGAGCAGTAGTGATTTACACAAAGCAAAGCGCCTGCCTGGGCTCTAACCCACGACCTACAACTTTTAAGTCGCGGCCGATACCACTGGGCTACCTCTGCTCCTTGTCCAGTATATATTTTACCTAGTTTGAGAAAAAAAACTGCCTATAACTGGCTATTCGGCGAACTATCAGGTTATATAAAGTCACAAACATATTCTTTTAGGCTATATTTTTTATTCGAGTTCAATTCAGAAACTAAAGTTTCTCGTCATTTTCTTTATTTGTTTGAACTACAGAGCTCAGCATTAAGTTTTAATAATTAGTTATGGTTAAGTATGCAATAAGCTCTTAGATTAAATTCATTTATGACTCCTAAAGCTAAAGAAAATACCTCGTAAAGTACGGCATTTATTAATAATTTTATTAGTTCTGGCACAGCACCGCAGGTAGATTTATGCTAATGGAATGGAATTACTGTTTTAATATCGGTTATAATAGTCGAAAACTAAATGCTTAATAAAATAACTCTATATCGTTTTATGATATCTTGATATCATCCTATTAATCGATATTGCTGTATCAATCGATATGACTATCATGAAAGGGAAGAGGATTCTCATCAAACGGCAACGTTTGACCCCATCAAAAGGTATAAAAAAATCTCTTTAAATTCAAAGAGTAAATTATTGGATGTTTTCATTGGTGAAGATACTCTTTTCCCTTGCCGAATTCACATACGCAACTAGGGTCACCTCAATAGAGAACCAACTTTTATTAACTGGTAAACCAAAAATATATCCCTCAATCAGTAAAACAGTTGAAAATCCCGCCGGCTGCACTTAAAATCGCATATCTCAATCCTTTTGTTAGCTTTTACAATAGGTAACTGAACCAGTTGGCTGTTGAAAAAGAAACAATGGGATACAAATTTATAATGCAGTCTGGAAATGAATCACGTCATGCCTGGGTCCTTCGGGAGGCGCCCTGAATGAAAATGAACAACAATACTGATTTAACGCGGACATGAATATAAAATATTTTCAAATAATCCATCATAGAGAGAATCTCTGCGTTGGCTTATTTTCACAGAAACTCGCAATCCGACGTAACTTTGTACCGAGATGCTTCTTTTACTTGCCTTGTTTGTTTGGATTGTTTGTCTAGATTGTTTTTGGAGTTTTGCAGGGAGAGCGTACACAACGTGGAAAACCCCCACATCAATCTGCATACGGGCGGGGCATTTTCCTATTGACTGACGAGAGTCTGACGATGGACTGATGGCAAAATGATCACCCAATATCTATTCCACTTTTTAACACACCCTTTAAAGCACCAAACTCACTGAAGCGATACTATTGGCTTCGTGTCACCTCACCACAATTGCGTAGAGCGATTGTATATCGACTTCCAATAAACATTACACTGAACGTATTCCCTAGTTCCAATTTACTATCTATTAATGACATTTTGGGAGCAACTGATGCAGTTTAAATTGGTAGATATGTCGCGCCGTCGAACATCAATGCTGCGATCATGCTGAACAAGAGACATAAATAAATTAACATTGTATGTCGCGGTTGTGTTAATTGCGGTCCCAATTAAGAGCGATGTACGGTGTTAATTATAAATTACTGTAACTTATAATTAAAGGAGGATTTCGCACTTTGATATATAATAATATGTTCCCTAACTCTTTTATTTATAAAATTTTTGACTTGTGTAATCAAGGTTCAACGGATTTAAAATGATACATGAGAATGTACAAAAAGTTCACAAATCCAGAGGCTAAATATATATGAGTTATCTACAGACGACTACTAGTTACTATGTAGTTTCCCCTGTGCCCTAAAGTTTTGTAATAACGTTCCATGAAAAAAGAGAAGTTGAAAAATTTCACGTACTCAATCAAGTGCAAAATCGTTGGATAGGTCCAAAACACGAGTCATCCATTTTGTAGGCACTGCCGGAGTACACTTGACTGATTTTGAACTCTATTACTGCGTGCCTTACTTAGTTTTATACAGGTCACGCCCGCGTAGATCCTAGGGGTAGGCAGACGTGAATACATTAATAATGGGAAGTTTTGTAACTTCTAAGGACTAAAGTCACTCAAAGAGCAATGGGGAGGGCTGTTTTCGGAGAGTCTTTGCCCGATCGAAAAAAAGAAATGAAGAGATCCGCTAGAGAAATAAAGTAACCCACTGTAGGCCGAAGACCCGCCAAACTTAAGAGGTAGTAGGCAGGGCACATTGCTTGCAAAAAGTCTGGTCGATGGGTCGAAAGGTACTGGAATGAAGACAGCGAACCGGACGATATAGAGGTGGAAGGTCTCCCAAAAAGTAGACCGATGATCATGTGAAAGCCTCGAGAATCCACTTATTGCAAGATACACAATTTATACCGGTATATGCGGTGACGTTCGGTTAGGTGTATGCCCAGCAATGGACGTCTATGGGCTGGAAAGATCATGATGATAATAAAAAACTTATAAATGAATGAATCTTTGATACAGTCTTAGGAAATACCATAGTTCCATAAAGGTCGTTCTTAGCCTTGTCTGAATATAAATTAAATGAAAATGACTATTATAAGAACCGTACAGTGGCGATATGAAAAAGTATTTAAAACATTCAATGCAATTAAACAAATTGTTTTAATTAAAATTTTAATACACGTTTAAATTAAACTCGGTCGTTACCAACGTGACAATATTTTATTGCATCGTTCTTTTTTTAATTAATAATATTTTATATTCGTAGAAATGCTTTTGAAATTAAAATATGAAACACTTTGCATATTATGTTTTTGTCATAATTTTACACCAATTGATGAAAAGATTAAAAATAGAATAAGCTTTCTTAAAAAAACCTATAAAAATTAAACCTAAACAAACTGTAATTAAAATTAAAAAAACAAACCTTTTGCTCGCAATTAAACCAGATTTATACTAAAAAAAGCAGGTTAGTGTCCCGTATATGTTTTGTAAAACCATTGTAAAAGGCTTGGGTTCCGCTGCTAAGCCGTTAATCCCGGCGGTTAGCCCGCTCACGACGGTACAGCGACACGGCCATACTGCGTAATTGATTTTACACGACTAACTGTAAAGTGCTAACCCTGCGTGGCTGACGCGAACGTTGCACTTGGCGGCTTTCATTGACACGCATGTACCGTCAATAACGTAATTGTGTCACTAGGGATGTCACAAAGGCAGGGTTGAAATGTCAAGTAATTGAAGCGTGCGTCGTGGTGTTGTACCGCTGGCTGAGTTTGTCAACAACGTTTGATAAACTGAGTTATTAATTGGTCACCAGCCTTTTTATATTCTTACTAGCTGTCCCATGCGGCTTCGTTCCCGTCAACTGACTACCTACCTACCCATCTACCCTACCTACCCTACATACATGATTGTTGCGTAACTTAAACCGTTTACACAGCGCACGCAACGGAAGCTCTCAAAAAGGAATATTTTTCCCATTTTTGCAACATTTTAAGCTATTGCATAGCTTCTATCGCGGGCCTTGAGCGCGGGGATTGAATCCAGAAATTCCGTAACGAAAAAACCTCACGCTCCCCACTCCGACGGGCACGGCGGTGATACTTTGACTTTTAATAAGGTTTTTGAATTCTGTGGAATCTGAGCGGTGAGGGGCAGGGGGGCGGGGGGGGGGAGGTTTATTGCACGTGTTTTCGATTTCCGTTTTGGCATTTTAGGGGGGGGGGTTAATCCTATCTTGTTCTCCTGGACGAAGTAGCGGAGGGCAGGGGGGCAATTTTTTTGTCAGAAATGCGCTAACTCCAACCGTTTCTGAGATATGAGGGTTTTAAAATTTTTGTTGGTCGTAATTTTTTTGCCTTTTATCGGTCTCTCTGAGATGTTTCTGTGTCAATGGTTATCAATGTGGACCTTATGCTAATGAGAATAAGGGTCACTTTTGCTTGTCAAAGAAAAGCGACCTTATTTCAATGTGAATAAGGGTATTTTTGTTTTGTTTTTTGAGTTTTATTAATCGTAAATAAATGCGGGTACGCATTTTCCAGGACTGGATCTAGAATAAATGCTATGCAATAGCTTTACCGCGGCAGTCCCCTAGTGCCACACGACTTTTTTTTATTTATGCCCCGCTCCTATTAGTTGTAGCGTGATGTCATGTAGCCTATAACCTTCCTCGACAAATGGACTATCCAACACAAAAATAATATTTCAATTCCAACCAGTAGTTCCTGAGATTAGCACGTTCAAACAAACAAACTCTTCAGCTTTATAATATTAGTATACATAAATAAACTACAACAAAAGAAAATATAGAAAATGATCAAAGCAACTTTCAAAATGGAATTACTGTCAAAAAGAAAATTTTATTTCAAATTACGTAAAATATTAAGTTAAAATATATACAGACAGCGTTAATTAACACAATAAATAATACGATAGTTATCTAATAAACGAATTAAACGATACCCAGTGCTTAAATAGCACAAGGACTAAAAACAGCGCGTTACACCACTCGACGCTGTCATAAATCATTGTAGTACGCAAACTTAAGTAAAATAAACATGGCGGAAACTAATTAGTGTAGAAAATTCACGTGGGACCAAACAGGGTAATATGGGGGAAGCACAGTTTGATGTTGCGCTCACAAAATTAGGGAAGTTTAGGGCCAAAGTCGCCCCTGCCCGGAACAAGTTAATTTAAACTAGCCGAGTAATTTGCACAGAACCGTGACACTAATTCAATTAGTTACAAGGTATGCAAACAACGCGTGGCCTACTCAATTGTTCTGAATTTTCACCCAACCCACGCATATAATTTTTATTGCCTAAATAATAAAACGTCCGAATTCATTGCTTGGGTGAATTTAGCAGTTATCAACAAAGTTTTTTCTCTCCAATAGAAACAAAACGGGCGCACGGTTGGCGCAGTGGTTGAGCGATTGACTGCTGTGCTGCGTGTCGCGGGTTCGATTCCCGCACAGAACAAATATTTGTAGGACCTACATATAGTTGTTCCGGCTCTGGGTGTTTGTGCATGTGAGTTTATATGTTTGTAAACGCACCCACGATACAGGAGAAATTCCTAGTGTGGGGCACGTCACATAAATAAGTATGTAATGATCATCTTCGCTATTGAAATATTGCTTCCGGCAAAGAGGTTCGCCAAGAAACTCGGTAGTAATTTTCTCAACACGTCTGATATCGTGCGAACTGCCAAACTGCCAAACTGCTATAAAATAACTGTTGCCACAAATGGTCTGTCCCCATTTCAGTATTACTTTAGTGTTTCATAAATGAGCATCAAATCTTGAAAATAATACTAAATAATACTAGGTGAAAATGTCTAGACATGAAGGAGAATTTCACAGATATATATCTAGCTAGATGACGCGATCAAAAAACGGAGTAAAATTACGATCAATGATCGTAATTTGAGCTTTTCATTTAGCATTATCGGCACAAGAAATCCACCGAAATCTAGAAAAATGCCTTTTATGTCATATTGAGCTGTAAAGACTGTATAGAAAAAGGCATTGGAAATGTTTTCTTTCATTGGTAAGTAAATTTATTTTTAAATTGTGTGTGAGAAAGTGGCACGTTTGGTTTTCATACAGATGGAGTAACTTGCGTTATCTAGTTAGATTTATGTCTGTAGAGAATTCCATATTTATTTGGAATTTCGTATTTCTGTTTAAAATAAACAGGTTTTTTTTTCGAGTTCTACTTGTTAAAATATTCATGAAGTTGGTTCAATGTGGCCCATGTAAGCGTTTAGGAGTTAATATTCTTCTGTAAGACGAGACGGCAAAAGCCTTACCGAACCACGTAGGGATTTGGATGGTTAAACCACTTTCTGCAGAGGTAACTTTAATTTAGTTACGTTGTTGGTCGTTTGTACCTTCGTCAAATTACATATCTACGTAATTCGTTCGTTGGTTCCTTGTTTATTAACCATGTTCTAAGCGTTACAATTTCACGAATGGCCAAATTGGAATTAAGGACGTATGTTCTGTTAATGAAACTTGTGTAATGTGATGTTTTTGAATGTTAATGTGTTCTCACATATATGTATTTTTCCAACAAGAATGAGGTAATCAAATACTTGTAAAACACTTTTTTTAAATAGTAAATGCGGAGTTTCTTGTCCGTTCTTCTCCATAACAAGCTACATTGCCGAATGGACGGTATAATCAATTATTTTAACTTTTAATTCAAAATTTTTGACGTTCAAAGTGCCGCTTAACCCCTTGTATTATATATACATTCGAGACACAATGAAAAAGCCATTTCGTCTCCTGTAGATCTGCGTTCAGATACATTCTGATACAATGGGTTAGTGGCCTAATTGAATAAAGTTTGATCTTCATTCCTTTGATGACAATTTTTATGAATTAGATATTCAGTGAAATCTCATGAAAAGTTAAGGTAGCCAACAGTGTTTATCATAAATTAAACTACTTAAGATTTCTAAATATTTTGTACATTTCAAACTATCTTTCCATCATTTTGTAGACCATACAGTAAATTTGGGAGTAGCTACCTAACCGTTATAAAACACTCACCTTTATTTTAGGTTTCATATTTTTTATGAATGCTCCAACTAATAAGTCTTTATTTATAAACACTAACAAAATTAAACTCAAATTGCTAAAACTTTTCATAATATTATAATTTGTAATCGTATTCACTCCAAGAAGTTTTAATTAATGCGCTAATGTTAAAATTTGTTATTTTAATTATATTCTTAGCAACATAGGTAACTTTTACTACAGAACTCAGTGGTAAGACATAATTTGTAACTCAACGAGTAAACTACTGACAACGCAATGAAAATTCATACAATGTCATAAAAAAAAATTGTAAGACATAGGTAGTTAGTTTTTATTATTTTTATTTTGTTCTCCTAGGTACTAAAGTGTCCCCTCCGGTGGGTTCCTGCATTGTCGAGGCGGGGGAATCAGTAGCCGTGGCTAGCTCACCCAAGATTAAGCGAAGAAGAACCCGAGGAAAGGCCGCTTATCAGGGCTTTTGTCGATTAAGCCGCGGCGCCGCTCGGGCGACATCGCAACTGAGGCGGGCCGCGATGTCGTATGGGACCTCCCATACCCATACCATATCGCGGCTGAACGGAGTCACCACCGTCTGATGGGTGATACGGTGGGGCCGCATGGGAGGTCCCTATCCCATGCAGCCGAAAAGTGGTAGGTGGCGGGGCCACTGATCTGACCCGTCACAGGGGGACGAAGGGTGCCATACACGGGGTCGTCTGGCGCCCATGTGCTGGTTTGGTCCCTGAAGTGGTCACGGCATGCAATGTATTCTGGTGCACCGGTGATGGGGGTTACTCCTCAGAGAAAGGTCTGGAGACGGACAGACGCGGCGGGTTCACGGTGAGTGCTGCCGTGCGCCCACAATAAGTGGCGCAGGAGAACACCGTTGGGTTTTAGTGGAATGGAGTCCCATATAATTGCGCTATCTCCCCGTCGTAGCGCAGTAAGGCAAAAAAAAAAAAATAACGTACTAAAGAGTCTTGTTATGCCAAAGGCAACGAAAGCCTTGTTGAATTTCTTTAATGTCTCTCCGTAAACTTCGTGTTTCGTCAATCGTCAGATTTCTAGCAGTTGCCCTTTGCACTTGGTGCAGACCGGACACACACACATTTTTACAGCTCGATATATTTCACACGGCAATCAAAACAATAAAGTACGTAGTTCTGAATTCAAATTATTATACACGATAAATCTAATATTTGATGGACATGGAAATTAGCATTCGTTTGTATTCGGAATTGCGATGGTTGCCGAAGCACATGAAGAAAACTGTTGTACTGTATAATATTGTATTAGTCATGGTACAAAAAAGTGTGTGCAAACTTCTTCTAGTACAGCAGGGATGTAGAATTCTCTTAAAGAATTATAGAACCAATGTATGTGTAGTAGGGAGGTACTATCTCTTTGTAGGTTACAAAATTAAATAATCCCTTTTCTTTGTTCAGGCTTCGAATTAAATAACCCACTGCAATAAAATTACATAGCCCTTCTTAATTCACTCATTAACGGTATAGAAAACAAACCGTTGTAAACAAAAACAGTGTTTTATTAGCCATGAACGGTACGTTTTTTATTTGGAAGAGAAGGGATTCATCCTGTGTGTTGGTGTGACAGTAAGACTGAGGTCCGGTTCCTGTGTCTTACCAACCGTTACTGGCTACACTATGAATCTTGTATTTAATTGTTCTCATTATAAAACTGAGTGTAGTCTTTTTATGCAATTGCTCGAGGGATGTAATTTAAATTGCATGGGAGCGTATCTTTTTTGTCCCACAGCCGGGCAAAGGTTACCTTTCTACTTACAAACCTCTTTATCTAGCGCGATCACTGGCCAAGTATGACCAGCAAACAAGATTTATATTTTATTGTGTTTAATATCAGAGTAGCTAAAAAATCGTGGTTGTCGAAAAAAAACTGCGGTCCCTAACTCTAGATTCAGCTCCTTTTGCATTTAAATACTAATGCTGCTAAATGCTTAATGCTACGATTTATTTCGCTATACAAATACTTATATCTACCTACATATTGTGTTTGTCGAAAACTTCTTAACGGAATTTAAAACTATTAACTGAGATTGAAATCGATTCCTCTTTTAAGCGGAAGAAACGTGCCCGAGGGAATTAAAAATAATCGTTCAGATATCGTCGCCGGTAATACTTGTATTGTAAGCGATTACTTTACAGTATAAAGCTCAGTAAGATAAATGAGTAAACATTGAAGGCCTTTTTAATACGGGGTGTGGAAATGGAGATTTGTTTAATCAATAATTACAGTTGCTATGTTAACTGTAATATACTGTGGTAGAAAGAGATCTGTTTGAGGACGCGAATAATTTCTTTTATGTGAATGCCTAGTGTCTAGTCTAAGTCTGTTTTACAACCTACAGATCAGAAATACTTCTCCAAAATACATCTTCAGTAACTTCTGTTATTTTAAGCTTTCGCGAAAAACCTATAATTTATCTTTTCAAACCGAATCAAACTTTGCTAAGTTTGATTAAAACAGAAAACTTCTGTACCTTTGTATAAGTACATTTTTGCGAAGTTACAAAGTCTAATCTATATTCAATTCTGGCTATACACACTTGGGTGATCAAAACAAGTCACTGGCAACTTTGTAGTTATTTTTAATGGTAACTATTTTCCAAGAAGAGCGAATCGTATTATTGTCTTCGGGTCAAGCCGGGTCTCTTAATGTGACCGTAGAAAAGTGTCCATAAATAAATAAAAAAAGACATCGTAGCAACAGGCCTTTGTGCTACGAACGGCTACGAGTTGTTACGACTGCTACGAGTGCTGCGACATGAAGAGAAGTGTATTTCTCTCGGAAAATGTTACAATTAAGGTAACACTAGTCGATCATTTATCCATACAAACGTAGTCTGGTGATTACTCCACTGTTTGACAATGTACGTTCAAAATAAAAAAATATGTCAATTTGTTTCATCATTGTCTAGCCTTGTATGGAAACAAAAAAGTAAAAAATAATCTATATATTTGAAAGTTATGAGTGTCGTAAGTTCCATATTTCAATACTAATTTTAACGCATCTTGGGCGAAAATAAATACCATAAGAAGAAGAAAATTTGCAAAACAGCCACCATACTGGGATAGATTAGTATTTCAATAATGCAAATCATTTTGTTTTGAACATTTGCCTTTAATCGTTTTTTCATGATATCCAGACTCTCAAAGGTCTGTTTATAAAATTTTGCGCGCTGGTTTTCGTTCTAAATCATCATCCATTTCGCTACAAATTTGCAAAATTGCTAATTCGTACGCGGACTAGCTTCTTACTGCTCATCACAGCATCTACCTCTTTCCCACGTTTTGTTGGATGAGATAGCATGCATTTTAACCTCGCGCACAAAATAGTTCGAGCCGTCGACTAGGAAAACCTTAAGTCTAGGAATGAACTCAAAGTGGCGACAATCAGTGTTTTATATTTTTGTAAAATAATATATGAAAACGTTGAACTGTTTGATGGTTTGTTTTCTGATTTGATCCCAGTACAAAACTTCTTTCTTTAGAGACAAACTATCACTTACTTAAGCAAGACATGCAAGATTACTATGGAATAGGGCACGTGTGTGAAGAGGCGGAAAAAGGTACTTCATTTATATAATAAAATAAAGAAGAAAGATTTGTACTTTTGTAAGTAACGAATAAACTTAAAAACTTTATTTCAATTAGCTCTTTGTGTACTGATTGTATCTTTGCGTATCCCGAGAAGTGTCGTAAGCCTGGCTTTAGACACGGAAATGTATATTTCGAAGTGCGAAATGTTTCTTATATCTTGCGAAGTGAACTAATTTTGAATTTGTGCTAAATAAATAACTTATGCAAACTATCTAGAATATACGACAATAGGGTCGTTGACAAAAAATATTTACTATAAATATTGGACATGTATTTTTTCTTTTGCCACGCAAACTAAAAATTAGGACTTGAAATATCGTGTGTCGTCATGGTGTGCAATAATTTATGCTGACAACGTGACGTCACAGCCCCCACTCCTGGACTTTGATGCGCTTTATTTTTGTCAATTTTTATTTCTATATCTATACTTATATTATAAAGAGAAAGATTAGTATTTTTGTATGTAACGAATAAACTTAAAAACTACTAAACCGATTTTAAAAATTCTTTCATCGTTAGGAAGCTACACTATCCCTGGATGTTATAGAGTACTTTTTATCCCTGTGTTTCCACGGGAACAGGAACTACGCGGCTGAAACCGCGAGGCGCCCGCTAGTATTTTATAAAGCACAAAAAATACGGGTTTCATATTGGTGTGGCGTGTAAATAGCCAACACCTTTTTTGTACTTGCGTACTAAAAAACTAATTTTCGAAAATGCCTATAAAATGGCTACCCCTACCTGTGAACCTATAAGTATCCAACAAGAAACATCAGTATTTCCATCGTGCAGTATTAAATGCGCTCACTCACCTTGTCATCGAACTAGTGTCGCTCCCAATACTCCTCGAGAGAAGACCACGAGGATGAGCAGGACTCAGGAGTTGCGTGAAATCGTCGGCGAACAGTCCAAATGACGCGTAGCAGAGAAAGTTCACAACCACCAGCAATGTCCACTAAATTAAACTCACAAGGCACGGCCGCGCTAACAATAAGAGCAATAGAACAGTTTATAATGTCTCTTGTACATAGGATTATAGGATTTGTCCATTTTTCACAGTAAAACTTCTCGTCCGTTCAAATAGAACCAGACTCGACTCGTCTCTCCGATTCACAGACAACACCACAGATCACAGAGCGAAGTCTAAACATTCGCGACCAATCACGTCGCAGATAACTTCATCAAAACGCGACTGCTAACGCCATCTCTGAGCTCGATGGTTACAACTCTTGAACGAATCCAATGATAAGTGAGCGTTGCACAGTACTAAAGTTTTCTTGTTGGATACGTATTTATGGATGTAAATTAAATAAACACAATCTGATAAAAATATGAATATTATGTTAATTACTATATTAATTTTAAAGAAGCCATGGCGCTTCTCCATGCACCCCGCCTTGGAAGGTCGCAAGACTTTCCAACACGAGCAGAACAGTCACACAGTTAAACAATGTTGAGTAAAGAAGTCTTTCCTATACTATATATTATATTAAACAATATTTATATTACAGATAATATGATCCTACTTCAGTCACTGAACTATAAAAGAACATGGACTTACTTTATTTTAACAGTTACTTTACAATCTAAAAGATCTCAAATCATCGTATTATTGGTTTATTTAACATTATAATAATTGTCTGTCAGTAAATCTACGGTTTAAGATTTGAAGAGTTTTCTTATATGGTTAGGTTATTGATTGGGTAACGGATAAAGTTTGACAACTGGACGTTTAAAGGAGCTATGCCTAGTCTTGACAGTTGCCACCCGAACAATACCATCAATCCCAGGGAAGATTTCAGTAATAACTCCCAGAGGCCACGATAATGGAGGAGCATCATCTTGTCCAATCAATACGATGGTGCCCAGTTGAATGGGAGAATCATTGTTTTGCCACTTTTGTCTGACTTGCAAGGTGTGCAAATACTCAGTACGCCATCTCTTCCAATAGGAGGCCACTATATTATCCAATAAGTGTTTACGCTTTACGAGATTGATGCGCGAGTCAGATAAATCTGAAGCTGGTAAATATGACAGAGGAGTGGACATTAAGAAATGTGCCGGTGTCAGAATCTCAGGATGTGGGTCTGAACTGATTACACCTAAAGGTCTTGAGTTCATTACGCACTCTATCTGCACCAGCACAGTTTGTAATTCTTCGTAAGTCAGCAGTTGGTTGCCTATTACCCTATAAAGGTGGGTCTTTAAACTTTTTACATTTGTTTCCCATATTGCACCAAAATGCGGCGCACGAGGTGGGATCATTTTCCACTCGATGCGATGTTTTTCGAGTTCTCGCTTTAAAGTCTCATTATGTTGTGAGTTGATTAACAAATTATATATCTCATCTAACTGTGCACGTGCACCGACAAAATTGGTACCGTTGTCTGAATACATGCAGGACACAGGCCCACGACGTGCAATAAAGCGTTTGAAAGCGGCTAAAAAGCAGTCGCTTGAAAGTTCAGTGACAAGTTCAATATGAACTGCTTTGGTAACAAGACACACAAATAAACATATGTATGCCTTCTGAGCATGTTGTCCACGTCGACGTGAAAGAAGAATTCGTAGTGGGCCAGCGTAATCAACGCCCGTGTGCACGAATGTCTTGGCTTCCGTTATACGACAAGGAGGCAAATCTGCCATTTTTGGCGTCAGATGAGAGGGATTAACACGGAAACAAGCATTACACTTACGCACTTGTGCTCTAATAACTGTTCTGGCATCCAATATCCAGAATCCAGAATTTCTGTCGCACAATGGACATCAGAAGCCCAGGACCGGCATGACAGTATAATTCGTGAAAATGTCTGATGATCAAATCCACGACATGTTCATGTTTAGGGAAAAGCACAGGGTGCTTAACCTCAAACGGCAAGTCTGACCGTGAAAGACGTCCTCCTATACGTAAAGTTCCTTCAGTGTCGATAAAAACTGAGAGGTTTCGCAATTTCTTTGAAGGTTGATTGCCTTTCTTAATTAATTTGATGTCGTCTGAAAAATGTATTTTTTGAATGGTTTGAATTATAGCAATCTCGGCAACCGACAAATTTTCGACCACATTGAATGGTTTATTAATTTTCTTAATAAAACGGAGGACATACACTGTAATTCTTAACAGTTTGTCCCAAGAAGACACATTTTGAGACAGCTCATATAATGACGACTGCTCTACCTGTACAATGGTAGTCATTACATTTGTTTTATGCTCCGGTAATTCTCCAATATCAGAGGGTGTAAATTTACGAATCGGCCATCGACTGGGAGGACATTGAAGCCATTGAGGGCCATTCCACCAAAGACTTTGGGAGACCAATTGGGACGGCAGTAGACCGCGCGAAAGGCAATCGCTTGGATTTTCTGCACCGGTGACATGATAGAAGTTATGAGGAGCTAGATTTTCCTGACACTGCGCGACTCTATTCCCCACAAAAATGGACCAACGATGTGGGGAAGAGCAAATCCATGAAAGAGCTATAGTGGAGTCTGAAAAGGCATACACACCTGCTATCTGAATGCGCGCATGATAAGTGTCAAGTACAGTCTTGATCAATTTGGACATCAAGACCGCTGCACACAACTCCAAACGGGCCAACGTCGTTATTTTTGTAGGAGAAACTTTAGACTTGGCACACAGTAATCGGACTGATATGTTTCCAGAGGAATCAGTCACGTGTAAATATATAACACAGCCGTAGCCATTCAAGCTCGCGTCACAGAAACCTACGACAACTACGTCTCCGGAGCTAAGCACACCCACATGACGAGGAATCTTCAGCGTAGATAGCAGTGAGAATTCCTGCATGAGAACAGAGAAACGCCGAATAATGTTTTCGGGTGGAGTATCATCCCATCCAATCTTGGCAAGCCATAACTCCTTGATGAGCAGCTTAGCATATAATATTACTGGTGCTGCTAAGCCTAAAACATCAAACAAGCGAACTATAACTGACAATATATTTCTCTTTGTGCATTTTTCTTGTATATCTATTGTTGTCAAAGAGAATCTATCCTCAACTGGATCCCAAGATAGACCCAAAACCTTTGCCTTCGAACAAGTATTATCACTTTCATCAAAATTGATGGAGCTACGATGCGAGTTTGGGAGATTATCCAACAGAGTCAATGAATTACTTGTCCATTTTATTAAATCCATGCAACCGGACTTGAACAAATCTATGAGTTCTGCAGCTAAACGAACAGCTGACTGAATATCTTCCACAGAATACACAAGATCATCCATATAAAATTTAGATCTTGCTACAGAAGCAGCCTCCGGAAACTCGGTGGCCATGTCTGAGGCTAGCCGGTGAATAGTTTTCATTGCCAAATATGGGCTGCGTTTCAGCCCGAACGGAACACGATTGAACTGAAATGTTCGAATCTCCTCAGTCTCGCTAAATCGAAATAATATCCTCAGATATTTACGATGGTCCTCAGGAACACCAACCTGTAAATACATCTGCTGCACATCTGCCGTCATTGCGATAGGAAACAATCTAAATTCCAATAACAACAGGAATAAATCAGCTTGCAAGTTGGGTCCAGCATGCAGTACATCATTAAGGGACAAACCGGTATGCGTCTTTGCACTAGCGTCTAGAACAATACGTGGGTGGGGCTTATCCTTTTTAACAACCGCGTGGTGAGGAATGTAATATCCATCACTACTGATATTCGAATCGGAAACTTCAGAAAGATAACCTTTATCAATATACTCATTTATAACAGTATTATAGTTGTCTCGCAGTCCAGGTACTTTCGCGAACTTCTTCTCCAGTAGGACAAATCGACGATGAGCAGCATTTCGAGAGTTACCTAAATTATCGGGAGCTGCGCAAAAGGGTAATGCGACCGAATAACGGCATTCATTGTCACGTGACACAGACGCAGTGAACGAATTTTCACATTCAGTTTCCTCTGGACTCAAAAAACCCTTCGACGGAATCTCCTCTAACTCCCAAAACCTCTGTAATGAAGAGTCCAACTCATTTAAAGCGAATGCAGAAAACGAAGACTCGCCTCGAGAATATGGGACTGTAGCACTACTGGGAAAGTCACCCATCAGCACGTATCCGAATGAAGTCAACAAAGCAGGTGGCGCTTGAGACCCGGAATTTATTTTATGACCGAGATAAATATGTGGGAACAATTGTGCTCCAATCACAATCTCTACATTGCCAGGAATATTCCAGGTTAGGTCAGCCATCGATAAGTTACATAAGTATGCCATGTCACATTTTTCAATTATATGTGAGGGCAACTGGTCAGTTATGCAGTCAACGACTAATGCATGTAATTTATATTTATCATGTGAGCTAACCCTAGACTCAATCTCGAAATCTACATATGCGTGTATAGGTCGAGAAGATAGGCCAATTCCTCTGATTACAGAATTATTTAAAGGAACAACGGGTATGTTGAGTTTCTTGCAACAATCCAACGTTATCAGGTGATTTTGTGAACCATTATCAATCAAGCAACGAACTATCTTTTTATTATTACTATTATTTACTTTTGCGTAGACCTGTGCAGTAGCTAAAAGTATGGTACTAGCATCAGCCTTGGAATTCGCATTCAAACATAGGGAAGGTTCCTGTGACATTAAAGAATCTGTGCTACTGAATTCGCTACGCTGTGGCACGTTTGCAGCGGACGCGCCATCGCACGAGCCGAGCGCGGGCGGGACCGCGGAAATAGCCGGGACATGAGCGGGCGCACAGGCGACGCATGTCGCAGAGACACAAGAATCGGTAGACATAACTTGAGATGTTTGAATATGCGTCTTGGTCGATTTCATATTCGACTTATGGTTATTATTATAATTTTTATCGAAATGTAAATAAGTATGATGCCACTTATTCTTACATTTTTCGCAATTAGCGGGAGCCGTACAGGCCGACACAGTGTGAGAAACACTTAGGCAATTGACGCAGCCTTGTTTCGATTTAATATAATCAAACCGTACCTTAGGCGATTCCATCCCCTTAAAAGATAAACATTCGGCAAGTTGCAAGTGATCGGCCTTATTGCACAGAACACAAGAGTGAGTTTCATTTGTAGATAACTCATTACTCGTAACGAAAGCATTTGCGCGTACGGCGACCGATGACGTTTGTTTGTTAGTATTGAACTTAGCGCGCGGATTCGACAAAGAACTCGAATTATTCGCATGCGATCTTTCTAATATTTTTACTTGAGTCTGAACAAATCTTATCAAATCTTTATAAGACGGAATTTCCATATCCTTAATCGACAGTTCAAATGCCTGCGTAATCTGAACGTCCATCTTTTTTAGTGCACAATGCATCAATATAAAATCGGACAAATCGGGCACGTTTAATTGTTTCAATGCCGAAATAGACGCAGAATATTTCTCTATAAAAGAGTCGAGACTATCAGCCGTGTTCTGACAATGTTTTAAGTCAAAAATGTTGTTTAAGTAATGCGTACCTAATGCGCGTTTGTCCTGATATTTTTTAACCAAACTATCCCATATGACGTGGTACGTGTCACCCGTAGGTACAATACCCGCGAGGACCTTACTAAATATTGCACACGTTGCGAGTCCGACAGCTGATCGTTATCGTGAATGTTCGACTTGAATGATTCATAGAATATGGGCCAGCTCTCGATTCTACCGTCAAAACTAGGCAGCTCGATCGGCGGTAATTTTATTCCGCTTGAAGCTTTTGAGTATTTCGTGGCTGAATCGGTGTATGTTTCAGTAGTAGTACTTAATATCTTATTTCTTACACGTTTTACTCGACTGTACAAATCATCGAAACTGACCAAGTCATTGTAACTCGGTTTCGCATCTGTGTCGATAGTTAAATTTATCTCGTTAATTTCGTCAATTAAGAGTTCGAATTTCACACGATATTCATCTATCATCTCCGATTCCGCCATAAAATTCTCATTCGATCTTGACTCAAAGTTCGAAATATTCTTAGACAAACCGTAAACATTATTCAGCCTGTTAAAGATAGCCTCCTTTTTACAAATCAATATTTTCAACTTCGATTCAGATACTGAGGTACTTTGAAAGCTCTGGTTTAACGCCATTTTAACAAATAATCGTTACCTACCGAATACTAGGTAAATATCTATTCGTAAATATCGAGTAGGTAAATACCTACTTGTACTAATGCAATATCACGATCACAAATACACAAATGATGCACTTCTAAAGACTTATTACTACTACACATAGGCCATTATTATACCTAGGTACGCTACAAAGCACAAGTGTATCTGCGATCGCACGCAGGTACTTATCTTTATAATTATCAGATACACAAACACAAACCAATCGAGTAGGTAAGTAATTACAAAACAACCACAAAACCCGTAAGGTAAGTATAAAGGTACAAAGGAGAAAATGTACTAAATAATATGTACTATCTACTTGCAGGTATATGAAATAAACAGTAAGAATTATAAGTAACGTAGATAGGCACTAACAATTATGTACCAACTACCTACAATTATTAATTTATTACGTGTTACTTTTAGGTACAAAGTAGAAAATGTACTAAATAATATTTACTACCTACTTGTATGTAACAGTAAGAATTACGAGTATAAGTAACACAAATAGGCACTAAGAATTATGTGCCGGTTACAATTATTGCGTATTGTTTTATTAAGTAAATCTAAGATCGTTTTCTATCTAAGATTTATTGTATGTAAATGAGATTTATTGTATGTAAGTACTAACAACTTATGTACCTACTCCAATTTAACATAAACTGTTGAGTACCTACTAAGATTATGCATTACACAACATTGTTTAGCTGGAACAATCCGTCTCGTTAGGACCATAATATGGTGTGGCGTGTAAATAGCCAACACCTTTTTTGTACTTGCGTACTAAAAAACTAATTTTCGAAAATGCCTATAAAATGGCTACCCCTACCTGTGAACCTATAAGTATCCAACAAGAAACATCAGTATTTCCATCGTGCAGTATTAAATGCGCTCACTCACCTTGTCATCGAACTAGTGTCGCTCCCAATACTCCTCGAGAGAAGACCACGAGGATGAGCAGGACTCAGGAGTTGCGTGAAATCGTCGGCGAACAGTCCAAATGACGCGTAGCAGAGAAAGTTCACAACCACCAGCAATGTCCACTAAATTAAACTCACAAGGCACGGCCGCGCTAACAATAAGAGCAATAGAACAGTTTATAATGTCTCTTGTACATAGGATTATAGGATTTGTCCATTTTTCACAGTAAAACTTCTCGTCCGTTCAAATAGAACCAGACTCGACTCGTCTCTCCGATTCACAGACAACACCACAGATCACAGAGCGAAGTCTAAACATTCGCGACCAATCACGTCGCAGATAACTTCATCAAAACGCGACTGCTAACGCCATCTCTGAGCTCGATGGTTACAACTCTTGAACGAATCCAATGATAAGTGAGCGTTGCACAGTACTAAAGTTTTCTTGTTGGATACGTATTTATGGATGTAAATTAAATAAACACAATCTGATAAAAATATGAATATTATGTTAATTACTATATTAATTTTAAAGAAGCCATGGCGCTTCTCCACATATTATTTGATAATCTCACTGACGGACTAAATAGAATTATCATTATTATACCCAGGAAACATCCCTATTGCGTATGATTGCCGACTCCTAGTGTGGGCAACTTTAAAAGTAAATAAAGAATACTAACACACGTTTGATGTTGATGATAAGATTAGGCCCCATTTTATAAACGCCAGGTATCTTTTATCTGAAGAATAAATATGACAGCTTGATATATTTTTCATGATAAAAAAGCTGTCAAACTGCTATATTTATTCGTCAGATAACAGTTATTATACTTATGGAATAGTCCAATAAATAGATAATCATTAGTGAACTACGTTTATCATTGTAGGTAGGTATATATATATAAGCTCGTACTTGTACCTTAGATACGAGTATCATGAAACAATTACGAATTAACAACAAGTTCTGTCAACTATATCGTAATAACGGGGATTAACTATGTAACCTGATATATTCAATTCGGATATCCGTCTTTCCCATAATACGGATCAATCCCCGATCACATAATTCAATTTACTTTATTCCTTGACGAGAAAATGGCTCTGTATTTTCGTCGATAACTAAGTTAATAATTTTTGATGACGCCATCATTTCTTCGGCAATCAATTGCCATTGTACCAAATTAATACGTTCTCTTCCGTTACCTAGCCAAGCTAAATTTTTTGAGAACTTTTTGTTCTCGAAGTGAATTTATGTGCATTCAACTGCGCGCATTTCAAATACAATCAACTGAGCCATTTACAAATTCGCCGAAGGCAACGGTCAAACTGAGTTAGAGCTCGTTATTGTTGCCGGCGACTTAGGTTCTAAACCTATTCGGGGATTAATAGCCGTATGAGTACGTGGCTAATCGAATCATACGATTATTGACCAATCATGTCGCGTTTTGAATATCAATATTGGAATAGAATATTGAAAATAAAAAGATAATAACCCCAGTGAACTGCCCAGAGGGTTCAAAGAAACGGGTTCATTCGATAAGGGGGCTGACGGCGATGTGAGCGGATACCCAATCCTAGACAAATATTTGAAATATCAAGCAAACCATAGGGAAAAGAGAAAACATTGTATTGCAAAGATACCGCGCAAAGAATTGGGGTTATATCATCAAAATCAGATCATTGGAAAATAATTGGTATGCTCATATTCAGAAATGAGCAACGAACGTGAAACGTTAAGGAAATCATTTCTTAGACGAAATTAACATTTTATTGTTTTCGTAACTCGTCATATTTTAATTTTGGCCTTTTGAGTCCAAGAATAGAATAGAATATACTATACTATGTACTATACTATGTAGTGTCCGATTCGCAACTTGCATGCAAATCGGACACTCGCCATCTCGTGGCGAGGAACTAGGGTCGAACACTGCTCGAACCCCAAATACCTGGGTGTGACGTTGGATAGGGCCTTAACATATAAGTCACACTGCTACGTAACAAAGCAGAAGGTCGGGAACCGTAATAGCTTGCTCCGTCGCCTTATTTCCACCAACTGGGGAGCGGCACCCGATGTTCTCCGCACAACTGGTATGTCTCTATGCTTCTCTGCTGGCGAGTTTGCGTGCCCAGTGTGGCACCGATCCACTCACGCCAAGCAAGTAGACATTGCCCTAAATGAGACGTGTCGGATAATATCGGGCTGCTTAAAACCAACTCCGCTTAATAAGCTCTACCCACTAGCAGGCATAGCACCACCTGCCGTACGAAGGGATGTCGCATGCGCGTTGGAAAAAAAGCACCAGGAATCCGATTCCCGACATCCCCTCTACGACTATTCACCAACTGCGGGTAGACTGAAAAGTCGAAGGAGTTTCCTGCGAACTACACAGGCAATCCAGGACAGGCCGCCTGAGGAGAGGAGAAAGTTGTGGGTGGAGAAGTGTCCACCACCCCATGACTTTGTTGAGCCCAAGGAACATCTGCCGCTTTGTCATGAATTGCAGTGGCCTGTATGGAAGGCATTGAATCGGCTACGTACCCAAGTAGGCCGCTGCAAATATAATTTGGAAAAATGGGGGATTATAGATTCGTCCAACACCCGGTGCAAGTGTGGTGCCCCTGTACAGACTATGTCCCACTTGCTGGAGTGTCCTGGCTGTCCATTCACTTGCACCCTGGAAGACCTGTACGGTGCTTCTGACGCTGCAATAAGCTTGGCCACCTACTGGGCCCAGACAATCTAATTAAATGTGCCATCGAAACGAAAATAAGAAGAAGAGTACACCATAAAATTTTCACATCTTGTATAAAAAAACCAGTTAAGTGCGAGTCGGATTCGCGCACCGAGGGCACCGTACAAAGCTACATTCACCAGACAACGGGAACTACCATATAAGTTTTCGATCCAAAACCTATAGGGTACTTCCGGTTGACCTAGAATCGTCTATTTTGGTTAAAAGCAAGGTCTTACAGCACAAGTAAAGGGAAAATCAAGAAAAAAAAGGTAAATTTTGGTACTTACAAGTTTTCGCGAAGATCAAAATTTGGCCATATCTTTTATCGTATTGACTCAGGACCTTGATTTTTATACACCTAATATAGACTATAGACCAGTATCTGGGATAAATTACAACTTGCTAGGTCCACCCGTTCCTCAGAAAATCGGTTGTGACACACGGACAGACGGACAAGAGAGCGATCTTATAAGGGTTCCTTTTTACCTTTTGAGGTACAGAACCCTAAAAATATTAAAAATTTCGGTAAATTGTCCTATAAATCAATTGTTAGCCTTTTAAATGATAAAATAAGTTAGATAGTTAATTATTTGACTACTTGTTAGATTTACAATTGATGAATAAACGCGTTCTACCGAAAATTTAAACCATTGATTAACACATTTAACCATTGGTTGAGTCAACGGATCAAAGAGCTGAGCCTAAAAGTACATCAAAGTATAAAATAAATTGACTTCTTAGAAATAATAAGGAAATAGAACGAATGAAAGGTTTTGAACTGTTATTTTCAAACCTACATTTCATACTAATAAAAACGTTTGGAAAGGTAGTTATATCGAACTCAACAATTTTAATATCAGTTAAAAAGCAATTCAGACGCAAGTCGTGCAGAGATGAGAACTCTTTGAAGAATGGCAAAACATATATCTCTGACGGCGAATTCGTTCTGAACAGGTGGAGCCGATACCTCCTGCCATCATCTGTGTGAGTGGATGCAATAACTGCAACGTCGCCAAGTTATGTGACCCATTTGATCATCTCAATGTCAAGGCTTCAAGGGAAAAGGTAATAAGACATTTCGGCCTATATGTTTTATGGGTGGTGTATTAATTAGGGTAATGAGTATAATATCCCATAGAAAATAGACGTTTTTGTATGTTATGGACATGGTGTAGGAACCTACTTTTGTATGAGTTGTTTCTAATATTATACTGTGTTCAGTGAAGGAATAATTTATTTATTTATTTGGTTAACCAACAATTGTTTACACAGTACGTTTAAAGTTCCTTTTTACCTTTATTTGTAAGTGTAAACTTTAATTATAAGCTAACATCGCATGCACATTTTGTGGTTAGACACATTCTATAAAAGCATTGTTTTTGATAGGTTTATATATGAGGGCAGCAAAGCAGTAAAGAAGACTTTGGTAGTAATTAATATTTATTAATATTAAAGACACGACATAGTGAACAGTACAAGGTAGCAGAGAGAAGAGAGAAGGACCATAGATCACGAATGACAATCTTATAATAATAAGATTTGAGTACTGGGTAATTTATCCCTAACACCCCGTCTCAACATTTAGTTTAAATATTGTTTACAATGCAATCTTAAGTTTACTTACAAAATAATTATGTTTTACTGACGACAATGGCTTAGTAAAAATATCAGCAACATTTTCATTGGTTGGCACATAAGAAATAGTAAACGTATTTTTATTTATACAATCTTTAATAAAGTGAAATTTTATGTCTATGTGTTCTGTTCTTTTACCATTTTCGTTACATTGAATCATTTGTATAGCACTTTGGTTATCTATCAGAAGATATGTATCTGTGAGACAATTACAATTTGTGAGTATACCGTTTAGATATAGTAGTTCAGAAGATACCATTGCAGCTGCTACATATTCTGCCTCTGCTGAAGACAATGATACTGTTTGCTGCTTTTTGGAGAACCATGAGACTAAATTATTATTATGATAAATAGCACAACCACTTACACTTTTCCTATCCTCCTTGTCGCTCGCCCAATCTGCGTCTGTGTAAGCTACTAGAGATGTCTGTTTGTCTTCTCACTTTGTATATGTTAGATACTTACTTGAAGTTTGTTTAAAGTATCTTAATACTCTTTTAGCTGCTGTCCATAGAGTTTTAGTTGGTTTATCTAAATATTTACTGAGATATGATGTGGTAAAAGTAATATCGGGTCTTGAAGTAGTAGAAATATATGTTAGACAACCTATTAATTCACGATATGGTACATTGGTTATAATTTCTTCATCTGTTATTGGCATTCCATGTTCCATAGGCGTCTGTACACCTTTACAATCTTGCATTGCAAATTTTTTAAGACTTTTTCTATTAATTTTTGTTGACTTATCTAAAGTTTTCCTTTTTCTCTGATAATTTCCATTCCAAGATACTCCTTTACTTCTCCTAAATCCCTAATTTTAAATTCGTCTTTTAGTTTTTCTATTATTTCCAAAGTTTCTTTATTTTTTCCTATAATCAAAATATCATCAACCCATATTAAAAGTAAAGTTTTATCTTTCATGTATAAACAAAAATCATATTTAGATTGTTCATATCCTTGTTTGGTTTTAAATTTATTCAATCTGTTGTTCCAACATTTTGGAGCTTCTCTAAGACCATATAAAGCTTTGTTGAGCTTTAAAACTTTTCCTTTTTGTAATGTTACGCCTTCGGGTGGTTTTATAAAAATATCATCATTGAGTTGACCATTTAAAAAAGCTGTTGGCACATCCAACTGTTTCATTGAAAGATTTTCTTGTACTGCATAGCTAAACATTAATCGAATTGTAGACATTCTTGCTACTGGTGAATATACATTGTATGCATTGTATGCATTGTTTATTTGAAATCCTTTGGCCACTAATCTAGCCTTTTTCTGCCCATCATGTTTTGTTCGGAATACCCATCTAGTATCAATAGCTTTTTTGGTTTTTTGGTAGATCTACTTCTTTCCTGGTATCCAGTTCTTCCAGTGATTTGAGTTCTACTTCGATTGCTTTCTTCCATACTTCTCCTTTATTTATAGCTTGCGCATATTTTAATGGATCTGAGTCCACAAGTAAACAGTATGCTATGTTTGATATATCTTCTTGATCTTCTAGAATATAATCTTGTAGGTGTTGAGGTAACTTTTTGTTTCTTTTTGATTTTCTTAAACTTTGTTGTTCATGTGTGTTGTTTGAACTTTTGTGTTTTCATTGTCCTCTTCATCTGTTTCAGATTCTTGTTCTTCTCTAGTAATTCCAAGTTGTTTTTGTTCGTTATTCTCCTTTATTTCTTTTCCTTTTTGTTCTTTATTCGTTTTTACATTTATCCTCTGTTCTTCTTCTTCATCTTCTTCTAAAAACTCGTAATATTTTACTGCTTCATTATTTTCTTTGTAGCTTATATCATTTTCATTCATTCTTACATCACGTGATACTAATATTTTATTTGTTTCAGGATTCCACAGGCGATATCCATTTGGGGAATATCCTACCATATACATTTCTTTTGCTCTTTGATCAAGTTTATATCCTTTTGGCATTGTTACTACCCATGACTTACTCCCAAATACTCTTAATTTTGATAAAGCCTTTTTACCGTACATTATTTCTGCTGGAGTTTTATTATACTCGATGGCAGTTATTACTGTATCATATTTGGTGTCTAGATCAGTCAACAAGCAAGCAATTTTATCTCTGTCGCTTAGTTTTTCTTGATTACATTCTAGTTCCCTTACTATATTTTCAAACTTTTCAAAGTAGTCTTCTAATTTTTCATTGGATGATTGTTTCAAGTTTAATCATTTTCTTCTTAGGTGAATTATTGAAATTATACTTTTTCTTTCAAACATATTTTTAAGGATGTCGATCATGTCTTTTGCAGTTTCGCATGATTTTATAATATTCAAGTACTTATCTGGAACACATTGAATTATGATGCTTTTTGCTTTAGCATTTGCTTTCATGAAATTTTCATCTTCATGTTTTATTTCACCCATTTTTATGGTATGCAATAATTGTTTTTCGTCCATTATGCATTGAACTCTAAATATCCAGTTGTTGAAATTATCTGGCTTCAGTTGGGGAATTTTTTTTTGAGCGGTAGCCATTTTTTATATCGACCACGTTTCGCCGCGCACACTTCTTCTAATTATTGTTAGATTGTCGTGCTTCAAACTTTGCCCTCACTTGTTTTGAGTAGCCCAAAACCTGATAGGTTTATATATGAGGGCAACAAAGCAGTAAAGAAGACTTTGGTAGTAATTAATATTTATTAATATTTAAGACACGACATAGTGAACAGTACAAGGTAGCAGAGAGAAGAGAGAAGGACCATAGATCACGAATGATAAACTTATAATAATAAGGTTTGAGTACTGGGTAATTTATCCCTAACAGATTTTACTTAAAATTTAAAAATTAAGTTGATAACAGCGATTAATAATGAGCAAGCAAGCAGAATACAGCAAGTTTATGAAAAGTGTATGCTTTTAAATCTGGTTAATAATTAAATACACACACACACACATCACATCGTCAGCCTATTAATGTTCCCACTGCTGGGACACAGGCCTCCTCTCTGTGAGAGGGTTAAGTAAATACGATTGATAGTAAAAAATACAGCAAGTTTATAAAATGTGTTTATATGTATGCATTTAAATCTGGTTAATAAGTAAATACGATGGATAAGTTAAAATACAGCAAGATCACAGGAGAAATAATACTAGTAATAATTATGATTGTTCGTACCAAGTAGTTTATATTGGGCAAAGTCAAGACGTAGTAGGTAACTAATGGCCAGAGATGTACAAAATGGTTTAAGAAAGTATTTAAATACTTCTGACATACTACGCTTCTGACATACTATTTTAAATGAAAAATACAAATTAGCTTTTTGTATTTTAAATACTAAATGCAAAATAGATATTTTCAAGATACTTTATTTAAATAAATAGTGTTGATGCTTTTCTTTTATTTTTCATTTTAAAGAGAGAGATATAACAAGTTGTTCAGAAACACTGTCACTCATCTTTCTCCTGCGTAGTCGCATAATTATACCACATATATGAGTGTGTAATATCACTATACAAGGCCTTTTAAGTGTTGAAGAGTTTTATTCTAAGTCTGTGGTAGTATTTGCAATACTATCACTACTGGTTACTGAGGAGTCAGAATCCTGAAATATATAGTTAGACTTATTTTTGTCCTGATGACTGGGGTCCATTTCAAGTCTTCACGTTTTATTGTCGTGTTAACATAAACACTATTCTATATTATAAATCTTCTGCTATAAATAACTGCTTCACATGTTCCTTAGTTGTCTTTGGCACACACTTAAATTTGAAGAACATATGCTAAAATTCTTTTTTTGGCTGGTATGGTATGGCACCTAGTTTTTAAACATACATGGAAGTTGCAATAATTTAATTAAGCTTTTGTGTTTTGTTCTGTGTTTTGTGTGCCATAAATAAATGATTTATCTATCTATCTATCTTAGGTTTTCTAATTAATACTTTTCAAACCGGTTTTGAATACTTTCTTTTTATTATATCGATTAATATGTGGGTTGTCCTGTTCCATTGAGTCCATTTTTTTGCATTCTAATTAATTCCGGCTGCAGGCATCGATAAATTAATGTTCTCTGGTCTCTTTCCACAAGCTCCTGATGACTTCAGCTATTGGGCTTGAAATTCCAACATATTCATTTTCAACCAGTTACCAGATAAATGAAATTTGACAGGTATTTTTGGCAAAACTTAACCGTAAAGTATTTTTCATTTTGCAAATAGAAAATACATCTCGAAAAGTGTTTTCAAATAAAATACAAAATGCTTTAAAAAAGAGATATATAAATAATAAATAGAACATATGTATTTTGCATTTTGTATTTGCATTTTAAATACAAGTATTTCAAATAAGTCACATCTCTGCTAATGGCGACTAATACCCAAATCTGTGTCTATAAATAAAATCACAAACCAGCTTCTTACTGTCAAACATACCTACTTCGTATGACACGTCACCCTATCCGTTTCCTCCCTACTTAACTCTTTCAGGGGATGACAAGCAGCTAATGCACTATGTTTTCCCCTCCAGCAGTAGGGGGTAATGTGACGTAATAATGTCAACAATCTTTATTATTTCTTCCAGTTGCTTTGGGCATTTTTCGCATTGCCTGTCCATTATCAATAATGGTACATTAATCACTTAGCACAAGGCATTTACACCAAGAGCTCCCAGCTGTCATTACTATTCCGAAATGAAAGTCGTTACCAACATTTAACAAATTATATTCATTTATTTAGGTGATTTGCCAGCGGCAACATTAAGTACCGTTCTGTATAAAATGGATGTTTATCAAAAATTACTTTTATTTTCTCGAAACATTCAGAACAGAAATATTTTATACGGATAGGGACTATTTACTAAGAATCTTGCTATTTATGGCAACAAGAATGGGTATTTTATTCTAATAGCTTTTTAGAAATATCTGAAATGTTTAGCACCTGTTAAACAAATACATTACTTAAATTTTCTATAGAGATGTCACTTCAGGTGCTAAATAGTTTAGTCAAAGTCAAATATATTTTTATTTCATCTAGGCCACCAAACGTCAATTTTGAACGTCAACAATTAAAATTTACAAGTAATAAAAATGTATTCTACCGTGCATTCATTCATTGTTATGGAGAAGAACGCACAAGAAACTTACTCTTTTAATGAAACTAAGTGGTTAACAATATTTACATAAGTACATATATTAATAAATTCATATATGTGAGGACAATGCACCCAGAATAACATTTTATACTATAATACGTATAGGTATAAAGTATTAAAAGCATTAACAGGAAAATTCATTAACTTGATAAATAGGAATATGGTTCTCACATACTTACAGATATTGCAAACATTGGTAAAATACCTAATTCTACAACAACGGAACAGTGTTTGAGTCAATTTCTTTAAAAATGAATGCAATAGCTATGAATAGAATATAAATTAAGAAATTTGATTTTGTCTACACTAAAGATTATTTAGAGAATTCTGCGAATGTCAAGAAGTTTATCCAGAATATGACCGCTCACAAAATCGCTCAAGTTATGTTGGTAACAGACAAACAATATTATTGTCAGTGAGCTAGCGTCTGCTCCATAGCTTTTATTTTACTTCTGAACTCTAATGAACGTGCAGACAACTTTACAACTGGCTACCTATCATCTACACAAAGTCTTACAATCCGTTGCGTGTTAAGTCACTGTAAACACAAGAAACAGACGAAGTATTACGTTTAATTATACAGCAACAAAGACTTATGCCGCTTATCAGTAACTACTCGAAGTTAACAGCTATGAACCCTAGAGCCTTCTGTGTACAAATTATATCGTTCCACACTTTAATGGAAATGGTCCCGATACGAACGTGTTTTGTGCAATTTGATATTAACTATGCTTTTTTTTAATTGTATAGGATGCGGTTTTATACGTGGAAGTGTGCTTGCTGGATGTTTGAATCAAGATTTTTTTTAAATTGTGTGTTGCCACTGCTTTAAAGTGAAGAATACACGCAGAAGACTAGAGTTGTAAAAAAAACGGCTTTTTTCTGAGATGAAAAAAAAAACGTTTAAATAAAACATGAAAAATAACAGTTTTTTTCCTGGAGTAGGTTTTTATCAAGAGTACGAAAATAAAAATATATTAAGGCGGTTATCGTATATGAGGTGATATTACATTATTTTTGTTTAATAAGAAATTACTATTAGTTTTTTGTTAAATAGTTTATCTTATCTTAAAATAATTGGCAACACCCACTGAAGTTTACCATTTACGGACTGTGATTTTCCTAATTACAAAGAAAAGATGATTCTGATAGTAACATATTAAGTATTTTCTAAGCTCATAATAATAGGTACCCATTGATTTAAACATAATTTGACTTTAATTAAAACAAAACAACTAAATTTAATGTTTCATTTTTTCTGAAATCAAACCAAATTTAGAAAAAACGACGGTGCCAAGTTTATAAGTAAAAAATACAATTGTTTTTTTTTTAATTTTCATCTCTACAGAGGACTGAGAAAAAAATATGATTTATAAAATGTATTAAGGACAGGTATCCGATCGACTTAATTTTACCACGTCCTATTAAAAACGATTGGTTGACAAAAGGTATCACGTATTTATTCTCTTCCCTTTCTTTTTTATTAAAAACCTTTTTATATTTTACGCCACACATTCAAAAGGGAAATTATGTACACGCATAATATTTCTTTACCTTGCCAAAATAGCTCGGAATGTCAATACTCTCACGTAACGCTACTTGCTCTCGTGCAGCTAATATTGTAATTCGATCATCTTTTGTTCAATATTTACTTCCTCCACTTGCTGAATACCTCTAAATTATGAAGTTGAATATCTTTTGAATGTTTGGCTATATGTGTGAAACGGAGTCAAAGAGACATATTGAGAAGTGCTCTGTGACGCCGCCCGCGCACCCCCCGCCCAGCCGCCGCCGAGATGAGAGATGGCTTTCAATATCAAATTGAATGCCGCGGTTCATTGATTTTCAATTTGTTAGGGAGTACTCTCATCGTTTACCATAGACACACTGGAGATCCGACTATTGTAAATCTTCCGAAAATTTTCACGACGAACAGTCGTCTATAACTTTTCTTGAGGGCGATAAAGTTTCCGTTTCCCCTTTCAAGGTATATTTCAATTTAATCAGTTAAAAGTTCATGTTAAAAAGGCAAGTAACCTCATTCAGCTGGCTGTTTATCTTTCTTAGAAGCTAAGTGGAATGTAAAATAAACTAACATCCGATTTAAAATATGGGATTAGCTCGAAAGAAGAAAACCTTTTACTCTTGCGCTTACTCTTTTAAGTTACTTAGTTGAAGTTGTGCACTAATCTCATAGAATATAAAATACTGAGTGGAAACAATAGAAAATATAATCCATATTTTCTCAGTTGTGAAATGTGTAACTGTTGAAAGTACTTACAGCAAAGTTTCAGTTGTGATTTAGTTAAAATCCTCAAACTCGTTAAACTTCAACTGCGACTGTGCGCCGGGAGACGTTCCCATTTATTCAATATCGCGTAATAATACATTTAGTGCTTAGTCTGTATTTGTTAACTTAGAGATATATTTTAATTTAAAATATAAACATATTTGTTAAGTTAGCCGTACAAAATTAAATCTTATGTCTAAACCAGTCGGTATGTATTCAAGCGGAAATTGCGGATTTACTTTCAAAAGAACTAAGCAGTCACCTCACTTTCTTCTTTCCTGTTTTTATGAATATATATATTTATATAAGTACTAGCTACAGCCAGCGGCTTCGCCCGCGTGTAAAAAATAGATAGTAGCTGATTCTCAGACCTACTGAATATGCATATAACATTTCATAAAAATCGGTCAAGCCATTTAGGAGGAGTATAGTAACTAACATTGTGACACTAAAATTGTATATATAAGGTATATTATTTTCAATATATATGTACCTACGTGTATTTTATCTATCTCAGTATGTTATATAATAACTGTTTTTATTTTTATTATTAAACAATGCACCTGTCATGTAATCTCTTCACCACCCTTAGTTGACTGGTAGAGAATGCCTGAGGCAGTAAGTCCGCTTTTTTACCTTTTGAGCATGAAGTCTAAAAAAAAATAGTGATAAAACAAAGTAAGAACCGAATTGTCTCAATATTTGTTCAGATATCAACCTTGGCTAATTTCTTATGTCGGTCACCCATCGGAAGGGTGGATCCGAGCCAAAAAGCCATGTCCATTAATGACAAAAAATCATTAGCTCTACAACTGTATACACAAGCGGCTTTTATTTATCAATAACGTTGCAAAGAAAGATAGGTTTCGGCCTCAGCATTTTGTAGAAAGGAAATGTGTTTTTCCCATGATTTATATCCGGACTATGGGCGTGAGGTGGCCGCTCATATGAAGCCGGCTGCCCGCTGGCGATAAGCTGAAGCCTTTCTATTATTCTAATAATGGTCGACTCCTCGTAGGCTTGTTTGAACTGGAGCCATTCCAAATGGTCACCTGAGAACTCAGGTAAATCCCTCGGTGTGCTCATGCGGCTGAGCAAACTGACCTGGGGCACGTTGTTTGCACAATTAGACGAAATGTCTTTTAAAGTAGTAGCCAGCAAATGAACCACGTTGTTTAGCGCAGTCACGGAGTCACCGGGCGGTGGCGGCGGCGCTGGCGGCGCGAGGCGCGCCACGCCGGCCACGTGCTCAGCTCGTAGCGACGACGGTACATGCAGCTCGCCCGTATGAAATCCATTATCGGGGGCTCACTGCTCCAGTAGGGGTTCTTTGTGGTTGCTTTGGTGGACTACCCAATCCTCAAGGTCGTTCCGAGGAAGCTTTTTACCATCGATTTTTGAACTGTATACCATTTGTTCTTCCTCGTCACTGAGTGCTGCCAATTGGGCATCCAGGTCTTGATCTATAAGTGCGATCTGTATAGCAGCTTTTTGTTTAGCGGCTTCCAGCCGCTTCTTTTTGCTTTGTTTCATGGATTTGCTCGAAGACGCAACTGATTTTGCCGGCGTTTTCGCGACGTGAGGCAGCGGTTCTGACTTTATGCTGCTTCCCGGCACATCAGAAAATAAACGTTGTGGCACAATACTATCACGTCGCGGTTTTTCGGCGGCCATATTTTGGTGCGTCACGTTCACACAGTCGCGTTGTCCCTGCAGCATTTTTCCTCGCCGCGTTCTAACGCCTGTATTGTCCATTATTAGATCTGGCTCGAATGACCACTTTATTAAGGGTGGTGATACAGGAACTGGCAGGTGTGACGCAACAGAAAGACGGGAAGATTTAGCAAACTCTTTTATTACTTTTACAAAAGGCAAGATGGCCGTTGGTTGCACAAAATTACAAAAAATTTGCGTACGCATAGATCGGCGTGTTGTGGCAGACTGTCGGTGGCGGGGGAATCAAAATGTGACCCGCCTCTATAGCTCACTTATAACTAGGGATGTATCTACATTACTAATTCCTTAAACTATTGAGCGCGTCGCTAACACTTTCTATACACAGAATACACACGAAGAAAGAAAATAAACAAGTTGCCCTCACAACCTTACGCTCCGCCAATAATCTCGGAGGAAACGAATAACATTGGGTCGTTATATAACTCTTATTACAGAAACAACATTCACGAAAGTATCGCTTTAAGTGCCTATAAACTACGAACTCCATAAAAAGAAAAGGGGATTTCAATTAGACTGTGGCGCTCTTTGATTTTTATATCTTCTAGTATATTAACTGACCGACTTCCGCGATCCCTTTATTGGTTTACGATTCATCTAAAGGTGAGTATACCAAAATTATCGATCAGCTTTTCCAGTTTGTGTACGAAAGTACTAGTTTCTTATTTTCAGAAGTCGACGAAAAAAATATTAAGTTATAACGAATAAACCCATTCCTGAAGATATTACCAGCCCCTAAAATACACGGTAAATTGATCCCCATCATATAAATATTTTGCGTGTTTAACACCCTGAAAATGATATACCTTCGGCTACATAAGCACAGGAATTCAGGGCAATAAATCAAAAGTAATAACTATCCGTTTTATCTGATTCCAACCAGTTTTATTGCTTTATAAAATTTTATAATGAGAAAACTAAGCCAATATTTTCTAGATACGGCGGGGCTAAGAAATACTTCTTACATAGAGAGTTTCATAAGAACGTTCGGTTAGACTAGGTATTAATGTTTAATAATAAAAAAACTTTTTTGCAAAAAAATACTACCGACTTCCAAATACAAAACTACAAAGTGAAAAATAACTTTATTTTTTAGAAGTCGGTGTCTTTCGTAGGTATCAATTTGTTTGCGTTATGGACACCGACTTCTAAAAAATAAAGTTATTTTTCACTTAGTAGTTTTGTATTTGGAAGTCGGTAGTTTTTTTTTGCAAAAAAGTTTTTTTATTTTTCACTTTTTAGTTGTACCTACCTAATAGGCAAGTTAGTAAGGTACCTATAACGCCTGAAAAGATTTCATGAAACTTGAACATAAACGGTGAAATGAGAGATCTGCTTACCCCTTAAGAGTGTACTGGCGTTATTTTATGTTATGAAATAGTACAAACAATAAATAGACATTCGATTGCAGCAATCCCGAGAGATTTGCCGTTATTTATTGAAGAGTTCTGTAGTATATCTCTGAAGTTCTTCATCAGACCTTCACCAAATTGAAATGGGACCAATTTCAGAACATACTTTTTCAAACAAAAAAATAATTTTCAAAATCGGTCTACAATTGACGGAGATATCAGTGAACATACACAAAAAAAAAAATGTGTACTTGGAGTAGGAAAAGTTCAAACCGTACTATAATGCCGAATTTACTGGTAACGGGCTCGAGGTCTGTAATTTACCGGTCCCGGTTTCGAGGTCTGTAATGTACATAGTCTTCACACAAAGTCAACCAATCTGCCTAGCCTTTTCTCAACTAAGTTGGGGTCGGCTTCCAGTCTTCCCGGGTTTAGCTGAATACCGGTTTTTTACATGGAGCGACTGCCTATCTGACCTCTACAACCCAGGAACTGGGTAACACGACACCCCTTGGCAAGACTGGTGGCAGATTTCAGGCTTCTGACTACCCGTAACGACTGTCAAAGATCTTTAAATGACAGCCGGGACCAACGACTTAACGTGCTTGCCGAGGCACAGAAGAAACTCGCTATGTAAAAATGGTCACCCATCCACGAACCGACCTCGGCAAGCGTTGCTTAACCTTGAATATTGACCCGTGCGGCGGTAATTATTTAGTCAAATTATTATATTATTTAGAGCTAAAGTCCTAATTTATTGCAAATGCCGTGCAATAAATTAGGACTTTTGCCCGTGTACTAATTTATTAATTATGTTTTCAGACCCATTTTAGACCTCTTGTCAGTAAGGTGCTTGAGGTATCAAAATGCGTACCTACTTTTATTTGCTGATGTTGTAAATGTAAAAACTACAAAACAAAAAATAAATTTCTTTTCCGAAGTCGGTGTCTTTTGTGCCTACCCATTCTTTCCCGTTTTCCGACACCGACTTCGGAAAAGAAATTTATTTTTTGTTTTGTAGTTTTTTGTTCTGGAAGTCGGTTTGATTTTTTGTTAAAAAGTTTTTATTTTTCTGTTTTTAGTTTTGGTAGGTACCTCCAATTAACATGATTATCATTTATAGCCAAAGTACATCTCATGGCGATTCCAATAAGCCCAAACACGACTAGGATACATTGTTTTATATTAGAGTTCCAGTGCCTATCTTCCGGCTTCATCATCAGATCAGTTCGATGGTGTCATTTTCACCAGTACCATTTAAGTATTTGCTTCATTATAGTCTGTTAACTATTCGAGATATCTTATGCCTGTGACATATTTAGCATTTAGGAGATCCAGTGGCCATCTGTGGTCTTCTTCATTAGTTCCACTTCAACAAATGATACTTTCTGAGTGCAAATGATTGCATTGTTGATGAAAATACCAAAATCACTATATGTTTTCCTATAATATTTGAGGAGTTCCCTCGATTTCTCTAGGATTCCATCATCAGATCCTGACTTGATGATTATGGGACCAACTAGGAAGTATACCCTTTCAAACAAAAGAAGAATTTTTGAAATCGGTCCAGGCGTCTTTGAGTAATCGGGGAACATACATAAAAAAAAAAAAAAAGTTTCCGACGAATTGAGAACCTCCTCCTTTTTTTGAAGTCGGTTAAAAAGTAATCCAAAAGGGCTTCACGAATATCATCAACATACAATATTAATAATATTACAGATATTAACACCTCTATCTGATATTTCTTCGTATATTAAGCCATGTCTTCAATAGGCGATAATTATTAACGTGCAAAATATGACACATGTGGATATTGATATTTATAACTTGGCTTGCTATATCGACATCTGTAACATCCTTATTTGTACAAAGTTTTCCTTGCCTTACAACGTCCACAAATAGTGATGGGCTATGCAAGCAGTCAAGACCAAACGGTACATAGACCATTCACACTGAAAACCAGGTTTCTCTGAGAGAGTTGCAATTACATAGGTACACACTGTTGCTCGAACACGTATTTGGGTAAAACAGAGATTGGATCTTACGTGAGATCCTGAGTAGGTGAAGGCTACAGTGTTGCACCATTACTTGCATACAGGTTGTAATGGCAAGGTCAAAGAAAAAATGGCGAGCCCCAAACAAATTTTTATTGACATTTTTTTAACGTCTGTCGATGAAAACGTTTGAATTTTTGAACAGTTTTGTCTTCAGTTATAATATTATAGGAAGTCAGGTATTAAAGATATTCCAGTTTGAAGTTCTAGAAACTTAGAGGTTATGTTAACAGTACTGTACTTGTCATGCTGCCGGTTGACAGATGAATTGGCAACACAGCGTAGCCAGAAGCCATGATTTTATTTATTATCGTCAATTATCTAGTCAACTGAGTTTTCAATTATGACGATTTTTTACCAGAGTTTGATATGCCATAACTTTTATTTGATAAAACTTAGTAAATTATTTCATCGGTATCTATCACTGTTATAATTCCATCAACAATTTTCTTGCCATTGTTTTTTTAATAACTGCTTCAACCGTATATGACCAAATTTTTCAAAGATCTCATAGGCAAATCACAAAAAAAAACATACAAAATTGTCGTTAGTTGACCAAAATGGATATGGGAAATACAATTTTTGTTTATTAAGAATTGGCTATGACTTCCTTGAAAAAGTTGTTCATTATACATGGGCAGAAGCAGAATAAAAAGTTAATTCAAAAAATCAAAAAGCTGCTCAAAACCAGATGTGTCCTCTGACTGCACAGCACGATTTTCTTCTTGTTTACGTCTTTTTAGTTTGCTTCATAAGCAGTCGGGTTTTTTTGATTTTTTGAATTAACTTTTTAATTTATAATATTTTAGTTAACATTTTTTTTTCGAATTACTTGTGGTACATTTAAACATATAAATAAGTGTTTTTTTGATACCCCAAATGATGGTTGAGTTCGGACACTCGCAAGGTTAAGACGAATCGATTGACGTAAGAATAATCAAAATCGACCATACAAACATAGACTGATAAACACATCACCATCCTTCGGCAGTCGGGTAAATATGATCGAATCTTTCCGTTACACCCTGTATATTTGAAGTGTGAAGATCCCCTATGTTCTTGTAACTTTCGTACTTCGAGACCAGATTTTATTTTTTTGTTCTAGAAATAAAAAAAGCCATTAGTCTAGTGCTTAGTAAGTCGTCTAGGACCTGCCGGATATAGGTTCTTTCAAACCTGTGTTTCAGGCCATCACTTGCAAAAATTGGTCAGTAAAAATAATGAATAAAATTAGTCTATTAACAAACACAAAAATATATAAATTGGTACAAAACACAAAAAAAAAGGAAACATAAAATAAAAAATAAAAGTAAATAATTTAATTATGTACAAGTAGATATGAGGGCATATCATAATCAAACAACAATTTCTAGAAGTTTTTCTGTGTCTTTGTAATTGAGTGTCCCTAAATAATCTGTTAAGGTAAAGCAACATTTTTTATATGTTAAGCTATATACATCGAGTAACTTGTTGAGTCTATTATACAGAAAAGGTCCTAAAAATTCATAAAATACATAAGACCAGTTTGATCTGTGGCATTGTGCATACCAGATCTTTCCGTCTCTTGTCGGAACTAACTGGATCATAGGGAAGTGCAATGTGCTGACAATTTTAACTGCCAATTACAATAAAACAAACATTTCCCTTAATAATAAATTGTAAAGTTCTACGACCTCTCTTAAACGGAAAGCTTAAACAAATTAAGAAGTTAATATAAAATAATGTTTCCGTAAATTATTTATCGCATTATCAGTCTGCTCCTAATAAGCTCGAACGTTGCCAGAATTAAGATGAACGCGGTAAAGTAAGGGTTAAATTGAACAAAAACATTTTTGTGCAGGTGCGTTGTCTGTTATCTATGAGAAGTGCGAACTTGAGGCAAGTACCCCAAGTTGTTATGCTAATCCTGCCAAGATATTGTTTATGTCTCTCTAAATATAATTTCCAAGGGAAATTTTTCCTTCGTCACATAGGGTTAGGAAACTTATTTGTGCGAAGTTTCCGGCAGCGGAACTGCCAACAAAATCAACACGCTCCGTATTAATAGAACACGATCAGATATATGTAAGTACATGCATAACATGTATGTGTAGTTCATCAATTATAAATTGACCCTATTTCATTATGGATTTAATTAATTGGCATTCCAGGCGCGGTGATATTGATTTATAATTAACTATCGAGAAGGCAAGATTCTATAGATGTTTCGGAAATTAGGTGACTATGTCGCATAGGCCGGGAGCTGACGCCCGGATATCAATTTTTGCGGAGATTTCCTCAAGAAAATAGCGTGTCAATCGTTCGAGTCTAGAATTGGCCAGCCTTTTCGATACTGTTTCTAGGTACCTACAATCGTGTTAAAACGGTGGTCACCATGGGTACCTTACTGCTTTTGTTTGCAAGGATTGAAGGAAAATGGGTACCTACTCAAAATCGATCCAATTGCCTATAAAAAACTGAAAATGTTTATTTATTACGTTTCGAGAATGCTTTCAGTGTAAGTAAATTAAACTCCTATATCTCCTTATTCTTTCCTATTCTCCGATCAGTGTAGCGATACTTGGGGGAGGCCTATGTCCAGCAGTGGACGTCTTTCGGCTGAAATGATAATGATGATGATCTCCTTATTAGTGATTGCCATAGGCGGCACTTGCGGCGGTGGTTGTGGTTTGTCCCGGTAAGATTCAAGGATACTGAGGGCAGTGAGCAGCGTTCCGTATGGTGTCGGACGTAAGAATTTCACCATCCTATATTTTCCCGAGAGTGTCGTAAGAGGCGACTAAAGGACATTCCAGAGTATAGGCAGCAGCATTCTCTATGCACTTAATAAAAAACTGCGATCGCCAACCCGCCTGCCAAGAGTGGCAATTACGGCAAACCCCCCAAACAGATGAATAGCGCAACAATAAAATGGCCCCTAGTACCCAGCAGCCTGCCTACCCTCGACTACGGTAGCGGTCGAGGTTACAACGTGACAAGGGGTGCGAAGAATCTCCGGATGGAAAACGGCTACCGGAATACAAACTGACGACTGGCACTGGCAACATTTAACAAGCGTACAAATCCGGACCGACGAGATCATCGAACTCAAGGAAGAATTGAGCGGATTACGATAGAGTATCATAGGGTTATCTGAAGTCCTACTTCCGAGAGGGTGACCGGTAGTCCCAGGCTAGTGTAGGGTTTATCGTCTACAAGTCCCTTGTGGCAAACGTAGTGAAGATCGAGAGTGTGTCGACCAGGGTGGCGAACCTTATATTCAGAATATGCTCAAGGTATTCGCTGAAGATCATACAGGTCTAAATCCCGACCTCGGCACACCCCGACGACGAAGTAGAGACGTAGAGACCATGTATGAGGATATTTCCGGAGCCATTCATGATGATAATACTCATTTCACCCTGGTCATGGGGGACTTCAGTGGACGTCTTTTGGCTGAAATGATGATGATGATGAGGGCAGCGAAACAGCGGGCAAGTGTTGGTTTGTAAAAGATATCTATAAAAAAGTAACCATTTCATCCCGTCATGCATAAAAAATAGGCAATATGAATATCTTAGTTTTGAAATAGCTTGGTTAACAAAGAACCCACCGCTTCTTGGAAAACTGCGCAGAATTATTACTGGCGGTGACATTTCGATCTTTGTTCATTGTGGGAAACACGATTCATAAATATTTAATGTACTTCAAAGAAATAATGACCTCTTGGAACAAAAGAATTTGCCTGCCAATTTAAAATGAGATTGGAATAAATATATTTTGATTTTCGAGCAATTTCACACTAAAAGTTTTTCGAGAAATTTGTACGTGACCCATGACCCGCAGGCGCCGGGCACGTAAGGCAGCGGGGGTGGTAAACGTGCGCCCGGGACGGGGGTCACTTGACGGGAGCGTCATCGCGCCGTCACGTCATTGGGTAGTAACGACCCCCGCTACCCACGCGAACCATGGAGTATCACGTACGAATTTGCCTATCTATAATATAATATAATATTTATTAGCAGAAAATGCAAGTTTGACACAAATTAAAATATACAAGCATCAGCCATTGATGTAATTTTAAAATGAATTAGATTGACCAGGTGACATTTCAATAGCACATATCAATTACAAACATTTTGCACTTTTTGACAACAGTTATCGTTGATAGAATTTTTAGGTCTCTGGTCTCGAAAATGTCACACTGAGATTTGAGAGGGTAGTCAAAAAGTTTCAGATTTTTTGTTAGTACTCACGTTCGATTATACTAACGACGCGGTTCTTTCTAAAGCTCGATCTGCCTTAATAAATACCGGATACTGTATAATATTGCACACAATCAAATTTATACAATGAACGTACTCGCAAATAACAATTAGTTCTAGGTCATAATGTCGAAATAGAGCAAAACATTAGTATAATTAATCGCTGAAATGCAACCTAATCTCTTAGGGGAATGACGGGTTTCCCCCCCCCCCCACTTGCCAGAACAACCCCCTAATGCATGGTTAAACCGTTAGGCAATAGATTAGCTTAATACAAGTGTACTTAAATATTAAAGAGCCGAGATAATTTGAGTTTAGAACCGTCTAGTATTCTTCGAAAAATACTCGCGCGAAATGCCTGTGTGTTTGAATTATTTTGTGAGATGTATGAAAGCGATTTTGTTTATTTGAGCGAGTTATTTCGAGATTCATATGTGTTATTAAATTGAGTAAAGGGTTTTTAATGTTGCAAAATTAATTGAGATCTTCTTTAACGATGTTTAACAGTAAAATAATGTCATAATAATTTTGACTCTGCAACGAGTTATGAGTATTATAGAAAAAAATGCATCATTATTATCAGCCTGTTAATGTTCCCACTGCTGAGACACATGCCTCCTCTCTATGAGAGGGGAAGGCCCGTAATCCACCAAGCGGGCTCAGTGCGGGTTAGTGGATGTCACATGTCTTCGAATTTATGGTTCTAGGACATGCCGGTTTCCTCACGATGTTTTTCTTCATCGTTTTTGAGAACAGTGGTGATGAAATAATTTACACAAAGTAAAGCGCCTGCCTGGGTTTGAACACACGAACTACTACTTGGTAAGTCCCGGCCAATACCACTGGGCCACCATTGCTCTCTGAAGAAAATCCATCATTATAAGGTAAATTTTCTGTGTGTGACGTTGAACTATTTTTGCCTAGCGCAGTATTAACTGCTTTCTAATAGGTAAGCCAGTAAGATTTTTTATAGAGATAGCGGTAACATATCAAATTCAAAGTAGCCCCATCCAACCTTAAACTTAGACCCAACTCTCTATTAACATTGTTTCCGCATTCTTTACTTCCAAGGAAGTCAAAATTGCAATGTGAAATACCGCATATACTTTTTAAGAAATTCAAGGTAAATTTGTCTTAAAAAATAACAAGATACCGTCAATAAAAATGCCGGTGGAGTTTCATTACGTCCGGGAAAATTATTAGGCGCTTAAATGACTTCGTTCGCACTTCTGTTGTTCACTGTACCTGCGGTGTTCTTTTAGAAAACTCAAATATTCAAATAAATGTTCTGAGGGTTTATTTGCTTTATTTCCTTATTTGATTAAAGTTTTCAAGATTCAGTTTTTCTTAAAAGCTCAATTAAATACATAATAACACGCCACTTTCCCGAAAGGTTAGGTTAATAAATAAGATTATACAGTATTTCTTATTAATAATACTTTTATAATTTGTCAAACACGTACATTTACGAATGTTTACTGTGATGTTGCAGTCTGAATATTTTTTTTATTAAATTCTTTCAAAATATTCCATATAATATCAATCTAGTTTTTTCAATAACAAACCTAATTCCTGGTAGAGGTTGTATCTATTTGATATTTATGCTTTGCTCGTTTCTATGGCTTCAAGATCAGACGTCTACTTCTTTCCATTGAAATGACATGATTAAGCTTTTAGTCTCGTAAAAAGCTCCAATAATGTTTATAGATTATTTCATAAAAAAAGGTATTGGTAATACCTGGTATTACAGGTATTCAATAGAATAAATACGAGAAAAACAAATAATGGGTGGGTAAAGTGTTTCATGTTTTATAATAAAGTACCTAAAACAGATAAGGAACGCTATTACTTAGAACTTGAAGAACAAACTGAAAACCAGCGTTGGCTGTCTGACGCCTGACAAATTCGAAGTTGCTAACCTTTGCGGTATTCGTACGTTCAGCCATGAGGAGAAAGTGGAGAAAGTTCCCCTGTTCTTTATACCTTAAATTCGCTTCGATTGTATCCGGAAATGTATAATTTCTATAATCTGAATATTGCATACAGGAACTTGTGCAATTATTTGACAATTTGCAATTTTCAGTGGCACAATAGCAGCGAACACTTACACCGAGTACTAACAATTTCACGGACTAAACTCCACAAATGTAGCTCACTTTTCTTTAGTAAGTATACAGCTCAAACGACCAAATTGTTTTAACCCCGCTTTAAAGCAACTTTGAGTAAGAAACCCCCATCGTCTAACTGTGAAGGTTCAGGAGTCTAAGCTTAAGAATAACGAAAGGCAGAAATTGGTCGCAAAGCATTGATTTTGAAAACTCGGCGAGCACCACGGGCTTATCGTGAGCAATATTTATAGTGACGCTAATTTCTAACACACTGGTGTGATTACGCGCGCACTTTTTACCATATTCTTTCGTGTAGATTAACTCAAATATAGTCTTAATCATGCAGATTTGTCTAACAGTATATGATTAGTTGGACAGCTCTGTCATTCACCTGAAAGGTGCAGGTGCAGGGGCTTCATACTGGCACTGTGTTTTGGATGTGTCTATGATACTCGATTCAGCCAGGTTCAACCAACAGGCAACAACCGGTCTCGCAATCGGTTTAGGGATTTCTACATTGCGCAATTTAGTTCGCGATGGGAGTTCTGCCGCAGTGGTCAAGTGTGGAGGATATTTTTCATAAAACCTAGACTAAAAGTTTTTCAACCCCGAAAACCCCTACATTGCAAATGTTATCGAAATTTTTAGAGCCACTATCACAGTTATAAATTAAACATCTACTGCTCCGTAAATTAACTTGCTCGGTATTATGCTCTCGGAAATATTTATATCACGGGGGGCAATGTTATGTCAGCTAAATATAATGGTAGGCAGCGCATTTTTTGTTTGAAGTGCCGTTTTCATATTTCTTTGTCCAAAAATTGACTTGATTCCTATTTTTCCATTTCATTTGTACAACGTAATCGTAATTTATAACGTTCTGAATGTAATAAACGAAATAATTGAAAATCTGGCAATGGCTATTATCGCTGGGTATTAAGATGGGTGGTACTTAAGAATTATGCGGGTAGATATGGGTCTCTTCAAGCTTGAAAGCAGATACTATTATATGTAGAGCCCAATTAACTGGAAATCGTGTGCTAAATTGAAATCTGATAACTGATTTAGCTTAGACGTTTTGATAATGCGTCAGTGTGTAATTCGTAAGGATTGGGTAAGTAGATACAGTGACAGAACATTGCTAATTAGAGGAGGATAGTATCGGTTAAGGCGGTACCCCGAGCAAAACGCCGCGCTAGCCGTTTTTCGTGCAGTTTTTAGTAGCTATCTACTCGTTATTTAAAATGAAATATCAACTAATAAAAATACATTAAATTTCTACATATTATTGACTCCAAAATTGTAGATTTCTTTTTTTTTTTAATGTAGTATATGTTTCACTAATCTCCTTCCAACAAAACCATAAAAATGAGAAATAATGATTGTTAGCATGCATCTCCTCGTAAAGTGTTCATTAATATTTTGTTTTACTAACACTAATGGATAGACAATTTGATAACGAACATTTTGGTAGATTTATTTTTTTCAAAAGACCAATATTCCATTTTATAAAGATTTTATTCTAAAATCTGGGCGTATTCACTACTGTATTTCATGCGCCACCAGTGCCGCTAGGCCAATAGGAATGCTCATATCTCACGCTGATTTTTTGGTCAGGGTACGGCCTTAACAATTAATACAGACAATAGATCTTGAGAACATCTCTAACTGCAGCTTTACTTATCGACATTAAACAGCTTTGCGTAAGCTCTATTTCTGTGTGATTTTGGTGTACGAGTCTTTGCCCGCGAATTCACTCGCATGGCCTATTTTACAGGCACCACGCATTTTACGGGATAGTACGAGTAGCATAATGTGCTAACGTAACTCTATACCAGTGAAAGCATTTTTGTAATTCATACAAAAAAAACTTTTTATAATATTAGTTTAGATAACTTTAGTTGGAAGTGTCTGGAAATACCAAATAGACATGGTAAAAGACAGTTTTTGTTCTGAAAGAGGTTAGAAAATTACGTATTTTAACATTATTTTGTATTACCTCGATGCTAGGATAGGATAGGATAGATGGACCTCTTTGCCGCACTTAGACTCGCATTTGGTCCGTTGTGCGTGCAGGCCTTCTCTCTGTGAGAGGGAAAGGGCCGTAATCCACCACGCGGGCCCAGTGCATGTTGGTGAATGTCACATATCTTCGATTTTTTGGTGCTAAACATGCCGGTTTCCTCACGATGTTTTTCTTTACCGTTTTTAGGGCAGTGATGATGAAATAATTTACACAAAGTAAAACGCCTGCCTGGGGTCGAACCCATGACCTACAACTTGTAAGTCGCGGCAGTTACCACTGGGCCACCACAGCTCTCTACCTCGATGCTTTAATAATTTTACTTCTAAGCATACCAATCTTGTACGACAAGATTGGTATGCTTAGAAGCATACCAATCTTGTCGTTCAAGAATCTTGTTGGGTGTACGACAAGGATGCATAATTTCACCCTTGCTGTTTAACATCTACACGGAGCTTATAATGCGAATCACTCTCGAAGATTGGAACGATGGTGTTATAATTGGTGGATACAGGATTTCTAACTTACGATACGCAGACGACACCACCTTATTTGCGAGTAACGCGGACCTCATGCAGGAATTACTTCACAGAATGGAGCGCGTAAGTCTAACGTTTGGACTGAAGATTAACCGATCCAAGACCAAGATTATGATCGTGGACCGCGTCAATGACAACTCGCCAGAAGTAACACAGATTGCGAACTGCGACGTGGTTCAAACCTACGTATACCTTGGGGCCTTAATCACAAACAGTGGTGGTTGCGTAGATGAAGTAAAGCGTCGTATGGCCATAACCAGAACCGCGGTAGAGAAATTAAAGAAAGTGTGGAAGAATCGCAATATCACCAAAGCCACCAAAGTCAGACTCATGCGAACATTGGTGTTCCCAATCTTCCTTTACGCAGCAGAGACATGGACAGTGCGTGAGTTGGAAAAGGGGAAGATAGATGCTCTAGAGATGTGGTGCTGGAGGAAGATGCTCGGCATATCGTGGACAGAGTTCCGCACCAACGTGTCCATACTCCAGGAACTCGGCATCACGAAGCGTCTGTCGTCCATAGTACAGACGCGCATACTGCAGTACTTTGGCCATGTCTCTAGGCTTGATAACAACTCTATAGAACGGCTGGTCGTGCAAGGAAAAGTAGAGGGAACCAGATCACGCGGCAGATCACCTATGCGCTGGACTGATCAAGTTAAATCTGCAGTGGGAAGCCGCGTATCAGACTGCACCAGGCAGTCTACAAACAGAGAGAGATGGCGGCAGATCGTGAAAAGAGCTGTGTCCGCCTCTAACACCAAAGTGGATGACTCAACGTGACCACGACCGCTCTGCCAAGAGCGAAACGACAGAGGAGATACCAATCTTCAACGAGCTTATAACTGATTGGGTTGAATCAGTTACTCTGATTTGTTTCCCAACTGTTTGATTGTTAAACTGTGCTAGCGTTGTGCGTCTCGATCAAGAGACAATAGCCAAAAGTCCTTGTTTCTCATGTGAAAAACCCAAACTCTGTGCAATATAACTTGAGATCATACTCAAGGAGCACATAATACGATACGACTAAATGAAACTTTTGCTTCTCTTGTTGTGTGACGTCAGATCCTCTCACTTCATAGTAATTAGCAAGCGATTTCACGAACAATGCGATATCGTGTCTAATGATTCTGTGTAATCGATCAATATCGAGGTATTGTGAATGTGGGGATTAAATCAATATCAGATGTGATTAATCAAAATTCATGTACAATGAATATTTGATCGCGAATTCTGACACTATCCCGTATTAAATTGAGTGCTCGATCACTATCGCTTTATTACTTAAACAATCACTAAAAACAACGTTTTTTAATAAACCTATTTTAACCCATTGCTGGGTTTATTATAGGGATGTTACGGAAGTGATGATATCGGAACCGAAGTTGGAATCGGAGGTTTTAAATTTCGGTTTATCGGAATCGGAACCGGAAGTGAAATCGGAATCGGAGGCGGAGGCTGAAGAAAGATGTGGTACGAGAAAACAGTTAAAAAAATAATAAACCTAACTGGGCGTAGAAAAAAAAACAAGTTTTCTAAAATAGTGCCTTCAAAAGAAGCAAGTAATACTGAACAAAAGCTTCGCAGATTTAGCTCCTTCCAGTCTATTTCTCAACGGGTCATAGATAAGGCCAGCACCACTAAAACTTGTTCGCTTTTTACTGAGCTTGATGGGCACGACACATATTGACGGGCAATCGAATTAAGGGGTTTGAATTTATTATTAATTTTGCATCAAAATAAGTGATTCCTGGCCGCGTGTCGCCGCCGCCACTGCGCGCCTACCTCCGATTACCTCCGATTTAAAAGTTTCTGAACCGAAATCGAAGGTTTAAAAATAATCGGAAGTCCCTACTTTTCTGAATCGGAATAGAACCCTAACATCCCTAATGTAGTATAGGTCTCTCTAAAGGCCTATATAACGATGGTGATTTGGAATCATCCCTGAAGTATTGGAAGGCAAAACAAAAAGAATATTTTATATTTTCAATATTCTTTTAGTGATTAAGTTCTTTTGAATTTCTTAAGACGTTTGAAAATAATAAAAAAATCTATTCTTACCATTTCACTTATCCAATAGCGGTTGGTATCACAACAATTATTTAATTTGAGCGTGCCATTTTATTCCAAGTGACATTTCCAAAGTACTTTACTTTCTCCATCCTTCTAGATTACCATCAAGCTGGTATACTTGAGGACAAGAGCAATAACGTAACATTAACAAAAGAGATAGCATAACGTGCAATGCAACAATGGCAACAACGCGTGAGTTTTAGGCTGCCTACATACTGGATATACACCAGAGATGAGCTAAGCGATAGACGTCTTTAATATCAGGCTTTTCTAGTCTTTCTTGAGCAACTGGGCGATTCTAATAGTTATAATCCTGCCCTGTGTTTAAATATACGCGCTTGGACGTGGACTTGCCCGATATACAATAGGGATGTTTCCTGGTTAGAAAAATGATAATTATATTTAGTATAAATATAATTAGATTATCAAATAATATTGGACATGTATTTTTTGCTTTATTAAATAAATACAAATTGACAAAGATAAAGCGCAACAAATTTCAGGGCTTGTGACGTCACTTTGTCAGTAAAAGTGTAGCACGGCGAGACGTCGACATTTTTTGTTTATGTAACGAAAGAAAAAAAAAGTTTCCAATATTTTTAGGTAACCTACTGACGGAATAAATAGTTTTTTTTTTGTCATCATCACTATTACAATACATCATGTCTAACAAATAGGGCCGCTTAATTTCCATAGCGTAACTTGTTTTGTCTCTGGTGAGATAGGAGAAAACAGGCATTATTATTAGCTTTGCTGAAGGTACTAACACTTGGAGATTTAAATATATATAATATAAGTGTTGGTATAATAGAATGCATAAATAAGAAAACAGCAATAAAATACCATACCATGCTCTGCTACACCATTAAGTTCTAGTCGAAATAGAGGCCTGGTTTGGTAGCTAAGTTTCCTCACATTCTGGTGGAGTCGCAGCCTTACCGACAGTTTGGTCCCCTAGCCATAGCTCGCGTCAAGTCACGCGACTGTTCAGGTGGCTGCCGAAGTTTAAGATGAATGCCCACCAAAGTTAAGTCGTGAAGAGTTTACCGAGTTACGCCCGTCGTACGTGCTACGGAACAGCGAACAACTGCACTTAAACAATTACTTACCTAAAAATTTTAGACGTGCTACGGGTAAATTATGTTTAGATAGAGGCGAATAGTTCTTAATGATTCTTGATAGGTATAAACCTGCTTCTATAAACAAATTTTAGAACCTATGATGAAGATTTAAACAGCAAAGTATTTCGCAGATAAGTGCGTCACTGCAACAACAATTTGAAGACCATTTCTTAATTGATAGGGTCTCAAATCCGAAACTAAGAGGAATAGCGAAAAACACTCAAGGGAGTCACGAGACTGATTTTGATGAAAAATAAAACTGCATCATTGGATTTTTGAAAAATCATTATTCCTAGCCAGGAATCAAACCCGTTGATTTTTATAAAATAAACACACGCTGTATTATAATTACATCATTCAATAATTTCTCTAATAAGTATAAAAAAAAACTGGGAAGTACTGTCATGCGGCAAACTTATCAAAAACGTCATTTTTATATTAAAATACTTGCTTTACTAGGAAATCTATGAAGACCGAAAATCTACGAGTCTTGCAATTATTGATGGCATGAAAAAATCTTTGGTGATTTTTTTAAACGGAATCAAAATTATTGTAATGCTTATGCTTATGTAGTAGATTGCTCGAATTTTCGAATCCGGTTAAGTGTTGAAAATAATGTCCATAATATCATCATTTTAATGTTTAATAGAAAAACTGTACTGTACTTCATATCATTACATCACATAATCAGCCTACTAATGTTCCCACTGCTGGGACGCAGGCCTCCTCTCTGTTAAAGGGAATGGGCTGTAATCCATCACTTAGGTCCAGTGCGGGTTGGTGGATGTCACATGTCTTCGAATTTTTGGTTCTAGAACATGCCGGTTTCCTCACGATGTTTTCCTTCACCGTTTTGAGAGCAGTGGTGATGAAATAATTTACACAAATTAAAAGCGCATGTCTGGGCTCGAACCCACGACCTACAACTTGTAAGTTGCGGCCGATACCACTGGGCCTGGGAGGTACTTAACGTAGGAAAAATAAGTATTTTGTAAACAATTACCCCTTATCTTTAAGTTTGCCGTATGTCATTACTTTCCGGAATTTTATCCTTATTAGTGACACTATCGAATGGTGTATATACAGCATGTTTTTTTTGTAAAAATCAACGGTTGTCGCACTGTCACGTCGCGTCTGTCTGTGTGTGCCTTAAAATCGGAGCTATCCAATCCAACATGTCTGTCAAAGTTGTGATGTATCAGTCAAAAGTGAGTAATCTGCAAATTTTAATTGCTTTTTCCCTGAAAACGAGAAATATAAACAAAATATTTGGAGAGTTCTGAGTAAAATGCAAGCTGCGTACGAGTTTATTTTCTGTGTAAAGCGAATAACTTTGTTTGTCCAAAGTATTTTACGAGAAATATGGCAAAACCGTTTCAGTATTTTTTTCTATACATAGGCACAGATAATATAATACTAGCATACAGATGCCTGATCCCATACAAAGAAACCGTGCCGACGTAACTAGCGTTTTTCATCTGATTAATCTTGTTATTTTTGTAAGTACATCAATCGCGTTCGATCCCGTTTCACGGCAATAGATGGTGTTAGTAGCGACTTGCAAGTAAAAGGGTTTACTAGGTTCGTGAATATTTTTTTCTTTTAATACAGTAAAGGTTTGTTTTATAGTATTTTTTTGCTCGATTTTACAGTTTTTTTGCACCAAAATGTGTTACAATGCAAATTTTAACAATCGAGTGGAATGCCTCGGAAATTTAAAATGCGCCATCTATTGGCACTAATTATAAATGATCTAAGTGAGTCTGTGTAATGAATTAAGAGCTCAATATTCCTTTATTTTGTACTTAGGAGAGTAGATTAAACAAGAACTTACAATTTTTATGTTCAATTCCAGAAAATGTCAATTCTATTGAATTGTGTGTACATGTCGCGCCATCTAGTGAGATTTATTTGAACCAAATTTTCTTTCTTAGCAATGAGACCCGTGACATAGGTACGGCTGATTACTCAGCCGTTGAAGTGTGATTGATTGACTTACCTACCAAATATCGAAACTTTCACATTTACTGTAATATTTATATGTATATGTAGAAATAGTAAGAAACAAAATAGGTTGGGATATCGGTCCATCTAAGAAAATGGATACTTACCAGTTAACAAGTCCTTGATAGCATTTAAACCTGATATTCAGACCAATCTGGTAAGACAAACCCGATACCAATTTATTTATGGGAATTCTAAGCTGATGACGGCTTTGTGACACAATAGGTGCAACCCGAGTACGTGAGACAAACGCGCAATCAGTTAAGTGCTCGTTATGTGCGACAAGTCGCATGATTGCAGCCAGCCTTAGGTGACGTCATGGATTCGGCGATGAAGTAACATTCAAGCCCGAATTAGGAACCTAAAGATAGATCGAATGAAATTGTTCAGGGTGATTGTATCAGTGTCAAATTTTTAAAAAATAGGTACTAAAGAGTTTTTAAATAGTTATTTTAATTCTTACTTGAATGTATGTTTGTAATAAATATCTAGGTGTGTCAAATTGTATCGGTCTCGCAATGCAGGCCTCGATTTTAGTGTAGAGACATCTGAAAAAGAAACTTGTTGAAAATTAATATACTTTCTAAAAAAACACCCTAAATGTTTGAGTTCTTATCATAGGTTACCTTCTATACGATAACACTAACCTCTCAGAAAGTCAGTAAGAAAAGACTTAGAAACTTAAGACACCACATCATCTTTATACAAAAGGTAGCATGATAAACGATCGACAAGGGAACGAAAGAAAAACAAAGTGAATTAGCTGCCTATCGGAACATACGAGTTGCCAAAGTTAACTAAAGGCCAGTGGTTATTGGCTTTTCGACAGATAATGCATTAATGTTATGTCTAACACGGCTTTAAGGATTAATTCGAGGCCTGTTGCTCAGATTAACTTAATATTGGTTAGTGGATTTAGTTGTAGGTGTGTTTATTTATAGAGGTACAATGCTATTCATTAATATAGTAATTTCTTGAGAAAAACAACCTTTTTTAGAATATTCCCCTTCGTGTGTCTTGCTTACTAGATTGGCACACACCCGCCCGCTAAATATGTATGCCGTATACATTTATAATATTGTAATTCGACCTTCGCAAGGTAATAACATTTTATTGGCTTACCGGTTCTTAATATAAATAATGTTGCTCCCAAAAACCGGAATGTTAACGGTTGTAACAAGTACTGAAAACGTTTTAAGACTCATAATAAGGCTCAGGAAAAGCTTACAATAACGCGTCATTTGGCATAGCTACAACCATAATTAAATTCTTGAGAAGGGAAAATTTCTTGCAAAAAAGAAAGTAAAATTTTTGATCAATTACCTACAACGGTTCAAGATATCTTGAAAAATAAACTCAAGTGCTTCTCAATGTCAATTAGTGTAAAGGAATTGCCTCAGAATGCCTTCATTATAAAATGGCCATGTTGTTATTTGGCCTCGTCCACTTAAAAAGGAAACAATTTTGCAAACTAAAAGGTATTTTATTTCCCTTGTAATAAAAATATACCTATTCAACAAGCTTAATGTTAATGAAAATTGTATGCCACGTATTGTTGAAATATTGTTCTTTGTATTTAATAACTTCACCAAACTCACTTACTCATACACATGTAAAATCAATCCCGAGACGGGAAAATTACGTCCCATGTGCGAACGCCTAAAGATAAGTCCTTGTAATACCTGACTAATTTATTACAGTTCATCAAATAAATAGACAAACCGCTATTTATAATAGATAGAAGCTTCTAAATTCTCCATCATGTAAACATTAGTTAGGTATTGTTAATAACGTTTTACGTTAACAAACAGTGCAGTATAAAAGCGATTTGTTACGGCTCGAGCGACGGTGCACACACTGGGGCAACTAACAATTGTTTTGTGTTAGTTTATGACCATGCTTAACAATGGTAACTTTACTCATTCTGTATCATAATCTGCGCTGTAAAGCCCTTTGAGAATAGGAACGTAGTATTCAGGGCGTTAATAAAACAAGTGAACGTGCACTGTGGACCGTGCCGGTTGTTTATGTGGTTCACGAATGAAAATTATGAGATTGGAAATGTTTTAATGGACGCAGTGTAAGGGAATCTGTTGGCACATTATTTAATGTGGGTTATTTTGATAATTGAACATTGAGGGCATTGGATACTTAGGGAGTTGTACATCGAGGGAATTGTATATTTAGGGATTGGACATTTAGGGAATTGGATAATTGGACAAACCGAGAATTGGATATTTCCTGTATTGGACAGGTATAAAAGTAACACATTCTGGGAATTCGACATTTTGTAACAAATAGTTATTTAAACATTTGGAGATTCTCAACCTGAACGTTATAAAACTTATAAAAACGGGCAAGTGCGAGTCGGACTCGCGCATGAAGGTTTCCGTTCCATTATTGCAAGAAACGGCAAAAAAAAAACACGTTTGTTGTATGGGAGCCCTACTTAAATATTTATTTTATTCTGTTTTTAGTATTTTTTTTTTGTAGCGGCAACAGAAACACATCATCCGTGAATATTACAACTGTCTAGCTATCACAGTTCATGAGCTACAGCCTGGTGACAGACAGAGAGATGGACAGTGGAGTATTAACATCCTGTTTTTGCTCTTTGGGTACGGAACTTGAAAAACATGTTTTTGGTCAAATACTATGGTCCCACGATTCTCAAATAACGACCAAGAATGAATCCCAGTACTTAGTTGAATTTTATAAAACAACATTCGTTAAGTTACTATTTACGTTTCATTGTTTCCAGTCCATATTTAAATTCTAATAACACGAAAACCTCAGCCAAATTTTCATCTACCATAAAAAAAAACTTTAAATATTAAACGACGTAGTAAAAATAGAGAACTCAGTTTTAGAAAGCGCGAGTAAATTTTCCACTGAAAAATATGAACGTGAAAAAAAGGGTGTAATAATTTTATTACGTTTGTAAGGCTCTGAATTTAAATCAGGGAAAGAAAATAAGTTGCCATTTCTCACGACACGAAGTATTAAATCTTAGTGAAATTTGTTTACCGTGGCTACTGTTGACATTTTAGGCGGAGAAAGTAGATTAAGTAAATTTTATTCAAGTAGATTAGGTGTACTTTGTTTGGGCTTTCATGTATTTGGGTACGTGTAGGCCGTGACTTACAAGTTGTAGGTCTTGGGTAGGCAGGTAGGCACTTTGCTTTGTGTAAATGATTTCATCATCACTGCTCTCAAAAACATGAAGGAAAACATTGTGAGGAAACCAGCATGTCCTAGAACCAAAAATTCGAAGACATGTGACATCCACCAATCCGCACTGAGCTCTTGTGGTCGATTACGGCCCATTCCCTCTCACAGGGAAGAGGCCTGTGTCCCAGAAGTAGGAGCTTATAAAAATGGCATCTGATGTAATGGCTGTCATCATCATCATCATCTGGCTACAGCAGTCCATTGCTGGACATAGGCTTCTCCAATTGCACGCCATGTGTTTCGATTTTCGGCAACTATCATCCAGCTACTACCAGCCACCCTGCGAAGATCGTCGCTCCACCTAGCCTGAGGGCGTCCTACCTTATGTTTATGAGTTCGCGGTCTCCACTCACGAACCCATCTACCCCAACGGTCATCGGTTCTACGGCTAATATAGCCGCTATTGCCACTACAGCTTGCTTATTTATTTATTTATTTATTTAAACTTCATGTACAATGGTGATACATAGGCGGACTTAATGCAGCAAAGCATTCTTTACCAGTCAACCTTCGGATTAAAAAGGACAAACAGGTGGTAGGAGTACAAAATAAAAATGAACAATAATTAAAGTCGGATATTATTAAACTATCTAACAAATCATCATCATCATCTGCCTAGCCTTTTCCCAACTATATTGGGGTCGGCTTCCAGTCTAACCGGATTCAGCTGAGTACCAGTGTTTTACATGGAGCGACTGCCTATCTGACCTCCACAACCCAGTAACTGGGTAACAGCGGTACCCCTTGGTTAGACTGGTGTCAGATCTCAAGCTTCTGACTACTCTTAACGACTGTCAAAGATCTTCAAATGACAGCCGGGACCAACGGCTTAACGTGCTTTCCGAGGCACGGAGGAAACTCGGTATGATAAACTATCTAACAAATAAAATACATAAATAATTTCTAAAACAATAGACTAATAAATATTATAATAAATATCATATTCTATATGAAACAGAAATTAAACATAATAACTAAGACGAAGACCGAGATATGTATGAGAGGACAAGTAATAGTTCCGGATTCTACGCTTAAATGAAAATTTACTCTCAGTTTTTTTTTATGTCAAGGGGAAGGACGTTCCAGAGTTTTATAGTAGAGACAGCGTAAGAATTAGATATAAACCCAGTGCGGTGAGAAGGAATTTGGAGAAGTAAGTTTTTGGAAGCTCGAAGGTTAAGATCGTGAGAACTGCCCAACACTTTAAAATATTGTTTTAAATAATCAGGAGTAGAAGGATCGTTCATGATGTTGAAGAGCATGCAGAGGGATCTTAGGGATCTCCTCTGACGGATAGGCAGCCATTTAAGCTGAGAACGGAAGGAAGAAATGTGATCATATTTACGAAGCCCGAAAATAAAGCGAATACAGTTGTTAAGAAGTCGATCCATTTTGTTAAGAAGTTCTTGGGATAGATCAGAATAACAAACATCAGCATAGTCGATTATAGGCAATACGAGAGCTTGAACCAAGGTGGTTTTGGTGCTGGACGGAAGAAAATGTTTGAATCTATAGAGAGACCGCAGTGAGAAAGTGACTCTCTGGCTAATCTGAGCGACCTGCTTATTCCAGCTTAATCTGTCATCAATATATAGGCCCAAGTCTTTAACGTGAGGCGAGAGAGGGATAACAGTATTGCCGAACTTAAGCGGCATTAGAAGACTAGTGTCCAAGGTTCGTAGATAATACGAACTACCAATAAGGATAGCCTGACATTTACTGACATTGACAGTAACGCCAAATCTGCTAGACCAGTCAGCGATTGCTTGAAGATCAGCATTCAACAGCGAGATGCAGTCATCCAGATTGAGTATGTCAGCTTGCGCGTAGAGCTGCAGGTCGTCAGCATACAGATGGTAGGAGCATTTGAGAATAGTAGTGATAGAGTTAATAAATAAAGAAAATAAGAGTGGAGAGAGTATACCGCCTTGTGGGACGCCTGTTTCTAGCGCGCACCAATCAGAGAATTTCTGATCAGCACGTACCGCCTGCTGGCGACCACGAAGATATGATGAAAACCAAGCCCGTGCCAACGAAGAAACCCCAATTTGAGACAGGATGGCTTATTCTCTGAGCTATGTCGACAAATTTTGTCCTCAGCCGGATCAATGGCTGTGAAAGATGGACAAATGGCAGCTGGGACTAACGACTTAAAGACCTCGGTATGTAATATCACCCATCTACAGACCAACCTCACAAGCATTGCTTAATCTTGAAGATCAATGCAGCTTTTATTATTTAGCCACGGGCTCCTCATTATGTTCAGTGGAAGAATGCGCGTAAAATTCTGCAACGAATTGTAAATTGACACTACCCGCGCCCAGCCTTATAATGTTCCCACTGCTGGGACACAGGCATCCTCTCTGTGAGTGAGGTAATGGGCCTTAATCCACCAGGCGGGCCCAGTGCGGGTTGGTGAATGTCACATGTCTTCGCATTTTTGGATCTAGGACATGCCGGTTTCCACTACACAGGATTGATACTACACATTTTTTGAAATATTGTCTCCAGTAAATTACATCTGCATAGCCTTTTTCCAACTATGTTGGGGTCGGCTTCCAGTCTAACCGGATTCAGCTGAGTACCAGTGTTTTACATGGAGCGACTGCCTATCTGACCTCCACAACCCAATAACTGCAATGGGTAACACGGTACCCCTTGGCTAGACTGGTCTCAAGCTTCTGACTACTCGTAACGACTGTCAAAGATCTTCAAATGACACCTGGGACCAACGGCTTAACGTGCTTGCCGAGGCACGGAGGAAACTCGGTATGTTGGACCATTTCAACATACCGAGTATACCCATCCACGGACCGACCTCGTCAAGCGTACCTCAGCTAGCTTAACCTCGAAGATCGACCCATGCGGCTCTTATTATTTAGCCACGAGCTCCTGAGTAAATTGCTACTACATGCGAAAACAATTTAATCAAATCAATACAGAACATTGTAACGAATAAAGTTTTAATTAATTGATACGAAACGTATACTATTATTGGTTTCATTTTCACACTCAGACCATAATATTCGCAATGAATATTTACAATAACTACGGACAAACAGGACGAACATGTGCAATGCGATATCTTGTAATGTTTCCTAAAGACGTCTGTCCTAACTACACCTTGGCTAACTTCGATCTATCGACGAATGAATAGATATGGTAACAGCGCCATGAAGCTTATTTAGAACTAAACAATATTGTGAACATTAAACAGTCGCATTTGTATTGACATCAAGAACTTATATAAAGAACTTGGGGGAAACTTAGGTCAAGCAGTCCTTGGGCTAAAATGATGATGATTATTTATCTAAATTTGTATTTAGTTTCAAATACTATGGATGTCATGGATCAGAAATGAAGACATCCACAAGAGAACTAAGGTTACCGACATAGCCCGAAGAATGGCCAACCTTAAGTGGCAGTGGGCAGGGCACATTGTTCGTAGAACGGATGGCCGTTGGGGTCGAAAAGTTCTAGAGTGGCGACCACGTACCGGCAGACGCAGCGTTGGAAGGCCTCCTTCTAGGTGGAGCGACCACCTGGTCAAGGTTGCGGGCGTCCGGTGGATGCGAAACGCACAGGCAGGACTGATCAGTGTGGCGACGCTTGGGGGAGGCCTATGTCCAGCAGTGGACGTCTTTCAGCTGAAATGATGATGATGATGACTATGGATATTTGTTACAAAGTTACAATATACAATACACTAAAATATGTATTTTTCTTTGATGATGTCTTCATAAAGAAATTCTAGTAGGTAAAGGCTGCCGGTTGCTGCCATCAACTACTATTACTATTGAAAAATGAAATTATAGCTTCTCCATGCACGCTGATGAAAACCACTTTGAACGAAAAAGCACTTACCGTGCTAGATAACCCACAATTTTGACAGAATAACGGGCATAAACAGTTATCGGGTTTTGAAAGTAACGGTTATGCCTTGGTCATTAGAGCCAACGAAATGAAACTGGACAACTACGGCGAATGAATATCAAAATACGGTATTTGAAGGGAATTAGTTTTTACGGCGTACTTTTAATTTTAGAAGCGCCGAAAGTTAAATCAATAGTACAGTTCCAGCGGGTAACAGAAAAGCAAAAATAATATAAAACATATTTCTTTGAAACTGCATTGTAATCTCGTAATAATGGTGTGTATTTCAACCCGAATCAAAGCGGCTTTGATAAAACATATTGCTCGCATTGGGCTACAGACGAATACACTAATCGTGTATAACTCCAGTGCCGGGCAATATCAGACTGTCCCAGAACAGACGAATTCCTGTTACAATTCAAAACGCTACAACAACATGGAGTCAAAGTTGAGATGAAACACAATAATCTGTGTACGTATTCGGGATTTGTGTCCTTATTTTATTTTGTCCGCTTTTGGACACGTTGGTTTAGAAGCACGTCTAGGTTTAACATTTATTACGTTCTACTCTTGTATAATATCGCAAAAATATTCAACCGCAAATGTATGTTGTAAATCCACTCTAATAAAGGGGATTTATTCGAACATTTAGTTATTAGCACAATGGCTCGTCTGACCTCTCGGTAACATTGAAATCTTTTAACGTACTCAATCTCCATATGACTTGTGCTTTCAACTTCAAATAATGTTCGAGTAATAAAGTTAAGTATTTGAGTATTTGCGTCTCATCACTTTTAATTTAAATTCTGTCTGCTGCTGGTAATTTGAAAAGAAATTTCGAGCGTTAATTACGTTTCTAAGTTTTTTTTTCCATTTATAGCGGTATCGTCGCAGACTTTTGTAAGCCTGTGCATAACAACTGCAATAAAGCTTAGGTCTAGTAAAGTTAAGCAGTCTTATTACAAAAAGCGGTTTAACTAAAAACCCAGGTTTAAATCTCTACAAACTGTGGTTTACACAAAAATTATATTACAAATAATGGTTTAGCGATAAACCGTAGTCCAAATCATGGTCTAAGTCGTATCCGTCAGTTTCTCTTTTAGGTTATAGCATCTTTTTTATTGTGTTTTGTTGTTTTTACCCGAAAATGGATATTAACATGGTTAATTTAATAATATAATAAATATACTTTTTCCTCGGTACTCCAATTCTCAGATCGTTTTTTTTTATTGGTCCATCACAATATATTATTATATATATTAATAACAAAGAGGTAATTGCTCTATAATATTAGAGACTTCTATAACTTAAAATTCCAAAGCTTAGTGAACTTTGTTCAGCTTGCGATGGTTTTGTTTAATGTTATAGTTTCATATAACGCGCGCGAATGTTACGTTTCTTTACACGTACGTAGATGTATTATTAGTAATTATTAAGAATTTAAGTAAATCTAAACAAATCTTCAATCGATAAATAACAAATGTTTATATCCATGCAAAATAACAAAGTCTCAATAATTTAACACTCTTAAACGTAATTTAATCCTTATCGTATTATCAAAACGTTTTTATTTCTGGGCATACGGAACGTTGCAATTGAATGATATTATGGTGAACGAATGATATTTGTATTAATCTGTGGTTGATATATTGACAATGGTTCAAATGACGGGACTATGAAAACCACGGTTTTTTAAGTTTTGTAATACGGACAAATTTAGACCATGGTTTTGCAGATAAGCCTGGACTTGATAGTACAGGTTTAAACCAAGGCTTATTTCGTTTTTTGTAATTAGTCTGAAGGAGTTTGGAAGAGATACAGCTTCAAAAATACTCTCAAAACGTACAAGTAAAGTCGGACTGCGAAGTACCTCAAGTAAGACCAAATGTTTTACAGAGATCCGTACTGTAATTTATTTGAGTTTTATAATTTTATAGTTTCATGATCATACGAAAAGGTAGAATGTTGTTTAACGTGCCTAAAATAATATGATTAACTTTTTGAGTGTTTATTGTAGTACGATATTAGGCTTTGATTTACGAAAACAGTGAATTGAGTCTATATACAAACCGATTTAGGCACGTAGACTTTTTATAGCACATACTCCAGACCAACTCTAATAAGCTGTAACACTAAAATATAGAACTAAAAGCTACGAATACAAACAATTGCGGATAGTTTAAAACCGTTTCCATTCACTTTAGTAAAACACACGCGCACGGAAAGGGCCCGAATAATGAAATAAAGTTGTTTGAAGCATCTGGCGTCTCGTGGACAGTTGTAATGGTAATACGATTCAACGATTATAGCGGACCCAATGTTCCCCTCCGTAGATGTTTGGAATAATGAAAATCTTAACGGTTTGAGCCCCAAATTAGTTCTGTATATTACATCTTACAGATGGAGGTAGCTACGAAGTAAGGGTAATGGTTACGGAAAAGCAGCTGAACTTTTCCAATTGAGGGGATTTTTTTGACCCCGTCTTATATTGAATTTCAAATCTTCCCTCATAGCTGACGAGAAAATGAATATAAAGTTTATTATTAAATAGTTATGTAAAATAAACTCCAGTTACTCGTAACTCAGTACTTTCTGAAATGAAATATTTTAATAGCCTCGTTTACTTACACAAAAGATGATTAATTTTCTGTGCCTTTTGTTATTGTCGCCTGCTAAGCCCCTGAATAGGGTTATTCAAAAATGTAGAGCAACATTCTGTTGTGTGAAATCGTGTGACTAAAGCAAATATCTTGGCAATTGGGAATAGAAACGCTTCTAGTTGAATCATTAGGTTAAAAATAAAAAATTACGCCAATGGTTCTATTCTATTAACAGAATAGTCTAGAACCACTGACATAAGTTCTCGTCTATTAAAGATTATTATACAAAAAAAATGAACTAGCTTCCTCTTAAGAAGATCAAAAATTCTTTCTACAGCAAGATTAATATTAGAGTATATGACTCTTTGAAAGTCGCTTCGTCTAAAAATATAAAAACATTTTCAAAAAGAATACAGACTGAGCCTCTATGTGGGGCTGAACAAAACAATCTTGTTTCTTTACCACTCGAAACTATTTCTATAGCTTTCAGTTTAAAACTGCGGTCGTTTCTAATAAAATATCTATTACAAAAATACGGTGGACGGAACGGCCAAGCTGCTGGGGACGATATCTCGCCTCACTTTCGGGTCATCGAATAGGCAGACAAGCGGTACGCGCCGAGAATATATCGCTAATCGTTTATATATTTTATTCTCATGTTCGCAAGTGATTCATGGTACCTATCTATTGTGTAATACACCGGCACCTTGTGGGGTATCGGGGGTAAACGCTGGCGAACGTTCCCTCGAACAAATTGAAAAGCAATGAACCGCGGAAGTCAATTTCATATTGAAAGCCATTCATCTTTGCCGCTTCTTCGAGACCGTCTGAAAGCGTTACATCTCGACTTTGCCACTCTGCTTTATCCCTTAAAAAGTTCGCCTTTTTCTGAATCGTATTGAGTAACCAGGTATAGCATAGTGAGTTGTGGCTACGTTTCGTTGCTCTATTTTTCTAAAAGAGCTGTTTCAGAATTGTACTGAAATCGTATATATTTCATGTATCAAATAGTTTTAGAGACAGTTAATTGTGGGATGAATAAGGATTAGAGTAGCCAGATGTGGCTGAGTAGTCGCATCTGGTGAAAAAAGAAACGGAAAAAGGGTATAGCTTGTCTGTTGATTGAATTAATTAATGAGATCCTATCTTTTACATGGTAAGGTCTACATTCGAGTGATTTAATGAAATTTTTTGTCGAAATTAAGTTGAATTAAGTCAGCCTTTTTAAAGTGTTTTTTTACATGTGCATAAAGTTTTCAATAAATAAATAAAGTTCAAACCAAAAGTAGAATAAAAAAAAAAAAGTAGAAAGGTTGTCTGTAAGAGATTGCCCTGTGCGATAAGACCGCCCATTGTACACTTATCTTTATAAATGTTTTGTTCTGTAATTATTTAAGTGGTGTACAATAAAGTATATAATAAATAAATAAATAAATAACAAAGCTGTTGAAAAAAAAGGATATCAAGGCAAAATATTTCACATACAGTCAAACAACATGCGCAAAATTAATAGCACAAAGGTGACTTTTCATTTAAAGTAATAAAAAACCTTTTAGGCCTGCAATCATTATTACGAAATATTAAAAGCAACTTTGATAATTTGAAGTCATTTGTGGCTTTATAGCTCCCTCTTTTATGATGGCTGATAATATATAGGTAGGTACAGATCTGTTGTTATTTTTCGCTCAACAAACTTAGTAGCATTTGCACAAATGTGCTGCCATGAAATAGGAGTTACCTTGGCGAAATAATTACCTTACTTTCATGAGAGGAAAAAGTTTTAGCTCAGCGTATTCATTACGGTATGGACCATAGGTGCGCATGAAGCGTAAAGTCAGAGTTGTAATAACGTACACATGTTTGTGTAGTCTGCACTTTGTGAAAAAGCTCTTTTTTTCAAACATGAAAAGCACTATGCTTGTAAGAATGAACATAATTATGATTTATTTTTGGGAAAATGTTTCTGCTGTTTTAATGCGCTTTTACGGTAAATCTGGAATAGTAAATTGAAGTCTGCCTTTGTACAGAGCTTTTTATTGGTGAAATTGCTTATTTTGAACTTGTTGTATTCGATTCACCTATGCATCCCGCTACACTACAGATCAATTATTGACTCCTCATAACACGTGCTATGCAAAACCGTTGATTGTATTGTAAACTCACATATTGCATCCCTATACCGGTGATCAAAGTTTTGTTTGCTGTAAACAGAACTTTACAGATAGTTGCTTCGGAAGTGTTGATATTGCTTGGCACATACCTATTTGGCTTAGGATCTTTAGTGTGCATAAACAGTTGCTTGCTCGTTGCTAACTTAAGAGTACCATGCACCTTTAGTTAATGGTCCGTTAAGCGCCTTACCTGTTACTTTAAGTTCACTTTTATTGAATGCATGTGTGTGTGTGTTTTACTTATAGGTACAAGAATATGTGTTACTGATGACCCATTCATAGAGAAAGTGCCACTTAATTGTAGGTGCTATAATTACAATGTCATCATCATCACCATCATTTCAGCCGTCCACTGCTGGTGACCCCTCCAAACGTTGCCAAATCGACTGGTCCTGTTCTTCTCGCATCACCAGGTCCACCTTATGAGAGGTACTTGGTCACTACGTCAAGCCTTTCGACCCCACCGGCCATCCTTTATGCGATTAGTCTGTGTCTATCATTTAATTTTGGAAATTCTTGTGGTTGTTGTTTCTGGTTGATTTTATAACATATAAATAAATAAATGTTACAACCGTGGTTCTCTGTACTAGTACTTTTAATTTTCTTTTTCTTCAAAAAAGCAGGCGGTTCTCAATTCCTCGGAATCTTTTTTTTAAATATATGTTACACGATTCAAAAACAAAATCAATTGAAGAAGGAGATGAAGCTGGAAGGTAAGCACTGGAACCCGAAATAATTCAATGTATCCTTGTCGAGTTTAGGCTTATTGACTTCGCCATGAGATTTACTTTGGCTATAAATGATTTTTATTGTAATTGGAGGTACTTACCAAAACTAAAAAGAGACCTAAATAAAAAAACTTTTTAGCAAAAAAGTGCAATAAGCGTCCTGGGCTCAGACAATCTAATTAAATGTGCCATCGAAACGAAAAGAAGAAGAAGAAGCAAAAAAGTCAAACCGACTTCAAAAACAAAACACACAAAGCGAAAAATAACTTTCTTTGCCGAAGTCGATGTCGAAAAACCGAAAACAATAAGTACCAAAGACGCCGACTTCGGATAGGAAAGTAATTTTTCGCTTTGTAGTGTTTTTTTTTGATGTCGGTTTTATATGACAACAGTTCATCAAACTTAATTCCTTTGTACTATACACAATCTATAAACCTATAAATAAAAAAAGCTTTTTTACAAAAAAATACTACCAACTTCCAAATAAGAAAACTACAAAGTGAAAAATTACTTTATTTTTGGAAGTCGGTGTCTTTGATAGGTACCAATTTTTTTCATTATGGACACTGAATACCAAAAATTAATTTATTTTACACTTTGTAGTTTCTTATTTGGAAGTCGGTAGATTTTTTTTTGTAAAAAAGTTTTTTTTATTTTTCACTTTTTATTTGTTCCTACTTAATAGGCAAGTAGTTAACTAAGGTACAAAGACAGAATAGATTACCCGAATATCATGAAAATGAACATAACCGGTGAAATGAGAGTGTACCAAGGTGAACTGTACACATCTGCGTATCCCTTTAGAGCGTGCTGGCGTGATGTTATGTTATGAAATAGTATAAACAATAAACAGACATGCGATTGCAGATCCCGAGTGATTTGCCGTTATTTATTGAAGAGTTCTGTTGTATATCTCCGAAGTTCATCATCTGATCTGCACCGAATTAAAATGGGACCAATTTTGGAACATAATCTTTCAAACAAGAAAATAATTTTCAAAGTTGGTCCACGATTGACGGAATTATCGGTGAACATACATAAAAAAACATACATAATGTCGAACATAGAACTTCCTCTTTTTTGGTAAGTCAGTTAAAAAGTTTAGATTGCACTATTCAAATAGAAATATTTATTTATTTATTTATTATATACTTTATTGTACACCACAAAAAACATACAGGACAAACATAAAATAAATCTTTTTAGAATCATATTTCGTAGGATTTGAACAAAATGAATGAGGTCTTTATTTCTGGGAAACAGTCAATCTCATTTTACCAAGTAAACCTAAATGGCACAATTATGAAATCGTGGTAATAACTGTACGAAAGCTTTTCAATGTATTTTTTAACGAGAATTCGTACAAAATGGCTGTAACAGAGAATGATGTGTTAAAATATGTTAACATTTTTAATAAGTAACTATGTAGTGAATAGCCGTCAAACATTGAATAGAAACAGCGGGCTACACCACATAATGTTTATTACCCTGCATAGGGCGCTTATTATTAAAACCCCATTGAAAGCAGGCAGCGCGCAAACACGAATGACCCATGAAAAGAGCTAGTGAACGCTATAATGTGTACACAAAGGCTTACACCATCTAACGTTTCCAGCCATTATGAGGCGAGACCACCATTCAGGGGCTCAAATGAGTCTTAATGAAAGGTACGATACCATTATCAAGGCAATTGTGAGCTCATAAAGGAAATTAAAAAGAGACAAAAAAGCCCACGCTAGTTTCTGCAAAAAGGAAATAACAAAAAGGTGTCCGCGTATTCGCAGCGGAGTGCTTTACGGGCGCATGAAAGAAACTGCCTTTTCCAGTCTCATAATAATGCTGAAATGATCGCTTTTGTATACAATGGAGGGACATGAAGCTGAATTATTATAACAAACGCGTTTGGAGCTGAACTTGGCTTAGATACAGATTTGGAACCTTTTGTAGGGACATATACAAAATGTTAAAATAAGGGTTTGGCTAAATGCTTGCAAAGCCTGGTCCCTTGTTTTTTAGAATTCGTTAGAACTCTTTTGTTAGGTTCTTGTTTGGTAGATACCAAATTCTGTTTTCCCTTTATAACAAAAGCGCTGTTTCTATTCGAGATCGCTTTATTGATAAGTGGAAACCAGATACTAATTAGAAATTCCAGTGACTGGTTCTACGATAAACTAAAAACCTGTCTTAATTCCTCTTAAGGCAGACTTGCAAATTACTCTTAATCCAGTTCAAAAATTAGCGAAATTCTTAATCAGTTGGAACATTAACATTAAAGCTCCTATTCTTTGCTGCTGACACTGCATACTTCCCTCTGCCTGATCTACCCTCATTAACTTTAATAGATAGGCCCTAGTTAACTAATTAATGTAACGTTGTCTTTATCTCTAATTGTATCATTATTAAGTTTCAAATTGTGCGTAAGATTATACAACTTTGTTAAGAATTCGCTTCAGTCTATAGTGGCCACCGGAGAATTGTGGCTGCTTAACTATTTCATTACTACGAGTTAAAATTTAATGAAATATTCTTTATATGTTAGTTTGTGAACAATATGAACGTGTAGAGAGAGGTTTACAATACACGAGACGTCTTTGTTTAAAACGGCTAGATTTACGGTGGCCATTATTCATATTTAAGTTCAAGAAAATGACTTGGTTAGCTAATTATAATCACTCTTTCAAGACATAAAATATTTCGTCTGAAGTAAGAAAACTATGCGTCTCATCAGCTATGTTCAGTTTTATGCGTTACGCTCTCGTAGCCGTGACGTCAGCAAGCTGCTACGCCGTAGCAACCATGAAGTCTGGAAGCTACGTTATTTCTAATTCTAATGAATAATAATTTCCGTAATTTACTTTGTTGAATTTAGGAGATCATAATCATAACTCTCCTTTTAGCTTCGCCCTAGTCGGGTAAAATCTATTGTTAACTTTCCTGCGTCGTTTATAGGTATGCAAAATAATCTAAGTTTCAAGTTTTTCGAAATAGCAAATGTATGTAAACGAGATAGTGTCAGGTACTACGATCTTCAAGACCGAATAATCCGGGTGATTTGAGATGCTCAGTATCGAGTAATCATAGCAGTTCTAGATTTCACTAGTCAAACAGCGATTTGAGGAGTTAAGTACTGAAATGGATACTGAACACCTAAAAGCCTATGATCCTGTTAGTACAGCAAAAATATTGCCATCAATTTGTTAGAATTAACAGACTGGATCGAGCATCAATCTAGAAAGAGGAAATTCTAACAATCTAACAAAGTTACCATCTGTGTAGCCTTTTCCTAACAGTTGGGGTCAGTTGCCAGTGTTTGTGCGACGGAGTATTAATATTTTGCGTGAGAGCGATTCCGCTTGACCTTTACGACTGGATTGCTAGGCTATCGGTTTTCTAAGGATGTAGTAGATGTTGTCAGACTTTCAGGATCTATGTGTCTTTTAGACAAAAAGGAACTGGTTTCTGAATAACGTATACTAGTGCTGAAGAAAGGCTAAATCATATATTGAAAGGAATCTAATTTATATATATTATTGTGTTGAAAACTAGACCACTTTGTGCTTATTCATATTCCAGCTTGTAAATTCTTTTTTTTTGTTTATTAAATTGACTCACACACTGTTCCGTTGTTGTTGAATGTATTTTTTAAACTGTGAAAGTATTTTACCTATGTTTGCAATATTTGTTAGTATTTATCAAATTAATGAATTTGATAAATTGATAATTTGACAAGTCTGCGAGGCTGAAGTGGGACTGGGCGGGTCACATTTGCAGGATGCAGGAGGACAGATGGGCCAGGATTGCCACGCAGTGGGTACCTGGAGACGGACGTCGCAACCGAGGCAGGCCTAAAAAACGCTGGCGTGACGATCTGGACTCGTTCCTACCGGATTGGCCGGAGACGGCAGGAGACAAAGTAGCCTGGAAAGATGTGGGGGAGGCCTTTGCCCAGCAGTGGGACAAAGTAGGCTAACGCAAAAAAAAAAAGAATGTACCTGTTAATGCTTTTAATTATTTATACCTATACGTAGTATGGTATGTAGTCCTATTCTAGGTGCATTGTCCTCACATATATATGAATTTATTAATGTATGTACTTATGTAAATATTGTAAACCACTTATTATATTTAAAAGAGTAAGTATGGAGTTTCTTGAACGTTCTTTTCCATAACAAGCAACTTTTCCAAATGCACGGTAGTATCAATTTTTATTACGTGTAAATTTTAGTTGTTGTCGTTCAAAAGTGCCGCTTAATGGCCTAGTTGAAATAATATTTTTTGACTTTGTTGCCTTTCGTAATATTCATGGATGTTTACGTGCCAAAACCACACGGTGCAGCTACCTGGCCGGGGCGCTGGAGTGCTTGCGCAGTTCGTCGCGAATCCTCGGCCTGTTATTGGCCCGCATGAATGTAGACTCTGGATAGAGTCTGTCACCCACATGTCAATCAGAATAGTCACCTGCTTTTTTCTATCTTATAAAAAACACTTAGTTATATTAATAGTGCCTTGCATAGGCCAGGCCGGGCATAGGCAAGGCAAGGCCTTGAGCCCAATAGATCGTTACAATATTTACTAGGACAAAGTAATAGGAGGTAAAAACAAAACAGTCGCAGTTTTACCTTATATTTCCACCGTCCCATAAGAGAGCAAAGTTTATGTTGAAATAAACTCCAATATTCAATTTTCCAATTCACGTCGCGGCGCGTGACAAAATGATTTGTACAAGTTTATTGGAGACAATCGTGGATTATTATTTAAAGATTTTATCAAGCTTGTAATGGCTCTTTATGGGAGGATTTGTGTGATCGTGAGACCGGCAGCACTTGCGTGACCTGCAGGGCCTGACAGGCGATGCCAATCGACCAGTTTGTTACTGTAGGGCTTTATTCAGTCCGACATAACCCTCTGTTCTACCAATACGGAGGTATCTATGAAGATTTCCCATCAGAAATAAGGCTAATAATTACTCTCCCTAAGATTCTGTTGTGTGAAGCTCAGTTTTCCATATTTATATGTTATGCTATGCCATCCGTGTGCAAATCTGCTGAGATAGGAAAACATAGAACAACAACAGTTTTTTAAATCGGCACCTAAGATCGGAGTTTAAGTGATTGGTACCTTTCGTCATACATTGGATACTTTGATTACGGGTAGTCAGAAGCTTATAGTCTTAGGGCCTACTGATTTAAACTTTATTAACTTAGAATATGGGAACCCTTAGTTATTATGACCAGATGTTTGATTCGTTTTGTCTTTATGTAGGTATTTCTACCTACCTACCTCACTATTGATATATTGAAAAATCTCAGTCGAACCGTAAACTACCTAAAATACCTATACCTGGGATATATATAAAAGGACAATCTTATTCAGATTGCACGCTCTTGAAAATTACTTTTGCATAGCTTTTAAACTGCATCTATTCTACGTCTCAAAAGAGTCTTTGAATTTTTCAAAAGAGTTCTGTATCTTTCAAATACATTCGTATGAAGCAGATAACTGCCCTAAGCGGTTCTTTCGAATAAACATTTCACCCCATTTCACCCTTTCTTTTTTTTTTTTTTTTTATAATCTATATAGGCTAGCGTTTGACCACCATCTCGCCTGATGTTAAGCGATGATGTGGTCTACGGTGAAGCACGCTTGCCTAGAAGAAACCTATTCACTCTTGACTTAAAGACCCCTAGGTTGTAGCTGTCAGGGAACAAAGACTCCGGAAGGGAATTCCACTCCTTAGCTGTGCGCACAATGAAAGTATTAGCAAAACGCTTTGTGCGTATGGGAGGGATGTCCACCATGTACCGATGGCGCATGGCCGTACGCCTTGTAGTCCGATGATGGAAAGGGCTAGGCGGAATCAAATTGTGCAGTTCCGTCGCACACTCCCCGAAATGTAACCGATAAAAGACCGACAGACTGGCGACTCGGCGTCGATGTTCGAGGCTCTGGAGCTTTGATGCGACCAGTGCATCGTTGCCAATAAGCCTTTTGGCCCGTCTGTCAATCGACTCAAGTGCATCAAGCTGGTATTTGGCAGATCCATCCCAGAGGTGAGAGCAGTACTCCATGCATGACCGAACTTGTGCTTTATACAAGTTGAGCAGCTGTTCAGGCGTGAAGTACCGTCTCACCTTTGCAAGAATCCCCAACTTTTTTGCAGCTAACTGAGCTTTTGCCTCAATGTATGGACCGAAGTTGAGGGTAGATGTCACCGTAACACCAAGAAGTTCGAGGTGGTCCGATAACGGCACGGTTACACCACGGAAAGAAGGAGCCGGATGGAATTGGCTCTTTTTAGCGGAAAAAAGACACGCCTGGGTCTTAGCAGCATTGAAACTGACAGTTTGGCATCACCCCATTCGGAGACCGCCTTCAAGGACAGGTTCAAGCGTTCAACCATGGCCTCCCGGAGAGACCGAATCTGAGGCCCAGTAGCCCGTGCGCCGGACACGTATCTCTCAGCAACAGTGCTGTCGTCTGCGTACCCAAAGGTTCCGGGTTTTAGCAGATCATTAATGTGCAGCAAGAATAATGTTGCCGAGAGCACTGACCCCTGAGGGACTCCGGCGTTGATATCTAACTGACCGGACGAGCAGCCGTCGATAACCACTCGGATGGATCGATCCCTCAGGAAGTCCGCAATCCAATCACACAGACCACTAGGCAGACCGAAGGAAGGAAGCTTACCAATGAGGCTTTCGTGCCAGACCCTGTCGAAAGCCTTCGAGATGTCGAGGGAGACGGCTAGCGCTTCCCCGTGGCTCTCGATGGCCTCACTCCAGATGTGAATGGCATACGCTAGAAGATCCCCAGTGGACCGATTTCGGCGGAAGCCGTATTGGCGGTCACTGAGGATGTCGTTCGCTTCTAGGTATGCCAGGAGCTTACCGTTGAGCACACGCTCCATACTCTTACAGAGGATGGACGTTATAGATATGGGTCTGTAGTTGACCGGGTCAGCTCGACTGCCCTTCTTGGGCACGGGTTGAACATTGGCTTGCTTCCAAGCCTTCGGCACTTTTCCAGTCTCTATCGAAAGGCGATATAGGCGTGTCAAGATCGGAGACAATTCAGGTGCACAGGTTTTAAGGACAATTGCTGGTATCCCGTCGGGGCCACTCGCTTTGTTCACATCAAGGCTACGCAGCACCCTATGGACGTCCTTTTGATGGATGCGAATGTCCGACATACTCGTCACACATCCATCAGGAGATGGAGGAGGCTGCGCGCCATCAGAATTCAGATGCGAAGATTCCGCAAAAAGGGAGGCAAACAAGTTTGCCTTCTCCTCAACGGAGTGGGCCAGTGACCCGTCAGGTTTCAGCAGTGGTGGTAGTGAGGGGCGACAAAAGTTTGATTCGACCGACTTAGCCAGGGACCAAAACGCTTTGCTACCCGCTGGGTATGAAGCAAGTTTGCGCCCGATTCTGCTAATGTGGTCAAACCGTGCTCTTCGCATCACCTTTTTGCAGGACTTGGCAGCTGTGTTAAAGGCTCTCTTCTTCTGACTCACGTCATTTGCCTTGCGCGTTCGAGCGTCGACCCATGCTTGGTAGGCCTTGTGTTTAACCGCGTTGGCGTGGTTACACTCGGCTCTAAACCATGGCCGGTCGACGATAGACATTGCTACGTCTGAGAATGGAATATAGTACTCCATCCCCCGACGCAACACATCTGTCACAGCATCAGCGCACGACGATGGATCGTCCGAAGAGAAGCAAGTGGGCTGCCAAGGATAGCATGCGAAGAAAGATCGCATCCCATCCCAATCTGCTGACTTGTACCGCCATACCCGCCGGGTGCCTTTTGAGCTGGGATCGGGCGGGGAGTAGACGGACACAGACTTCACCAGACAGTGGTCGGAACTACCCAAAGGTGATGATATCGACACTGAGTATCGGTCTGGATCTGTTGTCAGCAGAAGGTCCAAGCAATTGGCTGTGTGCGAATCAACATCTGGCACCCTTGTTGCCCCCTGGACCAGCTGGGTGAGATTTAGCGCTAGCGCAAGCTTGTGCGTCTCTCGTCCAGCATGATCAGTGCACTGGTATGGGAAGAGCCACTCCTGGTGGTGGGCATTAAAGTCCCCCAGTAGCACTAGTTGGGCGGAAGGGTACCGCTGCTGTGCCGTATCAGCCGCCTCACTGAGGTACTCTGTGAGCCTGGTTGTCTCCTGATCTCCGCTGTGCGAGCGGTAGACACAGGCATAGATAATCTTATCCAGACCTGTGTCCACCAGAGCCCACAGCACTGAGAACCTGGAGTCTTCAAGGTTACGGAGACGCCGACAGCAAGTGTCGTCTCGGGCATACATGCATACACCCGCGCGTTGTTTGAAATTGTGCTCCAGGGTAAACCCTGGGTAGGATAGGTACGACACGTCTGACGGACTTCCTTTCTGCGTCTCCGTAAGGAAAAACAGTGCTGGCTTTTCAGTCTCCAGGTGATGGTGGACTGACGTGAGATTGGAGTGCAGGCCTCTAATATTAGTGAGGTGCACTTTGTGGGGGAGGGGGTGCAGCCGCTGTTTAACTCCAGTTTTCTTTCTACTTCTTGCCATTTTTGTTAGAGTGAAAGGAGAGGAGAAGGAAGTGAGATGAGGTTCCACGCTACTAACCTACAGACACGCACTGAAAGGACACCATCATTGGGGCACTAGTCCGGAGACTGCGGGGACGCCCGAGCCCCCCCAGAGATGTCCATTGGGCCCTCCCATCTGGTCGCCAACCAGCACGATGGTGCATTCCGGGATTTTTCGACAGTTGGCGGGGCAGCCTTTCGTGTGTGGCTGGCACACTACTTGGGCCCCCAACTACCTGCGGTCGGCCAGCGGCGCACCGTGCCTCGGATCCCGCTACCCTCCGCAACTAGTCTCCCGATACGCCCAAAACAGCGCGAGTCAGACTGGTCAGCATGCAGTGGAACAACTATCTCGACCCAACTCCTCTAGTGGCTACACCGAGCATCGTACCGGAACACGGCTAAACGGAAACGGCTAACGGCTTACGGGAATCTTCCGTTGCGGGCAGGTTAAACATGTAAGTAAATCAGGCATCCAGTGTACAATATTACAAATAACCTAAGACAAATAAAATAAAATATAAATTTACTTACTACGTAGGTACATAAATACATATATATATACATATATATAAGACTTCCAGAGAAGGGCTGTCGCGTAGGGAGTGTGGGAGAGAGTTCCAGAGACGCACTGCTGTAGCAGAGAAAGAGCCATCATAGCGGCTGGAAGTATGTCGCGGAGGACGAAGGAGAAGAGAAGTGGCAGGGCGACAGAATTTACCTCTCGGCACGAGGTATTCAAAGCGTTCACAAGGAGGAGAATTAGGATTGTGCAGTATAGTTGTAGTAGTATAGAGAAGGGATAGAATGTGGGTACCTCGACGACGCTGAATAGGAGCCACTTTAATCTGTTCCGAAACTCCGACACCTAGTTGTACTTGCGGAGGCCAAAAATAAAGCGGATGCACAAGTTCTGCAGTCGCTCGAGTTTATTAAGAAGTACCTCCGTTGCATCTAGGAAACATACATCCGCATGGTCTATGAGCGGTAGAAGAAGGGATTTTTTAATGCAATTTATGTTTATTTTATTAAACTGGCCATGAAACATGTTACGTATTTTACTTTTTATTGCGTAAAAATTGATGCGTTGGAAGGCCTCCCACTAGGTGGACCGATGACCTGGTTAAGGTTGCGGGAAGGCGCTGGATGCGAGACGCACGGAATCGGTCAATGTGGCGACGACTGGGGGAGGCATATGTCCAGCAGTGGACGTCTTTCGGCTGAAATGATGATGATGACGTAAAAATTGCTTGCATCTTCGAACAAAAAAAGTAAGAAATACTCTATAATAAAATTTGTAGAAACCTTATTCGTGCTGTGAAACTCGTATTTGTATTTATGGTATTTGTATACTAATAGGTAGGGTGTATATTCAGTTTTTAACTAAATATGCTATATTGTCCTGTCGATATAGCGACTCTTGGTCAGCATTGGACGTCTTTCGGCTGAATTGATAGTGACAAATGGCGATTAATTTTGAATACATTACATACATTTACATAACGCTATATAAATTTCCACTAATTGAACATAGAGGAAACCAATTTTAGGAAATCATTGCTCATTTCACTTCATGTGAACAGAATCAATATAATTTAATTAATTAAATTATGAACTAAAATCTGTTTATTGTAATTAATTGTCCAGATCACTAAACACTAGTTCATTTTAATGTGTACTACGTGTTGTACTAAATCATGTGTAATAATTTGGTTCGTGATAATTTTCGAGTTTCTTGTTTTCAACTGTTGTTTGAGCGTGGTGTTTAAATGTATTTGACCCCTTTGGTAGTCAATTCCTAAGTTAGGTTTGTGTTATTTATTGGGTTTTTCATTAATATGTTTTTTTTTCAGTAGCTCGGATTCTAGGTTTGTGACTGTTTAGTAGCAAAAGGATTTCATATGAAACTCCAACATATTAAGGTTTGTTGATCATTAGTGGAAGTCAAGGATTTCGGTCAAAGTATTCATTGAAATAATAAAAGGTTTTACGTTAAATATTTTTAGACTCATACAAATATCTAATGAATAATGATTGCTTCTTTTGCAAGAATCTGTACCATCATATCATAATGTTGCCTATAATACTCACAACGGATCTTTGTGTCTCAGAATTGGCTCCAAGACCCTGCGCAGTAGCTATTTTTGTGTCAATGTTGAAGGTGAAGATAGCATTGTATAACTGTCTCTTTCACACGCTTGTGTTTGTCGCATCGTCCTATCTCGCTTACTCTACGCAGTATACTCGATGACAAACAGTTTCTTGCGCAATGGTTGGCATAGCCAACTTCAGAGACACAATAATCCGCTAAGACTATTATACGAGGTATTGTTTTTCTAACACAGAAAACAACACAATTTCACACATGTACTCTATAATTCAACATACGCTGTAGGTTGTAATCAACCGCGACAGCCTTTATAAATGTACAAACAGTTACTACAAAGGTACAAACATTCTACTCCAATTGGCTCTATTGTACACAAAGGGGAAGGGTTCTGACCAAATCCGCCGAAACTTTTTTAATGAATTTGTAATTCCTCTGTCGCAGTCCGTGTTACAGGTTTCTTTCACTTTTGGATCAAAATTTTATTGTCTGCGGAATATTCACCAAAAATCTGTCGAGAGATGGCAAATAATGAAATAGGGTGGCTTTCCGCTTTTATGTAATTGTCCTCCGTTTAATGGTTTAATTTTCTGTCTGTATGAATGTTTAAATATTTCTACATTGTTCTTATTTGGTTTGGTGAATTAATTCAAGATTTTCTTTATGATATTTTGGTAGTTCTGCCAGCTTTTATTGAGATTTAATTTCAGATCAGAACACTTAGTTTCTAAGGGCGCTGTTTCAAAGCATAATTACTCATCTTAACCCTTCTGACTTATGTCAGTCTGTCTGGACGTAAAGATTACTTCACTGTTTCAATGATATTGAACAACTTATAAGCCAGTATAGTGTAAATACTCAAACTCAACTAACAGTACCACAAACATCTACATAGACCTCTTACATAGTAAGATTATTTAATCTAGGACTCAGCGCGTTAAATTTGAAGTTTGTTAGTCTAAAGCCTTGTCCAGATTATATAAGTTTGGTCGTCAGGTTGAGTTTCACTTACAAACTTGTAAAGTTATTTAGATGTTATTTTACAGGCATGTATGAAGTTGTGTGTTGTGTGGTTTACTCATTGGGATGTCTATCAAAAAGTTCGTTGGCGTCTAGTCCTGTCGACCATACAGCTATAAATACAAGATTGGCCGCATAAATCAATTTCATATACCGATATTTGAATTCTCCTAATATATATGAGAATACATTGAATAAACTGCGCATATTTACTCGCCCCGAATTGAAAATTCGTATTCGAAGCTATTAATAACCACTGAACCACTAAATTCATCATCGCACGAACATAATCAACTCGATCAAAAACCATAGCAGGCATTGAATAAACAAACTGTAACCAAACAAATCAGACTAATAACCAATTTGAGTAGAACAGACAACGGTAGAGTTATACAATAGAGTGAATAATGGTTTGACGACGCCAGGTAAAAAGTAGGCAATAAGAGATTCGACGCAAATGGTTGGAACACTGTCGCATTAGTCATCACAATGCCGACTTGGTGACGTTTGGACAGCCCTGACAAATGATACCTTTTATTGAATAATTATCGCGAGTCGGCTGTCACGAAGCTAGAGTACATAAATGTAGGGGTGTGCGATGTGTCTTACGGAATGAAGTCCAAGGTGTTTGCTTATACTCCACACATGCTGAGGCTACTTTAGTTTATTAAACAAGGGATTTAATTTATTTGATGATATAAATCATGTTCGAAATAACATTACTTGTCGTTGCTATAAAGTATTTGATTAATGATTTTAAACTGATGAGTGTTTCAGGACTAGCTCGATCCACCCCATAATATTATGAATCAGTTAACAACTTATATAAGAAGAAATCTGAATCGATGAGAACATTTTGCTCATACCTTAATCAACATTTTTTTTGGACGGAGTCTAGCACTATTCCAGGTATAATTTTCTTGACGTTTTCATTGAAGGTACCTACGGTTTATTATCCATAGCACACCTTTAATTATCTGTTTACATGTAGTCGGCCGAGCACGTTACGTTATCCCAGACAGGTATACCTTTCTCGGTATCCTCTCCAGGTTTACTGAAGGGTACGTACGTGTCTGTGCGAAATGTTGTTGTAATTTACACGCAGAATTGTCTATAGATTTATTTATTTATTTATTTATTTTTATAACAATTACTTGCTGTACTTACAGTTTGCACCAAAGCGTACAGCAAGCCACCACTACACATATAATAACACTTATAAACTAAAAAACCTAATACACACATTTAACATTGTTTTTCCATTGAGCATAAATATGTCGACGCCAGGTTCCTGAGAAATTAGGCCGTTCAGCAAATTGAGCGCCTGGGCTGTAGGAGCATGACGAGCTGTCAGGGTACGTGAGGGCGGAGCCGCGAAAAGGCAGCGCGGGGCACAAGCTCGCGACGCCTGCATTCGGTCCGGAGCGAATAGTGAACAGCGAGCTAGCGTGGACGAGTCGTCGATGTTATAGTTCAGCAGTAGATAGTAGTGCATCAACAGCGCACACTTACGTCGCAGTTCCAGCGTGTTAATGCCCACCATTCCCGCGACAAACAGAGACGGATACAAATAGGGATAGTACCCATACATTTTTTTGTACAGGTAACGAGCAAACTTGCGTTGAACCCGTTCTATCATGAGCTTATATTTTTGCTCGTGCGGATCCCATATCAGCGAATTATACTCAAGCTTACTACGCACGAAGGAATAGTACAGTACCATAATGGCACTCTTGTCCTCAAACCCACTGGCCTGCCTCATGACAAAACCAAGCGATTGGAATACCTTGGCACAGATATTGCTAATATGCCGATTAAAAGTCAGAGTAGCATCTAAAGTCAGTCCTAGGTCAATGATTTCAGTGACGCGTTCCAGAGGGACACCCGATATGTGGTAGTCATTCTGAATGGGCGCACGCGATCGAGAAAAGGTAATGGTCTTGCACTTAGAGATGTTAAATTCTAAGTGATTGTCTTCGCTCCATTTTACAACCATATCAATATCCCTCTGCATCGCCTCACAGTCTAGTACGCTATTGATACCCAAGAATAGCTTCAAATCATCAGCAAACATAAGGCACTGTGCCGTCCTAATGACCTTCGGCAGGTCATTGGCCATGATAATAAATTGTGGTGGTCCGAGGGTACTACCTTGACTCACCCCAGAACTAGTTTCATTTGTGCTAGATTTATGCCCGAAGAGTTGGACATATTGAAGACGGTTAGTAAAATAGCTCGAGGAAAGTTGAAGCAGCTTGGGGGTAAATCCTATCGCGGATAGTTTCCTCAGAAAGACATCATTTTGGACCCGGTCGAACGCCTTTTTGAAATCAAAATAGGCCACGTCAACCTGCTTATTTTTTTCCATTTCAGTGACAGCATAATCCACAAAGTTAATATGGTTTGTTATGGTGGATTTGCCAGTTATAAAACCATGCTGACAGTCGGCCAGTTGAGTTTTGACTTGCCTCGTGATATGCTGGTTCAGTATCGATTCAAAGACCTTGCCGAAGGCCGATAGGACCGCAATAGGCCGGTATTTGTCTACTTTTGACCCGACGCCACCCTTGGGCACAGGAGTAACCCTTGAAATTTTCCATTTGGCAGGATAAGTAGCAGTTTGTAGGGCTAAATTAAAAATGAATAGCAGTGGCTCTCTAAATATTTCAGAGCAGTCCTTAATAATAAACGGCGGAATGCCATCAGGTCCCGCAGATGAATGGGCTTTTAGACGGCGAATGGCTAGTGATAGGTCAGCTGAGTCAATCCCATCGATGGCAATCCGCGCGGAACACAGCGGCTCTGCTGCCTTCTGCTCAGCATTCGCTGCAGATAGAACGGGATCATGCGACAGAAACACAGAGCTAAAATATTGCGCAAATGCATTTGCTGCGTCTACCCCTGTCACAATCTGTCCCCCAAATTCAAACTCAGTGCATTTCTGCCTGAAAGCCTGCTGACCCTTAACAAATTTCCAAAAGGTTTTAGGATCCCTCTTTATACCCGTCTCCGTCCGTCGGATGTACTCGGTATATGTCTGATCAATTAGTTCTTTAGCTCGCTGTCTATAGTACTTAAATAATTCTTTATTAAATTCTAAGTGGAACTGCTTAATTTTTTTCAAATGAAAGTATTTATCTTTTAAGGTTTTAATAATGACCGGAGTAAACCACGTCGGGTATTGGTATTTCGGATTTCGAATAGTTTTAGATTTTTTTGGCACAAGTTTATCAAAAATTTCGTGCAACCTATTATAAAGCACAGTAACAGCTTCGTCAACGTCAGTAACTAAAAGTATATCGTCCCATTTATGTGAATATAACTCTGCATATAAAGCTTGGAAATCAACTTTTCGGAAGTTCCATTCCGTTTGGATATTATCGTCGACACAAACCGAATAACGAGACGCGCGCGCCTTGCGACCCCGCGACCGCACCGCACACTCATGCCGCACACTCACTGATAAGGGCGGGTGATAGGCATCAACCGGCACAACAGGTTCCACCTCACCACTCACGTCAATCGACTCAACGTCCAAACTGCTCAGCACCAGGTCTAACATTTTGCCAAACCTATTTGTAACAGTATTGTGTTGTTTTAGTTTACAAAAAGATAACAAGTAATTATAGTGCATACTTACATTTTCACTACACGAATTTAAATTAAAATCTCCTAAAATTAAAACATCTAATTTATCAAATTTTGCGACAACATTCTCTAACACAATGAAGGTATTAATATATTTACTATCACTCGAACTTGGGGGTATGTAAACAACACAACAGATAATTTTAGTGTTTTTTAGTGTAACGGTACCAATTACCATCTCGATGTCTCTCGAGTAGCCTTCAATATCAAAAACCTGCTGTACTTTATACTGGTCCCGGACCGCGAGTAGTACTCCACCCCACCCTACATCGCCGGCCCGGTCCTGACGCAATACTGTATATCCCGGGGGAAACAGTTCGGCACCACAAACACTGCTAGTCAAAAATGTCTCCGTAAATGCAAATAAGTCAGCAGATTCAACTAATATAGCCTTCTTACAACTAACAAGCTTTGATCGTAAACCACAGACATTCTGGTAAAATAACATATATGTTTTACAACGTTTATTAACCTTTTCACTACTGTGGCTTACGAAATCCACTTCTCCATGGTTTGATGTGGACATCTTCTGCCCAGTGTTCGGGTTTCAGATAGTTCTCAACGTTTTTTGATGGCACTGTCAATTTAAATGACGCGTAATCTCTCCGCGATTTTAAAACCTCGGCTGAACATTTATCGTCAACACATATATTTTGCAGGTGAGCAACCACTTGGTCAGCGGTTGTACCAGTCTGGACGGATACCAGACTGGAGTGCAGATACGATTTCCTCTCCGCCGCAGCCAATGCACATACAGTCGACCCCGCAGGAGCAGTTCCTCGAGTCACGTTATCAGGCGAACGACGCGTTCTACGTTTGACTTCAACCCAGTCCAAGTCGTTGTTGTTGTCATGCGCATGAATCACCGTTGTGTTTACGTACTCGAGTTGTGGCGTTTCTGACGGCAGCGGCTGAGTTGGAATAGGGGGCTCGCTGAGACTCGATGACGCGTTCGGCTCGAGACCCGTGCGAACGACAGGCGATGTGTTACGCGCTCCCTTCGTCTTTCTAGCGTTGATGGAGAGCGCCGTCTCAGCTCGAACACGTGCATCGCGCATTGGACGTTGCGTTGGCTGTCCGGTGTTGACAGCGCTGCTACCCACATTCACACGGACTTGCGTTTTTTGCGCCGAATCATCACTTACACCATAAGTTTTTTAATAAGTTGATTTTGGTCCAACACGACCTTTTCTAGTGACACAATTCGACTTCCCAGTGACTGCACAGTTTTAGTTAATTCGCAGATTGTCGATTCCAACGATTTAGAGGACATTTCTAATATTTAAAAACAATTTGTACGGAGCACTTAGCGAACGACCTCCGGCCTCGACGGTGGCGGTGGCGGAAAAAAGATATATTGCCAAAACCGTCTAAGCCTTTGGAACCATCCAAAGGCTTAGACGGAATCAGTACCAACTGAGCGAAAAAATTTAACTCTTTTTAACCGAATTCGCAAAAAGGAGGAGGTTCTCAATTCGGCTGTATTTTTAACCAACTTCGCAAAAAGGAGGAGGTTCTCAATTCGGGTTCTGGGTGAACCGATTTTGATGAATCTTTTTCATTTTATAGCTGGTGCTTGTCATGTGGTCCCATTAAAATCTCATCAAGATCTGATGAAGAACTTCGGAGATATACATCAGAACTCTTCAATAAATGACGGCAAATCACTCGGGATAGCTGCAATCGGATGTCTGTTTATTGTTTACATCATTTCATAACATAACATCAATTTAGCACGCTCTAAAGGGGTAAGCAGTGTGAACAGTTCACCCTGTTATACTCTAATTCCACCGTTTTTGTTTAAGTTGCATGTTTCTGGGTTAATCTATTCTGGCTTCACTTTGGAGAAATGGTCCATTATGTACCACAACAAAAAAGTGAAAATAAAAAACGTTTTTTTTACAAGTATTTTCGGTAAAAATGTTCGAAGAACACAAACATACTGATTACATACTGTTCGAAGCAATCATTGCAATCGACCACGTTTTGCTGACCTAGCGATACTATGCGGTCGCACCAAAGGCGCAGCAAGCGGGTGCTGTCATTTTCATTATTTCCTCATTTTAGCGATAGCTTAGCGTAAAAGTAATCTTGTTAGCTCTCAATAATAAACCTTTAAAAGTGATTTGAGTGTTTAACTTAGTAGCGTAGCGAAATCCACCAGGTACCACTTAGGTCGCGCCCCTACACATACCACCTGGTTACAAACAACTCTATCTTTCCCGTGACTACTACTTTGTTTACACTTCAAAAAAAGGCAAAGGCCTTTTGGTTTCAGTTAATACAAAGCCTCCGTCGACGAGTGAAGCGAATTTTGTTTGCTAGTTTACCCCTCACGACGTCGCTCGTCCCTATGGACCATTTTATTTTTGCTTCGCTCTCATCTTTTCGTCGGGACTTAGGTATTAATTATCTTGAACTCGAATTCGCTTCGTTTGCGATGAGAAACGTCAAACGGCAAATATGGCGAATAAAATACTTTCAAGTTTTTAATCAGTGGAAAAGGTAGAGGTGCAGTTTCGTTTCTTTGGTCGCTGATTGGTTTACGGTTACTAAAAAGTTCTGCTGTACCAATCTACCTAGATATTTTCCCCTATCTTCATGGAAAATTGGAAAAGTACCCAGATATTTTATTGTTTAATAAATGCAACGTTTAAATCAGTCTTAAACACACAAACTTAACCTAATACAAAGTAAGTACGTATAATGTGTTGCATTAAAGCGAAGCTTGCCACAAACCAGTGCAACTGTGTCCAAATTGCTTATTTTGACCGGGTGTATTAATTATGTATGAGGGTGTGACACTCCTGTCTGCGCCAGATACGGCGTTCTACGTAACTATAAAAAGATTGCCATGACATTCTCATAGCAAAAACGTCTAGTTAATTTTATACATGGAGAACGAACTCGTTAAAATGTATATGAGGGTAGTTGCTGGCGGTAATTTTCTGGTTTGCGGTTTAGTCCTGCTACAGAATTAAGTGTAACTCTTCTAAGATTGTTTTTTTTTTACGTTTGCAGATCAATGTAGATGTATAACAAAGCAATTCATAAAAAAACTTACCTACACAGTACTCAAATATTTTTAACACGGTAAATATTTTCAATAGTTTCAGGGATTTTTGATTCAGTATAGATTTCAAAACAGCTGCTACTAGTTGCAACAGCTGGCGAGCAGCAAAACCACTACACGATGCGAGTATTCGAGAATAGGACAACAAACGCAGTGCTCTTCAAATGAAATCCGTTAGTGATTCCGGGAACTACGTTGTACTAATAAACATACTATATTAGTTAGTGCTACTATGAGTCCGTTTGGCACGACTTACAATTCACCGTTCCACTTATTCACTAGTTCATAAACTGTAAGCAATACCTTTATAACTAACCGTGAATCATAAACAAGCTTGTTACTCACGAGGAACTTTGTCAGAATTAAGGACGTAGCTCTCCATTTAATACGAGTTGTCTATGTTAACAAGCACAGATTATATCATAAGGCCGGCTTTAGATTGGCAGAATCGACATTTTTACCGCTTCAGTAGATACGTCAAAAGTTATGTCAAGGTACTAAGATAATATAAGTTTCGCTCAAGTTGCCAGCATAAACAAAGATTCACAGTTCACTGAGGGTAAAAGTATCCCAACTTCTAAGATATAAAAGAAAATATTATGAACGTAGTCACTCACGTATGAAGGTAAGGAGTCAGATTAGCAGGACGCGTGTGACTCTCATTACAGGGAATTGCCGTAATTATGAAGATTAATCCAGAAAATGAGGCATTACACCAACAACGTAGATATAACGGCAAAAATCTTCTTTGTGTACGTGAGGGCTTTGGCCCGCTTCGACGACTGCCGACTTCAAACAGTAGTTCAACTTTTGGTCGTTAGTGGTCGAGATTTTGTAGACCCTTTAGGTGTTCGTCGGACGAATAATAATAGTCTGGATGGAAGTTGTAAAACGAACAATAGATAAAAGAGACGAGAACGTTACGAGCTTTGTAGTTCTCGAAAAAGAATAACAAACTGTTGTGCGGTGTGTGGAGGTTTATAATGCGGCCAATCTGTCTATCGAGCGTATAATGGCCACGTGAATATTAGGTGGCTCATTCATTCTGTTGTATTCTATTCGCATACGAATATTTGAGCTGTTATAACGGCAATTTATGAAACATTTTCATAGAAGTTATGCATGTTGTTTCGCAATATTTTGCAAATTAAACTTCTGAGTTATTAATCGTGTTACAAAAGTTCACCAAAAAGTATAATTTTGCAGACGCATAATTTGAGACGTGTTCGTGTACTCTACTGATAAAAGGTGGGTTTGTACACAATAATAACTAAAGCTATAACAAGGTAATGAATATAAAATATTGCAAATGATGTTTGTGGCATATTATAGTGATATCTTCTGAAAAACAACCTTGCAATTTTATGGTTTTCATGGTTAGTGGTTCGTTTCTTTGGCAAAACTGTTAAATGAATAAATAAAACTGCCTATTTTTAAATGGTCGTAATTATAAAAAACCGGCCAAGTGCGATTCGGACTCGCACTTGGCCGGTTTTTTCAGTTCAGTTCAGTTTCAGTTCTAAGTATGGGGAACTCCCAAAATTTATTGTTTTTTTCTATTTTTGTGTGAAAATCTTAATGCGGTTCACAGAATCCATCTACTTATCAAGTTTTAACAGCATAGTTCTTATAGTTTCGGCAAAAAGTGGCTGTGACATACGGACGGACAGACAGACATGACGAATCCATAAGGGTTCCGTTTTTTGCCATTTGGCTATTGGCAACCCTAAAAAGTCTACGTTAGACTTTTTAGGATTTAAATTTTGAATGCTTCTACCTACGCTATGAAAAGTGCGGCTTTATCGGAATGCTTTTTGAAGTTTATTCATTTCGCGAAAATCTTGGCAGCGCTTTATTGAAGTGTTTCGATGTGTTTATGTATTTTTCACATGCATAAATATATAGAATTGGAACGATTGTGAGCCATACCTTTTTTTTGTAAACGTGGGGAAACCATCAAAAGGCGCTTAGACTTTTGAGGATAAAACCAGGGAGTGTGGCCTTTTTACCTCACTAATGTCCACCCTGGCGGCCCTAACAGGGCCCTAAAGGGAAACCCCCCTTTTTGCAACGCCTGTCGCCCATATTCTCCGCTGGGATCGGCTATGATGTGCTACTGTAAACCCACATTTTGTCAGTCAAATCCCAGTACCTGGGCAACCGAGCTCCGCTCGGTGAAAACAGAGAATATGACGTATTCTAAAAAAAAACCTAGCTAGATAGATTTATTGCCCCCGAAACCCCCGGCATACTAAATAGCATGAAAATCGTTGGAGCCGTTTCCGAGATTCAGATTATATTTCTACATATGTACAAGAATTGCTCGTTTAAAGGTGATGTAATAGAGCGCGAACCCTCTTCCTCTATGATAGGAGGCCTGGGTCCCAGCAATGGGAAAATTAAAAGGCTGATGATGATGAGGGCGTGAGCCTATTGCTATCTATTGGATGCAAAATCAGAATCCGGTTGCTACTAAGAAATTCCAGATTGATAAAACCTGATGAAACTGCCCAACCTGGGTATCAAATCCATGACCTCATACTCAACAATAGCACTTGCTGCCACTAGACCAAAGAAAATGGAAAATTTAAAATGTTATATTTTTTATTTATAATATTACTTAAAACTGGAAGAATATCCAGTAGAAAAGACAGTTCGCCTTTATTCATACCCACCTTGCAAAGTCAATAACAACAAATAGCGAAGGAAGGAAGCGAGAAACTTTACAAATGCAGATATCATAGAGATAGCAAAAAAAAAGAAAATATTGTCTATAGCTACTCCTCCCGGAACGTACTCTTATTTCTTTTGTTACGGTTCAACTTTGAAAACAATCCACTTGGGCTTCGTTTCTCTGTTTGTTCCAATGACAATTTTATTATAACTCGATGCCTTAGGTATATGTAGGTACAATATTTTTGGAATAACGCTTCCTTGCCGTTTGAAGGATTGTCTAATAATTTTGCAATTCTTGGAAGAATCATGTTCGTTAAGAAGCAAAATTGTTGGTTGTCGGAATTTTACGGTTCCAGATCTACTACCGGTACATTGAGGTATTGAAGTGTTTGTACAAAAATGCCACCATGTCAGTCCGTCTTCAAGATCGGACCTCGAAACCAATCCTTCTCCAGCGCGGCGTGTGACAGGGAGACGTCATTTCTCTGAAACTGTTCACTGCTGCGCTGGAGAAGGTCTTCAAGGTTCTGGACCGGAGGGAGCTTGGCATCAACGTTAATGGCGGGTACATCACTCACCTTCGGTTTGCCGATGACATAGTGGTGGTGGTGGAGACCCTGAGTAAAATACCCAGTGACCTCAGAAGAGCTTCCGAAAGAGTGGATCTTAAAATGAACATGGACAAAACCAAGGTCATGGTGAATGCCCATGTAACACCCACTCCTATCTGTAGATGATTATGTCTACCTGGGACAAACGGTTCAGTTGGGTAGGTCCAACTTTGAGAAAGAGGTCAACCGTCGAATCCGACTCGGCTGGGCGGCGTTCGGGAAGTTGCGTGGTATGTTCTCGTCCAATTTACCGCAGTCAGTGTCTCAAGACAAAAGTCTATGACCAGTGTGTGTTGCCAGTGATCACCTATGGGACCGAGACGTGGTCGCTCACAAAGGGCCTTAGCAGAAAGCTTAAAGTCACCCAAAGGGCAATGGAGAGGGCTATGCTCGGAATTTCCTTGCGTGATCACGTCAGAAATGATGATATCCGCAGGAGAACCAAAGTTACCGACATAGTCCGAAGAATTGCCAACCTTAAGTGGCAGGGCACATTGCTCGCAGAACGGATGGCCGATGGGGCCGAAAAGTTCTGGAATGGGACCGCGAACCGGAAGACGATACGTTGGAAAGCCTCCCACTAGGTGGACCGATGGCCTGGTTAAGGTTGCGGCAAGGCGCTGGATGCGAGACGCACGGGCGACGCCTGGGGGAGGCATATGTCCAGCAATGGACGTCTTTCGTCTGAAATGATGATGATGTGGGGATATACACTGGAATGCATAGAAGAGCTTATTATTACTTAAACAGGACGGTAGAATCATTAATAGTACTATCTTTTTTAATGTTTTTTCATTTTTCCTAAACCTCTTAAATATTTAAAAATATTTGTACACAAAAATTTGATGGTTAGAATTTCTTTATAACTGAAATAGCATATGTAAATATAAGTTTTTTTTTTCAAATAAATCTGTCCAAAATGAGGTTCAATATTGATATTCTTGTTCCGAGCGGGCGCACGGCCAGTACTGCGTTAACATTGGGGAATATATACGCCTTAGAAGCATGCCGGTACCTTCCTCCGGACCAATTAGGTTATTTCTGGTTATTATAAATAGGTTCAACAAAAACAAATCAAATGAAACAGTAAAGTACGATGAAAAGTGTACCTCCCTTGCTTAAATAACAGTACCCACACGACGGTGTTTGCGTGCAATCGAGGTAAGTACGCTCATAATTCGCTCTTAACTAGCCAAGGTGCGTTTCTCCGAAAAAGGTCACCATAAAGGACAAAACGTATCCTTTATTTAATAAAATTATGTTTTGCGAATTGATATTGTTATAGGAGAGAAACAATGGTGGTAGGCAAGCCGTACTTAGCAGATACCTTGTTTTAATATGCGGTATAAATTGCCAATCTTTAAGTTTCTCAAATAAGGTCTTTTTGAATTATTCCGGTCAACTTCTAAACCATGAGTAAGACGATAAAATTCCAGATACTAAGCTTGTAAAGAAACTTTTTTTAATAATATTAGAACGAAAAAGTACCACATTAAAGCCACGTTTATGGCCTCGAAATTAAAATTGTTGTACAACTTTTTTCGTGTAATAAATCCGGCTTACAGTATTTGTACCAGATCGTATAAAAATAAAAATGGGTGCATTTTCATAAAAGCAAGATGTTATAAAGTCTGTTATAAATAGGTAGAGCGGGAGGGTGGGGAGCGGGAGGGGTACCATGTAAACATGCTGTAAAAACAAAAGTTTCAGCTACTATCTAACGGATACAGATATAACCCGCTCATGCAAGGATCATAGTACATTTTCCTAGATTAAATAGAATATTGTGTCGCTGGTCTTATGGCCTTATTTGTCATTCTCTTCCATTTATGGTCTATTTAGTACGCGAAAAGAGTAATTGCGTCATCCATACCCGATTATTGCCATAAAAACTTTTTAACAAAAAAACAACCCGACTTCCAAAACAAAACACTCCAAAGTGAAAAATTACTTTTCTCAAACATGCTTGGAAATTTGAGCATTATTTTGACAACCTTCTTCGGGATAAATTGAAGTTGCAGTACTGGCCAAATACAGGCGAGCAGCGGCCGGCAAAAGTTGTATGAAAATCCATATCTGTCGTGTGTAGCGGCCAAATAAATTACATAGTAAATTCATATCTGTCGTGTAATTTAAAAATGGAACGATCTTTTACTCCGAAACATGGCAACCAAGGAGGTAACTAATCAAAGGTTTTATTTGAATTTCGAACTGGCTTGCAAATAGAAAGCTGTTTATTGAAAATAAAACAAATGAACACTTCGCACTGCGATTTTTATTTGCGCGGATTTTTGTAGTATTATTCCCGCGTGATTTTTTTACCGCAATGCGTGCAGCTTCATACAATTCCAAAGGCTGCAGAATGGGCGGAAAAAATCTCGCGAATAAAAATCGCAGTGCGTGCTAAGACTAACGCGGGAATATTATTGTTGTTCGTTGTTCGTCATTGGTTTTGAAAAGTAATTGTATTTGACAAAATGAGTTCTAGGTACTACTTAGTTTTAATTTCCGCGCATTATTTGAGAAAAGCACTATACAAGCCTTGGCCACAACTAGGCATTGATGGACTTACGTATGTGTGCCTCGGCTTCGCCTCGGCCCACATTTACACGTTCGTCCATCAATGCCTCTTTTGCTGGCCGCTGCAGTAATGTACTATTTCTCAAACATGCTTGGAAATTTGAGCATTATTTTGACAACCTTCTTCGAGATAAATCGCAATTGCTGTACTGGCCATATATATGCGCGCAGCGGCCGGCAAAAGTTGTATGAAAATCCATATCTGTCGTGTGTAGCGGCCAAATAAATTCCATAGTAAACTCATATCTGTCGTGTAATTTAAAAATGGAACGATCTTTTACTCCGAAACATGGCAACCAAGGAGGTAACTTATCAAAGGTTTTATTTAAATTTCGAAATGGCTTGCAAATAGAAAGCTGTTTATTGAAAAAAAAAACAAATGAACACTTTTAAGGCTTAGCACGCTCTGCGATTTTTATTCGCGCGGATTTTTGTAGTATTATTCCCGCGTGATTTTTTTAACGCAATGTGTGCAGCTTCATACAATTACATAGGCCGCAGAATGGGCGAAAAAATATCGTGCGAATAAAAATCCCAGTGCGGGCTAAGCCTAACACGGGAATAATTATTGTTGTTCTTTGTTCGTCATTGATTTCGAAAAGTAATTGTATTTGACAAAATGAGTTCTAGGTGCTACTTAGTTTTAATTTCCGCGCATTATTTGAGAAAAGCACTATACAAGCCTTGGCCACAACTAGGCATTGATGGACTTACGTATGTGTGCCTCGGCTTCGCCTCGGCCCACATTTACACGTTCGTCCATCAATGCCTCTTTTGCTGGCCGCTGCAGTAATGTACTATTCTTTTCCGAAGTCGATGTCTTTTGTACCCATTGTTTTCCGTTATTCGACAGGATTGGATTTGATGATGATTGGATTGGAAGTCGGTTTTATTTTATTTTTCTCTTTTTAGTTTTGGTAGGTACCTCCAATTAATATGAAAATCATTTATAGCCAAAGTACAACTTATGACAATTCCAATAAGTCCAAACACGACTAGGATACATTGTTTTATTTCGGGTTTCCACTGGCCATTGTGGTCTTCTTCATCAGTTCCACTTCACCAAATGATACTTTCTGAGTGCAAATGATTGCATTATTGATGAAAATACCAAAATCGCTACATGTATGCCTATAATATTTGAGGAGTTCCCTCGATTTCTCTAGGATTTCATCATTAGATCCTGGTTTTCTTTACATGGTACCACTCTTGGGATATCTACTTTCCAACAAATAAAGAATCATCAAAATCGGTTCATAAACGACGAAGTTATCCGCGAACACACATAAAAAAAAAATATATATATACGGTCGAATTGAGAAACCTCCTCCTTTTTGGGAAGTCGGTTAAAAAAAATAGGACGGCGATCGGTTTCGCGCCGCGCGTGTACGCCCACACCTTTGATGGTGTATCCCATAAGGAACAAAACCCCCAACATTATATAAAACAACTTCGGATACATAAGGCGGGTCAGTTATCAACTTTGATAACAAAGTAATTTATGGGTCACCATTTCAATCGCATCAATGGACGACTCTGTACTTGTAAATTCATTAGAGAAACTTTTGGATCACGATACCATTTGAACTTCATCTTTTGATGCAAGATTACTTCATAACTTTCTCGAGAATTCAATTACTAACATATACAAAGGACGAATTTGTTCACAATAAGCGAATAATCTGTAATTGTGAAGGAATGGATTCGTCAACGGTCACAGAGGATTGATATACGGTCGATCAATCTCATTAACTCTGGCTTTACCAGCTTAGCTGGTTCAGTTTGAAATCTATGAGTGTCTTGTCAGCTTACCCATTGGTGTTGCAGGACAAGCAAGTGTTTACAGGACAAAACAAATTCAAATAATTCAAATGCACATCTATTCTGAAAAAATATCACGGTGAAAACGAGGCGAAGTGAGCTTAAATACGATGTAATTCCACACTGATGCTAGGGATGTAGATTTTTTCAGAAAAGCGCAATTTTTTTTTTATTGACTTTTGGCTCGCGCTTGACCACTATCTCACCTGGTGGTAAGCGATGGTGTGGTTAACGGTGAAGCACGCTTGCCTAGAAGTAACCTATTCAGTTCTGACTTAAATATCCCTATAGATTGTAGCTATCGGGGAATACAGACTCCAGCAGGGAATTCCACTCCTTAGCTGTACGCATAAAAGTATTCCCAAAACGTTTAGTGCGTATGGGTGGGATGCCCACCATATACCGATGGCGCCTCGCCGTACTTCTGGTAACCTGATGATGAAACGGGCTAGGTGGAATTCGATCATGCAATTCCATCGCACACTCCCCGAAACGTAACCGTTAAAAATGCGACAAGCTGGCAACTTGTCGATGATTTTCAAGACTCTGGAGCTTTGACTTGACCAGTGCCTCATTGCCAATGAGCCTCTTGGCTCGCTTTTCGATTGACTCTAGTGCATCAAGCTGGTATTTGGCAGATCCGTCCCAGAGATGCAAACAGTACTCCATGCATGATCGAACTTGCGCTTGATACTAGTCGATCAGCTGTTTTGGCGTAAAGTACCTTCTCATCTTTGAAAGCATCCGCAACTTTTTGACAGCCAGCTGAACCTTGACATGACCAAAGCAATAATAATTCCAAACAGTCTTTTTTCATTTACTTCCACTAGTTAAAGAAGAGATTAGATTTCAAAATCACATTTTATCGAACTGTATACAACATACATGACAAAAAAGTTAGGTAATGCAAACCATCGCCGACTTATAACTAAATGGCCCCCCACTGGGAGATGGAGGCGGGCAATATTAATATCTACATACGTAATACGTTCACTCCGTCTTCATAAGTCGGCCACTTACATATTACGCAATTTTTATTACGTTCCGGCCTACCTTCTCGAGGAATTTACTAAACAAGAAACTGCAATTTCCTGAGACTAATTCATTGCTATTATTTATCTTGTGGGTTGTATTCTTATTTTCTGCTGGAATGTGGTCAAATATTTATATGGTTGACCGTTTACGTCTGCATTTGTATGTATGTTCTTTTTATGAATGTTTTGCTGTTTCATAGCAATTTTCTTTGGGGTTATGGGGTCTGGTAAGATTTGATGTATAATAATACAACTGTTTGGTCAATATTATTGTCATAATCAGCATACTATAGATTGTAATAAAAATAAGAATTGGGTTACAACGGGCGCTTTTGTTTGTCAAATCAAATCATTTTTTATATTCTCAAACATGAGTATCATACATACATAACAAATTGCCAGCATGAAGATTTGTTAAAATAAAAACATGTTTGCCTTGGGCAATGGAATGCAAATATTGATGTAGAATACAGTTCAAAATCCTTGTCAAATTTAATAAAATATGTGCAAATGTCAATAAAAGAATGCAGGTCTAAATTACCATTCTAGAATGTCAGATCAACCTCTTTGGAACATTGAGCTTGCGCTTGATTGGCTGTCGCTGAAAACAAGCGCTATGGGCTGTGGGTTTGTATCGTAGAAAAATCACAATATTATGCTGAGCGATGGCCGTTTTGAGCAGAAGTGATGTATTTTACCCCATTTTTTTTTTATAATTTTTATCTAGTACCACTTTAAACTCAATATTTTATCTGTCGGCCTTTATAGTTTCGAAATTGCTAACAAACCATATTTTCAGCAAAATTTCTCAGATCGTTTCAATCTGCCTAGCCTTTTCCCATCTATGTTTGTGTCAGCTTCCAGTCTAACCGGATTCAGCTGAGTACCAGTGTTTTACATGGAGCGACTGCCTATCTGACCTCCACAACCTTGTTACTTGGTAACACGGTACCCATTGGCAAGACTGGTGTCAGATCTCAAGCTTCTGACTACTCGTAACGACTGTCAAAGATCTTCAAAGCAGCCGGGACCAACGTCTTAACGTGCTTTCCGAAAGTTGAAATTGTCACTCATCCACGAACCGAACCCTTGAAGATCGACCCGTGCGGCTGTTATTATTTAGCCACGAGCTCCTCCCGTTATTTCTCAGACAAGAGGAAATTATCCCTAAATCATGTTTAATAAAGCCCCGTACAGAAACACGTGTTCATAAAAATTGTAACGAGTGTAATGTCGTGAGGACGGTAGATCACCCTGAGTGTGGGACACACCGGCGCACTGTGCACCGTGCACTGTGCATACATCGAGTTAAATGCCACTTAGTTACCAGCTAGAACATTTCTACTATACGTGCAGCCAGTGTATTGGCATGTCTTCACTTATGTAAAAACTTCATGATATAGAGTAATGTTTAATAAGGAATGGTGATAGCAGACTGTATTCTGAGAGAATACTCCAACCAACAACCGATTTATTAATACATAGTGTACACATATCATGAAATCAAGCCTGTATTCCTCAAAGACAAGGGCTGTACATACTTACCTATAGCACAGATAATATAATACCTACCACGGGGTATCAGCGCTAACAAAGAAAATTTGGTTCAAATAAATGTCACAAGATGGCGCGATATGCATCGAATTGTTATTGAATTGCGTGTAAAAATAACATTTTCTAGAATTGATCAGATAATTTGTATTTTTTTTTCTTTTGTAATCATCTCTCCTAAGCACACAATTATGGAATATTGGGCTCTTAATTCACATTTCAAAGATTATTTAAACGGATCAATTTCCAAAATTGATTCCAATAGATGGCGCGGTTTTAAATTTCTGAGGATTTTAAAAATTTGTATTGTGACGCTTTTTGGTACAATTAATCTGTAAAAACGTGCGAAATAATACTATAAAACAAATAGTCACGAACCAAAAAAACCCTTTTATTTGCAAGTCGCTGATAACACCATCTATAGTCATAGAACGGAAGCGAACGCCATCGAAGTACTTATAAAAATAATCATCTTAATCAGACCAAAAACGCTGGTTACGTCGGCACGTTTACTTTGTATAGGATGAGGCATCTGTATGCTAGTATTATATTATCTGTGCTTGTACTATTCTTTGTTCTGTGGTTAATGGCCATCAATTGGGTACAGATCTTAACGCCGGAATGCTACTGAGAAATTAAATAATAACTAGATGGCAAAACCCACAGCCTAAGTAACTTACCAAAAACTTTACCAAAGAAAACGTCCAAGAATTTTTGGCAATACTCAATTATTTAAAGAGAATTTGTCTAACTCTTTCATGGGGTGAAACCCTTTGTCTTGCCGAATTAACACTTGGCCGGTCACATCACCCAGGCATCGAACACAGGACAATATTTCAAGCACCACACAGTAATTTGTTGGCTATTTTCCGAGGTCCCGATTGTTTAACGTATCATAATATATATAATATATATATTGGCAAAAAAGTTTTTCGTCAAATATCATTTCTCCCATTACTAATTTAGTTTACAGTCTATAAGTGCATGATTTCTGAAAGACTACATAATCAGTTAGAACATTGTGTTAAAAAATCCACTTATCATTATGGAAACCATTCAACACGAACATAATTTGTTTTGCAGCCAGAATTAATCAAATTAGCAAAGTGCTTGCAGTGAAACGTTAGGCATATATGACAAAACCTGTTTTAGATTTCCTACTGAATTTTATTAAATCAATACTAACTTAAAATTTTCTTAAAATCACAAACAATTTTTTTAAAGATTTTTAAAAATAAACATAAAATATTTTAAATAAAGAACACCACAAATAAACGAAACAAACAGTACCTTCAAACGATTAACCTCACGTCAATGCATTTAAAGAGAGAACCGAAAAAAAATCACAACTTCCGCTTTCAATCGCTCGTAAATAGAATAAAACCGCGATCAATTTTGTGAAACAGAATTTTATTTATTATTTTCGTTTAGAGCGATCAAGTGTGTAAAGAAAAGAGTATCGCCAGAGATTGTTGGCATAAATAATTTTTCAATTCAATTTAAACGACACAGTGTTGTTGTTGCCGATACGGAGCAACTCGCAAGGCGTCCGCTACTGCCAGAGGATACACCACTTATTTTTGTTCCCTATGTATTTTCAGAGAAATAAAGAAAATATCTTCGAATATATTTTAAAACAATTTTTTTTTAAGTTTGTACACTATGCTCGTTGTAGTGTGGTAATAGCGTTCATTGACCCACCAACATCCTTTTACATTCTTAATTTTTTTTTTACTTTTTAAATGACACAAAGCCGTAATGAATCGACATCCATCGATCCACTCATAGTTTATTGTTCGGGTTCCTACGCAATGGCGGTCATTGCACGGTTTTGATATCTCTTAAGTTGAAACCGGGCAATGACCACTATTGCCATACTAAAACAAAAGAACCATAGTAAGTTTTTAGTCTACCCGCATCAAAACAAAATTGATTTAATCGTTGTTGGCAACTATGTTTGTATTTACACAAATCGTATATTGGTTTAATTTGAAATGAAAATAAAATAATTTATATTTATTTGTATTCACCGCAATGTTTATTAGTTTATTTTAATATTTAATAAACATAATTGATTTAGCTTTACAGTAGCTAGGGCAATGTGTAAGCAAGCAAAAATATGTCGAATATTTTTAATATTTATCTAAAAACATATAACGAAATCATTTAACAAAACTCATCATTCTGTAAATTCCTTCCACACTAGTATAAACAGTTCCACAAGAATAGTAATAGTGAGTTGCAAGCTAAACCGAATTTGCATTCCTTAAACCCTCAACGCAAGGTCCACGCTATTCTAACGCGCTACTGAAAGTGTAAATCTGTTAGAAGGTGATAACTGACATAAACTTGTGACATTAATCTAGTTTTTTAGTGCATAGTTTTGGCAATATAGACCAAATTAACTTTGAAAATAATCCTGCCTACCGTCAGTTGTTGAATATCTGTGCGTTGTGATTAAACGCGTAAGCGCCCCGTATTACACGGCGCTTGCGACGTTCTTCTCGCGAACTCACCGACACGCCGCCGCGCTGCGCCGACTCTGTAAGCCGGGGCCTTTATTGGTGTGCACTTTTTATTGTAAACAACAAATTGGACATTATTTATTATATATGTAATAAAAACAGTTGATTTATTGAAAGACAAGAATGATGACTCGCACTGTTCGTACTGTTTCTCCAAAGCCGTTGGACGATGAAAATACACCGCACGTCCAGTCTGAGACGGACACGCAAAAAGCGCTATTGGATACGCCCAATAATTCTACTGTATCTCAACGACAGCAGAAGCGACCCCGTGTAGATAGCCCACCTTCAACCGAGCACGTTATTCGGTCTTCCGATGAGTTAATGGAGACAATTCGCCGTGAGATAAAAACATCTGTGTCAGCTGAAATTTCAGCATCCTTAAAAGCATGCTTTGCTACAGAATTGGGCGGATTTAAAGAAGCCCTAGTACTCATAAAAAAACTTGAAGCATCGGTTCAATTCATGAGCAACCAGTTCGACCAAATAAAAAGTGATCTCGACAGTTGCAGAGACACTAACATACAGATACGGAAGGATAACGAGTTACTTAAAAAGTCTGTGATGGATTTGTCTGCCAGAGTTAATTTGCTTGAACAAAACTCACGCCAGCAAAACATAGAAGTCAACGGAGTGCCTGAGAATAAATCTGAGAACTTGGTTAAAACTGCGATGCAACTTGGAAGGGCGGTCTCTAGCACCTTAAAAGAAGCAGATATTATGTCGGCTGTGCGTGTCAGAAAACTGGATTCTCAAAACAGTAATCCACGAACCGTGGTTGTAAGGTTGAACAGTACCTTAGCCCGTGACGAAATACTAACATCTGTGATGAACTTCAATAAAGAACACCCAGAAGACAAGTTAAACTCTAGTCTTTTAGGTTATGGTGGCCCAAAGAAGTCAATATTCGTATCTGAGCATCTGTCTCCTCTTAACAAAGAAATCCACGCAGCAACCCGGAAAGCAGCACGCGACAAAGGCTACAAGTATGTTTGGGTGCGAGATGGACGCATCCTTGTCCGGAAAGCGGATGGGGCGCCAGCCAAACAAGTACGCAGCCTCGAAGCAGTTGCGCTGCTCTAACTAAAAAAAAATATGCCTGCACAAAACCGTGTACTTAAACTTTCCAATTCACTATTTACTATCAAAATTTTAGAGGAATAAGAACCAAATTAAGCATCATTATGCTAAACGCGTGTAAAAATAACTATGACATAATTATAGGGACAGAAACGTGGCTGGACGACAGTATAAACGATGCGGAAATACTTGACTGTAGGTACAACATATACCGCAGAGACAGAGCCTCCACGAAAGCAAGGAAAAGTAGGGGCGGAGGTGTATTAATAGCTGTTCTGAAGTCTATCGAGTCTGTTCGCATGTCTCAATTCGAGACAGACTCAGAAAATTTATGGGTAAGCCTGAAGGTTGCAAATGGGAAAAAGGTCCAACGCCTGAACATTTGTGCTGTTTATCTTCCACCACCTGTACAGCAACAAACACTAGACTTGTTCCTTGATAAGGTTACCTCAGTCATCGAGACAACCGGAAACCAAACAATTATTGCTGGCGATTTCAACCTTGGATTTATTAAATGGAACCTTGACGTATCTTTAACTCAAAGTACATCTACGTCACCAAGTAACTATAATAATCCACTGGGTTACTCTTTTATTGACTTCTTGTCCCTTAATAACATTGAACAATTGAACCCTGTAAAAAATCAACTTGACAAAACACTTGATTTAATATTATGTAATTTTCCTGGCGGTCTAGTTCACGAATGTAAAACCCCCCTGTCGGCTGTAGACTCTCATCATCCACCTTTGGAGATTGTTATAAAAGAATATCATTTTTCTTCGCTGAAATGTAAAAGCACTGTAAAGTACAATTACCGCAAAGCCAAATATACATTGATAAATGAGCGAATGAAACAAATCGACTGGAACGCATGTTTGGCCGAGTGTGCGGATGTCAATGCCATGGTAGAAGTGCTATATGAACATATTTATAGTATAATTGAAGAGATCGTACCAAAAATAAGTAAATTACCAAGTACGTACCCCCCTTGGTTTTCGAAGGCACTTGTTAAACTGTTAAACGAGAAGGAAAAGCTTAGGAAACGGTTTAAAAAATATAAAAATCCCCGCGATAACTATGAATATAGATTGTTGGGTGAAAGAGCTAATATTATGATCAAAACTAGCTACAATGAGTACGTCGGTAAAATCGAGACGGGCATAACACAAAATCCCAAACTTTTTTGGTCTTTCGTAAAGGCGAAAAGGTCCCAGTCCAACGATATACCGTCAGAGATGAAACTTCACGATCAGATAGCCACTTCCGGAGACGAGGTCTGCAAGCTCTTTGCAACCCATTTTTCCTCAACTTTCATCTCAGCGGAAGACGCAATACATACTTCTGTGCAGGAAGGACATAGGTATCCCCAGAATAGCTTAGGTATGGTCACGTTATCTGAAAGGGATGTTGTTAAAGTCCTTAAAAAACTAAACGTGTGCAAGGGCCCAGGACCCGATGGTTTACCGCCATTATTTGTCAAAAACTGTGCGAGTAGTTTAGCCCTACCGTTAAAAATAATATTCAACCATTCCATCAAAACAGCAGAATTCCCTTCCAAATGGAAGGATGCCAATGTAGTGCCTATCTTCAAAAAAGGTGAAGCGAGCAACATTAAAAATTATCGGCCTATATCCATTTTATCAGTGTTTTCGAAGGTCTTTGAATCGATGATGTGTCCCTTCCTCACATCACATTTCAAAACAGAGCTAGCTGCCCAACAGCATGGATTCTGCACGCAAAGATCCACCACGACCAACTTAGCCCTTTATATCAATGACCTCAGCAGACTTATTGACTCTCGCAAACAAGTTGACGCCAGATATACAGACTTTAGCAGCGCCTTTGACAAAGTAGACCATCGTATCCTACTCCAAAAACTTTCAAACCTCGGCATATTCGGCCAACTTCTCCAATGGTTCAAATCATATCTGCCTGAAAGAAAACAGAGAGTCGTTGTAAAGGGGCATCAGTCTCCCTTTTATTTTTCCACTTCTGGAGTTCCACAAGGCTCTCATATGGGTCCAATATTGTTTCTGGTTTTCGTTAACGACATCGTGAATTGCATCAAACACAGTGAATGCTTGCTCTTTGCTGACGATATTAAGTTCTACAAACAAATAGACTCAACCAGAGATATATCTTTATTGCAAGAGGATTTAAACTCAGTACACAACTGGTGTATACAGAACAAGATGTATCTTAATGCTGAAAAGTGTTACCACATGACCTTCACTAGGAAACGGAACATACTCCTATCTTCGTATTCTCTGAACGGTCTAACGCTGCTGAGGGTTGAAACAATTCGCGATCTGGGAGTATACCTCGACAATCAACTCACTTTTGTTCCACACGTAGACAATATCGTCAAAAAGGCTACTAAAATGTTAGGATTCCTCAAGCGTGTCTGCCAAGACTTTAAGTCCGTACGCACCCTTAAACTTCTCTTCGTCACCCTCGTCAGAAGCGTACTGGACTACACATCGCAGGTTTGGAATCCTACCTATAAGGTCCATATCGATCGAATTGAACGCATTCAAAGAGGATTCACCAGGTATCTGCGATATAAGTCGAACAGCTGTCCAAACACAGCGACTTATCCTGAAAGGTTAAGTCACTTCAATCTAACTACTCTCGAAAACCGCAGAAAAAACATGGACCAAATAATGCTGTTCAAAATTGTAAATGGTTTGGTCGATGTTCCTGGACTTCTGGACGATATAAATATATTTGTTCCCCGTAGTAGTCAACCCAGGCCTGACCGTAAAGTTGAGTTATTTGCACCTACTGCAGTTCGAACAAACCTCGGGCGATCAGCGCCATTGAACCGCTTCATGAGGACCTATAATGGGAGCCACTCTCGCACCAATGACATTGACATCTTCTCCAACACCTTGGCTCAATTTCGTAGACATCTTTTTCAACAACTTCAGGAAATTAAGTAATTGTTTTATTCCATCATTGAATGCTCTTAATTATATAGTTATTGTATTCTGTTATTGTTTATGCATTACTTTTTTGTTGTTATTCACTTTAATTTAATTCTATGATTTGTTTTATATATTTTGATTTAATGATTAATGATTATTATTGATTTTGCTTATTTGACATTTTGGCATTTAGTTAGGCGACATTTTTTGTATTCTATGTAATTAAATATATGTAAGTGCTGTGCACACCTTTAAGTGAATAGTTCACTGTAGTTAATACAAGGAATGTGATTTATCTGTTATCAATGTTTTTGTGAAACATTCGTTGGTGTGCCGTAATAATAATAAATAAATAATAATAATAACGCGCCCCAAAGCAATTTCGGCTTGCAGTTTATCAAATCCAACATTTAAATGACCAAAGTCGGCTTCTACACACAACTTGTTTGATTGATAGGATGCCATCGGGTCGTATTGCGTTTGTTTGGACCTATAAATCTGTCTCTAACTTCTGCTTAACGCGTATCTAGTGTTTCGGCGTTGGCGTCTCGTTTCGCAGACGCTGGAAAACCAATTTTAGTATATTGCATTAAAAGTTGTTGCCAAATGCAGTTTGTGTGTTGATTTTCCCGTTTTTGCACTCCGGCCCCGTTTCGTACCACATGAATACGCATTAAGGTCCGACTCATACAAATTGGAATTCACTTACCTAACGCTGTATATTAAAATCAAAGGGTAATGGAAAATTTTGCGTTTGATTTCCTGGAATAGATGTGGAGGCAGGAAACATTTTTCAGTGGAAGTTGTTAACGAGTTTATGTTTATTTTCAGATCAATAGGTATTACATGAGGCAGTAACATAAGTAACTGTGAATATTATTTACCTATATAATTTTCAGTTACAAAAATAGTTGAGTCGATAACCTACATGCGTGTTCGCAATTCCAGCCGATATGCATCAATACAGTCGTACGATCCAATATGTCGTCGTGAGTTTTATCTAACATCAAAAATGTCTTACTTTCACTGGCGGGCGCTAGTTCACGGATAATAACATTCAACTTTAGTCGAAGTATTTACGCGTCCCCGCTAGGTCCCAACGTGGCAGATATTTATGGAGGTCTGTAGCATCCTTCCCAAATTGAAATACATTAATATTTTACCATAAATGCGACACTTTCATGCGGAACATAGCGTTATCGTAATAGGATTATTCCTTCAAAATGATAAACGTCCACATATCATGTGAAAACTACCAGTTTAAGTAATTATGCGAGATATGAGTTATTTATTGTATTGAACCTTGCAATTGTTGTTGGTTGCAAGTATTAATAGAACATTATTGCAAAGGCCGGGAAATAGGCAATTGCAGGTCGAGTATGAGTTTGAAGGCCGAACCGTAGGCGAGGATTTCACTAATCTATGCCATTTCTTATGAGGAATATATAGTGCTTTTCTCAAAAGAATGCAGGGAAATAAAACATATTTTTTATATTTATACATTTAATTTATTAAAAGTTACAACATTGCTGGAGCGTTGTAATATTCCAAATTCAAAAAACGCTCCTTCAATGGATTTGAAATTTCTATGTCCGTAAATTCGATACTACGCGTGTTCTGTTTTCGAAAATAATGACAGTATGGAAATATAATAATATAGTAATATAATGCATGGAATGCATGTTTGAGAAAAGACTTTTTAGTGTAGCGTAACTAGAATATTAGTGAAAAGAGATTCCAGAAAGGTCGCTGTCCAGTAATAATATACTCTTTGAGAAGTTATATAAGGATGTTAAGTTCAACTTTTAACATTAAATATAGAAAAAGTATTAGTTCTTGGTCAAGCTTGAATACTTCACGCAATTTTTACCTGGACCTTTTATTTGAGGCCACATTCTCATGAGAAATTGACAAACCAAACTTGTAGGGTCACAGGTCACTATTTAACTTAGGACCCAAAGTCACGAGACGATAAATAATGCAAGACACATCAATAAAAATACGCGCGCCTTGCCGCACAAAAGTTTAGTGAATTTCTAGTCGCATGTGAAGGTACACTTACGGACCTCGTCTCGCCGTGTGCGACACACGACGCTTGTACACTCGCCGCCAATAATGTTACGTTCGCAATACTTTTTAATACAGTAATGGTTTGCTCATCCATTCAAACATGAATACGCAGAGAGATCTTTTTATCTCTAGCCCAAATCGAATTTTCGTCTGTCGAGATATACCGCAAAGATGCAAGCGGAAATTCCTTTGTGTTTCCTATGTGTATAGATATGCTGATATTAGACATGAAACTGGAAAAGAGCATAACTCTGTCTTCTCTGAATCGAGGTTGTCCCGAACGATAAGCCTTACCTACGTCTTCATTTCAGTAAATTGGAAGATTCCTGTAATGGACCGTTTTATAAAATAGCCTCTTTGTCTAAGGAAATCGATTGGACATACCTTGAATAAGCCCTTTGTTAGTTGAAGAATACCCGTAGAGATAACCCTGAAGAATACTTTTATATCGGTTATATAGCCAGTTGGTAGTTGTGACCACGTTTGTGAAAACAAAGGTAAATCAAATATTTTCTTGAACATATCTTGACCTGTATCGATCCGTGGTAATAATATTATCTAACTCAACCATGAGATATAAAGCTCATGACTAAGGAGAAAAAGAAATGCGTTACCTATAAAATACTGTCAAAACATATCTATTTATGGCGTGATTATGAACGAAATCATCATACATTTATATTAAAATTATAAAATTTATGGCCGGCTGTGTTTCGTACTGACCCAAGCAAATTGTAAAAATACTCATCAGCCAGCAGGCTGCCATTAAATCATAATTAGCACGGTCGGATCGTGCGACAGCAATTGTCTCATTTTCCTTGCAAAATTATTCCAACGAAATCGTCATAAACATTTTTGTCTCTTGTGCTAAATATTTCACTTTTATGCCCAGACTTTTGTAATCAACGTATTATTGTGTTTGTTAATAAGCATTTTATATCCCATTTCCACATCGGGGGGAAGGGCCTGAGAAAATGGCATTCTTTAATATCATTTTCTCTGGATTCTTCCAATGGAATGTTTTGAAGAACAAGACACTTAATCTTAACAAAAATAATTAAAAGAAATGCGTAGGTAGCGATATTTTTTAAACTTATCCAGGAAACATTTACATATCTATTTTTGTCATTCAAGAATTCTTTGTCAAAAATAACAAAACAAATTGTGATACGACGTTAAGAAATATTTCGGCGTGAAGCATTCTTATAATATCAGGGCGTCTCAAAACGTCGTCGTCCCAGAAAGAAGAGCAAAATACTAGTTTCTGGTGAAAATGTGCAATATATTTTATTTTTAAGGTCAAGCAGATCCGCCGCGAAGGACCATTAAATCACAATTAGAAGTAATGCGGGTGGATGCGTGAGAGGCGACCGGAGGCTTAGCGGCGCGGGCCCTAGCCTTAGGGCTTGGTCGGACTTACCCTCTTGTCTTCTAATACTTATATTTCACGCCTCCAATAGCCATTGTTGCTAGAAATACGTCTTATTAAAGCTCCTCTCATATGAGCTGAATAACGTCCGAATTTATCTCCATTGAAGACATTGCCAGATAAAACTTTATTAAAGCCGTAACATTTAGAACGGATAAGTAATGAGACGGCGGTGGCTATTTCGGCAAATGTACGTGATGTAGCAGACAATAAGATAGACGTCTGAGGTAACGACCATATTCCTTGAAAGCCGTAGGGTTATTGAGAAAACGAAGCCTCGACTCGTATGTCCCAATAGTGAGTCCCATCGGTCGGTCCAACAATATTAGAGGTCGTAAGGACCGATGCGAGGAACCATCCCGGGACACTGAACAAGGTGGAATTGTGAAAAATTGTTCGAAGAAGACATTTAGCTTTTTCGTGATAGTAAAATAAACGCGAACTGGAGGTTCTTAAAAGACTTATTACGGTCGAAAAATTACTGAGTGTAGCCACTAAATCAATAGTTAGCACTTTATCTAAAAAGTAGAGTTATTGCCTTTGAGATAATGAAAGAACTTGCAACTAAAACTTTGGCGGTGCTTAGAAAGTACCAACCTAAGGTAACAGAAGGGTTAATAGTCTCAGAAAACTTGAAATTTTAAATCATTTAGACTAAGTAAGTATTCTTGGCAAATAATTACTACGTTCAAAATATTCCAGCCCAAAAAAAAATCTAATTAAAATAATCAAAAAACCCGACGGCTTAAAAAGCGAACTAAAAAGAGTAAACAAGAAGAAAATCATGCTGTGCAGTCGGAGGATACATATTCGCGAGCTGGCTGACCAAAACCTTTTAGATTTTTAGGTACATTTTAACATATAAGTGTTATATATTTTTGAAATCAACTCTTAAAACCTGGATGTGTTCGGGAGAAAAAAAAACATCCACAATATGGCGCCGAAAATCCGATTTGGCCAGTTACACTCGCAGGGTTAAGACGAATCGATTGACGTATGAATCATCAAAATCGGCCAACGCGTTTGGTCCCTAGAACGCAACAAACATACATACATAGACTGATAAACACAATACCCTCCTTCGGCAGTCGGGCAAAAAAACATCACGTGCGCGATAATTCACTTTAAAGAAAATAATGATTGATTCCTCCCTAATGTCTAATGAGAGTGGACGTGGAGCAGAATTAAATTTCCGGCACTCCGGCTCTCTTTTGTTCTTTACAATCATTAACGTGAAATACTTTACAAACACCGTCCAATTCACCGCGAAAATCTTATTATCTGAGATTCAGGATTGTCTCTTATTAACGAGAAAAAAGGGACAACAATTTACCGGGGAGGAGCACCCACAATTTAACACGAATTAACAACCACAATGGCTTGAAATAATGAGAGGGGGGAGGCTGAAGTTTGCTGCGGAACCCTCCGGAGGATTCCCAAGATGGTGATTGATAGATCGAGTTATGGTTACACTAGTCGAAAATTCTTCCATACAAACCTAGTCTGGCGATTACTCCACTGTTTGACGGTGTACGTTCAAAATAAAAAATGATATCAGTTTGTCTCATCATTATCTAGTCCTGTATGGAAACAGAAAAGTTAAAAAATACAATATTTGAAAGTTATGAGCGTCGAAAGTTCCATAATTATTTATTTAAATTATCATCCATTTCGCTACAAATTTGCAAAAGTACTAATTCGTACGAGAACTAGCTTTTTACTGCTCATCACAGCATCAATTTCTTTCGCACGCGTTGTCGGATGAGACAGCATTCCTTTTAACCCCGCGCACAAAATAGTTCGTGCCTTTGACTAGGGGAATCTTAAGTTACGAACGCACTCGCTGTAATACCGATTATTGCGAATTGATTCCGTTTTATCTTACCATTTTCCCACTTATATACTTATTCGGGGCTCTAACAGAGGTCAAGTGTGAATAAGTAAGTCTTTTATGTAAGTGTGCTTCTTTTGCAAGTGAAGAGAAAACACTCTTTGTATCGAGGATGCTCCATGATTGGCCACATTGTTGTTCACGGTGGAGCGTGTTATATTATTCTGGATACAATATACACACATCAACACGGTCTAGGGATATTTCATACTCAATTAAATAACTTGAAAAGTACTGGCCGCATTGGAATCTTTTGTACACCGATTAGTTTGTAATTTATCTCAGACTAATTCCAAATTCAAATTTTTGAAAATTCTTTTGTTTCGGTGGCATAAAAATGTCTTGATGTGTAGGAGAGGGAATTTTCATTTGTGCGAAATTTAGAAAACAATACGAATTACGTTTAGTTACAGTATTTTTTTATTTTTAAACGATTGACATGGGACAATATTCCGCAGCAAGACATTGACAACCTTGTTCTGAGCATGCCGAATCGTTGCCGATGTGTTATGAACATCATGGGCGCTTTCTCAGACTACTAACTTCAAGTTTATAAACACAAATTAAATGATTTTTCTATTTTTTTTCAGTTTTACTCATAAATTAAAAGTTAATTCATATACGGTTTCCGTCTATGCTTAATTTTTTTCCATAAAATCCTGAAATTTTAATCGAAGTACCTTAACCATTATTATATAATGGTAGAATATTAAATAACGTATCTTTTAAATATATACATGTCACATAAATAATTAACACATTGATAGTAACTCGCTTTTTTAAAAATATCCCTAGACCGTGTTGATGTGTTTATAACTGGAATTTTTCAAAGTTATGAAGCGAGCTAAGTCGTAAACCTTTGCTTAAACATTTTCCTTAAGATTTCGTGACTTGGTTGAATATCCGGCGCAAAGAAAATTAGCACTTGGAAATAATAAAGTGAATATGAGCCGTCAATTTTCTTGCTATTCTTTATATGTACAAAATGCTTGCTTTTAAATTTCAATATGCTTCTCAACCAACATTCATTAGACAAAAAATACTTTAAAGCAATTAAAAATAAATTAAAAGAAAAATGTATTCGAATCAACATGCAGGTTTTTCATTAATTTTCAACCAGAAACAAGGTAGTGGCTTTCATTGAAGCAGACAGGTCAATCAATAAATCAGTCGTCACAGGCGGCCATTAAGTAACAGAGCAATCGAACATTGTTTGAATTCAGTGCAGCGAGCGAGTCCACTCGTCCGGAAATGAAGAACTATTCTTTGTTGAATTCCACTTTCCAGGTTATAGTGTCTGTCAGCGTACGGACAATGGACATTTTCTTGTGTAATTGTGTTGTTGCTTTTTCAAGTGGCGTGCTTATTTTTGCATGTGGGGTGTTTATTTTTTTAATTAGGTTGTGTATAATTGATATTAATTTTGACTTATGTTTTGAGTATCTCTAGGCCGGGAAATAGGCAATCGCAGGTAGAGTATGAGATTGAATCACTTCACTAATACGAGAGAGGCAATTCCGCCAAAGGCATATATAGTGCATTTCTCAAAAGAATGCAGGGAAATAAAACATATTTTTTATATTATACATTTAATTTATTAAAAGTTACAACAACATTGCTGGAGCGTTGTAATGTTCCAAATTCAAAAAACGCTCCTGCAATGGATTTGATCAACATTGCTGGAGCGTTGTAATATTCGAAATTCAAAAAAACGCTCCTGCAATGGTTTTGATTTTCTTTGTCCGTAAATTCGATACTACGCGTGTTCTGTTTTCGAAAATAATGACAATATTGCCATGCAAGTTTGAGAAAAAGCTATTTGTTTACAGTTTCCAGATAAATACAACCTTCAGCAGAAACAATATTCGCAGCTTGTATTTATATATTTTTATTCTAAGAATTCCATTCGCTTTTTTACCAAAACAATGCATGACGTAACTTCCGACAAAACAAAATAAAAGACCCTTAAATTACATCATTAGACGCAAATTGTATGGTGTTTTGATGCTTGTAATTTTCGTGAAAATACACTCTTTCCAATTACCGTTTGTTCTTCTTGATAAATTCTTGTTCATTAAAATTCTTTCAAACGGATTCGTTTACATTTGCACAATTTATCTGGGTAAATAGGCCTCTAATTTTAATTTTCTAAATTTAATATTAAATATTAATCATTGATTGTATTGCCATTCATGTAATTAGCTATTATTGTTACTTGAAAAGCAGAATTTGTTAATTAGTTGCTTTTGTTGTTATTTCTCATCGATTCATTTCTAATTAAATACTTTGAGAACACAGCTCACATTTGACGAAAAAAGCATTTAAGTCTTTGGTTTCTCGAATAAAATTTACAAGTTATCATATTCCACTGAAAACATTTTTGAATTTTTAAAGCCGGGTGACACAAAGGGAAAACTCACGTACGCCAAACGATTTGCAGGCTCTTAAATCGCGATAAAAGCATTAAACAAAAGAAATATTTATGTTATTTTTTGCAATTTATACAAACGAAGCTCAAAAACCAAAAATAGCGTTGAGATTAAAAATATTCCGGATTGACAGTACGTTCACGGCATGTATACGTATAAAGAAAATGCAGCATGTTTCGTATTGCGTCTTCTATTGGCGAATATTTTCCGTGACGCCGGAATGAGCGCGTGGGACTCCGGCACCGAATAATATATTATATTGTAAGGAGGTATATCACGGCGGCGACAGGTGTGCGGAGGCAATCCTCTTTTACCCTCCTCCGAGCTTTTCGACCCCAAGAAACCCCTTTTAAGTAACATGACTTTTAACTTTGTGACCCATCTTTGCTTTAAAGTGCTCAGACTTATCCAATTCTGGGAGTTTATTACTGAGCTTCCGAAGCGTAATTTAAGCGGAAAATCAGTGCGTTCCAGACCATAGATCACAGTAATGCTCCCTTTGTATAGATTGACGAATATAAAGGATCAAAATTACTGAGTTGCTTATTTAAGGGACTGACAGGTTTGTGGTAACGAACATTTAATTATGGTTCCTGAAGATTCAGTTTATTTTAAATTGCTTGCGCTCAATGTTGTGTTTTTAAAGTAAAAATGTTAAGAATAAAAATAAAAATCCGGCCAATTGCGAGTTGGACTCGCGCACGAAGGGTTCCTTACTTGGTAAATTGTTGTTTACGATTTATGACGTATTAGAAAAAATACTTACTAGATCTCGTTCAAAACAATTTTCGGTGGAAGTTTACATGGTAATGTACATCATATATTTTTCTTAGTTTTATCATTCTTTTATTTTGGAAGTTACGGGAGGAGGGATACACATTTTACCACTTTGGAAGTGTCTCTCACGCAAACTATTCAGTTTAGAAAAATAAGATAGATATATAATATTTGAAACATCAATATCATTTTTGAAGGCCTATCCACAGATACCTCACAAGTATGGGTTTGATGAAAAAAAAAATGGATTTTCAGTTCTAAGTATGGGGAACCCCCAAAATTTAATGTTTTATTTTTGTTTTTTTTTGCAAAAATCTTAATGCGGTTCACAGAATACATCTACTTACCAAGTTTCAACAGCACTGTTCTTATAGTTTCGGAAAAAAGTGGCTGTGACATACGGACAGACAGACAGACAGGCATGACGAATCCATAAGGTATCCGTTTATTGCCATTTGGCTACGGAACCCTAAAAAAGGGGGTTTAGTTCAAAAGATAACAAAATAAATAATCTTTGAAATATACACCCTGAATGAAATATAAAGCCGGAGTTCACCGAGAGGTAATTGGAGACGAGGAGTTTTGAATGACTGATGTTAACTGTCATGCAAGATAGGAATCTGTTACTTTTTGTGTAACCGCTTGTTTAATCGCTTGCTTTTTGCACAGATTTTTCTTTTGTTAACCTAAGCTGGACTAACCTGGCCAAAGAACCAATACAAAAAGATACTCGTATTGTATAAATTTTTATTTAAACAAACTCAAATTCTCAGCACTAAAACTTTATTTTGCTTATGTAAAAGCTACCTGCTTTGAAAACGTGCATTGTAAGCCGTGGTTTAGACAACAGCTTATAAATAAACAATCTTTGATGGCAGAGAGTGTAGCCTGGAGCTATTTTATATTATTCTGTGGACATATTTTCGGCGGCCATTTTCCATTGCCGATCAACCCTTTTGACAATTTATCGGGACATCACATTTTCATACAGGCAGGTCGCACGAACTACGGGACCGCGCCTCATACATATTCAAATAACACGCGCTGTACAAAGCAGAACCGCACTGTGCCCCCGACGTGTTAGAATTATAAAAAACGTAAACGAATATGCCAACTGATAAACAATCTATATCGTGATAACTTTACAGATACCCATCTATGTATTACTTACTTAACCCGCGCGAGAGCCATATTTGTAAATGTTTCACGTATTGCTGACCCCTGCTCGGAATATAAGTTAGTATTATATCTATATTGTTTTAAAAGACTCGTAGAGAAAATGTTTCCAACTTAGGTACAAACCAAAGTGCATATTGACATTATTTCACAAGACAATGTTCATTCTGAGACTGCTGCTAATGGTACAAAGCTAGTGTTTAAACGACTTATAATTTCTCAGTGAAACAATCAGCTTTTTTATTTTTCTTCACTTCCAATGTAGCCTATGGTTAAACTGAAGTCAATTAAAACTTGGTCTTAATTTCCAAGTTACGTCTTTGCTCTCGGCCCAATGTTAATATCTACAGAATTATTTCCTACAGTTGATTTATATTCAAATTAAAATGAATCAAATTACTGGCAGAAAATTACTTTAAGTCATTATTTTAACTTTTCGATTTTGAACAAAAAGGTTCTTCATATTTTTTGCTCTAAACGCCTCTGTGCATGCAAAGTTTCAAAGCACTTGGTATGTGTCATTTATCAACTATCAGGAAATAAACAGAGAGCAGTGAGGGCAGATTATAGCCGCCATATTGGGTGTCGTAAGAGTCAACAGCGCGTCTGATATGCGGTTGCCAGAGCGTTCTGCTCGCTATAATAAACACTACGCGCCTTCATTTACATAAGCCCTTCCTGACTTGCGTGGGATGCAGATTTATCCACTTACCTAGCTGCTCTGTAAGGTAGTCAAATCTTTTCGATGGAAAACTAAAGCTGTGTAAATATATTTAACTTGAATTTATAACGTAATGTTCCAAATATTAATTAAAAAAATATTATATCAACACGTATTTTCTTTCATGGATATGTAAAATAAATAAAAAACCATTACAGTGCAGCATTTTTCCCTCGATTTTCAAACAACTGCATCATAAAATAAGTTCTTAATTTTTATAGCACACTTTTACTTTTTAATTTATTGGCTTCATGGCGTGCCACTTTTATTTCAACTGTATGAGTGAAGATTAAATAGTGTATGCAACGGCATATAATTAGGTATTAAGACACTCGTGTGATACCATTATCACACTCTGCTTCGCCTCGTGTTGTAAACACACACTCGTGTTTTAATAACCCCTATTATATGACCATTGCATAAACTACTATTTTAAATATGATAAAAAATATGTATTTTCGTTCGGGTTTTGGTGGTTGGTTTTTATTGAATCTAAGTTGACTACATGCCTAACATATCATTTTAATTATTGAATTACGAAAAGTAATCTTGGAAAAATACTGATTAGGCTTATCTAATCAATATTCTGCCAAGATTATGTTTAAAATTGATAATTTGTAAAGTATTAAATCAACTTTGATTCGGTATAGGTCCCTACTAACAAAATTTAAAGTATACAGTCGATACGTCTGCATTTATTAGTAAAATTATCTAATTTAAATCAAAAGCGAATTGGCGAGATACACATACAGAAATTAGGTGCTCAAAACTAGAGTTGACTTGTGGAATGGTTTTATAGATTACAATTATTATATATGTGACACCCTGGCAACTGAACTTCACACAGGTATTAACAATCCATCCGTCAAGCTCGTGATTTTAACCACGTACCCGACGAAATCGCGCTTTGTTGTGGTTAGATACAGAGTCCCATATTCAACAGCAGTTTTCATGCCGTTGTGTGATCCTGTGTAATTAACAATCAGGTGTAAACGCTGGAGGAAATGGCGCTAAACCACTATGCGTTGTAAGAAAAACCGGCCAAGTGCGAGTTGGACTCGCGCACGAAGGGTTCCGACCATTATCGCAAAAAATGGCAAAACAATCACGTTTGTTGTATGGGAGCTCCACTTAAATATTTATTTTATTCTGTTATTAGTATTTGTTGTTATAGCGGCAACATAAATACACCGTTGAACTTATTTTTTTTTGGGGATATTTAAAAGAAAAAGTGTACGTCTATAAACCAAGAGGATGAGATAATTAGAGAGAAAAATGCTCAGCGTCATTGAAAATATGGAACATTGAATACAGGTTTTTACAGTTAAAATTGTGCGTTATGGTTGGATCACCCTTTACTAAAGTTTACGGAACAAAACATGTCGGCAAATGCATGTCATAACTGTGAATACTAACCATTCAGTATTATAGTGTGCCATGGGAAACTGACAGCAGAAGCTGATTTCAGTGGTCACCTAAAAGGGAAAACCTTTCTTATTCTGAAGATATAACCCTACAACCAAAACATTGTTAAATCTCTCTAATATCTCACATCTCGTTAAGGGGCTGAATACTCAAAATGGGCTTTCTTTTAAACATTTTTTAGCCAAATCTATTGAAGATGTGGCAGCAGAAAAAATATATGTTAATCTTGATCATATTTCCGAAAACTTTGTTGTGGCCGAAACACGTTTACGCACAAAAACCTCGATACAATTGAATGGCAAAGTAACCTCTTACCGTGATCTTCAAAAGATTTTTCCGGTAATACTGACCAGCGTACATTTGTACAATTAACACCAATAACGTATCATAAAAGGACGCAAAACTTCATTGTCTTATATATTGAAGTTTCATTCATTATTTTTAAGTAATTCATATTATTATGTTTTGTAAAAAAGTCTATACAAATTCCATCGTGCTTCTCTTTCCATCCAGAGCAATCCGACAGTGACCGCTTTGCGGCGTTGCTAGGTGGACGTATGTCGATTTTTTCCGCAAAAAGCAAAAATAATATTCAATTTATTTCTCGTCAATTCAATCTGTCAAAAAAATATCAGGTATAATGCAGCCAGATCATGTAGCCTGGTGGCTTTAATTGGAACTAATGAAATCACAAGTAATATTGTCAAAGTCTGTATTATTTTTATTTTTTGGCACTACCGCTGTCACTGGCATCTATATTTTTGTTGTATTATAAACGACTCACGTCGTTTAGTTTACTTACTAAGTCCATAACTAAAAAGTATTTAAACCTCTTTGAAAATACAACAAATGTTATCTCAATTTGAATTAAACAATATTTAAAATATAGGTAAGGTCGAATACTATTTTAACCTTCTTCGTTCATGTGAAAACAATAGAAGCAAAAAACACAGAACATGGAATGGTCGTACCAACCACGCTGGCAGTGTCTCGAAATGACAGAACTAATAAAATTCTTCGTATCCATTTGTTTCAATCTTTGTTTCTTTCTAACATACGGCACCTAGAACTGACCAAAAAATTTCAAATTCGTGAGAAATGATAATCTATTTCTCACGAATTTGACATTTTTCGTCGTTTCAACCAAAAATCGTCCACATGTGGACATAAAGCACACCAAGAATCATCACATTGATCAGTCCTGTATTTCTCGCAATTAACTATCCCAATTGCAATAACGGGCTACAATAATAGTTTGTTAGTCTATTAATATTGTTAAGCCAATTATTAATTGATCTTATCATTTTACCAAATCGGCACTGACAATTCTTATTTATTAACAAAAAAGCCGCCGATCGCCCTGGAGAGTAAACTCAAAGACTTACACTTGGGGATTGCCAGAGATTTACGCAGCATTCTGGATGTAAAAAGAACAGACCGAATACGGAACACGCTGTGTTCCCAAACGGGCATAATAGACGTGGGTAAAAAGGCTGTTCGGCTCAAATGGGCCAATGCAATGCAAATTGAGCGCTGGCCAAGTCTCCACAATCTTGAAGATGGAACGCACCGTTGAGGCCGGTCCAGAAATAGGTGCCAAGATGATTTGGACGCGTACCGTGAGGGCTGGTTCTAGACGGTGCGGGAAAAGAATGTCTGGAATGACTTAGGTGTACTCTTATGAATTTAATTGGGGATGGATGAAGAGGGAGGGGACGGCCAAAGAAAAGATAGATGGACTGTGTGAGGAGTGATATTAAAGAAAAGGGAGTCAATTATAGCGTGGTGCGGGACAGAACGATATGGAAGAAGAAAACGTGTTGCGCCGACCCCAAGTAACATGGGACAAGGGCAGGTAGATGGTGATGATGACAATTTCGGACTTTTACCGGTAATACTTAGTAAATCTGTTTTACCGATAAATAATAAGGTTCATCATAGTTTTTTTTTAAACTGAAACAACAGTTCGGATTTTACAGTAACATATACGTGGTTGTGAGGCATACACTGTTTTTAGTATTTATGTTTTCCTTTTTAGGGTTCCCTAGCCAAAAGGCAAAAAATGGAACCCTTATGGATTCTTCATGTCTGTCTGTCCATCCGTATGTCACAGCCACTTTTTTCCGAAACTATAAGAACTATGCTGTTGAAACTTGGTAAGTAGGTGTATTCTGTGAACCGCATTAAGATTTTCAAACAAAAATAGAATAAAACTGAAACTCAATTATTTTTTTCATCCTTCCTGTACATGTGGGGTATCTATGGATAGGTCTTCAAAAAAGATATTAAGGTTTTTAATAAAAAAATTTTCTAAACTGAATAGTTTGCGTGAGAGACACTTCCAAAGTGGTAAAATGTGTCCCCCCTCCCCCCCTGAAACTTCTAAAATAAGATAATGATAAAACTAAAAAAAATATATGATGTACATTACCATGTAAACTTCCACCGTAAATTGGGTTGAACGAGATCAAGTAAGTAGTTTTTTTTTAAATACGTCATAAATCGTAAACCACAATTTAACAAGTACTGAAATCTTCGTGCGCGAGTCCGACTCGCACTTAGCCGGTTTTTTTATGGCATTCGTTGTGCCTGGCACATATAAACATTTTCTTTCTTTCTATATTATCTTTAAACACCAACATTGTACCAATACTTATAAAAAATAAATTATTGATTGATTGATTGATATATAACAAACAATAGCAACAAATAGTTTCAGCCGTTCTCTAGTGAGACGCTTACAATCACATACAGCATTTTTAGGGTTCCGTCTATCTCCCTGTCTGTCTGTCCGTCTGTCACGAGGCTGTATCTCATGAACCGTGATAGCAAGGCAATTATTTTTTTTACAGATGGTGTATTTCTGTTGCCGCTATAACAACAAATACTAAAAACAGAACAAAATCGATATTTAAGTGGGGCTCCCATACAACATACGTGTTCTTTTCTGTTTTTTTGCGATAATGGTACGGAATCTTTGTGCGCGAGTGCAACTCGCACTTGGCCGGTTTTTTTTATTTATATAGATAGATAAAGTTTACATGACCGTGTTTTTTGCGCCCTGTCTATTTGTTTTTTAACTCTAATATACAGAAAAGCGGCACCACGTGACCTCACCACAGAGGGCTGATGTATATCAAAACCTAGTACGTGCTTTGTAATTATTATATTCCAGGAGAGCGGAAAGTCATCTTGTATTAGTAACTAAATGATATATTAAGATTTCAAGAGAATACTAAACAAGGAATATGAACCTACTAATTGTACAAATGATATTAATAGCGTCATACATTCTATTGCATATTTTAAACATGCCTAAAAAAGACAATTCCAAACCTAGTAAATGTTGGATATTTGCTAATTTAAGGTGTCTTTACAATTTGATGTGACTTTCCTATTGTAAATAATGATAAAATTGATTACTGAAAGCACCAAATCTCAATTCAAATTTAAAGTTTCCAGTTTAATATTGCACAGTCCATTTCAGTATAGTAAAACTCATTAAAATAACATAAATAAAATTATCTAGCTATTAAACCAATATAAAAAAATGTAACGTACTGTGTTCTTATATGTGGCAGTCGCATAGAAGCAGACTTATTTATAATATTTATTCAATTTGCACGGCAAAGACTCGTATGACACTAGCCAGATTACCTATTTTAGTGATCTTTATTTTCGTAGCAATAAGGTTGCATTCATAGGCAAAATAACAGTGAACGATCTGATGTCAGATGCTAGCCAGTTTGAAATAAGAACTTGCGCGGTTATATTTTTGTAAAAAAACCATCGGCAGAGTCCGTTTATGATATGGGCCTCTGTGGTCGGCCTTGTGTATTTAATTTTCAAATACTTTTCGCTCCAATTTAAGTTTCCCCTAAACTATCGATGACAGTGGGCGTGGCTTAGAACCTCAGATGTCGATTGTCAACTGTTCGTCCTCAGCCCCTTAAGCAATAACTTTACAAAGTTACTAAATATACGACTTGCTTCTCCGATGACGTACCGAGAGCCTCATAAAAGTCTATAGCAGTTTTTAAACGTTTCGCTCGTGTCGAATTGTGTTCCAACTTTTAGCGGCAACTTTGAATTTCGAATTTCATTCTGGTTTTTGATTTAAAAGTAAGTACGGTATTTTCTTGACTTTTTCCGTCATTCTCCGTAAGAACATATTTGTGCCAGTCTTTACCGTTTCTTATTAATTACTCCTTCTTAGAGCTTCTTTCTTAAAAAGAAAGAGGCGATCCTTAGTTTTTAGTTAAATGCAAAGAGACTGAACAGATGGTCTTGATAAAATTAAAATAAGGGGTGCAGTAAAGTTAAGTAAGGAAAGATTTAAAACAGTCCTTTTAGATATTATAAAGAACTTACTCAAACAGTTTTGCGGTAATGTTTCCTTTTATATATATAAGGTGCAGTGTTTTTGTTAGCAGACACAGTAACCTTATTAAATAACTTCGTTTCTAAATAGTATAGTTTACCAATTACTTTAATTTGAGGAAGCATTCTACAATAAGCCAAAATATTTGCGACTTACGTTTTTGCAAACCAAATATGATTAAATTAAGCGCAAAAGCTACAGCAATAAATTGATTAAATCCTGTGGGTTTAAATACTATCATTGTTGTTATTTGAGCACCTGCAACAAAAATATCTGAAACAGCATTATTTTGAAATATGTTACACATGTTAAAAATCGTCTAGTATAACAATAACAAGGCCAACATGTAAACGAGGCACTATTTTAAATTAACCCCAAACAAAAGAACTGACACCACCTCTTTACAATATCGACATAACATCCATAATACATATCGAATTCTCAACAACCAGAAATCATCTTACTTAAAATATACATAAAAGTGTCCACAGGTAGAAAGATGTCTACCCACTGGATGTGACTGTCCACCCACTGAATCATCATCATCATCATCATCATTTCAGCCGAAAGACGTCCACTGCTGGACATAGGCCTCCCCCAGGCGTCGCCACATTGACCGATCCCGTGCGTCTCGCATCCAGCGCCTTCCCGCAACCTTAACCAAGTCATCAGTCCACCTAGTGGGAGGCCTTCCAACGTATCGTCTTCCGGTTCGCGGTCGCCATTCCAGAACCTTTCGGCCCCATCGGCCATCCGTTCTGCGAGCAATGTGCCCTGCCCACTGCCACTTAAGTTTGGCAATTCTTCGGGCTATGTCGGTAACTTTGGTTCTCCTGCGGATATCATCATTCCTGACGTGATCACGCAAGGAAATTCCGAGCATAGCCCTCTCCATTGCCCTTTGGGTGACTTTGAGCTTTCTGATAAGGCCCATTGTGAGCGACCACGTCTCGGTCCCATAGGTGATCACTGGCAACACACACTGGTCATAGACTTTTGTCTTGAGACACTGCGGTAAATTGGACGAGAAGATACCACGCAAATTCCCGAACGCCGCCCAGCCGAGTCGGATTCGACGGTTGACCTCTTTCTCGAAATTGGACCTACCCAACTGGACCGTTTGTCCCAGGTAGACATAATCGTCTACAACTTCGAGAGTAGAGTCTCCGACCTTGATAGGAGTGGGTGTTACATGGGCATTCACCATGATCTTGGTTTTGTCCATGTTCATTTTAAGACCCACTCTTTCGGAAGCTCTACTGAGGTCATCGAGCATTTTACTGAGGCTCTCCATGGTCTCAGCCATGACCACTATGTCGTCGGCAAACCGAAGGTGAGTAATGTACTCGCCATTAACGTTGATGCCCAGCCCCCTCCAGTCCAGAACCTTGAAGACATCCTCCAGCGCAGCAGTGAACAGTTTCGGAGAAATGACGTCTCCCTGTCTCACGCCGCGCTGGAGAAGGATTGGTTTCGAGGTCTGATCCTGAAGACGGACTGACATGGTGGCGTTTTTGTACAAACACTTCAACACCTCAATGTACCGGTAGTCGATCTGGCACCGTTGGAGAGACTGCAGTACAGCCCAAGTCTCTATCGAATCGAAGGCTTTCTCGTAGTCCACAAACGCTAAACAGAGAGGCAGGTTATACTCTTCGGTCTTCTGTATAACCTGCCGCAGCGTATGTATGTGGTCTACGGTGCTAAAGCCTTTTCGGAATCCGGCTTGTTCGGGGGGCTGGAAATCGTCAAACCTGCGCGCGAGACGATTCGTGATGACTCTTGAAAACAACTTGTAGACATGGCTAAGAAGTGAGATGGGCCTATAGTTCTTCAACCGGGCATTGTCGCCCTTCTTGTAGAAGAGTACCACCACACCCCTGCACCATGCCTGTGGCGTTTTGCCCTCGAGTATGACGGAATCAAACAGCTTCTGAAGGGCCCTAAGGACCGGTTTTCCACCCGCCTTCAGGAGTTCGGCCGTAATTCCGTCATCACCCGGCGCCTTGTTGTTTTTTAGCTGTTTCAGAGCCATCCTAATCTCGTACAGGCTGACGTCCGGGATATCTTCGGTATAGTGTCGGGTCAATCTAGCTCTTGGGTCGTTTGCTAGACTCGCAACGGGCTTGCTGATCGAAGTGTACAACTGCCCATAGAATGTTTTGATCTCCCTGAGAAGCTCCGGTTTGGCGGATACGATCCTGCCATCGTCGGTCTTCAGTTTCGTGAGTTGGCTCTGCCCAATAGCCAGATCCCTTGAGAACACCTTGGAGCCTTTATTTCGCCCGATAGCGTCTTTAATACGCTCGGTATTGAAGCGTCGGAGGTCTCTTTTCAAGGATTTAGAGATCTGTCTATTGAGCTGCCGGTATTTGCACGCCTCATCTGAAGACTGCAGGATCATCTCACGCCTCTCCTTCATAAGCTTGAGGGTGTGATCTGAGAGCTTTTTGTTTCTATCTGTACGACGGGTCTGGAAAAACTTAGACCCGACCGTATGGACAGCTTCCACGAACCCGTTGCTATATTCATCCACGGAGCTCCCTAGGCACTCGAAACGATTCTGGAGTTCGAGCTGAAAGCTCTCGGGGTTTTGGACTTGGATCTGTGCTGGCCGGAGCGTGGACTTCATCAGTCGAGACCTTTCAAGCTTAATATTAATGTTCAATGTGCCTCTTACCATGCGGTGATCGCTCCCGGTTTTTACCGAATTGATCACAGAGACATCATTGAACATTTGCTTCTTGGTTGACATGATGAAGTCGATCTCATTTTTTGTTGCACCATCGGGGCTCTGCCAGGTCCACTTCCTGTGTTCACGCTTTTTGAAGAAGGAGTTCATCATATAGAGGCCCTCCTTCTCCATAAAACTGGCCAGTAGGTGACCCCGGTGGTTCCGTTGTCCAACTCCAAATTGCCCCACTTGCAGCTCATCCTCGTCTCGTTTGCCCAGTTTCGCGTTGAAGTCCCCCATGACAACGGTGAAGTGAGTTTTGAAACCATGCATGGCTCTGGAGATATCCTCATACATGGTCTCTACCTCATCGTCGGGGTGTGCCGAGGTTGGGGCGTAGACCTGTATGACCTTCAGCGAATATCTTGAGGATATTCTGAGTATAAGGTACGCCACCCTGGTCGACACACTCTCGATCTTCACCACGTTGTTCACAAGGGACTTGTGGACGATAAACCCGACACCACCCTGGGACTGCCGGTCACCTTCTCGGAAATAGAGTAGGTTACCGGATTTGAGGATTATCGAGTCCTCCCCCTCTCTTCGGACTTCAGATAACCCTATAATACTCCATCGCAACCTGTTCAGTTCCTCCTCGAGTTCGGTGACCTTCTCGTCGGTCCGAAGTGTGCGCGTGTTGTACGTTGCCAGGTCCAGTCGTCGGTGATTGTTGGGGTAGCCGGATCTCGTCCGGAGATTCTTAGCACCCCTTGCCATGCCGTAGCCTCGACCGCTACCGTAGTCGAGGGTAGGCAAGCTGCCGGGTACCAGGGGCCATTTTTTATTTGTGCTATTCATTGGGGGGGTTTTGCCATAATCGCCACGCTTGGCAGGCGGGTTGGCGATCGCAGTATGGTTGTTATAGAAGCACAGAGAACGCTGCTGCCCATTCTCTGGTTTGTCCCTTAGTCGCCTCTTACGACACCCACGGGAAGACATGGGATGGTGAAATTCTTTACGTCCGGCACCATACGGAACCCACTGAATATAATTTCTTATTTGACTATTACGACGCCCTTGGGAACAGATGGGGTGACTTATTTTTAGCTAGGGACTTGAAGCGCATTGCACCTTCTTTTCTCTTGTTGTCTTTGTTCAATCCTGGCCTGAAAGCTTTAAAGTTGAACAATTATAATGAAAATTAATGTTGAATTAAAGATGTTTCACACTCCTGGCATGTTTCTTGGCCACATTTGTGCCAGTGTTATTAAAAAATCTTTGTGGCGTGAAATGATTAATCATTTGTGATGTATAACGTGTATTTAATCGGTTAGAACAAAATAGTATTTCGTTAATTCATCAATCTTGATAAATGATTAGCATGATTCTCAGTATAAAGAAAACAAATTAATCAGAACCCCAGTTTGCAATAATCTTAAAATCCTAATGGGTAAGCCAAAATCAATATACTTCCAAATTTTACTTACCATACAACATCACGATCAGGATTCCATTATTATTTACGTCAATCAACACCAACATTATATTTGCAGAATATCGAGTGAAGGCTCCTTTGTACTGTCTCGTGTGTTCGTGTATTACCTACGCTTCCATTGTTTTGTTTTAACCCGTCTATCAAAGCATGGAGGTTGTAATCCATCAATGTATGTCGAATGAGTGACCATTGTTGTGAGTGCAAGGATATTTTTTTTATACTGCAGAATGGAAGTGCGATTTGATTCGTCATTGAAAGCTTGAGGGGTAAAAAAAACTTACTCAAATTGATTTGAAATATTACAACAATTTTTTTGTTACTGATACCTAAATCCTAAATATTTACCGACTAGTAAAAAATTATAAAGCACAAGAATTTTATCTCTATTACAATAAACTAAAAATATCAAAATACTACCACAGTTATTTCATGCAATTACTAAAATCTGAATATCACGTTCAGCTAAAAACTTAATTTAGTACAATTGCATATAGAATAAAAACAAAACAGAATCGAAGCTGGTATTGGAAAATGGAAGCCGTTCGCTAATTGTGCCCATATGCTCCTTCATACACCGTATACTCCTAGGAAATTGCGAAAGAAGACTTTCAAAAGAAAATATAAACAATGGATGGAATAGAACAGAAGCTCAATCGTAAATCCAATAACAGAGAAACACATTATTAGCCGTGAACGCCTCCCCGGTAGAATGCTGATCGTAAAAAACAGATAGGTATAGCCGATAAAATTATAATCATTTTTGTCTACATACTATGGTATTTGGTCGTCAAATTTTATTACAAGCTAGGTTAATATCAGTTAACGAGGTTCCTCGAATCTTTTTTATGCCGAAACGGAGTAATATTGAGAGTTATTATCGTGGTCATAATAGTAAAAATGTGAGGAGATAGTCACTGAGTTACTGGTTATTATTTTACCATTATGTTTTATAATACTGTATGAATAATATTTCTCGAAATGTAATGTGTTTATTTTCTTATTTTGAAATGTTAGGTAACATAAGCTGTCTTTCTAATAAAACTGAGATAAACAGATATAATACTACATAAAACAGATATTAAATTATAATAACTTTTAACAAAATGTATTATAATTTAATAAAAGCGTGTATTTTCCAACAATCCTCAAAGTAACGGGCAATATGGCCAAGCGGCGATAAAGCCGATATCTTTGTGGAGTTTAGATACGTACTCATGTAATAGCTAGCTCCAAGTTGTAAAGAGAGCAACGTCGAAAGCAATAAAATGACCGATAAAATTGGTTCGCCGTCCAAAAGAGGAAACTTTGCATACGAAAATTACCTACAAACGAACATTATATACTCTATATACGTACATGGAAATGTTAATGCTCAATTTGAATCGAATTCTCATACTGAAAACGTATTTTGTTTCGATTTAACATCCACACCTGCCACTTCAGTATTTATTTGCGAAACACGGGCCAAATAAATATATACAACGTTCAAAATGGTTTACTTAACTGTGTACACACCATAATTACAGTAGCTACTTATATTTACATACCTACTCAGCTTTATTTTCTTTCAATAACATTCAATTTACAAAAATATAGACGTCATATTTCTCAAAATTAATGCCAACGATCCCCCAATTTAAATACGTCAGCGATAAACAATTAAATATTCCCATCCACATAAATATAGATAAGATATAAAATATAGGTAGGTGTTCAGTATTTATAGCGCAAATCTACTCGCTTACCGTATATAAAATGAACGTTCGATAAAGACAATAAATTGGAATAGGAGCGGGCACAAAATAAAATTAAAACTGTGTACTCATGCACTGAATCATGGGGTCAAGTGGACGTCCCCCGAGGATTTGGCAACCGATACACGACTGTGCACTTAGGTTCAGGCAGCTGGACCGGGGGGGTACTGCCGTCGATGTGATAACAGGCTTATATCTTAGCAGCTTGCGATTGATGTGCTTATGAATGGTGGTATTATTGTAATGGGTTAATTCAATAGCCCCTTTCGTTTTATGGCGGGGAAATTATAACCCGAAATCTTTTATGCCTAACATCATCTGGGAAATTAAATTTCGTGCAGGATCCCATGCAAAATATTGGAGCAATTGTATTGGTCCTACATACCGAAATATTTTTGTTATCGTTCCGTGAAGGCTCCCGAACACAGGCGCAACGCGACAGTACGACAACGATACAGAAAAGGTTGTAGCATCGGAAGTAAACGGAATAATAAATCAGTAAGCATTTACAATTCTCAGAAGTAGGTATTGCTTGCAGATCGACACACTGGTAAATATTGACAGTTAAGTACAGTGCACTTGAGTTGATAGTCAATTTGCTAAACAAACTGTTCTTGTCTGTACAAACTTACAGTCTCAATACCAAGAAGGTCTGCTCAAGAATTAACTATGCCCCTAAACATTGACATACTGTTAAAGATCGACAGAAATTCAGTTGACTTTAGTTGCTAGTCAATTTGCTAAAGAATCTGGTTTCGGAATAATGTTATTCTAAATAGAAGGAATGACTGATCAAGTACCAACTACGTCCCGAAGAGGATACAATCATGTGGAAACATCTGAGATATTTCGAGGAGTACTCGTACATTAGTTGAGCATACTCGTGATATCAATAAGCATCGAAGAGCCATTTACTTGCCGTTCGAGATCGTCTCACTTCGCAACCTCGGGCTATGAGCTATCCGGTGAGAATAAGGTGCCGATAAACCGCTCGTTTATGTTGAAATCTTGTACGTACAAGTTGTCACAATGTTAAAACTGTGTGATTGTCAGAATATTATTAACTATCTTTTGCCTGCGGATTCACCCTAACTAAAAGGTTTCCTACATTCTTTTCTGACGTAAATATCTAAGCTACTTCCACCCTAATAAGTACACCTAACCTACTTCAATCTTAATAAGTATCTATACAAGCTGAACAAAATGCATCTCAGTGAATAATAATGCTTTTCTTTTTCCCTAAACTAAGGACGATTGAAATGAATTAATTTATTGACTTCAAAATCTTTCGTAATTTTAATTCATGGTGACTATAAGTACGTTACTACGCATAGAGTAACGTAGATACTTGTAGTTATTAAGGATCCACAATTACTGAAAGTCCGTGTTTTGAGATACAGCTGCACACATTCGTTAACATCGTTGCCTGATCTGAAAAATAAATACTTATCTACAAGAAAGCATATTTTAAGGCTAAGTTTAAACAAACTGCAAAATGTATACAATAACACTGCATTCGACGAAATTCAGCGTACTTTTGGTAAATGTTTAACCGGTTCGTGCCTGAAAAATGGAATCAAAATAATTGTTGATAATGATGAAATAATTTCTTACTCCAGACGGGTTGGCGATGTCAAACTTATATTAATTATAAGTTCAGGTTTCCTCCTTTCCCCCCCCCCCTGGGCCTGGGCTGGGTTTCCTCCCCGTTGGAGGCCGCGGCGGGAGAGGAGTGCGCCGCTCTCCCTACCTTCTACGGCCTAGTTGGGGTCGCCACCGTATGATGGCGGACGTGATGAGGCCGCAGGGGAGGAGGAGTTTCAGTAAATCGGTGACCGCTCTCTATGGTAAGTGGCGGGGCCATTGACCTTGACCCGTCTCAAGGGGACCAAGGGTGCCATACACGGGGTCGTCTGGCATTCATGTGCTGGTTTGGTCCCTGGGGTGGTCACGACGCACTGTGTTCTGGTGCGCCGGTGATGGGGGGTATTCCCCAGAGGAAGGTTCGCTGACGGACAGCCGCGGCGGGTTCGCGGTTAGTGCTAACGCGTGTCCGTGTTCCCACCCTAAGCAGCCTAGGAGAACACCGTGGAGTTTTAGAGGGTCAGAGCCCCACATAACTACGCCATCTCCCCATGGTAGCTCAGTATGCATGAGCAATGTTCAAAGCTAAAATAAAAGTTGTCAGTGATGTCCAAGATAAACTTCAACATTCACATTTGGATTTGAAAAAAGTCACAAACCCACGAGCGAAGTCTTAGCTAATGGGCCACCACGACTTTACATTTTTGCTAATGCAAAAAGCTATTGTAACGGTCTGGGCCAGTAAATAAGGTTGACTACACCTATATAGTCGTTAGGGTGAGCCACATCAACTCAAATATCGTGAATCTTGGAGGCCTATTCAAGATACAATAAAAAGCGTCTATACCGGTTAAAATCAATAACTTTTACCAAAATAATGAGGCGGCGAAAAAATGCAATTATTTACGCAGGGTGTGACACTTTACATTCACAATCCCTTCCTGTTTCTCTCTTCGTTTTACAAAAGCCTGCTAATAGTATATTAGGTATTCTGGGCACGCCCTTACCCTATTACAAGGTACAAATACAAAGTGACAATCTAAAAACAAAACGTTTGTAAAGTGTAACCCCGAAATTGAAACCAAATAGAACGTACCTACCGCTAATAATACTTTCACAAAATAATACGTTTTATATTTGTAAGTATTTTTTTCTATAAGAGTCGACACCAAAATTTACTTATGTTGAATTGGATTTTGTTTGTGTAAAAATACTTTATTTTTCGATTTTAATCAAGATTACTTTTTAGTTTTTGTATTTAGAACACAAAGTCAGTTTTCAATCATAGTAACAGTTATTTTTGTACGTAAAATATTAAGTTATTTTATATTATCGTACTTTTGTCCTTTAACGATAGGAAAACAAAGTTTTTGGTAACAAAACTGGCAGAGAATAGGATGTTAGTGTTAGTTATATAGTGACGTGCGACGAAGCTTCAAAGCGTCCATATTAAATGCAAATAATTTTGAATTTTGAAGAGCTGCTGATACTTAGCTGGCCAATGGTTCCGCTGTCTGTTGGAATTTCTGATTAAAAGGAAAGTGTTCGCGCCACTTGCAGGTGCGCTCATTGTTTAGTTACCCACATTTCTCTTAATACTTTATCTACCCTTCTTGTCAATTTTCGCTGCATTAAACTACACGTTCGACTCTCGAACAGTCTACGTTCGGCCCTCGTCGAGGGTAGCCTCACCGCTCGTGATAAGTCAACCGCCTGGCTATTCACCCTGGATTCCTCACCCGCTGTGAGATCCTACCGCTGTATTACCGCTTTATAAAACCGCACCGTCTGCGATCGACTATCGTCGCCGCCGGATTCGTGGTGGTCACCTCTGATCATCACCTTGAGCCAGCGTCACGTGGCTCGCCGTTATACCGCACCGCATACAGTCCACTCTCGCGTCAGCAAATAGTGCCAGTACCCAGGGAACTTCGAATCAAGACGTCCAGTGGAACAGAGAAGGAGCGCTGCCAGGATTAAGCACGAGCACACCCGCCTCTGAGGTTAGCCGTAGTTTGTTTAATGCAGCATCTCTCTCAGCATACCGACCCGTCAGATTCCCAAGGTCTAGCCTATCTTTGAACCCCAGCGCAAACCACTACGTGCTTTGGCGTGCCTCAGTGCTATTATTGCGCTGCCGCGCCGACACATTATTTCTGGTCTCTTCGAGCCGGATATTAGTTCTGGTTCCTAATCCTACACCTAGTCACTTTGACCTAGGCATATCTAAATATCCCGCTTCACTCTAATATTGAGTTATATTATATTGCCTATTTCATATAGTACACTCGTACGTCTGCTTATCCTATAAGTGTATACTTACGCTTTGTAATATTAAGTACCATTCTATTCCATTCCTTATGAGATAACTACGTAGTTAAATAACTTAACTAGTAAAATTATAAAACTTGTTAATATTTTCGTAGTGAGGGTGTTAGTAAAATTCATCGTCCTGTGAACATTCTCGAACCGGTAGCACCGTTGCTCACGTTATTGTTCGTGTCGTGTATGTCACGGGTATTATTGCGAATTCAGTCTTTTATTATTTTGCGCTTGAGTTGATTACCACTCGTTTTGCAAAATGTCTATGTCTCGTACAAAGGCTAAAGAACAGTTTGAAGATGCAACATCACTAGATGTTTTGCAAATTAAACGTATTAAATTAATAGGTAAACGTGATGGTATCTTTTCCCGATTACAAATAGTTTACGATCAATCTTTGAAGGCGTTCGATAACGATATTTCTAAGGATTTGTTTTTATGTAGTATGACATCTTTAGACAGTTTACGTTCTGAATATAAAGAAATTATTGATGATTTAGTTGATGTTGAATTAAATATTGACGCATCTTATAAAGTAAATTATCAATCTATTAACGCCTTTGAAGACTTGTATTGTCGTTGTAAGTTTAGCTTTGATAAATTAGACAACTCGAAGAATGTCCAACACTCTCATGTTTTACCGCAACATAAGTCTATTCGTCTACCAGAACTCGACATAATGAGTTTCTGTGGCGATCCTATTAGGTGGCCTATATTCTTTGAGTCGTATAAGCGAACTATTCACGAAAATCCTGATTTAACGGGTCACGACCGCGTTCAATATTTGATAAGTAAACTTTCGGGTAGGGCACCGTCAGTATGTTCGGGTATCGTGCCCAACGGGGACAATTACCGTGTTATATGGCAGTCACTTCTCGATAAATATGATGATAAGCGTAGTTTAGCTTCTGCTTATTTAGATCAAATATTGGAATTTAGGCCATTTAATATCGCATCGTATAAAAACTTAGACACGTTCCTAGATACATTTGGTTCCGCAGTGTCAAGTTTAAACTCATTAAAATTAGATAATCTTTTGGATTTCGTTCTTCTACACCTTGCATTAAAAAATATCGATCCTAGTACCGCACGATCTTTCGAATTATATAAGCGAGGCACATCTATGCCTACTTATGATCAATTAGTTAAGTTCTTACGTGAGCAAACTAAAATATTAGAACGTACCGCTTCTCCTGCGAATAGACGAAGTGTTATCGATTCCGCACATAGTTATAACAACAATAAGTTAACTAAAGCCACTCATTCATTTGTAACGTCCTCTAACGTAAATAAAAACTGTAAGCTTTGTAAACAAAACAATCACTTAGTTTTATATAAATGTTCTCAGTTTCACAAGTTAACGATCGATGAACGATTTAATTTAATTAAACAGCATAACGCATGCACTAATTGTTTAAGTATCACTCATAATAATCGTGAATGTAAATCTAACTCAAGATGTAGATTTTGTCAATCGCGTCATCATTCATTGTTATGTCGTAAACAAACGACTGACAACAGCCATCACTCCCGGGAGACGTCGTCGAGTGACATTACGCCTGCTCCTGCGCAGCAGTCGCCGCCACGCTTCCCCACTGCTATGATTGCTACGTCACATAACCAGCTGTCCGGTTGCATTACTACGCACATTGATGATGTTTCGTTATGTAATATTCAATCTGTGTTACCGCGTAATAATACCTGTCTATTGGGGACTGTGCAAGTTTATGCGACTGATTCTAATGGTCATAAACAATGCGTTCGTGCACTAATAGATCCGGGTTCTCAAAATAACTTTATAACTTCGGCGTGTTGTCAAAAATTAGATTTACATTTTAATAAACTATCTCACTATGTAGTTAAGGGCATAGGTTCTGCGCCTAACCCTATTAAGGGGGATACTTCTCTCGAGTTATCTTCGCGACTAAATAATACTTCTGTATTACTTAATGCTTATGTCATTGATCGTATCACTGATAAATTGCCTACGGCAGAAGTTGATGTTTCCGCTCTCTCGTATTTAAATAATCTGCCCCTTGCAGACAACAATTTCTATTCGCCATCAGAAATAGATATTCTGATTGGTGCCCCGCTATTCTCTGAAATCTTGTTGTCAGGTCGTGTCACTGGATCGCCTGACACACCTACAGCCTTTGAAACAATCTTTGGTTACTTGATAATCGGTAATGCTCCGATTAATATCTTTGAACACGCATGTATTTCTTTATGTTCCGCCGTGGAACCACCGCACTTAGACTCGGTACTTCAAAAATTCTGGCTCCTCGAGGAGATTGAATATAAACCTACGTTGAGTCCAGCCGCTCTCGAATGTGAAACCTTTTTCACTGAGAATGTTTCCCGTGACAATACGGGCCGCTATACGGTATCTCTGCCGTTCTCCCGCGATCGTGACTCTTGGTGAGTCATTTGCCACTGCTAAGAAGCGCTTCATGTTTCTTGAGCGTAAATTAAATTGTTCCTCTCAACTACGAATTGAATATAACGCTATCATCAATGAATATATAGCTAAGGGTTATATTTCAGTCATTAGAAATGATAACCATATGTCTGGTTACTATATCCCTCATCATGCCGTGGCTCGGTTAGATAAAACCACCACTAAATGGCGCATGGTGATGGATGCTAGCTCTAAAATCAGTTCAGGTCTGTCTCTCAATGACGTTTTGCATACGGGTGAAAATCTGCAAAATGATTTATTCTTAATTCTTCTAGATTTCCGTTTATATAAAATCGCCTTTATATCAGACATCAAACAGATGTATTTGCAGATTTTAACTCATGCAAATGACCGCAAATATCAAAAGTTTTTATTTCGGTTTAACGCTTGCGACCAGCTAATTACTTATCAATTTAATCGCGTCTGCTTCGGCCTTCGAAGCAGCCCTTTCTTGGCAATGAGAGTACTCAGACAACTCTGCAATGACGAGTGTACCCGTTTCCCGCTTGCATCTACTGTCATAAAACATAATACGTATATGGATGACATTTGTTACTCTACACCAAACCTGTCAATGGGTTTGCAGCTCAGAGACGACCTCCGGGGTTTGCTCAAAGCCGGGGGCTTTGAACTCGTCAAGTGGGCAAGTAACTCATGTGAGTTGCTTGAATCGCTTTCCACCTCTGAGCTTCACACTGATAGCATTAACTTTGAAGAACAGGACCCTAATTTAAAGGTTCTGGGTTTAAAGTGGTCATACACATGTGACGAATTTATGTTTACTGTACATTTAGAAAATCGTCCAATCACAAAACGCAACATTTTATCTGTTATTGCTCGTCAGTTTGATGTACTCGGGCTCATTGCTCCAGTTATTTTATACGCTAAACTTGTGTTACAAAATCTTTATATATTAAAACTTGGTTGGGATGAACAACCACCGTTAGAGATTATAAACATTTGGAAAAACTATTTAAATGAGTTACCTACTATTCAAAATTTACGTTTTAAACGCCATTTAGATGTTTATGAAATTTCAATAACTGCATTTTCTGATGCAAGTGAAAAGGCTTATGGTTGCGTTGTTTACCTTCTCATTATAAATGATTCTAACTCAACACCAGTTACTCGATTGGTTTGCGCAAAATCTAAAGTCGCTCCACTGAAGACAGTATCTGTAGCCCGGCTAGAGTTATGCGCTTGCTTACTGATGGCAAAACTAGTTCGCCGCGTTATCGATACATACGAAAAACGGCATTCTATTAATGATGTCTACTGTTTTACAGACTCTTTGGTCGCACTTCAGTGGCTTAGCGCCTCGCCGCATCGATTCAAAACATTCGTAGCAACGCGCATTACAAAAACCGTAGCCGCCATTCCCGCTAATAAGTTTTATCACATTCCTGGTGATCAGAACCCGAGTGACTGCTTGTCACGAGGATTAACTCCCGCTCAAATCATAAACCATCCACTGTGGTTCACTGGGCCTCATTGGCTATGCCGCTGTTGGTTCGCAATTGCTAACATATGAGGAACTGACAACTGTGCTCACGCAGATAGAGTGTGTAATCAACTCACGGCCGCTAACCCTACTAAGTGAAGATCCATCGGAACCTACCGCTTTAACTCCATCACATTTTTTAATGTCAACACCACTTAAACATTTACCTGCTAGTGAGGCATCTAATGAAGCGCCAAGCTTACTAAAACGTTATGCTTTGCTAGACCAAATGGTATAATCGTTCGCAAAACGATGGAAACTAGAGTATCTGCATTTGCTTCAATCTCGTAAGGAATGGAATACGTTTTCTAATCCTATTACTATAGGTTCTATTGTTGTTATTGTCACTGACAATGTGTCTCCGCTTTCATGGCCTCTCGGCGTCGTCACTGCCACCTATCCTGGTAAGGACGGCGTTGTAAGAGTCGCTTCAGTTAGGACGACGACGGGTGTCTATAAGAGACCCGTTGTCCGCCTCTGTACTCTACCTTCTCAATAACTTACTCTGCCCCTGAATTCCTTCGTTGTTTTCCACCGCTTTTCTCTTACTTTTAGTTTTAAATTTTATGAAAACCGAAGGTTTTCAAGCCGGGGGCATGTTCGCGCCACTTGTAGGTGCGCTCATTGTTTAGTTACCCACATTTCTCTTAATACTTTATCTACCCTTCTTGTCAATTTTCGCTGCATTAAACTACACGTTCGACTCTCGAACAGTCTACGTTCGGCCCTCGTCGAGGGTAGCCTCACCGCTCGTGATAAGTCAACCGCCTGGCTATTCACCCTGGATTCCTCACCCGCTGTGAGATCCTACCGCTGTATTACCGCTTTATAAAACCGCACCGTCTGCGATCGACTATCGTCGCCGCCGGATTCGTGGTGGTCACCTCTGATCATCACCTTGAGCCAGCGTTACGTGGCTCGCCGTTATACCGCACCGCATACAGTCCACTCTCGCGTCAGCAAATAGTGCTAGTACCCAGAGAACTTCGAATCAAGACGTCCAGTGGAACAGAGAAGGAGCGCTGCCAGGATTAAGCACGAGCACACACGCCTCTGAGGTTAGTCGTAGTTTGTTTAATGCAGCATCTCTCTCAGCATACCGACCCGTCAGATTCCCAAGGTCTAGCCTATCTTTGAACCCCAGCGCAAACCGCTACGTGCTTTGGCGTGCCTCAGTGCTATTATTGCGCTGCCGCGCCGACACAGAAAGGTACAGGAGTGGTAAAGACTTTTTTAACCATAATTATCTTTCTTATTTCCTGTTAAAATATTTGAAATTATGAAAAATATAATTATGAAAAAAAATATTTGGATTTGACAGGCAATTGCCATTTCCGCCGAGTCATAATAGTGCTTTTCTCAAAATTATGCAGGGAAATAAAACATATTTTTTTATATTATAAATTTAATTTATTAAATGTTACAACAACATTGCTAGAGCGTTGTAATGTTCCAAATTCAAAAAAAGCTCCTGCAATGATTTTGATTTTCTTTGTCCGTAAATTCGATACTTCTGTTCTGTTTTCGAAAATAATGACAATATTTCCATGCATGTTTGAGAAAAAGCTATTTGTTTACAGTTTCCAGATAAATACAACCTTCAGCAGAAACAAAATTCGCAGCTTATATTTATTTATTTTTATTCTAAGAATTCCATTGTATTTTTACCAAAACAATGCGCGACGTAACTTCCGACAAAACAAAATAAAAGACCCTTAAATTACATCATAAGACGTAAATTGTATGTTGTTTTGATGCTTGTAATTTTCGTGAAAATACACTCTTTCCAATTACCGTTTGTTCTTCTTGATAAATTCTTGTTCATTAAAAATCTTTCAAACGTATTCGTTTACATTTGCACAATTTATCTCGGTAAATAGGCCTCTAATTTTGATTTTCCAAATTAATTAGCAAAAGTTAATCATTTATTGTATTGCCATTAATGTAATTAGCTATTATTGTTACTTGAAAAGCAGAATTTGTTAATCAGTTGCTTTTGTTGTTATTTCTCATCGATTCATTTCTAATTAAATACTTTGAGAACACAGCTAACATTTGGTGAGAAAAGCATTTAAGTCTTTGGTTTCACCTAAATAAAATTTACAAGTGATCATAATCCACTGATTTTTTTTTTAATTTTTAAAGCCGTGTGACACAAAGGGAAAAATCACGTACGCCAAACGATTTGCAGGCTCTTAAATCGCGATAAAAGCATAAAATAAAAGAAATATTTATGGTATTTTTTGCAATTTATACAAACGCAGCTCTACAACAAAAATGGTGAAAATAACGTTGAGATTAAAAATATGTATGAGATTATATATACGTATAAATAAAATGCAGAATGTTTCGTATTGCGTCTTCTTATTGGCGGATATTTTCCGTGACGCCGGAATGAGCGCGTGGGACTCCGGCACCGAATAATATATTATATTGCAAGGAGGTATATCACGGCGGCGACAGGTGTACGGAGGCAATCCTCTTTTACCCTCCTCCGAGCTTTTAGACCCCAAGGAACCCCTTTTAAGTAACATGACTTTTAACTTTGTGACCCATCTTTGCTTTAAAGTGGTCAGACTTATCCAATTCTGGCGCTTATTACTGAGCTTCCGAGGCGTAATTTAAGCGGAAAATCAGTGCGTTCCGGACCATAGATTACAGTAATGCTCCCTTTGTATAGATTGACGAATATAAAGGATCAAAACTTACTGAGTTGCTTGTTTAAGGGACTGACAGGTTTGTGGTAACGAACGTTTAATTATGTTCTCTGATTCAGTTTATTTTAAATTGCTTGCGCTTAATGTTGTGTTTTTAAAGTAAAAATATTAAGTCATCATCATCATCACATCATCAGCCTTTTAAAGTTCCCACTGCTGGGACACAGGCCTCGGGGAGGGAGGGAGTGGGCTATAATCCAACACGCGGGCCCAGTGCGGATTGGTTTTCCTTCACCGTTTTGAGAGCAGTGGTGATGAAATAAATTACACAAAGTAAAGCGCCTGCTCGGGTTCGAACACATGACCTACAACTCGTAAGTCCGTCCTAAAATGTTAAGTAAAAAAATAAAATTCCGGTCAAGTGCGAGTCGGACTCGCGCACGAAGGGTTCCGTACTAGGTAAATTGCGGTTTACGATTTATGACGTATTAAAAAAAACTACTTACTAGATCTCGTTGAAACTGGTGGAAGTTTACATGGTAATGTACATCATATATATTTTTTAGTTTTATCATTCTCTTATTTTAGAAGTAACAGGAAGTGTCTCTCGCGCAAACTATTCAGTTTAGGAAAAAATTATATTAGAAATCTCAATATCATTTTTGAAGACGTTTACATAGATACCCCACACGTAAGGGATTGAAGAAAAAAAAATGAGTTTCAGTTCTAAGTATGGGGAAACCCCAAAATGTATTGCTTTTTTTATTTTTGTGTGAAAATCTTAATGTGGTTCACAGAATACAAGTTTGTACCAAGTTTCAACAGCATAGTTCTTATAGTTTCTGAAGAAAGTGGCTGTGACATACGGACAGACAGACAGACATGATGAATCCATAAGGGTTCCGTTTTTTTGCCATTTGGCTACGGAACCCTGAAAAACGGTGTTTAGTTCAAAAGATAACAAAATAAATAATCTTTGAAATATACATCATCATCATCATATCAGCCGAAAGACGTACACTGCTGGACACAGGCCTCCCCCAAGCGTCGCCTCTTTGACCGGTCCCGTGCGTCTCGCAACCAGCGGATCCCCGCAACCTTCACCAGGTCATCGGTCCACCTGGTGGGAGGCCTTCCAACGCAACGTCAGCCGGTTCGCGGTCGCTACTCCAGAACCTTTCTGCCCCATTGGCCATCCGTTCTGCGAGCAATGTGCCCTGCCCACTGCCACTTAAGTTTGGCAATTCTTCGGGATATGTCGGTAACCCTGGTTCTTTTGCGGATCTCTACATTTCTGATTCGATCACTTAAGGAAACTCCGAGCATAGCCCTCTCCATTGCTCTTTGAGTGACTGTAAGCTTTCTCATGAGGCCCATTGTAAGCGACTACGTCTCAGTGCCATATGTCATCACTGGCAACACATATTGGTCATAGACTTTCGTCTTGAGACACTGTGGTAAGTTGGACGAGAAGATATCGCGCAACCAAACGCGTCGGATTCGACGATTGACCTCTTTCTCGAAGTTGGCCCAACCCAACTGGATCGTTTGTCCCAGGTATACATAGTCGCCCACAACTTCGAGCATAGAGTCTCCGACCTTGATAGGAGTGGGTGTAACATAGGCATTCAGCATCGCCTTGGTTTTGTCCAGGTTCATCCTTAGACCCACTCTTTCGGAAACTCTACTGAGGTCATCGAGCATTGTACTGAGGTCCTCCATAGTCTCAGCCATAACCACTATATCATCGGCAAAGAAGAGTACCACCACACCCCTGCACCATGCCTGTGGCGTCCGCCCCTCGATTATGACGGAATCAAACAGCTTCTGAAGGGCCTTAAGTACTGTTTTCCACCCGCCTTCAGGAGTTCGGCCGTAATTCCATCATCACCCGGTGCCTTGTTGTTCTTAAGCTGTTTCAGAGCCATCCTTATCTCATACAGGCTGATGTCCTTAATGTCTTCGGTATAGTGTCAGGTCAATCTAGCTCTAGGGTCATTTGCTAGATTCGCGACGGGTTTAAATATACATCTTGAATGAAATATAAAGCCGGAGATCACCGAGAGGTAAGTGGAGAGAAGGTGTTTTGAATGACTGATTTTAACTGTCATGCAAGATAGGAATCTAAGTTTTTAAGCTGACATGGTCACAATCATTAGAATTAATATTTGTTTCGGGATATTTACCATGTATATTGTAACGGTGCCGAAATATCGAGCTCTCAACCAAAAACAAAATATATATGGTAATTATCCCGAAACTAATATTAATTCTAAGATAGGAATCTGTCACTTTTTAACCGACTTACCAAAAAGGAGGATGTTCTATGTTCAACTTTAAGTTTGTTTTTTTTTTTTGTGTATGTTCACCGATATCTCCGTCAATTGTGGACCGATTTTGAAAATTCTTTTTTGTTTGATAGAGTATGTTCTGAAATTGGTCCCATTTTAATTTGGTGAAGATCTTATGAAGAACTTCGGAGATATACACCAGAACTCTTCAATAAATAACGGCAAATCTCTCGGGATTGCTGCAATCACATGTCTGTTTATTGTTTATACCATTTCATAACATAAAATCACACCAGTACGCTCTTAACGGGGTACGCAGATGTGTACTGTTCACCTTTGTACACTCTCATTTCACTGGTTATGCTCAAGTTTCATGGTATTCAGGTAATCTATTCTGGCTTATACATTACTAAAGGCAAGTTGCATATTAGGTACAACTAAAAAGTGAAAAATATAAACATTCATACAAAAAAAATACTACCGACTACAAAAACACTACAAAGTGAAAAATAACTTTCTTTTTCGAAGTCGGTGTCCATAACGAAAAAAAATGGTACCTAAAAAAGACACCGACTTCGAAAAAGAAAGTTATTTTTCACTTTGTAGTGTTTTTGTAGTCGGTAGTATTTTTTTGTAAAAATGTTTTTTTGTATAACCGCTTGTTTAATCGCTTCCTTTTTGTACAGCTTTTTCTTTTGGTAACCTAAGCTGGATTGACCTGACCAAAGAACCAATCTCTTTTTTTTCATGTGAGGTGTGGCCACCTCTTGTGTCAGAGTTAATTAAGCCGCCTCTGGGAAACCCCATAGGCCTCTGACTTGGTTATTTCAGTTTTACATTATAACTATTAAGTCCAGGTTTCCTCACGATGTTTTCCTTCACTGTTGCCTGTGATGTCCAAGATAAACTTAGAAAGTACATATTATGAATTTGAAAGGTCACATTGGTACATGCCCGGATTCGAACCTACGACCTCAAGCACGACAGGCGAGGTCTTAGCTACTGGGCCACCACGTCACTTAAAGAACCAATACAATAAAGATACACGATACAAATTTTGTACAATATACAAAATTTTATTGTACCAAACTAAAATTCTCAGCACTAAAACCTTATTTTGCTTAGGTAAAAGCTACCTGCTTTGAAAACGTGCATTGTAAGCCACGGTTTAGACAACAGCTTATAAATAAACAATCTTTGATGGCAGAGAGTGTAGCCTGGAGCTATTTTATATTATTCTGTGGACATATTTCCGGCGGCCATTTTCCATTGCCGATCAACCTTTTGACAATTTATCGGGACATCACATTTTCATACAGGCGGGTCGCACGAATTACGGAACCGCGCTTCATACATATTCAAATAACATGCGCTGTACAAAGCAGAACCGCACTGTGCCCCCGACGTCTTAGAATTACAAAAATGTATACGAATATGCCAACTGATAAACAGACTATATCGTGATAACTTTACAGATGCGGGAGCCATATTTGTAAATGTTTCACTTATTTGCTGACCCATGCTCGGAATATAAGTTAGTATTATATCTCTATTGTTTTAAAATACTCGTAGAGAAAATGTTTTCAACTTAGGTACAAACCAAAGTGCATATTGACATTATTTCACAATACAATGTTCATTCTGAGACTGCTGCTAATGGTACAAAGCTAGTGTTTTTTTTTATTTGATTTGGGTTTGCTCTTGACTCTAGTCTAAGTCATAGGTGACAGAGACAGAGTCGACGATGGAGTGAGCTTACCCAGAAGGAGCCTGTTTACTCTAACTTTGAAGAGATTCGGGTTGAATGCGTTCGGAAACACAGTCGCAGGTAGTGAGTTCCATTCATTCGCTGTGCGCATTATGAAGGATATTTGGAAGCGCTTGGTGCGAAGTGGTGGAATGGCAACAAGGTAAGGATGGTAACTTGCAGTGCGTCTAGATGTCCGATGGTAGAAGGGGGCTGGTGGGCTGAGGTCGTGGAGTTCTTGAGCACACTCACCGAAATACAGTCTGTAGAAGACCGACAAGCAGGCAACCTTGCGGCGAAGAGCCAAGCTGTGAAGCTTGGTATCCACCAGTTCAATGTCGCCGATGAGCCTCTTAGCTCTGCGTTCCACCGAGTCTAGCGCAGCAAGCTGATACTTTGCTGAGCCATCCCAAAGGTGGCTGCAATACTCCATGCAGGATCGGACTTGCGCTTTGTACAGGGTTAAAAGCTGTCCAGGCGTAAAGTATCGCTTCACCTTATTTAGAATGCCCAGTTTTTTGGCCGCAATTTGGGCTTTGTACTCAATGGAGGCGCCGAAGTTAAGACTGGATTTCAACTCCGTGCCTAGGAGCGTAAGTCACTGGAACAGACGCACCTCGAAAAGTAGGCGCCCGATCGAAAATACTCCTTTTAGCGGTAAAAAGACACGCCTGTGTTTTGGTGGCGTTAAAGGAGACCTGATTGTCATCAATTCACTGGGAGACAAGGCTTAAGGTCAAATCTGTCCGCTCTACCATAGTCTCTCTCAAGGAACGAACTTCATCCACGCTGGTTCTTGCGCTGGACAGGTATCTCTCTGAAACAGTACTCTCATCTGCGTACCCAACAATACCAAGCTGAAGTAGGTCATTGATGTGCAGCAGGAAAAGAGTTGCAGAGAGAACAGACCCCTGAGGAACTCCGGAATCAATAGCCATAAGGTCAGAGGAGCAGCCGTCTATGACTACTCGGATCGACCGTTCGCAAAGGAAGTCTGATATCCTAGAAGCTTACTGAGTAGACTTGCGTGCCAGACTCTGTCAAAGGCATTCGAGATATCCAGCGAAACAGCAAGTGCTTAGCCGTGTCTCTCGATGGCTTCGCCCCAGCAGTGCGTGACATACACAAGAAGATCGCCGATCTCCGGCATCGAAGAGTCACAATGAGGAACAGTAGGTGGTTGCTTGGATCCAGCGTCCAGACGTGAATTGCTAGCAAACAGAGATGCAAATAAATTTGCTTTCTCACTTGCAGAGTGAGCCAGCGACCCATCAGGTTTCAGCATTGGAGGTAAAGTGGGACGACAGAAATTCGATTCAACCGCTTTAGACAGGGACCAGAACTGTTTACTACCCGGAGGGTGCGATGCCAGCTTGGCCTCAATACGTCCAATATGGTCAAAACGTGCCCGACGAAAAACCCGCTTGCAGAACTTGGTGGCAGAATTAAAAGCTCTTTTCCTCGCTCTAACTTTGCGGTCGCGGTTCCCGACCCAGGCTTGGTAGGCAGACTCTTTTTGGGCCTCAGCGTGGGCATATTCTGAATTATACCAAGTTGGGATTTGTGACCGAACGAAATGTCGGAGAATGGAATGAAATACTCCATTCCCTGCCGAATCACATCCACAACCGCGTCCGCACAGCTCGAGGGGTCACCCGAGGAGAAGCACACATGCCGCCAAGGATAAGACGCAAAAAAGTGCCGCATCTCGTCCCAGTCTGCTGACTGGTATCGCCATACTCGCCTCGTGCCTCTAGGACTCTCATCTGGAGGATAGCAAGTCGACACGGATTTCACCAAACAATGGTCAGACGTTCCCAGCGGGGCTGTGACCCATACCGAATGACTGTCTAGATCAGTTGTCAGCAGAAGGTCTAAGCAATTGGGTGTATGGCCGTCAACATCCGGTACCCGCGTTGCCACATTCACCAGCTGGGTTAGATCTAGCGATAGAGAAAACTTGCGCGCCTCTAACCCGGCATGGTCAGTTTTCCGGTACGGGTACAACCACTCCTTATGATGTGCGTTAAAGTCCCCCAGAAAATTAAGCTTCGCGTTGCTGGGCCATGTCAGCCGACTCCATGAGGCAGTTAAAGAGCGCTGTCGTCTCCTGGTCACCGGTGTGCGATCGGTAGACGCCGATGTAGAGAGACTTCTCCACGCCAGTGTCCACAAGTAGCCATATGGCAGAAAAAACCGATTTCTCAAAGTAACGGAGACGACGACAACAAATGTCATCGCGAACGTACACACAGACCCCAGCTTGCTTCTTGAACTTGTGTTCAAGAGAGTAACCCGGGTAGTTGAGGTACGCCACGTCCGACGGGGTTTTTATCTTCGTCTCCGTTAGGAAAAACAAGTGCGGCTTCTCGGTCTCAAGGTGGTGGTGGACCGGATCGAGATTAGAGTGCAACCCCCTGATGTTAGTGAGGTGCACTTTTAGTGGGAGGAAGTGCAGCCGTTGTTTCACCATATTCTTCTTCGCTTTGGACATCTTTTTTTTTTTTGATTTTTCTGGGGAAGAAGTTAAACTGTCGAGGTGCTGCTCAGTGAACCAAGTGGAACACTGGAGCTAACCCAAGCTGTGGGGAACTCATTTGGAGACTGCGGGGACGCCCGAGCCCCCCGGATATGGCCACCGGGTCCTCCCATCCAGTCGCCAGCTGGCACGGTGGAGCATACCGGGATTTTTCGCGAGTTGGTGGGGCAGCCTTTGGCACGTGGCTGGCGTGCTACTTGGGCCCCCTACTGACTGCGGTTGGCCAACGGCTGGCACCGTGCTTCGGATCCCGCTACCCTCCAAGATGAGTTACCCGGCAAGTTTTGCCCAGAGACCAAGACCGGTTCTGAACAGCGCAACTGACATCCTACTTCTCCCCCAAAGGCACTGGCAGTCCCACACACCGACGGAACACAGCAAGCTGCTTGGCGCCGGACTCCGGTGGGATGGTGGTCGCGAGCCAGGCGGCCCCTTGCGGAGCCTACCACCGCTTAAGTGGGATCATTCAGCCGTACCACAGGCAAGCCCGTGGTGCCGTTGCCCGGGATGGACCGCTAGGAGGTAGATCCCATACCCATCCCAAAATATAATAAATTGTAATAGACGTTTCAGAGCCTCAAATCTCCAGTTTAAACGACTTATAACTTCTCAGTGAAACAATTCGCCTTTTTATTTTTCTTCACTTCGAATGTAGCCTATGGTTAAACTGAAGTCAATTAAAACTTTGTCTTAATTTCCAAGTTAAGACTTTGCTCTCGGTCCAATGTTAATATCTACAAAATTATTTCCCACAGTTGATTTATATTCAAATTAAAATGAATCAAATTACTGGCAGAAAATTACGTTACGTAATTTTTTTAACTTTTCGATTCTGCTCAAAAATGTTCTTCATATTCTTTGCTCAAAACGCCTTGGTGCATGCAACGTTTCAAAGCACTTGGTATGTGTCATTTATAAACTATCAGGAAATAAACAGAGAGCAGTGAGGGCAGATAATAGTCGCCATATTGGGTGTCGTAAGAGTCAACAGCGCGTCTGATATGCGGTTGCCAGAGCGTTCTGCTCGCTACAATAAACACTACGCCTACATTTATATAAGCCCTTCCTGACTTGCGTGAGATGCAGATTTATCCACGTTCCAAATATGAATTAAAATAATATTGTACGTATATAAATACTAACCATACTAGCTTTCGTGGATAGGTAAAATAAAAATAAATATCATTGCAGTGCAACATTTTCCCTAGATTTTCAAATAAGTGCATCATAAAATAACTTTTAATTTTAATAGCACTCTTTTACTTTTTAATTTATTGGCGTTCCACTTTTGTTTTATTTACGGCATATAATTAGGTATTAAGACCCTCATGGGATAGTGTAAACACACACTCGTGTTTTAATAACCCCTATTTTATGACCGTTGCATAAACTACTAAATCTACATAGATTAAAAAAAAAGTATTTTTGTGGGTTTTGGTGGTTGGTTTTTATTGAATCTAAGTTGACTACATGCCTAACATATCTTTGCAATTATTGAATTACCAAAATACTGATTTAGGCTTATCTTATCAATATTCTGCCAAGATTATTTTTAACATTGATAATTTGTAAAATATTAAATCAACTTAGATTCAGTATAGGTCCATACTAACAAAATTTAAAGTATACAGTCGACAAGTCTGCATTTATTAGTAAAATTATTACAATTGGGGAGAACCACGTACAGAAATTAAGTACTCAAAACTTGAGTTACCTTGTGGAATTGTTTTTATAGATTACAATATTATATACGAGTAAGTGACACCCTGGAAACTGAACTTCACACAGGCATTAACAATCCATCTGTCAAGTTCGTGATTATAACCCGGTACCCGAGGAACTCGCGCTTTGTAGTGGTTAGTATAGAGAGCCTCATATTCAACAGAAGTTAACATGCCGTTGTGTGATCCTGCGTAATTAACAATCAAGTGTAAACTCTGCATGAAATAGCGCTAAACCACTATGCGTTGAAGGTAAGCAACAAGAGAGAATCTTTGATTTTATTGGTCAAAAAACGTGCATATAAATGATACTCTCAGTATTAGAAATGCTTATTAAAGACAGTAGTAGATAGTATAGCTACTTAATCATGCAAGTTAAGACAAACCAAAAACTATTATGCTAAAGTTTACGGAACAAAACATGTCGACAGTTGCATGTCATAACTATGAAGAGAATCCATTCAGTATGATACTGTGCCATCGGAAACTGACAGCAGACGCTGATTTCACCTTAAAGGTCGATCCACACATCTCAGGGCCATGCCCGGGACGTGCCAGGGCCGGGCCCAATCATTGATGTTTCGTCACTGGCCCGGGCACGGCCCGTGCACGGACGTGTGTGAACGAGTTCATATAAAATGTACGCACCGATATTTTTTTGTGCCCTTGACTGGGCACGTTCCGTCCACGTCTCGGGCACGCCCTTAATATGTGTGGATAGACCTTAAAAGAAAAACAACGATCTATTCTATTCAGAAGGTAGAACCCCCACAACCAAAACATTGTAAAATCTCTCTAATATATCTCACATCTCGTTAAACAATAACTTTACAAAGTTACTAAATATACCGCTTGCTTCTCCGATGACGTTCCGAGAGCCTCATAAAAGTCTATAGCAGTTTTCAAACGTTTAATGGACGCCTTTCGCTCGCTTGGAATTGTGTTCCAACTTTTAGTGGCAACTTTGAATTTCGAATTTCATTGTGGTTTTTGTTTTAAAAGTAAGTACGGTATTTTCTTACATTTTTCCGTCATTCTCCGTAAGAACTTGTTTGTGGCAGTCTTTACCGTTCCTTATGAATGAATCCTTCTTAGAGCTTCTTTTTTCTTGAAAGAAAGAGGCCATCCTTAATTGTTAGTTAAATGCAAAGAGACTGAACAGATGGTCTTGATAAAATTAAAATAAGGGTTACAGTAAATGATTATGTATGAAAATTTAAAAACAGTACTTTTAGATAGTGTAAAGGAATTACTCAAATTAAATAACTTCGTTTCAAAATAGTAAAGTTACATAATTACTTCCATTTCAGGAAGCATTCAAGAGCAGTGGTGGCCCAGTGGTAACGGCCCCGACTTATGTGTCGTAGGTCGTGAATTCGAACCCAGGTAGGCGCTTTACTTTGTGTAAATTATTTTATCACCACTGCTCTTAAAACGGTGAAGGAAAACACCTTGAGGAAACCGGCATATCCTAGAACCAAAAAATCGAAGACATGTGACATTCACCAACCAGCACTGGGTCCGCGTTGTGGATTAAGGCCCTTTACCTCCCTCACAGAGAGGTTGCCTGTTTCGCAGCAGTGGTAACATTATAAGGCTGATGATGATGATAATGATGAGGAAGCATTAAAAACATTTGCCAATGTATTTGTGACTACTTTAAACCAAATATAAATTTATGTAAATGCAACAGTTATAGCAATAAATTGATTAAATCCTGCGGGCTCAAAAACTATTATTGCTGTAGTTTTTTGAGCACGTGCAGCTAAAATATCTGAAACAGCATTATTTTAAAATATGTTACACATGTTTAAAATCACATAGAATAACAATAACGAGGCCTTCATGTTAACGAGGCACTATTTTAAATTAACCCCAAACAAAAGAACTGACACCACGTCTTTACAATATCGAACCACACATCCATATAACATATCAAATTCTCAACAACCAGAAATCATCTTTGAGCGTGATTAAAAATATACATAGAAGTGTCCACAGGTAGAAAGATGTCTACCCACTAGATGTGACTGTCCACCCACTGGATATAATTTCTTAGTTGACTTTTACGACGCCCTTGGGAACAGATGGGGTGACTTATTTTTAGCTAGGTACTCGAAGCGCATTGCACCTTCTTTTCTATTGTTGTGTTTGTTGAATCGTGGCCTGAAAGCTTTACAGTTGAACAATTATAATAAAAACTAGCTTTTGCCCGCGGCTTCGCACGCGTAGACTACATGCTTCTCCTTACCATATTTTAACATTATGTAGAGAAAAAGTAAATGTCCCGAGCCTATCCCTTCACTATTTATGTGTTTATCCATGACTAATAATAAGTAATCATAAGTAAGTATAATTAAATTAAAGTATTTCCTTATAAACAACATTTTTAACCATTTTGGATGTCGGCGCCAATATCACCAGACTATTTGATGAGCTAACACGTGAACACGCTACATAGAACTGTCCATGGGAAAAGCAATTCTCCCTTAAATCTACACCAGCATACTTCAGAGTTTGTCCTTGAGCCTTATTAATTGTCATGGCGAAGCAGACTTTCAAAGGAAACTGCAGTCTCTTGAATTCAAAGGGAAGATCATTAGGAATCAATGGAATTCGTGGTATGAACACAGTTTCGCCCTGAGAAGGTCCGGTCAAAATAGTGAACACTACCACATTGCGCGACAAAGCTTTGACTTGTAGCCTAGTTCCGTTACAAAGTTTAGGTGGTTTTAAATTTCTCAGCAACATTACTGGTGTACCAACACGCAGTAAAAGTTTATGGTATGGGAAACCTGATGGGTTTTGAGTGTTCAAGAACTCTACAGGATAATGGACAGCCTCGTCTGGATTTACTACAGTGTCAATCGAGCTGTAGAGCATTTCTTGGCCTTCAAATGATTTCAACAACATTACAATTAAATTACTGCTGCTTGGTCATTTTTTGGGGTCAGAATTGCCCTTTCGCACAACCATTCCAAAGATTTGTATTGTATGTTAGCAACATCCGGATAAATTTTATCTATCAACTCTGGAACTGTTGTTACAACAGTGCAAAGGTCATCGGGTATATTCAACATACCATCATTTTCTGGATAAATACCATTTCCGATTTTTAGTAATAGTTCCGAAAACTGACCCGCAGCGACTTCGCCCTTTAGGTGTACTCTCATATTTTTGGACAGTTTAAGTATTTTTAATGAAAACCACAGATATGACTTCTTAAGACACGCCTTAATTTCATCCGCACGTGTTCCTCGCGGAACAATTGGCAATGTTTGACGAAAATCACCCGCCAGTAATACTGTCATGCCACCCATCAAGTTCTTGTTACCCCTAATATCTTGTAGAGTCCTATTTAAAGCTTCAATGGCTTTTTTGTGAGCCATCGTACTTTCATCCCACACTATAATCTTAGCTTTCCTTACCAGTTCCGCCAGATTGCTCTGTTTCGAAATGTTACATAAAGGAGTATCTACATTCGTGAGATTAAGAGGCAATTTTAGTGCAGAGTGTCCAGTTCGACCCCCTTGCAATAGAGTAGCAGCTATCCCAGAAGAAGCAACTGCTATAGCAATATCGCGATTACTTCTAAATTTTGCAAGTAATAAATTTATTAGATAGGTTTTTCCGGTGCCCCCGGGGGCGTCCAAGAAAAATACTTCTCCTTTTCCATCATACACGCTTTTTGTTACTCAATCATAAACTGACTTTTGCTCTTGTGATAAAGAACCATAATTGTTAGTTACAAAAGTCTGCATATCTGTCACATCATAGTTAGTCTCCCTTAGATAATCTCTATTTTCTAAAGTTAGCGGTACAGTTGGTTGAGGCAAACCATATTCTTTTAGAAGGAGACCACCTAAGCTCAAAGAAGATTCCTCAATTTCAATCAAGCATTTATTTAGGACTTCATCTTTTAAATTGTCGATATTGCTGCCAACTTGCCTCTCTACTTGCCGTTTTATGTCTTCTGACAAGTCCTCTTTGAAATAATTCCACAGGCTCAAAGGATCGGATAAGTGACAAAAAACCAACATGGTTGTGAAGAGCTCTCTCATCATATACGGCGATCGACACAACGCTGACTCTTTGAGCGCTGCATGCAATGTTCGTCATCCTCAAGCAACCCCAACGTCTTGCAAGCTGATTGAAAAGTAGCATGCACAACCCCATTAATCGTTTTTAATGCCTCAAAAGATGTTGGACCTCGGATCTCATGAAGGAGCATTCTTAAATGGAAGCATTCCGTGTTATTAGGGTGTACAGTGTATACTCTACTCAGAGCATGATCTTTTTTTACACCAGGCCATCCATCTACATCTACTCCTCTTTTCCTCCTTTCAAAGCGGTGCTTGTTCCATGTATAATATGCTGGTATTTGGAAATATAAAAGCATTTTTGCAAACTCGTCTGCTTTGCACAAATCAAAAAAGCCTAGAAGCGTGGTTTTTGGAGGTGAAATCAATTTATCTGCGAGATTTTGTGAATTAAAATATACTCTTTGGCCGTTTTCAAGGTGAACCGCAAGGTGAAGTACAGTAGGTAAACGTTCGTGAATAGAAAAACCTAATATTCGCCAAACCGCTTCGGAACTACTTATGTATCGCCCACTTTCGTATATTTTTACTTCATCATTTTTATTTTCTATAGCAAAAGTAGCTTGATCAGATCCTTTGTTGACGTATTTACAAATGTATTTTATGGACTTAACTGAGTTACAATACTCAACATTGATGTGGGCCTTAAATGTTCGTAAAAGAACGGGGTTGTATGGAACCACCCAGCGATTGTCAAGCTCTACTCCATTTATTTTACATGTAAAGCCGCCACTCTCTGGAGAACGTCGTCTGTAGTGAGGGTAACCGTCATCAGCGGTTTGCGTTTCATCGAGTAGAGGTTTGGGGTACTTTTTACTGCAAGTTTTCTCTTTCATGCAAGGTGAGTTATAATTAAAACTACCGCAAGGACCATGTATCATGTGCGATTTTACGTTTTCAAAAAGTTGGGGATCAAGTTCTGGGTCAGGTATTTTGGCATATATAATTTTGTCGATGTTATCCGGTGTGATACGAGTTACTAACCAAACTAAAATATGAACATACGGAAGGCCACGTTTTTGCCACTCCGCTGAATACATATGGCATCGCACTTCACCGAACAACTTTCCTTTAATTAATAGATTCATCATTTTTTTTACTTTTAGGTGAAAAACTCTCGCAATAATATCGTGACGATCGTGAGATTTTTGGCCTGAAAACAAATTTTGTGTATTTTCTTCCCATTTAGGATTGCAGGTAAAAGTAATAAAAAGATCAGGACGACCATAGTGTCGAACATAGGTCATGGGGTCTTGTGTTCGCTCATGCAAGTACCTGGGCCCTCCGGTAAACGAAGATGGTAACACGACCATCTGACCCATTTGATCGGCATCTTGCCTACCAATAGCATCCTTTAAATGAATGTAACTCTCTGCGCGTAGCTTTGATTGGTTATTTTTTATGAAATTCAATCTTTCTGTTTCAATCTTGGCGTATTCGTCTACCAAAAATTGACTAAAAAGAGCACAAAAACGCATCAGGTGGTTATCTTCCCCTTCTCTGATCATTATACGGTATGAATAAAAACTTGCCGCTGAAACAGTCTTTTTCAAAGACTTATTGGTCTTTGGATCACGTTGTAATATGGCAATGGAGTAACCATCTTCGCCGTAACAAAACAATAACGGATATTGCAAAGCATCATAAGACCTATGGGTTTCTTTTATTCGCTGTAAAGAATTAGAGCGACCTTCTATAACTATGTCTCGACGTTCAAATTGTTGGTCCGTCATCACCAGAGCCACTTCATTGACAGTTGGGGCGTTAAAACAACCTCTATGCCCTTCAGATGGCTTTTTATCAGCATGAATAACGACTTTGAATGAGTCATATGATGGAGGTACCTTGTCTATAGCAGTTTTCAAGTCCTTTATAAAAGGATTTACATCGTGAAGCATTTTCTGCAACTGCTTCACTAATCCCGGTTTTAAGTTGGGATGCCTAGAACACCTCAGGTTGGCTTCCCTTTCGTCTTCCCCAACAAAATAAACTTGTAGAAATTGTGCTTGGTGCCCTGGTTGTGGTAATAAGCTGCCCACTAAATGGTAAACTTGCCCTTGGACTTTAAAAGTTGGCATAAAACCATGCTCTATCATTTTTTTTGCTCCAAATGACGTCATTTAGAAGCAATTATTATATTTTCGTATGTTGCTTATAAAATGTTTATGATCGGGGTGCAGGTCCATAACTAAACTATAAAGGGGCTCAGGAAGACTGCGTAATACTTCTAGGTCCACTTTCCCACTACTACAGCACATCCCAGGTGTTTCATCTTTCCATTTTAATGCGTTGCACCACTGACACTTTTTATTCATATTACCGATACCGAGAACCTCATCACTTTCGTATCCAATCTCAGAACTGTAAGACATGCCTGACAGAAACTTGTTCATCCATTTTCTTGTAGCCACCTGCAGTCGTTGTCGAGATTGTGCAGCTCGATGCACCTCAGGGTGCGTTTGCTGGTACTCAGCTACAGCCTGCCTGTGCACCTCAGGGTGCGTTTGCTGCTACTCAGCAACAGCCTGCCTGTGCACCTCAGGGTGCGTTTGCTGGTACATAGCAACAGCCTGCCTATTTACTTCAGGGTGTTTACGCTGGTATTTAGCAACAGCCTGCCTATGCTTCTCAGCGTTTTTCTTTAAATACTTTTGTTCTGCCTGTTTAACTTGTTTCCTTCTCGTTTTGTTAGTAAATCTAGCTCTACGTTTCTTGTTTTTATTTTTGCAGGCCGAGCTAGTTTTAATTTCTATCGAAATGTCCGAATCAGTCGATGATAACGGTACAATATCAACGACCTCGGCGCGTCTCGAAGTAATTTTGCCAGCTTTTACTGAGATTGGATTGATTGTAGGATTTATTTCCACCCCAGAAAATTCATCCCCACCTGACACATATGCTTCAAAATGACCACCAGCTAGATCGCCTGAAAAGCGAAGGCGCTTAATTGGACAACCTTCAGAGCCAACTTTCACATACAACTTGCGATGGCGGTACACTTCAAAAACGAAGTTATATATTCTGCCTGCAGCGGTCAACTCACATATTGTGCCGTAAGTTGAAGGCAGAATCATATGAGCACAATATTCTTCTAGGGTGCTGTAGTTGTCACCACATCCTTTGTCAATGAAACCAGAAAACTCATCCCAGTGCTCCTTTACGTACTGAACAATTGTTTCACGTACTTCGAATCCCATCTCTTCGTTACCGTACATTAAATAAGAAAGAGATCTAAAAAGGCAAGCTCCGTCCCCTTTTATCGGTACTATAAAATGGGTTACCATTTTACCTCCAATATTTAGAATTTCAACAACCATATTGTTGCCACTAAATTGTTTAGCCTAATAAAGAATACCTATCTAACGCAGGAAAATACTAATCTATATAGTATCTACCTAATACGGTCTATTCTATAAATGAAGAAAAACCTAATCTATACGGTACCTATGTATTCTAAAGAAGAAAAGATCCTAATCTACCTATACGTACTTACTTATACCTATCTATACTATTCCAGGAAAAAACACAAATAACTACCACTAAACTACCTATTTGGTACAATACTATGCTATGCTACTTACTATACCTATTATCAAAACAAAAACCTTCTAAACTAACAAAACTTTGCTACAAAACCAATGAAGAAAAGAAAAGAAACTGTTCTCAGCAAAACAACAAAGTAGTCACGCATCAGTGGCGGCGGGTGGATCATAGAAGCAGTAGTGCACTTCACCAGCACACTATGTATTCGAATATGAAGTTGCGTTAGATTTACTTAAATTCACAGGAGCCTAAGTAAATCGGCAAACCATCTCGCTAGCGACTTCTAATTCAACGCCAACGCCATCTAGTTACGTCGTTGTACAACTTGACCAAAAATTCAAGTTGTAATAAATAACAACATTTTGCATATACATGAAACTTGGCACGTAGGTTCCTTTGGTAGTGTAGGTGAGCACTAATAAAGGATTTTTGGAAATTCCACCCCTAAGGGCGTGAAATAGGGGATGAAAATTTGTATGAAAATCCGTCAGTTTTAAAGCCAGTATCTTCATATTTTGGGTTTAGGCTGAAGATTTAAAAAAAAAATTACACCTGTCTCAGCGATTTTGAAGATTCCACCCCTGAGGGCGTGAAATAGGGGATGAAAGTTTGTATGAAAATCCGTCAGTATTAAAGCCAGGATCTTCATATTTTGGGTTTAGGCTGAAGATTAAAAAATAATTTACACCTGTCTTTACACAAACTTTCACCCCTTTAGGGGTGGCATTCACAAAAATCCTTTCTTAGCGGATGCCTGCACAGTATAAAGTAAAAATTCCATGTCTCTAGACGATTTCCCTTTACACCCTCATGGGGATGGAATCTTCAAAATCGCTGAGACAGGTGTAAATTATTTTTTAATCTTCAGCCTAAACCCAAAATATGAAGATACTGGCTTTAAAACTGACGGATTTTCATACAAACTTTCATCCCCTATTTCACGCCCTTAGGGGTGGAATATCCAAAAATCCTTTCTTAGTGCTCACCTACACTACCAAAGGAACCTACGTGCCAAGTTTCATGATTGAAGCTTCAGCCGTTTGGGCTGTGCGTTGATGGTCAGTGAGTGAGTCAGTCAGTCAGTCACTTTCTTCTTTTATATGTTTAGATTAACGTTGAATTAAAAATGTTTCAAAGTCCTGGCGTGTAACTTGGCGACATTTGTGCCAGTGTTATTAAGAAAAATTGTAGCGTAAACTGATTAACCATTTGTGATCCTTAGCTTGTATTTAAGCGGTAAGAAAAAATAGTATTTCGTTGATTCATCAATCTTAATAAATGAATAGCATGATTCTCAGTATTAAGAAGACAAATTAATCAGAACCCCAGTTTGCAATAATCTTAAAATCCTAATAGATAAACTAAAATCAATATACATCAAAATTTTAATTACCATACAACATCACGATCAGGACTCCGTTATTATTTACGTCATCAACACCACCATTATATTTGCAGAATATCGAGTGAAGGCTCCTTTGTACTGTATCGTGTGTTCGTGTATTACCTATATACGCTTCCATTGTTTTGTTTTAACCCGTCTCTCAAAGCATGGAGGATGTAATCCATCAATGTACGTCGAATGAGTGACCATTGTTGTCAGTGCAAGGATATTTTTTTGATACTGCAGAATGGAAGTGTGATGTGATTCGTCATTGAAAGCTCGAGGGGTAAAAAATTACTTGCTCAAATTGATTTGAAATATTACAACGAATATTTTGTTACTGATACCAAAATTCCTAATAATTATCGACTAGTAAAAAACTATATATAGCACATCAGTTTTATCTCTATTACAAAAACCTAAAAATATCAAAATACTACCACAGGTTTTTGGACGAATTACTAAAATCTTAATATCACAGTTCAGCTAAAAACTTAATTTGGTACAATTCACATGGAATAAAAACAAAACAGAATCGAAGCTCTTATTTGAAAATGGAAGCCGTTCGCTAATTGTGCCCATATGCTCCTTCATACACCGTATATTCCTAGGAAATTGCGAAAGAAGACCTTGAAAGAAAATATAAACAATGGATAGAATGTAACAGAAGCTCTATCTTAAATCCAATAACAGAAATACATTATCAGCCGTGAACGCCTCCCCGGTAGAATGTTGATCGTAAAAAAACAGATAGGTATAGCCGATAAAATTATAATCATTTTTGTCTATATACTATGGTATTTGGTCGTCAAATTTTATTACATGCTAGGTTAATATCTGTTAACGAGGTTCCTCGAATCTTTTTATACCGAAACGGAGTAATATTGAGAGTTATTATCGTGGTCATAATAGTAAAAATGTGAGGAGATAGTCACTGGGTTACTGGTTATTATTTTACCATTATGTTTTATAATACTGTATTAATAATATTTCTCGAAATGTAACGCGTTTCTTTCGTTATTTTCAAACATTAGGTAACATAAGCTGTCTTTCTAATAAAACCGAGACAAACAGATATAAAACCTTTTAACAAAATGTATAATAATTTAATAATAGCGTGTATTTTTCAACAATCCTCAAAGTAACGGGCAATATGGCCAAGCGGCAATAAAGCCGATATCTTTGTGGAGTTTAGATACGTACTCATGTAATAGTTGTCTCCAAGTTGTAAAGAGAGCAACGTCGAAAGCAATAAAATGACCGATTAAATTGGTTCGCCGTCCAAAAGAGGAAACTTTGCATACGAAAAGTACCTACAAACCTATATACGTACATGGAAATGTTAATGCTCAATTTGAATCGAGTACTCATACTGAAAATGTATTTTGTTTCAATTTAACATCACAACAACCACACCTGCCACTTATGTGTTTATTTGCGAAACACGGGGCAAATAAATATATACAACGGTTTATTTAACTGTGTCACACCATAATTACAGTAGCTACTTATATTTACATATCTACTCAGCTTTATTTCAGTTCAGTAACATTCAATTTACGAAAATATAGACGTCATATTTCTCAAAATTAATTTCAATGACCCAATTTAAATACGTCAGCGATAAACAATTAAATATTCCCATCCTCATAAATAAAGTTAAGATATAATATAAAGGTAGGTGTTCAGTATTAACAACGCATCTCTACTCGCTTACCGTATATAAAATGAACGTTCGATAAAGACAATAAATTGGAATAGGAGCGGGCATAAAATAAAATTAAAACTGTGTACACATGCACTGAATCATGGGGTCATGTGGACGTCCCCCGAGGATTTGGCAACCGATACACGACTGTGCACTTAGGTTCAGGCAGCTGGACCGGGGGGGTTCTGCCATCGATGTGATAATAGGCTTATATCTTAGCAGCCTGCGATTGATGTGCTTATGAATGGTGGTATTATTGTAATGGGTTAATTCAATAGCCCCTTTCGTTTTATGGCGGGGAAATCATAACCCGGAATCTTTAATGCCTAACATCATCTCTGAAATAAAATTTCGTGCAGGATCCCAGGCAAATTATTGGAGCAATTGTGTTGGTCCTACATACTAAAATATTTTTGATAACGTTCCGTGAAGGCTCCCGAACACAGGCGCGACGCGACAGTACGACAACGATACAAAAAAGGTTGTAGCATCGGAAGTACACGGAATAATAAATCAGTAAGCATTTACATTTCTCAGAAGTAGATATTGCTTGCAGACTGTCACACTGGTAAATATTGACAGTTAAGTACAGTGCACTTGAGTTGATAGTCAATTTGCTAAACAAACTCTTTTCTTGACTGTACAAACTTACAGTCTCAATACCAAGAAGGTCTGCTCAAGAGTTAACTATGTCCCTAAAGATTGACAGATATTATAGTTGACTTTAGTTGCCAGTCAATTTGCTAAAGAATCTGTTTTCGGGACAATGTTATTCTCAAAAGAAGGAATGACTGATCAAGTACCAACTACGTCCCGAAGAGGGTACAATCACGCGGAAACATCTGAGATATTTCGAGGAATACTCGTACATTAGTTGAGCATACTCGTGATATCAATAAGCATCGAAGAGCCATTTACTTGCCGTTCGAGATCGTCTCACTTCGCAACCTCGGGCTAAGAGCTATCCGGTGAGAATAAGGTGCCGATAAACTGCTCGTTTATGTTGAAATGTTGTACGTACAAGTTGTCACAATGTTAGAACTTTGTCATCGTCAGAATTATCTTTTGCCCGCGGATTCACCCCCACTAAAAGGTATCCTACATTCTTTTCTGACGTAAATATCTAAGCTACTTCCATCCTAATAAGTACACCTAACCTACTTCCATCTAAATAAGTATCTATACAAGCTGAACAAAATGCATCACAGTGAATAATAATGCTTTTCTGGGTTGTTCCCTAAACTAAGGACGATAGAAATGAATTAATGTATTGACTGCAAAATCTTTCGTAATTTTAATTCATGGTGACTTAAAACTATAAGTACGTTACTACGCATAGAGTAACTGACACATTTGCTGAAAGTCCGTGTTTTGAGATACAGCTGCACACATTCGTTAACATCGTTGCCTGATCAGAAAAATAAATACTTATCTACAAGAAAGCATATTTTAAGGCTATGTTTAAACAAACTGCAAAATGTGTACAATAACACTGCATTCGACAAAATTCACCGTAAATCTATTTGAGCGTAATTTTGATAAATGTTTAACCGGTTCGTGCCTGAAAAGTGGAATCAAAATAATTGTTGATAGAAATTTGAAGTCTTTTTTTAATGATAGTTTAATTACATCGTAAGTTTTCTCTTAGCCAATTTAACAGTTTACCCCATCCCAAACTGGGCTGTTTTACCAATTGCATCCCTCTTGCTTAAAAAATCCCAATGTCTTTCATAAGTTTCGTGGGCACCAACATTTCTTACAAAATCGCCAACCCGTCAAGACGGGTTCAAACTTATAATAATTATAGGTTTAGGTTTCCTCACGTTCCCCCCCGATGGGTTCCCGCATTGTCGAGGCGGGGAGGCTCATTATCACCCACGATGAAGTGAAGAGGAACCCGAGGAGGGGCCGCTCGTCAGGGCTTGTGCCGATAAGCCGACGACGTAGCGGCCAACATACAAAGTAGGTTGCGGTGCTGCCTAGGTGAAATCGCAAATGAAGCGGGCCGAGATGTCGTATGGGGCCTCCCATACTCATACGATATCGTGGCTAAGGGTTGGAGGCCGCGGCGGGAACGGAGTGCCGGTAAAGTGGTGTGCCGCTCTCCCTACCTTCTGCGGCCTAGACGGGGTCACCACCGTCTGATGGTGGATGCGATGGGGCCGCAGGGGAGGAGGACCACACCCACTCAAGTATCGTGAATCTTGAAGGTTCTTTCAAGATACAATAAAAAGCGTCTATACCGGTAAAAATCAATAACTTTTACCAAAATAATGAGGCGGCGAAAAAATACAATTATTTACGCAGGCCGTGACACTTTACATTCACAATCCCTTCCTATTCTTCTCTTCGTTTTACAAAAGCCTGCTAATAGTATATTAGGTATTCTGGGCACGCCCTTCGCCTATTACAAGGTACAAATACAAAGTGACAATCTAAAAACAAAACGTTTGTAAAGTGTAACCCCGAAATTGAAACCAACTAGAACGTACCTACCGCTACCTAATAATACTTTCGCAAAATAATACGTTTTATATTTGTAAGTATATTTTTTCTATACGAGTCAACACCGAACTTTACTTCTGTTGAATTGGATTTTGATTGTGTAAAAATACTTTATTTTTCGATTTTAATCAAGATTTTTGTATTTAGAACACAAAGTCAGTTTTTCAATCATAGTGTTACAAGATAGGCCAACGCCATCTAGTAACGAGAGGAAGAACTAGGTAGTAACTAGTGGCGCCATCTAGTATCGCATAGCGGAACTAATCTTCTCGTGGCGAATGGACTTTTCCAGAAGGTTCGAACCGAACATTCTGGAAGTTTCTAGTCGCTTCGGGAACAATGAGTTCGAAAATCGATTGTTCTGGAAGTTTCTCGAATTATCTAGAACAGTATGGAACTTTCTAGAAACGTCTTCCGTGCTATATAAAGAGCGGTCGGGTTCGTCATGAGTCAGTTTCGATTGAGAAGCGATAAAGAGCGATCAAAGCGGAAAATAGTGCGAAGTAATAGAATTGTTTAAGAAGTGTTTTTGTAATAAACAGTGATTAATTGAAGTCTGCTGTATAAATAATTTATCCCTGAACCCCAGCTCGTATTAAATTGGTGTCAGAAGTGGGATAAATTATGCCGGTTCTACCGAAGGAAGAAACGGAGGGGATGCGCACCAGGAGTCAGCGCCAGCAAGACGTAGACCAGAGGCGCTTTGGAGACGCTCCCTCACCGTCATCAAGTGGACAACGAGACTCCGCGGCGGCAGCGGCATCAGCTCAATCTCCGGTGACCCCTGACCTCGCTGCTCTGATGACGTTTATGCAAGAGCAGGCTCGCCGCTTGGAAGAGCAGCTGCAGCGCGACAAGGAGGAACAGGCTCGCCGTCAGGAGGAGCAGGCTCGCCGCTTGGAAGAGCAGCTGCAGCGTGACAAGGAGGAACAGACTCGCCGTCAGGAGGAGCAGGCTCGCCGCTTGGAAGAGCAGCTGCAGCGCGATAAGGAGGAACAGACTCGCCGTCAGGAGGAGCAGATTCGCCGTCAGGAGGAGCAGTTCATGGTAATCAAGGACCTCCGCACTGCAATTGGTAAGGAGATGAAAGAGGTAAAGGACCGGGTCCAGCAGCAGGAGATCCGCATCGCCGAATTGGAGAGAATTGTTCGTGGGCTCAAATCTGGAGGAGAGGCCGTGGCACCTGCGGTAATTGCGCCCTCGCAAGGTGCTTTTAAAGTGCCACTATTCGACGGCTCTTCGTCATGGTCTGCCTACAAGATACAGTTCGAGGCCGTCATGAAAGCGAATAGGTGGACCAAAGAACAGGCCTTGACTGCTCTAACTTTGGGTCTTCGCGACCAGGCCTTGATTGTGTTAGAGGCACTTGGACAGGACGTTACTTTCGAAAAGCTTCTGGAAGCATTGGAAGCTAGATACGGCGACGCGCACCTGGAACATGTGTTTCGCGCCCAGCTAAAGGACCGATCGCAACGTGTTAGTGAAACCCTACAGCAGTGGGCTCTGGAGGTGGAAAAGCTGGTCCGGAAGGCTTACAAGTCTTCACCTGTGCTGATCGATGGGAATCTCGTACAGGCTTTCACGGATGGGATCCGTGACCTGGAGGTTAGGGCTGCCGTAAGGCTAGGCCATTTTAAGAACATTAAGAACGCCCTAGCCTACGCTTTGGAGGTGGAAGCTGTACGACGGGACGATCGAGCTCACCGCATAAGGCAGGTTGTGACTTCACCCCGGTGCTATAGCTGTGGAGAGAGAGGCCACATCCGGTTGAGCTGCCCAAAGCGAAGGAGTCCCCATTGTGGAAGTCAGTCACCAGCAGCAGGAAAACCAGTAGACGCCAGGAGTAAGTGGCAGTTAGTGGCTGGTGATGAAAGAGCCCCAAGGAACTCGATCTCACAAATTGTGTGTGAGTCACAATCATGTAACGGGAACACAACACTACACAGTAAGGCAGATGCTCTCTCGCGTAGGTCGTGTTCCGATCAAAGTAAGCCCTGTGCCAGGCAAGAGGCTGAGCAGGCAACATTTGTGAAAATGTTGAGGACGGATCTTAGCGAAGATTGGAAGGGAATCTTGCAGAGAGCTCAGCAAGATGACAGAGACATAAACCCGATCCTCGAATGGAAGAAATCAGGAGCGCCGAGGCCTCACTGGAGTGATGTTGCAGCAACCAGTTCCATCACCAAGAGTTACTGGGCTCAGTGGGAAAGCTTGGTTATCCAGGATGGAGTTCTGTGCCGGAAATGGGAGAATGCTCGCGGTGACCAGTGTCATCTACAAATGGTCGTACCTAAAGTTAAGGTGCCGGAGATCCTACAGCTCTACCACAATGGATGTTCAGGGGGTCACATGGGAGTTAAGAGGACTTTAATCAAGATCCGAGAACGATTTTACTGGATCCATTGTCGAGAGGACGTTGAGGAATGGTGCCGCAAATGCACAAGTTGTGCGGCTGTGAAAGGACCACAAACTCGTAGCAGAGGGGCGGGCACTAAAGGTTTACAATGTTGGTGCACCGTGGGAACGTATAGCATTGGATGTTGCTGGACCATTTCCAGAAAGCCAAAGCGGAAACAAGTACTTCTTGGTCGTCATGGACTACTTCACAAAATGGCCGGAAGTGTTTGCAATCCCCAATCAAGAAGCCGTTACGGTGGCTGATAAGTTAGTTCACGAAGTGTTTTGTCGGTTCGGGGTACCCTTGGAAATCCACAGTGACCAAGGCAGGAACTTCGAGTCAGAAGTGTTCAAGGAGACGTGTCGTGTGATGGGTGCTCACAAAACCAGAACTACTGCTTATCATCCGCAATCAGACGGGATGGTTGAACGATTCAACCAGTCACTAGAGAGATATCTTGCAAAGGTTGTGGAAAACAGACAGAAGGATTGGGATAAACACATTCAACCATATCTCATGGCATATCGCAGTGCTGTTCATGAAACTACAACGGTAACACCAGCTTTTGCTAATTTCGGCAGAGAACTACGATTACCTGCAGATCTAATCACCGGTATCCCGCCTGAGTCTCCACGCAATGTAACAGATTATGCGAATGAGCTACGAAACAGGATGGATGATGTATATGAGCATATGAGACAGACAGGTCAACAGATGTCTGAGAGGATGAAGACCCGCTACGATCGGAAAGCGAACAATAAGGGCTTCGATGAAGGATCTCTTGTATGGTTACATAACCCGGCACGGAGCAAAGGAAAATCGCCTAAATTACAAGCAAAATGGGATGGACCTTATCGCGTAGTTACCAAGATCAATGACGTCACCTACCGAATTCAAAAGGGACCCCGAGGTGCATCAAAGGTCGTTCATGTGGATCGGTTGGCCCATTATCATGGGTCTAACAATGCTCGGGACGAGCATGTCTAAAAGGGAGGCAATGTTACAAGATAGGCCAACGCCATCTAGTAACGAGAGGAAGAACTAGGTAGTAACTAGTGGCGCCATCTAGTATCGCATAGCGGAACTAATCTTCTCGTGGCGAATGGACTTTTCCAGAAGGTTCGAACCGAACATTCTGGAAGTTTCTAGTCGCTTCGGGAACAATGAGTTCGAAAATCGATTGTTCTGGAAGTTTCTCGAATTATCTAGAACAGTATGGAACTTTCTAGAAACTTCTTCCGTGCTATATAAAGAGCGGTCGGGTTCGTCATGAGTCAGTTTCGATTGAGAAGCGATACAGAGCGATCAAAGCGGAAAATAGTGCGAAGTAATAGAATTGTTTAAGAAGTGTTTTTGTAATAAACAGTGATTAATTGAAGTCTGCTGTATAAATAATTTATCCCTGAACCCCAGCTCGTAACAATAGTAACAGTTACTTTTTGTACGTAAAATATTAAGTTAATTTTATGTTATCGTACTTTTGTCCTTTCATTACAGGACAACAAGGTTTTTGGTAACAAAACTGGCAGAAAATAGGATGTTAGTGTTAGTTATATAGTGACGTGCAACGAAGCTTCAAAGCGTCCATTTTAAATGCAAATAATATTCGTTTAAATGTCCAGCCAGGTTTCCATTAAAGTTTAATTCGAATCCTTTGAAGAGCTGCTGATACTTAGCTGGCCAATGGTTCCGCTGTCTGTTGGATTTTCTGATTAAAAGGAAAGGTACAGGAGTGCTAAAGACTTTTTTTTAACCGTAATTATCTTTCTCATTTCCTGTTAAAAATATTTGTATTTCGTTTCATTGAAATAGAAATCCTGAAGTATTGTTGATTACATATTTGAAACACATAGGTTAATCTAGCTCGTGGCTAAATAATAACAGCATCACGGGTCGATCTTCAAGGTTAAGCAACGCTTGACGAGGTCGGTCAGTGGATGGGTGACCATTTCATCATACCGAGTTTGCTCCGTGCCTCGGCAAGCATGCTAAGCCGTTGGTCCCGGCTGTCATTTGAAGGTCTTCGGCAGTCGTTACGAGTAGTCAGAATCTTGAGATCTGACACCAGTCTAGCCAAGAGGTATCGTGTTACCCAGTTACTGGGTTATGGAGGTCAGATAGGCAGTCCATGTAAAACACTGGTACTCAGCTGAATCCTGTTAGACTGGAAGCCGACCCCAACATAGTTGGGAAAAGGCTTGGCAGATTGATATAGGTTGCTCAAAATAAAATCTCTGTTTCTACGAAATAGGATCATGATTCAAAACAACGAATTCGAGAAACCTATTAGCTGAGTAACTCCTGGTTCTAAATAGAAGCCTTTTACAGCAATCAGTTCGGGAATCGATTTTCGTCAGACAAAGATGACTTCACGTATGTAAAATTCGGTCCTTCCCGGACAGGAACTGAACGGTATTAGGTCCTACATTAAAATTGATTGCACGTGTCGATATCCTTTTTGGGGACTCATTTTCTGCAATATAAAAGGAAATAGTACGAACCGTATTAAACTCCGTTTTTGTTTTCTTACCAGAAAAAAGACAAAACTAGCCTGAAGCGACTTTTTATGCTGATGGTTCCTGCGTCAATATTTTATTTTGTGAAAAAAATTGCCCATTTTGGTGTTCTTATGGTTATAAAAAAAATATAGCAGCTATCTCTGCCAAAGAACTAGACTAACACTTCTACTACACAACGAACTAGGCTACACCGCTACATATCAAGAAAAAATTAAGAATAAGGTTAAAATATATTAAGATTGTTAAGATAATATATTATTAAGATAGCAGCATTAAGGGTGAGGCCAAATAAACGTAATTTTGTAAATTGTGAGTCGCGTAAAATGCGTTGCGGAATTTGTGGAGTTTCTTTTCCGTTCTTCTCCATAACAAGCTACATTTCCGAATGGACGGTAGAATCAATTATTATTACATTAAATATCTTTTTTTGACGTTAGAAAGTGCCGCTTAATGCCCTAATTGAATAAAGAAATTTTGATTTGATTTGATACGCTGCATTCGGTTTCATACCAAATTCCTGTTTGTGCCACACGGCGACGCAAAATGGTTTGTCTGCTGACTCACGCACATTATTTCAACCGAATTGCGCTCTTGCTGAGGAAGAGAAGCGAGGCAAGCGTCAGCGCCCCGTACAAACGAAGTAAAGCAACTGAAATTACGTACGTCCGTCTGGCAGCCTAACCAAATTTCAGTTGAACGTAAATTCCGCGATGCATTTTACGCGACTCACAACTTTGACGACGAAACTCGACGACGATGAGTCCGACGTTCCCGAGTTACGTTCGTTTGGCCTCACCTTATGTCGTAACTTTGTACTGACCGTCTCTTTTAATGGAGTAAAGATTTCTTATTGATTGACATTAAGTAACTCTCATTAAGTAATCTCATTATTATTGGTAACCATTTGAACCAAACCTCCATTCCGGAAGAAACATCTGTCAAGTATACGCTAGACTTACCTAACAAACGTGCACATTTGCTATTGGGTCAAAGTGAAACCGACCCAGCTCTGGAATGCATTACTGTGGTTTTATTACATGATATTTCATGTATGTAGTTGACACGAGTCGTGGCTGCTCTTTGAGATATGAACTAGTGTTGTGTATTTGCATAGTGTTGTGCGCTATCAATTTGGTGGGTTCCATGTTAGTTAGGGTTAGTGCTTATTTACAAAGCAATTCATGGTACACATATTGTACGAAATGGACTGTTAGAAATAGATTTAGATTTCAAATCTAGTAGTTATAAACGAAATCCACGCAGACGGCTCTTACAATTGCAGCAGCGAGGTTGTTGCTATCCAGAAAAACAGCTTTAAGCAAAAATAAAAATCAGCAACTACTATTTGCTCACACCGGCCACAGCACTTGTCTCACCGCCGACGATCAGCGAGTAGTGAGTAAAGCTAGAAACTAAATACTAGTTGGCGAGAAGCAAGAAGCGAGTGGGTAGTTCCGATAGTTTTGTCGCTCAGCTATAAGCGAGTGTTCTTGTATGACGGGTGATTACTCACACCACTTGCTCGGATCAGCCCCAGTGTAGGTAGAAATGAGTAAGTTCTGTAGCCTAAGCGAGCAAGCGAGCATCGCTGAGCAAGTATAACTTTGATAGCTCTTGTCGCTGTGTCAAACTTGTGGTGAGAGAGTACTCGCCGGCAGTGTGAACAGCCAGCGATCGATAAATTTGTTTAGTTTATTGACAAGGGATCTTAATCTTCTGTACGTTTCTTCGGCGAGAAAATAGTCTAAAGCTAATCGCTTACTCGTCGGCGGTAGGACCAGTGCCATAGAGACCTAGAGGTCACTTGTCATTCCTTAGAGCCAAGTTTTTCTAATAGGACTCGGGCAATTCCATAGTAATCATCCGCGGTCAAGTCACTTGTATAATTTGACACCAAATTTCACCCAAGTGACTTTGTTAGATTGTGAGAGAAGAGGTAAAGTTTGTGTCGTTGTAGGGGGGTAATCTCTGGATCTACTGAACCGATTTTGAAAGTTCTTTCACCAGTAGAAAGCTACATTATGCTTGAGTGTGATAGGCTATAAAATATTTTCAAATAGAGACCCTTATGAAAATTGCAATAATGTAACCCAAAGTAGCAAAATGTTGCCTGTAAAATTCATTCTTTGGCGTGCGCTGAGAAAACTATTGAGGAGACATGAAAAATATTAGGTAGGTAGGGTAGAGTAGGTTCCACCCAAAAAAAAAAGGGTGGAGTAGGTAGGGTAGATAGGGTAGACAAGGTAGGCAGGGTAGGCAGGGTAGGCAGGGTAGGCAGGGTAGGCAGGGTAGGCAGGGTAGGCAGGGTAGGCAGGGTAGGCAGGGTAGGCAGGGTAGGCAGGGTAGGCAGGGTAGGCAGGGTAGGCAGGGTAGGCAGGGTAGGCAGGGTAGGCAGGGTAGGCAGGGTAGGCAGGGTAGGCAGGGTAGGCTGGGTAGGCTGGGTAGGTAGGGTAGGCAGGGTTGGCAGGGTAGGCACGGTAGCTAGTTGACGGGAGCGAAGCCCCGGGGATCAGCTAGTTGTAGATAATTGACAATTAAAATTAGTATTTTTTTTGAACTTCATTAGTTTTTAGTAGCCAACAGTATTCTGTGTTATTTAAATAATGAAACAGTGTTTGTCAGGTAGGAGATGTATTCAGTAAAAGTGGAAGCGGTTAAATGTGGTAGACGTGAAAGCTTTCTTAAACGAGTCAAAAAACGTTACGTTACTTATTTTATTTCGTTGTAACGTATTGAACATTGAACATAACGCACCTCCGCTGATGTGTTCAATTGTTTGTTTGACAGAGTGATTGAAAGCCTCTGCCGTGTTCCATTTTGAAACACCATTTCACCTATTATTGGCATTGACAAGTGGAGTTAAAGTCGCCACAAGTGCCTGCTCACAAATATTTAAGGGTATATTAACATTCAAATCAAACTTAATAATGTATATACACTTGGCTGGTCACTATTAATGTTGTGATGTAGAAATTGATCTGGGGCGGTTGACTGAAAGCAATAAGCTTGTTGACAACGGTCATCGAGCAAACTTTTGTAATAATACCCATTTCTGGGTAAACCTTTATTAAAAGATGGATATTACTCAATATACTGTTGAGCGTTTGTTTTGTTAAATGAACGTTTTGAAAGTTTCCCTCTGTCTGACGTGGCGAGTGAGTGAGCGAAACTTTAACAGCTGTGAGCACTACAAACGTTTGAAATGAAAACTATTAAAATGGGAATAATGTTATTGGTTTAAGGCCTTGGGAGAATCAGTCTAATCAACAGTTGTTTCAGCAGTTATTGTCAGATTGTTAACGTTATTCTCACTATTCGAACCCTAGTTCCAGAAAACAAACTAATTCTACGAGAATAACGCAATTCCTGGAAGGGATCATTGTACCCATCATTATGAACAAATACAATGTAAAAACCGGACTGCTTAAGAATTGAACTAAAAAGACGTAAACAAGAAGAAAATCATACGATGCAGTCGGAGGATACATCTTATTTTGGTCAGCCAGCTCGCGAATATGTATCCTCCGACTGCACAGTATGATTTTTTTTTTCTTTAAGAAAAACTTTGCCCCACACTAGGAATTTCTTCCTGTATCGTGGGTGCGTTTATAAACATATTAACTCACATGCACAACACCCAGAGCCGGAACAATTATCTGTAGGGCCATATCCAATTCTAAAATGTGTGATTTTCTTCTTGTTTACGTCCTTTTAGTTCGATTCTTAAGCAGTCCAGTCTTTTTGATTTTTTATTAATAAATTGCTTTATTTCTTTTACACCCTTTATAGAACAATAATTCGTGGTGTTGTACAATAAAATATAGTGCTTAACAAAAAAAAACATAGTTAATTGATCTGTGCTATGTATATGTTGTTTGATAACATACTTTCTATTCGACTAAATCACTTAAAAACATTGCCTTACAAAGCTAAATTTTTCATAGAAAATCTTTTTAGCTGCAAACGAAAAGTATCTCGATTTAACTTCAGTAGCGTGCGTCTAACAAGCGAACCGATCTGTGCGAGACAGTGATGACCGGTACAAAAGGAAAGCAACTTATGTTCTGCAGTTGGCACACCTGTTAGGGTGAAACGGACATGTTTTGAAACAAGCTGATCATGTCTTTGGAACTCTGGAGGAGTCCTTTCTTTAGTTACTTACAAGTTTTTTTGCGTGTTTAACTTCAAACGATTAGGTTGAGGTCTTTGAGATAAAGGGAGAATTCTTTGAGAGGCATTGGGACAGTTTTGCAGTGTAGTTTGTAGTCGATTTAATAGAATGGTTAAAATATTTTTAATTAGATCTTGTAGACTTGTAACTTAAGAGCTGAAACTACTTACTAAAAAGCCGTTTCTTTATTGAGAATGGACGTGCAGAATCCTTCTTTAACTTCAGATTTTCAAGATAAATCAGAGTTCAACAAATCGCGGGTTAGAAGCAGTGACAAACAGCGCCAGTGTGGTGCCCCTTCTCAGGACATGTATCACCTCCTTTGCTGCCCGTCGTGTACAAACACCTGCAACTTGCATTTAAACGAGGCCAGTGATAAAGCTGTAAAGATTGCTAAATACAAGAAAAATAAGAAGAAGCCTTTGAATACAAACGGCATGCTTTTTTGTTTGACTTGTAAGTATTTTAAACCTACAGAAATATTCATAATTAATTTCGATTTGGTAGACAGACCAAGCAAAATAATCGAACAAATCCTAGACCAGGGATGGCGGCCCGAATGTTTTGGGCACGCTAAAATACGTTTATTTACCATCTAGGGAATTTGCAAAAGCAGAAATTACAACAACTCCTACTTTTATTTAAATACAACATCATCATCTGCCTAGTCTTTTTCCCAATCATGTTGGGGTCGGCTTCCAGTATTACCGGATTCAGCTGAGTATAGCCCTCGCCAAACTTATTGGCCGCCCTGAAGTTGGTTTACCGGATGCGCGAGGCACGAAATGGTGATGTTTTTGTATGAGATTTCCTACTGCGCAGCCATTCTAGCCAACTTCAGGGCGGCCATTAAGATTGGCGAGAACTATACCAGTGTTTTACATGGAGCGACTGCCTATCTGACCTCTACAACCGTAACTGCGTAACACGGTACCCCTTGGCAAGACTGGTGTCAGATCTCAGGCTTCTGACTACCACTAAACTAAAAATCTGATAAATTAATAAAAGAACGTGATTGTGGTGACACATAGACTGCCACTAAACTAAAAATCTGATAAATTAATAAAAGAACGTGATTTATTAAAACACATTGAAAAGCGATAAAGTAACGCTTTAGAGAGTTGTTCATGTAGAAAGCATGAATGTAACTTGATTAACGAAAGGGCTCCAACGTGTGAACATGAGTATACGTGTCATAAAGATTCACATCAGACATATTTCATGCCGCCATATTGGATGACGTTTGTCCTTCTGAAAGGTCAAGTGCGCCAACTGCGTGGTACAGACCTTCAAACCCACGCGCGTCATCGTTTAGCACCTACTTAAAGTAAAATAAAAATATAAAGATGGTAGGTATTTACCGGTGTGTATAACTGGATATTTCTAAGGTAATCTATGCAAATAAATAAAATTAAAGTGTCTGCATGTAATATCAAAATGACAACGTTTTATTGAATGCATCTGAAAGTATATACTGTGCTCCCTACTAATAACAAATAAGCAATTTTTCAGGTTTATGTCTGTCTGACGGTCTTTTTGTTCCAGGTAGTCTCCGAAATGGCTGGACCGATTTTGACGGGTAGATTTTAGACTTTCACTGGTAGATAGATGATGTTATAAGGAGGCGTATAGGCTACATTTTATCCCGGAAAACACCATTGGAAAAGTTAAAATTAGTGTTTTAAAATACGAGTTCGACGTGGACGTAGCCGCGGGCAACAGCTAGTAAAAACTGGCCAAGTGCGAGTCAGATTCGCGCTCGAAGGGTTTCGTACCATTATCGCAAAAACGGCAAAAAAAAACACGTTTTTTGTATAGCTCCCCACACTTAAATATTAATTTTATTCTGTTTTTAGTATTTGTTGTTATAGCGGCAACAGAAATACGTCATCTGTGAATATTTCAACATCCTAGCTATCACGGTTCATGAGATACAGCCTGGTGACAGACGGACAGACAGATAGACGGATGGTGGAGTCTTAGTAATAGGGTCCGGTTTTTACCTAAAAACAGGTTGTGGATTTATTATAATGCCATTCTTTATACATAGTGTCACATCACTATTAGGTGTGAACATTTTGGAAAGTAGTTTTCCAGCATGTTGAATTTTTTCAGTGTCTTACATAGACGGTCTTAGACTTGCAGATATCATACAGAAAATTGCGAGCATCAAGCCTGCAGCTTCTAAACGAGCCGAACAAGACAAAATAAACTTTTTACAAAAAAATATTACCGAAATA